>OX589599.1:26732366-27982366 GCA_951329385.1 Polia nebulosa | reverse complement strand
ACCCCAAATAAGTTGGGATAAGGGCAGAAGAATGATGATAATATCAATAATTAATCATGTTTACTTTCCCTCGTCTGTGCGTCACTGCGGGGTGCCAACTGAAAACCAACACTGTGTATCTGACGCCCAGCAAATACTGAGCAGGTAACCCTTTCGGTACGGGGCACGCTCAGCGCTATTTTATTGTACCTATCATTATTTTACTGTTCTTACGTTTGCTTTGTGTGTTTTGCTGTTGTGGTGAGTTTGTCGAATAAACGTTTCTTATATTCTTGCACTCTATTCTACTGAAAAAATCGACCGTATTCTTATTCAGTCCACTTGTGTTGTAAAAATCACTATCATAAAGCTTTATATAAGTAATATTTTTTTAGTAATATTATAAACAGGAAAGATTTTTTTTGGTTGTTTGTACCGAATAAGCTTTGAAACTACTAGACTGATTTTAACCATTTTTTCACCAATATAAAGTTAAATTATCAGGAAGTGACATAGGCTACTTTTTATCCCGGGAAAAATAACAGCTCCCATGGTATAGGGCACGGGAGCAAAGCAAAATCAGAGTATCCGTCTAGAACAAAGTACATACTAACACAACTCAATCCCACATATTTCGTTTATCAGAAAATAAGCAATGTCTGGTGGCTTTGGTATGTTGGACTATAACTTATTTCCGACCATACAATTCTTTTCTTATTTTATAAAAAACTTTTTAACAAAAAAATTAACCGACGAAAAAGAACTAAAAAGCAAAAAATAAATAAACCTTTTAAAGTCTTGAGTAATGAGCATATTTACCTACATAAAATATCAAATTTTATATAGACTAATTTTGAGTCGGCGCCAAACAACAATCTGATTATTAAATATCTAAATTTTATAAGTACTTACAAATGAAGAAGGCTGTAAGTAGGTAATTAATCATTTTAATAATTGGCGCCGACTCAAAATTAGTTTATATAAAATTTGATATTTTATGTAGGTAAATATGCTCATTACTCAAGACTTTAAAAGGTTTATTTATTTTTTGCTTTTTAGTTCTTTTTCGTCGGTTAATTTTTTTGTTAAAAAGTTTTTTATTTTATGATTTTTTGTGGCTCGCATCATCTTTTAACACTCTGAGGCTAATTTCTAATCCTCCATAATTCCTCTTGCCACTGAGCTGACGATGTAACCATTCTTCCATGAAGTTTCCAGGATATTGACCAGTTGAGGTTACCTCCAATATTGTAAAGACGTCTTTTCTTCAAAGCATATTATGTGGTATTTGTCACTAAAACCAGTTTTATATCTAACTTATATTGCGTAGGACTTGTATGGTTTCCATCACCAGCTCAGTTTCAGGATGTGATGATTCCTAAATGCAAATACCTGATTTTTTTTTTTTTTTGGGGGTGGGAAATCAACTTATGATTTCTTCCGCTCTAGGGTGGAGCGGAAGGGTGTGTCAGACTCTTACTAACTAAAACCCACCCCTGTTCCTCCCTGCCCCACGTGCCCAGGGGCGAGGTAACTCTTTCAAATTTAACCTCAACCCCCGAGCAGGCATTGGCCGTGGCAGGCCCCGTCCTTTGGTGACAACTCTTTGAGGCGCGCGTGGAACACTATGCGCCGTCGACTCTCGGGCCTGGTGATGATCGGGCGGCGAGTTACCCACTACTCGCCGTCCGCAGGCCCGGGTCTACGGTGGCCGGAGATCGTCTCGCGGCCCCTGGCGTCTCCTGCGGCGGCTGCGGCTGAGGGCGCTAGGGCGACTCGGCTGTTGTTGAGTCTCCCTAACGTATGCCGCCTCCCTCTTCGCGAGCATTACTGCTTCGCAGAAGGAGGAGACGGGTTCCCATTCCTTCTCGCTCCGTACCATGGCCTGAACCAGGGCACGGCGCGAGAGGTCGCTGCCGCCTATCGCATTCACGAGGACACGGCGGTGCTCTGCCCAAGCGGGGCAAACCTCCACCGTATGCTCCACCGTGTCCTCTGGCGATCCTCGCAGTGGAAACACCTAGGGGTCACTTCCGCCTTGATCCGACACAGGTACCTCCCGAAACAGCCATGTCCGGTGAGGCCCTGCGTCAGGCGGAAGGTGAGGGTGCCATGGCGCCTCTCCAGCCACTCCTCAAAGAGGGGCACTACCACCGCGATGGTGGCGTGCCCAGCGCTGGGTTGCGACAGTCGCTCTCTCCATGTCACCATGAAATCCTGTCGGAGCTCTGTCCGCCGAGCCGCGAGGTGTCGCGGCAGATACCTGATTAAGTTATGAAAAGTAAACAGAAACAATATTCGTGCCCAATTTTTGAGGTTCTCTCTCAATTTTTTCAGGATCCCATGATCAGATCCTAATGTCCTTGACATGGGACCACCCTTGAGGTATACCCTATCTAAGAAAAGTAGAATCATCAAAATCGGTTCATAAATAACGGAGTGAGGGCCGAACATACATATAGAAACGCTAAACGTATCCACAATTTTCGTGGTTTTCTCTCAATTTTATCAGGATTTCAGTGTCACATCCTGACTTCCTTGACATGGGACCACCCTTGAGATATACCCTATCTAACAAAAGAAGAATAATCAAAATCGGTTCATAAATAACGGAGTGAGGGCCGAACATACATACAGAAACGCTAAACGTGCCCACAATTTTCGAGGTTTTCTCTCAATTTTATCAGGTTTCCACTGTCAGAGCCTGACTTCCTTGACATGGGACCACCCTTGAGGTATACCCTATCTAATAAAAACAGAATAATCAAAATCGGTTCATAAATGACGGAGTGAGGGCTGAACATACACAAAAAAAAAAAAAAAAAAAAATATATATATACGGTCGAATTGAGAACCTCCTCCTTTTTTTCGTCGGTTAAAAAAAAAAAAAAAAAAAAATATATATATACGGTCGAATTGAGAACCTCCTCCTTTTTTTCGTCGGTTAAAAACCTACATCAATCGCCACCCATTCCCCACCCATCCCCCACCCATTCCCCACCCATCAGCCTTTGTAAGTATATTTGACCAATCAGCCTGTTTGCTGATAAGGTCCGTATTTCAAGCGACCTCCTTAGATGTCACAGTATCTATTCAATAAATATCAGAGGTTGAAATGAAAACGTAATCGTCGACTGAGTTTTTGGCGGGAGTTTTTGAGTGAAGTTCAGTGGCTGTTTTATTTATTCGCAAATTGATTTTTAGTGGATATTGTGTGGTAAAATTGGTGTAGTTTTGTGTCTCAGGTGACGCAACTGGACAATATGTGAAATCATTGAAACGACACGATCTAGGTAAAATAAAGCTGAGAATTTTGTCGTAGTATAGACTACCTCAGCGAAGCTTGCCGAGAAGGCTGACTCGACTCATTTGCTGCCAAATACTGCAAAAACATTAGAATGTGTTACATCTGCATTCTAACGGGAAAAAAGTGACAGTATTCTATATCTAAAACTAAATACTATCTTAACTTGACACTGGATAAACGCACAAGCCATGCGAAGTCAAAATAAATAAAAAGTAATTATCTATAGGTACCTACTTCATTTTATAATAATTCGACTCAAATAAGTATCAACTCTAGCCATGTGTATTTTACCATTTGTGCTAAGAAAGCCCTAAAAAGAATGGAATTTGAACTTTGTTTTGTGTTACATAAAGTTTGTTGTTCCAAAATTAAATAATTATCTTAAATTCTGAATTTAAATAAACCAATCATTTGAATGATACATCATAGAAATGGCAAACGCATAGACCAGTATATCTTGGAATTTCGGGGTGGAGCATCTTACCTATAGTATTTATACTTAAATTAAAATTATTCTATGTCCCGCGAGTGCGTCTGTACAGCGGGCCGTTTCATAAAACCAGCGCAGCCTTTTTTTTAAAAAAATGTGGCATGATGCTGAGACAAGAGTCTTTTTGCATCGTACAGGTCTTATTATTCAGTAGTTTGTATTTCCTGTACGTTTTTTATTCATTCTAAGACAAATGTTATTTTTGAACGACAAATTCGTTTGATTTCAGCTAAATTTTTGCCGTGTGTCTGTCTAGTAACACTGGTTATTTTGTTCGTTATTGTATTGAGTTTGAGTGTCTTGTGGGTGGAGATTATTTCGCCCACACCCTGTCTCAGTATAAATGAACATGTTTATGCTTTTCATGCCCAAGAACAGTAACATAACAAAGGAAGCGTTTTTATATGGATCTTGTGATATGATCCTTGAGATCTTGAAGTTAGTTGACGACATTAAGGTTAACCCTTCCCTGAGGCAGTCTGCTGTTTTAGTTCTTGATGAAGATTTTTTTTTATCATAGCTCACACTTGACCACTGTCTCACCTGATGGTGAGCGATGATGTGGTCGACGATGGAGCACGCTTGCCTAGAAGTTACCTATTCACTCTTGACTTAAAGAAGTAGTAGCTAACGGGCTTTGGTTGGGAATTCCACTCCTTAGTTGTGAACGTGTCATCATCATCATCATTTCAGCCGAAAGACGTCCACTGCTGGACATAGGCCTCCCCCAAATATCACCACAATGATCGGTCTTCTGCGTCTCGCATCCATCGGCTACCCGCGACCCTCACCAGGTCATCGGTCCACCTTGTGGGAGGCCTTCCAACGCTGCGTCTTGCAGTACGCGCTCGCCATTCCAGAACTTTTCGGCCCCATCGACCATCTGTTCTGCGAGCAATGTGCCCTGCCCACTGCCACTTCAGTTTGGCGATTCTTCGGGCTATGTCGGTAACTTTAGTTCTCTTGCAAATATCTTCATTTCTGATTCTATCACTCAAGGAAACTCCGAGCATTGCCCTCTCCATTGCCCTTTGGGTGACTGTAAGCCTTCTGATGAGGCCCATTGTGAGCGACCACGTTTCTTGAATGAATGTGTACTCAAAACGTTTTGTGCGTGTGGGTAGGACATTCATGAAATGAAACTCTGAATTTACCAAGTATGTGTATATTATTATTAAATCACTTAAAGAATGCGGAACTGCGTCGTTGGTGCAGTGTTCGCGACGCAAAGGAGGGTACTGTGTTTATCAGCCTGTATGTGTATAAATGTTTGTTTCTTTGTGGCATTCTAGAGCGTTTGGTCTTTAAAAGAGACTGATCTCTGAGTTCGTTTCGGTGTTTTTTCACAGGGTAGTCAACTAGAAAACAACATCATTTAGCTTAAACTGACAAAAATGATGACGTGTAAAAGTAGGTAGGTATTATTAAATTTATAACCTAGTTATAAAATAAAAATCAAATATATTTGATTCGGGTAATAAAAGCGTAACGTCATGTAAAACACTACATATTATAAAACTAAGTCCCCCGCCGCGTCTGTCTGTTCGCGATAAACTCAAAAACTACTGAACGGATTTTCATGCGGTTTTCACCAATAGACAGAGTGATTCATGAGCAAGGTTTAAGTGTACAATTTGTACCCGTGTGAATCTGGGGCAGGTCGCTAGTATTACATAAAAGAATCGTCTTAGTGCGTTACTGTAATCCGCATCTAATAATAATAAGTAAAATCTAAAGTTAACATCTTTCCGTGGCCATATATTTGTTCAATGTTCGTACCTACTAGCAAAATGTTGGAATTAACTTTCAAGTAGCATCAAATACAACCCATTCAAGAGAACACTCGCAAACAAAACTAACAGATACGTACAAACTTATTTATTAGTCCATATTATAGTAACATTCGCTGTAAATAAACTCACAAATAAATATTAACCACAGATCCCTAGACGCGTCTCAAACGGTCAGAGTCACACACTCGCGTCAAGCACACTTATTGGCGGCCATTTGTCGTATTTTGGCGCGAAACCCTCGGGACCTCAATCCTTGACTCTTGTCTTGAACAAGAGTCTTTGACGAACGACCAAAGATTTGGCGTAATTCTAGTGAGAGTTTTGTGAGTTATATATCTGTGATCTGTGGCGTTTTGATGGTAAAAAGGTAACTCAATCAATTTTGACTTTTGATTTTGAGTTTTTTGTCTTCAATATTTCTTTTTACCTAGCCGGCTTCTGTCTAACCTGATGAATTTTATTATTTTATATGGAGTGACTGCTTATCTTAACTTCACAATCCAGTACTTAAATGGGTAACATGATACTCCTTGGTAAGACAGGGACAACTAAAACCTTATTGATTCTAAATAATATCACTGTTCATACGCATTTCCCCGTTAAGGTTTTATTAAGATGTTTAAAACAGTTAGGTATACTGTTAACTAATATATTAGGTAAATATTATAGAAGTAACAGACAAAAGAAACGAAAAACTATTTTAACAACAAAAGTTTAAATGCTTTACAAAATGCACTTAAAGTTTACACCATAAAAGCGAATAGGAGCTTAGTCGCACCAACAAAGCCATTACGACTTCAGATAAACAAACCATGCGTTCGAATTTTGAAAACAACTGAAGTATTCCACGTTCGAATTTGAATGTAAAACGGTTACACTGTACGTTCCATGCATTTCGGGTTCAGCGTCCGAAGTCCGAATGTTTCAATTTCGAGACATTCTAGGACTTGAAATTGAAACGAAGGACGCGAACCCTTTTCTCGTAAAGTCCTCTTATATTGAGTTGCATCGTCACTGTCCAGTAACTAAACGACCCCCGACGTTCAAGTCATTCCCAGCATGTTGCCAGTCACCAATAAAAATGCAGATTGATGGAACAAGGCACTCTTGAAGTTGTTTGTTTTGATTATCCTCCGCGTCGTACAAATGTATGAATAATGTAAGGAATATTTCAGTATATTTTGATGGATTGGCTTTATGCAGCGTTTCTGTTAAAGCCAAAATGGCGGGGCACCTGTTTTACCGGGTTTGAGGATTATTTAGGCAATTCGTCAACGTTTATGGCCGTAAAAAAAATTGGGGGCATTAAGTTTTGCATAATTCGGGATTTTTTGTTTGGACATCCTTGGGATTTTGGCGAAAAACTGAAATCTTTTATTTGCTGCCTGCTGCTGCTTCACCTGTAACTAACTAGTTATGTAAAAAAAACTTAGATATTAGATTTGACCCACTTCCCAGTTTCCGATTGAGCTGAAAGAACAATGGCGAGTTTTTTACCTTAATGTTTTAGGAAGCGTCTAGACATTTAACTTATGCAAAACTTAGTCAAATTATTACAATGTTTTTTATCCATAATTATACACACATTTTTTATACATGTGCAACTTTAGGTTAAAATTATTAATTTAATGAACTTGATTAAATTCATATCCGGTGTGGCTTTATCTGTAGAAGAAAATATTTTTAATCACCAGAGTTGCCACTCACTACACCAACAGACGATACTCGGTAAAAATAATAAATAAAATATTTTGAAAAGTGCTTCCTTGGGCTTGTTGGACAACAAACATATCTAACCATCTCACATAGTTATTAATTACGTGTTGGACTTGCATGAATAATATTTTATAAAGATAAAATAATTATTATTAATTAATAAACACTACTAGTTGGAAATTAAAAAACATACTCTGGCAATATTTTGTGAGAATGATATTTTGACAAGGGAGTTTTTGGCGGGATTTTCTCGAGTGAAGTTCAGTGGCTGTTTTAATTATTCGCCACAGAGTACATTATAATATATAGAAATTATTCGCTTATTGATTCTTAGTGGATATTGTGATGTAAAATTGGTGTAGTTTTGTGTCTCAAGTGTCTACGCAACTGGACAATATGTGATCCATTATAATGCAGATGTAACACATTCAAGTTTTTTGCAGTATTTGGCAACAAATGTGTCCAGTCAGCCTTCTCGACAAACTTCGCTGAGGTAGTCAATACTACAATAAAATTCTCATCTCCATTTTACCGAGATCACGCCGGTTTCAATGATTCCACATATTGTCCAGTTGCGTAGATACTTGAGACACAAAACTACACCAATTTTACATCAAAATATCCACTAGGAATCAATAAGCGAATAATTAAACCAGCCACTGAACTACACTCGAGAAAATCCTGCCAAAAAACCTTCTCATACCAAAGACTACAATAATATAAAAGGGAAGCTGATAGCGGATATAGGATTGAAATATGTAGTCTTTGATAAGAGGTAGAATAAAATCTCACCACATATCAAGGAGCAGTACTTTGTTTATATTTTAATCGAAAATAATAATAATAGTAGATCAGGTATTGTACAATATTGCTGCAATTATTTAGTTGGTCGGCGTACTGTTGGTTGTTGCGCACACGTTACGTCTCGTGTGGTATATTGGTATATAGGATGGGCTAGGCATAAGTTTATTCCGATAGAAGATGGATTAAGGGTCCCATTGTAAAACTTGCACCTATTTTATAATAATGCAATAGATAGCTATTAATTCGTATTTTAAGTGTTTTTCTTTGACATAATGCATCAATCATAGGTAGATATTTTAATAACCTCAAAATATAAAAATGTTAATATCTTTTTTTCATGTCCCTAGAATGAAAAATCTCAGTGATTATGTCTAAGTAATGTAACCCCTAAAGTCTTATATTTTTTTTTCAATATAGACGCTTCAAATCGATATCAGGTAAAATGTAGTATGGAAACTTGCCATTGTTCTTTGCATACATATAAATAGTTTGAATGACAATTGACAATTCATGACTATTTTAGTTATTCTAAATCCAATAGGTATAGCGGACTCCCAAAAATGGCGGACTTCGGTTTTTTTAAGCATTTTCATGACATGGGTATATGAAAGAGTTTGCTAGGAAGAATATGAACAAGCGTGTTTTTTAGTTTTTTGAACTGTAATATCATTATAATCTAAATTCCTTTAAGAATGTTAGAACATGAATGAGTCACTCCAACATCTGTAGGTACAAACTATGCCTTTTTTTGGTGGGGAGGGGGGGGGGGGTAAATCATCCAATGACTTCTCCCGCTCTGGCGGGAGCGGGAGGGCGTGTCAGACTCTTACTGACTAAAACCCACCCCTGTTCCTTCCTTGCCTGAGTGCCCAGGGGTGCGGTAACTCATTTTCAGAATTTATCTGACGGGGCCCATCGTGGCCGGTGCCTGCATGCCTAGGATGCAGGCATCCGCCACGATGGGCCCCGTCTGTGGTGGCTGATAACATCTCTTTGAGGCGCGCGTGGAACACTACGCGCCGTCGACTCACGGGCCTGGTGCTGATCGGACGGCGAACTACCCACTGCTCGCCGTCCGCACGCCCGGGTACAAACTATGCCTAGTGTCTCAATCCCAATTATACCAAGTTCACCCTAATACGTCACAGAATACAGGATGAAACCTTCAGAGACAGGATGTCCTTTATGTGTGAATAGTTGGGTATTTCCTAAGACATAATATACGAGTACATTATCTTGCTCGGTCCCTTAATATTTTGTAAGTGACACTTCGCTCTGGACTCGTAATTGGTTAGACACGCTAAACCCTAATAGGCTTTGACAATAATTAGTTTTATGATCATAAGAGCTTTACGAGAAGTAAATGATAAAATGGTGTTATGTTTGTAGACCTAAACTTGGTAAAGGACAACTTGGATTTATTCAATCCTTCAGCACCAATACAAGTGTCGACTTTAGAGATGTGTATTTTGATTTATAAGTATCCATTAAAAAGGCTATAACAAAAGTATGGATTGCAATGCAATTTAAACTTTGTGAAGACAGATAGTTTGTATTACAGATACTCGTAGTATAAAATGTAGTTCCTAAATTTGATACTCACCTCGAATTCTGATTTCAAATATTGTGCAATTACAAGGTCTGGGTACACAACATCGTTGTTTATTATAACCCACGCGTGGAAATCGACGATAGTCTATTGTTTCGTGTTGTACCACTACCATGTTTATATCCGACCTACATTATTTCGCAACAGTTATATAATACTCTATTATTTACTGTCGGTACTTCAGATGTCACGGCTTTTGATCGCTCGCTTTGTATCGGACAATCCTGTCCCAACTCCACCCAACGGAATATGTAATGATAAGACCGAAGTTACTTTGAAGTTTGAACCAACGTCTGGAGTCTTTTAAAAAGGAATAGTCTTGAGATAAGTCTATTTTGTCGTTGCTCGCTTTTATTTTCATGCAACTCTTGGACTGAAAAGATGGCATTTTAGTTAAAGTGAGTTTTTTATTTCGATATTAAGTTTTTGTTTAGTATTTTCACATGGCTCCGCTCCATCATCTTCCTGCCCTAATACCATGTTACTTGGGGTCGGCAGAACACGTTTTTTTCTTCCATTCGGTCCTGTCAGCCGACACACTATCACTAACTCCCTTTTCTTTCATATCACTCCTTACACAATCCATCCTTTCTTTGGCCTCATCACATGGCAACGCTCCCTTGGTATATATATATATATATATTAAATATATAATTATATTTACTATTTATATTCATGCGTTTGATCGCTATCTCACCTGGTGGTAAGCGATGATGTGGTTGAAGATGGAGTACGCTTGCCTAGAAGTAACCTATTCACTCTTGACTTAAAGATAACTTCGATATAAGATATATTCGGCAAGACCGGTGCATTTCGTCCGCATATAAAGCCCATGATGCTACGAATTAGTGTAACTTTATTTCAGTAAACGACTTTTCGTATTCGGATCTGTCAAAATCAAAATCAAAAGACATTTATTCAAATTGGGCTGAGAGCCAGCAATTTTTAAGTATCAAGTACATAAAGACAGTCCCTCAAAAATGCTCGTCCGTCACCACTTCCTAGTGTATAAGCTGGGAAGAATAAGTGGTACAACAAACTCCCCAGTAACACACCTGTCTGTTAAGTTTGAAGAACACCACAAGAAGACAGACCTCTTCTCTGTGAGAGGGTGAGGGCCGTAATCTACCACGCGGGTGCAATGCAGGATAGTGGTTTAAGACATGCCGGTTTCTCCACGATGTTTTCCTTCACTGTTTTGAGAGTAGTGGTGATGAAATAATTTACACAAAGTAAAGCGTCTGCCTGGGTTTGTACTCACGACCTACAACTTGTAAGTCGCGGCCGTTACCACTGGGCCACCACTACTTCGAACTTGAATTTAAATAATTGTAAATTAAAAAAAAAGATGTTTTTTTTTTTTTTTTTTTTTTGTGGGGCATCTTGCAGGTCAGCCTCTGAGGCTGTCGTCTGCTTAACCGGGCTTGCCTGTGTAGGCTTTAATATATTAAAGCCTCCAGCCAGGACTTATTAAACTTACAAAACTAAGTGACCACGCTAAGGGCACTCCCTGCGGAGTACGGGCCTCGGCTTAGGGCGTCACTGAGGGGCAGCAAGGGAAGGCTGGATCTGGTTACCATTAATTGGGGAGTTTACTGGCTCAGCGGCACGTGCTGGCGAGAGACGGGGAGGGGAAAAAAAAAAAAAAAAAAAAAATGTAAACATACCGCAGTATTTCAAGACGAAAGTGTCTGTGACCAGTGCGTGTGTGGTCGCTCATAATAGGCCTCATCAGAAGGCTTAAAGTCACTCAAAGGGCAATTGAGAGGGCTATGCCTTAGCATAGCCCTCTCAATTGCCCTGATTCGATCACACAAGGAAACTTAAGTTTCCTTGTGTGATCGAATCAGGAATGATGACATCCGCAAGAGAACCAAGGTTACCGACATAGCCCGAAGAATCGCCAAACTGAAGTGGCAGTGGACAGGCACATAGCTCGCAGAACAGACAGTCGATGGATCCAAAAAGTTCTGGAGTGGCGACCGCATACCGGAAGACGCAGCGTTGGAAGGCCTCAAATAAGGCGGATCGATGGCCTGGTGAGAATTTTACTTGCTTGAAATATTGGTTTAGATTTAGAATTCAGATAGATTACAAATGAATACCTGCTTACAAACGTTGCAAAAAAAAAACATACACACCTAACGTCATGCGATGAAAATTGAAGTAAACGAGATCCACAGATTCGGGAATGTTCACAACTTGGCGGGTCCCGACCTCTGCCAGGCAATTAAGATAAAATCTTGGGACGGTTAAGTAAGTAATGTGGTTGGCTTGAGATTGTGTTGTTTCAACCTGTTGTTATGCTTTTTTTAATAGACATCAAAAAGGAGGATTGCAAAATAACTTTAAAGTTGGTGTCAAATGAAGAAGAAACAAAACTAGAAACACTGACCTCCGAAATTAAAGTTATTTTGCAATTTTTTGTGTATTTTCTTCTTTGAAAGTCGGTTGTATTTTTTGATGTCCCCAGGTGCCTATACACCTGTACCGTGGCCGCCAACAGAACCCAACAACAACATCAAACGGCGAATCAACGACTTGCGTGCCAGTGCTGGCACGCAAAATAATTCGGACACACCATATTAACGATTGCCAGATAACTCTAGTTCAGGTTGAAATCTGGCCTAAGTAACAAAATATAAGCCTATAACACATCTCTATAAGATATTGAGCATCTAATGTGCAACCAAAGAAATCAAACATTTTTTTTATTATTTACTGTTAATTATTTTTGTCCATTGAATCACTAAGTCCAGATTCTTTGATGGCACGCAGCGGCTACATTTTTTTTTTTTTCATTTTCATAAAAATGGCACGGAATCTGATAAAGGTTTGCCATCCCTGATATAAAAGAACGCAGTCGTTCAGTACCTACTTCTAAATTGTCCATTGAAATGTAGAATGGCCCTAATGCGAACCGCCAACTTTAAAGCTGCGGTCCTACGGCCCCTGAAACGACGGGCCGCGACGCGCCGCATTTGGCTGACAGTCCATGGGAACCGTCGCATCCGTTGAAGCCCGCGGTGGCCTGTCGTCGCCCGTCCGATTGCGAGTCGGTAAGTTCAAAAGCACGGCGCGGCCTGTCGATTAATGGGCCGTGGGACTTCACCGGCGCTGCACGGCATGGTGTGATGTATGAAAGAATGCGATGATGGATGAATGGCGGTCAGCAGGCAGGTCAGTGGCAACACTTAGCGCGGCGCGGCGCAGCGCGTCGATTCACGGGCTGTGGGACCGCAGCTTTAGCCGTACGCACTATGAATGCATTCCCAAAACGTTTTGAAAGAACGTATTTTATTTGTGACTTGCACAGAAACACAGAAAATACAATAAAATATTATCAAGGTATGACAACTAACTAATAATAAAAATTAACAATGTAAAAAAGTCCTGTGCGAGGCCAAAAAGGCTCGTATCTCAGCATATGCTTCGATCAGCTTCCAGTCTAACTAGGGATCTAAGGATGCTGCTGATACCAGTATTTTACATGAAGCTACTGCCTATCTGACCTTCACAACCCAGTAACTGGTTATCACGGTATGACGGTACTGTGACGATTGTAGACACAGCCTAATTTCAGCGGGTCTGCATCGGCCTTTAGCTGGCAGTTAAGAAGATTGGAGAGTCGATGGAATGATTATTAAGAGTAGGTGTGAATTTTGTTTTTATGTCAGACAGGAGTTTTGCCCTGGCAAGTGGGCACACATGTATTTTTCTGTGATTACCAATATAGTTATTTAAAGTGCCCTCAGCTCTTTTCTTATCCACCCGTAGCGAGTTACCCTTTTATACACCGCACTCTCGCGTTGCCGAGTGAGACCTCTACCCTGAACATACTAGAATGTCCAAGGATCCCTGCAGGCCGTACTGGTGCCTTGGGGTCCTACAGTACCTACCTCTCTCTTTAATCTTTTATTTTTTATTTACTTTTTTACCGTGGCAAGGCTGGTGTCAGATTTTCTAGCTTCTGACATCCGAAACGACTGTGATAGATAAATCGTAAATGATGGCCGGGAACTAACGGCTTAAATACTCTGTATAAAATAGATGGTCAACAATCCACGGACCAACCTCAGCAAGCATTGCTTAACCTCGAAGATACAACCTTGCGGCTATTATATTTAGCCACGAGCTCCTCCTCAACCATAATGCGGTTGTAATAAATTGGGCTTTACACCTCAGGCAGATTTTTGCGGCGATTGCGTCTCCATCGTTGACCGACCGGTGAATGCTCACGTTGGCCGGTTGATTTAGATAATGTCCGTCAATGTAGCACCTGAGGTAGTTACGAGGGTACAACGTTACGTGACAATGTGACCGAGAAAAATGGGAAATGCTACATTTTCTACCTTTTTTACTGTCATCAAAAAGCTTGGTTTATTTTGCGTAGTATCAGGGACACAATGTAGGTAGATTAAAGTGTTTTTTTTTTAAACAAATTCTCGCAAGGTAACGCTTGGGGTGCTGGTAGGTGCTGTACGAGGTAAATACAATGATATTATAAAAGAAATATACGCTAAGTTCATACAAAGCGACGTTCAGATTCCGTTGAGTTGTCATTGCAAATGTGGTAATTATGTGTATAGTTATTAAGGTAAGTATGAAATCCCTTCACTCTTAAATTTATCTTGGAACCATAGTTTTTACACTCTTAACACACAACTTAGCATCATAGATATATTATTGTTACGCCACGCACACGTTTTTCTTCACTCGCTACTGTTAGTCGACTAAGGGCCGATTTCACCAATGAAACTAATCGCGATTAGTTTAAGGCCGTTCTACCGACCAAGTGGCGCCCTCATTGAATAAAAAATCGTAGCATAGCATAGAAAATAAATATTAAAGAATCCAACGTCACGTTTGTTACAAAGAGGATAAAGTATTTTTACGTTGTTAAAACAGGTCTCAGAATGTTTCGCATCCAAAGTAGTAGGCAAAAGTGTCAGAAACGGCCGTTTTTGATATTTCCGGTAACAAACGTGACGTTGGATTCTTTAATATTTATTTTCTAGGCCATACTACGATTTTTTATTCAACGAGGGCGCCACTAGGCCGGTAGTAGACCCTTAAACTAAACTCAGTTCATGCGTTTAATTGAGATTAGAGTTTCTTTTTGCGTTTCACTGAGAACTGGGCGTTTAGAATTTAAACTAAGTTAAGCTTAAACTAGTTTAATTTGTAGTAGTGAAACGCAAAATGAAGCTCTAATCTCGATTAAACGCATGAACTGAGTTTAGTTAAACTAATCGCGATTAGTTTCATTGGTGAAATCGGCCCTAAATCAAATTGCTACAATTGGCTGAATTTGTCTGCAACCATTTGCGCGCGCTAGTGGCATATCTACCTCTTTTTATATATACTCGTAATATCATTGGGTTTTACCCAATTTTCAATCTATTCTAGTCTATTCTATTCTATTCTATTCCATATATTTGACGTGATTCAATAAATAAAGAGGGAAGGTACCTAAAATGACGATATATTCCATGAAGGAAACCCTTTGCCTATCTGCACGTAAATACATAATCATCTAAATACAATCACATAGTTATGAAAAAAATATGCAATTTATTATTGTTCTCGTTTATTCCTACTCTTATTCGTTTTCATCACATTTTAAAATACGAATAATCAACTTAAAACAAAACTTCCAAAAAATAAAATTAAAGATTTTTTTTAGGATTTTTATTTTTCACTTATTAGTTGTGGTTCCCCATTAAATTGTGTTAACATAGACAAACGGTCGCAGTAATCGCGAGTCATTTGATGTTAGTTATTGAAGAGTTCTGTCCACCTCCGAAGATCTTCATTTGATCCTAATGTATTATATACAACCTTACTTGAAAAATATGCATTTGAATAACGAAAATTCCATTAAAATCGTATCAGCAGTTTTCAAGAAAGCCGCGGACAAACAGGCATACATACATACATATGGGTGAAATACAGAACCTCCTTTTTTGAAGTCGGTTATAAATATTGAAATAGTAGCCCACCACTAGAGGGAACAGGGTTCAAGCTACTCGTACCGGGTCAGGGCCACAGAGAGCGGAACCTCTTCACAATTTCAAAACAAAGAATAGTCACGAGTTTGTAAATACCAATCCGCACGTGTGTCATACAACGTTTTTCAACATTTTTGCGAGAAAACAGTACCTACAATAGGAAATGAAACAAACTTTTGTTTTTGATGTGTACTCGTAACATCTATTGGCGCGGCTTGGCAGAAAAACGGAATGACGCCGTCGTGCCACGATGCCCCCACTACGCCACCGCTCTCGACTCCCTTCTCCTTCTTCTTCATCTATACGAAAAAAAGTAACACAGCAACAACCAACAACAACAACTAACAACAAATATCAACAAATAACAACAATAATTAACAACAACCAACAACAAACAAAAATATCAAACAACAACAACCAACAACAACAAACAACAACCAAAAATAATCAACAACACTACCAACCACAACCAACAACAACAACAACAACCACAACCAAATACAAACAACAACCAAAAACAACCAACAACACTACCAACCACAACCAACAACAACAACCACAACCAACAACCACCACCAATAACAACAACATTACCAACAGCAACAACCACCACCACCAACAACAACAGTACCAACAACAACAACCACCACAACCAACAACATCACCAACAAAAACAACTACAACACAAAATAGATGTTTCACATCTACCGTAACTCCTTAGCGGAATTCTTATACAGTGTGTGGAAAGGTGTGGTCATATTTTAAGAACCGGTCCTGCCCATGGAAATGAACAACTTTCTCTAACAACAATAGAAGACTTCCAAAAAAAAATTGTACTTTCCATACAAAGTTATCATCAGCTGATCAATATTTGTATGAGAGGTAAAATGTTTTTTGAGTACTCGTATATCCTCAGATTTTCTTGAAGAAAGTTTTTCATTTTGATGGGCAGATGCAGTCCTTAAAATATGACCACACCTTTCCGTTACACCCTGTATATTTTAAATAAAAAAAAAACCGTAAAGGATATGCACGGCACTATATATAACGGAGCGTGCGCTAAAATAAGTACATATGTAAGAGTACCTATTTTACCGCACGTTCCATTGTCTGGTGTGTAATTTTGAACTTTCGAACAATGCATAAAGGCTTCGTAATAGTTATTTATGATACTAGTGCGGTAAGTTGGTTTTTACAAACGAGTAGACGAATGTAAGCCCGAGACGTAGTCGAGGGCTTACCATAGTCACGAGTTTGTAAATACCAATCCGCACGTGTGTCATACAACGTTTTTCAACACATTTGCGAGAAAACAGTACCTACTAGGCAATGAAACAAACTTTTGTTTTTGATGTGAATCATCTATTGGCGCGGCTTGGCAGTAAAACCGACTCGAATATCGTGACGAAAAACGGCATGATGCCGTCGTGCCACGCTGCCCCCACTACGCCACCGCTCTCGACCCCCTTCTCCCTAGTAACATCTATGCGAAAGAAAGGAACACAGCAGCAACCAACAACAACAACTAACAACAACAACAAACACAACAACAAATAACAACAACAACCCGCAACAACAACCAACAACAACACTACCAATAACAACAACCAGCAAAAACCAAACTACAACCAGCAACAACAACCAACAACAACAACCACAACTAACAACAACAACAACACCTAACAACAATAACAACAACAACCACCGACAACAACTAACAACAACAACCAACAACAACACTACCAATAATAACAACAACCAACAACAAACAAAAACCAGCAAAAACAATCTACAACCTGAAACAACAACCAACAACTACAACAAGCAGTAACAACAACTACAACTAACAACAACAACCAACAACAACAACCACAACTAACAACAACAACAACACCTAACAACAATAACAACAACAACCACCGACAACAACTAACAACAACAACCAACAACAACACTACCAATAATAACAACAACCAACAACAAACAAAAACCAGCAAAAACAATCTACAACCTGAAACAACAACCAACAACAACAACAAGCAGTAACAACAACTACAACTAACAACAACAACCAACTACAACAACCACAACTAACAACAACAACACCTAACAATAACAACAACAACCACCGACAACAACAACACTACCAGCAACAACAACCAACAACAAACAAACAATAACAACATTCAACAACACTACCAACAACAACAACAACACTAGCAGCAGCAACAACAACCGCCACAACTAACAACAACAACAACCACCACAACCACCAACAACACGAACAACAAACAACTACAACACAAAAAAACACAAAATGCGAAACTCCTTGGTGGAATTCTTAGGTAAATATTTTATAAGGAAATAAAAAAAAACCGTAAAGGATACGCACGCCGCTATACAACGGAGCGTGCGGTAAAATAGGTACTTAGGTGAGAGTACTTATTTTACCACACGTTCCATTGTATGGTGCGTAATTTTGAACTTTCGAACAATGTGTCCTCGTTTCTACCTTACCGTTACCCTACAGAGCTCTTATATAAAGATGCGAAAGTTCTGACAGTACGTCAACAATTCATTCAAAGCATAATATTGAAACAACATTCTATGCTAAGATACCACCCTTCGGCTTCACAAGGTAAGAGACGATACAACCCCGTAGATCGCCCAGACCCTCGCCTTTCAACCCAATTCTCAAAGCGTTTCTTCTGCCACCTAGGTGGTTTTCTTTACAACAAAATTAATAGGAAGCTTCCGATAGTTAAATCTTACTAAGATTTTGTGTAAAAGGAATATAACTTCCTTCCTACTAGATTTAAATTATGACGAAACCGAAAAACTACTTGTAACCTTAGTGTAACATTTCTAATGTAACAATTATACATACTAACACTCACATACACCGCCACCCATACACAACACACACACCATTACACACCCATACACAACACACACACATACTTACATGACCACATATATATATATACTAACGGAAACTTGTCGATAATTTGTGTTCGGGTTCACTGATAAAATTAAAATACCTAATAGTAATGTATCTAGATGTTTACTGTGTAAAAGACGGAGTCCTGGTGTCCTGAAATACAGGCTTGCAGCCTAGTTTAGGCACCAGTCTCCCACAATGATAAAGCCATTATCTTAACATTTTCGATGATGTACCTACTGTTTAATGTTGTGGTGAGAAAATAAACATTATTATTATTATTTGGGAAAAACATGGACTGTTTCTTAGCACTTTGGCTAGTTTTAAGCTACATTAACGGGCCATGCCAAGTCAATGTAGCGTGTGGTGAGTACACTAAGCTGTAGAGTGTATGTTCTGAGGAGAAATTTCATTTTCCTCTATCTGCATGAACTTTCTGACTATTCTACAAGTATTCAAAATTGCAGCTTTTTGGAGTGTTATGTAAATTGAATCTTTCAGTTCTATTAATTTGAGGCTATGGTGGAGATGGTTGGGTGTAACCCCTGTAGTGGAGACAACTATGGGCACGACATATACTTTTTCTTGCCTCCAAATTCTAGTCACTTCTTCTTTAAGTTCTGCATATTTGCTTATTTTCTCTCCTATGGTCTTTTGTAAATTATGCGTGTTGGGGACTGAAATATCTATCAGGTATGTGGTTTTGTTTACTTTATCTTGGAGAGTTATATCTGGTCTATTGTAGTGAATGGTCCTGTCAGTTAGAATGGCGCGGTCGTAGTAGAGTTTGTGTGTGGGACTTTCTAGAATAGTTTGTGGAACATATTTGTAGTAAGGAGTGTTTGTATCTTGATGTTGTATGAGTTTATGTTTGATTGCTAGGTGTTGGTGAATGATGTTTGCTACTTGATTGTGTCTGTGAGTATAATCAGTCTGTGTGAGAGTTGTGCATGCTCCTGTAATATGTTGTATTGTCTCTGGTTGGCTGTGACACTTGCGACATTTATCATTCGTTATTGTGGGGTCTTTGATTATGTATTTCCTGTAGTTTTTAGTATTTATGATTTGATCTTGAATTGCAATAATAAACCCTTCGGTTTCCGGGAACAAATTTCCTATTTTAAGCCATTTATTTGAAGCTATTGTATCTATGTGGGACTGTTCTAGATCATGGGGATGCCGTCCGTGCAGCACTTTCTTTTTCCAGTCTTCTAACTTTTGTTTTTGAGGGTCATTATTAATATTCTGAGTTGTATTCTCTTCGTTTAAGTTTAAAGGGGTGTAGCTAGTATCGTTTGTGACTATGGCTTTATGAATGTTACTTGTCTGAGATTTTGTGTAAAAGAATGTTTTTAATCTACTAATTTGTTTCTGCCAAAGGTGATGAATGTCTATTAGGCCTCTCCCTCCGTGCTGCCGTTTGATTGTCAGTCTTTCTATTGCAGATTTAGGGTGTAGGTTATTGTGTTTAGTAAGTGTGGTGCGTGTTGTTCTCTCTATTTGCTGGATATCAGTTTTTGACCATTTGATCACTCCGAATGAATATGTTATTATTATTATTATTATTATTAATGTATACAGGCTTCGTAAGTGCATTTTTTGAGCAAATGTGTTGAAAAAGCATTTTTTGAGCAAATTTGTTGAAAAATTATTTTAATACCTTCAGCAAAACCAATCGTTCGGGAATCAATTTGATCCGAAAAATGTTCATAGGTACTACAAATATTTAAAAATAGAAACGCAATTTTTCTATATTCGAATTGTGTGAAAATTGCTAACAAAGAACATTCTGCACATACTGCAGCCTCTAAATTGAATAGTTCATTGATTCGGACAACGAAATAACAGCCGTACGAAATAAGAGTTTATTTCGCTCAGTTCCACAGTTTGACAATGATAAATCGGACGTGAAAAGCCAATAGTTCGCTGAACTGGTTTCGAATTAGTTTATTGATTAGAAAAAACATGTAAAAGTTTGTAAAACTGTTTGAAACAAAACATGCTTCAACGAGTTACTAGGTATAGTAAGTACCTTAGTATTCGTGTCATTGTGTGACAGGTTTTATTTTAGCTACTATTTGAATTGAGAATCACAACATATTATAAAACTAAGTCCCCCGCCGCGTCTGTATGTCTGTTCGCGATGAACTCAAAAACTGCTGAGCAGATTTTCGTGTGGTTTTCACCAATACACAGAGTGATTCATGAGGAAGGTTTAATGGCCGTGTGCGAAGCTAGGGCGCGTCGCTAGTTCGAGATAATGATTAAATTTTGGAACAATAAAACTAACAATATAAGATAAATAGTGTGTAGTTATTTTAGCTCGTAAAGGAGCTCGTGGCTAAAGTAATAACAGCCGCACGGGTCGATCCATCAGGTTAAGCTACGCTTGCCAGGGTTGAATCCATGGATGGGTTACATATCATGTCCCGGCTGTCAATCGCGTATTTTTGACAGTCGTTACAGGTCGTCAGAAGCCCGAAAGTCTGACATCCAGTCTTATTTATTTATTTATAGAAGGGTAGGGGGAGGGGGTTATTTGTAACTGGGTTGTGGAGGTCAAATAGGCAGTCGCTCCATATAAAATAAAATGAATAAAAAAAAATAATAACAATAATATATATAAAAAACTGGTATTCAGCTGCGTCCGGTTAGACTGGAAGCCGACCCCAAGATAATTGGGAAAAGACTCGGGCATATTGAGTGTGTAGTTATTATAGCATTTATTTGCACTTTATACTTAGCTGTTAAGGTGTTATTCACAAAATATTAAAAATATGGATCGATGTTTGTTACTCAATCATACCAGAACGGCTGAACGGATCTGTATGGGCACAGAGATAGATTATAGTCTGGACTAGCACACAGGCTATAAATTATAGTGGAGGAAGTACTAATCCCACTCGGGCGCAGCCGCTGGCAGAAGTACTAATCCCACTCGGGCGCAGCCGCTGCCAGAAGTACTAATCCCACTCGGGCGCAGCCGCTGCCAGAAGTACTAATCCCACTCGGGCGCAGCCGCTGGCAGAAGTACTAATCCCACTCGGGCGCAGCCGCTGGCAGAAGTACTAATCCCACTCGGGCGCAGCCACTGGCAGAAGTACTAATCCCACTCGGGCGCAGCCGCTGCCAGAAGTACTAATCCCACTCGGGCGCAGCCGCTGGCAGAAGTACTAATCCCACTCGGGCGCAGCCGCTGGCAGAAGTACTAATCCCACTCGGGCGCAGCCACTGGCAGAAGTACTAATCCCACTCGGGCGCAGCCGCTGCCAGAAGTACTAATCCCACTCGGGCGCAGCCGCTGGCAGAAGTACTAATCCCACTCGGGCGCAGCCGCTGACAGAAGTACTAATCCCACTCGGGCGCAGCCGCTGCCAGAAGTACTAATCCCACTCGGGCGCAGCCGCTGCCAGAAGTACTAATCCCACTCGGGCGCAGCCGCTGCCAGAAGTACTAATCCCATTCGGGCGCAGCCGCTGGCAGAAGTACTAATCCCACTCGGGCGCAGCCGCTGGCAGAAGTACTAATCCCACTCGGGCGCAGCCGCTGGCAGAAGTACTAATCCCACTCGGGCGCAGCCGCTGGCAGAAGTACTAATCCCACTCGGGCGCAGCCACTGGCAGAAGTACTAATCCCACTCGGGCGCAGCCGCTGCCAGAAGTACTAATCCCACTCGGGCGCAGCCGCTGGCAGAAGTACTAATCCCACTCGGGCGCAGCCGCTGGCAGAAGTACTAATCCCACTCGGGCGCAGCCGCTGGCAGAAGTACTAATCCCACTCGGGCGCAGCCGCTGGCAGAAGTACTAATCCCACTCGGGCGCAGCCGCTGGCAGAAGTACTAATCCCACTCGGGCGCAGCCGCTGGCAGAAGTACTAATCCCACTCGGGCGCAGCCGCTGGCAGAAGTACTAATCCCACTCGGGCGCAGCCGCTGGCAGAAGCTAGAATAAGATAAAAGGCAGTTCAGATTCCAATGCAACCAATACTTTTACACAGCTTAATACAAATGGGCAAGTGCTTTTACATTACTCTTACATTTACTTATACTTATAAGTAAATCAACCTTACTTAAATACACAACGCTAAAGTCGATAATTCAGTTGTTAGCGATGTATTGAAATTATTTCGAATTATGAGTTCAATTATTATCCTAAGTACATAAAAAGTTGGCCGTCACGGGACGCCCGGCAGATGTGATCCATCTATTTTAATATTAGAATTCAAAATTGTTTTTAGTTGGTGTTGTAGTTGTTGTTGTTGTTTATGTTGTTGTTGTTGGTTGTTGTTGTTATTGATTGTTGTTTGTTGTTGTAATTGTTGTTGTTGTTGTGCGTTGTGTTACTTTTTTTCGCATAGATGTTTCTAGGGAGAAGGGAATCGAGAGCGGTGGCGCAGTGGGGGCATCGTGACACGACAGCGTCATGCCGTTTTCCGTCACGGCATTCGAGTCGATTTTACTGCCAAGCCGCGCCAATAGATGATTCACATAAAAAAAATGCCCCCCTAGCCATATTACTTTTCTATTATCGTTTACGCTAACGCTTAGTACAAAATGTATGGCGATGACATTACCTTCGATAAGCCACGTGACACTTATCACTTATCTAAGTGTCACGTGGCTTATCGAAGGTAATGTGTAAACGATAATAGAAAAGTAATATGGCTAGGGGGGCATGGAATTACTAAGCGCTAGCGAAATGTCACGTGGTTACATTTTGATAAGTCTGGCTGGTGGCGCTGCATAATCAAATTGCCCGCATAACTAAATCTATTTCCCTTCATTTATTTAAAAACTATATTATGTAACTCAAATTGCAATTGGAAGAATTAACTAGCTAGGTATGATTTATGTTATTTTTTTTTACGCGTGTCTATCAACAATAAAAAAAATATATTATGTTATTTTCTTTAGCACAATTATAAAATTAAAACGTTGTTCCGATTTTGACGGCAGACGACGCAGACTTACCGAGTGCGCACTCTGTCACAATCCATAACGTCGACAGACTGTCACTGTCTAGAGCCTCCATTTTTTTTTTCTGACAGTCATAGTCGATTCCGACAAAAAAAAAAAATAATTTCTTTATTTGGGTAAACTTTTTTACATTATTTGTGAAGCCCTGACTCTAGAGCTAGATATTATAATATCTGTATTTCAAGAGTCAGTTTCTTCTTCCTTGGTGATTACAACTATTTGTATGCAGTAATGAGCAGCATTAGTAAAATTTTATAAAATTAATAAATTTATACAATAGATAAAATATGTTAGTTACATTAAAAGTGATAATCAATAAATTATTTTAATTAAATTTCTTAAATATAATCCATTAGAATTAAGTTACATTGGACAAAATGGACCTCTCATACTAATTTTGATCAGCTGATGTTTTTTACGCTTTTGATCAGCTTTTTACCCGACTGCTCTAGAAGGAGGGTAATGTTTTTCGAGAGTATGTATGTATGTTTATTTATGTGTGTATGTTTGTATGTCTATATCTTTGGCACGCGCTGCAGTCTAAACGGATTGATTGTTTAAAAAAAATGATGTATCGTTAGATTGGTCTTGACCGCCGAAGTGGCCTACCTAGTGGTATACCTAGGCTATACATAAGATTAAAAAAAAATACGACCGCCATGAAAAGGTAAGTGTAGTCGTATTTTTTTGTGACCGGTCATGTAGGGTATCAAAATAAAGAGCTCGAGGAAACGATTCCAAAAAATAACACACTAAAATCTATAAAATAAAGACATTGAAAGTTTTTTTTTTTTTTTATGTTTGATAGGCTCGCGTTTGACCACTATCTCACCTAATGGTAAGCGATGATGTGGTCGAAGATGGAGCACGCTTGCCTAGAAGTAACCTATTCACTCTTGACTTAAAGACTCCCAGGTTGTTCCAGGTTGTTGGTCCAGTTTTAAATAAAAAAAAGTTTTAAAAATAACCCGACTGATAAAAAGGTTACTAAAAAGTTCCACCGAGCCCCGTTCCATCATCGGACCACTAGACGTACGGCGATGCGCCACCGGTACTTGAGGATAAACTGCCTAGGGGTTGAGGATAAATTCGAAAGAGTTACCTCGCCCCTGGGCATTCAGGGCAGGGAGGAACAGGAGTGGGTTTTAGTCAGTAAGCGTCTGACACGCCCTTTCACTCCACCCTAGAACGGAAGAAGTTATTGGATGATTTCCCACCCCAAAAAAAACACCGTTACATGGTCTACATCCCACCAACACGCACAAAACGTTTTGCTAACACATTCATGGTGCGTACAGCTAGGGAGTGGAATTCCCTGCCAGAGTCTGTGTTTCCTGATAGCTACAACCTGAGAGTCTTTAAGTCAAGAGTGAATAGGTTACTTCTAGGCAAGCGTTCTCCATCTTCGACCTCATCAGGTGAGATAGCGGTCAAGCGCGTGCCTATAAAATACCAGCACTTCGCCCACGACTTCGTCCGCGTGTATTTATAATAAAAGAAAACAAAATATTTATAGCCTGTGACACTCACAAATAACGCGACTTTCTATTGGTAAAAGAATTTTCAAAATCGGTTTAGTAGATCCAGAGATTACCCCCAACAACCTCACACACTCAGAAATTTTACTTTATAATATTATGACAGATAAGAAGTAACTTTTCAAGCAGTCTGATGCAGTTGGTGGCGTCAAATCTGTGATTGAACTAAAATAAATTCCACCTATTGCATCAGAGTGCTTGAAAAGTGACTTGATTGCAACTTTTTAGTCGTTTTTTATCAGTCGGGTTTTTGAAAATTTTCAATGTTTTTTTTTTGGGAATTAATCAATCTGCCTAGCCTTTTCCCAACTATCTTGGGGTCGGCTTCCAGTCTAACCGGATGCAGCTGAATACCAGTATTTTGCATGGAGCGACTGCTTATCTGACCGCCACAACCCAGTTACTGGGTAATACGATACCCCTTGGTAAGACTGGATGTTAGACTTTCGGGCTTCTGACGACCCGTAACGACTGTCAAAGATCGACAATTGACAGCCGGGACCAACGGCTTAACATGCTTTCCGAGGCACGGAGGAGTCTCGGTATGTAAAAATGGTCACCAATCTATGGACCAACCCCGGCAAGCGTAGCTTAACCTGATGGATCGACCCGTGCGGCTGTTATTAATTTAACCACGAGCTCCTCTAAATTATATATTACTTCTTCTATTTACTCGTATATATAATATGACTTCGTTAAAGAAAGTGGTTAATTTCAAGATACTGCCCGTATCTAAAATATGATCACCCATTTGCATCACACCCTGTATTATATGCTCCTAAACAGTACGTCAGTTCACATTTTTTAAACACGGTAAGGGTGAAGTTTTTAAAACTCTCCGGGGAAATTAAAAAAGGTAGCCGCTAAACTTTGAGACATTGTTGACTCTTGAAAATAGGGCTTAAAATTTTATCAAAGTAATTTTTTTTTTAATTCTCAAAGAGATTAATGAAATTAAAGGCCAGCAAGCACAAGATATCGGCTGGGCCTATAAATTTGCAGTAGCAGTGTCACATCTTATTAGCTTTACATGTCACTATGTTCTTCCCATGTCACTATGTTCTTCACATGTCACTATGTTCTTCACATGTCACTATGTTCTTCCTATGTCACTATGTTCTTTCCATGTCTCTATGTTATTCCCATGTCACTATGTTCTTTACATGTCACTATGTTCTTCACATGTCATTATGTTCTTCATATGTCACTATGTTCTTTCCATGTCACTATATTCTTCACATGTCACTATGTTCTTCACATTTCACTATGCTCTTCCCATGTCACTATGTTCTTCACATGTCACTATGTTTATCCCATGTCACTACGTTCTTCACATGTTTGCATAGAATCAACATTTTAAACATGCCACTTATCACGTCGAAAACGTAGCTTTCATTATATAAAATGCTCGGTTTCCGTTCAAGCAATACTCCTTCCTGACGTTCGAAAAATGAATCGTATTTCATTTTTGCAGCCAGCATAACCAATGACGTCACTTGTTATTCTGCAAACATAGCAGACTGATTTTGATTGTGACGTAAAGTTTGATTTTTGGATTTAGTAGTTAAAGTTTGATTTCTGTCACATTTTAAAGAAGTCTTAGAGGTTAACTCAAAATTCATGGGAAATCTTGCCTCGAATTTCTCTTCCCCATCACTTTCCCTTTTGGGAATATAAATCCCATGTCAATATATTTTCTGCAGTATTTGTAATTTTATTGGAAACAGCAAATCAACGCCTCAACGGAAAAGACAAACTGCTCGGGAACTTAAATAAACTGCTAAAACATCTTAACAGGATTTATCAAGTTGTCAAATATAAAATGTGGAATAGTTTGAACCGTTGTTCCTAGTCTAACAGAGTTGTATAAACTTGTAACTTTGTCGTCGTCGTCACAAACTTCTGTGCTCGGATTACCCGTGTCGGTGTTGCCAGTTTAATATGAGATCGTTAAAAATTATTTTGGGCGGTGAAGTGGTAACACTAATTTGATATTGTTTGTGCAAGTGTGGAAAATTGAGAAAGCTTATGTTAGTATTGTAGTAGGAAATGGTGCTGAATGAAGTGTGTGTTTTTTTTTTAATTTAAAGGCTCTTACGAGAAAAAGAATGGTTTGAGACGATGCGAGAAGACGTAAACTTGGACTTCAGGAAGGCCTTTTTTTCGGCTCGCGCTTGGTCACTATCTTACGATGGTAAGGATGGACCACGCTTGCCTGGAAGTAACTTATTCACTCTAAACTTAAAGACGCTCAGGTTATAGCTATCCGGAAACATATATTCCTACTTTATATTGTATACTCCTCCCTCTTTTATGCCGCTTGTAGATATTTTATTTGCTTTCTTTTAGCCTGTTTATCCCATTAGTTATTTATTAGTTTAATTATGTATTTGTATAATGAAAGTTTATGTAGGCGATAAATAATACACGGGCTTTATATTGTAAATTGAAAGTCTACATGTTCGAAAGTTTCACTCACGCCGCTGAAAGTATTTGAAACATAGTGTAGTGACATCTATGGCACCGCACACGAACTAAAATAACAAAATTCTACATCGCGCAAGCAGAGTTCTCCGCGCGATTTGAACATATACAACAGTCCGAAATCAACTATCCGGCAGTTGCCCGGACCAGACACAACACCCGTCTGGTCGGAGGATCCTCCCTTTTCAATGGAGGTTGTGGGACTTTACACTCTGTTCCGCATTGCCTCCACACTGGTGACCCTCGACTATGAACGTGAGCGTAGCCTTCGTCATGACGTCATTACCTCCAAACTGGTGACCCCGACGTGATTGCAACCAAGACCGTTCTTGACGCCAAAATATCGTCGACAAGTATTTGAGACCCTGCATAACGCAGGCGCAAAGGCCTCAGTATTCCGCTCCGCTTATGGATCTTGGACCACGTCCTACATGTGTCATCAGATCGGGTGATCCATTGTGTCGACGCGCAAGCTCCGCCTTCCTTCAAGAATGTTCCGGAGAAATCAACACTGGTGGCGCAGGCGGCGGTACTCGGCCGGCTGGCAGTCTCCCGTTGGATATCAACTCGCGCACGCGCATAATTATTTAGCTTTATATTCTTCCTTGCTCGCTATTGTTTTTCATCTGTATTGTATTTCGTATTTCATAGTTTAGTGTTCTAGTAATAATAAAGTCTTTTGCGTAAAATAGTAAAATAAATCACTTCATTTTGTTTCCGCCTTTCTTAAGTAGTGCACAGTATAATTACCTTTCCGTCTATAATCATAACGTTCTCTATCGCTTGCATCGCTTGACATCTTACACTACAGTACCTGGCAAAATTCCGGGATAACTACAGCTGCTGCTTACATACCTCTTCAATAGGTATTGTAAATAACCTTGGCCTGGATATATGGTATACTTTTTATCCCGATACTACGTTCCTGTGGCATACGACTTTATGTGGCAAAGCCGCAGTCTGAGTCAGTTAATAAAAGCTTTGCACAATCAAAATAAAATTATAAAGTTAGTCTCATAATCCGCGATGCTAATTCAGACCGTCGGGCTGTCAGACAAACTGATATGCTACAATTAAGTTTAAATCGCAGCTATTAGAGGTAATATGAGCTTGGAGTCGGTTCAGATAATAACGTCTACTTATGAGACTAAAGGAATTATCCAAACTGTTATCTTTCGCGGAACTGAATACTGAGTAGGGTAGCCAGTTGACTTGCTGTTGCAGGGATGTTCATAGTCAAATGTCTTAACGTATTTGGTGTTGGTAGTTACGCTGAAGCGCTGCACGTGCGCCAATGTGCAGTCACGGACTATCAAAATAAATTATTGTTCGTGTATTGTGATCCATATTCCGGGTCTGGGTGTTTTGGGTTACATGTTTGTGTCCGCACCCACGATACACGAGTAATTCCTAGAGTGGTGCAACGTTTTTACCGTTTAAAACATCGTGATGAAACTGTCATGTCCTAGAATCAAAAGCTCGAAGACATAAGACATAACAACCCGCTCTAAGCCCGCGTGGTATACTGGCTTACTCGTTCTCATATAGAGAAGGCCTGTGTTCCAGCATAGCATAGTATAATCAGCAAATAATGTTCCCACTGCTGGGACACAGGCCTCCTCTCTGTGACATGGTGTGGGACGCAATCCACCACGTGGGCCCTGTGGGAGTTGGTGGATGTAACATGTCTTCGAAGTTTTTTGGTTCTAAACCGTTTCCTCAAGATGTTTTGCTTCTCCGTTTTGAGAGCTGTGGTGATGAACTAATTTATACAAAGTAAAGCCTGGGCACGGGGTCTCATCTCGAACAAAGAAAATTTAGTTCAAATATATATCAATAGATGGCGTAAAATGCTTCGATTTGTTATTGAAGTTTAAGTAACACTAATATTTTGAAAAAAAGGGGTAAACTCTGTATTTTCTTATTTAATAAACTACCCTAAGCATAAAAATTGTGGAATAATTGGCTCCTAATTCAAATTTAGATGTTTATTGGAACGAATCCTTAGGCATTTATATTTATTGTACCAATAGATGGCGCTGTTTGAAGTTTTAGAGTTTATCCATTCGCCTCTTAAATTTTTGTAAAATGACACATTTTGAAACAGTAAAACTGTTGCGAAGTGCCAAAAATACTCTTAAAGTAATTCCTCAATGTGTGAGAAAATATTGATAAGACTTTATGTAAATTCATTGAATTTGCAAGCCGCCGCTGCTAACACCATTTAGCGAGGTGTAGAGGACGGGCCCGAATGAAGAACAAAAGTTGCTTGTGCAAGTCGAAAACCCGTAGTTACGGCGGTACCATTTCTTTGTATGGGATGAGGCATCTAGACGCTAGTATTATATTATCTGTGGCCTGGGTTTAAACTCAACTCAAAACAACTATTAAGTTAGCGTTTCAGCAGTGGCGCCGTCATAGCCTGATTATGTGTCATTGACTCGACACAGGCTCTAATTAGATTTTGAGTACCTACAAGTCTTTTTAGAACTACTCTTCACTATAGAATGCGTGTCCTGTTTTTTCATCAAACATCTGGTAACTATAGTACTTTTGGGCACTTTACTGTCGAACTAAAATTAGATTCTCCTTTTGGCTAACCTTTTGGGGGGATATCCGGCAAGGAATACAGTCGTAGGCTTTATCTTTTACGATTGACAGATAAAAGTATTCCTGCTTTTTATCCGGAATATATTGAAACTAGTAGATTTTTAAACATGCAATATTGTGTGTTAGTTTACCTGCAAACTAGATAAAATGATAGAAATGAAGGATATGGAAGGAAAATCTGTGGATGAATGTTGGAAAGAGATGGCGGATTGTATAAGGCGAGTAGCAAAAGATGTGTTTGGAGAATCGCAAGGTAAAGGCATGATAGAAAAGGATACATGGTGGTGGAATGAAGATGTGCAAAAGATGCTAAAAGAAAAGAAAATTTCTTTTAAAGTATGGCAGAATGTAGAAACCGGAAATGATAATTTGAAAGAAGAGAAAAACAAAATTTATAAAGAATGGAAGAGGAAGGCAAAAAAGGCGGTTGCAGTTTCTAGGGCTAAGGCGCAGGAAAAGTTATATAATTTACTGGACAGCCCTAGAGGCCAGAAGGAGCTCTACCGGATTACAAAATTAAGAGAAAGGAGAACGAGGGATATAATGCATATAAAATGTATGAAAGATGAACTCGGTAAAGTCTTGTCGAAAGATGACGAAATAAAAGAGCGATGGAAGGTTTATTTTGAAAAGTTGATGAACGAAGAGAATGAATGGAGTGGTGTGCTCAAAGAGGTACAAGTAAATATGGGTTTGTTGAGAGAAATTAGCATGGATGAAGTAAGAAAGGCAGTTCAATGTATGAAAAATGGAAAGGCCATGGGCCCTGATGACATACCAGTGGAAGTATGGAAGTGTTTAAAAGAGGATGGATGTATGTGGCTGACTTTATTCTTCAATAAGTTGTTGTATGAAGAAGTGATCCCACAAGAATGGTGCAATAGTTCGCTAGTGCCCATCTTCAAGAATAAAGGGGATGTACAGGACTGCAACAACTATCGAGGGATAAAGCGCATGTCACATACTATGAAAGTATGGGAGAAAGTGATAGAGAAAAGATTGCGAGAGGAGAGTGAGATTACCCCGAACCAGTTTGGGTTTATGCCAGGTCGAGGAACAATGGACGCCACCTTCGCTCTTCGTCAATTGTGCGAGAAGTACAGACGTGTGCACAAGAACTTGCACATGGTGTTCATTGATCTTGAGAAAGCGTATGATAGGGTACCTCGGGATGTGTTGTGGTGGGCCTTGAAAGAGAAAGGTTTGCCTGGGAAGTATGTTGAGTTGATTCGTGCTATGTACAGACAATCTAGTACCTACGTCCGGTCGGCTGCTGGCAACACCGATAAGTTCAATGTGGCTGTAGGCTTGCATCAAGGGTCGGCTTTAAGTCCTTACCTCTTCCTGTTGATTATGGACGCTCTTACGTCGGAAATACAGGAAGAGGCACCCTGGTGCATGCTGTTTGCCGACGACATTGTTCTGGTCGGTGAAGATGGACCTGAGATCCAGAGCAGATTGGAGAAATGGCAACAGAAGCTGGAGAAAGTTGGCTTGAAAATCAGCAGAACCAAAACTGAATACATGTTCTGCGATTTCGGCGGTCTCTCCAGTTCTGAAGCTGTAGTGCTAGATGGCGCGCTTCTCCCAGTCTGCTCCGATTTTCGGTATCTCGGTTCACTCGTGCAAAGCGAGGGCGAAATAGATCGGACTGTTAAGCACAGAATTAACACTGGATGGATGAAATGGCGGCAGGTCACCGGGACTATCTGTGATTCCCGCATTCCCCTAAAACTTAAGGGGAAGATTTATAAAACAATGGTCAGACCTGCTGTCTTGTATGGTTCAGAATGTTGGGCCACAAAAGGGATGAATGAAAAGCAATTGCATGTAGCTGAGATGAGAATGCTAAGAGCGATGTGTGGTGTTACGCGCATGGATAGAATTAGGAATGAGTATATAAGAGGAAGTCTGAAAGTGGCACCGCTGACTGAAAAGTTGTGTGGAAATCGGTTGTCGTGGTATGGGCATGTGATGCGGAGGAATGAAGAAAATGTCGTGAGGAAAGTCTTGTGTATGGATGTGGATGGCTATAAGAGTAGGGGAAGGCCAAAGAAACGATGGTTGGACTGTGTGAAAGAGGATATGGGTAAAAAAGGGGTGACTACAGAGATGACGACTAATAGAGGAGTATGGAAGAAAAAGACATGTTGCGCCGACCCCAAATAAATTGGGATAAGGGCAGGAGAATGATGAGTTTACCTGCAAACTAACACACAATTATGGAAACAAGTAGATATTTAAAGATACAATATTGTGTGTTAGTTTACCTATAAACTAACAGACAATTATGGAAACAAGTAGATATTTAAATAGGCAATATTGTGTGTTAGTTTACCTATAAACTAACACACAATTATGGAAACAAGTAGATATTTAAAGATGCAATATTGTGTGTTAGTTTACCTATAAACTAACAGACAATTATGGAAATAAGTAGATATTTAAAAAGGCAATATTGTGTGTTAGTTTACCTATAAACTAACACACAATTATGGAAACAAGTAAATATTTAAACATGCAATATTGTGTGTTAGTTTACCTACAAACTAACACACAATTATCGAAACAAGTTGATATTTTAACAGACAATATTGTGTGTTAGTTTACCTGGTTTAATGTCAATAATCTTCTCCTTAACGAGAAAAAAACAAAATGCATAAAGTTCACATTACCCAATGTAATACAAGTGAACACTAGTGTGTCAATAAAGGGTGAAGAGTTGAAACCCGAGGATTCCACAGTGTTCTTAGGTTTAACTTTGGATGCGCAGCTTCAGTGGAGCCCCCATATAGATAAACTGTCCAAAAAACTTAGCTCTGCAGCATACGCCGTAAGGAAAATTCGTGGTTTAACTGATTTAGAGACAGCTCGTTTAGTATACTTTAGTTATTTTCATAGTGTGATGTCGTACGGCATTCTGTTGTGGGGAAATGCCGCCGATATTCAGACAATTTTTGTTTTACAGAAAAGGGCTATTCGTGCAATTTATAAATTAAGTCCCAGACACTCCCTCAGAGACAAATTTAAAGAGATTAATATTATGACTGTTCCCTCTCAATATATTTATGAGAATCTCATGTATGCACATAAAAATATTAATCTGTTTAAAAGATACAGTGATATCCATAGCATAAATACTAGGAACAAACACAAATTTATTGTACCAAAAACCAGGCTCAAGAAAAAAATAGGTGGTTCGTTTAGATGTCAATGTATACGTTTCTATAATAAACTTCCCAGCCAAATTCAAGAACTAAGCATAAATAAATTTAAATCATTTATTAAACGTAAGCTATGCCAGAATGCTTTTTACACAATTAATGATTTTCTTGAGGACAAAAAGGCGTGGGATTGAGCTGCTTCAATGATATACATGAGCCATTGTTTTCATATGTACTACTTACTGATGAAAATTTTTTTATATATATATTTTTTTTTAATATTCGTTTTGTCATGAATACTTGTATAGTATTGTATTATATTTTTTATTTTATTTTTTTATTGACATTTTATTATTATTATTATTTTTTTTTTTTTTGACTTGAATACTTTGTTAAGTATTATATTTATTTTTATTTTTTTGATTGACATATTATGATTACTATTTTGTTTGACACAAATATTTACTTTGTAAAGTATTATATTTTTGATTACTTAATTATTGTAAATGTGGGGACTACGTGGGTTATTATTATTATTTTCTCCTCCTTTTTACAGTAATTTTCAACGTTGTCTGACAGTTTGAGTACTTTTGCGGCCTACCCAAATGTCTTTTCTTTGGTATTGTTCGTCATGTCATTGAGCTCCTTAGTGGTTTTTAAGTTGAGCTATTCGACTATTGACAAATGCTTGCACTGACTGGACAGGTCCACTCAAATATGTTTGGTTCTTTCTTCAAAAGACCACTACAGACACTAAGCTGCATGGTCCTCATATAGAATAATGTGAATGCGAGAACTATGTATGTCGTTATATTCATGTAGATTTTATGATTGTCTGGCAGTTTGAGTATTTTTTGCGGCCTACTCAAATGTCCTTACTTTGGTATTGTTCGTCGGTTCGTTGAGCACCTCAGAGTTCTGAGTTGAGCTTCGCGATGACTGACAAATGCTTGCACTGTCTGGACAGGTCCACTCGAATTCGTGTGTTGCTTTCTTCATAAAGCTCATCCCAGACATAAACGTACATGGTTCTCATATGATCTAACCAGTCCACATTGTATGGATTTGAACACTAAAAGAGACTTTGACCTCTGAGTTTGTTTCGGTGTTTCTTCTCAGGGTAGTCAGCTAGGAAACACCGGCCTCATCTAGCTTAAACTGACAAAAAACATTGACGTGTAAAAGTGTTCCTTGTAACCTATTTACTGAATAAACATCATTTATCATTTATCATTTATAAACTAACACACAATTATGGAAACAAGTAGATATTTAAAAAGGCAATATTGTGTGCTAGTTTACATACAAACTGACACACAATATTACCTGTTTAAATATCTACTCCGACTATGATACGTTTTTTACTGATACAAATCTATTTATACTGTGCCTTTTTTTTCACATTCGAGTGCAGTACAACGACGCGTGGCGCGCCGTGTTCCGACTGCTGCTGGCGCTGCTGAGGTGAGCGTGTCAGACTCTTAGTACTCTTACTGACTAAAACCCACCCCTGTTCTTTCCCTGCCCTGAGAGCTCAGAGGCGCGGTAACTCTGTTTCCAATTTATCCACAACCCCTGGGCAGGACAGTTATACCATACGCCGACTACCTACTTAAGGCGCAGTTATACGACTTTTAACGGTTTTTAATTGAACATCACGTTTAAACGACTAGTCTTATTTCTTTGAAAAAAATATATGTAGAATATTTCAAATTATATTTTTATAACATTGTGTAATTAATTTGTAAAGTTATGTCTAACGCGGATAAAAAATTGAGAATCACGCAAAAACTCTATGGCGTATTTTTAAGAAACCTTCACCATTTTAAAGATCATTTAATTATTTATAATTTAGTCTCAGTGTTTTATTTTAATACTTGTTGTTTTATGTGTAATAAATTAATAATACGTCTTATTTCCGACAGCGCTCCTTGATGGGCGAGTCCTATTACTGGGTGGACATACGAGTACGACGCGTTTCGTGAGCTCAGCGCAGAACACGCAAGCTAACCACTCAAGGTCGTTGGCAGCTAATAGCGCCTTAATTCGCTGTGTCTAAGGCGTCCATTACACGGTAGGTGTTGCTGTCAGTTTCACCACAGTTAAGGTTGTGACTGACGGATAACCTATCGTCTACACAGTGACTGATGAATGCATGAAAAAATCTGAATACTTTATTTTTTGGATCATGCAAATCAGTTACGACTTTTGAAATTGAGTTACATTTGCATGAACGTGTTATGAGCGCCTAAGTTTACATCTGTCATGCAAATGTAATGTAACTATTGTTTTGTTTATCCGCTACCCCTAGGCATGTCATCATACCTCGTGAACTGTCAATTTTTCCACTTGGCCACTGAAGTGAAACCGCAAGAAAAAAAGTTAGTTGTTCAAAAATTAATAGATTTTCTATTTACCCTAATATCCCGAGTGTTTAATGGAAAACGAATACTTAGTGTATTTTTCGTTTTCAATTAAACACTCGGGAGCAAGGAATGAGGGTCATCAACATTTTAAACCTGAGTATCTCAGAAACGAAGAATAAATGTATTTGTAGGAATAAATTCTTCAATAGGACACTAAGTTTCCTCTTCTACGTTTAAGTTTTCCTATAAATCCTGATAACGGTAACCGAACGCTGTACATATTTTATCTGCTGGAAGTGTACCTGTGTGAAATTTAAAGAAATCTATGAAACTGTAATGCAATATCGAGATACAAGTTGGTCTATTCTATAGAATTTTGAGTCAGTAGTGGAGTAGTAAATTGAGTAGATCTTGAGCTGATTCTACGAAAATATACTGTTAGATATTTTCTATAATTTCTTCTGAGTATTGAATGGATTTCGAAATTCGTTTTAACTACACGTACACTGGGTCTCGGGGCAATGAACTGCGTGGGAATATAGCACGTTGGGTCTGCTATTATACTAATCAATGATCACAGAGAAAAGATTGTTTTTCTTGATTGATAAAATATTTTTATATCTTTAAGTTTGAACAAACAAATGGTTAGTCTACGGAAACAAAGACTAAACAATAGCATGAGTAATTTCATATATTACAAATGAACGCCGGAAAGACGAGATACTCTTCTTGCAATAACTTGCAACGACTTTCCATCACATTGAAAAGTGTGAAACTCTTTGCCAATCTGTGTCCCTACAGCATTTAACCCATGAGTCTTCAAACCCAGAGAGTGACCAGGCATCTTCTTGGCACACTTGTTCTATTGTAGACTTCATCCATCGCTTTCCAACACGCGATGTTGAGGCCAAAAGCGGGCTGATTGCGAAATAAAAAGATGCTTTTAATGTAGGAGCCAATTGGTATGTTATATGCACCGTACATTCACTTGGTTAATGTTGGTTTAGATAAGGAGTACACAGAAAGAACCACAAGTTGAGTTTAAAGTTATATTAAAGTATAGAAGGTTCACAAGTTAAAGTGGTACCTAGCGATGCTTTCTCTTGACAAGTGCATATTTCTACAGTTATTGCCTGACTCTATGATGTTCTACCTAGAGCATAATATTTGTGACACACGACATCCAAGTAGGTTGCTGCGTTCGCAAAGTAAATGTGCCGTTGATGAGACCGTACAATATCTTTGATTTATGTGTCCCAAACAATAAACGAAATATAAGACAATCTATTTAAGGCCCTACTACAGGTTAAGTGGCGCCCTCATTGAATAAAAAATCGTAGCATAGCATAGTAAATAAATATTAAATAATCCAACGTCACGTTTGTTACAAAGTGGATAAAGTATTTTAACGTTGTTAAAACAGGTCTCGAGAATGTTTCGTATCCAAAGTAGTAGGCAAAAGTGTCAGCAACGGCCGTTTTTGGTACTTTTGCCTACTACTTTCCAATCCAATCAAAGTAGGTAGTTACCGTGGAAAATCAAGTTTTAGACACTTTAAGGCTTGATATCAGATCTGCCAGACATTACTTATATTCTGATTAACAAAGTGTCGGATTTACTAGTGTAATGTAGGTACTATAGGGACCTGGAGCACCTTCTCTTAGTGCTGATTCCTGGAGATTTCTATACGTTCCTGGGGGTTGTCATACTCGCTGGCACTGCGAGAGTGTGGTGTACGAGAGTGACTGCTTATGTGTGTTGTGTGATAAAGAAAAGAACGATCACGAACTAATACGTTATATTGAATAATAAAAATAATACAAGTGCCCTCTTCGAGCGGGCTAGGAGAAGTCACATTCAAACAAAAGTCTTCCTTATTCTTCTTAATTTTCAATCGGCGTTCCAAACTTCCAACGTGCCAGTCTCCACCATAAGGTCGCCAACATAAGGTCGTCACATGAGCTACGCCCCTACGAATAGAAGCGCAGAGGCTAGTAAGTCTTCTATTCAATTAAATATTTGAAAAGCCGATTGAGGCCTACCTAATCCTACTGCGAAAGCCCTACCTTTGGGAGGTACACGTCGCAGCAGAATCCACCTATGGATAGCCAAAAATGAACCCCGAGTAGTGTGGTCTTCTTTCTTATTATTAGTTAAGCCATTCGGCGCACCACATATCCCGGCAATGCACATGGCTTCAGTGAGGTAAAACCTCCCTAAAAAGCCACACTGCTCTGCTAAATTTTCTGACCTAAGATGCTCTAGTTAGCATCTACCCAGATGGGGTTTACAAAAGTAAAATTCAAAACTGTAATAATTTTAACTCCATTGGACGCTTATGAAGACCAGGAGAAAAAACGACCACTGTTCTGAACACCTACTCACTGTTCCTGAACTTCCCCCAGAGTGCTCCATAAATATAACTTGAAGTATACTCTCTAAATGAATAATACATAAAAATTGTCATGGGCTCGGTCACACCATACAGAATCAACTCGATCCCACTTTGCGAAGGCATTATACCCCATAAACAAAGCTGGTATAAACCGACAAAAAACCCAGACACATCTTTCCCTAGGAGAGAGGATCGCAATTCCCTCTACCTCCTAAACGTAGTAACATCTTTATTAAAATCGCACTCTGGAGAAACTCATACCTATTTCTCACTAATAATCGCCTAACAAATTTTTTTTCTTGCTCATGGTATGTGGTCACATCTCCCATCAGTCTTCAGTCACGTCCGTGCAGCTCATCATATCGATTACATGAAACGCACAAAAACACAACGATTAATATCACATAAAAAACAAAACAAATGAGAACCTCCTACTTTTGAAGTCGGTTAAAATTTAAACTTTTACTATATTGTCAACCGTACTAACGTTGACGTACCAGATATCTGACAATTATTTGTCATGTCAAATGACATCTGACACCACTGTCTATTCTCTAAAAATCTTTTTTTTTAAAATAAAATAATTTTCAACAAACAATTTATAAATTTTTTCTTAAATTTCCAAAACTTATATTTAATTACGGCATACTGCTTTAATAAATAGTTTACAAGCAATTCCCGACTTCTTTCGCATATTTTTATTTTTATCGAAGAATTTGGGTCATCGTAATTACTACATCCATACCTTATATTTATGGTCGAAAACTTGTTTGTCACGTTGCTATGACAATACACGTCAGCTAGAATAAATAACATTGATACAAAAATAATTTTATGTTTATCAAAGAAATGGAAATTATTCCTCTTCGTATAATACGGGAAGGCACATATCTCCTCCTCCAGCATATTCTGTGAAAAATGCCGTTCCGCTTGCTGTGGAATGTTGTGACATTGTGAAGTGATATTTATGATGCAGTTTTCATCCCGATAGATATCCGCTGGACCATCACCCATTGGAACAATAATAGCAGGATTTTGCATGACTTCCACTGGTACGCACAGCTCTTTGGACTCCACCGCCATTTCGAAGCTCTCCCGCTCACAAACATCAGCAGAAACATACTCAACCTGAACAAAATCATCGTCACAAGAACCATGTGTCTCCGACGGAACTTCCACCTCACAGCTTTCCATGCCGACGACATCAGCCGAAACAACTCCCAAACAAATAAAATTTTCATTCGACTCGTGCTCGCCAAATGTTTCTTCTACTACAATTATCTCTTGTTTCTCTGAAACATTACTACTAGGAATAATTGTAAATAACCGACCCGATTCTGCATCTTCATTATCACAGCTTCGGTCACCATCGCCCAGACCGCAGTCTTCACATTCCTGGACATCATTGACTAGGCCGGCATCAGCGCAGCTCTGGTCATCATCGTCCTCCTCCTACTTTGCTTTAATTGTTGAGCTAGAAAATAATACTACGTGATTATCTTCGCTCACATTATCCTCGGACTGTTCATCCGCCTCGGACACAACGTCCGGCCTCTCAAGATTATAAAAACACTGATTGATTCTCTGCTTGCAAGACACACACTTGCATGGGAATTCTCTCCTAAGCTCCGCGCACAGCGTGTCAAATTCCATCTCATACTGGAACGTATATTTAAAAAAATAATGCGCAGCTCCTTTTAACCAAACACCAAGAATTAACGAATAATCGCTCTTTCGCCACCCCTTGGCAATGGCCATTGACACAAACTCGTCGATAAATTCTTCGAGGCACACCTCATACGTGTGTCCCGAAAAGTATCGCATTTTCCTTTATATTTGATTTAACACATAATAAAAACAGAACCACTCAGCTTGGACTATACTCCTCTTATCCTGGTGCTGTCACTGCATCAGTCCTCAGTTTGTCCACCGCACACCGTTACCGTTGCCGTCACTCTTACATACGGCGCTCGTTCCCGGCGCTCGCCGCCACTTATAGGGACCTGGAGCACCTTCTCTTAGTGCTGATCCCTGGAGATTTCTATACGTTCCTGGGGGTTGTCATACTCGCTGGCACTGCGAGAGTGTGGTGTACGAGAGTGACTGCTTATGTGTGTTGTGTGATAAAGAAAAGAGCGATCACGAACTAATACGTTATATTGAATAATAAAAATAATACAAGTGCCCTCTTCGAGCGGGCTAGGCGAAGTCACATTCAAACAAAAGTCTTCCTTATTCTTCTTAATTTTCAATCGGCGTTCCAAACTTCCAACGTGCCAGTCTCCACCATAAGGTCGCCAACATAAGGTTGTCACAGTACCTACCTACTTTGAACATACGCATACCTGATAGCTTGGGCCGATAAGTAATGTCTGGTGGCTCTGGGATCTTGGACTACATCGACATAACTGTTGCGTTAAAGCAATACCGGGTTAACATAGCAATACCGGTCATTGGCATGATTGAGTGTGCTAGCTGGCAAGTGGCGGATTATTTAATTTTATGATTATATTTTAGACGACATATATTTATTTTTCTGTTTTACATAATGTTAAGATTGTTGCTTAGAATTATATAGATTCAAGTTCTTAAAACTTAACAGACAGATGTGTTGCTGGGGAGTTTGTTGGCCACTTCTTCTTCACAGCTAAAACACTAGGAAGTGGTGACGGGCGGGCGTTTTTTGGGGGACTGTCTTTATGTAGAACTTTGACGTTCAAAAAGTGCTGGTTCTCAGCCTAGTTTGAATAAATGACTTTTGATTTTGATTTTGATTGACACTCCTACTTTTACAGACGTTCTTAATTTATAAGCCCTGCTGGATCAACACTTTTCGTGACTTTTTTTTAATAATGAAAAACGACACATCGGTTAATGTTTGGTTTCCTACAAAGATATATAGGGTGACTGGTAATTAGTGACCGATACTTAAACACGTGATGGTACTCATGATAACAAACAACTTTCTCGAAGAAACATTTTTTTGTACTCATTCACTTTTATCACAATAACAAAACAGCCGTATGAAATACGTGCGCGCGCGCTATGATATCAGCTGAGCCGTGTGACGCCGTTCTGTCTCACTATATGTTTATTTGGGAAAGTTGTTTGTTATCATGAGTGCAATCACGTGTTTAAGTATCGGTTACTAATTACCAGTCACCCTATATACGCAAAAGCGCATTGACCGCTATTTCCTTTTCAAACAAAACAGATAAAGATACAATACATATGTTATACATACGTCGGTGCCCATGATGCACTACCACAGATAATATAATACTAGCGTAGCACTACGAAGAAACCTCAAAAAGAAAGTTGAATAAGAGATAAGTGGCAACTTATCTCTTATTCAACTTTATTTATATAACTTACTAACCATTAGGTATGCTTAGTTTAAAACCAAATTTTCCATAGAACACTCAATATCAAATTCTTATTCGCTATTTAGTGTTTAAACTTTTTTTTAACTACCTCGCGCGCAAAAGGTTGCGAGCAAAATATTAAACAACAAAATAGGTTTTAACTAAGGCTGTGACAGACGGACGGACAGACAGACATACGAGCAATCGTATTTGAGTTCCGATTTTTTATTCGGACTTTCGGAAACCTAAAGAGTAGTAAAATATGGGATGATGTGTTTTAAATTTTCGAGAAAATTTATTCTACTAATATTATAAATGCGAAAGTTTGTGAGTCTGTTTGTATGTTAGCTACTTCTTCACGTAAACGGCTGGACCGATTTGGATGAAATTTGGTATGTGATAAATTATACCATGAATTAACACATAGGCTACTTTTTATCGGGTGAAACCGCGGGGTGCAGCTAGTAAGGTAATATTTTTAACTTAGATACATAAGTATGACGTAACACATTGAACTTGAGCTCGTCTAGCATAGAAGTTTGAATATATTAAGAGGTTAGCTTATACTGGTTTTGTAACCACTCGCAGCCCATAGTACCTACCTACATACATACTATGGTACTGATTACAGAAATCGATCAGTCCAATCTTGTCAAAGGCGATTTGTTATCGGATCCTGACCAATAGCCCAGATTAGATGATCTACTAATCTGGCGATAGTCCTCGGTGTCTTGTCGACGGAACTCTTGAGTAGGGTCAGCAGATGAAATGGAGACGGATTACCTTAATCCTATGACGAGCCAACCCTATTCTGCCATCCAAAGAAAAACGTAGGTATCTGTCCTTTTAGGTAAAATTGAGTTTGGTATTTACATATCCGGAATTGGAGAAACATTTACGTGCATATAAGGCGCATTTAATAATAGCATAAGGCAGTTGTCCCAGCGCCGGCGAGGAAGCGACTAACTATTGGCTATTTTGACGCTCAAGAAACGTACAATAGATATACATTCCCTGTAAACAAAAGAGATGCATATATTAATAGTTGATCGCTGACGGTTTACACTGCCGGCGAGGACTCGCGCCACAAGTTTGTCGCTCAGAGACACTGTGCTGATGCTCGCTTGGCGGTCAGAACTCACGCCGAGAGACCAACCAGCGGTCATTTCTACCTAGCTCGTTCAGTGTTGCGCAGGACTAGCGGCCCCGAGCGAGTGGTGGGCACTCGAGCCCAGTGACAAAAATATCGTAACTACACACTCGCTACTCGCTACTCGCCAACTCGTTTTTACTTTGAAGCTCTACTCGCTACTCGGTCATCGTTGGCGGTGGGACAAATGCCTAAGCATATGCATAATCAGCCTCTTAACGTTCTCACTGCTGGGACATAGGCCTTCTCTCTGTGAGAGAGAATGGGCTTTAATCCACCACGCGGGCCCAGTGCGGGTTGGTGGATGTCACCGTTTCGTTTAATCCACCACGCGGGCCTAGTGCGGGTTGGTGGATGTCACGGTTTCGTTTAATCCACCACGCGGGCCCAGTGCGGGTTGGTGGATGTCACCGTTTCGTTTAATCCACCACGCGGGCCCAGTGCGGGTTGGTGGATGTCACCGTTTCGTTTAATCCACCACGCGGGCCCAGTGCGGGTTGGTGGATGTCACCGTTTCGTTTAATCCACCACGCGGGCCTAGTGCGGGTTGGTGGATGTCACGGTTTCGTTTAATCCACCACGCGGGCCCAGTGCGGGTTGGTGGATGTCACCGTTTCGTTTAATCCACCACGCGGGCCCAGTGCGGGTTGGTGGATGTCACCGTTTCGTTTAATCCACCACGCGGGCCCAGTGCGGGTTGGTGGATGTCACCGTTTCGTTTAATCCACCACGCGGGCCCAGTGCGGGTTGGTGGATGTCACCGTTTCGTTTAATCCACCACGCGGGCCCAGTGCGGGTTGGTGGATGTCACCGTTTCGTTTAATCCACCACGCGGGCCTAGTGCGGGTTGGTGGATGTCACGGTTTCGTTTAATCCACCACGCGGGCCCAGTGCGGGTTGGTGGATGTCACCGTTTCGTTTAATCCACCACGCGGGCCTAGTGCGGGTTGGTGGATGTCACGGTTTCGTTTAATCCACCACGCGGGCCCAGTGCGGGTTGGTGGATGTCACCGTTTCGTTTAATCCACCACGCGGGCCCAGTGCGGGTTGGTGGATGTCACCGTTTCGTTTAATCCACCACGCGGGCCTAGTGCGGGTTGGTGGATGTCACGGTTTCGTTTAATCCACCACGCGGGCCCAGTGCGGGTTGGTGGATGTCACCGTTTCGCGTGGAGGTGGCGCATATTTATTATTTATTTATTGCACGCGGTGCGATGCGTGCGATTGTCCGTCTAGGATATATTTTTTATTAATGTAACAAAATGTGTGCGCTTTCACGTGAATAAACAGTTTACCTTTCTTTATTATTATACTTAATATTATGTCTTCGATTTTTTTTTCTTCTTTTTGTGTTTTGGCCAGATGTACCCTTTCTGTTAAGGGCGGCAATATTGATATCAAGACTCAGAGGTAAATGAACTGCGAAGTGAATAACCTTCATACGTCAAGAAAGAGCAATCAAGTTTTCCACTGAAGTGGGTAGTTTTTTAGGGTTTCGTACCCGAAGGTCGTGGGGACGTCGTGGGGACGTCGCTGCGTTCCCGCAAGGGAACGCGGCGGGCGGCATCAGGGCTAGGCCCTCTAACCGCGGGGTCTGTGGGCACCCGTAACAACGGGTGCTTCGCTGGGGCGCCTACTTGTAGGCTGAAGACTGCGGGCGACTGACTATGGGAACCTCCTAGGCTAGCGCTGTGTTGTAACGCCTGCCGAGATCCCCTTAGCAATCGCCCTGTGTTTTGCTATGTGTAATGCCGCAGGCTCGCGGGGGTAATCGCGGCAGCTAGGCGGTCTACCACCACCGGGTGAGACCCACAGTGCCCTGTGGGAGGCCCAGCGGATGGCGCCAGCGACTGAACTGCCGGCTTACAGCAAGCCCACGGCATGGTGTGTGACCCCGGCCCGTCCCGCTTGGTCGCGGTCCAGGTCAGGGGCCGTCGGCGTATGTGTGGACGGTATTGTGTGAGTAACACCGTCCATGTAAGCACTGTTGTACACGGACTAGCCGCGCCCAGCAGTGCGGGAGTTTACGTGCGTGTGGAGTCGTGCATGTCTGCATACGCTCCGCGGCGTGCCTATATTAACTTAGCACACGCCGCGTCACAGTGTATGTGCTGTGGTGAGTGTCACTGTGTGAGTAGGCCGCGTGTAGGTGTGTGCGACCTACTCGGGTGTCAAAAGCAGGAGAAGCGCCTGGACGACGCTTTGTACGACCTCTTGCAGGTTTAGAGGCTCACCTCCCTGCCCTAGGGCTCTAGCAGCCCCCCTCAGCAGATCGGCAGCTCTGGTCTTGGTGTTGGTGGCGTCTTCGTTCCGCCCTCCGCGCTGCACCGTGGCGTCGGCGGTAGCCGCGGCTTGGGCTGTGGTCCTCTTTATTGCCCACGCCTGGGTTGGCGCCTGGGCAAGTCGTGCGGCTCGGGGTTGGGGCACCCGAGTGGTGTCTTCCTGGTTGGTGAGGGGAGGAGGGGGGTCCTTCCCCTTTCTGCTTCCGCGCTTTCTCCTCCTCTTCTTCGCGGGGGCTGCTCCTCTCGTTGACGGCTCGTTGGCCACCGCCATCAGGGTGGCGCCCTGGGCCTCGTGGTCTTCTGCGTAGGTGGCGGCCTTGGTCGGCCGGGTCGTCCTGCTGGCCGTGAGGGCGACGGTGCCCGCACGCTTATTAACGGCCTCCCTTCTGAAGGCCGGGCACTCGCGGTGGGATGCAGGGTGTGGCCCCCCGCAGTTGGCGCATGTTGCCGGCTCCGTACGGGGTCGGGGGCAGTCGCGCGCGGTGTGCCCCTGCCCGCATCGCACACAGGCGAGCGGTCGGTGGCACTGATGGGAGGAGTGCCGGAATTGTTGGCAGCGGTGGCATTGTGCCAGCCCCCGCTTCCCCCTCCATGCCTCTATCCGCACCCCCTCCATCATCAGGAAGGTGGTGACGTCGTATATACGACGAATATCCTTTTGGACATTGAGGACTGCGTGGTAGATACAGCCCGGGCGGCCCTGACGACCCCTGATGCTCCGCACGTACTCAGGGTCGTAGTCCAGCCTGCGCAGCTCCTCCATTATCTCCTCCGGGGCGGTGTCCACAGGTAGCCCTCGTATGGCCACCTTGAATTTCTTCTCCGCTGGCAGCGAGTATGAGAACCAGGATAAGCCGGTCTCTTTCTCCAGCCCGCACAGGTATCGCTGGACCACCCGATACTCCTCCTCGTCCCTGGGCAGGAAGCGAATCCCCGCCTGGTACGGGCGGGCAGTCGGCGGGCGGCCCAGGAGGTCGCGCAGGGCCTTGAAATGGACCTGCCAGTCCGGCAGCCTCTCCACCACCAGCGGAGGGTAGCGGGGCTTCTTCTTTGCGGTGTTCGGGCCCGGAGCGGCGGCGGCCGCCGGGGGCGGCGTACGCTGTTGCGGGCGCCTCTTCGCCTCTTCCAAGGCGTCATCGTCTTCTGGGCTTCTGGGACGTCGTTGGGGGCGCACCTGGCTACGCCCCTGGTTCGCCTCCTGGCTACGCCCCTGGTTGGACGTCGGTCGGCGGTCTGCCTCTTCCGCCTCGATTTCATATTCCGATGCCGACATGTCAGACTCCTGCGGAGAGAAACATACCGACATCATCTTGGCGGGGGAATCTTGGGCCGCGCATTTCGGCGGCGTCGGCGATAGTAGGGCCGTCTCTGGCCGTGACCGCGATGTTGAGGCGGTGGGCTCTTTCGGCGCGACGCCGTAAGTGCTCGGGGCGTTCGCGGGCGCGTTCTCGGGCGCGCAGGGCGCGAAAACCGGGGCGCGCAGCTCAGCAGGGGCGCGTGGTTCGAGCGAATCTCGGCGGCGCCGCGGGTCTCGTGGAAGGTCGGGGCGCGAGATGGCGCCACGGGGCTTCGGTCGCGGCCTACCCGTGGGCTTCACGTAGATGAAGTCGTCGGGAGCGCCACGGTCCGGCGACGAACTAGGCGTCGTCTCCGTCGTCCGCGGACCGTCTCCGGCGAGGGGCCGCGGAACTCGCGGCTGTGGGGCGCTTGTCTCAGACGCGTCAGGCCGCGGGGTGGCGTGCGGCTCCTGTGCGTCGAGCGACTCATCAATTTTTCGGTGTAGGAACTCCTTGCATTCCTTTCTTTCGGCTTCGCTGACCCCGGCGACGCCTGTTAGAATGTCAACCGCGTTCACAAATAGCCGTGCAAGGGGCTCATGTTCCTTCGTCATAATCAGACGAGGTTCCGTCGCTGCGGTGGCTGTCTCCTGTTGATCCTCCGGGGACCCGGAGGAGCCGCGTTGGGATGAGCGGGAACCCTTGGTGCCCTTCTTCTTCCCTGCCATGGTGGTCTTCAGTCTTGACTAGTTCTTCGCAACCTTATTCTTTTTCTTTTTCCAAGATGGACGTCAAAATTCTCAAGGTACCCCCTAGTACCGCCGCAAACGCGAACCGGAGTCCGCACTCACGACGATAAAAAGAGGCACCGAGCGTGGGTAGGTTCGTACGTAAGTACCTGACGTGGCGAGCAGTGCTACAAGCGACGTCAGGCAGTGAACTGTCGCTCACATTGGTTACCCGAAGGGTAACCAATGTGAGCCTATTACTAAGCCTCCGCTGTCCGTCCGTCTGTCGGTCAGCGGGCTGTATCTCATAATCCGTAATAGGTAGACAGTTGAAATTCTAGTATTCAGTTGTTGTTTTTTTTTTCTATTACGACAAATAATAAAAAGCAAAATAAATAAAAATTAAAGAGGGCTTCCCTACTAGAAACGGATTTTTTTAGCTTTTTTGTTAGATCTTAATAATGGCAACAAGTAGACGCGTATAATCGGATATACGGAACCCTTCATGCGCGAATCCGACTCGCACTTGGTCGGACTTTTTTTTAAATGGGCATTTGTTTTCCCTAATTGTGATTGGGAAATTAATGGCTGAAAATGTTTTTCTTATAATAAACTAGCTTTTTGCCGGCTGCCTCGCCCGCGTGAATGTTGTAAATCATTTCACGGGAATGTATTATTGAGATAAAAAGTATACCTATCCTATGACCTTATCTAGATCGCAATCTACTCTTGAGCATCATCATCAGCCTTTTAATGTCTCCACTGCTGGGGCACAGGCCTCCTCTCTGTGAGAGGGTGTGGGCAGTAATCCACCACGCGGGCCCAATGCGGATTTTTGGTTCAAGGACATGCCGGTTTCCTCACGATGTTTTCCTTCACCGTTTTGAGAGCAGTGGTGATGAAATAATTTACACAAAGTAAAGCGCCTGCCTGGATTTGAACTCACGACCTACAACTTGTAAGTCGCGGCCAATACCACTAGGCCACCACTGCTCCTTGAGCGTCTCATCCAAATTGGTTTAGCCTCTAAGAAATCTGCCCACTACACCGTACTATACCATGATCATACCATGATTGTGCTAGAAACGTATCTGGCATTAAATATTCTTTGTGTTGAAAAGTATGAGACTTCGCCCACTAGTTAGACCGTTCCGGCAACGCTCCGTGATCGCCCATACCAGCACAGCACAGCGCACATGGCACACACACACGCAGCACGCGCACACGCGCGCCACGGCGGTTGACAGCGCAGTTACCATGCACGGCTAGTGGCGATACGCTCCGTGCGCATACGGGTTATTACCACGTATGATGACCGTTGTAAGCCCGTTATAGCAGTCTTTTTTGTTGCTTGGGAAACCATCCAATGACATCTCCCGCTCTGGGTGGAGCGAGAGGGCGTGTTAGACTCTTACTAACTAAAACCCACCCCTGTTCCTTCCCTGTCTGAGTGCCCAGGGGCACGGTAACTCTGTTTCGATTTTATCCACAACCCCTGGGCAGGATCTTGTCTACACTTGTCTTACCATTTCTATTTTATTTACAAGCTTCATATTAAATTTCTTTGTTCAGTTGTGTGTCCGGTTACAAATTAGTAACTCATTTTTCAACCGCTTTCTGGACTCTGATTAAGCTGAAACTTGCCATACTTATATAATTTAGGGCACAATGCAATAATGTGGTATTAATATGGTCTGTTGATGGAGCTTGAAGGCGGCCATAGGATCCCCTCAACTAAAGAAAAGATACATAACAGTGTGTATTTCCAGGTAGATTTAAAGTAATTAATCATAGCCAATAAGCCTCAACTAAGACAGCCCTTATCTTGTGCGCCATTTCTGCCTGCTTGGATTTACTTGTCATCATAATCCCTGAAAGAGAACATACTTCTACCTTTAAATTAAAACCAAAATCGTGTAAATCGTATAAGTGGTTTTCGAGTAACAGGTGGATTAACTGACAGACTGACAGATAAACGTTTCTCATATTCATAATGACTGACATGCATAAAATAAATATCAAAAATTTCAAGAAATATTTTCTATTTAAGAGCCCTATGACATTTCGCCCGTGATTTTTGCATGATTAACTTTGGCGTTCTTACTCAGAGAAAATGAAGGGATTTGACAACTTTGACTTATCGAATTGTGGAGAATAGTTATTTGTATGGTTCTTAGCGGGCGCTTTTTGCAATATTTTCTTATCTATTTATATAAAGACGAAATTCCGAAGCAAGTTTGAGAGCCGTAGGCTAATTTCTATACCGGAAAAACGCACGGATTCTATGGGAAATGCCTGTAGGCTAATTCACGTAATTAAAGAAGTGTTGTTCATTCAGCGACATTCTACTGTTGCGCGTCATTAGTGCGCGATTCGGAACGCACCATGATCAGTATTCTACTATTCGTTTGATGTCTCTAAATGACAGTTTTACGTTTCAATTCGATCAACGTGCAGTTTTGGATATCTACGCACAACATTTAAGTTCCTTCCCCGTAATATTTTTTCTCTCATGTGGCCACACCGTAGCGTAGGTATGTTTGGTAGAGTTTGGTTGTCGAGCAGTTGACGTTCAGTACACGCGCAGCTTACGCGCAGTTCAAAGATTACAAGAATACCGTTTATCACTTGAACTTAACTGCAACTGCACTACAACTTCACCGGCGCGTCATAAAATTACGTGAATTAGCCTTCTGGTCGACCACGTGGTAATTAAAAAAATATTTACGAAAACAAACTAAATATAAAAAAAAAAACTGGACGTAACTATAGGTTTCTTCTTCTGCGTTTAGTTTCGACGGTTTTAAAAAAAAAAATACTTTATTGCTTGTTTTAGCTGTAACTTACTAACTAGTTAACTGTTAAAGATATATAATAAGAAATGTTAGACGTATTTGACCCATTTTCCGGTCCCAATTACCGATTAAGCTGAAGTTTCGACGGGTTTAAAAATTATAATGAAACGAAAAAAAAAATTTCAATTTTTATCAATCCCCAGCTTTAGGAGTAATGGCACTTCACCCTCACTTTATCTATATTTCTAATAGACTAGAAAGACTTTAAAAAGAATAAGAATAGAAAAGACAGAATGGTTGGGTTAATTAGGTGGTTACGTTAATTGCTACTTTGGAAGGGGTGCTCAAATCATCAATATCAATGGACATTTGTGACACTCCAGGAAATAAGACATAGTCCGAACCACACCACACTCTGATTTCTCCTCGCGTCGTGTGCTTCCTTACTAGGGGTCGTGATTCCCCCGAAGTGAAATAAGACACAGTACGAACCACACCACACTCGGACTCCTCCTCGCGTCGTGTGCCTCCTTACTGAGGGTCATGATTCCCTCGACGTGAAATAAAACACAGTACGAACCACACCACACTCGAACTCCTCCTCGCGTCGTGTGCCTCTTTACTGAGGTTCGTGATTCCCCCGAAGTGAAATAAGACACAGTCCGAACCACACCACACTCGGACTCCTCCTCGCGTCGTGTGCCTCCTTACTGAGGGTCATGATTCCCTCGACGTGAAATAAAACACAGTACGAACCACACCACACTCGAACTCCTCCTCGCGTCGTGTGCCTCTTTACTGAGGTTCGTGATTCCCCCGAAGTGAAATAAGACACAGTCCGAACCACACCACACTCGGACTCTTCCTCGCTTCGTTTGCCTCCTTGCTGTGGGGCCGTGATTCCCCCTACGTGAAATAAGACACAGTCCGAACCACACCACACTCGAACTCCTCGCGTCGTGTGCCTCCTTACTGAGGGTCGTTATTCCCCCAACGTGAAATAAGACACAGTCCGAACCATACCATAATCGGACTCCTCCTCACGTCGTGTGCCTCCTTGCTGCGGGGCCGTGATTCCCCCGACGTGAAATAAGACACAGTACGAACCACACCACACTCGGACTGCTCCTCACGTCGTGTGCCTCCTTACTGAGTGTCGTGATTCAGCTGACGTGAAATAAGACACAGTCCGAACCACACCACACTCAGAATCTTCCTCGCGTCGTGTGCCTCCTTACTCAGGGTCGTGATTCCCCCGATATGAAGTTGCTCTTTTTACAATGCTTCGCCAGCTATGCCCATCTTTGGCATTATGAAGCGCTTCGTGGGATTCTATGTCCAGGATGGAAGTAACTAGAGACTTATTAATAGGCATGTAGTGACAGTAATTAATGGCTAATAGGCCAAAACGAGTTTCTAATTTAGAAAGTTTTAAACCCCATCAATTTTCAAGGACTTTTGGGTTTCGGATGCCGAAGTAGGGTGATTGATCTATTAGAGAGTACTTATGTACTCGTATGTTACCATGTCCTTCAAAACTCTATTTCCTATCTACAAGTTTTGATTGCTTTGATAGTTTAAGGCCCCTGAAGACAGGTACGACGCGACGATAAATAATAAAAATAAAAAAAAACTTTTATCGGCAGGCATCGTAGGCCCTTAGCGTGTTAGTATTACAGGATTGCTTAAAAACTATGTTAGTATTAACAAATTAGGCACACAAATACAATATTAAAAACATTATCAAAAACAAAGTATACAATTAATCGAATTCCAAAGCCAAACACTACAAAGTAAAAAAAAAATACATAGTTTTGGGAGTCGGTGTCTTTACTACCTATTGTTTGTTAATTTATCAACATCGATTTTTATCATTAATAGGATCACGCTTGACCACTATCTCACCTGATGGTAAGCGATGATGTGCTCGACGATGGAGGACGCTTGCCTAAAAGTAACCTATTCAAACTTGATTTAAAGACCCCTAGGAAACACAGACGGCAAGAAAATCTACTCCTTAGCTGTACGCACAATGATTGTTTTCGCAAAACGTTGGGACGTTCCACGAACTGGACGAATCTGTAAGGGTTTCTTATTGTTTCACTACGGAAAACGAGTCGTCGCATCGTTGTCAAATTGTGGTTTCGCACCTGTGTGTAGGCCTTAGCGTCACGTCGAATGGAAATCCAATACCGTAATAGGCTGCATTTCATTTTCATTTTCCTCGTACCTAATTGAAAATTATCGTTCGTTTGTTTAAATATGAGAAGAATAAATTACTGTTTTTGTTCCATTGTTCGTTTAGTTAGATATTACTTTTTCATCCTGTGTGTAGAATGAAAGAATAATACGACGTCTGTATTCATGAAAAATTGTGGTGATACACGTGTGTAAAATTACACTGGTTTTGTACAGCTCTTTTTATACCATTATACAAAGAGTTCAGATTTATGGTTATTTTGACTTGTTCTGTTGTATTTTTTATAAGCTTTTATTAGCTTTACCACCTTAAATTTGACCCACTTCCCGGTTTCCGATTGAGCTGAAATTTTGCGTACATGTTTAGTTTAGATGAATTGTCATCTAAACTATATGGTAAGTGACGTTATTCTAAATCCAAACTGGCGGACTTGCAAAGACGGCTGACTAATTATTACTTATGCATTCCCATGATATGGGTTTCAAATAAAAGTGATAGCACAGAAGAATACAGAGCGTGTTTTTTAGATCTTGAACGAAAATGTTTAATACATACTTACCTAAATAGCTAACACACAGATTCTGGATAGGAAAGGTTCTGGAGTGGCGACCGAGTGCCGGAAGACGCAGCGTTGGCAGGCCTTCTACAAGGTGGACCGATGACCTGGTACTGGCCGTGGCAGTCCGCTGGATGCTCATAGTTTCAGATTTAGCCATTCATGCCTTCTTGAAAAACCGGCCAAGGCGAGTCGAATTCGCGCATGAAGGGTTCCGTATACGTACCATACGTTCATGTTCGTACGATGATAGTTGGGATGGTGTTGCCATTATTAAGATCGAGTAAAAAAGCCAAAAAAAACACGTTTCTATTAGGGGAGACCCTTTTAATTTTAAATTTATTTTTATTATTTGTTGTTAAAGCAGCAACACACATTCTGTAAAATTTCGACTGTCTACCTATCGCCATTATTAAGATCGAGCAAAAAAAGCCAAAAAACACGTTTCTAGTAGGGGAGCCCCTTTAACTTTGATTTTTTTTTTGTTATAGCGGCAACAGAAATACGTATTCTGTGAATATTTCAACTGTCTACCTATACGGATCATGAGATACAGCCCGCTGACAGGCAGACGGAGAGCGGACTAAACACGTTTCTAGTAGGGGAGCCCCCTTTAATTTTTCATTATTTGTTGTTATGGCGGCAATAGAAATACATATTCTATGAAAATTTCAACTGTCTACCTATTACGTATCTTGAGATACAGCCCGCTGACAGACAGACGGACAGCGGAGTCTTAGTAATAGGGTCTCGTTGGTTACCCTTTGGATACGGAACCCTAAAAATTAAGTATTTTATCAAGTAAAGAATTTTAATAATATTTAGCAATGGTCTAGTGAAGTTTTTTCTTTAGTGGAGAAAAAACTAAATTCCAACAAAAAAAATCGCATAAGGATCGAGAAGAAAATACAAACATTACCTACTTACAATTTGGAAACGAGAAAGTACCTGTTGGTTGTTTGTTTATGCAAATTAATTGCAAATTATACGAGTGATATAATTACTTCACTTCACAACACGGAAAGAGTAATTAAAGAGACGCCTCCAAAGTTTTAATGAAGGGTTCTTAAATCTTCTGCAAGGTAATAGAATATTAATCATATCTAAATCATATTCTCACGGAACAGAAAAGGAAGAAAAAAAAATTTAAAAAAAACCCGACTGTAAAAAACAACTAAATAGTTCCAAACAAGTCACTTTTCAAGCAGTCTGATGCAGTTGGTGGCAGTTATTTTAGTTCAATTATTGATTTCACGCCACCAACTGCATTAGACTGCTTGAAAAGTGACTTTTTTTGAACTTTTTAGTTGTTTTTTAGTCGGTTTTTTTAATTTTTTTTTTAAATTTTTAATTTCTTGACTAGTTGTCAGATTAAAACAAAAAAAAAACTAAAGATGGATGAAATCATAAGCCTCATATAATTACATCTGTAAAACCCAATTACAAGTAACGGTAGACGTATATCACTGGGAAAACTACCCTGACACAGAATTTTCTTTCCGATTAAGTCCAACTATAAATTACAATCTCAACCATAACTCATGAAAACTAGTCTTTAAAAATTAAAACCTGTTAAGTGCGAGTCGGACTCGGGCGCAAAGGGTTCCGAACGAATCATATGTTTTCAGCATGTTTATAAAGAAATATAAGTAGTAAGTATAGGTTTTCCTATAATCTATAAGTAAAGAACTATTAAGTATCTGTATTTTTTCCGATGGCCAATTTTCATCTTTTTTTCCTAAATAACTTTAACACAAGTAATTTCAAAATACTGAAAAATAAAATTAAAATCCTCACAGTATGTTTCATTTGATACGTCGTCGCACGGTACAGTTCGATAAATTTTATTTTTGATATTACGATATTTATCTCAAAAGTGACCATATTCCATATTCACTCATTTGGGTCACTGATATTCATGTGTGTACCAAATTTCAAGTTAATCGGTCTCGCGTGAGGGAAGCTCAACGGAGTGGCCCTCACGGCCCCGGCCGCTACCACCGCAGGTGAGGTACTGGGCGTAGGACGTCGCGAGACAATCTCCAGCCACCGTAGACCCGGGCCTGCGGACAGCGAGCAGTGGGTAGCTCGCCGTTCGATCAGCACCAGGCCCGTAAGTCGACGGTGCGTAGTGTTCCACGAGCGCCTCAAAGAGATGAGTGTCAGCCACCACTGACCCCCATCGTGACCGGTGCCTGCATGCGTAGGGGTAGCGGATAAATTCTGAAAATGAGTTACCGCACCCCTGGGCACTCAGGCAGGGAAGGAACAGGGGTGAGTTTTAGTCAGTAAGCATTGGACATTAAAAAAATGCTAATAGAATGGTTAAAATCACGCACGTATGCAGATATTGAATCATTGTTACATTAAGTGGAAATTAGTTATATTTGCAACGCCACACCCACACGTACATTCTCCCCATACACACATTCACAGCACCCACACACCTCTCACACCCCACATATCTCACACACTCCACACACCTCACTCTCACCACAAACATCACACAACACACACACTCGACACTCCTCACACACTCCGCTCACCCAAAACACCCACATTAATGTATTCATTCTGTTCAATTCACGACCGAGCAAGCGTGTTTGAATTTATTATACTTTATGTAAATGGCAATAAAGCACGCATCAACCCGTTCAAGAAAAAAAAATAAACACAAAATCTAAATATATATATATTTAAAGTAGTCTAGCTTAACGAAAAAGTGTAACTTAAGAAACTAAAAAATAAATAATAACAATTTTGTAAGTTGTACAAACAGCCAAAACTATGGAGGAGCGGAGTCTCCTAACACAGGCATCATCATGCTTAAAAGGAGGCTCCAATCATAAACTAATGTATACACTAGTTGGTACAGAAATAAATATTTTGTATTTTGTATTTGTATTGGATGATTTCCAACCCCACAAAAAAAAAAAAAAAAAAAATCAGTCTAGTAGATTTGAAGCATATGGGCTATGACAGAGGGACAGACAAACATACCGACACACGAGTGATCCTATAAGGGTTCCCTTTTTCATTTGGACTTGCAGAACCCTAAAAATAAAAATGGGTCATATAAATCATAGCACTAACGTAATAGAACCTATCTAATCGTGCTTGATTTATTCCGTTCATAAATCGCGTCAGGTTGGCCAGCATGGTAGTATGAGGCAGACTTACTACCCACTCTGTTTGCCGATCAGTTAGTGCAATAAACCAAGTAGCCGAATTAGAATTTATAAGCAGTGAGCACGTTACAAGTTTATGCTAAATATATAGCGAGGATAAATGCTGCTTAGGGACGCGGGCTCTCAGAGTGAGGACTCTGTTCGCCCACCTTAGAAAAGATGGTGGCGCAGTGATACTGCCGTGCACAGCGTGGCTCCCTTTACTGTCTCCTCAGGGATGTGCCCTTTGGAGGCGATCAGCGGCAGCGACCTCTTGCGCCCGGCCTTGGCCATGGTATCGAGCGAGAGAGAGTGGGAAGCATTCTCCTTCTTCTGCAAAGCAGTAATGCTCGCGAAGGAGGAGGCGGAACGGGTGAGGGAGACTCAACGGAGTCGGCCAGCAGCCGCCGCAGGAGACGCCCTGGCGTCGGGGGTCGCCGGGCGATCTCCGGCCACCGTAGGCACGGGCCTGCGGACGGCGAGTAATGGGTAGCTCGCCCTCCGATCAGCACCAGGCCCGAGAGTCGACGGCGGGTTGTGTTCCACGCGCGCCTCAAAGAGATGTCAGCAACACAGGATGGGGCCCGTCATGGCCGATGTCTGCCCCCGGGGGGTCGCGGATAAATTCGAAACAGAGTTACTGCGCCCTCTTAGCACTCAGGCAACTGAAGGAAAAGGGGTGGGTTTAAGTCAGTAAAAGTCTGACACGCCCTCCCGCTCAATCCAGAGCGGGAGAAATTAGATGCTTATACCCTGGATTAACACATAGGCTTTTTATCCCGGTCTGCGCGGGTGAAACCGCGGGGCGCAGGTAGTAAATGCGAAAGTTTGGAGGGATGTTTGTTACGCAATCACGCTAGAACGGCTGAACGAATTTAGATGAAATTTTGCTCAGAGATAGATTATAGTCTGGAATAGCACATAGGCTATAATTTATAGTGGGGGAAGTATTAGTACTTCCCCCACTATAACCCCACGCGGGCGAAGCCGCTAGTAGAAGCTAGTAGTCCTTATTAACAAAAAGATTTATGCGATGGGTCGTTCAACAGTAAGTGGAATAAAGCTGTAGCCTTTTAAGTTTGATTATTGAATTTTCCTCTAAATTTTGTCCCTTATACAGGCACTTATCAAAAAGTTTGTTAGTTTCATTTCGAAAATTGTTAGAGAGACTTTAAAACTAGACTCCTACTACTAGGCTCTCCGCTCTACAAAATACTAAGCAGACTACGTAAAAGTGTTTTTCTGAAGCCAAATACGAGTGCCTAAAAACTATGTTTCTCTACAGAACTAAACAAAGGTGGTATTATATCCACAGAGCACGGAGAGGGTATTGTCAACACTTTTCTTAAAACTTAGCGTGTCAACGAGTGTCTTATGGACGACTTGTGACAATTCTAATTAATTTAAATTACAATCAACTATCTTTATTGCGGTCGATAAACGTTCTCGCCCCTGTTATGTGAAAATTAACTATTCCCTTTTAAGAATCGAGGAGAGACTCCGGGTAGAAAGCTGATGTGAAGTGCCTGTAGAATTGTGAGAACACATGGCAGGAATCCAGACGACATCATCGGCTAAACACCTCGCCGCCCAACGACGCTAAGCAGGGGGCTTAGACAAAGTAACAATTTAAAAACGATAACGAAGTTAGAAAAGACTAAAATGTATGAGATTGACATAAACCGCGCTAAGTCACGTGGTCAGTCGACATCGTTATCGCAAGTTGGTAGACAATGTTATAATTCGTAACGAAACCATAAAGAAACGAATTGCTATCGTGTTTATCCCATACAAATGCGTAGACAAGCAGCGCTTTCAGAGTTCGCCTTCGCCTCGATCGTGATCGCCAAAAAAGATAACGAAGGAACGCTAACGCTAGGAAATTTTTATCGATATCTCAGAGACGATGACGAATTTAGATGTCGTTTCGCTACGAAGCGATGTTACTTTGTCTACAGGCCCAGTGCAGTAAGAACGACTGTGGTTGGATTATAGATAGCTTGGATTTTCTTCTAAATCTGCGGTATTTCTGCACATACGGGGTGTAAAAAGACACATCACAAAGCCGTTAACGACGCATACTGTACGTCTAACAAAGGAGCTTTGCGCAAAAATTATTGCTGTGAAATGACTTTTATTTTTGGATATGAAAAAAAAATTTTTTTTAAGTTATTCTTTTTTGGCGCGTTAGGGAAAAATGATGAGAGTACATTTTTACGATGCGCGCACACCGTCACAAAAAACCTACAGCCTGAAGTTAGCTAGAACCGACATCCTGAAGTTAGCTATAGTCTGTGGTTCATGAAGAATGATTGTTTTCCTTTTGCTAACTTTGTGACAGTCTGGTTTTTTATCTTGTTATGCCAAAGAAGTATATATTCTTAGGTGCGTACATAAGTACACACAATTTTTTTTTTATTGCGTACAATGTAACGCGAACCCAGGCAAGTGGGGTTAAACCCGCCCCCTTCGCTCTAAGCCACATAGGTACTTGTCGGATACGATAAGTATTCATTGCGTTTGTGTAACTGCAAATGCGTAATTTAAAAAAAAATATCGAAAATTTCAGGTAATTTTTGTTCGGACAAAAGTTTAGTAAACACATGGAATTCATTTTTGTAAAAAAGTAAAAAAAAAAATTGTGACATTGACCTTCAATATCTCCGGAACCAGTGGATCTCAGATATGGTCTAGTGGAATAAAAATATACAAATAATGGGTAGAATATGTGGCTTTCGGTTTCGAAAACTGTCTTTTTTACACCCAATAATTGTTTGGTGGGACACAAGCCTATCTATATATCTCTGTGTGAGGACGTAGTACAGCCTACGTCCTCACACAGAGAGGAGGCTTGTGTCAACCACCCCACGGGCCCAATGCGGATTGGCGGATGTCATTATTAGTAGCTTCATTTCTAGCCATCAATTAATATAAAAGAAAGAAAAAAAATTTGTTGGATTGACTTTGTGTGAATATAGGACGACTGGAAAGCCGGTGTATTCCTTGAAATGGGTATTTAAGAGCTCGTGGCTGAAGTAATAACAGCCTCACGAGTCGATCCATCAGGTTAAGCTACGCTTGCCGGGGTTGATCCATAGATAAGTGACCATCTTTACATACCGAGACTCCTCCATGCTTCGGAAAGCACGTTGGGCCGTTGGTCCCGGCTGTCAATCGTAGATCTTTGACAGTCGTTACGGGTCTTCAGAAGCCCGAAAGTCTGAAAACCAGTCAGATAGGCAGTCGCTCCATGCAAAACTGTGGTATTCAGCTGCATCTGGTTAGACTGGAAGCCGACCCAAAGGTAGCTGGAAAAAAGATAGGCAGATTTTTTCCTTGAAAAGGGTATTTTGCAACGATTACAAATTTCAAGGAATGCACCAAATTACCAGTGGCAGCGGCTTTGCCGGCGTGGAATTGGTACTTCTCCCATTATAAATTATAGCCTACGTTTTTATTCCCGACTATAATCTATCTCTGTGCCGAATTGCATCCAGATCCATTCAGCCGTTCTGGCGTGATTGAGTAACAAATATCCATCCATCCAAAATTTCTCAATTATAATACTATGTAAGATTAGTTATGGCATTTCTAGTCTCTGCCGGTGCGGTGTTTCCATGCCCTGTGGTTGTTGTATCAGCTTTGCTTTGCCGTATGATTCCGACTCCAATGCAAACACAGCTCATTTGCTTCTCGGCTAATTAGAAGGCTGTTCCATGAAACGTGCTAGTTACCAAATTAGGTACGAAGTTCGTTGCGTGGCTTGTAATCTTATTCATTACACCGTTTGTGATATCTTTAGACCCAATCAAAGATATTATTTGCTAATATAGGTCATATTGTTGGTATTGTACCTAGGAATCAAGCGGAGTTTAAAGTACCTAAGGGTGGGTACATATCTAAATTGCCTAGACTCCTTATAATTTTCCTGTCCATCGTCTTCTCCATGCCAGTCATCACTATCATTCCATCCGAAAGACGTCCATTATTCGACATGGGTCGCCATATCGTCCCAAATCATCGCTGACTATTATTATTTTTATTATTTACTCCTATTAAATACACTATGTTCTGCGGCCTTGTGAATAGGATCTCACTCGAGGTCGGGACCAGCATTTAGACTATTACAATAACTAATTAGGCGTTAAAATATTATGAATTAATTAACAATATTCTGTAAAACAGACATGCAAATCAGTACTTAAACTTTATGAAAAGTGAGTTATGTATGTAGTGATTAGTATGGCCGTCGGCCTAAGGGTGTTATACACCAATCGATCGATTACTCACTTTTTACGTAACTTTAGCGTTCGATACCAGTACATTGCCCGTCGGTCTAAGGGTTTTATACACCAATCGATCGATTACTCATTTTTTACGTAGCTTTAGCGTTTGATACAATGTACTGACATTGGCCGTCAGCCTAAGGGTGTTATACACCAATCGATCGATTACTCACTTTTTACGTAACTTTAGTGTTCGATACCAGTACATTGGCCGTCGGCGTAAGGATGTTATACTTACTCTAATCGATCGATTAATAACTTTTTACGTAACTTTAACGTTTGATACCAGTACATTGGCCGTCAGCCTTAGGGTGTTATACACCCATCGATCGATCGTCGACCGATGCTATCGTTCAACATCGATCGACCTTGATCAATAATTGGTGTGATAGCTTTGGCTGATCGACGGATACCGGTCGATAAAATATCGATTGATCGTCGATCGATGCCATCGATCGACATTGATCAACGTTGATCGACTCGATCGTTGGTCGACTAATTCATTCTAGTATCGATTGATGGCATCGATCGACGATCGATCGATTGGTCTAATAACACCCCAAACTAGCAGGTATGCGTACGTTCTAAGTAAGTACTAACACTGTTCAATCGCACTTTTGTTGATCAGAAAATAAGTAGGTAATGTCAAGCGGCTCTGGGATCTTACTCTATAAAAAAATAGTAGAATAATTAAGTAGATAAACTTATCCATGTTTTATTCCCTTAGCTTAGAAATTGTTTCATACTGAAACTTGAGAAGTATTTGTATCATATTAGGCAGCACGTACTGAGGCGGCATTACCTTTGTTTGTTATTATACCTAACGATTAGAGACTATTTATTACCCAGTAACAGGGTTGTGGAGGTCAGATAGGCAGTTGCTCCACGTAAAATACTGGTATTCAGCTGCATCCGGTTAACCGATCCGGTTACCTAGTGGTACCGTATGGTGTCGGACGTAAAAGAATAGTACCATCCCATCACTTCCCGTGGGTGTCGTAAGAGGCGACTAAGGGAGCTTGAGACCTAGTGCATACTACTATAGCACCATAGGCCACCCGCGCGGTGGCGGGTAAACCACCAACAACAGCATTCCCAAGGAGGGTTGGCGTCAGGCAGGCGGCCGGCTATAAAACTTCTGCCAAAACCTTTTTTGCAACATGGTCTGGAAAAATATGATGTGCGATAGGGCTAGGGCGTACCCCACAGGCGACGCGCAGGGGCAGCACCCGGCTCCTGTGGGAAGTGGACAAGGGTTGTCGCACCAGGACGGGCGGGTGCGACGTAAGACGCAAGCTCGTAGAGTGAAAGAATTAAGATTGAGGTGTGCGAGCTGGAATATAGGAACTATGACTGGAAAAGGAAGAGAGTTAGCAGATGTTTTAAAAAGGCGACGGATAAATATAGCGTGTTTGCAAGAAACGAAATGGAAGGGTGCAAAAGCAAGAGAATTAGGAGAAGGATATAAGTTTTATTACTGTGGAAGTGATGGCAAACGGAATGGTGTGGGCATAGGTTTGGATAGTGAGTTAAAAGAATGTGTGGTGGATGTTAAAAGAGTAAGTGATAGAGTGATAGCTATTAAAGTGGTTGTGGAGAGTATGATAGTAAATGTTATTAGTGCGTATGCACCCCAATCAGGATGTGAGGATAGTGTAAAAGAAAAGTTTTGGAAGGACTTCGATTGTGTGATGATGATTGTACAGAAGAGTGAAGAGGTGTTTGTGGGGGGTGATTTTAATGGGCATGTAGGAAGTCTGAAGTACGGTTATGAGAGAGTGCATGGTGGTTGGGGGTACGGAGACCGTAATACTGATGGCGAGACATTGCTGCAAGCTGCTTCGGCTTTTGACCTGGCAATAACTAACACCTGGTTCAAAAAGAAAGATGAACACCTGATCACTTACAAAAGTGGCCAGCACGCGACCCAAATTGACTTTTTCTTGGTGAAACGAAACAGTCTCAAAACAGTCTAAAACTGTAAAGTGTTGCCAGGCGAAGGCTTAGTCTCTCAACACAGGCTCATAATGATGGACGTAACAGTCAGTGTCTCGTCCAGTAGGAACAAAGAACGGCCCCCACCCAAAATCAGATGGCGTATGATAGAAAATGAGGAGTGCAAGTATGTTTAAGAGTCAAGTGGTAGATAAAATGATAGACATGAAGGATATGGAAGGAAAATCTGTGGCTGAATGTTGGAAAGAGATGGCGGATTGTATAAGGCGAGTAGCAAAAGATGTGTTTGGAGAATTGCAAGGTAAAGGCATGATAGAAAAGGATACATGGTGGTGGAATGAAGATGTGCAAAAGATGCTAAAAGAAAAGAAAATTTCGTTTAAAGTATGGCAGAATGTAAAAACCGGAAATGATAATTTGAAAGAAGAGAAAAAGAAAATTTATAAAGAATGGAAGAGAAAGGCAAAAAAGGCGGTTGCAGTTTCCAGGGCTAAGGCGCAGGAAAAGTTATATGATTTACTGGACAGCCCTAGAGGCCAGAAGGAGCTCTACCGGATTACAAAATTAAGAGAAAGGAGAACGAGGGATATAACGCACATAAAATGTATGAAAGATGAACTCGGTAAAGTCTTATCGAAAGATGACGAAATAAAAGAGCGATGGAAGGTTTATTTTGAAAAGTTGATGAACGAAGAGAATGAATGGAATGGTGTGCTCAAAGAGGTACAAGTAAATATGGGTTTGGTGAGAGAAATTAGCATGGATGAAGTAAGAAAGGCAGTTCAATGTATGAAAAATGGAAAGGCCATGGGCCCTGATGACATACCAGTAGAAGTATGGAAGTGTTTAAAAGAGGATGGATGTATGTGGCTGACTTTATTCTTCAATAAGTTGTTGTATGAAGAAGTGATCCCACAAGAATGGTGCAATAGTTCGCTAGTGCTCATCTTCAAGAATAAAGGGGATGTACAGGACTGCAACAACTATCGAGGGATAAAGCTCATGTCACATACTATGAAAGTATGGGAGAAAGTGATAGAGAAAAGATTGCGAGAGGAGAGTGAGATTACCCCGAATCAGTTTGGGTTTATGCCAGGTCGAGGGACAATGGACGCCACCTTCGCTCTCCGTCAATTGTGCGAGAAGTACAGACGTGTGCATAAGAACTTGCACATGGTGTTCATTGATCTTGAGAAAGCGTATGATAGGGTACCTCGGGATGTGTTGTGGTGGGCCTTAAAAGAGAAAGGTTTGCCTGGGAAGTATGTTGAGTTGATTCGTGCTATGTACAGACAATCTAGTACCTACGTCCGGTCGGCTGCTGGCAACACCGATGAGTTCAGTGTGGCTGTAGGCTTGCATCAAGGGTCGGCTTTAAGTCCTTACCTCTTCCTGTTGATTATGGACGCTCTTACGTCGGAAATACAGGAAGAGGCTTGGTGCACGCTGTTTGCCGACGACATTGTTCTGGTCGGTGAAGATGGACCTGAGATCCAGAGCAGATTGGAGAAGTGGCAACAGAAGCTGGAGAAAGTTGGCTTGAAAATCAGCAGAACCAAAACTGAATACATGTTCTGCGATTTCGGCGGTCTCTCCAGTTCTGAAGCTGTAGTGCTAGATGGCGCGCTTCTCCCAGTCTGCTCCGATTTTCGGTATCTCGGTTCACTCGTGCAAAGCGATGGCGAAATAGATCGGACTGTTAAGCACAGAATTAACACTGGATGGATGAAATGGCGGCAGGTCACCGGGACTATCTGTGACTCCCGCATTCCCCTAAAATTTAAGGGGAAGATTTATAAAACAATGGTCAGACCTGCTGTCTTGTATGGTTCAGAATGTTGGGCCACAAAAGGGATGAATGAAAAGCAATTGCATGTAGCTGAGATGAGAATGCTAAGAGCGATGTGTGGTGCTACGCGCATGGATAGAATTAGGAATGAGTATATAAGAGGAAGTCTGAAAGTGGCACCGCTGACTGAAAAATTGTGTGGAAATCGGTTGTCGTGGTATGGGCATGTGATGCGGAGGAATGAAGAAAATGTCGTGAGGAAAGTCTTGTGTATGGATGTGGATGGCTATAAGAGTAGGGGAAGGCCAAAGAAACGATGGCTGGACTGTGTGAAAGAGGATATGGGTAAAAAGGGGGTGACTACAGAGATGACGACTAATAGAGGAGTATGGAAGAAAAAGACATGTTGCGCCGACCCCAAATAAATTGGGATAAGGGCAGGAGAATGATGAGCTGCATCCGGTTAAACTGGAAGCCGATCCAAGATAGTTGGGTAAAGGCTAGGCAAATTGATTAGGGACTACATACAGTGAATATGTTTGAGTAAGTATTTTGAATATTACTCACGTTTCGAGTTATTTTTAAGTGTTTACTATACCTGCACATGTGTCTTTATGTTTCCTTTTGTGTGAAGGAAGTGTTTTGGTGCTTTTCTTCTTTTATTAACCGACTTCGAAAAAGTAGGAGTTTTTTTTATTTATGTCCACCGATTACCGATTTTCAAAAACTTTTTTTTACTCGAAAGAGTATACTCCAGAGTTGGTCTCATATAAATTTTATCGAAATTGCTTCAGCGTTTTTTGAAAAAATCAACAAAAACAAAAAATGTGTATACGTCACGTAGATAACGTTTTGGTCTCTTCCATTTACAAGTAGGTTCAAATTCCATGTTTCATATTATTGGGGTTATCAATTCGGGCGTAACTTTAATATTTAGTTTTAGTTCCGGGGTATAACAACTAAAAAGTGAAAAATAAAAAACTTTTTTACAAAAAATTACATCCGACTTCCAAAAAAGAAAATACACATAAAATTGAAAAATAACTTTAATTTTGGAAGTCGGTGTCAATTAACGAAGAAATAAAATCGATGGCAGCAAAGTAAAGACGGACATCTACATTTTTGCACACATCAGGGTTGATGTAAGCTGTTTAAAAAAAATACATTTTAGCATCTACAAGTCTGTATTTAAATTATTTCAAAATAGTTACAAAATTCTGGCACGTAAATAAAGACTCAGTTTCGAAAAATATCGCAGTAGAAACGGACTATTGAATTTGGTCGTCTTTATTTCGGAATATTGACAGATGATTGAAACGTAAAAAAAGTCATCTGTCACCTGTCAATCGTGAATTTTTATAATTAATCCTTTTATTTTATTTAAATTATATATTTCGCGTGTTTTGAGAACTAAATAAATGATTTAACTGACATAAATAGATGAAGTTTGGTGGTAGATAACTCATTTAGTGAAATGTGTAAATTGATAGATTTAAAGTAAACAAAGACATCTACAAAATTTGGTTAAAAAAAGCGTAATATTGATTGCATGTTACTTAGATTTTCTTCAAATTTCCAGATATGTATTACTGGAAATTGTTATCTTAGTTATTCGATATTTTAGATAACGTAGAAACGGAAATCAGGCACATGTCTTCTTTTACGTAGAAGACTTTTCAGTCCACAACTCTCAAAATAGTCACAATTTTTTACTAAATATGCTCTCCAGCAAAATTGCGATTTTATAGATGTCTTCTTCTACTTTGCTGCCATCGAAATACAAACACCGACTGCCGAAATTAAAGTTATTTTTCAATTTTATGTATATTTTCTTTTTTGGAAATCGGTTGTATTTTTTGTAAAAAAGTATCTTTAACAAATTTTATCATCACCATATTCATCATTTCAGCCGAAAGACGTCCACTGCTGAACATAGACCTCCCCCAAGTGTAGCCACCACGACCGGTCCTGTGCGTCTAGCATCCATCGGATGCCCGCGACCCTCACTAGGTCATCGTCATTCACGTTATTCCCACAAGGTGGACCGTTTAGCCTTCCGGTACGCGGTCGCCACTACAGAAATTTTCGGCCCCATCGACCATCTGTTCTGCGAGCAATGTGCTGCCCACTGCCACTTACTCATTTTATATATAGGTTATCAATTGACTTTTGGAGGTATGCGAAACAGGGTGTAAAGTCCCGCAAACCTCCGTTGAAAAGGGAGGATCCTCCGACCAGACGGGTGTTGTGTCTGGTTCGGGCAACTGCCCAATGGTTGATTTCGGACTGTTGTATATGTTCAAATCGCGCGGAGAACTCTGCTTGCGCGATGTAGAATTCTTGCTATTTTTAGTTCGTGTGCGGCGTCATAGATGTCGCTACATCACTCCCCTCCGGAGATCGGAGATCGATGGTTCTTGATGAGTCGTCCATACATCTTGTGATGCTTGCCGGGCCAGTGGAAGGTTGGTTCCAGTGAGTCGGAACCGGAAGAGCCGCATAGTTCACGGTGAGTCGGAACTGTCTGCGGTGTTGCTCCAGTGAGTCGAGGTGTTGCTATCCCAGTGAGTCGGGATGATGCCCCAGTGAGTCGGGATGATGATGTCCCAGTGAGTCGGGATGATGCTGCAGCCTCCAGTGGGTCGGAGCGGTGCTGTGCGACGTAGTGGCTTGACTGCTGGCGTCGACCAGGAGAGGTTCTTTGACCGGCCGAAGGTGATGTTCGCTGCGCCAAGATCGCTGATGAGGTAAATGGTGATGAAAGAGGCTGAGGATGCTGACCAGGAATGCGCATCCGCTGCATGCTGGTGGTCAGGATACCCGTAGTAGCCGTTGGTACTGGCTGGCTGTATGACTCGTTGCTCAAGAGCTTGAAGGAAGCGATGATGATGACGTCACGCTGAAGTAGCTGCACGAAGGCTGCGCTGACGTTCATGGTCGAGGGTCACCAGTTTGGAGGTACGTGGAACAGGGTGTAAAGTCCCGCAAACCTCCGTTGAAAAGGGAGGATCCTCCGACCAGACGGGTGTTGTGTCTGGTCCGGGCAATGGTTCATTTCGGACTGTTGTATATGTTCAAATCGCGCGGAGAACTCTACTTGCGCGATGTAGAATTCTTGCTATTTTTAGTTCGTGTGCGGCGTCATAGATGTCGCTACATCACTCCCCTCCGGAGATCGGAGATCGATGGTTCTTGATGAGTCGTCCATACATCTTGTGATGCTTGCCGGGCCAGTGAAAGGTTGGTTCCAGTGAGTCGGAACCGGAAGAGCCGCATAGTTCACGGTGAGTCGGAACTGTCTGCGGTGATAGTTTGGAGGTGAGCGGAACAGAGTGTAAAGTCCCGCAAACCTCCATTGAAAAGGGAGGATCCTCCGACCAGACGGATGTTGTGTCTGGTCCGGGCAACTGCCCGATGGTTGATTTCGGACTGTTGTATATGTTCAAATCGCGCGGAGAACTCTGCTTGCGCGATGTAGAATTCTTGCTATTTTTAGTTCGTGTGCGGCGTCATAGATGTCGCTACAGACTGACCTTCCTTTTATCATTCACCTGTTCGCAGTCACCTGTAGTAGCCACCAATTTGTCTAAATGAATAATAATAATATTAATTTATATATTTCGGGTTGCATAGACCTTAAATACGAGTAAATACCTTAACTTAAGCATACACATTATTAACAGAAAGTGTTAGTAAATAAACATTAAATCTATGTTAGTAACACATCACTAGCACTGCACTAAGTTTTTGTGCTTTTGTGTGGAATAGGTCCGCGGAAACGACGGAACAGCACGTTCTGCGGCCAAAAGCTTTCTGCCAACACCTGGCTGAGGAAGCAAGTCGGAATGCGCACGACGAAAGCCTTGAAATTGACATTGCGACGCGAATCCAACAGCTGCACACTCGTCGTGTAATAGATTAGCCCTAGGTGTCAGTTTAGGTGAAGGCAGATCGGGCTTTGCTTAAATTCACACGAGTTATCAATCAACTAGCTTCAGCCAGCGACTTCGCCCGCGTGGTATTAATACTTCCCCCGTTGTAGACATTTAACACCTTTTTCACCCCCTTAAGCGTTGAAAAACCCTTTCTAAATGGATACCTTCTCTTCACAAAAAACACACCCTCCAAATTTCATGTCTCTAGGATCAGCGGTTAGGCTGTGCGTTGATATATCAGTCAGTCAGACAGTCAGTCAGCCACTCAGGACTTTGAATTTTATATAATAAACAGATTATACAGATTGACTTTTACTTTTATCATTCACCTGTGCTCAGTCACCTGTAAATAGTAGGTAAAACGACCTGTAAAGAGCAATGGTACTTACAGAAAGCTCAGGAAAGATCTTGGAACTAGAAATAGGCAGCTTAAAACGTTATTATAACACTTGAAAACAAGACTTATCAAAGCTTTTACTAAGTTAAGGAACCATTAAAATCTTAAATCCTGAGAAAACAAAGTAACTTACTACACCAAACCCACACAGATTTTATTTCCAGAATACAGACTTTATCATTAGTTCTGAAGCACTAGTGTTTAATTTTGGTAAAAGCTTTTTGTCGTTCCAACAAAAAAAGAAGCAATTATTAAATTGGCAACACACTTTTACGGGTGGGTGATTAGTATTTTGCGCTGGCAAGCCCAACAGCGCTATTAACAATTAGTTAGATGAGGTAATTAATGGGTATAACAGCGTTTTATTAAGTGCCTTTGACTCAATTTAAATGCGGAATAGAATTGCGTTCACGGTAATGAGAAGTGGAAACGCATTAAATTAGACAAAAGGGCAGGTGATTCCAATTTCTATTGAGGTATTATTAAGAATCGTATCTTGTTTCGCAGTTATAAATATATACTCTATCTTCAAGTAATTTCAATTAGAAACTACTTTTCTACCTAATTACAGGCTTTAGTTAAATATAATTTTGAATAGGCTTGGCTTGTCTATCTAGGTACTTACGTTAAAAAAATAAGCTGTAAGTAACAGGATTTAGGTTATAGTAGGAGGTGACTAGAGGCGGTAAATAGTAAAATATATGGAGTAAGACATGCTAGGTCGACTCCAAATAAATTGTGACTAAGGCAGATTAGATTAGTCATAACTAGTCTGGCGCATACTAGTTCACGTCCTGGAGCGCTCAGTCTCCGTAGCGAACTATCTCTCTCTTTTAGTTTTTCAGCTCCTGACTCGAACCAGAGAAAGACAGATTGTTCGTTTGCTTTTCTAGTTCCACAGATGAGACAAATGATGAGAAGCGCTGTGTAGCGAGTAAGTGTGTGCTAGTGATGCGATTAGCTCGGGCGGCGCTGCGCTACAATTAAGTTTGTCATATCGAATGAACTAACGAACTAAAGAGTGGCGGATCTGGGATCTCGTTAACGTAGTTCTTTCGTGGGAGCGCTCTAAGGGTGTGTCCAGATCTGCCGAATGCGCCGCTCGCGAGCTGCTCGTGCGCTGCACGCGTGCAGTTACTGCAATGGTTTGGTGCAACGGGTATGCAGTTGCATGCGTAGTGAGAGTACGTGCAGCGCGCGGTTTGCACGCCGTTCGCGCAATGCGCGTAGAAGGCGCACGAGCGGCGCGGGAACGGCGCATTCGCGGCGCGTTCGCCAGATTCGATCTAGTTTGTTCGCGAACTACACAAGATTAACTACAACCTTGGGGCCTTTAAGTCAAGAGTGAATAGGTTACTTCTAGGCAAGCGTGCTCCATCGTCGACCACATCATCGCTTACCATAAGGGGAGATAGTGGTCAAGTGCGAGCAGGATTTCATAAAAGTTTCAGTGCAGTTTATGGCCCAAAAATTGAATCTTCCAGTAACAAAATTACCCTCAGTTAAGACCTTTCGCAATTAAAACTAGTTGAAACATCTGAAAGGCAAAGGTAATTAAGTTTTCATTGACTTATTGAATTTAATGGTTTGCAGTGAGGATTTCTGCTAAATATTATTTGTGAAACGTGTTCCTCATGAATGAAACGTAATTTAACCTAGTTTAATTTCTTAGGGAAGGTTATTTGATTGAGTTTGCTTCAGTGGAATACGAGTAATATAAAATTGAATTAGCATTTGAGAAATAAGCATTTTTAATTATCGAAATTATATTTCAATTTGCGAGATTACAGAATAACATGTTGATTTTGTTTTCATATTATAAATACATGTTGTGATCATAAATATGGTGAATAATTTTTATTACAACCAAAGGATACGTGGTCGCTCACAATGGACCTCATCAGAAGGCTTAATGCCACCCAAAGAGCAATGAATTGCTCTTTCTTTGGATATGCTCGGAGTTTCAGAATCAAGAATAAGAGAGAACCAAGGTTACCGATAGCTCGAAGAATCACCAAACTGAATTGGCAGTGGGCTGGGTACATTGCTCGCAGAACGGACGGTCGGTGGGGCCGAAAGGTTCTGCAGTGGCGACCGCGTACCGGAAGACGCAGCGTTGGCAGGCCTCCAGCAAGGTGGAGCGATGACTTGGTGAGGGTCGCGGGTAGCCGATGGATGCGAGACGCACAGGACCGATCATTGTGGCGACACTTGGGGGAGGCCTATGTTCAGCACTGGACGTCTTTCAGCTGAAATGATAATGATAATGAATAAGCTTACATCAAATTTGGATTAATCCTCTTCGAAGTACTTTCCTATGCTACCGATACAACCCCTCAGGTATCGCGCACGTCAAACGTCAACATCTGTCAAGCCCCGTTGACAGTCGGCCATCGTGCAACTACAGACTATATTATGTTCCGAGTGTGTGAACCTTGCTACAGTTCTAGAAAGAAAGAAAGAAATCATTTATTTGCTGATAATGTATAACTTAATATAAATCTTCCAACTTATATACATATAAGTTGGAAGATTTCTGAGTTGTCCTGATACATTTTGCCTTACGGCATGCAAAATATTACAATTGAATTTTATTAGTGCTTTCTTTCTTTCTTTCATGTTCCGAGTGTGTGAACCTTGCCACAGATCTAAAGACCTTGCGTACCTAATAGTAATAATAGAAGTTCAAAACACGTGAATCGCGTTTTTGGCAAGTTTTTTGGCAAGGCAAACGATATTTTCGCACTGGCGACCCGGGTCGCACACGGTACTCGTACCTATCCTAACGATGATCTCATGATTGGGAGCATTCCTGGAAACCTGTATTCTGAAGTAAATTCCGAAAGGATTATTTTGACCTCCCCTACTAATTTTGATCAACTTTGTACGGTAAGTCTAATTTTTTTTAGAATTCACACTCTACTTTTTACGAGGAAGCCATACTTCCTAGAATAAAGGTTTTCATTTTCATGGGCAGAAACAGAATCTAAAATACGACCACTGGATCCACCCATTTTCGTTTCTTTTCGTTTCATTGACTGCCTCGTTGGTCACGTACTCGCAAGCGCGACCTTTTTTTTTGGGAAAATCCTGTCACACTATTCCCAAAGAACTGTAACTTCTGTAAGCCAGAATCAACAGTGGCGACCACCAGAAAAAACGCCAAGGCAGCGAAGCTCGACGAGTCCCAGAAAACCGATTAAACTGTCTTAGGTCCCGCAACGAAATTGATCAGAAAAGACAACGGAGGAGTAAGAAAAACATAATTACCACTTCCCTCCTAATCAAGCGAGAGACAGAACAAAGCTAGGCCATTAGGCACAAAGTGGGTATTTACAACTGGGATAAGCCCAGTTGCCAAGCACCGCTGGTTAAAAACACTAATATTATTGGGTCCTAAAATTGTGAGTTGTTACAGTTGATGACAATAATAGGTATGGCAAAATCGATTGAACGCATTGAAATTCCTTCTAGTTTCCACAAGGTCCGTGTAATAGACAACTCCAGACGTAGGCTGAATACTATCCAACATAATATTGCGTTCAGTTTGCTAAAGAGTACACTCCCATAGGATATGATGTGCGGATTGTTCGTATTCGCAATCAGGTGTAGAACATTGACATAGAGGCGAGGCAACAAGCTTTAAGGAAAATAATTTATTTTTTTGTAAGCGCGACTGCTGAACGTGAATTCTTGGGTTCTATTCCCGGGTCAGACAAAAAGTGTTATTGGGTTTTCCCATTAGGAATTACTCTGTATCAGCCCGGAGTTTGGAAGTTGGTGGTGTGACACCCTCGTGCCTTGGAAGGCACGTAAAGCCGTTAGTCCTGCGGGTGATCTCTCCCCGGTCGTGTCGGATTGCCGTCCCTGGTATACCTGTGTCTGCGCACACGCTGGTGCACTATAATATCTCCTGGGTACTTGGCTAATCTCTGTTGAGTTTAGCACCGTGATTGATATTCGTTCGGGAGGACTGACGACCCGTAACGACTGTCAAAGAACCACGATTGACAGCCGGGACCAACGGCTTAACGTGCTTTCCGAGGCACGGAGAAGTCTCGGTACGTAAAGATGGTAACCCATCCATGGACCAACCCCGGCAAGCGTAGCTTAACCTGATGGAAGCGTACCTATATTACACCCAAATTCCACCAGTTTTTTTAAGACACATATTAGAGGAAATAAGCTTATTATCAACATTCGGACACAAATCTAGACTCACGGACACAACAAAAATAGATAAAAAGAAGGAAACAGAGATTTAGGTACAAAGGTTATGCTTATTTCTAAAGAAATCTCTTAGAGCATACCTGCGAAAGGAGAGGTGGAAAAAAAGAGAAGTAGACACAGTGTGTAATAGTGCTAGGAAACATACAATGTAAAGTTATAATACTTACTAAATGATATTATACATATATTATATTTATATATATATATATAAATAATAGATACTAATACATGTTTACTTAATAATAATACATACTTATATGCAACTATGACGAAATGGAAGATTGTGTTTTTATAATAATAATAATAAAGCCTTTATTTCCCAAATTAACAGTATACACAATTCCATAACATTTTTTCATGCACATTTCAATACCAATTCATATTTAAAATCATAATTCCATTCTACAAGTATATTCGATTAAATTATATATATAAGTATTATTTATTTTTTATACAATTATTTAGATTTTATTTTTAAATTCATGCTTTCATTTAATATTAAAATATATTTGATTAAATTACATTCTTGAATCATTTTTCAATAACATATTTGTAAACATTGACATTTCTAGGTATTTAGGTTTTATTTTACTTAAGATTTTTCGGAATACTTTGTCCCCTTATCAAAATACAAGTATATTATTGGGGTACCCATTTCTGGGTGTAGGCCTCCTCCAACTCTTTCCAGTGCTGTCTGTCTTGTGCTTGGCGAGTCCATGTAGATCCGGCTACTTGGTAGATATCGTCACTCCAGCGTCGCCTAGGTCGGCCGCGTGGGCGTTTGGCTTCGTAGGGATACCAATGTAATATCCTTTCGCTCCATCTATTATCTGTGATTCTAGCTATATGCCCAGCCCATCGCCATTTCAGTCTGCTTGCTAGCTCGACGGCGTCCGTTACCTTTGTTATGGATCTAATGTATGTGTTTTTTCCTATCCTTCAGCTTTATACCCAACATACTTCGTTCTGCGGCTCTTTGGAACACGTTGATCTTTTGTACGATGTCTTTTGTAAACGACCAAGTTTGACATCCGTACAATAGTGGCGGCATAACAACGGAGTCCATCGCTTTCCTTTTTAGATGCATTGGTAGTTTACTTTTGAAAACCTCCTTCAGCGACCAGTATTTATTCCAGGCTTTCTTTATACGGCGTTCTACTTCACGAGATGTTTGATTCAGGAATGATATGCTTTGCCCCAGGTATATATACTCATCCACAAAGCTTATAGAATGAGATTCAGTTTTTATTGGTGTTCTTTCACTATTTGTCAGGGCAAATGTCTTCTGTGTGTTCATTTGCAGTCCACACTTTCTACTTTCTATGTCTAGGGTATTTAACATATATTCTAAGTCCTTGTGATTGTCAGATATTAGTACAATGTCATCGGCAAAGCGTAAGTTACTTAGATATTCGCCGTTTAAGTTGATGCCTTTATCTTCCCAGTCTAATTGTCTGAAGATATATTCCAAAAGAGCAGTAAATAAATTAGGTGAGATCGGATCACCTTGTTTCACGCCTCTTCTGATATCAAATGGCTCTCCTTTTCTTTCCAGCTTAACCGCCGCCTTGCTGTTTTTATAGATCTCTTTCAGTATCTCTATATATCGGTTTTCGACTCCCTGCGTCATCAGTGCTAACCACAAAGGTTCGTGTTTAATAGAATCAAACGCTTTGCAGTAGTCTATAAACGCTACGTAGAGTTTCTTGCCATATTCAGAGTATTTCTCGATTAGTTGTGTCAAGGTGAAGATGTGGTCTATGGTTGAGTATGGTCTTCTGAAGCCGGCCTGTTCTCGGGGTTGGTTGTTGTCTAATATCCTTGAGATTCGATTTAATAGTACTGTGGCAAACACTTTGTATACTGTTTGTTGTAAACTTATTGGCCTATAATTTCCTAAGTTTGTCGGATCGCCTTTTTTGTATAACAGAGTTATAATTGATATTCCCCATTCCTTTGGTACTTTGTTGAGCGTCAGTATGTCATTGAAAAGGGATGTCAGTATTGGTACTAGCGGGTTAATAATCGCTTTCAAAATATCATTAGTTATTCCATCATCGCCTGGACTCTTAGCTGACTTCGGGTGTTGTATTGCACAACGGACTTCACTCTCTATTATAGATGGCACGACACTCAGTGCTGCGAATGGCTCTGGTCTAGTACGGTGATGAGTCTCCTCGTTTCCATAGAGCTCCCTGTAGAACTGTGTAGCGGTCTCGATGAGGCAATCCCTATTAGATATTGTTTTGTTTTCTTTATTTTTCAGATACATAATCCACGGTTTAGATGTGTTCAATTTTACTTGTGCTCTTTTGACTGATGCTCTCTTTTGCAACTCTTCTTCTATTATATTATATCGATGTGCCTTGTAGTCTCGTTGTATTTGTTTATTTATAAGTTTATAGAGTGCGCTAAGTTGTTTCTTCTCTGGGCGTGTTTTGTTTTATTTATTTTTCAGTCTGTTTCTTTCGTTAATAATAGTTTCTCTATATACGCTGATAGTGGAGCTATGTCTTTGTTTTTTATTTTAGTTAGTTCCTTCACAGATTCTTTTATTGTTCTTATTAGTTTTCCATATGCTAATTCCATATCATCGAATTGGAAGTTGCCTATATGGTCCGCAAATATATTTTTCAATGACTCTAACTCTAGGGGGTTTAGTCTTAAAACTTTGCATCTGTAGTCTCTCCGTGACTTAGTTTTATTGCAGTTTTGTAACATGCTCGCTCTAATTAATCTGTGATCTGTAGGAAAGGTGGTGTTTACAATCTGTATATTTGAGATATTTTTAATATTTTTGACTAGTATAAAGTCTATTTCATTTCGCACCTTTCCATTTGGTGATATCCAAGTCCATTTTTGCTTAGGATTTCTCTTAAAGTGTGAGTTTGCTATGTAGAGCTGGTTTTCAAAGCAAAATTGTATCAATATATTTCCTCGTTCGTTTCTTTCTCCGAAACCCCATGGACCCATAACTTTCCTATCTTCAGCTGTGGATTTACCAATTTTGGAGTTAAAATCTCCCATAACTATTGTTTCATTTCCGGTAGCTTCTAACGCAAACTGTAGATGTTTATAGAATATGTCTAGGTCTTCCGAAGTTGCGCTTTCTGTTGGTGCATAGCATTGTATGACATGGACTGTTCTATTATTAAGGGATATATCTAATCGTATGACTCTATCCGATATACTTCTGACATCGATTATATTAGATTTCAGATCTTTATTAATGAGAAAACCGACTACTTATATGCAACTATGACGAAATGGAAGATTGTGTTCCTTTACTCTCCTTTAAAAAACTGCAAGAGTTTGGCAGTACCTAATGTCAGGCGGCAGAGCGTTCCACAACCGTACTGCGTGCACAGTGAATGAGTAGGAGTAGAAGTCAGTTGTGTAGGGAGGGGATTTTAGGAGATTCCTAAGATGCGACCTACAAGGTACATCAAAGGGAGTAGGAAAAGCGTTCCCGCAGGTAGGAGCGCGTTTTAGGGTTGTAAAGGATAGCAGCACAAAATACATACAGCAGACACAAAATGCGAGAGTTCTTGCGAAGACGGATAGGGAGCCACTTGAGTACCTTGCGAAAGTTGGAAACATGATCATACTTTTTAAGGTTGAAAACCAAACGAATACAGATATTTTGCAATCGCTCAAGTTTATTTAAAAGTTCCTCGGTGGCATCCAAATAACACGCATCAACGTAGTCAATGATAGGCTGAATGAGAGTTTGGGCAAGGAAAATTTTGGTGTTCAAAGGCAAAAAACTCTGGAGGCATTTCATTTCATTGTTTCTAAGTCTAGGTAACACTGGCTTACACTGGTAAAGGTTTAGCATGTGATAAACACTTTGTTTAACACTAGTTCGAATGTTTTTATATTAATTGTGTCGGTCTATCGTTCTAAAAACCTTCGCATTCCATACTTTTTTAGTTATATTGTGACGGGTTTTAACACTTTATCAGTTTTGATTACACTTCTACTTAATCTTTATACTATACTGTTCATCATATCATTAAAAAATATAATATTACCTACCTATTTCCATACAAATCCTCCAAACCTTTTTTTTTGGGGATTGGAAATCATCCTATGACTTCTGCCGCTCTGAGTTGAGCGGGAGGGCGTGCCAGACTCTTAAAGACTAAAACCCACCCCTGTTCCTTCTTTGCCTGAGTACCCAGGGGTGCGGTATCTCTGTTACGAATTTATCCGCGACCCCTTGGCATGCATGTGTTAGAATTTTTCTGAATATGTATGTGTAGTTATGTAACCAGATGTATGTAAATATTTAATATTCGTTACTCATTTGATCATCTATTGACCATCTATTGATCATCTACTGACCATCTATTGACCGTCTATTGACCGTCTATTGACGATCTATTGACCGTCTATTGATCATCTATTGACCATCTATTGACCGTCTATAGACCATCTATTGACCGTCTATTGAAAGTCTATTGATCATCTATTGAAAGTCTATTGATCATCTATTGAAAGTCTATTGATCATCTATTGAAAGTCTATTGATCATCTATTGAAAGTCTATTGAAAGTCTATTGAAAGTCTATTAAAAGTCTATTGAAAGTCTATTGAAAGTCTATTGAAAGTCTATTGAAAGTCTATTGATCATCTATTGAGAGTCTATTGAAAGTCTATTGAAAGTCTATTGAAAGTCTATTGAAAGTCTATTGAAAGTCTATTGAAAGTCTATTGAAAGTCTATTGAAAGTCTATTGAAAGTCTATTGAAAGTCTATTGAAAGTCTATTGAAAGTCTATTGAAAGTCTATTGAAAGTCTATTGAAAGTCTATTGAAAGTCTATTGAAAGTCCATTGAAAGTCTATTGAAAATCTTTTGAAAATCTGTCTATCTATCCATTTATTTACCCATTTATTTACCTTTTTATTTACTTATTTATTTACTTATTTATTTGCTTATTTATTTGCTTATTTACTTACTGTGAATGTGGTGTTTTAAGGAAGGGATTTATTAAGAAAAGCACAAAGACAAGAGTATGTATTTATTTCCAATAGGCTTGTCATCAATCGAAATCTAATTGCCTGTTCGCAAAACTAGGTCTTCGTTGAGAAGAACGGCAAGAAACTCCACGGTAGCTCTCTTTAATTATTATATCGACACATCATAAATAATCGTTTATCGCAATAAATCTTATTAAAGGATGTATCACCTAAGCCATATTTACAACGATAAATATCTTGTGGTATATAACAACCACTATCGTAGTAGTGTATATAACACAACGTTAAGTAACAATATACATAACTTTACATTACATGGCTCATAACTATGATATAAATATACATCAACATCATTAATAAATCAACAATAGTCAGAATAATATCATACCTTAGATGTTAACGCCTTGAAAGCCGAACAGCAACTGAGCCGCTCCACTGAGGCTCCGCTCTTTTATACCCGTTAACAAACAATTATGATTCACAAGTGACAGTTGAGTCATATCAGTCTTTGAATTATAGGAAAATAAGTTTGTTTCAAAAATTATTTAGTAAATTCATTAATTAATCTTAACAATTTAATATAAACAGATAATAATTACATAATAATTATATATATATTACGGCCAGACTGACAAGTACTTCGCTCTCGAAGTACATTATATACCCTTTTTCTACAATTGTAGTTAAAGTTATTTATATTAGACATGTTAGGGCTCCCACCTGCTGTACATGAGATCCAAACTAACAATAAGTCAGTGAACAACCAGCAGTAAATTATCAAAAGCCCCTGACCTTAGACATGCTAGGGCTTCCACCTGCTGTACATGAGATCCAAACTAACAATAGGTCAGTGAACAACCAGCAGTAAATTATCAAAAGCCCCTGACCTTAGACATGCTAGGGCTCCCACCTGCTGTACATGAGATCCAAACTAACAGTAGGTCAGTGACCAACCAGCAGTAATAAATTCTTCATTTATATTTTACTTTTGTTTTTCCAATTGCCTAGACGTGTCAAGCCCCCTCCACCCGCTGCTAGTAGGATAGACTTACACCAAGCGAATTACCGACCAGTGGAAACAAATTTTACTTTCTTTTTCTTCTCCTTTTTTATACAAAGTTTTTATTGTAATATATCTCTACAATCAACAATCCAATATATATGTAATAATCTGATCCGATTATCCATCACAATATCCACACAATCAAATTATTAATTAAATATTTTTAATTAGAGATCACACAAAACCATTTCATAAATTATTTCGAAATCACACAAATTATAACATACAAAATTTCAAGTTATTTATTTTTATATATTAATTTATACCTATATAAAATGGTAATTCTGTGTATTTTTCTTTTGTATATTATTGGCACAGCCACAGCCACAGTAAGAATCTCATGGTCTCAACACTAATTTTCGTCACAGTCAGAACCTCATAGCCTCATTGCTAATTTTGGTCACAGTCACAGTCAGAACCTCACAAAATTCTCAGCATTAAGACTTCCAAACTGGTAGCATTTATGAACTTGCTGAACTTTCCATAGTTCGTTCGGCCAATCTGACAATATTATTGCCACAGATAATACTTTAATTGACGGATCTTAAGAGGTTAATAAGTATTTATTACTGTACTTTTTTATTTTTTATTTGTTATTTATATAAATTTCACCTACTATATTGTATCTCTGCACCACCTTATGGTAGACTGGTAGAAAATGCCTGAGGCATACTTCGCCTTTGTACAGTGTGTTTACTTGTACATATTTTTTTTAATAAATAATATTAGCAAACAGATGCATTTTTTTTTGCATCATTTTTTTTTGCATTCAGGAAACCAAGTGGAAGGGGTCAAAGGCTCGAAACATCGGAAACGGGTATAAGCTCATTTACCACGGGACAAACACAAAACAGAACGGCGTCGGAATAGTTATAGATGGTGATCTACAAGAACGTATCGTGGAAATCAAACGGGTCAGTGACCGCATCCTGGCTATAAAGTTTGCAGTGGATAACCATCCTTGTATGAATCTTATATCAGCGTACGCGCCACAGGTAGGCTGCAGCGACACAGAGAAACAAACATTCTGGGATTATCTAAATGACCTAATGCAATCGTACCCTCTTGGTGAAACTAAATATATTGCGGGAGACCTCAACGGACACGTTGGAACGGTCTCACCTTGTCACCAAAGAGCCCACGGTGGACAAGGCTACGGGACTCAGAACACACAAGGTGTTGGTATTTTAGACTTTGCAACTACTTATGACATGGTTATAATCAACACTTTTTTCACTAAACCTGATAAACATAAGATAACTTACAAGAGTGGTGGCGCAAACACTCAAATCGACTACATCTTAGCGGACCGCTCAAGGCTTATCTCTTTCAAGGATTGTAAGGTGATACCTGGTGAGCCCCTCACATCACAGCACAGACTTTTGGTTGCGGACCTCACCATGCCAAAACCCATCAAAGTTCTCAAAGAAAAGAGGCCTAAAATTTCGTTGGCACAAGCTACCTCTTGCGGAAGGAGACCGTTTAGTTGACAACATCAAACAATACATAGAAAACGAGGCACAAAAAGACTGCACTGCTGACACAATGTGGAATAGATTCCACGACCATTGTAGACAGAAGGCCTCCGAATTCCTCGGAATCTCGAAAGGACCGCTTACGAACACCAAAAAGGCGAGGTGGTGGCAACCAGAGGTCGAAGAAAAAGTCAAGACCAATAAGAGCCTCTTTAAGACCTGGCAGCTAAGTGGGAGTAATGAAGATCGTGAAAGTTACCACACTGCCAAGAAAGAGGCAAAACGGCAAGTGGCGTGTGCAAGGGCAAGCTGTGACAGCGACTACTATGCCTGGCTTGAAAATGCCAAGGACGACAGAGAGCTGTTTAAACTCGCAAGGCAAAGGCATTCCAATAGCATGGATGCACGGAACACCAAATACATCAAAAACAAGGATGGCCAAATGCTCACGTCGAACGCCGAGATAAATGCAAGATGGTGGGAATACTACTCTGAACTCCTTAATGAGACCTACCCATTTGAGAGGCAGGCCCCAGTGGACGCTGCCGAGGGACCAGTTCAAGAGATAACGCCTCAAGAAGTGGAAACAGCAGTAAGGAAAATGGCTAATAACAAAGCGAATGGGCCAGATGAGATCCCCGCAGAATTATGGAAACGGTTGGGCAAATGTGGCGTCTGGTTCCTTACAAATCTCTTCAATAAGGTTCTGAGTGATGGAATACCCAACGAATGGAGGAAGAGCTATCTAGTCCCATTCTACAAAAACAAGGGTGACATCAGACTCTGTGAAAAATATCGCGCCATAAAACTTATATCGCACACCTTTAAAATATGGGAAAGGGTTGTTAACAAACGTCTGTTACAAATAACAGCTGTAACCGAAAACCAGTGCGGTTTTGTAGCAGGGAAATCAACAACTGATGCGCTCCACAGCCTTAGAATCTTATTAGAAAACCACAAGCTACGCAAGAAGGACCTACATCTCGCATTCATAGATTTAGAAAAAGCGTTCGACCGAGTACCGCGACAGTTGATATGGCAATCTCTTCGTGCTCAAAGGGTTCCAGAACACTATGTTAGGGTTATCATCGACATGTACTCCGACGTCTCTACAAAAATAAGGAGCCCAGCTGGAATAGGAGACGAGTTTCAGGTAGGAGTAGGTGTACACCAAGGGTCGGCTTTGAGCCCATTACTCTTCAACCTTGTAATGGCTTACAGCACACTTCCAGAAAATGCCACCTTGGGACCTACTCTACGCAGATGATATCGTCCTTGTCAGAGATAGCCCGGAAGAACTAGAAGCATCTCTTGAAGTCTGGAGATCTGCCCTGGAGACTGCTGGATTAAAAATCAGCCGTAAAAAGACGGAATACATGCGGTGTTGCTACTCAGCATCCAACCAACACCACTCGGTTAAACTACAGAGCCACCAGCTGAAGGAAGTCGACCATTTCAAGTACCTAGGCTCTGTTGTTGCAAACGATGGTACGATTGACGCCGAAATAACCCACCGCGTAAACACTGGGTGGATGAAGTGGCGAGAACTATCGAGCGTGTTATGCGACAGCAGAATGCCGATACGAATAAAAGGTAAAGTTTACAAAACCGCGGTGCGCGCTGCGCTCATCTATGGTGCTGAGTGCGTACCTATGAAAAAGGTCCACACCTTGAAACTGCACTCGACGGAGATGAAAATGTTGAGGTGGGCAGGAGGTGTCACTCTGCTTGACAGGGTGAGAAACGAACATGTCCGTGGAAGTTTTAAGATCCGCCCAATCCAACAAAAGCTCTCCGAAGCACGCCTGAGATGGTACGGGCATGTGATGAGAAGACCCGAAGAATGACGGGACAAGTCCTGAGCTTCGAAACCGGTCCGAAAAAGCGGGGAAGACCCCCTTTAACCTGGATGTCCCTCGTAAACAACGACCTGAAGGCAGGGAACTTGGACGTTTTGACGACCCAGCACAGACACGTCTGGCGAAGAATGACGAGGAGAGCCGACCCCAAATAATGGGATAAGGCTAGGCAGAGAGAGAGAGAGAGCAAACAGATGCCTCAGATGAGGCATCTGTTTGCTCTCTGAGATCATACAAAGAATCGAGACCGCCGTAACAAAGGATTTCGGCTGGCAGTCAGGTATTTTTTTTTATTTTTCACTTCCTAACAGTGTTTCAATGTATCAAAATGTGTTAATATATAAATTTTATAGAGGCAAATGGAAAAACTGAAACTTCAAACAGCGCCATCTTTTGGTATAAGTAATATAAGAGTAAGAATTTGTTCCAATAATCATCTAAAGGGGATTGACCAACTTCTATGGGACTTTGGCCATTTATAAACAAACAGTTCAGCTAATAATATATGATTGATTTAATAGTTCATATTAGTAAGAATGAAGATATAAACCTAGTTTTGTATCAAGATTTATATTTAGATATTTTTTTACATTTTATTGAAATTGGTTATGCATGAAATAAAACTTGTTTTTCTTATTAAAATGTATTTATTAATCTGATTCATAAGTGATTAAAATATCGTCAAGGAACTGGGCAGGTGGATTAATATGTTCCTGATACCTTGCCCAACTTAAAAACCATATAATGGTCATTATATGTGCACAGCAACCTACTGTTCTACGGCCCACCATGCAGTTGCAGCAATATTGTTTGATGGCTGCCCTCTCTTCAGTATTATTATCGTATAATATATAAACAAAATATGTTTTTCTGCTCACATGTCTACTCTGTATTTTCCCACGCAATAAACTGCAGTTGACCGAAGGGAGCGGGAAACCTTCCAGTAGGCTGCTGGCAGTATTTCTACAGCCTTTGGGTTGAATGGCAATCAGGATAAAAACAGCAGTTTTGAGTGCCTGATGCTCTGGTATACAAAAGCAAGTAGATGGTTGTTGAATCCATTGCACGTCCCTCAGCCTCAGTGGAACGTACAGCAGCTCGATCTACTTGTTGCCAGCAGGTACGACAGATCTGGTCAGATCCATGCAACTATAACAAAATAAATAAATATATATCAGAAATAATACTTAAAAAAGTCCTTGCCCAACAGTGGGTCAGTACAGGTTAGTTAATTTTTTTTTTAAATATAAGTACTTTGATTTCATATTTATACACACAAAACCAAGGCACACAAACTATATTCAAAGTCTGATGCGGGGTCAACCCCGGAGTAACCATTATATAACAAGTATTTAGACTAACTAGGTCACTGTCATTAATGTTTTTTATAATATATCATAGGATATTAAAAACACACACAAGCCAATATGAACATCAATATACAAGTACAAGCTTGTTTAGTTCTGTTCCAGTTTCCTACTTCAATGTAATAGTGTGTGTGAATTTAAGCAAAACTGTGGTGACAAATAATTTATAATTAGTTGTATATTGTAAATGGGTACATACAATAAATAATTATTTAAAATACTTACTTGACGAGGAGCTATGTGTTCCATCACCATATTCCTAATACGAGATTCTCTTTCCGTCTCAGTATGCAGCCTATGAGATCTTGTCCGTAACAGAGAGCATCCACAGCAAACACAGATACTTCGACGATGACCACTGCTAGTTGTTGGTTCATTTATTATTTGCGTCCTCGAATGATGAATAGCCAGCGTCCAGCAAGGATGGCAAACAAAACTATTATCTTCAATCTAAACAAACCAAAACATAGGTATTGTTAGTGATATTAGAACAAAGATATTGTTAATGATATTAAAATGGTAATAAAAACTTACCAAACGAGGAGCAATCCACTGTTGGACAATTAACCGCACATCCATTAGAGTAAGACTATGTCTCCTCCTTTGAAATAAATCGCTTCCACAATTAACTAACACAGCGCTGCGTTGTCACTTCATTCGTCGTCAGATCACCGTGAGCAAACACGGGATCTAAGTCCACGAGGTCCACATTAATGCCGGGGTTATCGTTTGAGCGAGGTACGGTGTCCGTAGATGTGCCAGGGTCATCATAAATACAAGGTTCAGAGTCCATGGAAGTGCCAGGGTCGTCAAGAGGGGAAGAATCGGAATCCATTTAGAAAAAGCCAAAGTAATCACAATAAAACTTACAAAAACAACACTCACGATGCAAAAAAACAAAGCGAATGATGTGATGATAACTGTCATTTTAACACAACATTTTAATAGCATTGTGTTGCCAAATAAAAAAAAAATATTGTATCGATATATATGGAATCGATTATTGTTTTAAAAGTTCTTCAGGTATAATGCAGTCTTCAATTTATCATTTTTAAGTCTTTAATCATTTATATCGTTTATTAGTATTTTAAAAATAATATGATTAGACGAAAACTGCGTTAAATACAGTGGAGAGATTACGATACATTTTAAATCGATTTGAATTTATTGTTTATGCAGTTTTTGTTTGGCAACACTAAAGTCAAATTCAAAGCCAGCCGACTTGGTCACATCATAACAAGTACAAAATAAAAAACAAGATTTTTACAGTGATAATTCATACAAAATGATTAGCATCAGATATTTACTAAAATAGAATTACAATTATTGGTAAATTACATTTTTGTATAGCAGCGTGTTTAAAAATGGCCACCAATGGACAATTCCCTTTGAACTAGGAACCAATTTCTCAGAAAGTACAGCTTTTACAATCAATTTTTCAAAATATTAATATTACATAAACTTCAATAAGAAATCGATGCTTAACACGCCATCTCAATAAATTTGTCAAATTACAATAAATTTATTTGAACTAAATTTCCATTGTTCCAGATGAGACCCCGCGCCAATTGCAATAGTTCTGAACATCAATTTTTTTTGTTAATATTTTAATAAAATGACTAGAATTTTCATCTGCTATTTGTGAAATCTGAACTGATATTGGGCTAATGATCAACTAACAATGACAAATATTACTTTTGATCATAATAAATATCACTAATACTCACTACTGAGAATATATTATAATCAATCTATTTCATGGCAATAAACCAAGTACCTATTCTGTTTTTTTTTTTTTCATAATTATTTTGTTTTTCCTCAAAAGATATCGTAATAAAATGATTTCTGAAGTTTGTCTGTATTCTGTAACTGTACCTTCAATTTTCTATCATCTCCATTTCAATGTCAAAATACAATTCTTAACCGAGAGAGCACTAGAATTCACAGTTCTTGGCCATAACTTGGCAAGCACTAGGATGTCAAGTCTCATTTTTATTTTCATTGACATTGTAGTGAATAACCTATAATAACATATAAGCACCGAAATTTTCAAATAAATACGAGATAAAAAAAATACCTCCAATCCAATGAACTTTAAAATGCTCCGAAAATTATTTTACTAGAAATAAAATTCTACCAAAATAATGGATATTTAACTCTAGTTTCTTTCTCTCTCCTACCATTTCACTTTAAAACTAACCTCTCGAAAAATACGCATTATATTTGCATTACTGTTATCATGTTCTCTAAGAAAGTATTCATTATCCCTTGAGAAACATACGTAAAGAATCGTAACAAAGTTAGGTGAACTTATTTTCCGACTAATCAAAATTCATGCTCATGAAAATATGAAATTTATTTTATGGTTTCTAAAGATTCGGAACATTTATTGTTAGTGTCATTAATTAATATGAACTAACCTTGAAAATATGAATTAGTTCGTTATAGCTTTCGCCATAATTACCATTATTTTTTTAACAAACACGACACCCAAGGAACACAGAACAGAAGATTTCTTGTAAATGTGAGAATAATACGCAATGTAATAATAATGTCCTATTTACATAGACTAATGTCGATTTTACGTTTATCCTTTGTAACGCATTACGAGTTAGGTACACTTTTATGAAAATACCCTCTGGTAATCAAAATAACAGAACCTACATACTTTCATCCTAAAGAGAACCACTTCGCGCCGTGTGATATAGAGAGCCGACCCCAAGGTGAGAAAAGGCTAGGGAGAAGAGATTCTACACCAAATATCTTACAAGATCTTGTTATCGTATATAATATAGCTTTCAAATACCATATTCAAGCAAATAAATGAATCCATCTATTCTCTTTTTTTATTTTTTTTATTTCGTTAACCTTAAATTAAGGTGGCCCTTGTTTACCGCATGTATCTTATTCTCAATAAGATACTAGAGGTTATCGTTTTATACTTATCTATAAAAATATCTTAATAACTACTTATTAAGATAGTTATTCTATATTCACAGACATTTTCATTCTTCAGATAAATCATATTTTAACAGTAAAATAAAAACAATGCCTCTGAAGGTCTTACCGACTCTTGCTACTCGGATCTACATCTGTTGATTTCCGAGGAAATACTCCAGATGCTTTGACAAGAGCTTGAAGATCCACAATGCCAATTCTCGTACAGCTTCTAGATCCTTGTAGTGCCGTTGTCTGGGGCTGTATTGTGGCATCGTGATGTCATCTTGGTGAGAGTGGACTCGGTGACCCATCGTCTCACACGAGATTCAGAAAACAGCCATTGCTCCAACATCGCCCATGAAAACAACAAAAAGAGAACAGATCACAGACAGAGAACGATCCCACTTCTGATGTTAGAATTTTTCTGAATATGTATGTGTAGTTATGTAACCAGATGTATGTATATTCGTTACTCATTTGATCATCTATTGATCATCTATTGACCATCTATTGATCACCTATTGACCATCTATTGACCGTCTATTGACCATCTATTGACCGTCTATTGATCATCTATTGAAAGTCTATTGATCATCTATTGAAAGTCTATTGATCATCTATTGAGAGTCTATTGAAAGTCTATTGAAAGTCTATTGAAAGTCTATTGAAAGTCTATTGAAAGTCTATTGAAAGTCTATTGAAAGTCTATTGAAAGTCTATTGAAAGTCTATTGAAAGTCTATTGAAAGTCCATTGAAAGTCCATTGAAAGTCCATTGAAAGTCCATATATTGAGAGTCTATTGAAAGTCTATTGAAAGTCTATTGATCATCTATTGAAAGTCTATTGAAAGTCCATTGAAAGTCCATTGAAAGTCCATATATTGAGAGTCTATTGAAAGTCTATTGAAATTCTATTGAAAGTCTATTGAAAGTCTATTGAAAGTCTATTGAAAGTCTATTGAAAGTCTATTGAAAGTCTATTGAAAGTCTATTGAAAGTCTATTGAAAGTCTATTAATAGTCTATTAAAAGTCTATTAAAAGTCTATTAAAAGTCTATTGAAATTCTATTGAAAGTTTATTGAAAGTCTATTGATCATCTATTGATCATCTATTGAAAGTCTATTGAAAGTCTATTGAAAGTCTATTGAAAGTCTATTGAAAGTCTATTGAAAGTCTATTGAAAGTCTATTGAAAGTCTATTGAAAGTCTATCGAAAGTCTATTGAAAGTCTATTGAAAGTCTATTGAAAGTCTATTGAAAGTCTATTGAAAGTCTATTGAAAGTCTATTGAAAGTCTATTGAAAGTCCATTGAAAGTCTATTGAAAGTCCATTGAAAGTCCATTGAAAGTCCATTGAAAGTCCATTGAAAGTCCATTGAAAGTCCATTGAAAGTCCATTGAAAGTCCATTGAAAGTCTATTGAAAGTCTGTTGAAACTTCTATTGAAAGTCTATTGAAAGTCTATTGAAAGTCTATTGAAAGTCTATTGAAAGTCTATTGAAAGTCTATTGAAAGTCTATTGAAAGTCCATTGAAAGTCCATTGAAAGTCCATTGAAAATCTATTGAAAATCTTGTGAAAATCTATCTATCCATTCATTTACCCATTTATTTACCTTTTTATTTACCTATTTATTTACTTATTTATTTACTTATTTATTTGCTTATTTATTTGCTTATTTACTTACTGTGAATGTGGTGTTTTAAGGAAGGGATTTATTAAGAAAAACACAAAGACAAGAGTATGTATTTATTTCCAATAGGCTTGTCATCAATCGAAATCTAATTGCCTGTTCGCAAAACTAGGTCTTCGTTGAGAAGAACGGCAAGAAACTCCACGGTAGCTCTCTTTTATTATTATGTCGACACATCATAAATAATCGTTAATCACAATAAATCTTATTAAAGGATGTGTCACCTAAGCCATATTTACAACGATAAATATCTTGTGGTATATAACAACCACTATCGTAGTAGTGTATATAACACAACGATAAGTAACAATATACATAACTTTACATTACATGGCTCATAAATATGATATAAATATACATCATTAATAAATCAACAATAGTCAGAATAATATCATACTCGTACCTTAGATGTTAACGCCTTGAAAGCCGAACAGCAACTGAGCCGCTCCTTTTTTTTTTTTATGAATGACTACTCGCAGTTCAACCCTATTGGTTGTCGACTGCTTAACCGAACTTGCCTGTGAAGGCTCTAATTTATTAAAGCCTCCAGCCAGGACTTATTATTATTCTTACATACTAAGTGACTACGCTAAGGGCACCCCCTGCGGGGTACGGGCCTCGGCTTAGGGCGTCACTGAGGGGACAGCAAGGGAAGGCTGGATCTGATTCTCATTAATTGGGGGATATGCTTGCTCAGCGGCACGTGCTGGCGAGAGACGGGGAGGGCATTGAACAGGTCTTGGCGGGCCTCTACGGCGGGAGCGGAAGGACGGCTGTGTGCGTTGGCGGGCTGTGGTGCTCGTTTCCCTACGGCTCTCCTGGAGCAGGGTGGTAGGGTCGTCAGGAATGAGGAGGGTATGTCTGGGTCGGCGCAATTTGGAGATGCGGGAGGGTTCGTATCGGGCGGCCGATGCGATTAAGGGGTTTGGATGATTCGCAGCGGTATCTAGAAAACGCTTGGTGAGACGTTTCAAGTACTGCTGGATGGTGGGGAGTTTGAAGTCTACATGCAGCTCTTCGTTACGGACAAAGTAGGGGGCACCCGCCGCTCGGCGAAGAAAGCGGCTCTGCAGAGTCTGCATTTTATGAATGAACCGGGGCTTGGCGTGTGCGAAGACAGGGCCAGCGTAGGTCATGATGGGACGAATGACCGCGGTGAAAGTACGCAGTTTACACTTGTATGACAAGGTACTGCGTTTATTGATCATGGAATGAAGCCTACCTTGAGCGAAAGCGGCCCGCGCGCGGGCCTGCTTTATGTGCTCGGCGAAGGTGAGGTGTTGGTCTAGGACCACACCCAGGTATTTAGCCTTCTTCTCCCACGGAATAGGCTTATTATACATGGTGATCGGAGGGGTGAGCCGCTCCACTGAGGCTCCGCTCTTTTATACCCGTTAATAAAAAAAGTATGATTCACAAGTGACAGTTGAGTCATATCAGTCTTTGAATTATAGGAAAATAAGTTTGTTTCAAAAATTATTTAGTAAATTCATTAATTAATCTTAACAATTTAATATAAACAGATAATAATTACATAATAATTATATATATATTACATGCATCGGCCACGACGGACCCCTTCAGTGGTGCTTGACATTCCGTGAGGCGGCGAGCCTCCTTGCCAGACTGTCGCCATGAGATCTGGAGGCAAAGGTCCTCGCGCACCTGTATGAGTGGTGCGAGGAGGCGAAACGCCGGGGCGAAACTCCACTGCCGCGACACCTCGCGGCTCGGCGGACAGAGCTCCAGCAGGATCTCGTGGCGACATGGAGAGAGTGAGTGTCGCAACCCAGCGCTGGGCACGCCACCATTGCGGCGGTAGTGCCCCTCTTTGAGGAGTGGCTGGAGAGGCGCCACGGCGTCGCATCACTGGTTGGCCGCTGCAAAAACAATCTGGCCAAATGAAATATTATAGACCCCTCATGCATGCTAGTGTGTGGAGCCCCTTCGCAGGATATGAACCCCTTCTTTCCTGCCCTTCATGCTTCCAACTAACTGTACCTTCCAGGATCTGAACGTACCTAGGGACAAAGCTATCTGAGTAGCCACATACTGGTTGGAAAAAAAGGTAGAAAATGTGAATCGACACGAAACCAACAAGATATGACCAGCAATGAATTTATGTAGTGCCTGGTACACTTACACAATATTCCAAAACTTTTAGATGGTTCAGTACACGTTATTTTATATGGGTTACTGAGTGCCAATAATTGGGGCGCTTCATCTCTTTGCACGTTGTTTCGCATAAAAAAATATGTAGATTGAATCAATTTTTCCATCGTTGAATGCAAATTGTTATGGTCGGTGAAAGTGTTTGCTGTGTGTATGCGATAAGCTTAGTTTGCAACCACACTTGATATTGTGACGCTAAACTGCTTAAGGAGTCTGCTCACTACACCGTATCATGTTATATGAAACGGTGAGATCAAATTTTATTTTTTAATAAAAAGTTTTATATTTTTCACTTTTCAGTTGTTGTAGCCTATAACTAAAACTAAATAGTAAAGTTATGCCCAAATTGATAACTAACCCTATTGACATGAAATTTGAACATTATCGCAGAAAACCAAAACGTCATATATTTTTTGTTGTTTTTGTTGATTTTTTCAAAAACCACTGACTTAATTACGATAAAATTTATATGGAACCACCACCACCATTCCACCACCATTTTTTGTTTGGTACGAGATATCAAACAAAAAATGAATTTTTGAAATCAATTCATAATTGGCGGCACAATCGTGTATCAAACTTACAAAAAAAGGCATACAGACGAATTGAGAACCTCCTCCTTTTTGAAGTCAGTTAAAAAATATTCTTTGCATTGAAAAATATAAGACTAAGCCCACTAGACCGTTCCACCACCGAAAGACATGCAAGGAGTGCATCGCAAAATATGTATAATACGAATTGCTCCGTGCATGACACGCGACGGCGTTTGTCGGTGACGGAACGGTCTAGTGGGTATGTCCGTCCTTCTGCGAAGCAGTAATGCTCGCGAAGAGGGAGGCGGCACACGTTAGGGAGACTCAACAGAGACCGAGTCGCCCTAGCGCCTCCAGCAGCAGCCGTCGCAGGAGACGCCAGGGGCTGCGAGACCATCTCCGGCCACCGTAGACCCGGGCCTGCGGACGGCGAGTAGCGGGTAACTCGCCGTCCGATCAGCACCAGGCCCGAGAGTCGACGGCGCGTAGTGTTCCACGCGCGCCTCAAAGAGTTGTCAGCAAAGGACGGGGCCTGCCACGGCCAGTGCCTGCCCGGGGGTGGAGGATAAATTCGAAAGAGTTACCTCGCCCCCGGGCGCGTAGGGCAGGGAGAAACAGGGGTGGGTTTTAGTCAGTAAGAGTCTGACACGCCCTTCCGCTCCACCCCAGAGCGGAAAGAGTCATAAGATGATTTCCAACCCCCCAAAAAAAAAAAAAAAAAAAGTGGGTATGTCCGTGTCACGTTTCTTATCGTGCTTGATATGATTCTTTTTTTATGGAGTGGGAAACCAACAAATAGGGAGGGTCAGACTCTTACCGACGAAAACTCAACAATGTTCCTTCAGTTGCCTCTGCCAGGGCCTCAGGTGACTCTATCAATCTCTCCCGCGACCCCGGCAGTTGATATGTTCTTAGCACGGTCCTGGTACTCGTATAATACGGTGTAGCGGGCAGAGTCCTTTATTATAATGCTACGTGGCTTCGAAGAGCACTTTCATGTAGAAATGTGAGCGAGAATCGAATTTTGATTTTCTGTTTAGTCCATTTTCGAAGTGTCAGCTTTGTATGTGCTGTCGGGATTGTTGGTTTAGCATAAATAAATAGTTTGGATGAAAAATTATGACTGTTTTTACTTGCGTTTCTCCGAATGTTGACGCTCACTTGAATATAATGTATTTAACTAGGTAGTCATAAATTAAACATACAAAAAAATCAATCTGCCTGCCTAGCCTTTTACCAAATATCTTAGCTACTAATGGAGCGGCTGCCTATCTGACCTCCACAACACAGTTAAGTTATTAAAACAGACACGCACTTCTCTGTGTTTGATATCTAGCGTATGGCATGGACCCACGAGTGGGTTGCAGCTGAAAATCAACATCAGATGGCATCCTGTGTTGTCATCTAACATTATGCTGAGCTGAGGCTCTTTAAAAAAAAAAGGCCCTTTTGGCATTATTAATATTTCTGTTTTTTTTTTTTTGTTTTATGGTGTAAATATTACCATTTTTTTCTGTAATACCAATAAACGCATTTTTCTTTCTTCTTTCTTTCTTTCAGTTACTGGGTAATACGATACCCCTTGGTAAGACTGGTTGTCAAACTTTCAAGCTTCTGACGATCTGTACCGACTGTCAAAGATCCACTATTAACAGCCGATCCGGCACTATCTATCCCTGTGCCAAATTTCATCCAGATCCTTTCACTCATTCTGGTGTGATTGAATAACAAACATCCGTCCATCCATCCATCCAAAATTCCAAACTTTATATACTTAAGTTTTATTATTTTATTTTTTATTAATTAATCCTTGTGAGATTTATTTTATTAAATGTTACAATGGTGGCGATTCTGTTGGTGCAAACTAAATTTAATTTAGGCTATTGCTATCTTTTTCTCTCTAATAAAACAAGAAAGAGACGGACGTAAATTAGAGCTGTACAATTTATATTTCGTAAAAATATGTCGATTAAAAACACGGTGAAGCGCAAGGCGTAAACTAGTTTGACATTTCTAACTTATTTCATAGCTATAGCCGTCCTTGTATCGCACTGCCTTTTAGTAAAAGATAGCGATTCTCTAATTTTAGTTTAGTTATAGAACAAGAGGATCGGCACCAATATCTGATTTAATTATAACTATGTACAAATAAAAAATAGTTAAATATACTATACTATTTAACCTAACTACATACATAATAATATATACAAAAACAGAATATACTTAGGCGTCGAAGTATTCCTCCACATCACTGTCATCTGGCCAAGCCGGAAAAGTGCCCAGTAGACTGGCAGCATTGCCACGTTGAATGGCAATGCTAATTCTTTGGGCGAAGAACGAGCCAACCCTCTGGTCACGCAAAGTGTCAACCAATCGGTAAGAAATATCTTTTAAAAGATGACGTGCACTCGGACCCCATGACCTAAGCGTTTCGACCCCAAACGTCTCAAAACTGTAATTACCAATAAGGTTACAGTTTTTGCGCCACATAAGGCGCAGTTATACGACTTTTAATGATTTTTAATTGAACATCACGTATAAACGACTAGTATTATTTCTTTGTTAAAGAAATATGTATAATTTCTTTCGTAATTTGATATGTGATAATTTGAAATTTTATTTTTATAACACATTGTAATTAATTTGTAAAGTTTAACGCGGATAAAAAGTTGAGAATCTCGCAAAAACTATAAAGCGTATTTTTATGAAACCTTCACCATTTTAAATATTATTTAATTATTTATATTTTAGTATACGTGTTAAAGTATAATACCTGTTGTTTTATGTATAATAAATTAAGAGCTCGGCGAATAATATCGTTGATGCTGGCGTGCCGTGCTGTGCGGCCTGCGCGGCAGGAAAGGATATGGTGCCCGAGGCTATTGACAGCTTTATCATATTATATTATCTTTTCTTCTTCATATAAGTTAGTAACCATCAATAAAGACAGAAACTTATTTACTTGAATTTTTGTCACGACATTCGAGTCGGTTTTACTGCCAAGCCGCGCCAATAGACGTTTCACATAAAAAAAAGCTTGTTTCATTACCTATTGTAGGTATTGTTTTCTCGCAAACGTGTTGAAAAACATTGACACACGTGCGGATTGGTATTTACCAACTCGTGACTATGGTAAGCCCTCGACTAAAACCAACTTACCGCACTTGTATCATAAATTAGTATTTTAATAAGCTTAATTTAAGGTCGAGCCACAACAAAACGATGCCAGTTTATTATATTCATTAAATAAAATGGTTTTCATTTTAACAATGCAAACTGTTTAATAATCGTAAAAGGTTTTTGTGGGAGGTTAAGCCGCTTTCCGTGGCTAAATGGTTAAATGGAAAATTGTTAAGTGACAATCGAAAAGTCTCTCCTAGGAAAAGCTTAATTTTGTGAGAGCTTTTGTTTTGTTACAGTACATTCTATTTATTTACTTATTATTTACAGTACAACTATTTTCTTAATGCCCCTCGGCAATAATCTTATTTCCAAATACAAACGAATGCTAATTTCCACGTCCATCATCAATTATTAAATTTATCGTACACTAGCGACCCGCCTCAGCTTCGCTCGGGTAAAAATTATACAGTTAAACCTTTCTCATAAATCACTCTGTCGTTTGGTGAAAACCGCATGAAAATCCGTCCAGTAGTTTTTGAGTTTATTGCGCTGCAGGGGACTTTGTTTTATAATATGTAGTGACGATAATCATTTGATATTAGAACTAAGTACTGTAGAACCTGCAGGGCTCCAGGGACGCTGCTGTAGCCTGGGGAGCTGTCTCACTCGCTGGCTGCGCGAGAGTGGGGTGTGTAAGAGTAACTGGCTATTTGTTGAGTGTGATAAGTAAAAACATGAGGGCGCACACTCTTAACTCTTTTATTAATGATTAAAGTTAATACATGTGTGCCATATTCTGCGGGCACGCTAAAACTAACTAGAAACAATAGCAATCACTTATTTTAATTTGAATATTCGAACCACTCTTCAATATTTCAACAGCCAGCTGAAGGCCGGTGCTTACACACCGACTATAGGCTGTGTATACCTACAATCGCCACAGTACTTAGTTCACACGGAAATTAAAATAACAATATAGTACTTAGTTACGTACCCCGGAGGCGTTGCTCAGGTCATCTAGGGTGCAGGTAAACGGATATTTAGGACACTCCAGCAAATGGAACTTAGTCTGAACAGGATCACCACACTCGCACTGGGAGTTTGAGAGACCAACAATTAATACACCAAATTATATTTGTAACGGCCTTGCTACCTACGCACTCAATTAAGTGCTTTCCAAAATAATGGTCCAACTACTACCAACACATACCAACTACCAACTAAGTACTTGCTTCAAATACCAAGTGACGTAAGTTCTCTAAATCGTACCTTCGCACGACCTCGTGGAATGAAGGTGCCACATACCCACACATATACGAGATGACTTTATTTATTGGCAATCTTTCAGGGGTCCCCTGGAGGAGGGGGAGGGGGGTTCTAAGGCATTAAGTCCGCCTTTGTACATTTGTGTTGCATGAAGTGTTAATATATAAATAATAAATAAATATAGTAACCATAAATGTAGGCTACAAAATGAGGAATACTCTAAAGCTTAAAATAAAAGCGAGCATTTAAAAAACACAAAAGAGCTGATGGTCTTGAAACGACTGAACCGATTTTGATAAAACATGTCTAAGAACCATCGTTAAAAAACCTGCTATCAAATAAAAAAAACCGCTTTCAAATCGGTTCAGCCGTTTAAGAGCTTACGGTGCCACAGACAAACCGACAGACACACATAGCGGTCAAACTTATAACACCCCTCTTTTTGCGTCGGGGTTAGAAATGAGTATGTTCCAAAAAAGCTTATTATTACATATTTATTTATGTTGTAGTTACGAAATATTTTTTCACCCAAGAGTAAAAACTCAGCGTAGTATATCTCCTCATAAGTTTCTGTAGATATAAGTGAGATAACAGACTGAACATCAATAATGTCCTCTTTACTAAGACGCCCGTGAAACGCTCCCTTTATTACATTTTTTCGGTAGAATGCCTCCTTTCAGAATGTGAACAAATTGATTTTTAGCTACAGTAAATATAAGAATAGATCAAAGGGGATAACGCTTTAATACTATTATAATCAGTTCGTATTGTCCTCCTGATGGATAAGGTGATGCTTCAATTAACGTCTTTTTACCTGATTTCGCGACTCAAGGGAGGGTAGGCTTATAAGCCTATGTACTCGTATGTATCAATGTTAGTTCCTTTGCACTACAGAGACAAAACGCGTGGGCCGATTTTGATCATTCTTAAATCAACTGATTCGTCTTAAACTTGCGAGTGCTACTAAAGACATGGTAGTAATCAAAATACAATATGGCGACCACCAGACGCCATATTGTGAAAAAGAAAAAAATTAAGTCGACGAACTATATTAAGTGGAGTATCAAAAAAAGGGTTCGAGGCTTCCAAAAATATAACTCACGAAAATGTAGAAAATAATAAAATGAATTATTTAAAAAAATCTGACTGTAAAATACATAAGCTGACACAACTAAAAATTTCCAAACAAGTCACTTTTCAAACAGTCTCAGTTGGTGGCACGAAATCAATAATTTAAATAAAATAACTGGCACCAACTGCTTGAAAAGTGTCTTGTTTGGAATTTTTTAGTAGTTTTTTATTTACAGTCGGGTTTTTTGAAAATATTAGATAGATAGATAAAACATTTATTCAGTGCACACAAAACAGTACTCGTCTGTCGGAATGTCTGTCGAATATGTTAATAAAGACGGCAACAGTACCACTCTGTGTCTATATGTAACTAAACGTGTATTCGGTGTTTAGACTAATCGTACTAGCAGTTTACTTCACAAGTAACTTTTAATCTCATTAAAATAATTTGAATTTGACAGTCGCCTTTCGAAGAAACCGAATGGCAAGGTACCCGCACGACGCCATGCGATCTGAAGGAAAAAGTGTGTGCGTACGTGCAGCGGAATGTTGTTGAATTTAAAGATTTTAATTATGCAGATATTTAGTGTATGACGTCGTATAATTGAGTATGGTAAAAAAAAATTTGTGCACGCAACCATTGTGGAGAAATTCACCAAAAACTGATTCCGCTGGGCGAACGTTGTCCTGGCGGAACTTTTTTTAATCCATAGACTTTAGAAGAAAAGAGATGTGTCCAAAAATTAGTGTGTATTTGTGTGTAATTGTGTATGTATGAATAAAACTAGTACATGCATAAACTTCGGAGAAATTCAAGTTTCCGCTACGCGAACGTTTGGCCATTAGCTAGTTTTCTTATAAAGCGCTTACATAGACAACTGTAGATTTTTACATACGTTGTTTTGAATTTGTTTATATTTGTTTAAAAAACAGATTTAGAAAAAATCGTAGGGCTTAAAAGATAAAAATATAAACGTAAAATACGCTTATTAGGTCTTAGTTCTTAAAGTATGCACTTTGGGATCTAGATTTTCACGTTAATACAAACCTTGTAAGTGTCTGCAACATGTTGCCAAGTATCAATGATGTTCCGTTAGTAACTAAAGAGTTATAGGACAAATTTACCATGAACAGATCACTGTTTACAAAGCAGTCAAATATCACGACGTTCTGAAGGAATTGCATGGTAATATGTATGTCAATAATTAGTGTATTCATTCAACTATTCTTATGCAAAATTTCATGTCATTAAATTCAGTAATTAAAGAAAAACAATTATAATACTGACGAAGCATCGAAAACCTACATAACCCGACCAAGTTCGGATGGCTACCAAAAAGCGGCCGTGCCATATATCTAAGAAACGTTCTTAACCTTCCAATATAGTATTTATTAATATGGTACAGTTGCGTACACAAGCGTTAGGAAAAAGTAAAACAATTGCATTTCTTGAATGAAAAATATTTTTTTAATAATAACCATAAGACATTATTATATCGACGCCATGCGTCAAGTTAATGTGACCGAGTTGTACTAACACACACAAAATTTCAATTCAAAAACCCATTAGGTACACAAATTAAACTCTATATCAATAGACCTAAGGTCTAATTTACAACAAAATTGCAACTAAATGAGCAAGTTCCTGTTACTCGGTTTATCCTTACCCAGGAAGGTGGTGATCTTGTTCTGGAAGTTGTTCCAGGTTGCCGAGGAGTTGACGATCTGTGAGAGGCCCACATACGTATATCATTACATGTAGATAATAAACATAAGGTGATTATTTAATAACAATAATTCTTTTCAACATTTCGTTATAATCTGGTCGGTCGTTTAGTAGTTTAGATCTATTCAGTAGTTTGTCTTTAACCAGGAAAAACATCTACTTTGTTACGATTTTATTATAATATATGTCTAGTATAATTTATTATTATAAATTTAAGTAAATAGATATAGAATTAGATCAATCAGTAGATATTAACTTGGGTTTATGGTGTCTGTCCAATGTTAACATAACACAATTATTATAATTTATCTGCCTAATAAACTACCTACGTAAATGAATAAGTCTATAGCTATTAATTTATTATAAAATCTTACCTTATATCTGTTATCAGCTTCTCACTATCATTCACTCAATATTCCTACTACATAATTATGTTATGCTTCACTGTTACACTATAACATTAATAACACACTTTGTCAATATTATTATTACAGAGAATTGGCGATGCATAGCAAAACAACAACACATTGTCCTTGACTGCACATTTATTTGTTTGTGACTGGGGATGAAACAAAATCAGGTTCAAGTTCAACAGCAAACGAATACGCGCGAAAACATATTGCCCTCTCTTTTCTTCAAGGATGACAGTACCGTTTCAAGCGGGAAGCCGCCTATCGCTCGTTGCGCGCAGCGCGTTGTCTATTTTTTCACACAAGAATATTTTTGATCTATTCATAACTACAATACTTAGACTATTTAACTAAAGGATTAAGCGTACCGAACTTCGAACAAAATAATTCTGCATATTTTGGTGGGGTGCGGGGGAACACGCTCACATACATAAGAAAAAAAAATCGATTCAAGAAGTAGTTTTTTTTAAGTTATTAGATTGTTTGATCCACTAAAGTTGGAAAGGGGAACGCTCGTGCATGCCTAGTCTATTGGTTAAATAGTGTAATAAGCTACAATATGATAAATATTTACCTAAACAGTAGTACATACTTACATGTGGTAAATATTTAATTTCCCTAAGGGGTCTATAGTTAGAATCCTGATCCGTGAAATCTTCAATAGAAATTAGCTGTATGAATTTTATTTGTCTTAAATAATATATTTAGATTATATCTCAAGTCTCAAGCGCATACTTAAATAAAGTACCTACGTAAATAGTACCTACTTTCTGTCATAGTCAAATACATTTAAAAAAGTAGGTGTACAAAAATAAATGACCTATAAATTATATCGAAACAACAATTGTGTTATCACCTATACCAATTAAATACCGGTATTATACTGTAAATTTTGGGATGTTACCTAAATATATTGCACGGCCGCTTTTTTGTAGCCATCCGAACTTGGTCGGGTTATGTAGGTTTTCGATGCTTCGTCAGTATTATAATTGTTTTTCTTTAATTACTGAATTTAATGACATGAAATTTTGCATAAGAATAGTTGAATGACTACACTAATTATTGACATACATATTACCATGCAATTCCTTCAGAACGTCGTGATATTTGACTGCTTTGTAAACAGTGATCTGTTCATGGTAAATTTGTCCTATAACTCTTTAGTTACTAACGGAACATCATTGATACTTGGCAACATGTTGCAGACACTTACAAGGTTTGTATTAACGTGAAAATCTAGATCCCAAAGTGCATACTTTAAGAACTAAGACCTAATAAGCGTATTTTACGTTTATATTTTTATCTTTTAAGCCCTACGATTTTTTCTAAACAAATATAAACAAATTCAAAACAACGTATGTAAAAATCTACAGTTCTCTATGTAAGCGCTTTATATGAAAACTAGCTAATGGCCAAACGTTCGCGTAGCGGAAACTTGAATTTCTCCGAAGTTTATGCATGCACTAGTTTTATTCATACATACACAATTACACACAAATACACACTAATTTTTGGACACATCTCTTTTCTTCTAAAGTCTATGGATTAAAAAAAGTTCCGCCAGCACAACGTTCGCCCAGCGGAATCAGTTTTTGGTGAATTTCTCCACAATGGTTGCGTGCACAAATCTTTTTTTACCATACACAATTATACGACGTCATACACTAAATATCTGCATAATTAAAATCTTTAAATTCAACAACATTCCGCTGCGCGTACGCACACGGAAAAAGTCCTGTCGCAAATCTGGGAGTGGCGCGTGGAAGTACAACACCCGGGTGTCACCATTGTGTGGATCGCCCGGAGGACACGGTGGAGTATTCATATTCATATCTTTATTTGCGTACCATAATGTCATTAAAGATGTTACAATAATGGCTTAAAGCTAAGACACAATTATTGACCCTGTAGGGCACAGCAAAACATAAAACTAATTAAAAAATATATGTTATAACAATGTCACTAAGCTGATTAAATAATTACAATTTCGGAAATAAAATAGGTAGTCAAATTACTTATAATTAACATGTCTTACTTAAAATAAATCATAATAAATTGAGATCATTTTCTATACTACTCATTATTTAATTATTATGTCAATTTATATTATTGTCATTCAAATATTCATTTAGTGTATAATATGCTTTTTCAGATAATATTTGCTTGAGTCGATTTATAAATGATATTTCACTAGTTTCATTCTTTACGACATTTGGGAGTTTATTATATATTTTTATTGACATGACATAAGGACTGTTTGAATGCAGATTCATGCGCGAGAGAGAGGTTAATATTAACATATCCTTGTATCTAACCGATCGGTCGGGATGTTTATCACCACGGGTTTTAAAAAAAGTCATGTATTTCCTAACAAATTTACATATTTCTACAATATAAATAGATGGTAAAGTAAGTATTCTATGTTTTATGAAAAAAGGTTTACAGGTTTCGATTTGATCAATATTAACAATGATTCTAATTAATTTCTTTTGGAGAATGAAAAGCGTAGGCGCGTCAGTGCTATTTCCCCACATTAGTAGGTCGTAAGTGCAGTTTGGAGGTCGGTAGTTTTTTCACTTCTCGAAGTGCATATGTGAATTTCGATAATTTAGATATTACATACGGTGGAGGTCTGCCCCGCTTGGGCGGAGCACCGACGGGTCCTTGTGGAGGCGATTGGCGGTGGCGACCGCGTCCGGCCCTGTCCAGGCCGTGGTACGGAGTGAGAGTGCATGAGAAGCCATCACCACCTTCTGTGAAGCATTAATGCTTGCGAAAGAAGAGGCGAGACGCGTGAGGGAGAGGCAATCCTATATAATCCCTAGCCACCGCAGGAGACGCCCTGGGCGTCAGGAGTCGCAAGCCGAGCCCCGGCCATCGTAGGCACGGGCTTTCAGCCGGCGAGCAATGCGTAGCTCGCCGTCCGATATACACCAGGCCCGGGTCAACGGTGCGCAATGTTCCATGCGCTCCTCAAAGAGATGTTTGCAACAATTGACGGGCCCCGCTAGGGCCCATGCCTGTCAGGGTTGCGGGTGTATTTGAAAGAGTCACCGCAGCCCTGGCACAGGCAACTGAAAGAACACGACTGGGTTTTAGTCAGTAAAAGTCTGACAAGCCTCCCGCTACACCCAGAGCGGTAGAAATTATTTAATGATTTGCGAACCAAAAGAAAAGGTATCAACCTACACGAGAATTTCTCCTGTGTCGTGGGTGCATTTACAAACATCCAGACTCGAAACAACTATCTGTAGGGCATACAGATATTTGTTCCGTGTGTGAATCGAATCCGCAACACACAGCGCAGCAGAAAATCACACTATCGATGATTTGGAAGACAAGATTATTGGGAAGCATAGCAATCAAACATCTGCCTCCTTATTCTTTTTTTATTTTGTAAATCAACAAGGAAAAAATCATGCAGAACTTGGTGTCAGATTCCACACCAATCAACTTGCCAACACGGAATAAATAATCCATTAGAAGTAGAACCCCTCTCAATATTCGATCACCATGCAGCTTTCCCAGTAAAAGTTGAGAATTGAAAATGCTGAGATATTCAGTTCCAATCAACACGGCACTGCTGCATCGTTCCCGATATGGAAAAATGTTAGAATATTTTACTGCGCTGTACTAAATTGTGATTTTGATCTACTGAATTATAATGTTCGAAGTTATTGTTATGGTTTCACAGATAAAGGGGTCTGAATTAACTGAATATATAGACTTTTTACGCCCTCCTACTCTACCCAGAGAGGGAGAAGTCATAGGATGACTTCCCACGCCCAAAAAAAAAAGTCTTCCGAACATTCAAAAATGGAACCCCGGCACGGAGGGAGAGCGAAAGGGAAGCTGTCTTCTCCTTCTGCGAAGCAGTAATGCTCGTGAAGGAGGAGGCGGAACGGTTAAGGGAGCCTCAACAACAGAGTCGCCCTCATGCCCTCAGCAGCAGCCGCCGCAGGAGACGCCTGTGACCGTCAGTCACCGTAGACCCGGGCCTGTGGACGGCGAGTAATGGGTAGCTCGCCGTCCGATCAGCACCAGGCCCGTGAGCCGACGGCGCGTAGTGTTCTACGTGCGCCTCAAAGAGTATTGTCAGCCACCACTGACGGGGCCTATTATGGCCAGTGCCTGCATGCCTTTTTTGTTTTTTTTTTGGGGGTGGGAAATCATCCAATGACTTCTCCCGCTCTGGGTGGAGCGGAAGGGCGTGTCAGACTTTTACTGACTAAAACCCACCTCTGTTTCTCCCTGCCCTGTATGCCCAGGGGTGAGGTAACTCTTGCGAATTTATCCTCAACCCCCGGGCAGTGCCTGCATGCCTAGGAGTAGCGGATAAATTCGTAACAGTGTTACACCTGGGCACTCAGGCAGGGAAGGAACAGGGGTGGGTTTTAGTCAGTAAGAGTCTGACACGCCCTCTCGCTCCACCCAGAGCGGGAGATGTCATTAGATGATCTCCCACCCCACAAGAAAAAAAGGATCACTAGTATGTCTGTCTGTCCTTCTATCACAGCCAATTTTGCCCGTATCTACTGGGCTGATTGGATTGAAATTTAAAACACATATGAATGTCTTTACCCGTGGTCTTTACCCCAAACAGGAACTTGTAACACCAATAAACGAATTTAGAATATGGGGGTCACTTTTGGGGTACAAATCGGAAAAATACAGTTTTTCGAACTGTACTGTGCGACATGTCGGTTCAAAGGGCTTATTGTGAGGGTCTCAAATGTGGGTTTATCATAATTATAAAATAAACAGTTTTAAAACTATTTAAGAAAATTGATGAAAATTTACCATACATAATATTTTTCTTTAATTATAGTTTACAGAAGAAGTTTATGGTTTCAAAATAAAACTTAAAAAAATATGATTCGTTCGGAACTCTTTGCAGGCGAGTCGGTTTCGCACTCGGCCAGTCTTACAGGTCAGTCATGATTCATTTTGAGCCGGGTAGCCAGAATTGCGTGAGTCCGTTGGATGAGACCAGCACTGGACCGGATGACTATGGGACGGTTCATCATCATCATTTCAACCGAAAGACATCCACTGCTGGGCATGAGCCTGATCAAGAGTCGCCATATTGTGAAAAAGTGGGGTATCAAAATAAAAAAGAAGGCGATTTCAAAAATATAATTCACTAAAATGTAGAAATTAAAAAAAAAATATTTTCAAAAACCTAACTGTTACTCGTAAAAAACAACTGAAAATTTCCAGACAAGTCACTTTTCAAGCAATCTGATATTTGAACTGAAATAACTGCCACCAACTGCATCAGACTGCTTGAAAAGTGACATGTTTGGAACTTTTTTGTTGCTTTTTAAGTCTGGTTTTTCTTAGTGTTGGTTGAACAACGTTCGCTGAAAATATATTCACTCCTATTTATAAAACTTGTTAACCGTATGGTTAGATTCTAAATTCAATTTCTTCACAGATTTTTTTTACACTAGCTCTTCACCCGCGACTTCGTCTGCGTGGATTTCAAAAATACAGTCCATAATAAATATAATTTATAGCCTATAGCATCCTAAAATAATGTAACTTTCTACTGGTGAAAGAATTTTTAAAATCGGTTCAGAAGTTCCAGAGATTACTTCCTACAAACAAACTCACAAACTTTACCTCTTTATAATATTAGTACAGATAAGACCTTAACTTCATTTTAATACTGCTGTTCATCTGTTCAACCATTCTAATCTGTAGGTATATACACGGGGTCTCATCTCGAACAAAGAAAATTTAGTTCAAATAAATCTCAATAGATGGCGTAATATGCATCTATTTCTTATTTCAGTAAGTAATATTAATATTTTGAAAATAAATGGTAGAAACTGTATTTTCTTATTTAAGAAACTGTCCTAAGCATAATATTGTGGAATAATGGGCTTGTAATTCAAATTTAGACGATTATTGTAACGAATCCTTAGACATTTATATTTATTGTACCAATAGATGGCGCTGTTTGAAGTTTTAGAGTTTCTCCTTTCGCCTCTTTAAAATTTTAATAGTGACACATTTTGATACAGTAAAACTGCTATAAAGTGCCAAAAATACTATAAAATAATTCCTCAATGTGTGAGAAAACAAAATGTAAAAACTACATACCTACATACAAATATTGGTAAAACTTTATGTAAATTTATTCAGCTTGCAAGCCGTCGCTGCTAACACCATCTAGCGAGGTGTAGAGAAGAGGCCCTAACGAAGAACAAAAGTTACTTGTGCCAGAAAAAAACCCGTAGTTACGGCGGTACCGTTTCTTTGTATGGGATGAGGCATCTGTACGCTAGTATTATATAATCTGTGGTATATATAAAAAACTTTTTTACAAAAAAATAAAACCGACTTCCAAAAAAAGTGTAAAATAACTTTAATTTCGGAAGTCGGTCGGTTTTTTGTTTTCGTTTTTTGACACCGACTTCCGAAATTAAAGTTATTTTTTTTGGAAGTCGGTTCTATTTTTTTGTAAATAAGTTTTTCTTTTTCACTTTTTAGTTGTGGTTCCCCATTAAATTGTGTGAACACTACATAGACATACGATCGCAGCAATCGCAGTTGATTTGCTGTCATTTTCTGAAGAGTTCCGTTGTCTGTCTCCGAAACTCATCATCAGATCTATATGAAATTTAAATGGGACCATTTCGGAATAAAGCCCTTTTAAACAAAACATAATTTTGCTAATCTGTCCATATGACGGAGTTATGCCCGAACATACATAAAAAAAATCTACAACCATCTTGATATATTAACGCAAATCTTAGAGACATTAAATTTGGAGGGTGTGTTCTTTGTGAAGAGTAGGTATCCACAAAGGGTTTTTTTTAATTCAACCCTTAAGGGGGTGAGAAGTGGTTGAAAATTTATAACGTGTGAAGTACTAATTCCACACGAGCGAAGCTGCTAACACAAGCTGGTAAACAATATTATTCGTCTTTTCCGTCACCCCCGGCAAGAGTTCCGGTCTTGCCCCATTCTTTACGGAACCAATCACATCACATCACAAAAATCTTTATTCCTATTTCTGTAATCCGTCTGCTGTAATCAGGTTCTCCATTAATTCGCGTCACGCCGTCACAGAGCGTGACATTTTCCTGGTTTTGTGAGTGGAAGGACGTGTAAGGAAAATATTGGAACTGAATAAATCTGCCGTGTTGTGTAGTGTTTTTGTTCAGCTGCATCTGGTTTGAAACGAAAGTCATTATATTCACTGACGTATAGCCTAAACCTCTAATTGACTTATTTCTAAAATTCATAACCTTAAGCTTTAAATGAGCAGTCGCGGCCAATACCATTAGGCCAACCCAATGGTATTGGCCGCGACTTGTAGGTCGTGAGTCAAACCCAGGCAGGCACTTTACTTTGTGTAAATTATTTCATCACAACTACTCTCAAAACGGTGAAGGAAAACATCGTGAGGAAACCGCTATGTCCTAAGACATAATATTCGAAGACATGTGACATCCACCAATCCGCATTGGGCTCGTGTGGTGGATTACGGCTCACACCCTGTCAGAGAGAGGAGGCCTGTGCCCCAGCAGTGGAGACATTAAAAGGCTGATGATGATGCTGATGATGCTTTAAATACTGATGAGCGGATTCTAATCAACCGACTTCGAAAAGAGGAGGAGGTTCTATGTTCGACTGTAAGGATGTTTTTTTTTTATGTATGTTCACCGATTTTTCTGTCAGTTTTGGACTGATTTTCAAAATTCATTTTTTATCGAAAGAGTATACTCAAGAGGTGGTCCCATTTAAATTTAATCAAAATTGCTACAGTGCTTTTTGAAACAATCAACAAAAACGAAAAATATGTACCTATACATAGATTACGTTTTGGTCTCCTCCAATTACGAGTATGTTCAAATTCCATGTTCCATGTTATTAGAGTTATCAATTCGGGGATGTTATTGGGGTTATCAATTCGTAGTTAACTTTAATATTTATTTTTAGTTCTGGGGTATAACAACTAAAAATTGAAAAATAAAAAACAGAAGTCGATGTCAAATAACGAGAAATAAAATACAAACACCGACTTCCGAAATTAAAGTTATTTTTCAAGTTTCATTTTCGGTTGTATTTTTTATATTTTTTTTTAAGGTAGCATGCGTCTCATCCATCAAATTCAGCTGTCTATAGAGAAGAACCTCCTTCAAATTATTAGTCAGTACTTTACCACCCACGTCTATCTTTATTCTGAGTAGAAAATGTTGACTTTTAGGGTGAACAATTATCAAATAACTTCTCCCGCTCCACACAGAGGAGAGGAGAAGTTATTTGATGAATTTAGTTACTGACTAAAACCCACCTTGTTCCACCGTGTTCCTTCAGTTGCCTGTGCGTGTTAGGGTCGCGGTGACTCTTTCAAACACTCGCTCGGTAAATAAGACCCTAAGTATGATTTTTTTGTACAATAGTAGGTAGGTAAAAATACCAACACAGGAATGATTTAAAGAAAAAAACATCTCCAAATGGGATTAGGGGGTACTACCATTAGGGCTGGTGCGATGGGATTTCTATTTCTATTTTTCTTTCTCTATTTATCATCTCACCGCCTCTTCCTAAGCCGACCTTTTTTTTTATTTGGAAATCGTCCAATGATTTTCCCCGCTACGGTGCCTTCCATCTTCAGAACCCCACTGGAGACTCTTAACCAGCGATCATTGTGTATGCAGCTGACGTGACCCACCGAATCCATCACGAACATGACTAAACTTTACAAGCCATAGGCAGTGCCGGGTTAGCCACATAGCAAGAGAAGCTTGCTACGGGACCTGCGCATTGGGTGCCCCCCGCTTGTACTTACAAAAACAAGTCGAGATACCTAAACCATATATGAACTCTAATCAATTCCGGATTATCCATAAAGAAAATGTAGGCACTGCTTATAGGCCCATCGCTACCTAAGGGCCTCGCGGCCTCTGAGAAAAATATGTCAAAGTAATTTTAATAGCTTATCATTTCACATAGATTTAGGGAGCCTCTTGGTAGAATTTACTGCCTATAGGCCCATCGCTACCTAAGGGCCCCGCTGCCTGTAAGAAAAATAAGTCAAAGTAATTTTAATATCTTATTATTTAACATATATCTAAGGAGCCTCTTGGTGGAATTTGCTGCCTATAGGCCCATCGCTACTTAAGGGCCTCGCGGCCTGTGAGAAAAATAAGTCAATTTTTTTTTTAATTCCTTATCATTTTACTTAGATTTAGGGGGCCCCTTGGTAGTAGTATTTGCAGGCCCCACGCTAGCTGAATCCGGCACTAGCTATAGGTACTTGTAAAATTCGTGCAATAAGAACAAGACTAAGTAATTCACGAAGTATTCCACTCCATTGTGCTAAGTTGCCATTCTCTACACTTCATAAACACGAACCGTGTCAGTCTGTGTGTCAAATGTATTAGGCACTCGAGACATATTAAATGAGGTTGTCAACTACAGTTCGGGTCTATTGTCTAATACTCGGCTTAACCTAATCTGCAGAGACAAGGTAAGATTGTAAGCGATAGTTTAATTTTTTTTTAACCATCTAGGTGCTAAGTATATGTAGAACTGTACAACTGCTGTTATTAATTTGTAGGATTTAACTTGTTCATGCATGCTGTCTTTTTTTTTTTTTGGGGAGTGGGAAATCATCCAATGACTTCTCCCGCTCTGGGTGGAGCGGGAGGGCGTCTCAGACTCTTACTGACTAAAACCCACCCCTGTTCCTCCCTGCCCTTAGTGCCCGGGAGCGAGGTAACTCTGTTTCGAATTTATCCTCAACCCCCGGGCAGGCATCGGCCATGACGGGCCCCGTCTCTATTGCTGAAAACTCTTTGAGGCGCGCGTGGAACACTACGCGCCGTCGACTCTCGGGCATGTTGCTGATCGGACGGCGAGCTACCCATTACTCGCCGTCCGCAGGCCCGGGTAAAAGAAACCCTAACAGGATCACTTTGCAGTCCGACCGCACTTGCTCGTGCATGCTGTGTTTATCGCATCATATTGTACATTTGGTGTGTATTATTGGATTTAAAAGTATAATAATTGGTTTAATGACTAAAAAATGTAATTAGTCCTTCAGTTAGATTATGAAAAAATATTAGACACGTATTTTTCTTTGTCACGTAAACAAAAAATTAAGGCTACAGTGCGTTAAAATTTCGGATGACGTCACCCTCGAGTTAAAATTGTACCACTTTTTACGGAAAAGTGACGTACAAGCCCGCAGTCCTGAACTTTGATGCATTTTATTTATCTTTGTCATTTTTCATTGATTTATTAAAGCAAAAAATACATGTCCAATTTTTATTTGTAGATAGCACAATAAATAAATAAATATTTCAAGCCGATCATGAAATACCTACTAGTTACCGACCTTCTTTATTTAGTTCTGACTTCACCCACTTCTGGGTATAGCCCTCTCTTTTCTTGTATCTCTCTACGTTCCTATGCCAGCCTTACCCAGGTTCTTCCCGTGATTGCAACAATGTCGTCTGCCCATATCGTAGAGCTGCGTCCCTAGCCATATTACTTTTCTATTATGGTTTACGCTAACGCGACAACGCTTCGTTAACGCTTAGTACAAAATGTATGGCAATGACATTACCTGTGATAAGGTCACGTGACACTTCTCTCCGCAGGTAATGTAATCGCCATACATTTTGTAAGAACTAAGCGTTAGGGTAAACGATAATAGAAAAGTAATATGGCTAGGGGGGCTGACCATACACCGAAGGTACTTTTTGCTGTAGGCGATTTTACATCCTTATGAAATGGTTATTTCAATACACTTACTCAAAATCCTGTTCCTACCCTTGCCACTTTTTATTTGGCACTAGTGCTATAAAGTGCTGCACCCAGCTCGCGCCACAATTTATTATATGATTCGCGCGACAGCCTCCACCAAGCCGTATGCATGAACAACAATCCGCGACCCGTTTCTCACAATAATCTGTTAAAGTTGTTAAAAGTTTTACTTATTACTTTTAAGTACTTAAGTGTGTTGAGAAAAGTCGTTTGATACACGTGAGCAATAAGCTAGTTATCTAAAAAATCTAATTAGTCTCAGTTAGATAACCCACCAAAAAATATTACACACTTGTAAACCAAAAAAGGGGATGATACGCTGTGTTGAAATTTCGCGTGACGTCACGCCACGCTACTTTTTTTACCGTTTAGTGACGTAACAAGCCTCCACTCTTGAACTTTGAGGCGTTTTGTCTTTGTCATTGTTTATTGGTTTGGTAAAGCAAAAAATACGTGTTCAATAATTTTTGATAATGTACTTACGAACTAAATATAATTATTATTTGTATACCCAGGAAACATCCCTATTTGTCATAGCAGTTTATTGACTCGTGTATTCCGCTTCGTATAAATAATAATAATAATAATAAAAATAATAAAATCTTTATTGTTCAAGAAAGCCGTGCAGATTAAAAATAGCACTAGCCTCCACACTACTCCACACTCTACTATGCAAATGGACAAAGTGTATGCAATGATACACTTTGTCCACTTGCATCAATATTTACTATAGGATTAAGACTGTGGAATTGTTGAATTTTAATAATATTATAGTTAAAAAAAAACCTAAAAAAAACACGCTTGTTTTTCTTATCCTTCTTAGCAAAACCTTACATTAAAATTTGATACCCATAACCTGGGAATGCTTAAAAAATAACTAGTAATCTTTGCCATATTGGATTTAGAATGACGTCACTTAGCTTTTTTTTGTGGGGTGGAAAATCATCCAATGACTTCTCCCGCTCTAGGTGGAGCGGGAGGGCGTGTCAGACTCTTACTGACTAAAACCGACCCCTGTTCCTTCCCTACCTGAGTGCCCAGGGTGCGGTAACTCATTTCCAGAATGTATCTGCTACTCCTAGGCATGCAGGCACCGGCCACGATAAGCCCCGTCAGACGTCTCATAGCTAACCATACATTGTCATCCAAACTAAATATGTACGCAAAATTTCAGCTCTATCGGAAATTGGGAAGTGGGTCTTTAATTCTGTAAAAAAAAAATAGCAAACACTGGAGTATCACATAGGCTACTTTTTATCCCGGTCTACGTGGGTAAAACCACGGGGCGCAGCTAGTGTATGGTAAAATAAAACAGAAGAGCCTCACCACGCTCGTATTTAAAGTCTTTGGTCCCAGCAATTAGTGAACATAAACACTTAAAACTCTTATTGTTACATAAATAGCCAAAAATCCTATCAACACTTTCATCAAAAGGCTCAATATTATTTCAACGTATAAATGCTTCAATTAGGTACGCCTCCGCTTCCCGCCTACGATATGACCTCGGTACTAGCGAGTTCTATTCGGTTTGACATTAAAATGCATGGATCAATTAAGGTCTCGATAAACTAGGTTTTAAAAGCCTGTAAGCCGCGGAAAATGTTTTAGAATCAATTGTGAGCGCTCGTGGTCGACGGTGTTTTTAAATAAGAGATTATTTATATTATATACTTTGTGTACCTACAGGGTACATATAGGATGTAACCAAAATGGGTGGTCATAGTTTTAACCCCCGACGCAAAAAGAGGGGTTATAAGTTTGACAGCTATCTGTGTGTGTCTGTCTATGGCACCGTAGCTCTTAAACGGGTGAACCGATTTGAATGCGTTTATTTTTTATTTGATAGCAAGTTTTCTAGTGACGGTTCTTAGACATGTTTTATCAAAATTAGTTCAGCCGTTTCAAGGTCATCAGCTCTTTTGTGAATTTTAAATGTTCGTTTTTCTTTTAAGTTTTTCTTTCAAGAAAGCCATTGTCCACGCACGCTTCCGAAGCCAGAATGTAGATTATATACAACCTAAATGCCCTTGGAATGTCATTGGATGATTTCCCACACCACAAAAAAAAAGGTCACTATGTTACTATATTCTTTCATCTTTCTTTCCTTTTCAATCGTCATTTGAAAAAAATCGTATACAATTTCAATTAGTAGTTAAGATCGACATGAAAACATCGCCGTACGATAGTTTTTTAAGTTCAAAGGTTCGATTTCAGTTTTCTTCTAGATAGGGCAAAAAGTTTAATTGAATTTCCTTTTCCTAAGTTTTTCACCTGGGACTAGAACTGGAAAGTTCGATAAATAGAAGAAAACTTGCTTCGCGTCTACTAAAGTCGTCGAAAATAGAGTTTGTAGAAAAAAATTATCAGCTCAGAAAATATTATATGACCTCACTAACTTAATGGTGGCCGCCAATTTGTTTTTTTTTTTCATAATTGATATGGCTCATGCCACTTCGGCTGTCAAAACCAATGTAATAATGTCTCATTTTTAACCGACTTCGAAAAAGGAGGAGCTTCTATGTTCGACTGCATGTATGCTTTTTTTTATGTATGTCCAACGATTTCTCTGTCAGTTGTGGACCGATTTTCAAAATTCTTTGTTTATCCGAAAGAATATACTCCCGAAGTGGCCCCATATAAGCTTTATCGAAATTGCTTTAGTGCTTTCTGAAAAACTGAACAAAAACGAAAAATACGTATATATAGATGACGTTTTGGTTTTCTCCAATTACGGGTATGTTTAAATTCCACGTTCCATTTTATTGGGGTTTTTAGTTCTGGGGTATAACAACTAAAAATTGAAAAATAAAAAAACTTTTTAACAAAAAAAACAACCGACTTCCAAAAAAAAAAATACACTAAAAATTTATAAATAACTTTAATTTAAAATATAAATTTTTAGTGTATTTTTTTTTGGAAGTCGGTTGTTCGATCGAGGTACACGTATTTTCCGTTTTTGTTCAGTTTCTCAAAAAGCGCTGAAGCAATTTCAATAAAATTTATATGGGACCACCTCGGGAGTATATTCTTTCAGATGAAAAAAAAATTTTGAAAATTGGTTCACAACTGACGGAGAAATCGGGCAACATACAAACAAAAAAAAAATAAAACTGACAACTGACTTCTAAGAAAGAAAATACATTAACAATAAAAATAAATTACTTTAATTTCGGAACTCGGTGTCAAATAACGAAGAAATAAAATACACGAAATTGAAGTTAATTTTAATTTTAGTGTATTTTATTTTTTGGAAGCCGGTTGTTTTTATTTTGTAAAAAGTTTTTTTAAAATCCATACAGCTGTATAAGCTGCATACATACATACATACTCTCGAAACCATTACTCTCCTTCTAGGGTAGTCGGGTAAAAATTAGAGCATCACTGAATTACCTAGCCATCAAATATTCTCCACGTGTTCCTTTTTTTCAAATTCTCAATGACTATGGAAATCAAAAAATAGACGACAAACACACGTACGAATCCAGATGATTGCCTGAACATGAAAGAGCTCACTCGAGCAAACATTTCGTTTTCCTCTCCATACTAAACATAATCAATCTATCTGAAATAAATTAAAAATGTGATGAGGTACCTATATCTTATATTTATTCCACCATCCTATTTATATGGACTGTGCAAATAATACCCAAGCTATAAGCTAAAAGCGAGTGAAAGAAGAATATTTTATTCAAGAGCTGATCTGAACGCATCAAGTTCTTACATCGTTATTATTGTCCCTTTAGAACACGTTTTGCTTGAAAAACTATTATTTTCAGACACTTTGACTGCAGGACAAACTTCATTTAAGAGATATAATACATAATATGCATGTCTCTGAAGAGCATTAGTAGGTACTCAACTTACCGGAATTTGTCTTATGTGTGAAAATATGAAAACTGTAGGAGGGTTGGTCGATGTCATCACAGATGTGAAGCAAACTCGAAGATGACTTGAGACGTATATTTTAGCAGCAGGATTGTACAGTGTTTACTTTTTACTTAAACAGTGATTAACTTTATAATAAAATAGGCGCATTTCCACACAGCCAAGTCCGCTCGGACGAGGGCTGGGGACGTAATCCTCTAACCCAAAAAAAAATATAAAGCATGGGCTACTCCACCAAACTATCAGGGGTGTTCTACGTGACCTTTCTAAGTAGGACGAGATCGCTGACAGCAGGAGAAATGGCTTGATTAGATTTACAATTTACTTAGTGGGTCATTAAGATACGGCGAATCTTAACACCGCGATTCAGGATCATGACGTTATTGCACAGCTTCATCTAGCGTCGAGGAGCTATAATTAATCTGTTGTGGCTCACTATTTCGCGGAGAACCTTAACACCGCAATTTATATAAAAAATGTATGTTAAAATTTTTATACAAAATGTAAGGGAAAGTTTCTTGCAATTAATTACTCCAACTTGGGTTGGTCCTATACAAGTTTTTGATCAGTATTAGAAACAGGATCGATTAGCATCAATAAAAAAATGTCTAAAATGGCCATTTTTCTGCGAACTATATTTTTTTTTTGAAAATCGGTGAATGGGCATCCAAATTTCACGAACAATTATGGATAGTCTCCTTAGACCCTTTTCGTGTAGCTGCAACGGTTAAGGTAGATCCCCTTACTGCCCCGCTGAAAGTTTCTACCCTGTATACATAATTATACCTATTAAGTTATTTAGTATAGTTGTGTTATATTTTGACTACTATGTAGTCATATTCTGTTGTAAATAAATGAAAAGTTTGACAAAAAAAGTATCTATAAGTATGAAAAAACTTGTTGACACTTCGCGTGACTAAGCCAGCTCTTGAGCTGGCTTTTACCTAGGACTGAGGATAAGCATTGCCATACAACGTGGCAATGGCGCCAGTCTTTTTGCCACATTACCAGTCGACAGCGATGCGGAGGAATTTTTTGACGCCTCAATCAGATTATTTTTATTTGTAATTAAGTAGATAAAAGTTATTTTTTTGTTTGGTATCATAAGAATATTTTTGTTTCATATAGATAAATCTCTTGCATTTCATAAATTAATAAAACCCAACTCCATAAATATACGGTGCTCATCCTCATCTCACATGACAAGTTATGATGGCCTCTTGCTGAGCCTGCCTTTGACACTATATTTCAGAGGAAACAATAGGTCTACTGACGTGCAAGTAGTATATGTTTATGCTATTGGAATAGTTTCAAGAGTTTCACATACGAAACAAGCGGTTGGTTCTGAGAAATGCATTCCAATGAACGTTGATTTTAGAAGAGATTGAATACTGCAGAAACCTCAAATTCGAGATGCATTTTTTTTTGGGACAAGCCCGCCACCCTATTCCCAAACCACTGTAACTTCTGTAAGCCAGAATCAACAGTGGCGACCACCAGAAAAAAACGCCAAGGCAACGAAGCTCGACGAGTCCCAGAGAAACGATTAAACTGTCTTGTGTCTCGCAACGAAATTAATCAGAAAGAAAAGACAGCGGAGGAGTAAGAAAAACATAATTTACACTTCCCTCCTAATCAAGCGGGAGACAGAACAAAGCAAGGCCATTAGGCAAAAAGGGGGTATTTACAACTGGGGTAAGCCCAGTTTCCAAGCACCACTGGTTAAAATACTAATATTAATGGGTCCTAAAATTGTGAGCTGTTACACTTGATTCCAATAATAGGTATGGCAAAAACGCTTGAACGCACGGAAATTCGTTCTAGTTTCCACAAGGTCCGTGTAATAGACAACTCCAGACGTAGGCTGAATACTATCCAACATAATATTGCGTTCAGTTTTCCAAAGAGTACACTCCCATAGGATATGATGTGCGGATTGTTCGTATTCGCAATCAGGTGAAGAACATTGACATAAAGGTGAGGCAACAAGCTTGAAGGAAAATAATTTACCCTTAAAGTTGCCATGACCTGTGAGAAATTCGAGATGCTCCGAGGGTGCTGCTTGCAATGTGATAAAAAGCGTTCATCGGGCACTCTTTTTTTTTTGGGGGGGGGGGGGGTGGGAAATCATCCAATAACTTCACCACCAGTTTTTTTTAAATTTCGACTGGGCCAAAAATTTTGAAAAAAAAACCAGAAGTTAGTTTTTTGTCTTACAGATTACAGGCAAACCTATTAGGAGGAGGAAGTTAAATAAAAAACCTGGAAAAATATGATTTGTTCGGCACCCTTGGCAAGGCGAGTCCGACACGAACTTGGCCAGTTTTCAGGGTTCTATATCCGAGTCCAAACGGGGCAAAGTTCTCCGCAAATCCTTCCAGGTATCCTTTTCACGAGACACGTCGAACCAACCCTTGCAGTAGGCTTCTAGGTCTGTGCAGGGGTTGAGGATAAATTCGAAACAGAGTTACCTCGCCCCTGGGCACTCAGGGCAGGGTAGGAACAGGGATGGGTTTTGGTTTGTATTTTTGGTGGGTCAGTAAGAGTCTGACACGCCCTCCCGCTCCACCCTAGAACGGGAGATGTCATTGGATGATTTCCCACCCCACAAAAAAAGGCCTCTAGGTCATCTCGCCTCTTCTTCCTAGATAGTTTAAGAAAGAAGTTAGCTAATCTTTTCGTATATTACTCCCGTCTTCTCTCCCTTAAGAAGTTCGGCTCTTTATGGTCGTGATTGCACTTGTGCGCAAATCCATCTAAAAATCAATTTATTTATATTAGCTCCGTACGAACGCTTTTTACCGTAATACCGAGGTTTTTATGTCCCTGACCCATTTTATAGGCTACAGCGGTTTGAAGAATAAACAGATAGATAATGTATTCCGATACTTTGGTGTTGTTCGAGTATCAGTATCGTGTTTATAGGTCATTTATTTGAAGCCTAACATGAGTTTATAAGAAGGAAGGAAGGAAGATTTGAGATTTCCTAGTTCTTTAGTGTCTGTTGAAGAGTGTAGAGTGGAGTTAGAAAAAGAACAACTGGACTCAATCCAGAGAAAAAAGAAAAACAGGCCTGTGACTGTGCAGGAGGTTATTAGAGAATTATTCGCTTGCTAAAAAAAAATTGGACACGTATTTTTTGCTTAATCAAATTAATAAAAATTGACAAAGCTTGAGGAAATATGACCATGTGTCAAGCTTTAGAGCAGAGCTCAAATGGATGCCTATTCGCCAGAGAAGAAGTTTGCGCGCTCTGACTACACTTTTCTCTCTCCTCAACTCTCCCACCCCTCCCTCTTATCTTATATCTCACTTTCAGTATCTTTGCTCTACTCACGCCAGGAATTTGCGTTCTGCTAACAATCTCTTACTGCTTTGTCCTTCTCATACTTCCAATTTTATTCATTCTTCCTTTCATATACAGTCCATCCTTCTGTGGAATGCGCTTCCCCTCAATATCAGGACGGCCACCAGTCAGTATGTATTTAAGCGAAAGTTGCGGAATTACCTTCTTAACAAGTAAAGGAGTCGTCTCAAAATCCTTATCTCTAACTTTCTATATTATTTTTATGTATGTAGGTATATTATATTAAATATTTATGTATGTTTATTTTAACTATATATATATGCTTTCGTAACTATTTTCGTCTTAGTATTATTATTTTTTTTCAGTTAGGCAGTTAGGGGATAACAAGGCAGGTGCATACCTGCCATGTTATCTCTCCACCACCCTTGGTTGACTGGTAGAGAATGCCTAAGGCATTAAGTTCGCCTTTGTACATTTGTGTTGCATGAAGTTTTAATAAATAAATAAAGATAAAACGTAGCAAATTTCAAGAGTCGGCTTGTTACGTCACTGCTAGGTAAAAAGTGCTACATTTGTGTGACGTCACGCTAATTTCAAAATATTGGTGTTGATTCTGTTATGCACAAACTAAACTTAATTTAGGCTATTGCTATCTTTTTCTCTCTAATAAAACAAGAAAGAGACGGACGTAAATTAGAGCTGTCAAATTTAGTTTGAACTAATATTTCCATACAAATTAAGGGTACACGTAAAAACATGTCGTCTAAAAACACGGCGAAATGCAAGGCGTAAACTAGTTTGACATCTCTAACTTAGTGCATAGCTATAGCCGTCCTTTTCTCGCACTGCCTTTTAGTAAAAGATAGCAATTCTCTAATTTTAGTTTAGATATTGAAGAAGAGAATCCGTACCATTGTCCTTATTTTTAGTTTACGTGACAAAAGACAGAATTAGGATCTTTTATATAAAATTTCCTAATTCTGTCTATAAAGAACTTTGATAACATGTTTAAGTTCTACGAAGTTTAACCTATAAATTATGACCGTTAAACTCTACAAGTATAGTCCAAATCGAACTCTAAACACACTATTCCAATTCATAGCTATATTTACAGTATTAAAACCGTTGAATACTTAAGCTGGGAACAAATGGCTTCAAACTAGATCAGCAGACAATTAATAAACACCACGACCTACGTATCTATTATAGACATCTAGATTCTAGACCACTTAGTAATTAACATTGATTTATTAATAACCGACTGATTGGGAAAGCCTTTGACCTTACTCGGCCTGTGAGATTGGCATTATTGAAGCTATTAATTATTATTTTATTCATAATCATGTAACTAAAGACTCGTACTAATTATTAGGCACACAATTTCAATAACAATATAAACATATAAGACATTCAATTAAATTAAACTTATTCATTCACATTTATATTATCTGTATATAACGTGGCGCTACAATGGTGACATTAATTTACCACTCAGGTAGGGCTAGTACCGATTAATCATAAAAACTTTTTTACAAAAAAAAAAACAACCATTTTTTTTTTGGAAGTCCAAAAAAAAATGCACTAAAAATTTAAAAAAAACTTTAATTTCGGAAGTCGGTATTTGTATTTTACTTTTTCGTTATTTGACACCGACTGCCGAAATTAAAGTTATTTTTATTTTTAGTGTATTTTTTTTTTGAAGGCCGTTGTTTTTTTTGTAAAAAAGTTTTTTATTTTTCACTTTTTAGTTGTTATACCCCAGAACTAAAAACCCCAATACCATGGAACGTGGAATTTAAACATTTGGAGAACTCTAATACGTCATCGAGGTATACATATTTTTCGTTATTGTTCAGTTTCTCAAAAAGCGCAGATGCAATTTCGATAAAATTTATATGGGACCAACTTGGAAGATATTCTTTCGGATAAAAAAAGAATTTTGAAAATCGGTCCACAACTGACGGAGAAATCGGCAGACATACATAAAAAAAAAAAAATACATACAGACAGTCATAAAACCTCCTCCTTTTTCGAAAGTCGGTTAATAAAATAATGATAGGTTCAAATAATTTGAAAATTGAAAAAAAAAGTCATTTGTCATGTTAATGTGGAAAACTTAATTTTTTAAGGCAAAGATATACATATTTAAAAGTAGCGATGTATTTGCCTTTTTTATAACTTATATCATTTATTATTTAAAACTTAAAAGATATATACAAACTAACCTAACATGTACAAATGCGTATGAAAACCACTCATTGGGCATCAAAAAATTCATTCATATCGCTGTCAATGGAAAAAGTGCCCAGAACGCTGCGCTGGCAGCATTGCCACGTTGAATAGCAATGCTGATTCGTTGGCCAAAGGAAAGCCCAGCCCTCTGGTCACGTGAAGTGTCGACTAACAGCTTGCTGATATGCCGAAAAATTCGATGAGCACTCGGACCCCATGGCCCTAGTGTTTCAACCCCAAACGGCTCAAACATGTAACTCCCAATAAGGTTGTAATATTTGCGCCGTTTGAGGTTTTTTGCACCTGCAGCAGCCGCCTCAGCACAGCTCGCCGTGCTAAGAAGATGGGATGGCGCAAGGGTGTCTCACATATGTTGCATCCCACACCACAGGCCTACCAATTTTTTAAGCAATCTAACATTTATTTGAAATATCTTTTATTATATTTTATGTTTTTTTTTATACACAAAAATCAAAATTATGCGTAATTATCTACATAATTACGTATAATTTTAATTATTGTGTATAAAAATAATATTTAAGAAATAAAATAAAAACACTAATTAGTAGTAATTAGTGTTTTTATTTTATTACTCTACATTAAGTATATTTCAATTTCATATTTAAATTATCCATTCATCATTTATACGAGTACGTTATTTCCATGATTTCCATAAAATATGATACATTAATTTATGTATAGGTACTTGTACTTAACCAAAATCTAAGATAAACACCCTTCGACATTTAGATAAGCCAGCACTTGGTACTACAGCAAAATCTGGGTTAAATTTGAACATTGAGTAACTATTTAAATAGCTTACCAGGCCAAGACGTCGGGCTACAGTTAAATCTAAATATTAACTGCTGGCACTAACCGAAGCCTCGGTAATTGAAGTAAACATTATAGTGAATTCAGCAGTTTGTCGGGTTCAATGTTTAATTTAATTTGCGTTTCTACTCGATGGATGTTTACTGGGTATAAAAAACAATATTTCTATTTAGTCCGTTTAATAGATTATTAAAAAATATTGGACACGTGTTTTTGCTTTACCAAACCAATAAAAAATTACAGATATAACTACGGAATAGAAAAAACAGGATATAACGCATCAAAGTTCAGGAGTGGGCGCTTGTTACGTCACGCAACGGTACAAAGTGTATCGAGGTAAGACGTCACGCGAAATTTCAAAGCACTATCGTCCTCATATTTAGGGTTCTGTAACCTATTGCTGTCACTCATGTGTCCATCTGTCAGTCTGCCCGTCTGTCTGTCCGTCGTCTGTCATAAAATATTATTGCGATGATTTTTTAACTTCCCATTGACCTATGAATATGACCTTTTGATAATGTTTATTATTACGTATATTTTACTAACAAATACCAAAATATTGATTTCTATAGATAGCTTATTTCATAGCAATTTCAATGGACATAGGGTTTTTAGAGCTACGATGCGTAATTTCTGAGATATCGTAGATTTAGTGAACGCGGGGAAATCGCAGGATTACTGGGCCAGGATGATGCACAGGTAGGGCGCAGTGACGTAATAGAGGCTGTACGGCTGAGGGGTACGGAAACTTAAATGTGTAAAGTACGACACGCACTTGGCCGGCTTTTGGTTTACGTTAAAAAAGAAAAAATACATGTCCAATATTTTTTGGTAATCTAACTGAAGGATTAATTTAATTTTTAGGTAAATTAGCCCATTAGAAATTGTTGATTTAGATATTTGCGCCAACTGTGGTCGAGGATGAGCTGTCGTGAGATTAGTGTGACAGGAGCTTTTGAAAGCCTTCTCATCATCATCATCATTTCAGTCGAATGACGTCCACTGTTGGATAAAGGCCTTCTCCAAGTGTCGCCACAACGACTGGTCCTGTGCGTCTCGCATCCATCGGCTACCCGCGACCCTCACCAGGTCATTGGTCCACCTTGTGGGAGGCCTTCCAACGCTGCGTCTTCCGGTACGCGGCCGCCAGCCCAAAATTTTTCGGGCCCATCGACTATCTTTACTGCTAGCAATGTGCCCTGCCACTTCAGTTTTCGTTCATCAGGACACGTACGATGCGATTTAGGCGTCCCATAGTCTGTGTAGTGAGCCAGTTATAAATCTTCTCCTAAACCATTTTTCCTTGCTTCTTCCAATCTGTGTTCGGAGTATATGTAAAAACTTTCAGGCTAGCCAAACATAATATTTTACTTTTGTAAAACTGAGGAGCTCGTGGCTAAAGTAATAACAGCCGCATGGGTAGATCTATCAAGTTAAGCTACGCTTGCCGGGATTGTATAACGAGACTTGGAAAGCACGTTAAGCCGTCGGTCCCAGCTGTTAATCGTGGATCTTTGACAGTCGTTACGGGTAAATCAAATCAAATCAAATCAAAAGTCATTTATTCAAACTAGGCTGAGAACCAGCACTTTTTGAACGTCAAAGTTCTACATAAAGACAGTCCCCCAAAAAACGCCCGCCCGTCACCACTTCCTAGTGTTTTAGCTGTGAAGAAGAAGTGGCCAACAAACTCCCCAGCAACACATCTGTCTGTTAAGTTTTAAGAACTTGAATCTATATAATTCTAAGCAACAATCTCAACATTATGTAAAACAGAAAAATAAATATATGTCGTCTAAAATATAATCATAAAATTAAATAATCCGCCACTTGCCAGCTAGCACACTCAATCATGCCATTAAAAACCAACTCAAGCATAAACACTAAACCAAATTAAAGAAGTCTCCATACATAACTGGTGTGCCTGCTTACAAGAACAAAGATTGAAACTATCAAAGGGCTGTGATTCGAAGCCAAGTGATGAACTAGGGCCATCACACTAAATTTGGTAGACAATTATTATATGAACTCATATAATTTGTTATAACCATAAGCTAAATATGGAGAAAGAACATCAAGTGTAACATTGTCTTGCGTTCAACACAGCGACCAACTATTATTATCTTCTAAGTAGTCGTTGATGGAATAGTATGCTTTCGAACAGAGACTAGATTTAACTTTAGTTTTAAATGAATTAAAAGGCAAGTCAAGAAAAGAACGGGGTAGCTTATTGTAAAATTCGATACCGAGACCCTCAAACGAACCATGAACCCTACGAACACGGTGGGAAGGAACATGAAGTTTATACTTATTTCTGGTGTTAAAATTGTGGATATCACTGGTCTTTTTGTACAAATGTATATTTTGTCTAATGTATAATATGTTTGCAAAAATGAATTGAGATGCCACCGTGAGAATTCCAATCTCTTTGAAAATTTCTCGTAAAGAAACTCTTGACCCTAACCTATAGATTGCTCGTACAGCACGTTTTTGTAAAACAAATATATTTTGTATGTCCGCAGCTTTACCCCACAAAAGCCGGTCGTCAAAAGCCCTAAAGTCTGACAACCAGTCTTACCAAGGGGTATTGTATTACCCAGTAACTGGGTTGTGGAGGTCAGATAGGCAGTCGCTCCTTGTGAAATACTGGTGGTATTGAGCTGCATCCGGTTAAACTGGAAGCCGACCCCAAGATAGTTGGGAAAAAGGCTAGGTAGATTGAGTTTTCTAAAACTACTTTTTATACCTACGTTAAGTAGAGCATGGACAAAGAAATATACAATTTAATTTGATATTTATTCTAGAAATGTTTCTTGACATTAGCTTCGGAGCTAAACAACTATCATTCACGTTGTCTGACGGGCAGTCGATTAAGTTTTTGTGCTTTCACCAAGGGAAATCAGGATGAGCATAGTTTTTTTTTATTTATTTACTAAACATAATAGATTCAATTTAGTTAAAGTTAGCGGAACACGTACCTAGTAAGTGAAACAGTCTGCACACAAATGGGCAATGCTTTAAGCACAGATATTTACTTATTAAAACAAGAATAGGGTAGAAGCAAAAAGTCTTGGTCCATCAGTCAGATTACCAAAAAATATTGGACACGTAGTTTTAGGGTTCCGTACCCGAAGGGTAGCCAACGGGACCCTATTACTAAACCTCCGCTGTCCGTCCGTCCGTCTATATGTCAGCGGGCTGTATCTCATTATCCGTAGTAGGTAGACAGTTGAATTTTTTGTAGAATGTGTATTTCTGTTGTCGCTACAGCAATAAATAATAATAATAAAAAAAAATGACTCCTTACTAGAAACGTGTTTTTTTTTTTACTTTTTATTCAATCTTAATATTGTATAGTGTAGTATAATCTTGTACAATGGTACGGAACCCTTCATGCGTGAGTCCGACTCGCACTTGGCCGGTTGTATTTCTTTTGTCACGTAAACATTAAATGGGGACATTACAGTGCGTTGAAATTTAGCGTAACGTCACACTTACGTCAAAAATGTACCACTTTTTAGGGTTCCATACCCGAAGAGTCCATACAGAGCCCTATTGCTGTCACTCACATGTCCGTCTCCGTCTGTCCGTCTGTCCGTCGTCTGTCACAAAATTTTGATCCGAAGATTTTTTTATCTTCTCATTTACTTATAAACTTGTTTAGTAATAATGTTTAATTACTTATATTTTACTAACAAATACCAGTATATAAATCAGATTTTTTCTTTGATACTATTTTTGTTTTCACTATTTAACTCGCCAAACTTTCCAGTTTGATGGCGAGAAGCGCTTGATACATACAATAAAATAGTAAAAACTAACTTTAGTACTAACAATCATGCACCACTTCTCCGAAGGATCGGCCACACCACCAAGGACAGATCGCGGACGAACCGCTAACACCGCACACTAACATATTGTAAGTACGTATCCGTCTTTAGGTGTCCGTGTACGGAGCCGCGTCCGCAACCCGCCCGCGCCGGCCCGACCAAATCCCTAGCGTGAATCACAGATTACTTAATTATTATTACAAATTAGGTACGGTACGGAACTCTTTTTTTTGGTTTTGGTGGTGGGAATGACTTCTATGACTTCTCCCGCTCTGGGTGGACCGGAATGGCGTGTCAGACTCTTACTGACTAAAATCCAACCCTGTTCCTTCCTTGCCCAGGGGAGCGGTAAAATGTGCGAAGACTGACATACACTTGGCTAGCTTTTTACCTAGAAGTAACGCTACAAGCCCGCACTCCTGAACTTTAGTGCGTTTTATCTTTGTCATGTTTATTGGTTTGTTAAAGTAAAAAATATGTTCTGTGTGTAATATTTTTTAATAATCCAACTTACAAATTAAGTAGAATTATTATTTTTGTAATCAGGAATCGTCCCTTTTGTATATATTTATAGGTTATGTATAGGTTCACACTTTTCAATATATTTTTCCGGATGAACGTGGAAAATTAATATTTAGTTGAAATATCGGGCGCTAACTCTCAACGACTGTCAAATCTTTATGAAGGGTAGCTCAAGTTTTCCCTTTCTTCAGAAAAGGGTCGTCTTCACGGCTCATTTCATTATGTAGTAGTCCTAATTCTATTTAAAAGGATTTTGGAGTTTTTTTCAAGAAATTCCTTTTGAGTTCTCTATTCAAAGAAAAAGACAGGAGAGCATCGAATTTTTAGTAAATTATTTTCTTTTTCGTGAATTTGGTCTAAAGTAAAACAAGTTTGTTGGATAGAAAGGATGGATGTTTGTTACGTTCGATCACGACAGAACGGCTAAATGAATCTGGATGAAAGGAGATGTTTGATTTTGGGCTACCAATATGTGCACTACATAGATAATCATCATTCTCCTGCCCTTATCCCAATTTATTTGGGGTCGGCGCAACATGTCTTTTTCTTCCATACTCCTCTATTAGTCGTACACTAGTACACTACATAGATAAATAGGGAAAAAACAGGGGAATTTCATAAAAATACTCACATATTAATTTGATGAAGGGTTCAGGCTTTCAAAAATGATTATTTTAAAAGTTTTTTAATAAGATGGTAACCCTATTTTTATGGCAACCATGAAAGTTGTGTTTGACATGACGTTTGACGACTTTGACAGTTTTAAGAAGTGACGTTTTTGATTCTTTCTTTGCATTTAAAACTCAAAGCAAAGAAAGACTCAAATAAATTCAAACGAATTGGATGTGTTTCGTAGTTATTTTATCGCAGATATTACGGTAGGTACACGTCAATCAAATGTCATTTTTCGCATACCGCTGATCAGTTCCACTATGTTTTATTTTACCTTGTGTTGCTCTCCTTGACCAAGTTAATTTGAAAGTTACATTGAAACGAAGTGAAATTAAATAAAATTAACAATGTAAAACGATTATTGTATTATATAGCGATATTTACATATAGTGTACATAGTGCTAGCCCAGGCTCCATACATTTCTGGAACATCTCCTTTGGCACAGATAAAGATTATAGTCTGGAATAACACTTATGCTATATTTGGGTAGATGCCTTAAAAATCTAATTAGTCAGTAGTAAATTAACAAAAAATAATAAAAAAGTATTTTTTATTTCGTCACGTTAATAAAAATGAAGATGATACAGTGCACTGAAATTTTGCATGACGTCAGACCTTTTTTTTTTGTGGGGTTGGAAATCATCCAATGACTTCTCCCGCTCTAGGGTGGAGCGGGAGGGCGTGTCAGACTCTTACTGACTAAAACCCACCCCTGTTCCTTCCTGCCCTGAGTGCCCAGGGGCGAGGTAACTCTGTTTCGAATTTATCCTCAACCCCCGGGCAGGCATTGGCCATGACGGGCCCCGTCTTTATTGCTGACAACTCTTTGAGGCGCGCGTGGAACACTGCGCCGTCGCCTCTCGGGCCTGGTACTGATCAGACGGCGAGCTACCCATTACTCGCCGTCCGTAGGCCCGGGTATGACGTTACACCTGAGTTAATATTGTATCACTTTTTACTCAAAAGTGACGTAACGAGCCCCCACTCCTGAACTTTGATGCGATTTATCTTTATCATTTTTTATTGATTTGGTAAAGCAAAAAAATACGGGTCGTAAATTTTTTGATACCTAACCTACATTAAGGACTAAATGGAATTATTTTATTTTTACCATGAAATCATCCCTTATAGTGGGGGAAGTACTAAAATCACGCGGGTGAAGCCACTGGCAGTAGCTAGTATAAAGTATACCAGGGGTTGTAAACAATCAAACACTTCAGTTTATTTTTAAATCTGTATATTGCTTCTCTATTTCCTATGACACGTAATAAATATTCTTTACACATAAATGTTCACTGTAAATATTCTTATACATATACATTCACTGTAAATAATGTACTTTTGAGTATTGCTTTCGCTTACCAGTCTTCAACTGACTCGAGTGATCGCGCGCGCCAGCTTATATCTGCTTGGTCTCCCCACTAAAGCGGGGAGAACTACTTGCTTTGATTACGTAGTGATACGTAATCAAAACAAGTACCAAAAAAAACATTGCGCACGCGAACATCGGATGTCAATACAAATTTTAAATATTATCTTTAAACACTTTAACATTTTAATACAAATGAAATAAATAAATTAGTAGATTAAAAATAAAAATGTACATTGTTCATAATAAACATTAAGGAGTTCAGTCTCTATTAAATATCACATAAACATAATTCATTTCTAACATTCGGCCTTTCCTGATACAAAGTTTGTCCTCAAACTTACGAGCATGCAAAATCATTTACAACATTATCTAATTATTTCATCTAATGTCATACCAAGTTCATTAGGCTTTGGTATAACATATCGCGGAGTGATTCTATCAACGCTCACTCTGTATCATCACACAGTTGCAAGTGGATCTATCAACACTTGCACCAGTGTATCCGACCATGATAGTGGATCTATCAACACTTCTCATAGTCGTATCAAACCTTTAAGTGGATCTATCAATACTCATAAACACTCATAATCATATCAAATACCTTGGAGTGGATCTATCAACACTCATAAAGTAATCACATACACACAAGTGGATCTATTAACACTTGTATCAGTGCATCCGACTATGATAGTGGTTCTATCAACACTTCTCATAGTCGTCTAAACTTGCGAGTGGATCTATCAACACTCATAATCATATCAATTACCTTGGAGTGGCTCTATCAACACTCACAAAGTAATCACATTTCGTAAGTGGATCTATCAACACTTACATTTGTTAGTAAATAACATTATACATTTTACAGAAAAACTTAGTTTGCTGCATGTGACATCTATATATTTTAATCGCTGCTTGAATCGTTATTGCTAAGGTCACTTTCTGAATCTTCATGTGTTGTGATTTTGATCCATGGTTGTATACGATCAGCGGCCCAGACATTACAATAGTTTTTCTGAGAAATGTTAGTACCTTCTATACTTGAAACCTCATATCTGTCATTTCCAAGGACCTGTATATTTAGGGAGTAGTTTTTTACTTTTTCCGTCATTGCCAGGGACTGTTTTTAATATTTTTACTAAATCTCCTACAGTGTAAGTTCTAGCTTTCATTCTTTTTGTGTCAAACCTTGATTTTTGTTTATCTTGATCTTTATTAATGTGTTGACTTATTTGTTCTCTGATTTCTTGTAATGAACCTTGCTGACGTGTATCATTTAATATTTCTGAAAACATATTATCTCCTTTGCTATTCATTTGTATACCAAATAAAGCTTCTGATGGTGCTTTTCCTATCCCTTTATTTATAGTGTTATTTAATCCCCATTGTAATTTTCCTAAGACAGTGTCCCAAAGCCTTTCACCTAATTTATCTGTATATGCAGTCAAAGCATCTAACACCGTCCTATTATACCTCTCCACTTGTCCATTCGATCTAGGGGATGCTACGGCGTTTAAAATATGTTTAACGTTTGATTCTTTACAGAATTTCTCGAAATCCTTAGAAGTGAAAGAAGAAACTCTGTCTGATATGACTCTATTAGGGTAGCCAAAAATAGAAAATATGTCTTCCAGGGCACGTATAGTAGGTAAAGACTTCACGTTTCTTAAAGGTTTTAAAAGACAAAATTTTGTAAAACCGTCTACTAACACAAGCAGATAACAATTCCCTTCAGAACTCTTTATGAAGGGTCCCAAATGATCTATGTGTACTGTATCAAATGGTTTGTCAACCTTATGTATCGGGTGTAAAAACCCTTCTTTAGGACCTGCCGGCTCTTTGCTATATGCACATTCGAGGCAAAATTTAACATATTTACTGACAAAACGTTTCATTTTTGGAAACCAGAAATCCTTTCTTATTTTATTTAAGGTTTTCTCAATACTGAAATGACCAATATCATCGTGATTTAATTTGCACAATTGAAATCGAGCGCATTTGGGTACTACCCATTTTAGCTCATTGTTTACTTTTCGGAATAATGTATTCTTCTTAACAACGTAATTCTTTTTAATATCAATATATTCTTCATCTTCTAACATTTGCCGAATACGCTGAGTTTTAGCATCATTCAACTGTAAACTCAGTAGCCAGTCTTCCTGATTTATTCTTAGAATCGATGGTATAAATTCTTGACAATTTTCCGATACTTGAGGTTGAGGATTCCTACTCAGGGCATCAACGTGAGACATCGAATGCCCTGGTTTATACTGAACGTCAAAGTTAAACTCTTGAATTGCTATCCACCAACGTGCTATTCTAGGTACTAAATCTCTTTTTGTAAGTGTTGCGCGTACGGCATTACAGTCCGTTATTAACGTAAATTTTAATCCCAGAAGATATACACGAAATCTTTGTAACGATGCTATGACTGCTAACGTTTCTAACTCGTAAGCGTGATATTTCTGTTCATCTAAACTAGTTTTTCTACTAAAATATGCAATAGGTTTAGTGACCCCTGTTTCACTTTTCTGAATTAATATTCCGGCTAAACCGTATTTACTTGCATCGGTATGTAGGAAAGTCTCGTTTTTAGGATCATACATTCCTAATAAGGGACGTTGAATGAGAGCAACCTTCAGATGAGTAAAGGATTTTTCCTGCTCTGTTCCCCAATACCATGGACAGTTTTTTCTAGTCAAATCAGTTAAGGGACGCGCTATAGTTGCAAAACTTTTGATAAATTTTCTAAAGTAACTTGCTAGTCCTATAAATTGCCTAACTTCATGAATATTCCGCGGCGTAGGGAAATGTTCAACCGCAGTGATTTTCGCTCGCCCTGGTCTAACTCCGCTTTCGCTTATCTCATAACCAAGATATTCTAGTTCAGTCTTAAAGAAATTACATTTTTGTAAATTTAATGTTAAACCGGCTTCCTTTAATAGTTTTAATACTTCTTCTAAATGTTCGAATTCTTCATTAAAATTCTTACCCGGTATTAAAATGTCATCCATGTAAGCGAGAGCAGAGTTAAATCTAGCATTTCCTAAGACTCTATTTATAGTCCTCTGAAAAACTGCTGGAGAATTGACCAACCCAAACGGCATTTTTTTAAATTGATATAACCCGTCGGGAGTTATAAAGGCTGTGAGGTGTCTACAATCTTCTCTTATTGGAATCTGGTAGTACCCGCTAGCTAAAACTAAACTAGAAAAATATTGATTACCATTGAGCATATCTAATTGATCATCAATACGAGGCATAGGAAAATGGTCTTTCTTTGTCTTACGATTAAGGGCTCTGAAATCCACACATAGTCTATATCCTCCAGTCTTTTTAGTAACTAATATGATGGGACTTGCATAGGATGACTTTGAGTCTTCAACAATATCATTGTCTAAAAGTTCGCTAACCATGTCACGAACAACGTTTCTTTCTACATAACTAAGCCGATAAGGTCTGTGTACAACCGGAGTTTTATCATCTAATTCAATATTCATTTCTGATAAACTAGTACAACCTAATTCAGACATATTTTGAGCAAAACATACTCTATATTTATTTATGAGCTCTATAATTGAATTAATTTGGTCATCGGAAAGATCAGAATTAATATTGACATCCTCTCGATTTATCGGTTCTAAATTAGTGGTGTCCATGATTCGTTTACAATTAATAGCGGTATTTGCCTTACTTTGAGTTATTACATTAGCTCTAGTCAAAACAGAACCTTTTTGAAATTTAACGAATTCTTTCGATAAGTTTTTAATACCAACCCTACATTTCCCCTCATGCAAATTGTATACTCCTCCTAACACCCAATAATTTATAGGGCCTATATTTCTAATGCTATGTTCAATAAGAAAATCACAATTCGCGTTGTTATCATTTGTGCAATCTATAAAGTCAAAATCTTTTATAGACGTGCTAGCAGAGATACGTAACACTACTCTTTCCTGATTACTTGTTTCGGCTGGTAAATTGGTTAATTCAGATAAATTTGTGCGTTTCAAAATATTTAATCTATCATTTGTTTTAATTACTAATACTTCAGGTAGTTCTGTAAAGTTCTGACCTACAAGTAACGGCTCGATCAATACTGAAGGTTCGACCACAAATGCATTTATTTCAGCAGTTATTTCTCCTAGAGATAATTTAATACGAGTCTGGCCTAAAGGTGTATATATGTTGTTTCCGAATCCACGGATAGCCGGTAAATCATTCTCAGACTTGGGTAACCCATTTTTATCAACTATTTCTTGGCTAATAAGTGTGCAGTCACTACCAAAATCTATAAAACATTCACAAGGAATGGTATCATTAATAATAAATTACTTGTTTACGAAATTTGTCGTCAATTTTATCAGAACGAGTTAACATAGTTTTCTTGTCTTGGGGCTGAGATTTAGTGTTGTTACTCGATTTGTTAAAGTAACAATCGGTAAATTTGTGTCCAAACCGATTACACTTATCACATTTAATTTTTGGCTTTGTACAAGTAAAGGTTTTGTGACCCTTCTCTTTACAATTATAACATACAATGTCAGTCATACTACGACATTGTGTACTACGATGTCCCGGTTTGTTACATTTACTACAGATCAAATCAGTTTTATTATTAGTGACACGTGAATTAGATTCTTTACCCAAGTCTTTTAAGAATTTGAGAAATTCTTCTGGATCAGTTAGTCTAGCCGATGAAGCACTCGACCTTACCATCCTATCATCTATTCCAAATATTAAACAATCAACTGCCTTCTTTCCGTGAATATCGCAAGCATTTAAAAGGGTTATTTTATCAAAATAATAATCCTCTATGGGTTCACCTAATTTCATTCGTCTATCTAACATTTCTGTTAATAAAACACCATAGTTACTTTCAGAAGGAAAAGCTCTAATTAACCGATCTTGCCATTCTGTCCAAGTTAAAAGAATCGTTTGAAGACCCTCGTATCATTTCTTAGCGTGGCCTGTCAATTTTGGTAGGGCAAAGTGAACAGTTTGTTCGTCAGTCCAATTGTAAATTTTAGCACATTCGTTAACCTTTGTAATCCAGTGATCAATTCTCTGATTTTTCTGAATAGGATCAAAATTTGGTATAATGTTTTTATCATATGAGATACCATATGCAGCAGGTTTTAAAAGTCTTTGTAACAGTAAGGCAAAATCATTATTACTAATATTAATACTTGCATTCTCACCACTCTGCAACTGCAATGCTGCTGGAGTTGTTTCACGAACATATACATTGGGAGGCGGCTCAAATATCCTTGTCCCCGAAGTTCCCGCAACTGGTTCATGAACACTCTGCAACTGCGATGCTGCTGGAGTTGATTCACGAACATCTACGTTGGGAGGCAGCTCATACACCCTTTTTCCCAATGTATCCGCAACTGGCTCAGGAACTGATTCAATTGTAGTAGCATTGCGAATTTCTTTTTCTGGTATTAACTGAAAAAAACATTTTTGACACGTACAGTTTTAAAAATCTAAGAATCATTTATAAGATAAGGGAAAGTGATTAAAATAGATAATCGGAAAGAAAAAGAAATAATTTAAATGTTTGCAACAGCTGTTTAAGTTTTAACGGTATTAATTCAAACATGAACGCGCATTATGTCTACGTCTAGAACTACGTTCAGTTTCATGGTCACTTTCCATTTTTGCGCGGCTTACACCACTTTTGATATAAAGTATACCAGGGGTTGTAAACAATCAAACACTTCAGTTTATTTTTAAATCTGTATATCGCTTCTCTATTTCCTATGACACGTAATAAATATTCTTTACACATAAATGTTCACTGTAAATATTCTTATACATATACATTCACTGTAAATAATGTACTTTTGAGTATTGCTTTCGCTTACCAGTCTTCAACTGACTCGAGTGATCGCGCGCGCCAGCTTATATCTGCTTGGTCTCCCCACTAAAGCGGGGAGAACTACTTGCTTTGATTACGTAGTGATACGTAATCAAAACAAGTACCAAAAAAAACATTGCGCACGCGAACATCGGATGTCAATACAAATTTTAAATATTATCTTTAAACACTTTAACATTTTAATACAAATGAAATAAATAAATTAGTAGATTAAAAATAAAAATGTACATTGTTCATAATAAACATTAAGGAGTTCAGTCTCTATTAAATATCACATAAACATAATTCATTTCTAACACTAGTAATACTCGTACCATAATACGAACAAAATAATTTAACCTGACTTTACTGACATCAAAATTAGTTAATTAGTAGTTAATACGAGATTATAACTAATCCGGGTTATAGCCGTGCTTGTTGTTAACTAACTCGTACTTAAACACAAACATATCTAACTGTAGAGTATTTTGTATAGACAGTAGTTTGTATAGTTTGACTTTGAGAGATGACATGAATTGTTGACAAGATGTGAAGAATTGTTTATTTTACATTGTTCTCATATAATAGAAGCAAAATGTCTTGCATTTATGTAACCAGGATTTTGTAATACTTATCATGGTTTAATAGATTGTCCATGAAGTTTCTTGCACGTTCTTCTCCATAGAGATCTACGCCTTGGAATGTGCAATTAGCTTCATCTTACTGACTGACCGACTTATTGACAATACAAAAGTGCTTGTAAATGGTTTATTTGAAATAAATGCTTTAAATTTGAATTTGAATTTGACATTATGTATGTTCTCATGAATTCCGTGCATAAGTTCTAGTAGTCCTTAGAGAAGGACTTTGAAGTAGGTTCATATCCTGGTTCAGTGATAACTTGTAGTTTTGTTTTTGTCATAATTTGTGTGAACTGAAAGGAAGTACCTTTATACATAAATACTTTGTAAATGTATAGTTTGTCTATAATATAACACTCTGGAGTGATGCTTTGATTTAAAAAAAATCATTTACAGCAACCTCGTTGGTACCTAGTAGTGATGTTCTTGCTCTACCTGTGACCTTCCCCTGCTCTTATAGCCATTCACATCCATACATAAGACTTTCTTCATGACATTTTCTTCATTCCTCCGCATCACATGCCCATACCACGACATCCGATTTCCACACAACTTTTCAGTCAGTGGTGCCACTTTCAGACTTCCTCTTATAAACATACTCATTCCTAATTCTATCCATGCGCGTAACACCACACATCGCTCTTAGCATTCTCATCTCAGCTGCATGCAATTGCTTTTCATTCATCCTTTTTGTGGCCCAACATTCTGAACCATATGATACAAGACAGCAGTTCTGATCATTGTTTTATAAATGTTCCCCTTAAGTTTATGGGGAATGCGGGAGTCGCAGATAATCCCAGTGACCTGCCGCCATTTCATCCATCCAGTGTTAATTCTGTGCTTAACAGTCCGATCTATTTCGCCATCGCTTTGCACGAGTGAACCGAGATACTACTTACAGACAGGCTTTAAGAGTAGAGGAAGGCCAAAGAAACGATGGTTAGACTGTGTGAAAGAGGATATGGGTAAAAAGAGGGTGACTACTGATTTGACGTCTAATAGAGGAGTATGGAAGAAAAAGACATGTTGCACCGACCCCAAATAAATTGGGATAAGGGTAGGAGAATGATGATGAATATTTTACATAATTCAAAGAATACAAAAATCCTAGAACAAAAACATAAAATATTATGATGTGAAAAATGTTCACTTTACCTACATTTATTCTTATATCTCTAAGGCCAGATGTCCTATAGACTTGATTTCTTTTGAGAGATCGTTTTTACGTTAATACCTCTTATATGACTCTAAATTTGTGAGAATATCTCCATAAACAAAAACTGTAATTTTCAAGTTACCTACGTAATTATTTGCAGTACAAAAAACTCTGACTTAAAATTCCTTTAAAATCTTTAAACAAATGATGTTATTAGGTTCTTATGCTAATTAAAACATACTAATTAACCCTAAAATACTAATTAGAAGACAATAAAACATAATCTACTTAGAATCTTGTTAGCTATTTTACATATGTTTAAGACGTATTATGTAAGAGTACCCTTAGGGACTTAGTGCGTCGGAGCTTTGGTCAGCAAGGGGGTCACTTATTTAATGTTTGTCACATTAATGCTCAGAGTGTGCCAGCTTATTATAGTGATCTTTTCGATACGTTTTCCGACGCCAATGTACACGCCGTCCTGGTTTCTGAGAGTTGGCTCAAGCCTCATCTTCCCTCTACCACCTACCCTCTTACCGGTTTCATTCTTATCCGCAATGATAGAATTGGAAAGGTAGGAGGGGGTGTTGCTATCTATCGTCGTTGTGATTTGCCTTTTAAAATTATTGCCTCATCTTCTTCAAATTATAGTGCTTCCGTCGAGTATTTATTTTTGGAGGTCAATGTCAAAGGTGTCAGGACCTTACTTGGCGTTGTCTACTGTCCGCCTGCCCTTGACTGCTTTCCCAATCTTGAGTTGGCGCTGGAATCAGTAGGGTCAGAGTATGCGCATTGTGTCATCATGGGCGATTTCAACACAGATCTCTTTCATCCCATCCCCTCATTCCCGTAAACTCCTTCATATTATCGAGTCCGTTAGTCTCCATGTTCTTCCACTGCACGGCCAGTGCCCTGCCCCTGGCTTTTCCCATCATGACCTCATTTTCCTCTCCTATATCCTAAAACCTCTTAAACTTCCCCCTAAAGTACTGCACATGCGTTGTTTTTCTCGCATGGATGCTGAGAAAGCTACGTCAGGATGCGTCAAAACTCGATTGGGACCACCTTGCAGCGGCAACATCTGTTGACGATAAACTGTGCATCTTTAATCGGACGATCCTTGCACTTTACGACGAACACGCTCCTGTCAAGAGGGTTACTCTTGACAGGAGCGTGTTCGTTCTCTGCTCAAGCGTCAGCCCGCCCCTTGGATGACAACGGGGGTTCGTATGGCGATGAGGCGCAGGGATCGCCATACGAACCCTTCCGTAGATTTAAAAAAGATCGCAGTGTTTTAAATAGCGACCTTTTCAAGGCTGCTAGAAATCGGTGTAATCAGATGATACGCAACGTTAAACGCCGCCATATTCTCGATAACGTATCGTCCTCCTCTCCTGCTGATATCTGGAAATTCCTCGGAACTCTAGGTATCGGTAGATCGCGTCATGTGGATTTTCCTAAAGCAATCTTTCTGGACGATATCAACCGTCATTTCACAACAACCTGTCATTTGGATTCCCAAATGATATCTCAAACGGTTAATTTCATTACTGGCCTACCAAGGCCTATCATAGAGCCGTTCTACTTCTCTCCAGTAACCATGGAGGAAACCAAAAAGATCATCCTGTCCATTAAATCGAAGGCTGTGGGCTATGATGACATTAGTCGTTATATGATCACCTTGATCCTTGACTTTCTTCAGCCGTCGATTACCTACATCATTAATTTTTCCCTTGATTCCGCCCAATTCCCATCCCTGTGGCGTATGGCTTACATTCGTCCGCTTCCTAAGATCAGTAATCCTTCCCTACCTAACCATTTTCGACCAATTTCTATTCTTGCTTTTCTATCCAAAGTATTTGAGGCCTGCGTCCACAAGTAGTTTTCAGGATTTGTTCACCGGAACAATCTTGTTAGCTCTTTCCGATCCGGATTCGGGCCTGGTCACAGTACTGCCTCAGCTCTCCTTAAAGTGACTGGTGACATTAGAGAAGCTATGGAGGATGCCAAGGTCACTGTTTTGGTGCTAATTGATTTCTCCAATGCCTTTAATGCTGTCACGATATTCTGCTATCCATCCTTTCACATCTTATAGTTTCCTCCGAGGCCCTGGAATGGTTCTGTTCTTATCTTCGGGGGCGCCAGCAGTCGATTCGCGTTGACGAGAATTCTTCGAGTTGGCGTGTCCTGGAAGCTGGTGTGCCACAAGGCGATATTCTTTCTCCATTGTTATTCTCAATCTTCATAAATTTTATAACTCACTGTCTTTGGTGTTCTTATCATCTATATGCCGAAGATCTTCAGCTCTATACAGCTGCGCGGGTAGAAGGTTTGTCAGACGCTATAGAGGATGTAAACCGAGATTTGGATGCAATCAATCAACGGTCTGATAGATTTGGGGTGTCTGTGAACCCCTCAAAATGTCAGGCCATTGTTATTGGAAGCTCACGCATGATGGGTAGAGTGGCGATTAGCTCTCTTCCGCCTATTATTTTAAATGGTGCTGTCATCCCCATCAGTCCTAGCGTAAAAGATCTCGGTTTGCATCTTGACTCGACGCTTGGCTGGCAAAGCCAGGTTTCTAGTGTCAGTCAAAGAGTCAACGGGACTTTGCGGTGTCTGTATCGTCTGTGGAACTTTTTGCCTGCAAAGACGAAGACTATGCTTGTGCAGACTTTAATTTTCCCTATAATAGACTATGGTGACGTGTGCTACTTTGACCTGAACGCGGTTTTGCTGGATAAGCTTGATAGGCTTCTCAATAACTGCATCCGGTTCATTTTTAACTTGAGGAAATATGACCATGTGTCAAGCTTTACAGCAGAGCTCGAATGGATGCCCATCCGCCAGAAAAGAAGTTTGCGCGCTCTGACTACACTTTTCTCTCTCCTCAACTCTCCCACCCCTCCCTCTTATCTTATATCTCACTTTCAGTATCTTTGCTCTACTCACGCCAGGAATTTGCATTCTGCTAACAATCTCTAACTGCTTTGTCCTTCTCATACTTCTAATTTTATTCATTCTTCCTTTCATATACAGTCCATCCTTCTGTGGAATGCGCTTCCCCTCAATATCAGGACGGCCACCAGTCAGTATGCATTTAAGCGAAAGTTGCGGAATTACCTTCTTAACAAGTAAAGGATTCGTCTCAAAATCCTTATCTCAAACTTTATATATTATTTTTATATAATGTAGGTCTATTATATTAAATATATATGTATATTTATTTTAACTATATATATACACTTTCGTAACTATTTTCGTCTTAGTATTATTTTTTTTTTCAGTTTATGCACCTGCCATGTTATCTCTCCACCACCCTTGGTTGACTGGTAGAGAATGCCTAAGGCATTAGGTCCGCCTTTGTACATTTGTGTTGCATGAAGTTTTAATAGATAAATAAATAAGACACACTATTTACACTTGTTTGTCCTACCACTACTTGCACCATGGTGTGCAGATAGGGTCTCGTCAACGACAGTCTAAACAGTCTTTTATCTGATAACTCAGCACACAGGCAACTGAAGGAACAAGGGTGGGTTTTCGTCAGTTAAAGTCTGACACGCTCTCCCGCTCCACCCAAAGACGAAGAAATCATTGGATAATTTCCCATCCTCCAAAAAGATGATCAACGTTACCATATAACGTAACAATGTCGCCAGTCTTTTGGGCACATTATCAGTCGATAGCGATACGGAGGAATTTTTCGACGCCATATTTTAGATTATCTTTAGTTTTAGTTACATAAGAGTTTTTATTTTTGTTTTGTTTAAGTGTGTATACAGACATAGTTAAGTATTTTAAAAATATTTTCGTTTCATATAGACAAAGATAAATATTTTCATTAAACTATACAGGGTGTAAGGGAAACGTTTCCGAAGCCAGAACGTAGATTATATACGAAAATGCAAACGAATTGCAGTAGCGTTTCGCTTCACATCGGCGTCGCGTGGACGTGGGATCTATGACCGCGTGGCCGTCGGCAAGCGTGCGCGCACTTTGAACTCGTGTTAATGCGCGAGTGTCAGCTGATATTTTACAAATGCATTGTATGCTAAAGTTGTAAAGAAGCAAAGTGTCTTTAATCGCAAATAACGGTTTCATTTAACTGTTCTCACAGCATAGTGAACGCAAAATGCTAAAAAAAAAGTTTCGGGCGACGCAGGTGCTCTCGGGGCATGGCTGCTTCGGGAAGTACCTGTGTCGCATAAACAGGGAGCCGGACGCTCGGTGCCATCACTGCACCGACTGTCGGGAGGACACGGCGCAGCACACACTGGCAGAGTGTGCCGCATGGGAGGAGCAGCGCCGTGCCCTCGTATCCGAAGTGGGCCCCGACCTGTCGCTGCCGGCCGTCGCACGTTCGATGGTCGGGAGCGCCGAGTCGTGGGATGCGGTGATCTCCTTCTGTGAATTCGTAATTTCGCAGAAGGAGGCTGCGGAAAGGGAAAGGGAGGCCGTGGCCACTCTCCCGATCCGCAGCAGACGTACCGGGCGTCGGCGGAGGGCGGACAACGCCCTCTTCCAGCCCCCCTAAATAGGTCCAGAGGGCCGGCGGACTCGGGGTCGTCCGCCGCCCCCCATCCAGCAGGACCCGAGGCGGCGGCGCGTAGTGTTTCACGCGCGCCCCTATTAGACGTCGCGGGAAGAGGACACCTCACTCTCCCCGCGAGCCAGAGGTGGCCCGCATAGGCGGGCCGGTACTAGCCGGGGATCATGGAAGTCGTACTAGCTCTCACGATCCCCGGTCCAAGTGGAACCGGAACACCGGGGTGGTTTTTAGTCAGTAAGAGTCTGACAGACCCCTTGGACCCCCCGAAGGACATCCATGAGGATTTTCCACCCCGGCAATAAAAAAAAAAAAAAAAAAAAAGGTCCCGGCGGCTGCGAGGCGGAGCTGAGCGACGAACCCGAAGATGTTGGGTGTGTGTTCGTCTTTCGTGCCCGGCTTCTTGTCAGCATTTTATTTAATCGTCAGTCAGATTATTTGCATCTTACATACATGTCATTGGTCAAAAATGTAGTCGTGATGTACATTTTCTTTTTTTATATTGTTTGGTTCTTTTTTCTTGCTGATTTGCGTATGAAAAACATTTTTTTGAATGTAAAATTATTGAAAAACATTTGAGTGAAAAAAACTTGATGCTTTCAATTTGACAGCCGGACCACAGATTATTTATTATGTATTATTATTATTTAAAAAAATACTAAAATTATAAAAGTCGTAAATATTTTCATGCCAAGAAATCACCAACCCAATCAAAGTAGATGTGTGACACAAACAAGGGATCTTGTATGAAAATGAGGCTTTTTTTATGAAAATAAGGGTATTCCTATTTTCCATAAGAAAATCGACTCATGGCGAGTTATTTCTCGGTGTCCGAGAAGTGTGAAATAAAGCTGATGGCAGACGGAACGCTTATTACCGCTGGGATTGGAAACTCGGTCGAGTGTGTACTGCAGATGTCGGGTGGTACTGTTTTGTAATATGACTTTTGTAGGCAAAGCGCTGGAGCATAATGTTAATAAAAAGAAAGGGTATTAGTTTCTCAGTTTTATAGCTTTTTAACCGACGAAAAAAAAGGTGGAGGTTCTCAATTCGACCGTATATATATATTTTTTTTTCTCACTCTCACTCCGTCATTTATAAACCGATCTTGATGATTATTTTTTTCTTAGATAGGGTATACCTCAAGGGAGGTCCCATGTCAAGGAAGTCAGGATCTGATAATGGAATCTTAATAAAATTGAGAGAAAACCTCGAAAATTGTGGGCACCTTTAGCGTTTCTGTATGTATGTTCGGCCCTCAATCCGTTATTTATGAACCGATTTTGATGTTTTTTTTTTGTTAGATAGGGTATATCTCAAGGGTGGTCCCTTGTCAAGGACATCAGGATCTGATCATGGAATCCTGATAAAATTGAGAGAAACCCTCGAAAATTGGGTACGAAATTGTTTCTGTTTACTTTTCATAACTTAATCAGGTATTTGCATTTATGAATTATCACATCATGAAACTGAGCTGATGATGCAAACCATACCTTTCCTAAACAATAGAAGTTAGATATAAAAACTGGTTTTAGTGATGAATATGCTTTGAAGAAAAAACGTCTTTAAAATATTGGAGGTAACCTCAACTGGTCGATATCCTGGGAAACTCATGGAAGGATGGTTATATCATTAGCTCAGTGCCAAGAGGTATGATGAAGGATTAGAAATTAGCATCAAAATATTAAAAGATGATGCGAGTAACAAAAAATTATAAAATAAAAATCTTTTTAACAAAAATTTCAACCGACGAAAAAGAACTAAAAAGCAAAAAATATATAAACCTTTTAAGTCTTGAGTATTAAGTTTATTTACCTACATATTATTTATATATTTCTTGAGGACAAAAAGGCGTGGGATTGAGCTGCTTCAATGATATACATGAGCCATTGTTTTCATATGTACTACTTACTGATGAAATTTTTTTATATATTTTTTTTAAATATTCGTTTTTGACATGAATACTTGTATAGTATTATATTATATTTTTAAATTTTTTTTTGATTGACATTTTATTATTTTTTTTTTTTGACTTAAATACTTTTGAAAGTATTATATTTATTTTTAGTTTTTGATTGACATATTATTATTACTATTTTGTTTGACACGAATATTTACTTCGTAAAGTATTATATTCTTATTTTTTTTGATTACTTAATTATTGTAAATGTGAGGACTATGTGGGTTATTATTATTATTTTCTCCTCCTTTTTGCAGTAATTTTTAACGTTGTCTGACAGTTTGAGTACTTTTGCGGCCCCCAAATGTCTTTTCTTTGGTATTGTTCGTCAAGTCATTGAGCTCCTTAGTGGTTTTTAAGTTGAGCTATTCGACTGTTGACAAATGCTTGCACTGACTGGACAGGTCCACTCAAATATGTTTGGTTCTTTCTTCAAAAGTCCACTACAGACACTAAGCTGCATGGTCCTCATATAGAATAATGTGAATGCGAGAACTATGTATGTCGTTATATTCATGTAGATTTTATGATTGTCTGGCAGTTTGAGTATTTTTGCGACCTACTCAAATGTCCTTACTTTGGTATTGTTCGTCGGTTCGTTGAGCCCCTCAAAGTTATGAGTTGAGCTTCGCGATGACTGACAAATGCTTGCACTGTCTGGACAGGTCCACTCGAATTTGTGTGTTGCTTTCTTCAAAAAGCTCATCCCAGACATAAACGTACATGGTTCTCATATGATTTAACCAGTACACATTGTATGGATTTGAACACTTTAAAAGAGACTTTGACCTCTGAGTTTGTTTCGGTGTTTCTTCTCAGGGTAGTCAGCTAGGAAACACCGGCCTCACCTAGCTTAAACTGACAAAAAACATTGACGTGTAAAAGTGTTCCTTGTAACCTATTTACTGAATAAACATCATTTCAAAATTTGATATTTTAAGCAAATGATAAATGATTCATTTGCATAAAATATCAAATTTTATATAAACTAACCAAATATCGAAATGATTAATTACCTACATCTAGTCTTTTTCATTTCTACGTACATCTATAATTTAGATATTTAATCATATTGTTGTTAGGCGCCGACTCAAAATTAGTTTACATAAAATTTGATATTTTACGTAGGTAAATAAGTTAATACTCAAGACTTAAAAAGTTTATTTATTTTTCGCTTTTTATTTCTTTTTCGTCGGTTGAATTTTTTGTTTAAAAAGTTTTTTAGATCGTTTCTTAACTTTATGTAATTTCTAAAATATTCTGAGGTACTAAGTACTGTCTGTTTTTTGAGAGTATGTGTGTATGTACCCTGAACGGCTGAATGAATTTTAGCAAATGAGGTGTCTTAACTGCCAAAGTGACATAGACTTAACGAATTTTGAAAAAAGAAATACAAAATGGAGGCCGCCATAAGCTCAGTGTGGTCGTTTTAGGGTTGACTGTCACAGTCCATTTGCTCCGAATCTACTGGACTGATTAAGCTGAAATTTGGTACACACATGAATATTGGTGACCCAAATACGGAAGTGTAACGTAAATGAATGAATTTGGGTCACTTTTGGTTTGAAAGTCGGAAAGTTTAAAAAAATAGTTTTCCAAACCGTACTGTGCCACATTTCAAATGAAAGGACTTACTGTAAGGGTTTGAAATTTTTTTTTCATAGTTATTAAATGTATAATTTATAAGTTATTACAGAAAATAGATGAAAAATTACCCTTCCTCCTTCCTTTCCTTATATCACCGAAACTCCTGGACCTAAAATTTTGAAATAAATACAGAAGGTACTTAATCATGGTGAGGAAGGTCTTTACTTAATAATAATAATAATAAAATTAAAATAATAAATTCATTCAAAAAAAAAAAAAAACAATGTCAATAAGTTATATTAATAAATAAATAAGACAAAAAAAAATTAAATAAAATCAATAATACAATAGAACAACCATATAAAAAGAAAAAAAGATTACAGGAAAACCTATAAGAAATATACAGTTTAAAAAAACCTGAAAAGGCACATGATTTGTAAAATGTAAATAATATGTCTATAAAAATAAATAAACGAAATAATAATAATAAGATTAGCGATTAGCGCGCCGCACAATGATAATCGATGTCACCATTCCACATGACGAGAACCTCGTGAAAGCTGAGAAAGAGAAACAAATTAAATATCTTGACTTGGCACACGAGGTTGTCGATATGTGGAATGTGGACTCGGCTGTCATTGTGCCGATAGTCGTTACCGCCAATGGCCTGATGGCTAAAAGCTTCGACGACCACCTGTCGAAGCTGTCGTTGCGCGGTTGAATCAAGGGCCTGATTCAGAAGGCAGTACTCCTTGATACGGCTCGCATTGTGAGGAGGTTCCTGTCTCTGGAGCCCTAACCACCGGTAGCTTGGACTCCCGATACCGGTGGACTACTATTTTTATATTTTTAAATGTTTTCTTTTAAAAATATTTAAAAATGTAAATAATATGTGTAAAATAAATATATCTACGAAATAATAATAATAAAACTTTATTGCAGACCATAACAGATCCATAAACACATAATTTCTAAAAAAAGTACAAAAACAATTCGATTAAATTAAGTTAGAATATACAAAAATGTCAAATAAATAAACATTATAATTAAATGTCAGTTAATTAAAAAAAAATAAAAATAATAAATTCATTCAAAAAAAAAAACAATGTCAATAAGTTATATTAATAAATAAATAAAACAAAAAAAAATTAAATAAAATCAATAATACAATAGAACAACCATATAAAAAGAAAAAAAGATTACAGGAAAACCTATAAGAAATATACAGTTTAAAAAAACCTGAAAAGGCACATGACTTGTTCGGAACCCTTTGCGTACGAGTACGACTCGCTCTTGTCCGGTTTATTTTGTGACATGGTCATGTGGGATATAAAAATGAAAGGCAAGAGCGAGAGGAGGTGATTCCAAAAAATATAACTCACTAAAATGTATTAAATAATAAAACTGGCCACTTTCAACAAACATGCATTTTCCGGAATTAAATCTGCGATCGAACTAAAACAAATACCATCTACTGCTTCCAAAGAAACATTAGACTGCTTGAAAAGTAACTTGTTTGGAATTTTCTATTTGTTTTTCCAGTCGTTTTTTTTTTTTTTTTTTTTCAAATATTTTATCGATTGCCTCAGACCTAAATGTTAGAAACCATTTCAACTTTTACTAATATCAAGTAGTCAAACTGTTGCATACAGGATGTCTTGTGAACAACAGCTTATCCTTCGGGAAATACAAGGCTTTGATGTTTCATTGTAAACGTCAACCTCATCACCTCCCGCAAAAACACTTTTAAATTAGCGTACTTGTGGACACCGTTGTCGTCGGCATAAGTCTCCACAAAGTTGGTACAATGACAGCTCCCGCGGGCGTAATTTTTTGGACTCCTAATACTCCTTACTATTGTTAAGAAAGCCGCAGACATAGACGTAGGAAATTTGTAGATAAATATCCTCACCAAAACTTACTACACTTCAGAAAGAAACAAGGCGATTGTACAGCCAATCCTTACCCGTCTCTTTTCTCTAGTAGTGATGAATGTAGCCTGAGACGTGACTGTATTGGAATATGGTATTCTCCTATATTTATTTTAATATATTGTAATAAATATAAATATTAATATTTTTCTGAAAACAACATCAAAATTGGCTATTGAATGAAGCAGCAATTAGCATTTCAAATATTGATACGAGGAAGAGTAGGCATGATGGGGACATCTCGCTATCTCTTTTTTACGCGCGTTATTTAATAGCGGTGACGTCATTCATCAGTGAGTGCATCCTTTTTCTGTTACTTGACCGTTTCCCCCTTCCACCAGATTTGAAAGGTTTCTAACTTAATTAATTTTGAATGGGTTTGAAAAATTCATTTTATTTTCGATACCTAGTTACTTTTTGATACAAATAATAAAAAATTGAGTCCGCTACCCTATTATAGAAAAAGGGAACTACTGGCCACACAATTGTATTACCTCTCTACCACTCTTTTGCCTGTAGGCAGTTCATAAATAGATAGAAAAAAAACTTATTTACAAAAAAAAAAACACCGACTTCCAAAAAACAAAATACACTAAAAATTTTAAAATAACTTTAATTTCGGAAGTCGGTGTTTGTATTTTATTGCTTCGTTATTTGACACCGACTTCCAAAATCAAAGTTATTTTTATATTTTTAGTGTATTTTCTTTTTTGGAAGTCGGTTGTTTTTTTTTGTAAAAACAGTTTTTTATTTTTCACTTTTTAGTTGTTATACCCCAGAACTCAAAACCCCAAAAACATGGAACGTGAAATTTAAATACATATTTTTCGTTTTTGTTCAGTTTTTCAAAAAGCGCTGTAGTAATTTCGATAAAATTTGTATGGGACCACCTTGGGAGTATATTCTTTCGGAAAAAAAGAATGAATTTTGAAAATTGGTCCACAACTGACGGAGAAATCGGTGGACATACATAAAAAAAAAAAAACATACATACTGTCCATAGAACCTCCTCCTTTTTCGAAGTCGTTTAAAAACTGAGTCCATTATCCATATTTATGGCCAGATTCTTCAATCTAAGGCCACGGTCGCACTGCAGGAGTGAGGGTAACGTATATATCCTAAAACTATTCGGTCCCAGCATTTGCAGTGTGGTCTTTGTCTACGATACGAATGTACCAAATCTCTTTTATCTTTCGATAAAGACGATTTATATTAGCCGTTTCGCTTTACCATTGCAGCTGTGAATTCCTTTGAGTTTTCACGCAGACAAAGTAATTGATATCGGGACTTACTAAGTTTTGTTAAGGAGTCTAGCACATTAAAGGACATATTTATATTTAAAAAAAAATACCATGTTGTTAGTTTAAACACTGATTAGTAGATTTTTAACATTTTCTACCCAGAAGAAGTATATACGATACTAAAGTACTGACATTTAAAGGAGGTTTTCCTATAGATAGCTGAATTATGGCTGTGACGTGAGCTATCTTGAAATTAGAATCCGCTAATCAGTACCGTAAAACCGTACAACATTGCCCAGATTTGTTACGATTTTATTCTTCTTTAATTTTTGAAATAATGTAACGTTCAATTTGTGATTGTGCTACATCATTGACAAATGTAATTTTCTTTGCATAGAGTATAATCTTGAAACTAGAATTCGCTAATCAGTACCGTAAAACCGTACAACTTTGCCCGAGATTTGATACAATTTTTCATTCTTCTTTAAATATTTTTTTTAATAATATAACGTTCAATTTGTGATTGTGCTACATCATTGACAAATGTAATTTTCTTTGCATAGAGTATATGATAATATCAAGGTAATGGATGTTTATGTGCTAAAAACCTCAATTTGGTCAGCGGGCCAAATATTATAGTACTTTTTACAAGTTTGCCCATTTTGCAGAAACCTCCGTAACTTCGGTATTTTTAACCGACTTCGAAAAAGGAGGAGGTTCTATGTTCGACTGTATGTATATTTTTTGATGTGAAACATCTATAGCCGCACGTAAAACCGATTTCTGGCGTGGCGACGCATGCCGTGGCGACGCGTCGCCACGCTATACGATGTTTTTTGTTTTGTTATTACACCATCAAATAGTAAGTTTTCTGCATATTACTTTTACAAAATAATGTCGATGTTTCACATCTGCCAGGCGTCCCGTGACGGCTCACATTTTTTTTCTTTTTTTTTATGTATGTCCACCGATTTCTCTCTCATTCGAAATAATATACTCTCTAGGTGGTCCCATATAAATTTTATCAAAATTGTTTCAGCGCTTTTTGAAAAACTGAACAAAAACGAAAAATACGTATACCTAGATGACGTTTTGGTTTTCTCCAATTACGAGTAGATACGTTTAAATTCCACGTTCCATGTTATTGAGGTTTTTAGTTCTGGGGTATAAACAACTAAAAAGTAAAAAATAAAAACCTTTTTACAAAAAAAAAAAACAACCGACTTCCAAAAAAGAAAATACACTAAAAATTAAAAGATTATTTTATTAATTATAATTTTTTTATTTAATTTTTTTTTCATTTTTAGTGTATTTTCTTTTTTGGAAGTCGGTTGTTTTCTTATTGTAAAAAGTTTTTCCTACTTTAATACCTATTGGTAACTAAAAAATGTTGCCGGTTTTTTAAATAACTAAACGTGAAAAGTACTTTACTGGGCAAACTCAGATTAGTTTGGCAATCTTGTAAGGTTTGACGGTGTTTATACTAAGCATGTGATTAGCGAGTTTTATATATGTTAGTGATTTACGACAGATTTTTATCTATCTATAATATAAAAATGAATCGCAAAATGTGTTGGTAAGCGCATAACTCAACAACGCCTGGACCAATTTGGCCAATTCTTTTATTTAAATGTTCGTTGAAGTTCAAAGATGGTTTTTACGGCGAGAAAAATTCTAATAATTGCCGGAAAAACCCTTAAAACAGCCCTTTTCTTTTTCCCATACAAACGTTTTCTAACTAAAACGTAGAGTCAATTTGAGCTTTATTGCTATTGTATAAAGTTCACATTAAATTACAAGCACTCACTGTTGATTAAACAATGTAGGTATGTTCCTAACGTCAAAGAGTCAATTTGCACTTTATTACCGTTACACAAAGTTCAAATTCAATCAATCAATTTGGTCGGCTTCGCGATATTATTTCATTTGTTTTACTTTAAAATGCATAAGAAGGAAGGATCTCTTGAAGGATTTGACTCCAAGTCATATCAAATTAAAAAAAAGTTGAAACAACAACAAACTGTCAATGTCAGTATTGTTTTTCTTGGATTTTCGGTTACCTACACTACTGAGTTTGGTTTTGTCAACTGATACACGAAACAAATTTGTACCTATATCGTGTTTTGTGCAGTGTTTAGTCACCTATGATCACTAATTATTGCATGTGATACAATAATCTATAATATAGATATGCCTCCTATTAAACGAAGCAATTTAGGTAGAAGAACCCGAAATGCTACAAACCATGCTAATTACCGACTGTCAACGTTTGCAATTGCTAGAAAATGACGCTCATTGGGATCAAACTCTCAATGATGCTGTCATCACACGCTCATCAAATACGAACATTGTTTTCTATAATCATATCTACATGCTTCCTATCAAACCCAATTGATTTGTTGATCAAGTACAAAGATTATATGTGTGATGATATTTTGTATCAAATACGAAATAGAATGGGAAATCCAAATATACAAATCAGTGAAGAAATTTACAACGAAGCATTGATTTCAATTGAGGACATGTGCTTGATGATGTCAAACAAACCATTAATTCAATTAGGCCTGGCCGCGCCCAATCGTCCAATGCATGATGCTTTTAACCAAGAGTTGAATCGAGAAAAACTGTATGATCTCAACATTTTGAAAGAATTTATTCAAACAAATCTTCCACTGTTGAATGAATAACAGAAGTATGTATTTGATACTCTTATGAAAGTAATAAATGATGAAACTGGAGGGATTTACTTCGTAGATGCACCTGGTGGTACAGGAAAAACTTTTTCGATTTCATTAATATTAGCAACGATTCGCTCACAAAATAAAATTGCACTTGCATTGCTTCGTCGGGAATCGCAGCAACTTTGCTTGAAGGTGGTCGAACAGCCCATTCAGCATTAAAATTGCCATGAAACTCCGACCTGCAACATTTCGAAGAACTCTGCAATGGCAAAGGTCTTGCAGCAATGTAAATTAATTATTTGGGATGAATGCACGATGGCACATAAAAAATCTTTGGAGGCTTTAGACAGAACCTTAAAAGATCTATGGAGCAATCATAACCAATTTGGTGGTGCAATGTTTTTATTAGCAGGAGATTTTCGTCAAACATTGCCAGTGATTCCACGATCAACACCAGCTGATGAACTCAATGCATGTCTAAAGTCCTCCAATTTGTGGAAACATGTCAAAGTACTTCATTTAAGCAAGAATATGCGTGTAGAGTTGCAAAATGACCAATCTGGAAACATATTCTCTAAACAACTCATTGACATTGGTAATGGCAAATTTCCTATAGACATGTTGACTGGCTGCATTAACTTTCCTCAAAGTTTTTGTCAGTTAACTCGATCAAAAGATGAACTTATTCAGAAGGTGTTTCCAGATGTTTCTCAAAATTACAGAAGCTATGATTGGTTGAGCGAACGAGCTGCATTGGCTGCAAAAAACATAGATGTAAATGAATTAAATTTAAAAATTTAAGAACAAATTACAGGCGAATCAAGGATATATAAATCAATTGATTCGGCTACTAACCAAGATGATGTAGTGAACTATCCACCAGAAACTCGCTGGATTTGCCAGGATTGCCACCTCACAATCTTCAATTAAAGGTTGGATCGGTAGTTATAATGTTGCGAAATATCAACCAACCGCGTCTTTGCAACGGCACACGGTTAGTGATAAAAAAATTACTAAACAACGTGATAGAAGCAACTATACTGAAAGGAAAGTATAAAGGAGAAGACGTTCTCATACCGCGCGTCCCAATGATGCCGACTGATGTGCCGTTTGACTTTAAACGACTACAGTTTCCAGTTCGGCTTGCTTTTGCTATGACCATAAACAAGTCCCAGGGGCAATCATACGCGGGGATCGTGCGGTCCATGGCCCTTTACGGAGCACCGGTGTGGGCGCGTTCGCTAAAGCAGCGAACGACTCGCCGTCTGAACGCGTCCCAAAGGGTCATGGCGATCCGTATGATCCGAGGATACCGTACGATCTCCTGCGAGGCGGCGAGCCTCCTTGCCGGAGTATCGCCATGGGATCTGGAGGCAAAAATCCTCGCGAACCTCTATGAGGAGCGCGAGGAGGCGAAACGCCGGGGCGAAACTCCGCTGCCGCGACAACTCGCGGCTCGGCGGACAGAGCTCCGGCAGGATCTCATGGCGACATGGAGACAGCGATTGTCACAACCCCGCGCTGGGCTCGCCACCATTGCGGCGGTAGTGCCCCTCTTTGAGGCTTGGCTGGAGAGACCTCACGGCGCCCTCACCTTCCGCCTGACGCAGGTCCTCACCGGACACGGTTGTTTCGGGAGGTTCCGGTTTCGGATCAAGCGGGAGGTGACGCCCGGGTGTTTCCATTGCACGGATCGCCCCGAGGACACGGTGGAGCATACGGTGGAGGTCTGCCCCGCTTGGGCGGAGCCACGCCGTGTCCTCGTGGATGCGATAGGCGGCAGCGTCCTCTCGCGCCCTGCCCTGGTTCAGGCCATGGTACGGAGCGAGAGGGAATGGGAAGCCGTCTCCTCCTTCTGCGAAGCAGTAATGCTCGCGAAGGCGGAGGCGGGACGCGTGAGAGAGCACCAACAACGGAGTCGCCCTCACGCCCTCAGCAGCAGCCGCCTCAGGAGACGCCTGGGACTTCCGGCGCCGCGAGACGATCTCCGGCCACCGTAGATCCGGGCCTGCGGACGGCAAGTAATGGGTAGCTCGCCGTCCGATCAGCAACAGGCCCGAGAGTCGACGGCGCGTTGTGTTCCACGCGCGCCTCAAAGAGTTGTCAGCAAGGGACGGGGCCCGTCATGGCCGATGCCTGCCCGGGGGTTGAGGATAAATTCGAAACAGAGTTACCTCGCCCCTGGGCACTCAAAGGCAGGAAGGAACAGGGGTGGGTTTTAGTCAGTAAGAGTCTGACACGCCCTCCCGCTCCACCCAGAGCGAGAGAAGGGAGAAGTCATAGGATGATTTCCCACCCCACAAAAAAAAAAAAAAAAAAAAGGGGCAATCATTAAGTGTTTGTGGTATTAATCTGGAAAACCCATGTTTCTCACATGGTCAATTGTATGTTGCCTGTTCCCGTGTTGGAAAACCATCAGATTTGTTTGTCTATGCGCCAGGTAATCAAACAAAAAACATCGTATATCACAAAGCACCAATGAAAATAAAACTGATTTTTGTTAATAATTATGATTCACATGATTAACATTAAGCGATTACTTATTTTTAAATGCTTATATATGTTTTATTTAATTATATTTCTTATTCACAACGCCCTATCACCAGGGTGACGGTTCTGTTCAGGAGAATTTTTTGCTCCGACTATAAAATATGTAGCAACAAAAAAATGTCACATTACAAATCATTCTGACAGGACTTTATTGCAATTTAATTAGGCAGTACGAAGTCTGCCGGGTCAGCTAGTATTGTAATAAAGTCGCATGTTATAATATTCTTTCATGGAGTGTAAATCATAGTTGCGAAGTTCATTACCACGATATGTACGTTACTGCGAAAGTTTACCATTGCGACGTACATTGTCCAATTCTTGAACTGCTAATTTAAGTAGTGCAGAATAACTTTAAATATCTTAAGGAATCAAGCAACAATTTTTCAGGTACTCACTAAAATAACGCGTAGATGAACAACTCAACTCAAGGCATTTCAATTAAACCACTAACAGGCACTTTTGAATCGTCAGTCAAAACAACAGATGAAGCCATTTCGACGCCCCCCGCGAATAATCCGGTAATCGTAAAAGTGTAAATGTTCAGGAAAAATAAAAAACCATTTTTCCTTAATAACTCAATTAAACAACAAGTATCAAAGATTTTTTAAATCGCGTATGGAAGCTAATTTTTTCAGCTATCTGGTTATTTCAACAAAATTTAAGTAGTCCCAAGGGCTTCGTTATAATTTAGCTGGATGCATTTTACTATATTAGTGTAGGTCAAGCTCTGGTCAGTAATGTCACTTACGATATTGTTCGTGTAAATTTATATTTAGACGGCAACAGTAAAATCTTGTTGCGATATTATTCGTGTAAATTTATATCTTCAACGGCACCGGTAAAATCGTGTTGCGCTATTATTCGTGTAATTTGTTTTGTATACTGAACATTTGTAAAAAGCAATTATTAGGTTATTCGATTGTTTAACAGTAACGTAAATTTTATTGTTATGACTATTACTGTTTATTCGAATAGTTTACTTAAGTATTACTTGATGATTATTATAGTATGTTTTATGAAATAAAGGATATTCTAGTAAATGAAACAACTTTGGTTAGTTTGACAAAACACGATAGTTATTATTATCATAAAAACATAGACACTGCACTGAAGACACGACGATTACACATGATTACACATGAATTTATAAAAATTATATTAAGGTCCTATTAAAGTTAAAAATCTTAATCAGAATCCTCATCGTGACCTGATTCAGTATCACAAAAGCTTAAGTTCCTATAAAATGGTTGATAATGGTGGGGAATTGCTTGGGAGTTACACAGGCTGAGGAGATCATTACCTATACAAAGCTTTTTTAATAGGGAGGGGCTTGTCGTATGCTGGCTTTAATTCAATACTTTCAATTGTTTAGGACACCTGTTTCTGCCGACGCTGTCTGCTTCTGCCTGCATCGTAATCCAATTCAATATAATCCTGATCAAAATCATATTTGAAAAGAAAACAGTTAGGTTTACTGTATGACACACTAACCTCCATCACATCGGACCATCTTACTTTTTCTCCTGTCTTATCTTGAAGCCATCTTTTGGGTTCAACAAGTTCTTTTATGTTGAGGATTTCAGATTGTTGCATTTCTTTTAGGATATATTTGTCTCCGGAGACTTTAGCGTTCATGATGATACTATATACTTGGTCCGGTGTGTATAAAACTTTGTTTTCAGAGCTCTTTCAATACATGCGTGCATGGAGTCGCCTTCATTTTGGCTATGTCCACCAACAAAAAACCGATGGGTAATGTCAATTTGAAGAGTCATTGCAATGTAAAGATACAATGCAAAAATATATCTGTTTTTATTCTGGCCATAACAACCATGCATCAGAGTAAAATATAATTTTTGCGTATACCTTTTTCGTGTACGGTCTTGACAAATTGAAACAAGCAACTCCCTATTTCGATGCACCCTTTTTTTCCGATTTGAGCTTGCCAAACGTAACAGAACCCTAGTTTGTTTAGAGCGTCAAAAACTGTAAAATTATAAATCGGGTATTTACGTTTGTAGTGGAAAATTGACACTTCAGACTGTGGTACATTCAAAACTTTTTCTAAATCAAAAATGGCCACAACGGTGTCATCTTTATTTAGTGTTTCTTTTTCTTCTTTTTTAATTTCACGAACTCTTTCTTTCATCCTCAAATGTTTCCTGTAATTTTCTTCTAAAGACGCCTTTTCAACAGAGTCAGCTTGCTGATATTGTGAACATAAAGTACACTGATCCTTTTTAGGTTAAAAAAAGGAATAGTTGTAGTTAGTATTAAACACTCTTTCATATTGTCGTTTTGAAGCCACCTCAACAATATCTGGATAGTTCTGATTTGCAAACCATGACTTGTAAAGTCGGTACATTTTTGAAATATTAAGAGATTCAGACAAATATTCTCGTTTAGACTCTTTTCTCGTGTAATGCGATTCTACTTTGGGAAATAAATCAATATGATTTCTGATACTGTCTTCTGTATCTAGCTTCATTTGATGCGGTCTATTCTGATGCCTACCTCGTTTATCGATCAAATTTTCATCTCTTTTAATTTTTTCTAAGGCTGTGTAAATCATTTGCTCAGTAATAGAAAGAGTGTTTAAAAAAATACCTTGCATACTTGGATTTCTTCATCGTTGAGGGGAAAATAATATTTTAATGTTTGAGATCGGTTACTTTTTCTATTCACGGTTACCCTTTTAACATCATTGGATTTAACATGTCGTGTAATGTATTGCCATTGAAATTCTCGATTGGCAAGTTTATAAAAATTAGTATGTAGGGCTAACCTGTCTTCTGTATTGAATTTTAACCCGCAACCTTTTTTACAGGCACAATTACTTAAAATATTCTTTTTCTCATGATGTTTTTTATTACGAGCACCTTCATATGCTTGGCCCGAATTTTTAAGTTTCTTGTTCTTATTATCTCTCCATTCACTTGGGTCTCCTTTACGTTTTCTACTCAGCTTTTTTGATTGGAGTTGATTTTGATTTTCGGATTCAGACACTTGGTTCGTTAATTCGTTTATATCATTGACAGCAGGAACTTCTACAGGGATAGCTTTTATGGGTGTTCCAGGTTGGTCAAGTCTGTCAGGTTCCTCGTCAACAGAATTCAGACTTGATTGATCAATTAAATCCAAAGGGTCTAAGTTCATACTATTGTTAATGTCCTGTTCTATCAAATTTTCTTCAGAATCCTCTAAAAATATTCCTTCTACGTCTAATTTCGCTTGATCGGCTTCGCTAAGTGTTTGGTTTATGGTCTTTGGATTTTTTTTGTTGTTTTTCTCTTCATTATAGCTTAGAACACGTTCTCGTAATATCAATATAGAAAAGGGTTGTATATGGAGCCACTCGATAATGAATGTAGCTGGAAATCGTTTTCTTAATAAAACCCCGAATAAGCCTGTACTAGCACTTACTTAAATAAGGTAGAAAACTATTTACCCGAATAATATCGTAACAATGTTTACTGTCAAATCATATTAGATATTTTTTTTCGTAAAGATCTAAAACCATATTATTCGTTTAAAATATATTTTAACGAATTTTTATGGAATATACGCGTAGTTTTTCATATCTTCGTAAATAAAAATAGAAAAATTCTGAAAAAAAATTACATGGTGTATTTTAACTTCTAGATGCCGAAAAACGCATAACATGAAAAACCCCGTAATAGGTCATTACCGGATTATTCGCGGGGGACGTCGATTTGCATGTTCCAAAATATAGATCTCTATGGAGAATAACGTGTAAGAAACTCCATGGACACTCTTTTAAGGTGAAAGCTCCAGGGTAGCCCACGAAATTCAAATACCACTATCGGCCATTTGCATTGCTGACATCTCTTTCAGGCACACGTGAAACACTACGCGCCGTCGACTCTCGGGCCATGTCCTGATCGGACGGCGAGCTAAGTAGTTCTTAACAAAAAATTTAAATGAACAATCATTTTAATAACGAAAAAAAACATGCCTTAAATATAAGGCTTATTTGAACTTAGAATTCTTAGTCGATCGCGAAGTTATCACTGTTTAAAAACTGCAGTTTCATATAAAAACCTAACGTTATGTGCCAGTAGGATCATTTAATTTATCTTTCTCCCTAACACAGGTATCTTAGAACTAATTCTGAAACTAGATTTGAAATTCAGAAACAAGATTTCAGCCAAGATTAGTACCAATTCTGGTAGTTCAAATTAGAGTTTCATGAACGAACACAATTCTGAAATGCGGGTCCTAATGGAGTGAGATCCCAGATCCGCCAGACATGACTTATTTTCTGATTCACAAAATTTGTGGAATTTAGTAGTATTAGTATTTTTTTTTTTTTAATGGATTAGTAGTGTTAGTATTTACTTTGACCGTACGCGTATCTAATAGCCAATTTACCGCTATCAGGCGCTAAAGTTACCACACCACAGCACACACCACACCCACACCCTCTCACAGAGAGGAGGCCGGTGCCCCAGCAGTGGGGAGATTAAAAGGCCGATGATGATGAGGCGCTAGTTACGTAATATATGTTATTTACTTTTTTTAAAGTTTGAGTGTTGATTTTCATGGCTGTTTTGCAGAATAGTAGGTACTAAATAGTTCATAGTTAATTAATATTTTATCGCTTAATTAGTTATTATAATAGTCTAAGGGCTGGTCGCCACCTCGAGTGAGGTCCTATCCACACGGCTGAAATTTTTGCATAGTTTATTTAATAGGAGTAAATAATGATAGCTACAACCTAGTAGTCTTTAAGTCAAGAGTGAATAAGTTACGTCTAAGCAAGCGTGCTCCATCTTCGACCACATCATCGCTTACCATCAGGCGAGATAGTGGTCAAACGCGTGCCTATCAACAATAAAAAAATAAATAAAAAAAACTTTTTAACAAAAAAAACAACCCACTTCCAAAAAAGAAAATACACTAAAAAATTAAAAAATAACTTAAATTTCAGTAGTCGGAGTTTGTATTTTATTTCTTCGTTATTTGACACTGACTGCCGAAATGAAAGTTATTTTTTAATTTTTTAGTGTATTTTCTGTTTTGGAAGTCGGTTGTTTTTTTGTTAAAAAGTTTTTTATTTTTCAATTTTTATTTGTGATACCCCAGAACTAAAAACTCCAATAACATGGAACGTGGAATTTAAACATACTCGTAATTGGAGAAAACAAAAACGTCATCTAGGTTTACGTATTTTTCGTTTTGGTTCAGTTTCTCAAAAAGCGCTAAAGCAATTTCGATAAAATTTATATGGAACCACCTCAGGAGTAGGTATATGCTTTCGGATAAAAAAATAATTTTAAAAATCGGTCCATAACTGACGGAGAAATCAGCGGACATACATAAAAAAAAAAAAAACATATAGTCGAACATAGAACCTCCTCCTTTTACGAAAGTCAGTTAATGAAAGTCAGCGATGATTTGGGAGGCTGCTAAAGACTTGGTTTGGGTTTTCAAATATGATCTAACGGTATGCAAAAAAAAAATAACGGTCAAAGTACATACTAACACTACTCAAACTCAAAGATTTTGCTAATCAGAAAATAAGTTATGTCTGGAGGCTCTGGGATCTTAGACAATAATGGCGATACCTTATGGTCATCGTATCTTAAGTTCAGGTAAGTTAAGTGCCTTGTCTAGAATAAACCGAAGCAGTTTTAATGATCTAACTTAAGCAACTTACTTGTTACAACTTATAGCCGTTGGGTGTATTTAGTTAACTGCTGGCAATCTGCTGTACTTTGAAGAGACAAGTGATATTGTTATTTTGACAATTATAAAAAAACTTGAGAGGTGTCAAGGGACACCCGGATGGAACGAAGTTCCTTTCGATTAATTAGTGAAGGAATTGTAATATTTTTTTTTTTTTTTTAATTTATAATATTTTTTTTATTATTAACTACGCACACACGCACGCACGTAAGAAGTTATACTTCATCATCTCATCTCATCTCATCGCAGCTCAGCTCAGTTCAGCTCAGCTCAGCTCATCTCATCTCATCTCATCGCAGCTCAGCTCAGCTCAGCTCAGCTAAGCTAAGCTCAGCTCAGCTCAGCTAAGCTCAGCTCAGCTCAGCTCAGCTCAGCTCAGCTCAGCTCAGCTCAGCTCAGCTCAGCTCAGCTCAGCTCAGCTTTGTTCCAAGCTCCGCTAGATTTAACACACGAAATTGGTTAGATAATGCTTGATCTGCTTGCAAACTTTGTACCTACCAACCAAAAATACAAGAAGTTTTTATTAGATTGTTTTTCCAACACAATCTTTTTGGATGGACAGCCTCATTAGTGTCGTGACAACTTTTCGTAAGAATTTTTTCCGTCTAGCCCCCTTTCACAACGCGCGATAAGGAACTTCGTTCCAATAAAATGTTACGTGTGTTGTTGTGAGGATGGATGTATGGATGTAGGTATGTATGGATGTTTGTTACTCTTGCACGCAAAATTACTGAACAGATTTTGATAAAACTTTATAGTAATATAGCTCAGAATAACGTATAGGATATAATTTATTATGGAAGAAGTACTAATTCCACACGTTCTTTAGTTCTTTATTATGATAAATTAGGGTTTTAAATTAGAGAAATTGGTTCTCAGGTGATAGCCTCGACTTCGGGAGGTTCCTGTTAAGGATAAGGCACAGGAGGATCATGTGGATCGCCCGGAGGACGCAGTGGAGCATACGGTGAAGGTCTGCCCCGCTTAGGCGGAGCACCTCCATGTCCTCGTGGAGACGATCGGCGGTGGCGAACTCTCGCGTCTGGTTCTGGTCCAGCCCATGGTACAAAGCGAGAGGGCATGGGAAGCTGTGACCTCCTTCTGCAAAACATTAATGCTCGTGGAAGAGGAGGCGAAACGCGTGTGGGAGACGTAACGGAGACGCCCTCACGCCCCCAATAGCAACCACCGCAGGAGACACCCTGGGCGTCGGGGGTAGCAAGCCGTAGGTACGGGCTTGCGGACGGCGAGTAATTTGTAGCTCGCCGTTCGATAAGGACCAGGCCCGAGAGTCGACGGCGCGTAGTGTTCCACGCGCGCCTCAAAGAGATGTCAGAAAAAACTGACGGGGTCCGCCAGGACCGATGCCTGTCTGGGTCGCGGATAAATTCGAAAGAGAGTTACCGCAGCCTTTGGCACAGGCAACTGAGGAACAAGGGTGGGTTTTAGTCAGTAATAGTCTGACACGCTCTAAGTCATACGTCGCCGACCCCGTTGCGACGACTTTTTTTCATAGAAATAGTTCTCGCTGCTTAGCGGTTTATGTACATTCTCCTCGGACTGCTTATAGATCCTTATAAAAGTTCTCTTTTCAAACTGCAGAGTTATCATCACCTAACTAATCCCATTGCAAAACTTGCATTTCAAAACAACACACAAATCAATTTCCCCTCAGGAACACGAAGTTGGCCTTCATAATAGAACAGCCCTGGAACACCAATTATACTCGTACCTACCCCTTTTCATAATATAGTCATGAGAATAATAACTAGTGCGCGACCAAAACATGATTTTTACCCGAAACCGAATCCGTAACCGAAACTCACTTCAATCAATCTGCCTAGCCTTTGCCCAACTATCTTGGGTCAGCTTCCAGTCTAACCAGATGCGGCTGTATTTTTTTATTTTTTAAATTGCCCCACACTAGGAATTAATACTCCTGTATCGTGGGTGCGTTCACAAACATTTAAATTCACATACACAAGACACCCAGACCCGGAAAAACTATCTGTAGGCCATACAAATATTTGTTCCGTGCGGCGATCGAATCCGCGACACGCAGCGCAGCAGCCGAACGCTCAACCACTACGCCAACCGTGCCGTCATTTACATGGAGCGATTGCCTATCTGACCTCCACAACCCAGGTACTGGGCACCCCTCTAGCTAGTCTTAGCAAGGGGTACGATACCCCTTGCTAAGACTAGCTAGACTGACTATCTGACGCCCGCGGTTACACACGCGTTTATGGTTACTGTGTCGTAGTGTGATGTTATAAAGTCTATAACCTTCCTCAATAAATAGGCTATACAGAGCAAAATGGTACTTCGCTAAGCTACTGGCGGCGCCGGCCAGCGCAAGCGCACCCCCACATCCCTCATGATCGCCCGCCTTGCACATTATGAATGTGCGCGTGGTACTTGATTAAACTATGATATCTTCTAATATATTCGTTAAAATCAAATGATGTCAAGCGCAATTTTGTAATAACGTATTTATTTGGATAAGGATTAATATAATGTTTATAAAAACACCTTCGTGAATAATGCATTATTTTAGAACAAATTTGATTACAAAAATAATTTTTCAATTCGATCCAGTAGTTCTTGAGATTAGCGCGTTCAACCAAACAAACAAACTCTTCAGCTTTATAATATTAATATATAAATATATATATACAGGGTGTAACGGAAAGGTGTGGTCATATTTTAAGAACCGTTCTGACCATGGAAATGAACAACTTTCTATAAGACAAAATAGAAAAGTCCCAAAAATAAAATTGTACGTTCTATACAAAGTTATCATCAGCTGATCAATATTTGTATGGGAGGTAAAAACATTTTTTTAGAATTACCTCAGGTTTTTTTGAAGAAATTTGTTCATATAGATAGGGAGATGCAGTTCTCAAAATATCGTCGTCGTGGTGTCGTACCAGGCGGCGGCCAACTTGATGTCACGTGGTGTTGCGACAGTCGTCGAGAGGATCCGGCGACTGGGACTCGAGGTGGCATTGCACAAGTCCGAGGCCATGTGTTTTCATGGTCCTCGGAATGCGCCACCGTCGGGTTTCCAGATAATGGTAGGAGGGGTTCACATCGGCGTCGAGGGGACGATGAAGTACCTGGGACTCGTCCTCGACAGCCGGTGGAACTTCGTCGAGCATTTTCGACGTTTGGCTCCCAGATTGGAGCGAGCCAGTGCTGCTCTGAAGCGGCTTCTGCCCAATCTGGGGGGTCCAAACGCCTCCTGCCGGAGGCTCTACGCGGGGATCGTGCGGTCCATGGCCCATTACGGAGCACCGGTGTGGGCGTGTTCCCTGAGGAAGCGACCAGCTCGCCGGTTGAACGCGTCCCGAAGGGTCATGGCCATTCGGCTCATCCGCGAATAACACACGGTCTCCTGTGAGGCGGCGAGCCTCCTTGCCGGACTGTCGCCATGGGATCTAGAGGTCAGGGTCCTCGCGCTGCTCTGGGAGTGGCGCGAGGAGGCTAAACGTCGGGGCGAAACTCTGCTGCCGCGACACCTCGCGGTTCGGCGGACGGAGCTCCGGCAGGATCTCATGGCGACATGGAGACAGCGACTGTCGCAACCCAGCGCTGGGCACGCCACCATTGCGGCGGTAGTGCCCCTCTTTGAGGAGTGGCTGGAGAGGCGTCACGGCGTTCTCACCTTCCGCCTGACGCAGGTCCTCATCGGACATGGTTGTTTCGGGAGGTTCCTGCATCACATCGGGCGGGAGGAAACGCCCCGGGCGTTTGTTACCACTGCGCGGATCGCCCAGAGGACATGGTGGAGCATACGGTGGAGGTCTGCCCCGCTTGGGCGGAGCACCGCCGTGTCCTCGTGGATGCGATAAGTGGCGGCGACCTCTCGCGCCCGGCCCTGGTTCAGGCCATGGTACGGAGCGAGAGGGAATGGGAGGCAGTTTCCGCCTTCTGCGAAGCAGTAATGCTCGTGAAGGCGGAGGCGGGACGCGTGAGGGAAGCTCAACGTAGTGGACCTCGCGGCCCCGGCCGCTACCACCACAGGAGAGGTACTGGGCGTACCAGGCGTAGGACGTCGCGAGACGATTTCCGGCCACCGTAGACCCGGGCCTGCGGACGGCGAGCAGTGGGTAGCTCGCCGTCCGATCAGCACCAGGCCCGTGAGTCGACGGCGCGTAGTGTTCCACGCGCGCCACAAAGAGATGTAGTCAGCCACCACTGACGGGGCCCATCGTGGCCGGTACCTGCATGCCTAGGGGTAGCGGATAAATTCTGAAAATGAGTTACCGCACCCCTGGGCACTCAGGCAGGGAAGGAACAGGGGTGGGTTTTAGTCAGTAAGAATCTGACACACCCTCCCGCTCCACCCAGAGCGGGAGAAGTCATTGCATGATTTCCCAACCCACAAAAAAAAATAACCCAACTTTACAAAACTGCGTATATCTCGGCAATTAAATGGCGAGAACTGGACCCTTTTTGCTTGGACGCCTACATTTTATCTTATAAAGTTATGAGACCATTGAAAAATCAGCCCTAACTTTCATAAAACACTAAGTAAATTAGTGAAACAATCATTACAACACAAATGATTACACTCAAAGACTCTCAGAGTCTCTATCACAACTTTCAGCTCAGACTCTCGTTTTAGTGGAGCCGAATATTCGGCCACTTTTGGAAACCGAAACCGAACCTTCGGTTGTACACTAATAATCACTTTAAAATATAGGAAGGGCTTCATAACACATAGTTATGCCAACATCTTTGTTTAATAGTTTCACTTGTACAAGACGTACAAACACCTATGACGAAGCTGTGTTATTAATCAGGAAGCTCAGTATTTGCGAAGCATAGAAATTACTCTTTGATGATACAGTAAGACCTGTACCATGAAACTACCGAAACATGATGACATTCGTCCATGAACAGATTGACATTCGTTTGATATATACATTGCTGGTTTTCATCAGATTTGGTTGTCAATAGACAGTGTGTATGACGCAATGGAATAGGAATATTTGCAAATAACTTATAACATTTTGCAAGGAGTTATGGGTTTCTGTTTTATTGTTGTAAAAGTTGCCACAATATTGTCTTCCGTCGATACTTCAAAAGTTAAACCTATACGAAAAAGTGTTTTAGTAAGTAGGTATGTATTATGAAACTACAAAACATACAAATTGACATTCATTCGAAAAATAAGACTAGCAATGATAGCAATCCATTGCTAGTCTTCTTTTGTTGCTGCTGTCAATACTTAGTGTGTATGACGCAATGGATGTGGCATAAATGCAAATAATTTAGTATATTTTGAAAGGTGGTACTAGTATAATAATATATTTTGTTGTAGCTTTGGTCACAACATTGTCTTCACACGATACTTCAGAAGTTCATAACCTATACCGTGTTTTACAGAGAGTATGAAATCTCAATGAATGAAATACTTCATATCGTAGACAAAGTTAGGGATGTCGCTTGAGCCAGTATGCTTCAAATGTTATGAGACTCGAAAATTGCTCAAAATGATTCATAAAATAAGTCTAAATTCGAAATATGTCTAAAATTTTTCGGATATACATATTTCCTGATGGTGGACACTGTGGACCAATATTAATTTACAAACTATTTTTTCAGTTTTCTACCATACAAGAACGCAATGGAACGGTTGGGAATTCTTCAAAAAAAAATGGAGAGACAGCCCTAGCTTGGGGATCACGTACGAACTATAAAAGAAAATATGCTTGGTTTTCATTACACATTTTGTAAGACGAAATATAATCTTGTGCCTTATATTTTTTCTTACGTTTCTGGATTCCCGAATTTGAATACATTACGAACAGATTTTGGACCCGCAGTAGAGGTTAAAATGGTTTAAAATTTTCCTGTATTATTAATAGATTCTCGAGTGATATATTTTAAGATGGAGGTCAACCATGCTGATCTAATTGGGGATGTTTATTTGTTGATGAAAGACGCGTGTTATTTGATGTTTACATTTGATATATGTTTATAGTTTATGTTCCCCTAATTGGCGATGTCTTAGTCTGCATTCAATTTCTTAGAATACATAGTTAAGTACTTACTTTCATTTTCATAATTAGGTGGCAGTACCTACCAAGAATAGAATTACAACCCAAAAAAAAAACACTCAAGAGGCTTAGCAACTAACAAGACTTGATACAGTGACAGCTGACATAAATGATACATGATTTTATTTTTGTAAATAGGTTTTAACAACACTTTTACACGTCAACATGGTTTTTTGTCAGTTGTAGCTAGATGAGGTTGGTATTTCCTAGCTGACTACTCTGAGAAGAAATACCGAAACAAGCTCAGAGGTCAATATTACATAACCATAAGACGGTTTGATGTGGATGCACCAGTGGGCGCATACCAAGCAAGACACAAAATTGTATTTGAATATATCAGATGCTGAAGTCAAGTCAATAAACGGACAGATTGTATCAGAAAAAGTGAAAAAGAATAAATATGTAAGTGAAGGAGAAGTACTGCTAAACGTGAGCTTTAACATTGCATTGACCGTTTCAGTACCAGTTATCGGAATTGATACGGGTACCTTATTCACCACGTTTGTTATTAAGTTGTACAGCTTTCCACAGACTGGTACCGTACCCTTGCATGTTTTAACAGTCAACAAACTCCATCAATTCACCATTCAACGCTCATCATTTTGCGTCTCGTTCGTGAACCGTAGCGATTATCTCGAGGTGGTGTCTCGCGGGACTCGGTAGAGACAACAATACGACCAGAGACAAAGACCGTCTCGAGTTTACGACTACACAACCCAGTGGTGGTATAAAAGTCACTGTAGGTAGGTATAAACCCACTTATACTGTCGAAGATACAGACTATTGAGGAGCATGATAAAAAGGGATACGTGTATAATTTACATAAAAAAATATTGAACGTCTTAACAATAGAGTCTGTGATTAATAAGGTCAACCTATTAGGGTCAACTCATTCTGAGATGTGATATACCTATCTATACAGTAATACAGACGCGAGTAGCTTATAAATACCTTCACTATTCAGTGTTAACAGAATTCAAATACACCCCGCGGAATTAAAATTCATTCGAATTATCTCATTGAACGGTGTAAGTAGGTACTTTATTGTGTAGTAAAATAAAGATTTCAATTGTAGAACTATCATAAAAAACCTTCCCTGAAAAATATGCATTTAAAAAACTAAAACCCCATCTAAATCGGATCAGTAGCTTTTTTAATAAAACGCTGACTTACAAATATACATAAGTACATACGGGTTGAACACAGAACTTCCTTTTTTGGCGAAGCGTCGTGTCTCAGTGTGAGCAGACCCCTTAGCTGTAAGTTTTATTGGTGAATTCAGGAAATACAATATCTTGTTTATTTTCGAAGAATTCTCACCAAGTTCTAAAATGATCTGAAAACGTTTAAAAGTTAAACTTGAGATTCCTATTATAAAAGAGTAAGCTGCAGACTGAACACTTGGCCCAAAAACTGCCTTTTTAATATTGTGGTCTTAGATCGTAAACATATAACCCAGGACAGATGCTGTTTACCATAAAGTGGAAATAAAAAGTCTGCAGACCAGAAATTAAGGCTTGCCTTAGAATTTTACTGTCTTTTTAAATGAGTCTTTAAAAATATATTGTTTAAATCTACATTTTTTAAATATTTTTCTTTCATCATTTGAATGAAATTATTTCTTAGTTTCTCTTTATGACTGTTAGTAATACTAATAAGGCGATATATTCCCTACTAGCTTCTGCCAGCAGCATCGCTTGCGTAGCATTTTATTAGCCTTAGTTACGCCTTAAATGACTATACACTTATAGACTATACTACTTGCCAGAAAAATCTTATCAGAATCGGTCCAGCCGTTTCGAAGATTAGCTGGAACAAATAGACAGACAAAAAAAAAAATTTAAAAACCGATTTTTAGGCATTATCGTCTTATGTCTGAGCTTAAAAAAAGAGTGGCACTCCGGGAGTGCCGACAGAAGTGAAAACTTGAACAAAAATGCCCACACGGCTTAAAAAGTTTTCACTTCAAAAACTATTTTTTACATTACAAATACACCTTTATTTATTTGCATTGATGATGTCTTGATATTAAAACTACATTATAGACTTGTGTTGTTTTAACAAGTCATCGGGTAGATAGGTACCACTGCGCGGACCGCCCAGAGGATACGGTGGAGGTCTGCCTCGCTAGGGCGGAGCACCGCCGTGTCCTCGTGGATGCGATAGGTGGCGGCGACCTCTCGCGCCCGGTCCTGGTTCAGTCCGTGGTACGCAGCGAGAGGGACTGGGAAGCAGTCTCCGCCTTCTGCAAAGCAGTAATGCTCGCGAAGGCGGAGGCGGGACGCATGAGGGAAGCTCAACGGAGTGGCCCTCACGGCTTCGGCGACTACCACCGCAGGAGAGGTACTGGGCGTAGAACGTCGCGAGACGATCTCCGGTCACCGTAGACCCGGGCGACTCAAAATTAGTTTATATAAAATTTTATATTATAGGTAGGTATATAAATAAGCTCAATACTCAAGACTTAAAAGGTTTATTATTTTTTTGCTTTTTAGTTCTTTTTCGTCGGTTAATTTTTTTGTTACAAGGTTTTTTATTTTATGATTTTTTCTGACTCGCATCATATTTCAGCACTTTGAGGCTAATTTCTAATCCTTCATCATTCCTATTGCCACTAAACTGATGATGTAACCATCCTTCCATGAAGTTCTCAGGATATTGACCACTTGAGGTTACCTCCAATATTGTAAAGACATCTTTTCGTCAAAGCATATTAAGAGTGGTATTTGTCACTAAAATCAGTTTTTATATCTAACTTCTATTGTTTAGGAAAGGTATGGCTTCCATCATCAGCTCAGTTTCATGATGTTTTGATTCCTAAATGCAAATACCTTATTAAGTTATGAAAAGTAAACAGAAACAATATTCGTGGTTAATTTTCGAGGTTTTCTCTCAATTGTATCAGGATTCCATAATCAGATTATGATTTCCTTGACATAGGATCACCCTTGAGGTATACCCTATCTAACAAAAAAGGAATCGTCAAAATCGGTTCATAAATGACGAAGTGAAGGCTGAACATACACAAAAAAAACAAACTAAAAAAGAATATATACGGTCGAATTGAGAACCTCCTCCTTTTTTTCGTCGGTTAAACATTGAAGTGTGTTTGTAATGTCAAAAAAATTAGGATGGGCAGTCACCACCAAATTAAACAATTGCTTGCATCTTGGAGGTTCAGCAGTCGTAGCGTTGAAAGCTGAAATATCGTACATGTTTGCAATCTGTCACAAATTTCACTATTGAATAATTTTGCCCTCAAGTCATGTGTACCTTTTCATTGTTAAATCTTATCCATTTCTGATTGGAAGTATCTCACTAAAGAATCTAGCCAACCCCTGTTCCTTCTCTGCCTGAGTGCCCAGGGGTGCGGTAACTTATTTTCAGAATTTATCCGCTACCCCCGAGCAGGCATCGGCCATGACGGGCCCGTCCTGTTTGCTCATTTGCTGACAACTCTTTGAGGCGCGCGTGGAACACTACGTGCCGTCGACTCTCGGGCCTGCTGCTGATCGGACGGCGAGCTACCCATTACTCGCCATCCGCAGGCCCGGGTATTGTAGTGGTGATTCCCCATTAAATTGTGTAAACAATGCATATCTATACGATAGCAGCAATCGCGGTTGATTTGCTGTCATTATTTGAATGGTTCCGTTGTCTGTCTCCGAAACTCTAAGATCTTTATGAAATTTAAATGGGACCATTTCGGAACAAATCCCTTCCGAACAAAAAAAGAATTATGAGACGGATTTCCTAAATCCGTCTCATAAATGACGAAGTTATGCCCTAACATACAAAAAAAAAATACAAACATCCGAATTGATAACTTAATTCCTCCTTTTTGAAGTCGGTTAAAAAATATCATGACGTCAGCGCCGGCTGTCGCTGAAAACCAGCGCTGGGGCTCTGTCTTGCATAGGGTCATAGCACTAAGCTGAGCGATGGCCGTTTTGCGTGGATGTGACGCATATTTTCCACCAGCTTTTCTTTTTTTGTTGTGTTTCTCTGTTTTGTGCGTCATTTTTACCGTAAATAAACGTATTATCTTTCTTTTCGTTTTAAATAAATCTAAACTTAAAATAATTTAAAAAATGGATAAATCATTAAAAAAAAGTCACACAGTAAACACAGTGTTATTCGTAGAACCGTTACCAAACTCCATAGATACTCAGAAAGCCAACCACCGTGCACAATCCTCTTAAAATTATCAATAACTCATCAAAGAAGTTACTGTCGAGAGCCAAGACACAAAGTATGACAAGTTCAGGAAATTAGTTCAGTAAGAGGACTTATAAACTAATGAAAAGTGTTTCTAGACGAAGAGGCGAACGGATTCACCCTGGTGGGACTGATTAAACAGGAACATGGAGGTCTATGTTCTAAATTCATTTAAAAGAAACCTCCCCACTTCACTAAACTCAGTTGCCATGACAATGGAAAAACCATCGATTACTTATTAATGTCCATACATGACACATTCGTTGTGCGTACCGCTAATAAGCGGAATTACCTGCCGGAAACTGTTTCCTGGCCCTGTAGACAAAGTAACATCGCTTCGTAGCGAAACGATATCTGAATTCGTCATCGTCTCTGAGATATCGATACAACATTTCCTAGCGTTAGCGTTCCTTCGTTATCTTTTTTGGCGATCACGATCGAGGCGAAGGCGAACTCTGAAAGCGCTGCTTGTCTACGCGTTTGTATGGGATAAACACGATAGCAATTCGTTTCTTTATGGTTTCGTTACGAATTATAACATTGTCTACCAACTTGCGATAACGATGTCGACAGTCGACTGACCACGTGACTTAGCGCGGTTTATGTCAATCTCATACATTTTAGTCTTTTCTAACTTCGTTATCGTTTTTAAATTGTTACTTTGTCTAAGCCCCCTGATATCTACAATGTGGGAGTCTTTAAGTCAACTGTGAATAGTCGTTAACCGCGAGCCTATCAATGATAAGAAACCGGCCAAGTGCGAGTCAGACTCGCACTGGAAGGGTTCCGTACCATAAACTGAAAAATAACCAACGGTTTTTTTTGGGCTGTATCTCATGATGCGTAATAAGTTGACAGTTGAAATTTTCACAGAATATGTATTTCTGTAGCCGCTATAACAACAAATAATGAAAAATAAAATAAAATAAAACTAAATTTCAACTAGTGTCTACCTATTACAGATAATGAAATACAGCTCGCTGACAATAACTTTTGATTGAGTCAAGTCGAGGCATATAGGGTTCATACTGAAAGATGACCGAAGGAAAAACGCGAATCATAAGATGACTAAAAAACTCTTTGCAAGATTTTTGTAAGTTGATTTTAATAATAAAAAAAACCCCGGCAAGGATGCAGTGCTTTTTGCACTGCATCCTTGCCGGGGTTTTTTCTGCACGACAGAAACATGAAACAAATTAGAATCGATAAAAGTTGAAGCTGAACGAAGACTTTCATATGGTATCCGAAAGTCTTTGCTAAATTCTTATGACAAGGTAGGCATAATAATCAAATAAGTATCTTTTTGCCCCAGCAGTGGGACATTAGAAGGCTGATGATGATGATGACCCGGGTCTAGTCGGCTACATACATGATGACCGCTGGGCAAAAATGTCCACACAATGTCGCCGAGGCCGGCTCAGAAAGCGGTGGTGACTGGCAAGATCACAAGCCTTTGTCATCGCCTTGGTTTAAAGTGGAGCGGGTAACTCTTTTTAAGGCTTTCTGCCAGTCTTTGTAGACGTGCACCCTGTGGGTTCGATATACGCAAAAGGCAAACAACGCCCTAAGAGTTCAGTATAATAATGCCTTCAGGGTGTTGTTGGGGCTTCCACGTTACTGCAGTGCGTCAGGAATGTTTTCCGAAGCACACATGTTGGCTTTTACGCCATCCTTAGGAAAAGGACGGCATCAATGATGCGCAGAGTGCGTGGGAGCGTCAACGACATACTGAGGGTCATTAGTGATAAGCCGTGTTGCGCCATCATGGCGCATTGGGTACATGCACATGTGCATGTGCCCGGTGCGTCCGGTGAGCGCAACAAATGCATGAATTAAAATCTGTATTGTGCCTTACTAACATAGCTTTTAAGTAGAATGTATTGCTAACATCATATGGATCAAGGTCTGAAATAAAATATTTTTATTTTATTTATTTTATTTACCTGCGCCACTTTAAACCAAGGCTTGTCTGGTATGGGGGAGGACTTTGCTTAGCAATGCGACACGATAGGTTAAAAAAAAAAAAGCCAGCCAGTCAGACTCGCGTATAAAGGGTTCCGTACCATCGCACAAGATTATACGCGTCTACTTGTTGCCATTATTAAGATCGAGCAGAAAAACCGGCCAAGTGTGTGTCGCACATTTAAGGTACCATATGAGGGTAATCAATATTTTGGTATTTTTTTTTGTAAAATGTACGTAATAATAAACATTATCACCAAATTTCAAGTTCATAGGTCAATGGGAAGTTAATAAAATCTTCGAAACAAAATTTTGTGTCAGACGACGGACAGATAGACAGACGGACAGACTGACAGACGGACACGTGAGTGACAGCAATAGGGCTCCGTTTGGACCCTTTGGGTATGGAAAAAAAAGCCAAAAAAAGAACACGTTCCTCGTAGGGTAGGTAAGTAAGGTAAAAATATATTAAAAATTAAAGGGAGTGCCCCTTTTCTAATGTATTTTTATTGTTTGATGTTATAGCGGCAATAGAAATACACATTCTGTGAAATTTTCAACTGTCTACGTGTTACGGATCATGAGATAGAGCCCGCTGACAGACAGGCGGACGGACGGACAGTGGAGGCTTAGTAATAGAGTCCTTTTATGTTCTTGTATATGGGTCGTGTTTATGAGCAGTGGCGGCCCAGTGGTAAAAGCCGCGACTTATAAGTTGTAGGTCGTGAGTTCAAATCTAGCCAGGCACTTTACTTTGTGTAAATTAATTCATCACCACTGCTCTCATAACGGTGAAGGAAAACATCGTGAGGCAACCGGCATGTCCTAGAACCAAAAATTCAAAGACATGTGACATTCACCAACCCGAATTACGGCCCACACCCTCTCACAGAGAGGAGGCCTGTGCCTCAGCAGCCTTTTAATGTCCAAAAGGCTGATGATGATGATGATGATGATTTGGGTTGGTTACTCTTCGGGTACGGAACCCTAAAAATCTTCGGTCAATCGTCAATATCACAGACAATTTGCAGCATAAAATGCTCTTCAAAATCTAAGCAAAACAGATCTCTCGCAAGTTATAATTAATATAAACATTGGTATAAACCCCGCTGCTCCCGTGGTTAGCATATCAAAAGTTCAAACACAACATTCTCATCGCGGTTTTAATGAAAAGCGATAGAATACAATGGCTCTCAATAAAACGAGACTCGTTGTGCCCCTGTCCATTTAAAATGCAGATAAGTATTCGAGATCACTTTATTCAGTGGACGAAATCGCTGTTTAACCAGAGAACAGGTGAATGGCAGTAGTTGAAGAACTGGAGAAAAAGTAATAATTTATATTTATAGTTTAAAAAAAATAAAAAACATGCTTTTTCTTCTGTTTTTAATCGACTTCCAAAAGGAGGATCAATTCGGATGTTTGTATTTTTTTTTATGTTTGTTTGGGCATAACTCCGTCATTTATGAATGGATTTCCAAAGTTGTTCTGTTCGAAAGAAGTTTGTTCTGAAATGGTCCCATTTAAATTTCATATAGATCTGATGATGCGTTTCGGAGACAGACAGCGGAACTCTTAAAAAAATGGCAGCAAATCAACCGCGATTGCTGCTATCGCCTAGATATCCATTGTTAACCCAATTTATTGGAGAAACACAACTAAAAAGTGAAAAATTTTATAATTTTTTACAAAAAAATAGAACCTACTTCCAAAACAAACAAAAGTGCAAAATAACTCTTATTTCGGCAGTCGATGTCAAAAAACGAAGAAACAAAACCAGGAACACCGACTTCCGAAATTAAAGTTATTTTGCACTATTTGTTTTTTTTTGCAGTCGGCTCTATTTTTTTGTAATAACAGTTTTTGTGTCTTCGTTTTTTGACACTAACTTCCGAAATTAAAGTTATTTTGCACTTTTTGTTTTTTTTGGAAGTCGGTTCTTCTCAGCAAACCCGGATACCCATATCTTGGAATGGATAAAAAATAACTAGTCCGTATATTTGATTTAGAATGACGATACTTAGCTAATCATACATTGGTGCCGATTCTGTTGTGGCACAAACTAAACTTAATTTAGGCTATTGCTATCTTTTTCTATTTAATAAAACAAGAAAGAGACGGACTTAAATTAGAGCGGTCAAATTTAGTTTAACTTTGGGGGTAAGGTTTAAGGGTACACGTAAAAACATCTCTAAACTAGTTTGCATCTCTACCTTAGTTCATACTTGTAGCCGTCCTTTTCTCGCACTGCCTTTAAGTAATAGATAGCGATTCTCTAATTTTAGTTTAGCCATTGAACAAGAGAATCAACACCATTGATACCCAAACTAAACATGTAGATTAGTATACAAATTTTCAGCTCATTCAGAAACCGGGCAGTGGTTCAAATTTAACTTCTAGGATTTGTTTACATAGTTACATGTGAAGCTAATTGTATAAGTGTATATAGACATTAGTCATTGGTATATATTTCGCTTGATGGTCTCGTGGCTAAATATTAACAGCCACTCGAGTCTTCAAGGTAAATTAACACCAGAAGGTCGGTTCGTGGATTGGTGGCCATGAAACACATATTTTTAGTCCCCTCCGGGTCTTGGAAATCATTTGTAGGGACATAGTTGGGAGATGGCTTCACACGTACAAAGGCTCCACAACGCCAAGATGAAGATGTTGAGGTGGTCCGGAGGTGTAACGAGGCTAGAACAAGTGCGAAATGAGCATATCCATAGTTTCAAAGTTACCCCCATATCAGAGAATCTAACCGAGAACCGGCTCAGTTGGTATGGTCACGTGATGCGAAAAGACGAGAAATACGTAGTGAAAAAAGCGTTGCTGTTGCAACTGCCTGAAAAGAAGAGAGGTAGAGGACAACCTCCTGCTACATGGTGGACCAGCATGACGAAACTCTTATCAGAGGAAGAACTGCCCGACTCGATAACCCAGGACAGATTGTCCTGGTGCCACAAAATTAGAAGACCCAACCCCACATAAACGAAAAGAGCGAGGAAGAAGAAGAGGCATTCAGGATGGCTAGAAGCTTGATTTTTGACGTACAGGGTACTAGAGTCCTTAAATTCATGAACTAAGCGGCCGAGGTGTAATCGAAGAGCCTTGAAGATTGTCAGCTTTCAGAAATATGTTATTACCCTGTTAACGCTCCTACTACTAGGACATAGTCCTCTCTGTGAGAACGAATGGGCCTTAATTCACCACGTGGGCCCAGTGCGGTACTCGTATGATGGATGTCACATATTTTTGAAATTTTTGGTTCTAGGACATGCCGGTTTCCTCACGATGTTTTCCTTCCCCGTTTTAAGAGTACTGATGATGAAATAATTTACACAAAGTAAAGCGCCTGCCTGGTTTGAACCCACGACGTACAACTCGTAAATCGGCGCCGTTACCACTGGGCCACCAGTGCTTCAGAAATATACTGGCACATATTTTGAAATATAAATTTCCCAAAACCGACGATCTACGATTACTTACCAAACTAGTTGTCCGACGGAAATTTATTATTTACCAACCTAAACTTCTGGTTTCCAACTACGTCACACCGTAACCGCTTCCAATGTATTATTGATGAGTACTCACTTCATATAGCCGACGACCGACGCTGAAACGAAGCACGACCCTCCCGGCTTTTTAATCTTGAACATCGGAAAATAATAACTGAACGGATATTGCTGATAAATTGACGGTTTTTCGGATCACTGGGCTAAAGTTTGGAAGAACCAAAATCGAAGGAGGTTGTAAATTAGACTGTATTGCTTATATTTCTTTTTAATACGCTTTTATTATCCTAACCGGTAATTACGTAAAAAAAACTTAGAAGTTAAATAAGACCCACTTCCAGGTTTCCGATTAAGCTGAAATTTTGTATTTATGTTTAGTTTGGATGACATGTATGGTTAGCTCAGTGACGTCATTCTAAATCTAATACGACGGACTCCTAAAGACGACGGGCTAGTTATTTTTTAACCGACTTCGAAAAAGGAGGAGGTTCTATGTTCGACTGTATGTACTTTTTTTTTTTTTTAAGTATGTCCACCGATTTCTCTGTCAGTTGTGGACCGATTTTCAAATTGTTTTTTATCTGAAAGAATGTACTTCCGAGGTGGTCCTATACAAATTGTATCGAAATTGCTTCAGCGCTTTTTGAAAAACTGAACAAAAACGAAAAATACGTATACCTCGATGACGTTTTTGTTTTCTCCAATTACGAGTATGTTTAAATTCCACTAAAAAGTGAAAAATAAAAACTTTTTACAAAAAAAAAACATCCGTCTTCCAAAAAAGGTACTCAATAGTACACTAAAAATTACAAAATAAATTTAATTTCGGAAGTCGGTGTCAAATAACGAAGAAATGAAATACAAACACCGACTTCCCAAATTAAATACGTATACATAGATGACGTTTTGGTTTTCTCCAACAACGAGTAGGTACGAGTATGTTTAAATACCACGTTCCATTTTATTGGGGTTTTTAGTTCTGAGGTATAACAACTAAAAAGTGAAAAATAAAAAACTTTTTTTTACAAATAAAACAACCGACTTCAAAAAAAGAAAATACACTAAAAATTAAAAAAATAACTTTAATTTCGAAAGTCGGTGTCAAAAAACGAAGAACTAAAATACAAACACTGACTGCCGAAATTAAAGTTACGTTTAATTTTTAGTGTATTTTCTTTTTTTGAAGTCAGTAGTATTTTTTTGTAAAATAGTTTTATATTTTTAATGCTATGAATATCAAATCAAAGGGGTTGCTGAGAAGAATACGGAAAAGCGTGTTTTTTTAGTTTTATTTTTTAAATATATTATTTTATTTAGGAATTAAAATATTTTGGTAAGAATCTGATGAATTTACCTATTTTCTATGATAATGGGACTCGTTTAAATGATAAATGATTTTATTTTTGTTTAGCTCCAGCAATAGCGTGAATTGCCCAGGGGTTGTGGATAAATTCGAAATAGAGTTACCGCGCCCCTGGGCACTCAGGGCAGGGAAGGAACAGGGGTGGGTTTTAGTCAGTAAGAACCTGACACGCCGTCCCGCTCCACCCAGAGCGGGAGATGTCATTGGATGATTTCCCAACCCACAAAAAAAAAAACGATACCGTGAAAGCTTAATATATATACAGGGTGTAAAAAGACACATCACAAAGCCGTTAACTACGCATACTGTACGTCTAACCAAGAAGCTATGCGCAAAAAATATTGCTGGGAAATGACTTTTGTTTTTAGGTCTGAAAAAAAAATCTCGTTTTTACTGCGCGGAATGTAACGCGAACGCAGGCAAGTGTAGTAAAACCCCGCCCCTTTGCTCTAAGCCACGTAGGTACTTACTTGTCGGATACGTTTGATATTCATTGCGTTTCTGTAACTGCAAATGCGTAATTTTGAAATTGCGAAAAAAGAAAATATTTGTTTAATCCATTTTCGAAAAAAAAAAAAAATCCGATATTGACCTTCAATATCTCCAGAACCAGTGGATTCCAAGGTATTTATTTATTTATTTATTTATGCACACACAAAAACAATTACAAGAGAAAAATGAACAAATACAGATAGAAGAGCACAAAGGTGCTGCTTATTTCAAAAGAAATTTCTTCCAGCAGACCTGCGACTGGAAAGTTGGTTGAGAAATGTAGACACAGTGTGTATAAATAGATATAGAAACATAAAATAGACTAGAATACATAAATATTTCATACATAAAATATACCTAATACATAATTAAATATAAAATAAATATCAATAATAAATTTAATCACGGAATGGTGGAGAGGTAATGCTCTTTGACTAGTTTCTTGAATTGGTAGACAGTTTTAGAATCACGGATATTAGGTGGAAGTGAGTTCCACAATCGTACCGCATGAACAGAGAAGGAGTGGGAATAGAAGTGGGTTTTATGGGATGGGAAATTGAGATGATGCTGAAGGCGGGATCTACAAGGGGCGTCGGCAGGGCTAGTGAACGAAAAACGATCACGCAGGTAGCCAGGATATTTAGGATTACAAAGGATGTTGTACAGGAGACATATTAATATCCGAGTGTTCCTGCGAAGACGGATAGGGAGCCACTTGAGATCCTTGCGAAACTGAGAAACATGGTCGAATTTCCTTAGACCAAAAACAAAACGAATGCACAGGTTTTGCAAGCGCTCAAGGTATGGTCTAGTGGAAAAAAAATGATCCAAATAATGGGTAGAATATGTGGCTTTCGGAGACCGTCTTTTTACATCCGATAGTTGTAGACAGATGTTTTATAAAATGTACCTGATCTAAACCATTAACTCAAATCTGAGACCCTGCCAGCCTCGCGGGAGTATTTGAAAGAGCCACCGCGGCTCTGGCTCTGGCAACTGAAGAACAGGGTGGGTTTTAGTCAGTAAGAGTCTGACACGCCCTCCCGCTACACCCAGAGCGGGACCAGTTAGTTATCTGATGATTTGCCTCACCAAAAAAAAAAATGTTTTTTATAAATCATTACCCTTCTTTTTGGGCAGTCGGGTAAAAATCCAGACAAAACAACAACATCCTACTAATATTATAAATGTGAAAGTTTGTGAGGATGTATCAAGTCAAGTCCCCCTCTTTGAGGAGTGGCTGGAGAGGCGCCACGGCATCCTCGCCTGACGCCTGACGCAGGTCCTCACCGGACACGTAAGTTTCGGGAGGTTCCTGTGTAGGATAAGGCGGAGGTAAACGCCCGGATGTCTTCACTGTGAGGATCGCCCAGAGGACACGGTGGAGCACACGGTGGAGATCTGCCCCGCTTGGGCGGAGCCTCGCCGTGTCCTCGTGCAGGCGATCGGCGGCAGCGACCTCTCGCGCCCGGCCCTGGTCCAGGCCATGGTACGGAGCGAGAGGGAATGGGAAGTCTCCATCTCCTCCTTCTGCGAAGCAGTAATGCTTGCGAAGGAGGCGGAACGGGTTAGGGAGAGGCTGCAACAACAGCCTCGCTCTAACGCCCTCAGCAGCAGCCGCCGCAGGAGACGCCAGGGGCTTCCAGCGCCGCGAGGCGATCTCCGGCCACTGTAGACCCGGGCCTGCGGACGGCGAGAAATGGACAGCTCGCCGTCCGATCAGCACCAGGCCCGAGAGTCGACGGCGCGTAGTGTTACTCGCGCGCCTCAAAGAGTGGTCAGCAAACAGGACGGTGCCCGTCATGGCCGATGCCTGCCCGGGGGTTGAGGATAAATTCGAAAGAGTTACCTTGCCCCTGGGCATTCAGGGCAGGGAGGAACAGGTGTGGGTTTTAGTCAGTAAGAGTCTGACACGCCCTCCCGCTCCAAACATTCACGCTCAGAAGTCATTGGATGATTTCCCACCCCACAAAAATAAAAGTCAAGTCAAAGCATTTATTTCAAATAAACAATTTACAGGCACTTTTGAATTGTCACGTCGCGGTCGGTCAGTCAGAAAGATGAAGCTAATTGTACATTCCAAAGCGTAGATCTCTATGGAGAAGAACGTGCAAGAAACTCCATGGACACTCTTTTTAACCATTTATGTGTTACAAAAATATTGGTTACATTATTCTTGTTGCTTCTATTATGCGAGAACAATGTTAAAAAAATAAATAAATATATAGTATGTTTGTTACCTATACTATGAAAGGACGGATGATCAAAATCTGAAGTACCAGAATGAGAAGCCGGCTTGTAAGTGTACACGCAAAATAAGCTCACATAGACAAAATGAGAAGCCGAATCGTCATCGTTACGTTCGTCAAGGTAACTCACACATTTTAACGATCCTGCTTCATTTAATGTCCAATGACGTTCCGTCTATAACCTTTCATAATCTAAGGTTCCTGTTCCCGTTCTGTAGTTTTTACGTGAAAGAGTAACCTCTTTCACGCAAAAACGTTACAATAATATTGCTTTAACAAAAGAATAACATATAGGCTATAATTTATAATGAGAGGAAGTACTAATACCATGCGGACGAAGCCGCTGGCAGAAGCTGGTCAAACATAATATTTGCAAGTACCTACTTAGTACTTATCCATATAAAATGATTAATTTCCTACGAGCATAAGTACTTCGCATTTATTAATGTTGCCAACATTAATAAAACAGCGAATCGCAGGTGTGTAGGCATGTTTATGCAAATTCTTCCAGAAAATTATTATTTTTTCTAAATGTACGTATTAATTTTAACATTCAGCTTTCTTTCTGGGTAAGCCCGTTCAACTTCTTTGATACACTTCGCCTAAAATATTACCTTTTGATGACTGAGCTCTTTGTGAGAAATATCCTTTCAGTTTTGTTAGGAAAATTATAGGGGTTCACACGGCTTATTTTCCTTGGTTGATACTTTTTGAAGACGTAGGCTGATTTTTTGGGACCTTTAACTGGCAACACCTATTTGCTTTATTTTCGTGGTACTTACTTTAGTGAAAAGAATTTTAATAAAAATGTAACTGTGTTTAGAAGCGTCTTTTAATATTTTCAGGCCGCATTTACAAAGTAAAACAATTTTCAGTGTAATGAAACAATGTCACGTCAAATAATTATATCAAATACACAAAGCGCGGGCGTTTGATGAATGAAAAATGAATAAAATTGGGTCGTGTGCGAGTCTAACTCGCACTTGACCCAATTTTATTCATTTTTAAGGGTTCCGTGCCATACAGAGAGCCTTCTGGAAGCAGTAATGCTCGCGAAAGCGGAGGCGGGATGCGTGAGGGAAGCTCAACGGAGTGGCCCTCACGGCCCCGGCTGCTACCACCGTAGGAGAGGTACTGGGCGTAGGACGTCGCGAGACGATCTCCGGCCACCGTAGACCCGGGCCTGCGGACGGCGAGCAGTGGGAAGCTCGCCGTTCGATCAGCACCACTGACGGGGCCCATTGTGGCCCGTGCCTGTATGCCTAGGGGTAGCGGATAAATTCTGAAAATGCGTTACCGCACCCCTGGGCACTCAGGCAGGGTAGTAACAGGAGAGGGTAAACGTTTTTAAGGAATAAAACTTTCTTGGTTGATAAGTCATTTATTTTCATTTAAATAATAACCGCTTCTGGTCCTTAAGATCAGAAGTGGGATAACCACGCGTTCTAAGCCGTTTTTGCCATCTATATACCTAAGTGTTTGGTTATTTTATCCTTTGACAGGATCGAACGTTATGATACGTTAAAGTGAAGTGTTGTCGAATACGGTGGAGCATACGGTGGAGGTTTGCCCCGCTTGGGCAGAGCACCGCCGTGTCCTCGTGGATGCGATAGGCGGCAGCGACCTCTCGCGTCGTGCCCTGGTTCAGGCCATGGTACGGAGCGAGAGGGAGTGGGAAGCCGTCTCCTCCTTCTGCGAAGCAGTAATGCTCGCGAAGAGGGAGGCGGCATACGTTAGGGAGACTCAACAACAGCAGAGTCGCCCTAGCGCCCTCAGCCGCAGCCGCCGCAGGAGACGCCAGGGGCCGCGAGACGATCTCCGGCCACCGTAGACCCGGGCCTGCGGACGGCGAGTAGTGGACGGCGAGGGGCCGCGGAAGCAAGTGACGTACACTTTTACCGTATGAGAAGTGGCTGGTCCACAGGTCGACACCCGTAGTCTTCAGTGTATAGTACTGCAACCGGTTTATGGTCTTTGCGAAGCACACACTTACAGGGAACTGTAAACTTACAGGATACTTAAAGGGAATTGGAAGGGATAATTGCGAGAAATTGATGGCAAACGTGGTCGAAACTTCGAGAAAGAGGCCAACCGTCGAATCTGACTGCTGAACAGCATTCGGGAAGCTGCGCGGTATCTTCTCGTGTCAGATGCCACAGTGTATCAAGATGGAAGACCAGCTCATTTTGCCAGTGATGACATAATGTAGCCCTGAAACATAGGCGCTCACAATGTGCCTCATAAAAAGGCTTAGGTACTCGGAGTCACCCAAAGGGATATGGAGAGAGCTATGTCCAGAGTTTCATTGCGTGATTGAAACAGGAATTAAGACAGAAGTAGAAGAATAAGTAGCAGAACAGTAGCAGAACCAAGGTTACCAACATAGCCCGAACAATCTCCATTATACACACAACTGAAGTGGCATTGGGCAGAGCACATTGCTTGCTGAACAGATGGTTGATGGGGCCGGAAGGTTCTGGTGTGGCGACAGCGTACCAGCAGCACTGGAAGGTCTCCCACAGGGTGCACCGATGATCTAGTGAGGGAGTCAGATAGATGTGAGACGCACAGGATCGGTTGTTGTAGCGACAGTTGAGGGTGGCTTATGCCCATTAGTGGAATGATTTAGTAAACAGTTTTGTCAAAACTGATTGTGTTGATTGTGCTGATTGTGTTGGATGTACTCGCAGCTATGGCCGACAAGATGCACGAGCAAACTCAAGAAGTACACTCGGTGTGTACGTGTCTACACGCATAAACTTCACGTCAACAGAGCGATAACCATCACACCGATCAAGACCTGCGAGAGGCCGTCATGCAGCTGACGAGAGAGGTAGCTGCGATAAGGACAGGGATGGACCGGTCTAGGTACAGGCAACGATCGCACCGGCCCTTTCGCTCACGATCACGCTCATACTCGTATTCCCGAGGACGACCAAACACAAACCATCAGCAGTCAGGTGACATATGTTTCTATCACGCACAATACGGTGATACACAAGTGGAAATAACAACTGCATATAATAATTCAAGTTCGGTACCGATGGCCTGTTTGAATTTTCCAAAGCGTCATGGATTAAAGTGTTATGTTGACCTAGGCACTTTCGACATGTTTTTGTTGAATTGCACGGTTTGCCGTTATGCGAAAACAAACAATTTATACATATTTCGAGTTTTTTGACCGTATTCAATTTTTGCGCGTCAGGCATTTGTAGGAAATTTCTGCACTTGTAAATCCCGTGGCTTTCCTCACATAGTGGGCATATAATTTGTCCCGACATGTGAAATGATTTTCCTACTTTTTGGTGTTCGTTGTTGTTCTTATTATTGTTGTTCTGTTTGTGGAAGTTCGATTTTCTCATATTCGAAGATGACGTTGGTTGATGATTTGATTTTTGAATAGGGACTTCTTGTTTGCGGCGAGCCGATGTTTCTAAATCTAAAAGTTCTTGCAGTTCAGGCAGTTCTCTGGGGTTCTTAACCGACTCCATGTAGTTAATGGACAGTTCGGAATCTAGCTTTTGGGTCTACCAATAGAGGATCCCATGTTGTAATATCCACACCCAGATTTCTGATGGCGTGTATTGTTTCGACCGTAACGTCGTGCATTTTCTTAATTTGTGCTAAAGATTGTTGTTGAATCACGGGTAGGCTGAACAAGGTTTTTATCTGAGATGTAAAAATGAGACTTTTGTTGTTGTGGCGATGATTCAATATCTCCCAGCAAATTAAGTAGTTGTCGGAGCTTATAATCAAATGTTGGATTAGTCGCTCCGCTTCTCCCTTGATTTTACTTTTCAAAAACTGCATTTTCTGGTCGTTGGAGATTGTTGGGTTATTGTGTACCTATAGCCTCTGAGAAAAGATCTTTAAACGATCGTGTTAAGTTGCCACTGAATATGGGGATATCGAGCTTAGGTGTAAATTTGGCTCTATAGGATACCGACCACATTTTCTTGTTAATATTTTTCTTCAGAGTGTGATACTGAATTTCGTATTTGGTGAATTTGGCTTCGTATTTAAGTTTTTACCGTTAGAGACTGACACGCCCTCCCGCTCCACCCAGAGCGGGAGAAGACATTGGATGATTTCCCAACCACCAAAAAAAAAAACCATACAGAGTAAAAATTGCGTTTTTCGTATGGGGGCCTGTATACTTGTTATAGCGGCAACAGAAATACACATTCTGTGAAAATTTCAACGGTCTACCTATTACGGATTATGAGATACAGCACGCTGACAGACAGACGGACTGAGCGGAGGCTTAATAATAGGGTCCCGTTGGTTACCCTTCGGGTACGGAACCCTAAAAAACGATCCTTTACTCCTCAGCCATTTTCTCACTTAACGCCTTCAAAACTATGGCAACAGGGCCTGCCCGAAAGAGGCTGAAACCTAATAAATATGCTAATGGCGGGAAGTTTGTAGACCCGCCATATTCTCAATTAAAAATCGTCGCACCCGCCAAAATGTTTGCTCCAAGTTTGGAACCGTACCCAATCAAGGCTCGCTGGAACTAAACTAATTATTATTTTTTCGTTTTAGCGTTTTATTACATATTTTTAATGATGAGCAAATATTTTTAAGTTGACATCTTTTTAATTAATAGACCTGGTAAGTGTTTTGAAAGTTGAATGGGACGAGATTTTTGAAGATATTAGACATTGATATGAAAGATTAAAGAATAACCTTTTTACATAATCTCCAATTTCGTGGAAATTCACTCCAGCAGGATTATTAGGATTCCCTCAAGGGCTACTACTTTTAAGTCAGAGCGTGCGTATATAATATTTCTTCTACGTTTTAGGCTAAATTCATCCCAATTGTTGCTACAACGACCGGTCCGGTGCGTCTCGTATCAATCGAATTCCAGCTACTATTCCCAGATCATTGATCCACCTTACGACTTAAATTCCAACGTTACGTCTTCCGGTATGCGGCCTAGAACTTTTCGGCCCCATCGACCATCTGTTCTGCGAGCAATATGCCCTGCCCACTGCCACTTAAGTTTGGCGATTCTTCGGGCTATGTCGGTAACTTTGGCTCTCCTGTGGATACCTTAATTTCTGATTCGATCACGCAAGAAAACTCCGAGTGTAGCCCTGTCCATTACCCATTGGGTGACATTCAGCCTTCTAATGAGGCTCATTGTTAGCGACCACGTTTCAGTGCCATGTCATCGAATTCCAATATGTACTTACATAATTTAGCTCCAACTATAGTAATAGGGTTAGCTTTAGTTCTTAAAGTATAGTAGTTAAGTTTAGTTTGCAAAAACTGAACTAAAGACCAGCCCCCCAACTATATTACTTTTCTATTATCGTTTACGCTAACGCTTAGTACAAAATGTATGGCAATGACATTACCTGCGATAAGTCACGTGACACGAAAAGTAATATGGCTAGGGGGGCTAGTGTGTATGAAAATTTAAATTTACGCTAAAAAAGCACACACAACATCTTTATAAAAGCAACACACATCTTCGCCAGCTTTATTCATCAAAATTAGCCCGTATTAGGTGACACATAATGGAAGGCGACTCGCAAGGGATATTATTTAATAACAACCCTAAATCTAGGACATCTGAAGGTTTCCCCACATAAGACCGATCAGAATGATTTCATAATTTGTCATATAAAGGTCGTCTAACGGTCGCCTAATTTGGTCTATACCCACATAAATAACCGAGAATAGCTGTCGTAATATGTAAACCTTCTTATTGGTAATATCTGTATTTTATTTTTTTGGCTTCGGCTCGCTTGTTCTTAATTTAAAAATATCAAATGAAGGGTTTTAGGTCGTGGTTTGAATTTGGAGCAAATAATGAGACTCACTTTTTTTTAATTTTGGCTTCGCACGGTTTGTGCATTTAGCCAGTGTCAAGTTAAGACAGTGTTCTGTTTTTAGAAACAGAACACTGTCACTTTTTCCATTATAATGCAGATGTAATATATTCTAATGATTTGGCGGTTTTTGGCAGCAAATGTGTCGAGTCAGCCTTCTTGGCAAGCTTCGCTGAGGTAATCAATATTTACAAAAAAAATCTCAGCTTCATTTTACAGAAATCGCGCCTGTTTCAATGATTCTGGTGCGTAGACACTTGAGACACAAAACTAAACCTATTTAACATCACAATATCCACTAAGAATCCATTTGCGAATAATTAAAACAGCCACTGAACTTTACTAAAAACTCCCGCCAAAAAAAGGCCCATTTTAATGTTTGTAACTACAATATTTTTCTTTAAGATTATTTGTTTAGCTCGAAGGTTTTAAAACATCTTAGGTCGCAAAAAATACACTGAGCTGCATTTTTGGGATGCTTTTCAGAAAGATACCAATTGTGTAAGATCAACTTTGCAGTTTTAGAAAACCTGTAGTTACAAACTAAGACTTCAGTTGCTTTAATAGAAAATTTGATATTCCTTGCTACTGAAATGTGTGACATGACAAGTTAAATTACAAAGCATATTATAAGCTAATAAAAAATAAATATAATATGTACAAGCTGCCAAATAAATGGAGGCGTTGAACTTATTGGCTATCGAAAAAGTGTACAGAATACTGGCAACATTGCCACGTTGAATGGCAATACTGATTCTGTGGCCGAAATAAGGACAAAGAAGTTGAAACACACGAATAAATTGTATTTTAAAACAAAAAAGGTCAAATCATTACCAAAGGGTTTAGGGATCTTTTTCCATGAAGAATTTTTAATTTAGAATCCACTTAAAATCCATTTAATAATGTAATCAGTATTTCAGTATTGGCCGCGACTTACAAGTTGTGGGTCGTGTGTGGTCGTGAGTTCAAACTCAGGCAGGCGATTTACCCGGGCCTGCGGACGGCGAGTAATGGGTAGCTCGCCGTCCGATCAGCACCAGGCTTGTGAATCGACAGCGCGTAGTGTTCCACGCGCGCTTCAAAGAGAATTGTCAGCCACCACTGACGGGGCTCATGGCCGGTGCCTGCATGCCTAGGGGTAGCGGATAAATTCGTAATAGAGTTACCGCTCCCCTGGGCACTCAGGCAGGGAAGGAACAGGGGTGGGTTTTAGTCAGTATGAGTCTGACACGCCGTCCCGCTCCACCCAGAGTGGGAGATGTTATTGGATGAATTCCCACCGCCAAAAAAAAAAGGCAGGCGCTTTACGGTGTGGTGGGGTAACTCATTTTCAGAATTTATCCGCTACCCCTAGGCATGCAGGCACCGGCCACGATGGGCCCCGACAGTGGTGGCTGACACTCATCTCTTTGAGGCGCGCGTGGAACACTACGCGCCGTCGACTCACGGGCCTGTACCTGATCGGACGGCGAGCTACCCATTGCTCGCCGTCCGCAGGCCCGGTTCTACGGCGGCCGGAGATCGTCTCACGACGTCCTACGCCCAGTGCCTCTCCTGCGGTGGTAGCGGCCGGGGCCGTGAGGGCCACTCCGTTGAGCTTCCCACACGCGTCCCGCCACCGCCTTCGTGAGCGTTACTGCTTCGCAGAAGGTGGAGACTGCTTCCCATTCCCTCTCGCATAATTCATGGGTACGGTTAGATCTCACTTTTTTTTTCAAGCGCACCCTATATGGAGAACTTGGCATTCTTTCATATTTATGTTTCTGCTGGGTGCTATTTATTTAGCTTGCTCATGAACCTTAACAGATTTATCGAGGTACTTATTTCTAAAGACCGATGTCATGTGGACACATGACATAATATGATAAAAAATATTGTAGACTGCGTATTTATTTTTACAATTTTATGAAAGCTTACAGACTAATACAAGTACATGGTAACGAAATAATATCAACTGACAATTGCTAATTACAAGCTTCCACATTTATATTACAATGTTATAAAAAAAAGAACACCATAAAAAAAAACAAACATTCACCCATTAAAGTATTCTTTACTCAAAATTTTCCTGATTCTTAACGCACTCGTGCAAAATAAATCGATGAATAGGAATACTGTTTTATATTACCAGTTGCTTCAAGGAAATGTTTAAACTACCCATTAATAAACCTGCATCACCGAGAGAGCGGCAGAAGTCATTGGATGTTTTCCCCACAAAAAAAAAAAGTAAACTGGCTCGGATGTATTACCGCTACGAACTAAATATAGATATTTAAGAATTCAATACACCTGAGTGCTGCGAGTTTTCTTTGCAGGTCAGTGATTTATCTATCCATTTACATTTTCTGAAATATTGGTTGAGTTTTTGCAAAGAATCGGCATAAAATATTAATGTTCTTGAAGTGATCGTAGAGCAAAAAAGTAAAATTGAGCTGAAGCTGTTGCCAAAACCTGTTAAAGTTTTTAGAATCATTATTAACACGCTTTTATTTTAGCTTCACATAGAATATAACTACGTAAAAAAATCTTATAGAAGTTTTTGACTCTGTTTTCGGTTTCCGATTGAGCTGAAATTTTACACACACGTTTTGTTTGGATGACACTGGTGCCGATTCTCTTGTTCAATAACTAAATTAAAATTAGAGAATCGCTATCTTTTACTAAAAGGCAGTGCGAGAAAAGGACGGCTATAGCTATAAACTAAGTTAGAGATGTCAAACTAGTTTACGCCTTGCGCTTCACCGTGTTTTTAATAGACATGTTTTTACGTGTACCCTTAATTTGTATGGAAATATTAGTTCAACTAAATTTGACAGCTCTATTTTACGTACGTCTCTGTCTTGTTTTATTAGAGAGAAAAAGATAGAAATAGCCTAAATTAAGTTTAGTTTGTGGACAACAGAATCCGCATCAGTGCATGGTTAGTTAAGTAAAATCAATAATTCTGAATCCAATGTGGCGGACTCCCAAAGATGGCGGACTATTTATTTTTATGGTTATTCCGTCGAAAAAAGAAGTAGAATTGCATGTCTTAGTTATCCAACTGCTTTGGAAGAAATCTAACTGATTTGAGCAGAGGAAAACAGGTCCAATGTCTTGGGAGTTTTGTAAGAATTCCCTTTTTACAAAAAAACAGGATTGTCTTATTTTTCTGATCTTTTGGCAGATCAGCACAACAGAAAATAAAAGAAACGATTGTAAAGCAGTAAACGACAGTACCAAACCACATCCAGCGTTATTAGATACGGCTCTCAGCAATCAAGCGAAGTGGGAAGTCTCCAAGACTTCATCAGTCCGAGGCAGGCGACCCCGGTGTGTACTCTGTCTTATTTTGTTGACCGAGCCGCTTGCAACCCGCCCGGGCGACTGTTTCCCGGATTTGTCCCACTTTCACACAAGACACGCGTTTGGAGTGACTCCAGATCTAAATGGGAAGGTTTATCGTGACGATTTATTAGAGATTTTCAACCTTACACTGTTTTGTTGACCTGGTTCACATTTCTACTAATATTTTAACTGTGGAAGTTGGGTGTTTGTTACTCCACCATACAAATACGGCTGAGCGGATTTGCGAAGATATTTGTCACACAAATAACTTGTTCACTCGTCTTCCTTCAAAAAGTCCGTCATTGTAGCGTACGAGTACCAGAGCGGGGATCGTCATCATCGTTCTCCTGCTCTTATCCCAATTTATTTGGGGTCAGAGCGGGGATTTTAGCATATTTTCCTCTAGGAAAGAAAAGTTTTTTTTTATAAATTTTGTCTATTACCAATGAGCCTACAAAAACGAAAAAATCTTTATTCATACGTAGAATAATCATGAATAATCATGAAAGACTCGACTTTTTATTGTATCATAAAAAACTTTTTAGAAAAAAAATACAATCGACTTGCATACTCTAAGAAATGCAAAATAACTTTAATTTCGGAAGTCAGTGTTTCTAGTTTTGTTTCTTCGTTATTTGACACCGACTTCCGAAATTAAAATTATTTGCATTTTTTAGTATTATGGAAGTCGGTTTTTTTTTTTTGTAAAAAGTTTTTTATTTTTAACTTTTTAGTTGTTGTACACCATAGCTAAAACTAAATTTATAGTAATGTTATGCCGAATTGTAAGTAAAAATATGGAATTTGAACATAATTGCTGAAATTAGGGTGTATCAGGGTGAACTGTACAAATCTATGTACTCCTTCAGAGCCTATCAGCGTGATGTTATATGGTGAAGAGGTGTAAAAAATAAACAGAAAATGCGAATGCAGCAATTCTGGAAGGTTTGCTGTTATATTTTATTGAAGAGTTCCATTTTGTATCTCCGAAGTTCTTCATCAGATCTTCACCAAATTTAAATAGGACCACATGAGAAGCATCAGTTTTGAAATAAAAAAGGATCATCAAAGTCCGTTCACCAGTTCAAAAATTCTGAGGTAACCCACATAAAAAAAAAACACAGTCGAATTGAGAACCTCCTCCTTTTTTTGAAGTCGGTTAAAAAAAAGAACATTTTAATTTTGATAATGGAACCGTAACTCTTCGGTAGAATGCATACATTGCGTTGCGGCTACAGAAGAAATAATAAAAAAAGGCATTGGCGCCAATTCTTTAGAATTTTTTTGTACCTAATTACAAATTAAATTGGTGACAGTAATTTATTTTTACAACAATGGAAATGTCATCATCTAGTGAAAACGGAGACTCTAATTTGCAGATGGAAGAGAAAAAAAATCAGTTTCCGCCAAGGTCATAAAGCATTTATTTAAATACATACGAAAAGTTTATGAAAAGAAGGACAGAAAAACGAATGGATTCGCTTACGGAAGGAGTTTTTCTTACGTATTTATATGAACTTTCCAAAAAATATCAAAGTCAACCCTTTGGTAACCCTTCAATGTTACGAACAACTATACAGACAAGACATAATGTCAATATAAAGAAATAATTATGTAAACTGCGGCTTTTCTCAGTAAATTATTCACCAGCTACAAGGCCAAGAAATCCAAAGTTTTCTTGAGGAAAGATATCGAGAATTTCCTAAATAAGGCATCAAATGCAAAATACTTAGCAACAAAGGACCTGCCTTCCTACTTATATTTGTAAACGTTCTATTATTTTCATCAAATTAAATTGGTAGGTACCAACCAGTTTAACACACTTATTTTTTGTTTTACAGCTTGCTTTAATTTTTGGAATTAGCAGTGCCTATAGAAGAATAGAACTGGCTTTTATGTTAGTGGAAAATATCGAAACTGATACCTATCTTCAAGCCATAAATCTGCCAAAAACAATAACAAATAGGCGAGGAAATTTGTTGTAAGTGGAGAATTTCTAAAAATTGTCAAAGCCTACCAAGATTTACGGCCGAGTGGAGAGGGCAAGCTGAGATTTTTTCTCGACATCAAGAGATGAGACAACTCAGCTGATTCTCTGTTCAGAACATTTGAACGATGGACCCTCAAATCAGGAACTACGTGTATCTTCCACGTTTACCTTGACAACTCAACATTCATCTTCACAGAGGACTGAAATTAAGTTGCCGGGAAAACATCTCGTTAAATATCCAGAATTGTACTAATTGTACATTTAATTTTTAATAAAATAAACTATTAATATTGTATTGGATTATTTTAATTTCTCACAATCGCTATCGTAGTGGAAAGTAGGTAAAGTGTAACTCACGGCGCTAAAAACCCAATATAACTCGGTTTCTATTTAGTCACTCGCTAAAGCTCGGAAATGAAATTACCTCTTATACAGGGTGTAACGGAAAGGTGTAGTCATATTTTAAGGACGTCATCCACCCATCGATATGAACAACTTTTTTCAAGAAAATCTGTGGAAATTCTTAAATTTTTTTTTTACCTCCCATACAAATATTGATCAGCTGACGATAACTTTGTATGGAAAGTTCAATTTTTTTTTTGGGAGTTTTCTATTTTTTCTTAGAGAAAGTAATTAATTTGCATGGGCAGAACCAGTTCTTAAAATATGACCACACCTTTCCGTTACAACCTGTATAATGGGTCTCTTTAGCCCCTTATACAACAATCTATTATTTTTTTTTGGATTAAAACATATCACCTTGACGGCAACACATTGAAAATTATATCGTTTCCTTTCTCTTCCATGCAAATAAGGGTCTCCATTCTCACTAGATGATGACATTCACACTGTTGTAAAATAAATTGCGGGCACCAATTCAATTTTTAATAAGATAAAAGTTCTAAAGATTTCGCGCCAATGCCTTTTTTATTTATGCTGTAGCCGCAACGCAATGCACGCATTCTGCCAAAGAGGTCGCCGCTTCAAGTTCCATTTTCAAAAATAGAAACAATAATAACTCAAGTCTTTATTCATGATTATTCTACTTATGAATAAAGCCTTTTTCGTTTTAGTAGGCTCGTTGGTAACAAACAAATACTTTTTCACCTAGCGGATAAATGCTATTAATTTTATCCCCGCTACGCGACAATGACGGACTTTTTGAGTAAGAGTAGTGAAAAATACTTTTTATCCCGGTAAAAAGACATCGCTTAGCGGATACTGTGAAGGAAGCAGAAACTCGGAGACAGTCTGAGCAGTAAAGAATCACAAACCACCCAGGCGGTCAGAATCATGAAGAAGAAGTATAATTTCCTAAATTCACGAGGACAAAGCCGCTGGCTAAAAGTAAAGCAAGGTTTCACATAAAGAATTTGTGCTTCAGTTGATAAAGCATCGGTTTTAAATTGTTACAATGTGAGGTGCATTTTGCCGGCGTCGGGAGTTCTGTAGTGAAATCTGCAAAACCAGCAAAGGGTGATGTGTTCCGCTTTAGATCAGTCGCAAAATAGTGACAGAAAGATTTTCGATTATAATTTAGTCTTTGATCTTCATGATAGTGGAAAAGAATGAAAAGTGTGTAGAGTTTCATTGTAATTATTACTTTCACAACATTTTTTTATTTGTTTTAACTTCCTTAACTATGGAATTTATTCAATGATTCTTATTTGTTTTTATTCTTAATTAAGGAGATGGCAGGAGGAAGCGGTCTGGCAAAAGTTGGAAGGAGTAAATGGTGAAGGCTCGCAAAAGGGAATGATTTTTCCCAGGAGTGAGATAGAACAGGTAATCAAAAGAAATTAGTTCAAATCAAAGTCAAATTAATTTTAATTGATGCCAAAAGGCTGCCATCAATGAAAAACTTTCGTGCTTGTCCAAAATTTGCTTTGTCATCATGAGAAAATTAGAATACTGTTCTAAATCGTCAGCTTTATTGAGCCGAGCTTGGGGACCAATTAATTGGTCCATTACATCAAATGGCACATAAAATTGAGGAAGCGATTTGATGATTAGGCTTCCCCTCGTAAACGTAGGAAATCTTTAATGCGACGATGTTCATGCAAACCTTGTTAACCCTGTTTCTTTAAGAAGTTTGAAGTCTTGCCGGGGAGTTTGTTGCGTCACTTCTTCCCAACTAAAGCACTAGGAAGTGGTGACGGGCGGGCGTTTTTGGGGGACTGTCTTTGTTCAATAAGTGGCCTCGTAATCGTAGGAAATCTTTAACGCAGGGATGTTCACGCAAATCTTGTTAGCCCTCTTTCTTTAAGAAGTTTGAAGTCTTGCTGGGGAGTTTGTTGCGCCAACTAAAGCACTAGGAAGTGGTGACGGGTGGGCGTATTTGGGGGACCATTTTTGGCGTTCAAAAAGTGCTGACTCCCAGCCTAGTTTGAATAAATGACATTTGATTTAGTTTTTTTTTATATTTCTTTTTAAGGTTGTGTGAAAAATCTTTCCTAAGAAGTTATGAAGTTTGCACATACATTAACTGCAAGAGTGAAAGAAGCCCCCTTTTTTTTTGTGTGGTGGGAAATCATCCAATGACTTCTCCAGCTCTGGGTGGAGCGGGAGGGCGTGTCAGACTCTTACTGACTAAAACCCACCCCTGTTCCTTCCTTGCCTAAAGAGGTCCCCTGTAGGTAAACTGCAATAGGGACCTACAAGAGACCTCTTTCACTACAAGCAAGTTACAGAACTTGCCCTCGTATTTTTTCATTCCTCATTCATGAACGTCCTCCCAATGTTGTATATTTGACGGTGTATCTGGAGAATGGTCAAAGCGTTGGCATTAAATGTTGCGCAACTTGCTGAACCACCTCCAGAGACCACATTTACCAGTTTCTTTTCGATTTGCATGAACGTTTCTCTACTTTGAGATGCCACATTATTACACTTGGAATACTTCGGCGAGTACTACGTAGCTCGCCGTACGATAAGGACCAGAGCCTTTAGACAAAATACATTTCTGTTAAAGTTAACGCTAACGCTTCGTGAAAAATGTTCGGCAAAGACATTACTGGGCGTGAGTCACGTGACAGTTCTCTGTCTAACGCTTCGTGCAAAATGTCGTAGCCATACATTTTGCACGAAGCGTTAGCGTTAACGTTAACAGAAATGTATTTTGGCTAAGTGGGCAGGAACGATAGTTGAAGGCGCGTAGTGTTCCATGTGCGGCTAAAAGAGATGTCAGCAATACCCGACGGGTCCCGTCAGGGCCGATGCCTGCCTAAGGGTCGTGGATTTATTCGAAAGAGAGTTACCACGCCCCTTGGCACAGGCAACTCAAGGAACAGGGGTGGGTTTTAATCAGTAAAAGTCTGACAAGCCCTGGGAGCTCCACCCAGAGCGGGAAAGGTCAATGGATGATTTTCAACACCACAAAAGAAAGGCGGTACGAGGTTCGCCGGGTCAGCTAGTTTTTAATAAAATTAACTATTCAGTATTGTATTGGATTATTTTGTTTACTCGCTGTGTTAAACTCTACTTTTCACTGCAATTAGTGAAAAGTAGAGTGTAACACACGGCACCAAATACCTACCCATTATAACTCGGCTTCTATTTACTTTCTCGTTAAAGCTCGGGAATTACCTTGTGTAATAATCTGCTATAAACCCCACAGAATAACCTTATGCATTCAAAAGACTGGTCTGGTCGTGAAACTTTCGACTAAAATATTTGACGACACGGTTGGCGCAGTGGTTGAGCGTTCGGCTGCTGCGCTGCGTGTCGCGGGTTCGATTCCCGCACGGAACAAATATTTGTATGACCTGCAGGTAGTTGTTCCGGGTCTGAGTGTCTTGTGTATGTGAGTATACATGTTTGTGAACGCACCCACGATACAGGAGTAATTCCTAGTGTGGGGCAACGTTTTTTTAAGAGAAAAAAAAAATATCATCTATGAAGTTGTCATTAAAACATTGAATTAAAAAAAAATACCTGACTGAAAAACAACTAAAAGGTGGCAGTTATTTTAGTTTCATTATTGATTTCATGCCACCAACTGCATCAGACTGCTTGAAAAGAGACTTGTTTGAAACTTTTTAGTTGTTTTTTAAGTCGGGTTTTTTGAAAATATTCAATTTTTTATTTTCTACATTTTAGTGAGTTATATTTTTGGAATCGCCCCCTCAAACCCTATCTTGATAACCCACTTAATTTAGTTCGTCAACTTTGATTTTTTTCTTTTTCACATTATCGCGTCTGCTGGTCGCCATATTATATTTTGATTAGTTTCATGGCCTTATAGACCAGGGTCGGTAATTTTTAAAACCAAAAAAAATAATAAATTAACATTACGATACAGTACGATTTACATTTATATTTATATATAATGAGATTTTCTATGACATAAATGTAATTACAATTAAATAAATCAACTTTTTAATTGAAACAAATTGCAGCAATCACATTTTTTAGATGAAATTATTTATAATGATAAAAAAAAAATCGAATTCGAGTTTTTTTCGATTTTTTGCATTTTCTGAGAAGATTTACTATGGTAATTTTTTTTTTTTTCACCATCAGAAAGTAGAGATTTTAACGAACAGAAAGCATACCAACTTTTTGAAAAAAGCTGATATTTTGACGGGTGAATTTTCGATTGAAAATTAGGGTGCTTTTTCGATATTAATTCAAAATAAGGTGAAAAAATAAATATTTCTAATCAAATAAATTACAGCGTATTTGGGACATAGAAAGGTAAATTTTCACCAAATTTTGTGAAAAAAAAAATATTTTTTTGTAAAAGATAAAAATAAAAAATCAAAAACTTGGTTTTTTGAATTTTTCACATATATTTGAGGTTATGTGAAAAAAGTGGAAATACAAAAGTTTTAGATCTTTTTATTACCTACAACTTTGCCATTTGACTTTTTTCCAAAGGACTTTTAGTTTTGCCGGAAATCGAGATAAACCGTTTTTTACCCTTGAAAACTCCCCCTTCCTCTTCCCGACCTCAGATCGCCCGTAAATTATTTTTTCTTTCATTTTTATAATATTCTCCTCCTTTTCTAATAGGTTTTATAATACTATTATTTTTTTCACTTTTTATTGTTTTAAAGGCTTCTACCCTGGTCTATTAGTAGCACTCGCAAGATTAAGAGGAAACAATTGACGTAAGAATTATCAAAAACGGCCTACGCGTTTGGTCTATATAGCGCCACAAAGGAACAAACATACACATACAGAGGCTGATAAACACATCACCCTCCCTTGTGCCATAAAAACAGGTCACTTTGAATTGTGATTACTTTGGTTTGTCTTGTAATTATAATTTTAAATAAACTTTATATTTAGGGCAGTATATTATTAGATAGTATACTATAGTGTTATTTCAAGTAAAGCGGCACAGAAGAAATTAATGTTTTCTAACAAGGATCAAACAACGTAATATCATATTTTCCCAGCGTTAAATCAGATATTTGATAGATGTTGGATTTTAGTAGGTACTATGTACTAAGTTACGACCTCTCTTAGTAACACATTCTAATATCCGAAGTTTGATTGGTGAGTCGGTGTCAAAGAACCTACAGGTATATTAGGACGTAAATCGATTTACAAGTAATCCGAATATATGTTCGTCCAAGCAAAAAGGTTCCAGTTTTTTCATTTAGTTTCCGAATTCTATGTACGCAGTTTTGTAAAGTTGGGTGGAAAATTGCATTTCACGATTTAAATTAATTATTAATTAATGCTTTCAATTATCTACAAGTTCACCAATGACTTTATATGATGATTGCTTATTTTTTTGTGCTTCTTCTCAATGTCTGATAAAAAAGTGCCAGTTACTAAATTGTTTTTAATCCTGATTATAACTATAACTAAGAAAATGAAGGGTAAGTAAGGTTAGCTTGCCAGTGACTGTGGGGGGTTGTAACGAGCCTAAAGACATAGCCAACTTTTTCAAGGATCATTTTAAAGTGATTTCACCACTATTCTCTTTTTTCCACTCGTCGCTCCCACTGATCCGGAAAACTTGTCAGGTTTTTCCAGTAAAGACGTGGAAAAGGTTTTTAAAAACATGGTTAGAGGAAAATCTCCAGGCAGTGATGGTCTCAGTATTGAGCACTTGCAGTTTGCAGGCAAGCATATGTTTAGGGTCCTGGCCATGCTATTTACTTTCTGTACGCGACACTCTTACCTGCCGGCAAAACTGTTGGAAACTATTGTTGTGCCGATACCCAAAGATGTTACTGGGGACATCACAGAAAAAAAACAACTATAGGTCAATCTCCCTAGCGACTGTAATTGCAGAGGTCTTCGATGGTTTACTTGACGCTCAACTCAGCAAGCACATTGAGCTTAATGACGCGCAGTTTGGCTTCCGTGAGACAATGTCGACTGAAAGTGCTATCTTGACTTTGAAGCATACTGTCAACTATTACGTAAACTGATAAATACCTATCTTTGCTTGCTTCCTCAACTTATCGAAGGCCTTTGACTTAGTGGACTACAACAGGCTCTAGGCCAAGCTTTGTGAGGTAGGGACTCCCACTGAACTCATAAACGTCTTGCGCTTCTGGTAGAAAAAACCAGAAGAACTTCGTAAAGTGGGGGAATGTTTTGTCGGATGAGTATGCACTGGAGTGTGGTGTGAGACAGGGATACCTGTCCTCTCCAAGATTATTTATCTTGTACGTCAATCAACTGATTAATGAGCTCAGTAACAGCCATGTCAGTTTTTTTTTTTGTGGGGTTCTTCTTCTTTTTTTCGTATCGGTGGTACGTTGTTTGTGCTTATACAATCATACTGTTTGTGCCCAGAAGGTGGCCACGTTTATTGCTTCAGTGGAAGCTTTACTCAGGTCTTCCAGGGTACAGGTGAATGGACATTTGGGGCACTCCAGTAAATGGGTCATAGTCTGAGTAGGAGCACCGCACTCGCACTCAATATTTGAGGGATCAATTATCCCCCATTTCGACAAATTGTACTTGCAACGGCCTACTTGGGTACGCAATCGATTCAGCGCTTTCCAAATAGGCCACTGCAAATCACGACTGGGAGGCAGGTGCTCCTTGGGCCCAAGAAAGTCACATGGTGGTGGGCACTGCTCTTGCCACCGCTTACTCCTCTCCTTAGGTGTGCTGTCCTGGATTGCTTGTGTCGTTCTCATAAAACTTTTGCGACTTTTTAATCTACCCGTAGTTGTAGAGTGGCCGTAGAGGGGATGCTGGGAATTGGTTTCTTGGTTCTTTTTTTCCAGTGCGCATGCGACATCCCTTCGTACGGCAGGTGGTGCGGAACCTGCTAGCGGGTAGATTTTGTTGAGTGGAGTCGGTTTTAAGCAGCCCGATATTATCCGACAAGTCTCATTTAAGGCAGTGTCTACATGCTTGGCATGAGCGGATCAGTGCCACACTGGACACGCAAATTCGCCAGCAGAGAGGCATAGAGACATACCAGTTATGCGGAGAACATCAGGTGCCGCACCCCAGTTGGTGGAAATGAGGCGTCGAAGTAAGTTATTCCGTGTTCCAACCTTCTGCTTTGTCTTGAAACAGTGTGACTTAAACGTTAAGGCCCTATCTAACGTCACACCTAGATATTTTGGGTTTGGGCTGTGTTCGACCTTAATTTCTTGCCACGTGATGTTGAGTGCCCTATTTGCTTGCCTGTTGCGAAGATGGATCGCGCACGACTGCGTTTTGGACGGGTTGGGCCGTAGAGCATTTTGTTCGTAATACTTCCCCAATAAATCGAGTGCCACTGTTAGTTCGTGCTCCACGTCGTTAAAAGTCGGTGCTTGTGTCGCTAGTCATCTGCGTAAAGGAATCGCTTTGTGTGTTGGGTGATAGTCTGGTCGTTGGTGTAGATGTTAAAAAGCGTTGGCGCCAGCACACTGCCCTGAGGGAGACCGTTCATTTGCCGACGCCATCTGCTCTTGGTGGATTGGAAGTATACCTGGAAGCGACGGTTGTGTAGGAGTTCACTCAAAATGCGCACAAAACCCTGATCGTTTGTAAGGGTGCTAACTTTGCCAAGTAGTCTTTTGATGTTAATTGTGTCATAAGCTGCGGAGAGGTTAACAAATACGACACCAGAGATTTTACGAGTATTAGCCTCATACCCGTCCTCTATATACTCTGTCAATTGGAGGATCTGGCTAGAGCAAGATTTGCCAGGTCTAAAGCCAGCTTGCTCAGGAATTAGTGTGTCGTCAATTTCTGCTGTAAGGCGGTTTAACAGTAATCTCTCAAAAAGCTTATATGTGTGACAGAGCAAAGATGCCGGTAGCTTTTGTGGGGTGGGAAATCATCCAATGACTTCTCCCGCTCTGGGTGGAGCGGGAGGGCGTGTCAGACTCTTACTGACTTAAACCTACCCCTGTTCCTTTCTGCCCTTTGTGCCCGGGGGCGAGGTAACTCTGTTTCGAATTTATCCTCTACCCCTAGGCAGGTATCGGCCATGACGGGCCCGTCCTTAGTACTGACAACTCTCTGAGGCGCGCGTGGAACACAACGCGCCGTCGACTCTCGGGCCTGATGCTGATCGGACGGTGAGCTACCCATTACTCGCCGTCCGCAGCCCCGGGTCTACGGTAGCCGGAGATCGTCTCGCGGCGCTGGAAGTCGCAGGCGTCTCCTGAGGCGGCTGCTGCTGAGGGCGTGAGCGCAACTCTGCGGTTGAGTCTCCCTCACCCATGCCGCCTACCTCTTCGCGAGCATTACTGCTTCGCAGAAGGAGGAGATGGCTTCCCATTCCCTCTCGCTTCGTACCATGGCCTGACCCAGGGCAGGGCGCGAGAGACATGGCGGGGCTCCGCCCAAGCGGAGCAGACCCCCACCGTATGCTCCACCGTGTCCTCGGGACGATCCACGCAGTGGAAACACCCGGGCGTCTCCTCCTGCCCTATCCGACACAGGAACCTCCCGAAACATCCGTGTCCGGTGAGGACCTGCGTCAGGCGGAAGGTGAGGGCGCTGCAATGGTGGCGTGCCCAGCGCTGGGCTGCGACAGTCGCTGTCTCCATGTCGCCATGAGATCTTGCCGGAGCTCTGTCCGCCGAGCCGCGAGTTGTCGCGGCAGCGGAGTTTCACCCCGGCGTTTCGCCTCCTCGCGCTCCTCATAGAGGTTCGCGAGAATTTTTGCCTCCGCCATGACCCTTTCGGACGCGTTCAGCCGGCGAGTTGGGTGCTGCCTCAGAGAACGCGCCCACACCGGTGCCCCGTAAAAGGCCATGGACCGCACAATCGGAGTGCCTCTAGAACGTGTCTTGCAGTTTATGTACTTAGGGCTTATTGTGACAGAAACCCTGAAAGACGATGCGGATATCGAGCGCGAACGAAGAGCGTTGTCAGCGCGTGCTAACATGTTGGTCTAGATTCGCAAGGTGTACAGTAGACGTAAAAGTAACACTGTTCAGATCATACTGCCAAAACTTTTACACCAGCGCTTTATGGTTCAACTACACCCAGCGGGCCTATAACGCTCTTCACATACAGTATAATAACGTCTTTAGGATTCTGGTGAGGCTCCCTCGTTTCTGCAGCGCGTCAGGCATGTTTGCTGACTCAAGAGTTGATGAATTTTATACCATTTTTGAGGTATGCGGAACAGGGTGTAAAGTCCCGCAAACCTCCGTTGAAAAGGGAGGATCCTCCGACCAGACGGGTGTTATGTCTGGTCCGGGAAACTGCCCGATGGTTGATTTAGGACTGTTGTATATGTTCAAATCGCCGGAGAACTCTGCTTGCGCGATGTAGGATTTTGTTATTTTAGTTCGTCTGCGGCGTCATAGATGTCGCTACCATTATGCGTAAGAAAACAGTTTCTCTGATGCGCCGGCTACGGGGGAGCGCCAACGGAATCCTAAGAATGATCTCTGAGAGGCCAGAGTCTGCAGTGCTGGGGAGATTTATCCAGCTTCACGTGGCACGACGACACTTCATCGATGATCATTTTATTTAATATCATTATTTTATTTTATATTTTTTGGACATTATTGATTTTATTATTTTATTTTGATTTTTTAATATGAATGATAATTTGATTTGGTTTTAGTTTTAGTACTAACATAGTTTCAAAACCTTTGTTACTAACAATTATGGACATTTTGAGTTGAAATAAATGATTTTTTTAATTAATTATCAATTTGACTATTGATATCGAATCTAGTCAACTCAATACCCCTCTACTGGATCCGTTTTGCTTGGACGGCCCTCACAGGTGTGTTATTTGGTATAAATTTGGGTAGTCATGTAGTGTTTTACATTTTCCATTTACGACGTCAGTCATGGCCAGGAGGTTTGTTAACCCGTTTCTGAGAGCCGAGGTTTGTAGGTTTAACCAACGTTAAAATATTTTTTATGTTAAATATTTCATTAACGTGGCTTAAGTGCAGTTACAGGACCCATGTTTGTATCCAGAAGAAAAAGAAGCCTAGGAATGGCTGAGTTGATGGGACCCGCTAGGGCCGGTACCTGCCAGGGTTGCTGGATTGATCAAAAGAGTTACCTCGACCCTGAAAAGCATAAAGCAAAGGAGGTCATACGGGTGGGTTTTAGTCAGTAGGAGTCTGACACTCCCTCCCGCTCCACCCAGAGCGGGAGAAGTAATTCGATGATTCCTACCCTAAAAAAAAATAAGTATGGCTGGGTGTCATAGGCGTATTTTGTGTAACTGTATTTTAATAGGTTACACAAAATACGCTTAAGACACTTATTAGTCAATTAGAAATATGTTTTTTCCCTAGGTATTTTCAATCCGCCTCCCATTGCTCCCTAAAAGCTCAATGCATCGTGAATCTGTCACTAACTCCTTTTCGCTTGTATTGTAAACTGTATTCCCCGGTTAAATTTGCACGGTATTCTGTGAATTTCATACAAATATTCGACACATTCTCGTCACAAATTGAATGCGACTGCGAAAGGAAAACCATGGACAAGCGAGTTTATTTCTGTGTTATTCAATTTCGGAATACATTTTTCATAACTTTCTGGTACTGGCATAAATATTTTTGACGTTACGAGTCATGTACTTATTAATAAACAACCTGCATTGGGTCCGCGTCGTCAGTGCTGGAATAAGGCGCTATTAACTGCCAATGCCCTTGAGTGGTTAGCTTGCGTGTTTTGTGCTGAGCTCACGTAACGCGTCGTACGTCCCACCCAGTAATAGGACTCGCCCATCAAGGAGCGCTGTTCGAAATAAGACGCATTATTATAATTATTTTACATAAAACAATGGATATTATACTTAAACACGTACATAAATAATTAAATGATCTTTAAAATAGTCAAGGTTTTATAAAAATACACTTTATAGTTTTAGTGTGATTCTCATTTATCCGCGTTTGATATAACTTTATAAATTAATTACACAGTGTTCTAGAAATATAATTTCAAATATTCACATAACATACTATGACAAAAATTGTCTAGAGTAACGTATAGTTTTTTCAAATAAATAAGACTAGTCGTTTATATGTGATATTCAATTAAAATCCATTATAAGTCGTACAACTGCGCCTTTTTTTGTGGGTTGGGAAATCATCCAATGACATCTCCCGCTCTGGGTAGAGGGGGAGGGTGTGTCAGACTCTTACTGACTAAAACTCACCCCTGTTCCTTCCCTGCCTGAGTGCCCAGGGGTGCAGTAACTCTGTTAAGAATTTATTCGCTACCAAGCCCGTGTTGGGCCTGTAGCAAATTCTACCAAGGAGTCCCATAAATCTTTTCAAAAGAGTTACCTCGCCCCTGGGCATTCAGGGCAGGGAAGGAACAGGGGGGTGTTTTAGTCAGTAAGAGTCTGACACGCCCTTCCGCTCCACCCTAGAGCGGGAGATGTCATTGAATGAATTCCCACTACACAAAAAAAAAAAAGGGGTTCTTGGGTAGAGATGGGCCCATAGGCAGTTGCCTACATTGTCTTCATGGATAATCCAATAATAATTCAGTTAAGTTTAATTTTTTATCTTAAATAAAAACGCTCGAGGAAGTTTTTAAGTCAAAAATATAGATATAATTATATCTATATTTTTGATTTTTTGATTTTTTTTTTATGGCGTACGATATAATTTTTGCATCTTAATTAAGATGCAAAAATTATATCGTACGCCATATTTCTTTAAAATAAAAACTTTGAATCTACTTTTTCATTATATCTACAACATTTCCAAAAATTATGAAATTTGTACTATGTTTAGTGGGAGAAAAACGTTATCGCTATTTATATGAAAATTTACAGCTTTACAATCCTCTTAATGGTATAGAAGCAGGTATGTAATCCACAAACATTCCTGTTATATGGAAAGTGAGCACATAGGAAGGACTTTTGAGGATTCGGGTGAATTCTCAAAAATTCACCCGAATTCTCAAAAATCCTTCCTGAGTGCTCACTAAAAGGGTTAAATAGGTCCTGTTTAATACCTAATTTATAAATAAGGGATGAAAGTTTGCATGAAGTTCATCAACTTAACCTATGGAAAATTGCATCGCACGCACAAAATATAGTAAACAAATAAATTTTCAAAAACACAAAACCAATCTCTCTGACTGTTCTTTAGTGCTTGGTTTACTCACATCGGAACTATGTCATGTAGCTGGATACATTTAATTTTAATCCGTTAAAAATGCGTGAGTGCTATAAACCAACATATCACCTTCCAATAAGGATATTGCTACAAACAAATACATGTAGGATAATCATTCGGAACGCATCATTATTTGAAATAAATAGAATATGAATGCAGCGATTATTGAATGGGAGAGTATGTGTGGGAGGGAGAAGGGATCAAGAATTGCGACAATTAGACGTTTCAATAATGTTACGAAGTTTAAAAAAAACTTGTAATAGTATAAGAAGTTTTTAAGAAGTGAAGATTAATTATTTCGGTCATCCACAGCACCCTTTATACGAGTATATTTTAAACCGAACGGATATTCTCGATTCAAATTTCATTACTTTTTAAACTTCGTACTATCAACTGGCCAGTATGCAGTGAACATTAGTATTCTTTCAATGGCGTTTCGTGGGTCATTTTATAGTGCCTGTGTGGGATACCAGTTGACTGATTCATGGGGGTGTACACTCAATATGTGTGGCTATTGGATTTAAATGAGTGCAATATCGAGTCGACTTTTAAATTAAGATAGATAGATAGCTTAACCTGTCAACATCCAATAGGCCCCAGAGTGCCTGTAAACGGAATTACCCGACAACGTCCAATAGGCCCCAGTGTGCCGATCCGACTAGCGCGGTTTCAACCTCTATTACTAATTAACTAAAGGTCATATTCCTGTGGAAATTTTTACATACTCGGAGAGTGATAGTATAGTAGTTTTACAAACATTTTCATAGACAAATACTGTTTCGAAAAAAATTAAAAAAAGTTTTTAGTAGCATGTTTACGTTTGTGAATGGCGGACGAAATTTTGCTAGAATTGTGTGTTTTAAACAGTTTTGTGTTTGTTTATGTGTTATGTTGAGTATTATATTTATTGCTGTGTTATTATTACGTCGTAATAACATCGGTTTAGATAAATATTTTGAAGAAATATTACGTAATAACATTTTTATCAAGGTCAGCCGATTTTATTCGTATTGTTATTGTGAGCGTGAATGATGTGAGCTTGTATGTGTTATTCAAAGTTTGAGGGTATGTATTTATTCAAAGGTAGTTATTACATAGTATTAGAAAAAAAACGCAACACAAAACGCAACGCAAACGCAGAAACGCAATTTGAAAAAGCAGTTACTTTGTTTCGTTTCCGTAATATGAAGTTTGAGTATGAATAATAGGAAAATATTTTATCAACTGTACAAAAAAAAACAATGTTATTAGTTTACTTGTCTATTCATAGTGTAACATGCAAAATTTCGTGTAGATTGATACAGTGGTTTTATCAGAAACCAACTTATCACGTGAACAGACACTATTCCCGCCAAATCGTTTATAACAGCATTTGATTAGAATTCAACTCTCGTAACACAAGTATTGTTTACATTTTATTATAAGGTCTGTTTATTCAACAACCCACAAAAAATACTTCAAGTGCCTCGCACCAATAGAAGCGTCAGCGATCCGTTTTATGTAAACAAAGTCGTAAACATGTCAATGGCGGGAAACAGCGCGGATGTTGACGGATGTGGCGGTTTCGCGCGTAAAGATGTTCACAGGTTAAAGGTACTTTTCTTTTTTAGTTTATTGTGGAAATTATGTTTTTTCCTACTCCTCCGCCGTTCTTTTCTGATTAATCGGGACTCGTCGAGCTTCATTGTCACTGCGTTTTTCTGTTAGTCCCCACTTTTGATTTTGGCTTTCAGGAGTCGCAGTGGTTGCGAATAGCACGAAAAAAAAAAGTTGTATGTCCAGTGTCGACCAAAAGTCGATAGGCAATCTCACAAAGCAATAGCTTGACGTTTAGTTTGACTTGCGCCTTCTATTTCCAAGAAAATAGACACATGCATCATCATTGTCGTCAAAAAGTGATTGTAGTTCATAATTTCGATTTCAACGTTAATATATTAGTCAAGATGGCCTGGCGCTTAAGCGCTCGCAGATAGATGCGTGAATCAGTGAGCCATGAGTTCAAACCTCACGCAGTACTATTAAAGAGTTTTTGTAAGTTTAAAGTGGTCTTAATAAAACACAAATAGTTGATGAAACCGGACTGAATGTGAGCCTATTATATTGATGAACTGTAACTTAAATTTTTACTTGAAATCTATACACATTATTTGGTGATATAAAATTGTTTTTTTTTTTTAAATCCATCATGCGGCCTAAAAGATAAATAATTATTTACTGTTTATTATTGGATTTATAAATGCAGATTTTTAATATTATATATAATATTATTATATTATATAAAAATTAAGTCACTTTAGTATTTTGTCACCTATAGCTGCCTCATATCATTTTTGGTTTTGTTTTAGAGGAATACTGTAAGTCTCTGGATCAAACGATATGAGGAAGAGGGTAGCCTTGCAAGTCGACAGCGAAGTGGAAGGCTGTCGCTTATTAGCGAGGCGCAGTGACGATATATGGTGGCCGAGTATGAAAACAATGGTTTCACACCTTTTTGTTTTTTTTGGGGTGGTGGGAAGTCATCCAATGACTTCTCTCACTCTGGGTGGAGCGGGAGGGCGTGTCAGATTCTTACTGACTAAAACCCACCCCTGTTCCTTCCCTGCCTGAGTGCCCAGGGGTGCGGAAACTCATGTTCGTTCATCAATTTATCCGCTACCCCTAGGCATGCAGGCACCGGCCACGATGGGCCCGTCAGATGGTTTCACACCTACAAGTCGCTATTTGGAGTTATTCGACACCTCATTACAAACTGTTCACCGTGCCCTCCACGCTGAAGGCTTGCATCACACAAGACCGTCAAAAAAGGCTTTCCTAACAGAAAGACATAAACAAGACCGATTATGTTTCGCACGGGATTATTTAGATTTTGACTGGAAAGCTACCATATTTTCAGATGAAAAGACATTTAAATCTAGTCAAAAGGGTAGGCTACATTTATGGCGCAAGTATAATACTCGCTGATGTGAAAAAAACGTAATTCCTAATACAGACTCAGGTCGAATTACGATTAATATGTGGGGATGGATGAGTGCAGCAGGGCCAGGAGAACTGGCTTTTATTCCTCCACGCGCCAAAGTTCTAATTATGTAGAAGTATTATATGATGTCATGCTACCTACTGTGCTCAACATTTACCAAGCTGATGAGTTGCCACAATTCACATTTGTCCAGGACAATTTTATTGTTCTATTCACCGGGCGAGCACTGTGCGTGAGTGATTTCACAATCACCTGGAGATAATTGTTGTTCCATGGCCAGCGCGATCACCCGATCTCAATCCCATAGAAAATTTATGGGGTTTGATGATGCAAAGGGTGGGAGACACGGGATGAGCGGTCTATAGAACAATTAAAAACCCACTGCATGGGGGTGTGGGAAAATTTGAGAGGAACCGAAATATCTGGTAATATTGTAGGGTCCATGCGCAAACGTCTACTTGACTGCATTGAAAGTAATGGGGGTTACACAAAATATTAACCTAGATGTTATGTTTTTAATATATAATTAGACGGTGTTACAAAATATTTAGTGATACCTATTAACGTCCGTAATTATTTAATGTTCTTAAATTGAGGTTTAGTTTCAATCTTCTTTTCTTCAAGAAAATGACTGCTTAAGCTATAACCTCAATACATTCATTGTTACGTTACATAACGTTCATAAAGTGTAAATCATATTTGTGTACTAGTTTTCAATAAACTCTGCTGAATACCAATACTTACGTAGTACTTACGTAGTGGGTATCACTGTGGGTATCAGTTTTTGTTAAATTACAATATCCTTTCCTTGTTGTGTTATTATGAATTGACTTAATGGGTATACAACAAAAAATCTTATGAACAGTTACAAGAGAACTTATTTTATCTAGGTTGGAATGTGACGTCACAATTCTCGTAAAATTTTGATAATTTTAAGTAGGATTACATAAATAAAACGAATAAACATTTTTGTTATTATGATTCAGAACTACTTTTTTATTTCCACCTTTCAACACCGATAAGATAGAATACATAATCGCATATGTATAGGTAAATACCAATACAACAACTAATATTTAACTTTTACAAAAAATAAATAATAAGCATGAATATATTATAAATGAACTTGAATATTTAACAAGATCATCCTTACTTAAAAACATTATTATGATTTCAAATAAACAAAAACAGCAATTCCTTGTAATTAAGATTCGAACTCGGACCTCATTGACCGTGAACCCATTGCTTAGCCCAAACAGCTACCGGAACATGTTAGATTTATGCGAATTTTAGCAATCCAATGAACAGGTCATTATGACGCGTATTCAAAATGCAACAGAAATATAATGTTATTTCGCGTAGTGCGACGACAGTTCATTGGTGTGTGTTATCTGTGGAATGTTGAGGCATCACTCATACACACAAACGCACAAGCACGGGCTGTATCGTGCTCGAGTTTATAGCAATGTAATCCTTGGCACGCTAATTGAGTTTTTCTTCGAGATTTTACTTTCATTTCAATACCTACCCCTGATTAGTTTTATTCATTGCTTTTCTTTTTAAAATTATAGATTGTCTCAAGTTACATAAAAATAGATGTTGTATATTTGAAATAATATCATACGGTTTTGCTGTTCGTAAATAAAACGGCAAGCTTATCATATTTAAATTTAAATTACATTAAAGGTTATTACAATTTGTACTTCATAAATACTTTATTTTGTGAGATCAAATTACATTATAAATAATAAAAGTTCTTTATTTGAAGAAATTAATAACCTTCAACTTGTTTTTTTCTTTAAAGTGCCCTGTAAACGATGAAATTGTTTGTCAAAAGTTACGTGTTTGTCAAATTATTTGATAGTGTGCAGCTTTGTTCGATGCGTTTGTCAAACAATCTACGATGAAAACGTGAAGTTTGACCAACAAATTTGTCAAACAAATTTGATCGTTGACAGGGCACTTAAAGCCGTTGATAGACAAAGGGCCTTCTTTAAAAAAAAATAACCATGTGATTAGATACTGACTAGCAGTTTCTAAATTCAAAACGTTATATGGAGAATTTGAATTTAGAATCCGCTAATCAGTTTTTAAACTAAGCATATGGCTAGCAAGTTTTATAAATAAGGCTGTAAGAGCTAAGTTAATTTAGTTTACCTCATACAGATGCTGATGAATCATGCAGATGAATGTTCATACTTAAACAGCTTAGTTTATAAGTTAAAAAAAATATGTCAGCTATGCGAGCTAAGCTTAAATTTACTTAAACAATCTCAGCTAAGCCTGCAACACACCTCGATACACTTTGTGCCGTTTAGTGACGTAACAAGCCCCCACTCCTGAACGTTGGTTCGTTTTATCTTTGTAATTTTTAATTGGTTTGGTAAAGCTTTTTGCTTTACGTGTCCAATATTTTTAAATATTCCAGCTTTTGGACTAAATATAATTATTATTTGATACCCAAGAAACATCCCTATTGGGTATCTGGACGATATATACTGTTAAATTATAAATACATAGAAAGAAAAGAAAATCTGTTTATTCACGTGAAAGTGACGCGCTTATATAAATTTGTTACATAATAAAAATACATATTTATATCCAAGTCGGAAATATGCATCACTACCACGGGAAATGGCTAGCATCATGCAGCGGCCCGTGCACGCAGGCACAAATCCACGGAACTGGTTTTCAGCGTGAGCCGGTGTATCGCAGTCTCAGAACAATAAATAAAACATAAAGATTACTCATTGTTCCAAGGCACAGAAACGTCAGGGCCAAATTGTATGAAGGTTATCAGATTTATCAGAGGCCTTAGCATGAACGAGCGGAGGAAAGTTTCGTTGCTTCAAAAAAAAAAAAACCGGCTTCTAAATAAAAACGCCACAAAAAAAACTATCTTCAGAAGTCGATGCCCAGAAAAGAAGACAGAAGTTGAACACATTAGTGTTCGTCTTGTGTCTTCAGTTGTGGAGTACCACCATAACTTACCAAAGTACGTTGCTGTTACTTAGCGCGTTCGTGCTAGGCCTACATTTGTCTTCTCTTGTGTTATTGTACAGGCTGTAACGGAAAGGTGTGCTCATATTTTAAGAACCGGTCTGTCTATAGAAATTAATAAGTTTCTCCAAGAAAAAAATAGAAAATTCCAAAAAAAAAATTGGACTTTCCATACAAACCTATCATCGGATGATCAATATTTGTATGGGAGTTAAAAAAAAAAATTGAGAATTTCCTCAGGTTTGCTTGAATAAAATAGTTCACATTGATGGTCAGATGCAGTTCTTAAAATATGACATTAAAATATGATAATAGGTGTTCCTGGGGTTTCATGAAGTCAGGGGATGGTTGGTGACGTTCTTCCCATAGTTAAACAGCAAATAGCCGCAGTGCTGTAGTCGCCTACTTAGCCATGCTTAATATTAAAGTTATTCTAGGCATTCTTGCTCTTGCTATAGGAATGTTCCAGGTATCCGACACAGCGGTAAAGGTTCGCACCCGGGACACTCGGGCGGGATGTATACTACGCACTCTTCATCACCGAGGCAGGAGTGGTCTTCACACACATCCATCGATGATAGGCAGGATCTGTAGGCTGGAAGATAAAAAGTAAGACGTTAACTTTAAGATTTAGACACTTTCTTTTTTAAAACTATAACTGACAATTTGATTGTTGTATTTCTTAGGTTTCACCTCAACAACATTCTTATAAAAACATGATACATTTATAGGAAAGTTGCCCACAGTTGGAATAGCAACGATAACTATCCTTTTTCTTTTTGGAGAGTGGGAAATCATCTAAATGATTTCTCCCGCTCTAGGTGGAGCGGGAGGACGTGTCAGTCTTTTACTGACTAAAACCCACCCTTGTTCCTTCAGTTGCCTGAGTACCAAGGGTCGCGGTAATTCTTTATCGATTTTATTCGCGACCCCTGACAGAAGCCTTCCAATGCTGCAAGGTTAACTCAAGTGGGAAAAATATCTTAGAAAATAGGTGTTAAGATTCCTAATTCCAAAAGTTCTTTGATAGATATCAAAAGACCGCCAAACTTGGCTGAACGCCATGATATCGTGAAGGAAATCTCTCGCAAAAGAATTTCTGAATTAAAAATTCTGCTGTTGACCTTGAGACTAAAAATAACAGTAGAACATGTACACAAATGATTTTAATGAGCGCACTAATGCATAATGCCAGGGTAATGGCGTTATCTAACATGAATGCATAATGCCAGCCTGTCAGCTCGTCACTCGTGAGTCCATCACATTAAATCATATATCATGCTCATTATGGATGGGTAGCTGGCTAACTTATGTAATGAAGTACCTCATTAGATGTGATTTGATACCTAAATTCCAGTTATATATAGGAGAGATTTAGGAGATTTTTGATACAACATCTCTATCCCTACGCGCATGATCAGAATTAGAAATGAGTATATTAGAGGAAGGCTGAAAGTGGCACCGGTGACTGAAAAGTTGTATGGAAATCGGTTGTCGTGGTATGGGCATGTCGTGAGGAAAGTCGTGTGTATGGATGTGGCTGGCTGTAAGAGTAGAGGAAGGCCAAAGAAACGATGGATGGACTGTGAATATATGTGTAAAAAGGGGGTGAATACAGAGATGACGACTAATAGAGAAGTATGGAAGAAAAAGACATGTTACGCCGAACCCAAATAAATTAGGATAAGAGTGGAAGAATGATGATCTCTGTCTCTACATATTATAAATATATGTCGCTTTCCGCATCAGTCTGTTCCTCCGCTAACTCCTCCTAAACCGTGCAACGGATTTAATGCGGTTTTCACTAATAGAAAGAGCGATAAACGATGAAGATTTGTGTGTATATTTTGTACCCGTGCGGAGCCGTCGCGTGTCGCTAGTTAATGATAAATAAAATCTCTATGTCATAAATATCATTCGGGTGGAGGTGTAACTGAGGTCTGCAAAGCAATGGCAATACTTCATGATTGTATGTGGTCATGGAAGGTTCTGATGTTTCATGAGTGCTCATATAGGTTTGTGGGTTATTAAATATAAAAAAAAATACAGTTGTCCTCGAAGTTCAAAAACGAGAAAATTTTTATTTAGTTATTACTAATTATAGACATAAATTCTATAATGTACGCTTTGCCGACACAGCTGGGGAAACAGACTAAGAGAGATGCGATACGCAGGGCAACTCGTAACAAACTGTTGGGCAGTAGCGACCCAAACTCCCGGAACAAGTCATGTGCTGCATCCTGCCCTTCCCTGTATAGGCCGGAGTGAACACTGAACCATTCAGAATCAACACTGACGAGGAACAGTGCGTCAAACTCTTTATTGCCTTTACGTATTAGCCGGTTTTAGTGGAGATTTGCTAGAGCAAACGTGCCTGGAGGAAGTGAATATAATAAAGATGATTCCTGGGTAAAAATAAAATCTATGTAGTCCAGTTAGCTTATCAAAAAATATTGGACATGTATTTTTTGCTTTACCAAATCAATAAAAAATAACAAAAAGGTCAGGAGGGCCGCTTACGGGGCGTTAAGTCACTTCTACGTAATAAGTAGTACATTTTATCACGCGAAATTTTAACGTATTATTATTATTTATCCTTTATTTCAGGCAACTATGGCCTATAAAACACAATACATATATAAGTATAAAACAATAATTACTATAAACTAATACATATTTTATACAATAAACAAAAACTACTGTACACGAAGTGACGGCGTCTTGTTACGCTGCGAGGTGTCGCGTAGCCGGCCGCGGAGACGCCGATACAGCACATCTTTCGGCCAAAACTCTTCCTTGATGATGTCCTCAGTCTTCGTAGAGTATTGGATCGTCTTCAATTTTTAGTTACGTGATAAAAGAAAAAATACGTGTCTAATATTTTTTGGTTATCTAACTGACGGGACAAATATATTTTTCTGGTCTTCTCTTAATCTATTCTTAATCTACCCTTTAAAAAAGTTTATGTTTTTTATTTAAATCTGGCTCGGTTCGAGCAGTCAATGTAGTGTACCATCGATATGGTGTATTGTCAATATAGCGTACTATCGATTTGGTGTACTGTCGATGTAGCGTACCATCGATTTAGTGTACTGTCAATATAGCGTACTATCGATTTGGTGTACTGTCGATGTAGCGTACCATCGATTTAGTGTACTGTCAATATAGCGTACTATTGATTTTGTGTACTGTCGATGTAGCGTATCATCGATATGGTGTACTGTCAATTTGGTGTACTGTCGATGTAGCGTAACATCGATTTGGGGTACTGTCGATTCATGAACCCGTCGATGAAACGTTTTCGATACAGCGACCGTCGATGTAGTGACTGTGGATATTATGAACCAGACCCCTATTGACCTTGTCTAACACTATGTACATAGACAAATGATACATACTGTCAATACACTCGCCATAGAGACAGCATCCTCCGCAACATTGTTCGTGGTCGACGCACTGTGGACAAAACGTTTTGTGTTAGTGTTTGATTAACATCTAGATGTTATGTGTGGTTGTAATTAGATAATTAGCTTATTTCTCACGTTGAGCCTGTAAATCATGATTTGGTCAGTTTACAGTGGCGTATTTAACAATTTGGCGCCACGAGCTGTATCAGTTTTACCACACCATGAATTATCTATCTTCTACATAATTAAAAATTTATTAAAAATGAATGTTTTTATGTTTGTCTTCTCCCGCTCTGGGTGGAGCGGAAGGGTGAGTGCCCAGGGGCGCGGTAACTCTTTCACGAATTTGTACGCGACCCCTTGGCATGCAGGCATCGGCCATGGTTGGTCCCGTCATTGGTGGCTGACATCTCTTTGAGGCCCGCGTGGAACACTACGCGCCGTCGACTCTCCGGCCTGGTGCTGATCGGAGGGCGAGCTACCCATTACTCGCCGTCTACAGGCCCGCGTATGTTATTCAGGGCCTCGGTCGGTTAGATTTTCTTTTGACACAAAATGTTACGGAACTGAAGGCTTGAAGAGCATAGTAGCACTTTTCGCCCCTCGTAATCTGACAATCCGGGTCATGGCCCTTTTGGCCGAAAGGTAAATACGCTACTGCCTGTTTTGGGGTTATGTTTTGTTACGTTACAGTATGTTTGTGTTTCGTCAATGTCATATAAACACATGTTCTAACAACCCAACTTGAAACAACTATCTGGAGGGCATACAATGTTATTCCGAGCGGCAATCAAAATTTTAGTTTGGCACAGAAATTACTTACTAACTTAAAAATTACTTACTAACTTTTAAAATTTATTGTTCAGAACTTACTAATTTAAATTGACAAACAATTTTTTGATTTTGCACTGAATAGGTACTTTCAACTATAAAGAAATATTTATCCTTGTTACATGTAAATAATTATATTAGGTCATTATCATTCTCCTGCCCTTGCCCCAATTTATTTGGGGTAGGTGCACATGTCCTTTTCTTCCATACTTCTCTGTTAGTCGTCATCTCTGTACTGTCCCCCTTTTCACCCATATTCTCTTTCACACAGTCCATCCATCGTTTCTTTGGCCTTCCTCTACTCTTAGAGCCATCCACATCCATAAACAAGATTTTAAACACGACATTTTCTTCATTCCTCCGCATCACATGCCCAATTTTCAGTCAGCGGTGCCACTTTCAGACTTCCTCTTATATTCCTGATTCTAACCATGCGCGTAACACCATACATCGCTCTTAGCATTCTCATCTCAGCTGCATGCAATTGCTTTTCAATCACTTTTGTGGCCCAACATTCTGAACCATACACGGCAGCTGCAGGCATATTATGTATTATATGTATGTGTACCTACTTAATTAATGGAAAACCATTTTTACGAGTGAGGTTTTGGTTAGTATCAGTAACAAGTACATTTGTATGCCGAGCGAATCAGCTGTTTTCTGACATTTCTCACATAATCACACTTTTTTTTGTAGACGTTTTAGTTCCATTTGCAATTTAAAAAAAAATAGATATCAAGTTTATGGGTACTGATAAACAACGGTATCATTATCGTTTCAGCCGAAAGACGTTCACTACTAAAAGACGTCTCTCTCTCTTGCATCCATCGGCTACCCGCGACCCTCACCACTTCACCAGGTCACTGGTCTACTTTGTGGGAGGGCTTCCAACGCTGCGTCTGCCGGTACGTGGTCGCCACTCCAGTACATTTCGGCCCCATCGACCATCTGTTCTGCGAGCAATATGCCCTGCCCACTGGCATGTTCTTAAGTAATAATTTATTGAACACATTATAAATACAACAATCAGGGCTGCCCTGGCTCTTGTACTAGGAGATCTTGTAACACAAAAGCCAGACCTCTCAATATCTATATGTATAAAAATGAATCCCTATTTCCCTTTGTCACGGCATCACACTTGAACGGTTGGACAAATTTCGGCAATTCTTTTTTGTTGTGTTTGTTATTGTCAGCAGAAGGTTCATATGGAAGAAAAAATTTCCGCGAAAAATTTGAAAACTTCTGAAAACTTAACGACTGTTTAAACTTCGCGTATTTCATAGTTCATAGCTAAGACAGGACAACGTCTGTCGGGGTAGGTACATAATATACTTAAGTTTGGCGACTTTTGGTTTTTCGAACTACTGTATCTACCTATCAAAATTATCTAGGTGCTCCTGATGTTGGCAAGCTTGGAAATAGCAGCATAGGCGATCCTATGCTGCAATTTCCAAGCTTGCCAACAGCGTTTAAACAAAAATCTAATCGAAAGTCAATTGGCAATTAGTAAAGAAATTGATTAGTTTTATTGTTGCAATATACCGTTTAATCGGGTCATTTGGAACTCATTGGACTTAATAATATTGACAGTATATATATTTTTTTACAGTACATAAAAAATTTAAAGCTATCAATAAGTATCTGCAAGATAATAAATTAGTTTATATATAAACATAACTAATATGAAAATGCAAAAACGTTTTGTTATTTTTGAAAAGAAATATGATGAAAATATTATTTATTGTCAAAATATAAACAATACCGATATTGAACAAGGACACTTTTTTCCCAAATCAGGCTGAAAAGTTAAATAAAATCACTGAAAAAATGCACCCTACCTTTTTCCCGCCAACTTTACAATCCTGCGCACCGGCAAATACAAGCACACAGCCAAAGAACAACACTATTATAATCCTCATCTTTTATCACATGTCACCTCACTACAAATTTCAAGTCATGTATGAAAATATAAATAGAAGAAAATCGTCACGAGGTATCGTGTATGAAATTATGTAAAATGGTCGTATCTGCGCGCGCGCCGGCCTCGGCCATTGTGACCGAGTTAGCTCAGCCGGTGCACTGTTCTATTACGTGTAGGAATGCCAATGGAATCTAGGAATGTCAGATAAACTGTTGCGATTGTGTAATTGGTTAATTGGACCCTGAGACTTAAGATGGGAATGATTTGAGATATTCTTGTGATTGATTTTAATCAATTATTTTTTAGAACTGTCAATGTTAGTAACCTACTTCAAAAAAGGAGGTTCTGAATTCGACCCGCAGGTATGTATGTATGTAGGTTTGTATGTTTGTCTGCAATTTTCTCAAAAACTACTGATCCGATTTGGATGAGGTTATCATTATTCAAATACATGTTTTTCAGGGAAGGTTTTAGTTTATAACACATTAGGATCTGATGAAGATCATCGGAGATAGACAGTAACTTCAATAACTAACAGCAAAAGACTCGCGTTTACTGCGATCGTTTGTGTATGTACTGTTTACACAACTTAATGGGGAACCACAACAAAAAGTGAAAAAAAAAAAATTTACTACAAGAGATAGAACCGACTTCCAAAAGAATATGGTTAAAAAAAAACAAAAAATGTGCAAAATAACCTTAATTTCGCAAGTTTGTGTCAAAAAACGAGGAAACAAGATCAGAGACATCGTTTTTTGACACCAACTTCCGAAATTAAAGTTATTATGCACATTTTTGTTATTTTTTGGAAGCCGGTTCTATATTTTGTAAAAAACTTTTTTCATTAAATACTTTCTCTACACGTAATAACTCCAACAGGTAAGTGAGATGTTGAAACTAAAACCACACTAATAAGAACCCTGAATATATTAACCGTCATCCTTTCTATTTGACAATTACTTAGCACCTAGAGGGAACACAGGTCAAGATACACTGGTTTTTATTTCGAAACGCTTCAATAGTTTTGTTAAATACGGGTATTAAAATATTCGATGGTTTTATAACAATAGTGAAAGTTGTATTGTGGGAGAGATTAATGAAGTCATGCTGTTATGCTTCGTTTGACAGTGTTATTGTTCGATTTTTAAATTATTGAACCGTTCAATGGGGAGTGCGTAATTAATAACGATTTTTTAAGGTGCGGAACAGTGTGTACGTAGATAATTATTTAAATTACAACCTAGAAGAACCTTGTTAAAAATTCATTGTTGTTTATTAATTTTGTTTATTTCTAACAATGTTCAGTTAAAACCGCATGTTTTTTTTTTCTTTTTAGTTTAAGAACGTCCGAATGAAAAACGGAACCCGAGAAAAACAGACACACGAGTGACCTGGTCACTCGTGTGTCTGTCTGTCGGTCCGGTTGTCACAGCGAATTTGATACAAATCTACTACGATTGAGTTCAAATTTTGGTACACATATGGATATTTTTTTTATTGGGGGTGGGAAATCACCCAATGGCTTCTCCCGCTCTGGATGGAGCGGGAGGGCGTGTCAGACTCTTACTGACTAAAACCCACCCCTATTCCTTCCCTGCCTGAGTGCCCCGGGGTGCGGTTACTCATTTTCAGAATTTATCCGCTACCCCTAGGCATGCAGGCACCGATGAGCCACGAGGGGCGCCGTCAGTGGTGGCTGACACTAATCTCTTTGTGGCGCTCGTGGAACATTACGCGCCGTCGACTCACGACATATTTGAGTAACAGATATCCATATGTATCCATATGGATATCTGTTACTCAAATAAGGATGTGTAACGTAAATGAATGAATTTAGAATATGGGGGTCACATTTGGGTTGAATTCAAACAAAAATTAACCACACGGGCGCCGCTGGCAGCCAGTATTATAAATGCAAAAGTTTGGATGTATGTTTGTTACTCAATCACGTCGGAAATACTAAATGGAACTGAATGAAATTTGGTACAGAGATAGATTATAGTCTGGAATAGTACATCCTACTTAATATTATAAATGTGAATGTTAGTTTGTTTGTTACGCTTTCACGCGAAAACTACTTAACCGATCATCAAAATCTTTGTACACATATTCTTGGAGGTATTAGAAGTAACATTTTTAAGTTATAATTTATAGGGGGGGAATTACTAATTCCACTAAATAAAATAAATAAATTTAATATCCACTCACATCATCACCATAAACGTCACAGTCGAAGTCTTCAGCAGCCACAAGCACTAAATAAATAATAAATAAAGCGACCGCCTTTACACAAAGAGACATGTTTCCCTTGATTTACGATCAACACACAACACACAATCAATCACACAAGTCTATTTATTATCTAAAAGTACCAACCCTAATTACCACCCAACAAACTTTTTTGAACCCTATCTCCAACACATAACGTTCATTTTCATCTGTGTCAACAGGTTTCTAAATTTACCAAATTTAATTACGACTCAATAAACATCTTTGAATTCTAACTCCACCCCATAAGGTTAATTTTCATTTGTGTCGACAGTAAATTTGAATGGACACTTCAGTCGCATGACAAGGATGTCACACCACATTAGTTAACAATTCATGATAAATTTTGAACAAATCGAGGTCTTCGATTGTTGCAGGATACAATGCATCGTCATTGGTCTTAATGACAATTAAGATTTTCCAAGGCAAGGATAAATAATGTCTACTGACCCATATTCTATGATAATGCAATTCAGAATACCAACGCACCAACTATACAAAATGTTTTGGGAAAACATTAATTTTATTGAGCGTACTAGAAGTTGGCCCAGTGGTGAGTGAGTTCAAACCCAGGCAGGCGCTTTACTTTAAGTAAATTATTTCATAACCACTGCTCTCAAAACGGTGAAGGAAAACATCGTGAGGAAACCGGCATGTCCTAGAACCAAAAATTCGAAGATATGTGACATCCATCAATCCGCATTGGGCCCGCGTGGTGGATAACGGCCCACACCCTCTCACAGAGAGGAAATCTGTGCGCCAGTAGTGGTGACGTTAAAATAGTTAAAATAAAGATAGATACAACCTGGAGGTCTTTAGATCAAGAGTGAATAAGTTCCTTCAAGGCAAGCATAACGTGCTCCGGGCGGTGAGACAAATTAATTTTCTGTTAGCGTTCACGCTAACGCTTCTTAAAAAATGTATGGCAATGACATTACCTGCGGAAAGAATGTCACGTAACTCACGTGTATGGCAATGACATTACCTGCGGAAAGAATGTCACGTAACTCACGTCCAGTAATGTCTTTGCCATACATTTTTTACTAGGCGTTAGCGTGAACGCTAACAGAAGAGTGTAGCAAATTTAATGCAATATGCAACCCAAATACTTTACATGTGTTTTGCACCTGTTTTTTTATTGAATATGCAGTCAAGACAAGACTGCCGCATTGATCTCGCGCTCGTAAGCGCGACTGCTGAGCGTGAGGTTCGATTCCCGGGTCGGGTAAAAAATTATATTGGATTTTTCCATTAGGAATTACTCTGTAGCAGCTCGGAGCTTGAGATTTGGTGGTGTGTCACTCCCGTGCCTCGGAAAGTACGTAAATCCGTTAGCCTGAATGAACCTATATTTGCGCACACGCTGGTACACTACAATATCTCCTGCGTACTTGGCTTATCTCCGTTGAGACTGGTCACCCATGATGGAAATTCAGTCAGGAAGATTATGCTGCCGAGCCAAGATCTAGTTTTGGTGGGATACAAAAAAAAACCTATTCATATTTAATATCATGGATTTCCGTAAAGTACGGCCAACGAGAAGCGATACTTCCTCCAGTAGGTACATCAACACTCTTCCTTCAGTCCTCTGCTCCTCTATTCGTGTCTTTACATCCCGTAGTGAATGTGGAATTGTGGCTTGATGACTAAACAACCAACCAACCAACGAGAAGTGATACTGCTATTCCCAATGACCTTGCATGGGTTTTGTTTACATTTGGTATCGCTTCTCGTTGGCCGTACTTTAAAGTAACAACTGTGTGTGTGTGTTGTGAACCAGTGGTATTGGCCGCGACTTACAAGTTGCAGGTTGTGAGTTCAAACCCAGGCAGGCGCTTTACTTTGTGTAAGTTATTTCATCACCGCCAACAAAAATTCGAAGACATGTGACATCCACCAACCCGCATTGGGCCCGCGTGGTGGATTACGGCCCACACCCTCTCACAGAGAGGAGGCCTGTGCCCCAGTAGTACATTAAAAGACTGATGATGATGATGAACAACTGTGTTCTTTTTTATTTAACTGACGCTGCTACATATTTCTTAAAAGTTTACATAATTGTCACATTTTTCATTTCTATTAAAGAAGAGAATGTATGAATGACACTTGTCCGATTGTCAGATTGCCAATTATCACCTGTCAGTTTTCTTAATTATGTGTCTGATTCCGTAACCTCACTCATGAATTTTTGGCTCGATTTTTTCGAGTGACATTCAGTGGCTGATTTAATTATTTGCAAATTTATTCCTAGTCGATATTATGATGTAAAATTGGTGTAGTTTTGTCTCCCAAGTGTCTACGTAACTGAACATAACATGTGGAATTATTGAAACAGGCGCGGTCTCAGTAAAATGAAGCTGAGAATTTTGTTGTAGTAACTAACTCAGCTATGCTTGTCGAGAAGGCTGACTCCACACATACGGCCAAATACTGCAAAAAAATTAGAATCTCTTACATCCGCATTCTTATGGATAACAAAGTGTTCTGTATCTAAAAACTAAATACTTTCTAACCTGGCTAAACGCACAAACCGTGTGAATTAAAAAAAAACAATATAATTATAAGAATATAATATATGGAAGATAATGTATGAAAGAAACTTGACTGATAGTCAGATTGTCATCTGTCACCTGTCAATTTTATTAATTAGGCGTCTGGTGCCGTAACCTCAGTCTTATGCGGGTATTACACTACACTGAATCAGCGCCCTGAATTAAGGGTGGACGTGGCCCCTAATTAGAGACGTCCGTTATTACACTACACCGATTTTACGCCCTTACGTCAGAGAGCGAATCTTTGAGAGGCTGAACGTCATGGCACCTATATTATCAAAACAAAACAAAAGTCGCTATTGCTATGGCTGCCCTTACGACAGCAATTATTATAAAAGAAAAAGAGGAGGAGAAGAAAAATATGGGTGAAAGAATATTTAAAACTTAGGGAAAATCACTCAAGTATGCGGATTCTCGGCGTTCTGGAGAAAATGAATTCGAAAATTACCTGAGAATGGAAAAGGACATGGTTGCGCGCTCTCCGCAAGTATTACACCGCACGGTGGTAAGCGCACTAAGGGAGTAAGGCGGACAGGGTCCACTCTGATGCTCTAATTAGGGACCCTTACTGGCTTACTCTTATTACACCCCTCTTGTTAAGGCTTTAGGGTCCCTGATTCAGTGTAGTGTAATACCCACTTAAAAGCTCATCATTCCAATCTGTGACAGCTTGTCAAATTCGATTACAAAATTATTAGACTGGATTTAAAATCCGGTTCCGCAAAATGTGATCTTAAAATAGGAAAAGAGAAAATTGAAAAATCCTCAGCCCTCGGCTTAAAATTCTGATGGATCTGAGCCTTAAGGGAACAATGGGAGGCAGACAAAAATTTCTAAAGGAAAAACATATTTTTAATGGTTTAATACTTACCTACTCAAATACAGTAAGATGACATAGAAATAAGGTCCTACAAAAAATAAATTAAAGACTAAATACAAAGTATGTTAGGGGTTCGTTGGTATGTACCCTGCTTATGAGTATCTATTAAAAAAAAAGCCGTCTAGTCCATATTTTTGGTTCCATTTCGAATGTTATTAGTAGGGTAGCTATTACTAAATTTACTTATTGAATATTGTTAGCATGGTTAGTCTTCTTTCTAATAGGAGCTCGTGGCTAAAGTAATAACAGCCGCTTCCAGAATACCAAAATCTAGTACATTGTTAAATCAATTTCACAGAAAGTTTTATTGCTTGAGTCATCGGTCATTGTCGCCTTACACCTCATCTTGTCCCACTTATGAGGTACGAACGTGAGTCCTTTTCTACCAGAGATGAGCGAGCTAGCGATGCGGTGCTCGAGGAGAAAATTCACCAAAACTTTGAAATTTTCCAAGTTGCACCCCAAAAGTGACACCCAAATTCAAAATTGAATTATGTCATATTATATTCAATTTCAACTCAATTGGTCCTCTAGATTTGTAGCAAATTGGCTGTGATAGACAGACAGGCACATTAATACACTGGTGATCCCTTAAGGGTTCCGATTTTTCATTAGGACGTTCAGAATCCCTAAAAAAAGGAGAGATGTTTGCGAGAGACGCGGGCGAAAAATGTATGCCAGGAATATGTGCGCGTACGTACTCCTAAAATGAGTTGGCTCAACTCAACTTCACATCGTTTCACAGCTTCGCTACACTGCCGCGACAACTCGCGGCTCGGCGGACAGAGCTCCGGCAGGATCTCATGGCGATATGGAGACAGCGATTGTCACAACCCCGCGCTGGGCACGCCACTATTGCGGCGGTAGTGCCCCTCTTTGAGGCTTGGCTGGAGAGACCTCACGGCACCCTCACCTTCCGCCTGACGCAGGTCCTCACCGGACACGGTTGTTTCGGGAGGTTCCTGTTCCGGATCAAGCGGGAGGTGACGCCCGGGTGTTTCCATTGCACGGATCGCCCCGAGGACACGGTGGAGCATACGGTGGAGGTCTGCCCCGCTTGGGCGGAGCAACGCCGTGTCCTCGTGGATGCGATAGGCGGCAGCGACCTCTCGCGCCCTGCCCTGCTTCAGGCCATTGTACGGAGCGAGAGGGAATGGGAAGCCGTCTCCTCCTTCTGCGAAGCAGTAATGCTCGCGAAGGCGGAGGCGGGACGCGTGAGAGAGCACCAACAACGGAGTCGCCCTCACGCACTCAGCAGCAGCCGCCTCAGGAGACGCCGGGGACTTCCGGCGCCGCGAGACGATCTCCGGCCACCGTAGACCCGGGCCTGCGGACGGCGAGTAGTGGGTAACTCGCCGTCTGATCAGCACCAGGCCCGAGAGTCGACGGCGCGTAGTGTTCCACGCGCGCCTCAAAGAGTTGTCAGCAAGAGACGGGGCCCGTCATGGCCGATGCCTGCCCGGGGGTTGAGGATAAATTCGAAACAGAGTTACCTCGCCCCTGGGCACTCAAAGGCAGGAAGGAACAGGGGTGGGTTTTAGTCAGTAAGAGTCTGACACGCCCTCCCACTCCGCCCAGAGCGGGAGAAGTCATAGGATGATTTCCCACCCCACAAAAAAAAAAAAAAAGCTTCGCTACACATTCACGCGCCGCCTCCCTGCCTCTCACAGCTTTGATAGAAACAGATACACATTTTCAAAACACCGCTACACATCCTAGTGTCGCCTCGCTGCCTCGCGTATTTTTGGTGGAAAAGCACCCTAAGGGTCTTGACCGGGATAAGTCTCAGTTTGTCTTCCACTTTGCTTAGTTACTTTACAAAGTATTTAATGAAGGCCGTATGTGAATGGGCTTGAATTTTAATCATGTGTTAGTTTAGGGTCACCGCAAGAGAAACTGTTTAGAGATTAAACGAACTTACCTGTGAGTGAAGTTCGATCCTAATTATATGAAGGCTTCGTCCGAAGAGATTAGCATTTTATACACATGTAGTAACGCATAGTACACACCATTCCACACTATTTTGAGAATATTTTAATTTCTTCTGCATTTTCATCATCTTTTTTTTTTTTTTTTTGATGTGGGTAGATTAGTCCACTTGATTCCTGCACCCGCTATCCGTGTCATATAGTTTAGAGTTTAGCTCATTCACTTCATATTTTACGATTGACCAGGGTAGAGACTTAATGAGTGGGTGGGAGGGTTGCTAATCTCTTCGGACGAAGCCTTCATATAATTAGGATCGAACTTCACTCACAGGTAAGTTCGTTTAATCTCTAATTATACTTCAGGCTTCGTCCTCGAGATTAGCATTTTATACACATGTAGACTTTTAGAGATAAGAATCGTAAAATATAAAATAAAATACATGAGTTTGCAATGTATTTTATATTGTCATAACGAGAAAAAAGACAAAACAAAAAATTACTTCATTTTTCAATTGCTGTAATTTAGAAACTTAAAGGTTTACTTGTTAATTGAATGATTCATAATAACCATACCAAAACAATCATTAGACACATTACTAACCGGTCTACTATAAAATTTTGCAAATGTTTCGGAGCTAGGGCTCCAACCAGCAGCTTTCCTAATTTGATCAATATTAACACTTAATCTTTGCGCAGCAGATGACGAGTGCTATGCGCAGTGAACGTGGAAGTATCAATTCCGCTTAAACCTAGGATATTTCTTATCCATCTAGATAAAGTTAGTGCACCTACCGACTTATGAGGTCTTTTAAAACTGATAAATAAAGTATTCATATTAATACGAAGTCCTTCAGTCATTTCGAGGTAATCGAGTGTAGCTTTTGCTGGACAAAACTTGGTTTTTTTTTTTTTTTTTTTTGGTAATAAAACCGGAATAACGAGTATGGGTGTGATGCACCAATTCTAGATGTTTTTGTAAGTTCGAGAATTTTAATTTTGATTTCTTTGGGAAACTACAATATTACAAATTTTATTTTTGATAATGTTTGCTCCCTATGTGCAGTGACGAGAGCTAATAGAGTTATTAACTTTTTTTTTTTTTTTTTCAAAGCTTAGGTGGGAGACCTAAGCTTGGGGAACTATTTTTCAGATAATTTAATACCAAAGACGTGTCCCAGGTTTCGTTATACTTAGGTAGAGGGGGTAGGGGGTACTCCTTTAAATAACCTTTTTATATCTTCATTCCCGAATATATTTTCTTTAGTAATTAAACTCAAAGCGGACCGGTATGAATTTAATATTTCGTACTGGGCACCACCATTATATGCAATTGTTAGGAAGTTCATAATATTTGGAATTAATACCTCATATATGTTCAATTTATTCTCATTACAATAAATGAACCACTTTTATAGAACCATTCTTAATTTTTATAAGAGTTCTCTGAGAGAGAGTTAAGTACTATACCCATAGATGACAGTGGGATATCTCTTCCTATCATCGCCTCACGGATAAAACTCCTGCCACCAGGGTAATGCTGTTGCGCATGTGGAGGCGACTGGAATCATAAATATCTAATTAAATTAAATTATCATTAGCCCTGAATATTACCATTTCTGACACTAAAAGACTTTTAAATAATGGGTAATACCGCTGGGTTGGCCAGTGTGAGACAACCATGATACCCATGGAGTTATCAGAATTAATTTTTCGTGATGATTTTAATATCATAGTAAACGGAGGAAAAGCTAAAAATAAAATTCAGACCATGAAATTGTAAAAGCATTTTCAGCGTACACATCCGGATCTGTGAGCCAGGAGACGTATCTTGGGCATTTATTATTTAACCGACTGGCGAAAATATCTATGTTTGGGTGACCAAATTTAGTAACAATTTTACGGTAGGCATAGACTACAAGTTGCCACTCAATATCGCGTACGTCTTGACTCCTAATCTGCTTCAAAGTTATCTGAAGAGCTAATATATGAAGCAAAAATATATAAATTTAATAAAATTCATTATTTAATTAAAGTTCGCACCATTACCAAAGTTGCATTGTATCGTCTGTCAAATGGGGGAACTAGATGCCTCCCATCCTGTTGACGTAAAAAATAGCGGTGGTATTGTTAATTCGAAGAAGAATCTGGGAGTTAGCTAAATAGCAAATATTTTAGGGCCAATATAAGCAGCCATAATTTTTATATAGTTGATATGCTGAGTTCAACGTCTCCCCCAGGTCACCAGCTCTCTGATCACCACACGCAATGCCCCACCCCGTTGTTGAGGCATCAGAAAAAATTTCAAGGTCATATCTATCCATTTTGATTTTACAAACAGAATGATTGATAGCATAATTCCACCATTCAAAGTCAAATTTTAATGAATTTGGTATTTTCATAACTGTTTTATAACTATTGTTCGTCTTTTTTTAATTATGGTATTTACATCTTTCAAATAGTTTTGTATAGAGCCAACCATACTCCACAGCTGGGCAAGCAGATGCCAAAAGACCAAGAAAGGTAGCAAAAACTCTGATTTTGCATTGTTTTAAATTTAACATTCTTTTAATTTCTGATTTTATTCTATTTCTTGTTTCTTTTGGTAATGTGACCTGAAACTTTCTTGTATCTACAACATAACCTAAATATCTGCAAGTGTGTGTAGGATTGAAATTACTTTTTTCCTTATTTATTATAAAACCAAGGCTCGTAAGGAGGTTTTGAGTTTCTTGCAGGTTTTTATAACATATTTGTTGACCAATAAGGCTAATTGTCATTTAAATATTATATAGTAGATAAATATCCTCGTCTTCTCCATAATTTCAGCCCTGGTTTCATAACCTTTGTAAATACAAGACGAAAGGTAAGATATTAAATTCATAAATAGAATTCTCAAACTGGAACCTGAGATATTTTCGATCATCTTTATCAATCTTAATTAAATAATATGCGTCTTTTAAGTCGATAGTGCATATGAAACAATCTCGTGATATTAGTTTTAGTACAGTTCTGAAGTCTTCCAGTTTGAAATGATTAGTATCGATAAATTAATTTAATTTAAGTTTAAGATAAAACGCATCTTTCCGTTTTTCTTGGTATTAAAAAGACATTTGACAAATATTGGTCGGACCGAGCTTCACATTCTGAAATAGCTTCTAATGATAATAAATTATCGATGCCTTCAATGAAATGTGCCCTTTCTGACTCGGAATATTTCCGAATGCAAGGAGGTACTGATTCAATTGGTAACCGAGAAAAGGGAATTTTATAACCCTATATATATGAAAGGATCATTGGATCATGAGTGATCATTATCCATTCTTTATAAAATAAGGTCAATCGACCTGCAGGTTTTACCGTGTTGTGAAACAAATGTCGCTAATTTGTAGTTCTGTCGCTGCTGCGGATGCTGAGACTGCTTGGATGAGTTGGCTGGCCGATTGGGCGTCGAGGTCGTCACAGGCTCCATCATTGGTGGACCCGTCGGCCTGCGAGTCGGACCTGGATTCTTCCAGTTTTAATTCCTTGAAGGATTAGCTGTGCTGTGTGTAAACTTCTTATTTGCAGGTTTAGGTGCCGGTGGTTTAAGATCTGTACCAGATTGATTGATGGCTTTTGCAGTATTTATGGTTTCTGCTAAGTTCTCACCGAAAAGAAGCTTATAAATGTTTGTATTCTGTAGCTGCTCTCTAGCTTCTTTCTTTACAGCATTGAGTAAGAAGTTTTACGCGTCGCAGAGTCAGTATGTTGACAGTCACAGATGATACGAGTAGAATCCATCAGAAGTTTGAGTGAAGCGGTGTTTTTCCTTAACTGATAATATAAGCGTGATGGCTTCTCCTATAAAGGTAAGTTGTTTTTGTTTACTTTCAATAGCTTTATCGCATTTAGCATTAATATCTGAGACAGCTGCTTTTTATAAAGATTTTCCACATTTTTTATCTGTTGTAGGAGCAGTGCCTAATATATCCATTAGTTCCTTGTCAAGTACTGAGTCTTCTGTTGCAGGTTTCGTCGCATCTGCAAGCGGAACAGGCTCTGGGACTACAGGCGGTAAAAGGCAGCAGGATCCGGCGCAACTATCACGACAGACTGAATCTGGACAGAGTTATCATCGCGTGATGTGCTGAGGAGTGGATATGGTTCTAGCTCCACGTCAGGCCGCGTTAGATCTACATCTGTTTTAAGCCCGGGAGAAGGTTGATCTAGGCCTGGTATGACCGCGTCATTGTTAAACAATCCCCATATTTATATACTCTGTCTGAAAAGGAGACGTAGAGTCCCATGTAGCCTGACAATGCAAGTCAGTATTATATTGTAAGTGACAGTCCCAAGTTATGATAACACGTACTGTCCACAAACAAATTTATCTAGCACCATGAGGCAGTCCCACTGTACTGCTCGGCGGGCCGGGAAACGACTGCATTATTATCGTAACAATAAAACAGAACAAGTTGTTCATTATGTTAAAATCTTTTATGTTTTCAATGTAAAAACACTTATTATGTAGTTACTTAAGTCTTGAGACTCAAATGAATTATTAGAAATTAACAGTAAGAAACAGTCCCAATGCAAGCAAGTACTGTCCGCAAACTATTATTTCCTGATGTGCAATTAAATCTTATTTTGTCTGGCTCGTATTAGTGAAAAAACAGTCCCACTGTACTGTCCGTGACACTAATTTCTCGAGTAGAAAAAACTATGAAGTATGTACTTACCAACATTGTTGTTGGTAGGTACGTATATACGATGTTAAACAAAGTAAACAAGACGTGTAATCTCGTCTATCCTACTTTAATTTTAATAACAGATGAAGATCGTTACGCAATTAAATTGTAGAAAATTAATTATTATGTCAAACACTGATTAATATAAAAATAAATGAAAATAAACTATACCTTGATCATCTTACAGAGAATGGCGGCACAAACTTGTAGTTGACGATCTGTGAGTCATCCGACTACTAAGAATCACGCGATCGACGCCGTTTGCGTTCATTTTCTTTGTAATCTTCTAATTTTATGTTTTATACGATCACAATTATCACCTTTCCTTGTAGGCATTATATTATTATTCTAGGTACTAGATATTAAGTTTTTAAATAAGTAACTGTAGTCGCGAGCGAGTGTGGAACGGCGCAGCACTAAAAAGCGAATGACACGGATAGCGGGTGCAGGAATCAAGTGGACTAATCTACCCACATCAAAAAAAAAAAAAAAAAGATGATGAAAATGCAGAAGAAATTAAAATATTCTCAAAATAGTGTGGAATGGTGTGTACTATGCGTTACTACATGTGTATAAAATGCTAATCTCGAGGACGAAGCCTGAAGTATAATTACTAGTAATAGTGATATCCTTTGATGAAGTTTGTGGATAACGATGGCTTATAACACCAATATTAAGGCTGAGCAGTGGAGGCCCAGTGGTAACAGCCGCGACTTACACAAGTTGTAGGTCGTGAGTTCAAACCCAGGCAGGCGCACTCTCACAGAGAGGAGGCCTGTACCCCAGCAGTGAGGACATTAAAACGCTAATGATGATGATGAAGGATTTATTGGTCTTGTGGTCGCTAGCGCATGAGGGTTCAATTCATGGGTCAGGTATTGGTTTTCCTATCAGGAATTTCTCAGTACCCGGAGTCTGGATTTCTATTCTGTAGACGGTAATAGACTCGATAGAAACAGCCGTCAAACTTAGCACTAACTTGAACTTTAACTTTATTTCCCATATTTAGCCAACGTACGTCAGTAAATGATAAATAATATTTATTTTGCAAAAATGTTATTAATAACACTTTTCCATTCAATTCAATTCAATTTAAAAAAAAAATATTTCGGACAGTAATAATCCATAAATTGTTACCAGGTAAGTACAATATTTTAGCCGATGCTAATAGGTACAACTGATAAAAAAAATAAAATCACATTACTAATTTAAATAACTAAATCGGAATCAAAATTAAATAACAATTACATCAAAATTAAATTAAAATTAAATCAAAATTAAATTAAAAATTAAATTAAATTCACTTTTACTCGTCAATTGAAACTAGATGAAGCCGGTGTTTCTTAGCTGACTATCCGGAAAACAAAACACTGAAACCAACTCACCTGAGAACCATGTGGGTTAATGTCTGAGGTGGTCTTTTGAGGAAAGGAGCACTCAGATTTGAGTGGACCTGTTCAGACAGTGTAAACAGTCAGATATCGTGTAGCTCAACTAAGAGCTTTAAGGCCCTACTATCGGCAAAAGTAGGTACCAAAAACGGCCGTTTTTGACACTTCTGCTTACTACTTTGGATACGAAACATTTTGAGTCCTGTTTTAACAAGGTAAAAATACTTTATCCTCGCTGTAACAGACCTGACGTTGGATTCTTTAATATGTATTCAATATGATAAGCCACGATATTTTATTCAATGAGGGCGCCACTTGGCGGGTAGTAGACCCTTAACCCGTTGGCGTCGCGCGTCTAGTTAGCAGACGCAATAGATTTTTAATTGTTTACGGCCCATGCGCTATCCGCCAGACACGCAAGAGGTTAAGGAGCTCAACGTAGGAACAATACCAAAGAAAAGACATTTGTATACTTTAAAATGCTTCATATTTTGCAAAAAATTGCAAGCATGGTGTTGTCGCAAATCTTAATACCACAGCCGTTTTCCACTTTCATTGCTGGACTATTATTGCGTAATATATTCTAAAACAGGTATTTTTCCACACAAAGAAAGCGGAACCCTAATCCCTTTCACTCGACCATCTTTCACTTAACAAACTTTTCAGTGAAAACGATATATTTTTTTTTTGACAAAAAAAACGGTTGGTCCCTGTCCCTTTCTTACCGAAGCTACCCATCATCGCTCCTAAGGGACTTGAAAAATCTTTGTTATCCCTTTTTACTTAAAAAAGGGAAACAGGCTAATGGATTTTACAGCCGAGCATCGAATATCAATCTTGATAAATTTATACGTGATTATTTCAGAGATTTGTAAAGTATTATACTGATTTAAGGCATTTCCCGCCTTATAGCGTTGTGTTAAGAGTTTACCGATACAAAATTGCCTTTTTCAGTAATGTTTGCCAAATATTTTTGACACCGCATCGATCATGGGAAACCATTTATTTTGTTCAGCTTAACGCTCGCGATTTTATTAAATGTATCGTCTAAGTTTGCCTGTTCATTTATCAATGTTTTTCGTTATGGCTTTTCGAACATCGCTCTACTAGAGAAGATTCCCGGAAAAAGAAACCCTTTATTGACACCACTCACAATCAATCTGCCCAGCCTTTTCCCAACTATCTTGGGGTCGGCTTCCAGTCTAACCGGATGTAGCTGAATACCAGTATTTTACTTGGAGTGACTGCCTATCTGACCTCCACAAACCGGTAAATAAGGTAAGACTGGTTATCAGAGTTTCGGGCTTCTGATGACTCGTAACGACTGTCAAAGATTCAGTATTGACAGCAGGCGCCAACGGCTTTCCGAGACACGGAGGAGTCTCGGTACGTAAAGATGGTCATAAATACCCATCCATGGAACAACCCCTGCAAGCATAGCTGTTATTACTTTAGCCACGAGCTCCTCATAATGATACCAATCACCACTGACAATAAATAATTATATATTAGGAACCTAACATGAAATAGATCCTTTAAACCCTGTTAAGATAGTCTCGTACTTCTAGAAATAAATGAATATATGTAAATACGTACAACATAAAAAATCCAATATTATGCCATCTACCAGGCGAGCTCAAACCGGCAAATAATTTCTCCGACCGGGGCATCGCCGCCCGATCAGCACCAGGCCCGTGAGTCGACGGCGCGTAGTGTTCCACGCGCGCCTCAAAGAGATGAGTGTCAGCCACCACTGACGGGGCCCAGCGTGGCCGGTGCCTGCATGCCTAGGGGTAGCGGATAAATTCTGAAAATGAGTTAAGGGGCCTTTTACAGTCCAATAGCGCCGCCAATCGAAAAAATGTCATAACTCGTAAATAGAATCAAAAATACAAAATGTGGTCTATTATTAGTGTAGAAAAGGCAATAACGTAATTTTATAACACATTGTCAACACTTGAAATATAGCTGTTTAGCTAAATCGTGCATTTGTAACAAAAACGGCCGTTTATGTTTTGAATGCACGATTTGCACTATAAATATATATTTCTATTAATGTGTACTTCCATGCTTTGTTCATGGTATGTTGTACTCCGTGAGAGATTATGGTTACATACTTACAATAAAATACGTCACAGGGGGGCGTCATTACGTCATTCGCGTGATAGGTACTTTGCTGAAAACCAGCGCTGTTGACGATAAGTTCGCCTGAAGTCACAGTATTTTTGCTGAGCAACGACCTGTTCTTGCACGGATGCGACGCACCGCTCAATTTGTTCGTGTTTGTTAAGAGATTAGTTTTTGGATTAGTTGTTTTTCCACTTTCACAAACTGTTTTTTTTTTGTGTTTCGTTTTGATGGTCTGTTTGTTGTCATTTGCCAGTGTCGCAGTACAGATTACATAGTATTACGCAATATATGTATTGTCTTTGGTTGTTGGCGGACTCTGTAGTGCTATTCCGTAATATCTCACCGTGATAACTTAGGTGAAGTGAACGTGAAGTGGGCTGTCAATCCATACAATCAAAGGGGAATGACAGTTCACTTCACGCTCACTCCACCTATGTTTTCACGGTGATCTGTTATCATGTGAAGTGAACTGTCATTCCACCTTTGATTGTATGGATTGACAGCCCACTTCACGGTCACTTCACCTAAGTTTTCACGGTGAGATTTTACAGAATAGCTCTACTGACATTAGGCAATGAACAGAAGACTTACATTGATTGAATATTACATTGATTGAATACGAGGTTTTTAGCATTCATGTATGTTTACGTTATTTAATCCATTTTTTCTGTAATGTGCGTTAAATCTGTGCAGAATAAATTATTTTTCTTTCTTTCTTTTCTTTATATTTTGTATTTTTGATTCTATTTACGAGTTATGACATTTTTTCGATTGGCGGCGCTAGTGGACTGTAAGAGGCCTCTTAACGCACCCCTGGGCACTCATGCAAGAAAGGAACGAAAAGAAATAGTCTGACACGCCCTCCTACTCCACCCAGAGCGGGAGAAGTCATTGAATGATTTCCCACCCGACAAAAAAAAGAAAAAGGTTCTCATCACTGAGACAATGACAGAATATTATAAGTATTATTATGTTCAAGTGTGATATAACAGTAGAAAAGCGTCTAGCAATGGAGTCATAGACACACAGTGATATCATAAAAGCTGAGGTCAAAAGTGAGATCACAACAACACTCATATAATGACGTAATGTTGACAGTAATAGTTATTGTCCCGTAAGGAATAGTTGGCAAAGATTAAACACTGTATTTCAGATTGGTCGTAGGACTTCTTCCATCGCGTGAGGGAAGCTCAACGGAGTGGCCCTCACGGCCCCGGCCGCTACCACCGCAGGAGAGGTACTGGGCGTAGGACGTCGCGAGACGATCTCCGGCCACCGTAGACCTGCGGACGGCGAGCAGTGGGTAGCTCACCGTCCGATCAGCGCCAGGCCCGTGAGTCGACGGCGCGTAGTGTTCCACGCGCGCCCCAAAGAGATGAGTGTCAGCCACTACTGACGGGGCCCATCGTGGCCGGTGCCTGCATGCCTAGGGGTAGCGGATAAATTCTGACAATGAGTAACCGCACCCCTACCTGAGTGCCAGGCAGGGAAGGAACAGGGGTGGGTTTAGTCAGTAAGAGTCTGACACGCCCTCCCGCTCCACCCAGAGCGGGAGAAATCATTGGATGATTTCCCACCGCCCCAAAAAAAAAAGGTCTTCTTCCATGCCTATACCTTTTTGACTCAACAGACGTGTAAAAACTACCGCAGACAAGCACGATGTGACACCACGGACGTATACAGAGTGTGACGGTAAGGTGTGGTCATATTTTAAGAACCGGTTCTGCCCATGCTAATGAACAACTTTCTCTAAGATAAAATAGAAATATTCCAAAAAAAAAAAATTAAGTGAAAAAAAAAATCGGCTGTCAACCCGGGTTGTCGTCGGGGTTCAATTTGACAACCCGGGTTTGTCCGCTGGGGCTGAAGGGTTATTAGTTCTTTACAAATAGATTACAGGAAAACCTATAGACATCAATGTTTTTTAATAACACATTAAAAAAAAACATTCGGAACCCTTTTCGCATGTGAGTCGGACTCGCAATGGGCCGGTTTTTAACCTCTGCGTGTCAAAACAATTAAAAATCTTTTGTGTCTGCTAACTAGACGCGCAATGGGTTTATCACGCAATAAAGTACTAGGCGATCATAAGCTCAAAGCATATAAAAACAAGTAATTGAAAGAAAGGTGTAGCCAGAAGGTTCAATCACAAACGGTAAGAACACGTGCTATCTTCTATATAATAATATGTATTGTATCTATGTATTTGACACCTATTGACGCTCCCGTTTTCTTACTTATCCCTCTTATTTGATTTTGTGTGAGGCGTGAAGAATACTTGTGTTGTATTGATGTTCTTATGTTGGTAATGGACCGCCTACATGTCTTTTTACGTAAATGATTTATGAGGCAAGTTTTGGTGAGGCAAGTAGGTTTAAAATAACATCACCAATTATTTGAATAATGATTCAAATAATTGGTGATGTTATTTTAAACCTACTTGGGTGTCATAATGCTACCTTAGTATTGTTGTATATAAAAGCGGGAGCGTCTTTCGAGGGTGGTTTTTCTTAACCTGAAATTAATTTTTTTCTCTTCTCAGATCTGGACATATTCCATGCAAAAAATTTGCTTTCATTATGAAGAAGATTGCTTCATCCAATTGTGAGGAGTGTTGGAGTTGTATGAGTCCAGTAGAACTAATTTGAGATCGCCGAATTTGAACACAGCTGATGTATATGTTCCATACAATTCTATCCCAACCAAATGGTGACGATGCGAAAGGTTTGTTGAAATTCATGGCCCACGTCTTGTGAAAGTGAAATTGTTTAGGATACGATGGGACTGACATACGTTATGCGTAAAAGCCCCTATAAATAGATAAAGAAAAAAAAATGTATGTATGTTCGGGTACTGATTACGGATTACGGCCCACACCCTCTCACAGAGAGGAAGCCTGTTCCTCAGCAGTGGGGACATTGAAAGGCTGATGATGATGATGTATGTTCGGGTCAAATCCTGCAAGCTGAATAGGAACCACTTCCAATATCTTACGGAGTTGAATTTTTACGTGGTGGTTCAGTTCTGATGACAATGCATTTTTATGGTAAGCATGACCAGAATCGACATCCAGGAGTAGCTCCAGATAAAGGAACTCTTCAATGCTTAACAGCCTAGCCTTTTCCCAACTATCTTAGGGTCGGCTTTCAGTCTAACCGGATGCAGCTGCATACCAGTATTTTACATGGCGTGACTGCTTATCTACTAAATGGGCCTCATCAGAAGGCTTACAGTTACCCAAAGGGCAATGGAGAGGGCAATGCTTGGAGTTTCTTTGCGTAATAGAATCAGAAATGATGATATCCACAAGAGAACTAAGGTTACCGACATAGCCCGAAGAATCGCCAAACTGAAGTGGCAGTGAGCAGGGCACATTGCTCACAGAACAGATGGTCGATGGGGCCGAAAAGTTCTGGAATGGCGACCGCGTACTAGAAGACGCAGCGTTGGAAGACCTCCCACAAGGTAGACCGAGACCTGGTGAGGGTCGCGGGTAGCCGATGGATGCGGAACGCACAGGACCGATGCCGAGGCCTATGTCCAGCAGTGGACGTCTTTTGGCTGAAAAGATGATGATGATGACTGCTTATCTGATCTCCACAACTTAGTTACTGGGTAATACGATACCCCTTGGTAAGACTGGTGACTGACTTCAATGTTTAACAGCATGGACGCGAAATTTTGTGTATACATTTAATTGTGATAGCCGGTATAAAAGCTGGTTTAATATTTTTTTTAACTGTTAACATATTTAACCATTGCTATGCTCGCGTTTGACCACTATCTCACCTGATGGTATGCGATGATGTGATTGACGACGGAGCACGCTTGCCTAGAAGTAACCTATTCACTCTTGACTTAAAGACTCCCAGGTTGTAGCTATCAGGAAAAACAGACACTGGCAGGGAATTTCACTCCTTAGCTGTACGCACTATAAATGTATTCCCAGAACGTGTGGTTGCGGTGGCGCTACAACTTTGTCCATTTTGTCCTAAAATCATTTTGATAAATCCTAATCCAACTATATCTATATATGCCTAGGGGTAGCGGATAAATTCGTAACAGAGTTACCGCTCCCCTGGGCACTGAGGCAAGGAAGGAACAGGGGTGAGTTTTAGTCAGTAAGAGTCTGACATGCCCCCTCCCGCTCCGAAGAAGGAGATGTCATTGGATGATTTCCAACCCCACAAAAAAAAAAAAATGCTAAATAACTTTAATTTCGGAAGTCGGTTTCAATAAACAAAGAAATAAGACCAGAAACACCGACTTCCGAAAGTAAGTTATTGTGCAATTTTTTTTTGTTTTTTTAGAAGTCTAGAACCGACTTTTTGTAAAAAGATTTTTTACACGTTGGCTCCAAACATGCACACATAGTTTCGAACAACCGACTTCCAAAAAAGGTGTTTTTATTATTTTTCTGTTATTTGACAACGACTTCCGAAATTAAAGTTATTTTTAAATTTTTAGTGTATTTTCTTTTTTGGAAGTCGGTTGTATTTTTTATCAAAAAGTATTTTATTTTTCACTTTTTAGTTGTTGTACCCTAGAACTATAATTAAATATTTAAGTTATGTTCGCATTGATAACCCCAACAACATGACTTTTGATAAAAATTGGAGGAAACCAAAACGACATCAGTTTATAAATTTTTTTGTTTTTGTTGTTTTTTTTAAAAAAGCGCTAAATCTGTTTCGTGAAAATGTATATATAACTCAAATCCACCTCAAGAGTACTCTTACGAATAAAAAATGAATTTTGAAAATCGGTCCACAATTTTATTGACAGTGAAATCGGTGAACATACATTAAAAAATACATATCGTCGAACATAGAACCTCTTCCTTTTTTTGAAGTCTAATAAAAACATTACCCTCCTTCTGGGAGTCGAGTAAAAAGGTGTTTTGTTGCCTCTGACGCGCCATATTATGGGCAAGGCCACTTCTCACACAGAATGAGCTCTATCACCACGCTTGCTCAGTGCGGGTTGGTGATTTCAGACCGAAGTCCAGGTTTCCTCACGATGTTTCCCTTCACCGTTAGTCAGTGGTTTCTAGCGCATAGCCGCGTAGAAAAGCACATGTAACTTAGAAAAGTCACATTGGTGCTCGCTGGGGTTTGAACTCGCACCCTGGGGCGTAAGTTGCAGATCAGATAAAGAACAGGCCTCCACGACATGAATGGAAGGCGCGAAATTAAGGATCTGTTTGAATCGAAACCAGTTTTTGCCCTAGAAGGAGGGTACTTTTAACAATGAAAGATGAGTGTACCTTGTAAGCAGTAAAAGAGGTGTGTTTTTACATGTATTGAATTTGAGAACTTGTTGTAAGTCATAATGTGAGCAGAGTTGTAGCACTAAATGTGCATCAATAAAGTATTATTACATTCCATTTGTAATTTGTTTTATTTAAGTTTTAAATTCATAGTTACATTAATATTTGTGTCTGCCAAATACTAATCACAAAAAACTTTTTTTCAAAAAAATAGAACCAACTTCCAATAAAAGTGCAAAATAACTTCAATTTCGGAAGTCGGTGTTCTTGGTTTTGTGTCTTCGTTTTTTGACACCGACTTCCGAAATTAAAGTTATTTTGCACTTTTTTAACCGACTTCCAAAAGGAGGAGGTTATCAATTCGGATGTTTGTATTTTTTTAAAATTATGTTCGGGCATAACTCTGTCATATATTGACGGATTCAGTTCTATTTTTTTGTAAAAAAGTTTTTATTGAGATGTCAGGTCAGAAATACGTTATGTAGTGAGTGAATTAAGGTATTTCTGTTTCAGTCGATTTTGAATTGAATTTGAATGATATTCGATATTCGATTCAAATTCGATTCAAATTCGATTCAAATTCAATTCAAATTCTATTCAAATTCGATTGAAATTCGATTCGAGTTCGATTCAAATTCGATTCAAATTCAATTCAAGTTCAATTCACATAATTTATTTCAAATAAATCATTTACAGGCACTTTTGAATTGTCAATAAGTCGGTCGGTCAGAAATATGAAGCTAATTGTACATTCCAAGGCGTAGATCTCAACTTAGATTCAAATTCGATTCAACTTCGATTCAAATTTGATTCAAATTCGATTCAAATTCAATTCAAATTCGATTCAAATTCAATTCAAATAATTTAATTCAAATAAATCATTTACAGGCACTTTTGAATTGTCAATAAGTCAGTCCAAATTCAATTGAAATTTGATTCAAATTCGATTCAAATTCAATTGAAATTCGATTGAAATTCGATTGAAATTCGATTCAACTTCGATTCAAATTCGATTCAAGTTCTATTGAAATTCGATTGAAATTCAATTCAAGTTCGATTCAAATTCGATTCAAGTTCAATTGAAATTCGATTCAATTTCGATTCAACTTCGATTCAACTTCGATACAAATTCGATTCTAATTCGATTCAAATTCGATTCGAGTTCAATTCAATTTCGATTCAATTTCGATTCAACTTCGATTCAAATTCGATTCAAGTTCGATTCAAATTCAATTCAAGTTAAATTCAATTTCGATTCAATTTCGATTCAACTTCGATTCAAGTTCAATTCAATTTTGATTCAATTTCGATTCAACTTCGATTCAAATTCCATTCAAGTTCGATTCAAATTCGATTCAAGTTCAATTCAATTTCGATTCAATTTCGATTCAAATTCGATTGAAATTCGATTCAATTTCGATTCAACTTCGATTCAACTTCGATACAAATTCGATTCAAATTCGATTCGAGTTCAATTCAATTTCGATTCAATTTCGATTCAACTTCGATTCAAATTCCATTCAAATTCAATTGAAATTCGATTGAAATTCAATTCAAGTTCGATACAAATTAGATTCAAATTCGATTCAAATTCGATTCAAATTCGATTCAAATTCGATTCAAATTCGATTCAAATTCGATTCAATTTAGATTCAAATTCGATTGAAATTCGATTCAAATTCGTTTCAACTTCGATTCAATTTCGATTCCATTTCGATTCAAATTCAATTCCATTTCGATTCAAATTCGATTCAAATTCGATTCAATTTCGATTCAATTTCGATTCAATATCGATTCAAATTCGATTCAAATTCAATTGAAATTCGATTCAAGTTCGATTCAAATTCGATTCTAATTCGATTCAAATTCAACTGAAATTCGATTCAAATTCGATTGAAATTCGGTTCAAATTCGATTCAAATTCGATTAATTTCGATTCAAATTCGATTCAAATTCAATTGAAATTCGATTCAAGTTCGATTCAAGTTCGATTCAAATTCGATTCTAATTCGATTCAAATTCGATTGAAACTCGGTTCAAATTCGATTCAAATTCGATTCAAATTCGATTCAATTTCGATTCAAATTCGATTCAAATTCGATTCAATTTCGATTCAAATTCGATTCAAATTCGATTCCATTTCGATTCAAATTCGATTCAAATTCGATTCAATTTCGATTCAATTTCGATTCAATTTCGATTCAAACTCGATTCAAATTCAATTCAAATTCGATTCAAGTTCGATTCAAATTCAATTCAAATTCAATTCAAATTCAATTCAAATTCAATTCAAATTCAATTCAAATTCAATTCAAATTCAATTCAAATTCAATTCAAATTCAATTCAAATTCAATTCAAATTCAATTCAAATTCAATTCAAATTCAATTCAAATTCAATTCAAATTCAATTCAAATTCAATTCAAATTCAATTCAAATTCAATTCAAATTCAATTCAAATTCAATTCAAATTCAATTCAAATTCAATTCAAATTCAATTCAAATTCAATTCAAATTCAATTCAAATTCAATTCAAATTCAATTCAAATTCAATTCAAATTCAATTCAAATTCAATTCAAATTCAATTCAAATTCAATTCAAATTCAATTCAAATTCAATTCAAATTCAATTCAAATTCAATTCAAATTCAATTCAAATTCAATTCAAATTCAATTCAAATTCAATTCAAATTCAATTCAAATTCAATTCAAATTCAATTCAAATTCAATTCAAATTCAATTCAAATTCAATTCAAATTCAATTCAAATTCAATTCAAATTCAATTCAAATTCAATTCAAATTCAATTCAAATTCAATTCAAATTCAATTCAAATTCAATTCAAATTCAATTCAAATTCAATTCAAATTCAATTCAAATTCAATTCAAATTCAATTCAAATTCAATTCAAATTCAATTCAAATTCAATTCAAATTCAATTCAAATTCAATTCAAATTCAATTCAAATTCAATTCAAATTCAATTCAAATTCAATTCAAATTCAATTCAAATTCAATTCAAATTCAATTCAAATTCAATTCAAATTCAATTCAAATTCAATTCAAATTCAATTCAAATTCAATTCAAATTCAATTCAAATTCAATTCAAATTCAATTCAAATTCAATTCAAATTCAATTCAAATTCAATTCAAATTCAATTCAAATTCAATTCAAATTCAATTCAAATTCAATTCAAATTCAATTCAAATTCAATTCAAATTCAATTCAAATTCAATTCAAATTCAATTCAAATTCAATTCAAATTCAATTCAAATTCAATTCAAATTCAATTCAAATTCAATTCAAATTCAATTCAAATTCAATTCAAATTCAATTCAAATTCAATTCAAGTTCAATTCAAATCATTTATTTCAAATAAATCATTTACAGGCACTTTTGAATTGTCAATAAGTCGGTCAGTCAGAAAGATGAAGCTAATTGTACATTCCAAGGCGTAGATCTCTACGGAGAAGTACGTGCAAGAAACTCCATGGACACTCTTTAAAACCATGTTATGTATAAAAATCCTGGTTACAAGTGTCTTGTTGCTTCTAATATTTGAGAACAATGTTAAATAAACAATTCATAAACAAAAACTATAAAAAAGATTAAAATAAGCCAGTGGCAGTTGAGAGATGACCAGTCTCAACTGACGGCGCCCGAACACAAACATGACGCATGGGTCAGCACCACTCAGCTCAACCATATTGAAGGGAACCGAATGACCCAACACACGCGCCACCATCAGCGAGACATTTTTGTGAGCATGACAAACTGACAAGTGCTCGTTCATGTCAAAAAAATAAAATAAAATAAAAAGCAGTTAAATTGTATGACCCATGGTACCTACTCATATTTACAAAATAAAAAAAATGCTTTAAAATGATTATTATAACTTATGAAAAGTTAGAAAAAAAAAAACAATTGAAAATTTAATACAAAAAAACTTGAGAGGTGTCAAGGGACACCCGGACGGAACGAAGTTCCTTTCGATTAATTAGTGAAGTAATAATCTACTTAGCTTACTATAGCAAAAAGCTTACTTAGCTTACTATAGCAAAAAGTGTCGTGACAACTTTTCGTAAGAATTTTTTCCGGGCTAGACGGAAAAATAATAATAAAAATAATAATAAAATTAATAATAAAAATAAAAATAATAGTAAAAATAATAAAAAAATCAAATCATTAATATAATAATAACAATAATAATAAAAAAAAATAATAATAATAATAAAAAAAATAAAAAAAATAATATCTGGCTTGCTTTCTATAAGAGAGAGAGAGACAGACAGAGAAACATGCGACGCCGCACAGCTTACAATAGCTTACTATAGCAAAAAGTGTCGTGACAACTTTTCGTAAGAATTTTTTCCGTCTAGCCCCCTTTCACAACGCGCGATAAGGAACTTCGCTCCAAAAATTGGTTTGTCCATACAAAGATACTCGTAACATCAGCTGATCAATATTTGTATGGGTGGTAAATTTTTTTTTTTTAATTTCTTCAGGTTTTCTTGAAGAAAGTTGTTCATATCGATGGGCAGATGCGGTTCTTAAAATATGACCACACCTTTCCGTTACACCCTGTATATCGAAAAATCAAGACGCATTGTCGCATACTTTTTTCAGTCCCTTTGAATTAAATAATCCGTAATTTCAAGAAGAATTCATTAATAATTCAACCTTATCCTGCTGCTGTTTTTAAAGCATCCGATTTCCATTAGAATTTTCATTCCGCAAAAAAACGATTTTAGTAAGAATCCAAATTACTATTACATAAATAATGCGTAATCAAAGTTTTAAAAAACAAAATCTACCAAACATTTTTTGGAATGACAGAGCTTACACGGTTTTAGGCTTTCGTAATTCAAAAGTCGCTAATTGTAATTGTCGAGCCACACTTTTGCTAATGCAAATTTTATTGTTAGTTAAATATTCAGCAAACAAAAAGTAGCATCTTTTTTTTATAAATCGCTAAACACAAAGTAAACTAATTGGACAAATTGGCATTTTAGACAAATGTTTTTGCTTTTAGGCACTTAGTTCAAAGATTGCCTTAATTGAAAGGTTGAGTATAGTGTCGAATCTGCATAAAATATGTTTTAGTCTTAGATAGAGTACCAAAAAGTGCTCTATAAATAATTATACATAGTCCCTCATTACTTTACTTTGACACTTATGGGTTATTAGTGGCTAGACCGACATTAAAGTGACATTTGTACCTAGATTCTAGGTCCAAGGTTCCCAAATAATACTTACATGTTTACAAGGTCTTATATTTCTAAACTTAGGGTGCTTTTCTACCAGAGATGTGCGAGGTAGTCGGTGCGGAGATGCGTAACGGCGCTGTGAAAATGTGTGACTGTTTTCATCAAAGCTGTGCAAGGAGCTTGCGCAAAACTGTGAGACAGTGTGTAGCTGAGTAGTGTGAGGATGCGTAACGGAATTTTTACAGCTGTGCGTGCACACATTTTTCGCCCGCGTCATTCGCACCCTTTCCTCACCGGCGCCCCCCGCACACATTCCTCGCCCGCATCCCTCGCACACAATCGTCGCCCACGGGGCCTCACACACATTCCTCGCCCGCGTCCTCGCACCCTTTCTTCGCCCGCATCCCTCGCACACATTCCTCTCCCACGTCCCTCACACGCATTCCTCGGCCGCGTCCTCGCAGACTTTCCTCACCCGCGTCCCTCGCACACATTCCTCGCTTGCATTTCTCGCACAAATTCATCGCTCGCGACCCTCGCACACGTTCCTCGCGTTGGATTTGGTTTAAAAAAAAAACAAACTTTGCTAGCCCTTTTCGACAAAAGAGGCGCATTTGTGAAAATGAAGTGATCCCATTGGTGGATTTACCTCTCATCTCTGGACCGAAAACACCCTTAAAATCCAGTTTTTCACAAAATAAGCTGACTTTGCAGCTGGCCCAAAACTTTGGCTACGTCCAAACTTTTAATGGGTAAAGTACCTTAATATAATGAGTTAAAGTTGCAAATGACCGAAACTTCTGCGGGATAACAGACTTGCATAAAAATGCGATTTTCCATGTGGTTGCACTTTAGCAAATAGAAGTTAGGAATTTGGATGTTCGTTTTGTGATCATAAGAATAAAAGAGAGAATAATGGAATGAATGCGAGCAAATGTAAGTAATGGCTTACCATCATCGAGACTAATATTATAGAGATATAAAATTATTTTGGTCGTTTGCTAGAGGTGTACGTACAGATACGATTTCTAAAATTCTTTCACTGGTAGAAAGCTGCAAAGTTGAGTACAATAATACCCGGGATGATGGAATGATGGGCTTATTTGCGAGTACATCTAAGATTTATTCCTATTTGATTCATCATCATTTCAGCCGAAAGTTGTTCACTGCTGGACATAGGCCTCCCAAGTGTTGCCACAATGACCGGTCCTGTACGTCTCGCATCCATCGGCTACCCGCGACCCTCACCAGGTCATCGGTCCACCTTGTTGGAGGCCTTCCAATGCTGCGTCTTCCGGTACGTGGTCGCCACTCCAGAACTTTTCGGTCCCATCGACCGTCTGTTCTGCGAGCAATGTGCTCTGCCCACTGCCTCTTCAGTTTGCCGATTCTTCGGGTTATGTATGAGCCTTGGTTCTCTTGCGGATGTCATCATTCCTGATTCGATCATGCAAGGAAACTCCGAACATAGCACTCTCCATATGGCCAGGGGTAGCGGATAAATTCTGAAAATGAGTTATCGCACCCCTGGGCACTCAGGCAGGGAAGGAACAGGGGTGGATTTTAGTCAGTATGAGTCTGACACGCCCTTCCGCTCCACTCAGAGCGGGAGAAGTCATTGGATGATTTCCCACACAACCAAAAAATAAAAAAAGCACTGTCCATTGCCCTTTGGGTGACTTTAAGCCTTTTGATGAGGCCCATTGTGAGCGACCACGTTTCTATTCCATATGTCATCAATGGAAATACGCAATGGACTTTCGTTTTGAGACACTGTGATGTGTGAGATGAGAAGATACCGCGACAGCCGAGTAGGATTCGTCGATTGACCTCTTCCTTGAAGTTACCCCTACCCAACTGGACCGTTTGTCCCAGGTAGACGTACTCGTCTACAACTTCGAGCGTAGAGTCTACGATCTTGATAGGAATGGGTGCTACATGGGTATTTACCATGACCTTGGTTTTTTCCATTTTTATTTTAATACTCACTCTTTTGGAAGCTCTACTGAGGTCATCGATTATCTGAGGTCCTCCATAGCCTGAGTGATGTACTCGCCATTGATGTTAATGCCTAGCCCTCTACAGTCCAGAACCTTGAAAACATCCTCCATTTAAGCTGTGAACAGTTCTGTTTCGGAGAAATGCCGTCTCCTTGTCTCACACCCCACTGCAGGAGGATAGGTTTTGAGGTCCGGTCCTGAAGTCAATTCAATTACTTTAACATAATTTTAAAATTCATTTACGCCTATTGGCCTGACAGCCGTCCTCAATCTATCTGACAACCTAATCTATTTTAAAATTCGAATTAGTTTTTATTTCTTTTATATAACTAGCGTCCGGCATGTGATGCGGAGGAATGAAGAAAATATTGTGAGGAAAGTCTTGTGTACGGATGTGGATGGCTATACTAGTAGGGGAAGGCCAAAGAAACGATGGTTGGACTGTGTGAAAGAGGATATGGGTAAAAAGGGGGTGACTACAGAGATGACGACTAATAGAGGAGTATGGAAGAAAAAGACATGTTGCGCCGACCCCAAATAAATTGGGATGAGGGCAGGAGAATGATGATGATATAACTAGCGTCCGAATCCGTCCGTCAAAATCCGTTGTTTAGTTTAGAAGAAGTAAGCAGATATACAGACAGAGGCAGAAATCGACTTTGATTTATACTACGAGTATGTAGAGATAGAGAAGAAGAGAAACTATAACAACGGGAGAAAAGACGAGAGAAAAAATTAATCTGCCTACATTTTCTTAAAACTCGAACACCAGTCGAACAACTATCCTTCTTAATAGACTTCAGAAAAAAAGGAGGAGGTTCTCAATTCGTCGGAATCTTTTATTTTTTATGTATGTTCCCCGATTACTCGAAGACGCCTAGATCGATTTGGAAAATTAATTAGTTTTAGTTATTTGGAACAATATATAAAAACAGAAAAATAAAAAATAATATACAGGCAAAAAAAAAACACTCAAAATTGCAAATTAATTGTGATTTTGCAATTTTTTGTGTTTTTTTTGGAAATCGGTTGTATGTTTTGAAATAAAAGTACCTCAGACAAAAATTGTAGATCATAAAATTATCTATAAAATACTACTATAATATACAGGGGAAACCACGTTAAAAAAAAAACGCGCTAAGTACACTACCTCATAGGTGGCGCGGAAACGTGTGCATATTATGACGATAACAACTTTTATAACTTTTTGAATCGTTATATCTCAGAAACGGTGGCTCGTAAGAAAAAAAGTATTGATACAGTTTTTATAGAAAATATAAACAATATATAAAAACAGAAAAATAAAAAATAAATTACAAAAAAATACAACCGACTTGCAAAAAAAAAACACTCAAAATTGCAAATTAATTGTGATTTTGCAATTTTTTGTGTTTTTTTGGAAATCGGTTGTATGTTTTGAAATAAAAGTACCTCAGACAAAAATTGTAGATCATAAAATTATCTATAAAATACTACTATAATATACAGGGTAAACCACGTTAAAAAAAAAACGCGCTAAGTACACTACCTCATAGGTGGCGCGGAAACGTGTGCATATTATGACGATAACAACTTTTATAACTTTTTGAATCGTTATATCTCAGAAACGGTGGCTCGTAAGAAAAAAAGTATTGATACAGTTTTTATAGAAAATTTTATGATCTACAATTTATGTCGGAGGTACTTTTAAGATAAAACTTACCGTTTTGCTGAAAACCGCGAAAAACTCATTTTTTTTACCTTTGACCTTGAATAAAAATTTTTCCATTCACGGGAATGATGGGGAACTTTTAAAGATTGTTTATAATTATGTTTTGAACAATTTTACTGATTTCAGCTTGTTGGGATTTTATGTACCTTCGAATGTCTAAATTGACCGGACTATATTGGTATTTGTTAGTAAAATATACGTAATAATAAACATTATCACCAAATTTTAAGTTCAATGGGAAGTTAAAAAAAAAATCGGAACAAAATGTTGTGACAGACGACGGACAGGCAGACAGACGGACACGTGAGTGACAGCAATAGGGCTCCGTTTGGATCCTTCAAGTACGGAACCCTAAAAATAGTAACTAAGTAATTGTTTAATTACACTAGAATATCATGCAAGGTGTTACGAAAATGTGTGGTCATATTTTAAAAACTGCTATTGCCGATGTATATGAACAACTTTCTTTAAGGAAGTTATAGTTAACGCCCGGCAAGAATGGCCTTTCCGTACAAAGTTATCATCAACTGATCAAAATTAGTATGGGAAGTCGGTACATTTTTTTTTTTAAATATGGCCTCACATTTCCGTCACAACCTGTATGTATTCTACTTTCTTGACTAATATTTATTTATTTGACCATTGGTCAAGCTAACAATTGATTGAACAGCAACAATAGTGTGGGTAACAATTTTTAGGGTTCCGAAAGTCTGAACAAAAAATGGAACCCTTATAGGATCACTCATGTGTCTGTTTGTCCGTCTGTCACAGCCAATTCGCTCTGAATCTAATTGACCGATTGTGTTGAAATTTAGTACAGAGATAAATATCTGTGACCCAAACACGGGCCATGTAACGTATGAATTTGGAATATAGGGGTCACTTTTGGGGTGCAAACCTGAAAATGAAAAAAAAAAGTTTTTTAAACTGTCCTGTACTACATATCAAATTTTAATGAAAGGGGTTATTGTAAGGATTTCAAGTATATTTTTTTCAAAATTGTATTCTAATTATCTTCGAAACCACCTAGCCTAATTTTTTTTTAAATATACAGAATTCAGTTATTTACTTATAGATTACAGGAAACCCTATTAGAAGTGCAAGTATATAGATTAAACCTAAAAAAAAATTGTTCGGAACTGTTTGGGCGCGAGTCCAACTCACTCTCGGGCGGTTTTTTTATCTATTTCTTGACATAACTACAGAAAACAAACACAAACCCTAAATAGTACATTAACCTGCGTTAAATTATTCACTGAATAATATATAAACCATAAGTGCAAAAACCACTAGTCACTCAGTGTTAAAACCTTTTTGCATTAATATAGTAAAACCTCTTTAAAATAATTGCAACAGGGATCGGGCGTTTTTTTCCCTGACCGCTATAGCTTTTATATATTTATCTATAAGGCTATGAGTGCTGAGATAGTTTAATCGAGCATAAGGGACAGACATTGACTAGAACCGGCAAAACGTGGGTGTACTAAAGGTAGAAAATGTCTTACCCCTCGGGGAATGCAGGCGTGAATATACTGTGACGTATGTATTTGATTGGAAGAAAAAACATTTTTTACAAAAAAAAAAAACGACCAGCTTCCAAAAAAAATACACAAAAAATTAAAAAAATAACTTTAAATTTGGAATTCGGTGTTTGTATTATATTTCTTCGTTATTTGACACCGACTTCCGAATTTAAAGTTATTTTTAAATTTTAAGTGTATTTTGTTTTTGGAAGTCAGTTGTTCTTTTTGTAAAAAAGTTTTTTAATTTTCACTTTTTAGTTGTTATACCTCAGAACTAAAAACTCCAATAACATGGAACGTGGAATTTAAATATAGTCGTAATTGGAGAACACTAAAACGTCATCTAGGTATACGTATTTTTCGTTTTTGTTCAGTTTTTCAAAAAGCGCTGAAGCAATTTCGATAAAATTTATATGGGACCACCTCGGAAGTATAGTTTATCAGATAAAAATTTTTAAAAATCGGTCTTCAATTGACTGAGAAATGGGCGGACATACTTAAAAAAAAAACAACACACAGCCGAACATAGAACCTCCTCCTTTTTCGAAGTCGGTTAAAAAGGGTCAGTATTCATTAATTTCCTTAAATGATGTTGAAAACATTTATTTTTAAATTATAAATAAAACAATATTGAGACCCTCAAAATTTCATTTAATGTGTCGCACGGTACCTACAGTTTGAAAAACTTTATTTTTTAATTTTCCAATTTACCCCACAGAAGCGAAACCCAAATTCATTTATTTACATTACAAGTCCATATTTGGGTCACAGATCATGTCTGTACCGAATTTCAACTACAACAACAATCGGTCTAGTAGATCGGAGCAAATTGTTACAGACAAATACACGAGTGATCATATAAGAGTTCTGGTTTTTCATTCGGACGTTTGCAATGGGCCTCATCAGAAGGCTTACAGTCACCCAAAGGGCTATGGAGAGGGCAATGCTTGGAGTTTTCTTCCGTGATAGAATCAGAAATGATGATATCCGCAAGCGAACTAAGGTTACCGACATAGCCCGAAGAATCGGCAAATTGAAGTGGCAGTGGGCAGGGCACATTGCTCGCAGAACAAATGGTAGATGGGGCCGAAAAGTTCTGGAATAGCGACTGCGTACCGGAAGACGCAGCGTTGGAAGGCCTCCCACAAAGTGCACCGATGACCGGTGTACTGGTGAGGGTCGCGGGTAACCGATAGATGCGAGACGCACAGGACCGATCATTGTGGCGACACTTGGGGGAGGCATATGTCCAGCAGTGGACGTCTTTCGTCTGAAATGATGATCATGATTATAATGATGATGATGATAAAGATGATGATGATGTTCGGAACCCAAAAAGTGTAAAAAAAACGGAAAAATTCGTGAATCAAGAAGTTGCTAAAGGAATTAGCTCGTAACAACCAACAGGAGTTTGGATTAAAAGTGTAGGTCTATTTCACACATATCAAATCGGAAAGGGATCGTCACTTTACCACCTTTAATTAATTGGGGTGAAATGAATTCATATTTATTTTAGGGGTGAAAGGACTTGATGAATACAAAGTATATTAATACATAGTTCCTAATACAATTTATGTTTGCATAACTCTACAAAATGTAATGTCTCTGGTTTTGTTTTGCGATTTTACGGTTTGTTCGCATTTATGAGTTTCTTCACCCATGAAAGATTACCCGTAGACTTTTAGTAAACTCTGTAATAAGATAAATAAAGGGCTATAAAATACACATTATCATATAAACGTGTTTACTTAAAGATACTCTCCCAAGGCTGTATAACTTGTATGAAACTGTTGTTCAAGGTTTTACTAGTGTAGTAACATTGCATGCCCTCAGGGAGGGCTCAGTTACGTTTTACAGTAGCTGATGCTGTTACGCTGGTAAGGCAATGTTCTCACTATGTCGTTGCGATAAAAAGAAAATAGAAGTCACTCTGTGAAAATTATACAGAGTGTTAAAAGACACGTCACAAAGCAGTTAACTACGCATACTGTACGTCTAATAAAGTAGTTTTGCGTAAAAATTATTGCTGGCAAACTACTTTTATTTTTAGGTATGAAAAAAAAACTATCTTTTATTGCGCGCAATGTAACGCGAACTCAGGCAAGTAGAGTTAAACGCCACCCCTTCGCTCTAAGCCACGTAGGTACTTGTCGTATACGTTTGATATTTATTGCGTTTTTGTAACTGAAAATGAAGAAAAAAAAACGAAAATTCAGGTAGTTTGTTTGGAAAAAAGTTAAGTAATAACACTTGGAAATCATTTCCGTAAAAAAAAAATTGCGACTTTGACCTTCAATATCTTCAGAACCAGTGGATTCCCAGGTATGGTCTAGTGGAAAAAAAAGGATACAAATAATGGGTAGAATATGTGGCTTTCGACTTCGTAAACTGTCTTTATACATCCGATATACAAGTCACAACAACAATAACCACAGCCATCGAGCAATAAACAACAACAACAGTAACAAACAACAAGAAAAAACAACAACAACAAACATCAACAACAACATAACAAACAAAAACAACAATGACATAACAAACGCGACCGTGCGTGACTTGGTGCTATTAGTTTTTTCCCATTAGGAATTCGTCAGAGGCAGAACGGAGTTCTGAATTTGTTAGTGTGACATCCCCCTAACTCAGAAAGCACGTTAATCCGTTGCTTCTGTGTCTGAACATTCTAAAGTCATGTCGGATTGCCCTCACATTGGACTATGATAGTGGGGGAAGATAATAATAATAATAATAATCTGTGGCCCGGCTGTCAATTTGACTGACGAAGAAAATTTTCTCACTGATATTTTTATTTAATTTACTTATATTTAAATCAAGAAACATGTCCAATCAACAAAAAAAAACCCGGAAAAAATAATCATAATAAATCACCACAACAATACGGAAACAAAATTGACATAACATGGAAATAAAAATGTAATGGACCGAAAATGCAGACAAGAAGCCGGGCACGTTTACAAAATGCACAACCAACATCTTCGGGTTCGTCGCTCAGCTCCGCCTCGCAGCCGCCGGGACCTGCGCCAGCCGTGAGTCAAGTGATTCCGGCCGCTGCAGTTGCGTCGAGCTCGAGCGACGAATACACCACTCCGCCGACGACACCACCACCTGCGCGTCGACGGGGAAGAGGCCGACCACCAGCCAGCTTGGAACCTCGAGGCCCGCCGGCCTCTGATAGGGTTCCCGCTGCCGGTGGAAGTGTGCAGCGCATGCGATGGACGCAAAGTATTAACGAAAACGTCATGCGCTCATACTTTGGGGCTACAGAGGGGGGAAGTAACCTGACTGCGTACCGTGGTCGGATGCTCTCTCTGTTTCAGGTGCTTGAGCCAGCTGTCAACGTTTCGGCCCAACGACTGTCGGATCAGGTGCGGGTCATCCAGCGTAACCGTATGCTGGATGACGCCGTACTTGATCGACTACGCCTCGAATCACGGAGTAGCCGTGTCTCACCTGTTTTGCCACCGGCCGCGGTGCAACTGCAACCCAATGCTTCACCGCGACCCGACTACGTTGGTGAAGATGATGATGACGCGGCTATATCCGTGAGTACTCAATGCAATGAACGATTGAGGAGCGCTTTGGAGGATGCATTCCGGGAGTACCGCTCCACACCACCTGGGCTTAGACCTCGTCTACCTCGTTTGCCCATGCATAAGAAAAATAAGGCGCTGGTGTGTGCTCTAGATTCGCAGCTATCAAATTGTTTTGATAACAGCAAAGACCTTGCCGATACCCACTCAATCTTATACTGCGCAGCTGCAGCGGCATGTCGTGTAGCTCACGTCAAGTTCACCAATTGTGACAGAGCTACACGACCTGCTGTACCAGCTTGGCAGTGTAGAATTGAGCGTCGTATCGGTGAGGCTAGAGCACTCATCGGCAAGCTTATCTGCTTCAGCTAGGGTGATGCGTTTCGTGAGGCGGGCGTTCTCGGGGACTGATATTAGTTCCCGAGATTATCTGACCCGCGTCACAGAGCGCATTGACTTCCTGAAGCAGAAGGTCTATGCATGGGCAAATCGTATTCGTCGGTACAAGCGGCGAGTGGAGCGGTACACTCAGAATCGCACTTTCCAAAGCAACGAAAGGTGGGTTTATAGGGCTTGGGAGCGACCGGACCAAGGTGTATCTGATAGGCATCTACCGGATGATGACGCTATGAGTTCATTCTGGCGCAGCATCTGGTCGGTGCCTGTCAGGCACACCGAGGGTGATTGGACTCGAGAGGTCGAGCGTGCGTGCGACCTTATACCAGAAATGGGGGCAATTACCATCAGCCCCCAAGATGTAGCTCGTGCAGTCCGTCCGTTGCCTAACTGGAAATCTCCAGGGCCGGACGGGCTGCACAATTTCTGGATTAAATGGTTCCAAAGGTCGCACGCTCGCTTGGCAGCTCAGTTCCAGTCTGCCTTAGAGTCAGGGTCACTGCCCCAGTTTCTTACGACAGGAATAACCCACCTGCTCCATAAATCAGGTAGTACTGCGGAACCTAAGAATTATAGACCGATCACGTGTTTACCGACGGTCTATAAAGTTCTTACATCCATTCTGAGAGCTAAAATTAACATCCACATTGATAAAAATCGTATCATATCAGCCTCCCAGAATGGATGTAGGAATGGGTCCCGTGGTACTAAGGAGCTGCTCCTCATCGATATTGCTATTAGCCAACAGGTTCGTCGTTCTCGAAGAGATCTGTCGACATGTTGGATAGATTACAAGAAGGCCTATGACTCGGTGCCACATACATGGCTCATGAGGGTGCTGGAGTTGTACAAAGTTGATGCAACTCTGCGCACCTTCCTGATGTCGTGTATGGGGCAGTGGAGTACAGTCCTTCACTATCCAGGATGTCGGCAGATACAGGAGAACAGCGAACCGATAAGGATCGAGCGTGGCATATTCCAGGGCGACAGTCTGAGTCCACTGTGGTTTTGTCTGGCCCTCAACCCTCTCAGTACATTACTGGAGGGTTCGGGACAAGGCTATCGGTTGAGAAGAGGTGGTCAGGTCATATCACACCTCCTTTACATGGATGATCTGAAACTCTTTGCCCCCAACAACTTGCAACTGATGAAGCTACTGAAGGTAACAGAAACCTTCAGTAGCGCCATCAGGATGGAATTTGGTGTGGACAAATGTGCAGTCATGCATGTAAAGCGAGGGGAGATTATGGAATCCGTGGGAACTCAACTCTCGGATTCCATACACCTTAGATCCCTCTGCTCAACCGAAACCTACAAGTATTTGGGTATGTCGGAAGCGTTAGGCATCAATACTGCTGACGTGAAACAGTCGCTGAAGGAGCGCTTCTTTGGCCGCCTGAATAAAGTACTAAATAGTCTTTTATCAGGCGGGAACAAGGTGCGCGCCTTCAACGGTTGGGTCATGCCGGTGTTGATGTACTCTTTCGGCATACTCAAATGGACTCAGACGGAACTTGACGCCCTGGATAGGAGGGTCCGCACACTGCTGACCGCAAATCGGATGCATCACCCACGATCATCGGTGATGAGGCTGTATATCCCGCGGAAATGTGGGGGTCGTGGCTTCTTAAATGCTAAGACCCTACACAACCGCGAGGTATGCAGCCTTAGGGAATATTTCCTAGAAACCGACGTAGGTATGCATCGAGATATGGTCGCTGTGGACAAGGGCCTCACCCCGCTCTCCTTGGCAAACGAGAACTGGCGCAAACTTAAAGTACTGGATACTAATGACCGCAGGGAAGTATGGCAGAGCAAGGAGCTTCACGGACGCTTTTACCGGGTCCTACATAGACCTGATGTAGACCTCTTAGCGTCCGTATCCTGGCTGCGCTTTGGTGACCTATTCGGGGAAACCGAAGGTTTTGTCTGTGCGATTATGGACGAAGTTATGATGACGAATAACTACCGGAAATATATTGTGAAGGACGGTACGGTTGACATCTGTCGGGCATGCCACCGACCCGGGGAATCAATCCGACACATTATTTCTGGTTGTTCTCGTCTAGCTAACGGAGACTATTTGCATAGACACAACCTTGTAGCCAGGATTATCCATCAGCAACTTGCTCTTAAATACAATCTTGTGGAATCTGAAGTACCGTACTATAGGTATGAGCCCGACCCAGTTCTCGAAAATGGCAATATCACGTTGTATTGGGATCGATCTATCATCACTGATAGGACTATTGTTGCCAATAAGCCTGACATAGTGGTGATAGATCGACAAGAGCGTCGCACAATGATTGTTGATATAGCTGTCCCTCATGACGAGAACCTCGTGAAGGCTGAGAAAGATAAAAAAACAAAGTATCTTGATCTGGCTCGCGAGGTTGTTGACATGTGGGAGGTGGATACAGCAGTCATTGTGCCGATAGTCGTGACGGCCAATGGCTTAATAGCCAAGAGCCTCGACGAACACCTAAGGAGGCTCTCGTTGGGCAGCTGGATCAAGGGCTTGATCCAGAAGGCAGTACTCCTGGACACGGCGCGCATAGTTAGGAGGTTCCTCTCCCAGGAGCCCTGACCACCGGTAGCTTGGACCCTATCCCGATACCGGTGGGATACTATTTTTTATATTTTTAAATGTTTTTATATTTTGATATTTTAATATTTAAAAATGTAAATTGTATGTTTAAACTATAAAATAAATGGAATAATAATAATATAATATTCCACAACTATCACACAACGCCATCTAGTCCCAAGTTAAGCAGAGCTTGTGTTATGGGTACTAGACAACTGATAAACATACTTATATAATTCTAAATACATACATATTATAGATAAATTACACTCAGACACAGAACAAATGATCGTGCTCATCACACAAACATTTGTCCTGGGTGGGAATCGAACCCACGACCTCCGGCATAGCAGTCAGGGCCACTAACCACTAGACCAACAGGCCAGACAAAGAATATATGAGTGCACCTGTGTTTGCTCACACACTTACCTATGTACTAGCATCATTTATGACCCGCGTCGATAGCTGGTCTTAGCTAAGATAGACCACCATGAACGAAATTCGGTCGGAAAGATTAATATTTATTATAAATGTTGGATGATGTTTGTTATTCTTTCATGCAAAAATAACTGAATGGATTTTTGATAAAACTTTACTGTAGTATAGCTTCAATCAATCAATCCGCCTAGCCTTTTCCCAAATATCTTGGGGTCGGCTTCCAGTCTAACCAGATGCAGCTGAATACCGTATTTTACATGGTGCGCCTGCCTATCTGACCTCCACAACCCAGTAACTGGGTAATACGATACACCTTGGTAAGACTGGTCGTCCGACTTTCGGGCCTCTGACGATACGTAACGATTGGCAAAGATCCACGATTGACAGCCGGAACCAACGGCTTAACGTGCTTTCCAAGACACAGAGAGGAGTCTCGGTATGTAATGATGGTGGTGGATGGTGGGGTGGGGTGGTGGGGTGGTGGTGGTGGTGGTGGTGGTGAGGAAGTGAGAAGATTCTCGGGATTTTTTTTTTTTTACCCCCCGTACAAATATTGATCAGCTGATGATCACTTTGTATGCAAAGTCCAATTTTTTTTTTTTTTTGGGAGGTTTTTACTTTTTTTTCTTGGAGGAAGTTGTTCGTTTCCATGGGCGGAGCCGGTTCTTGGAGTGTGGCCGCACCTTTCCGTTGCACCCTGTATAATATAAGGTATAATATAATATGCTAAAGAAAAGGAGCTACATCTGCCAACAAACTGCTGTGCAGTTTGGCAGAGGTAAATATTCAAGGATTGCTGTATTATTGTGAATAAACACTTTTTCATTTTTCATTTTTTTTTTTTCATCCATGGACCAACCCCGGCAAGCTCAACCTGGTGGATCGAACCGTGCGGCTGTTATTACTTTAGCCACGAGCTCCTCCAACGCCACGAGCTATATATAGTTTATACATCAGAATAACATAAAGGCTATAAATTGATAATGGGGGGAAGGGTTACGGGACAGTTGCCCTTGTGGTCACTGTGGCCCTTGAACACAAAACGGCAACTGATGGAACACAGGTGAGTTTAAGTAAGGCCAGCCTTTTTTTTTTGGGGTGGGAATTCATCCAATGACCATCCCACCCCTGTTCCTTCCATGCCTGAGTGCCCAGAGGAGCCGCTGACTTGTGATTTTTGTCACCGTGACTTTTTGTTACCCAGTCCAGTGCTATGAAGATACATGAGAGTGCGCTGATCATGGTGACGTGACAATATGGTGACAAATAGTTCCTAGGTGACTGAATTTTTTTGACTCAGTTGTTTTTATTATTTGTATAAAAAATTACTTTATCAAAAAAACGAAAATCGAAAGGGTCTTTCAAATCCGTTCAAAATTAAGCAAGTTAGAAATCTTTCAAATTAAGCAAGTTAGAAATCTTTCAAATTAAGCAAGTTAGAAATCTTTCGAATTAAGCAAGTTAGAAATCTTTCAAATCTTGTGGAAGATCTGTCAAGTAACAGAAAAATTATGTACACACATATATGACGTCACCGACATTAGGTTACGCACGTACAAAAGAGATAGCGAGATGTCACCACACGCTCCCACTCCTCATACCAGTATTTTTAGTGCCATTACTGCTTCACTTTTATAACCATTTTTAGGGTAATTTACTGTTTCATAATTATAAAATACTGTACAAAAATAAACACAGGAGAATATTATTCATCTGATGATTTCCCCTCGAAAACCCTAAAAAATATAGAAGTACTCCTCCATATCGCTATCATATGGGCAAGCTGGAAACGTACTCAGAAGACTGGCGGTATTGCCTCTTTGAATTCTTAATTTAAATTATCTTGATTATTCCTAAACAATCCAGTAATCCGAACATTAATACTGCTGGGTTAGTGAGAGTTTACTGTATTTTTAGGATAAAAAAAACTTTTTTACAAAAAAAAAACAACCGACTTCCAAAAAAAAAAATACACTAAAAATTTAAAAATAACTTTAATTTCGGAAGTCGGTGTTTGTATTTTATTTCTTCGATATTTGACACCGACTTCCGAAATTAAAGTTATTTTTAAATTTTTAGTGTATTTTTTTTTTGGAAGTCGGTTGTTTTTTTTGTAAAAAAGTTTTTTATTTTGCGCTTTTTAGTTGTTATACCCCAGAACTAAAAACCTGAATAACATGGAACGTGGAATTTATACATTTGGAGAACACAAAAACGTCATCAAGAGATGCGTATTTTTCGTTTTTGTTCAGAGTCTCAAAAAGCGCTCAAGCAATTTCGATAAAATTTATATGGGACCACCTCGGGAGTTTATTCTTTCGAATAAAAAAATAATTTTAAAATCGGTCTACAACTGACGGAGAAATGCGCGGACATACATAAAAAAAAAAAAAAAAACATACATACAGTCGAACATAGAACCTCCTCCTTTTTCGAAAGTCGGTTAAAAAGTAGCCATAACCAGTAGACTATAATTTATATCGGGGGGTAGTAATAATTTCATGCGGGCCAAGCCGCTGGCGGAAACGAGTAATGTTTATAAGTGAACGGCTGCTACGTGTACAAACTATAAAACTGTAAATGGAACGACTAATATCGTAAAGTGTTACTTTAAGCCCTAGGGTATAACTTTGGCCCAAGCTCATTAACCAACAGGAACACAGTGCACGCGATCCGCTACGCATCGTAGCACTCTCGTAGCGAATCGCGTAGCGATCGATTCGAGATATAAAATCATAAATATCTCGAAAACGTCCAATCGCAAAAATAACCGAAATTTGGGCTCCCTTTACAAATCCCGTTGAAAGATCAATAAGAACGAAATATATATAAAAAAATCCCAACACGCCTCGCGATCCGACAATGCTACGACGCGAGAATTGCGTAGCAGTTGGACCGGTCAAACGGTCGGTGATGGTGACGGTGTCGCTCGAGTTCAATTGTTTTTTCCCATCTCAAAAATGCCCAACGCGTATTATAGTATTCACTTTAAAAAGTAGTTACGGCGCACCGTTGCTGGATAGTTATTGGTGATTCCGGTAGGAAACAATACGGCTACTACTACGCTATTCAAATATTGACATTACACAATACGCCTAAGATTGTGGTTATGTCTATTGTTCATTTGGAATCTCCGTCTTCTCAGAAACCACAGGCTGACACGAAATTCATCAATTTGACAGCTGGTCTAAATTCGGGTTGGGCAGGCGTGAGCGATTGCCCCGTGATTTTATTTATCATTCGAGGATTCATTGACTATTCCAACAAGTTTAACTGTTTTCAGACGAATTTATGATTTTTATCACCTGTTGGTGAGTGCGGACTATTATACCTACTTAGTTTAGATACTGACACAGTCCTGAACGCGAGATCCATTTAATGCTATTAACCATGAAACTGTCAACCACTATCTATTGAATCCATGTTGAAACTAGAAATCGACTTCACGATCCTAGGGGACTTCAAAAGATACAACTTCTAACATCACACGGTGGTGTGGCGAGTTGCCGCCACTCTGCAAGTTGGATGGGGTGTGGTATCACGACGTGTGTGTGTCCTGCTTTAGCATGTGATGCAAAGTGTGTAGCCGGCCTTACAGGAGCCATAGGCAATCAAAAGTGCAGCAGTCGACGATAGTGCGCCTTACGCCGCGAGGCAGTACGCATCTCACCGCTGACTAAATTAATGTCTTATTAACATCGTCCCCGCAAATACACTAAAATCCCGAGTAATATCCCGCAAATGTTGGGGATTTTCCGGGAATAATAAATAACCCATATTTACCGCGTCCGTGTAACTAGTGAACAAGAATAACCAGGAGTGTTGGTGTGAAGAGAATCGAGTGGCCACTCGTCGGGATCCTGCGAGGCTGCCGAAGGAAGAGTCAGGTACCGCTTTGTTTTACTCGCTTAGAGTTGGGCCACATGCGCCGTCTACTGCCAACCACTCCCAACTTGAAGTTATACAGACAAATATAGGCAATTTTGGGCCAGCATTCAATCCAAGTGTTTGGCCGTAACAATGTCCTTCATCCTGCAGAGAACCACAGCTATTTACACGCTTGGGCAACTCCATTAGATGGTCCTTTCGAGCCTGGATAGGCATCAGTAAAATTCAGTACAAATTAAGTACAAGTCATTACAGTAAGCACATAACTTTATTAGTGCCCCAAAATGGCGTCCCGCAAGTAAGAAGCTAAATTGGCTCAGCTTACCGCTAAAAAAAAATGATTTTCGAGCGAGTTAATCGCATATATAATGATTCCAGAAACATCTCGAACTTTGATTCACGTTCAAATGAGACATTCTTAGCGCAGTCAGAAACAATTACTGAGCAATACAACAAATTTGAGGAAATAGTAGAACAAATGAATGAATAGCAATTCGAGATTGACCAAACCGCACCAGACTATTCGAGTCTATATTCTATTGAAGACTTATATTCTAATATTAAATATAAACGTAATCTCATACTTTCGAAAAACGAAACATCGGAACACAAAGGGGGTACTCGGATAAAATTACCGCCCATAGATTTGCCATCGTTTGACGGTAAAGCGAAAAACTGGCCCATATTTTACGAAATGTATCGCAGCAATGTTCATTTAAATACCGATCTGGTTGACTCGCAGCGTGTCCAGTACTTGATCAGTAAATTGACTCATGATGCCTTAAAACTAACCGCAGGCATTGTTCCTACAGGTGATACACACAACGTTATGTGGAACAGTCTCGTTAAAAGGTATCAAGATAAGCGTAGTTTAGGGATTCATTATCTCAATAATATACTGGACATTAAACAATGCGCCGGAAATGCCACGAGCCTCAATACATTTGTGGAACGATATTCAGCTTCCGTCGCAGCCTTGAAGCAGTTAGACATTCCAGACTTACTGGATTTTGTTTTGTTACACTGTGGTTTAAGAAAGGTTGACGCGCAAAGTGTCTTACAGTTTGAATCCCGTGTGAGTGAGAAAGAATTACATTCCTATGCGGAGTTTATAGCATTCATGCAAGGATATGTTAAAGTACTACAACGCTCATACGGTAATAATTTACAGATGGAACCGCGCGCTAAGTCTAGTTCAGCTAATCATCGAACAAAAAATAACACCGCTAAATCGTTCGTATCACGTAATGAACCGGTTTCAAATAGCAAATGTACGCTATGCGATAAGGATAACGCACAACATCAGCTGTTCGATTGCCCGCAGTTTAAAAATATTAGAACACCGCGAGCACGTTTTGAACTTATTAAAGCTAAACGTGGCTGTATAAACTGTTTAAGTCTATCCCATTCTTTGGTTAAATGTAAGTCACGTAACGTTTGTAAAATTTGTAAAAAGACCCATCATTCTCTCTTACATTTCCGAGAAAAAGATGAGTTATTATCGCCCGAGTCACAAGTGCCTACTAAGGATACATCTGTTTCGCTCACTACAGCTGTTAAAACTGGGTCAACTATTTTGCTAGCGACCGCGCAGTTATTTGCATACTATAGCGACATCAGAAATAAGGAGGTGGTTCGGTGCCTACTAGATAACGGATCGCAAAATAATTTAATTACTGTGGACTGTTGTAAACGTTTGAATTTACCCATAATTAAATTACGCAATTCATCTTTACAAGGTGTTGGAATGACATCGAAACCAGTACACGGTTGTATTCATCTCAACATAGAATCTCGGATTGATCCTCATACGAAGTTTTCGATACAAGCGTTAGTTGTTGATTGTATTACAGATAGACTTCCCGCGAAAAGAGATGGCTAAACGACTGCCCCCAACATGACTAGCACAAATAGGAACCTCACACTAACCAGTAATATTTAAATATTCATTCATGAATTATTTAGTTTTTAATAATTTCTTATAACTTTCGTGAACTAATAAACATAAAAAAGTTTCTTAATTGTATTTATGCTTTGTTTTGGTTTGACATGACAAGGTCAAGGAATACTGACAGCTAGGGAAGAGACATATTGCATTACCAAAATGCCAAATCGAATAAGTTGAACTTCAATCGATATTTAACAACAGTTATCAAAACGATTTATTTTCTGAAACTACTTAATTGATTAATTGTATCTGGATAAGCATATTACTAACACTTCAGGCGCACAATCTTAATACATATTTTCTGTCCGTCGAGGTCAACAAAAACAATTTCTTTTTCTGTCAGTCCATTCGATTATTTTATCGATTTAAATCAGATTCCATCTCTATGAAAAAAAAAACGTCAGACGTCGTTTGAACGCTTTTAAGAGGCCGAATAAAATGAAGGCATATCGGTCAAAAAATATGCTATGTGTATATTTTATATGAAAGCGAACCCACAAACAACACTTTAGATGACATACTGTCATATTACTGCAGCTGTATTGTGGGTAACAGAACTCTAGGCTGTTGTTGTCATGTCATGACAGTGATCTGGTATCTCGGGTGGGCAAGACATCAGAACACATTATCATCTCCAGCTTCTTATTTAGATAATGTCCTAATAAGACTTACCGAATAAATAAATATATAAATCGCATTATTGTTGTTTTATTTCAATATCTTATATGTACTCAGTGCGTTTATTATTTAATTTAGGCAGAATTGTTTACCTACCTACCTCAATACAGAAATCTACAAATATTTGGGTCAGTAAAGCTAGAACTACACTGTGCACACGTCGTGTGCCACACGCCGATCTGGGCGCGTCGATCTCCTTCATTTTATATGGAAACTAGACTTGTAGAGCTACACTTGATCCACGCCACGCAACGTCTACGTACAAATCAGGCGTGTTAAACGTGTGCGTCGGTCTAATGTAGTTCTAGCTTTAATCTAAGATCTTTTTCAAATACGTTCATCATTTCAGCCATAATATTATTTACATTGTCTGTGAATACTGTCTTTATTTCAACTCATTTGGATAAGTAGTTTAGGTTTTACAACAGAATACTTATATTATTTTGATTTTTGCTGGAGAGCTGGGGATTATTTATACCGAAAGTTCGTTGTATCAAGTTTTTTTTTGCTGCAATTACCCCTATGTAGATATTTACTTCAAGTACCTTAGTGCAAAATCGCCAGTCAAAAACACAATTATCAATAAAAATCGTCGCAGACACATTAAAACGCCTAGATAAAAGTTTATAGCAATGTCATTGTTTGAAGTTTTTGTACCTTTGTCGTAGGAGTTGCGCGATTTTGTTTTTAGGATTGTGCAAATATTAAAAGTTCCTGAACCTTTTTAAATTACAAAATACTAATTTCAGCTATTTAGCATTACATATTGCTAGGTACCATGTTTATACATGCGTTTTCATTGCGGGGGCAGTCGTCCATACTTCAATTTAGCCATGTCCTTTATTAGATTAAATAACAATGATAACATGTCATACTTAAATAACTTGCCGCTTGCCGATCCGACCTGGAACGTGCCGGGCGGAATAGACGTTGTGCTTGGAGCACAATTGTTCCCCTTTATTTACCTAGGAGACAGGGTCGACTCAGGCACCCGCGCGCCCCCTGCTATACTGACTAGCTTCGGTTATGTACTTATGGGTGATATTGATTGTTGTAGTAGTGATGTGACACACATTGCATCTTCGTTTACCGCGCAGGCCGACATTGAAGTCGAGTCAAATTTACATAAGTTTTTTGAGCTAGAGGAAATTCCATCTCAACGTTTTATTAGTCCGGACGAATTAGAGTGTGAGAATAATTTTAATTCTTCAGTCTTATTTGAAGACGGCAGATACTTTGTCGATCTACCTTTTGCGCGCTCACCCAGCGAGCTAGGTAGCTCCCGCGGTTACGCCCATCGGCGCTTACTTGCGCTCGAGCGTAAGTTTACGTTAATGCCGACCCTACGCGAGAATTATAATAAAACTATCGCGGATTATATAACTCAGGGGTATTTAGCGGAAGTGCCCGACTCTGAATTGACAGAGGAGGGTTATTATATACCGCATCATGCCGTCATTAGACCGGACAAGGACAGCATTCGAGTGGTTTTGGACGCTAGCGCCAAAACTCACTCGGGGTTGTCGCTCAATGACATTTTGCATGTCGGATCTAATTTGCAAGCAGACTTGTTTTTGTTATTACTTGATTTTCGTACATTCCCTGTCGCGATGACAGCGGATATAAAACAAATGTTCTTACGTATCGGTGTAAAAGAGCACCACCGCAAATATTTACGAATCTTGTATCGTTTTAGCAAAGGTGAGCCTATTCGCACCTTTCATTTTAACCGCGTTCCCTTCGGACTAAAGCCTAGTCCTTATTTAACGATGCGCACACTGCGTAACTTGGCGTGTGAGCAAAGCGACCGCTTTCCTGAGGCTTCTAAATTGGTAGAAACTCAGTTTTACATGGACGACTACGTCTACTCTGTTTCGGACGAGCAGACAGCTATGCGTCTATCCCGCGATTTAATTGATTTAATGAAGGTAGGTTCCTTTGACTTAGTCAAATGGGCTACCAATTCACCCGCTTTATTAGAGATTCTCCCAGAGTCTCACCGCTTACCAGTTAATTTTTCTGGCATGGATAATGATGTCCATAATTTCAAAATCCTTGGATTAACCTGGGAACCCGCTGATGATTATTTTTCTTTGACAACAATCGCCGTGGATGATAAATGCACGAAGCGCGCGATTCTATCGCTAGTTGCCCGCTTGTTCGACGTACTTGGCCTTGTAGGACCCGTTGTGCTGTACGCGAAGGTATTAATTAAGGAACTTTGGTTAGCTAAAGTAGGATGGGATGAGGTTCCTCCGGAATCCATCACAAAACGGTTTGCCGCTTTTACGCGCGATTTTCCTTCACTCTCTTCTCTAAAGGTTCCTCGCCACATTGGCGTCTTTAGAGAAGCTGTAGTGAACATCGTAGCCTTTTGCGACGCCAGCTTTACTGGTTATGGCTGTTGTATTTATTTACACATTACCAACCCTACAGGTGATATCACTGTCCGACTCTTATGTGCAAAGTCCAAAGTCTCCCCCGCAAAAATAACAACGCTAGCTCGATTAGAACAGTAACTTGTCGCCGCTTTACTTCTGTCTAAACTTGTTCGCGTAGTCAAGGATAAACTTTCCGCTCGTGTACCTATTGCAGGTGTCCACGCTTTCTCGGACGCCACCATAGCTCTCTCCACTCATCTCCCCATAGATGGTCTATTTTTGTCAGCAACCGCATTGCTCAAATACAGGAAAACTTACCTGCCGCTTGTTTCCGTCACGTGTCCGGGAAAGAGAATCCTAGCGATTGTCTGTCTCGCGGCATGCTGCCGTCGGATTTAATAAGACACTCGTTGTGGCGAAACGGCCCCACATGGCTCCATCAGCCCATGAGCGAGTGGCCTTTAAAGTTCTCTCCTGCTCAATGTGAAACATTGCCGGAGTTTAAATCAAAGGTTTTTCTTGTAGAAACTTCGAATACTGAACCGCGTATTTTAGATACTATAGCTGACCGTGTTTGCTCATGGAATAAACTGTTACGTGTATTTATGTACATTCTTAAATTTACAAACAGACTACATAGTCATAGTTCTGTTAAAAACATTCAAACCGCCGAAAATTTCATTGTTCGAATAGTTCAAAGTTTACATTTTGCTGGCGATTTAAATTTAATTAAAGCAGGTGAACTTCCAGCTAAGAAGTTGTACTCACGCCCGCGCATTTTTTTAATGTCCAGTCCACTCACGTATTTGCCTTCTTCTGAATTGACAGAAGAAAACATAAACCTAAACAACCGCAAAAGGCTCTTGGATGAACTTGTGTTATCCTACTGAAATAAATGGCGAATTGAGTACTTGCACACGCTGCAAGTTCGCCAGAAGTGGTGCACTCCCGATCGCCCTATAGAGATAGGTACTGTCGTTCTCTTGGGTCAAGATAACGTACCTCCATTGACTTGGCCATTAGGTATCATAGAGGAAGTTGTTCCGGGATCGGATGGTGTAATTCGAGTCGCTTCAATAAAAACCGCGTCAGGCACGTATAAACGTCCTGTCACTAAGTTGTATCCTTTGCCAACTCAATAGATTATTATTACTACGTAATTTAGTTTAATTTAGTTTAGTGTTCATAGTATACGTTCCAATGGTGCGCCATTACATAGTTGTAATTTAGTTTATTCGACTTACCACAGTCAAATCGAACCGCAATTCATTCCCTGGATACTGATAATTATTTTTCCCGAGCATTATATCAATGCGATGGGGTTTCGGACTGCTGCTTGGATTTCCCTCAAAGCTCTTCAACAAGTAAATGCTTACATATCATCACCGCTTCTTGAACCTCACTCGCGCCGCATAGATTAGCAGCTTTTGAAAGCTCCTGGACCTTTCAAGGCGGGGAGCATGGTGTGGCGAGTTGCCGCCACTCTGCAAGTTGGATGGGGTGTGGTATCACGACGTGTGTGTGTCCTGCTTTAGCATGTGATGCAAAGTGTGTAGCCGGCCTTACAGGAGCCATAGGCAATCAAAAGTGCAGCAGTCGACGTTAGTGCGCCTTACGCCGCGAGGCAGTACGCATCTCACCGCTGACTAAATTAATGTCTTATTAACTTCGTCCCCGCAAATACACTAAAATCCCGAGTAATATCCCGTAAACGTTGGGGATTTTCCGGGAATAATAAATAACCCCATATTTACCGCGTCCGTGTAACTAGTGAACAAGAATAACCAGGAGTGTTGGTGTGAAGAGAATCGAGTGGCCACTCGTCGGGATCCTGCGAGGCTGCCGAAGGAAGAGTCAGGTACCGCTTTGTTTTACTCGCTTAGAGTTGGGCCACATGCGCCGTCTACTGCCAACCACTCCCAACTTGAAGTTTTGGGCCAGCATTGTCCGAATGAAAAAACGGAACCCTAATAGGACCACTCGTGTGTCTGTCCGCCTGTCACAGTAAATTTTCTCCGAATCTGCTGGACGAATAGAGTTAAAATTTGATACACAGATCTGTGGCCCAAACACGATTGTGTAAAGTAGTTTGGAATTTTAAGATTTTAACCCCAAAAGTGACCCCCATACTTTTGCGGTTAAAATCAAAAAATTCTAAAACAAAGTTTTTAAAACAGTGCCGTGCGACATAAATGAAATAAAAGGGTACATTGTGAGGGTTTTGAATGTATTTTTTTTATAATTTTAAAATATACAGTTTTAAAGTTATTAAAGAAAATAAACGAAAAGTGATCATTCAGACCCCCCTTATCTCCGAAACCGCCTGTGCCTAAAATTAAAAAAAAAATACAGAAATTAGTTCTTTACCTATAGATTACAGAAACACGTCTATGGAGGAGGTAGTTTAAAATAAACCTGAAAAAATATGGTTTGTTTGGAACCCTTTGTGCGTGAGTCCGACTCGCTCTTGGCTGGTTTTTCGTTACCACGTGAATTACGATATCGGTATTGGCTAAAAATCGTATGTCAGTCGGATACCAGTTTCTGTGTTTACACTTTTATAAGATGTTATTGGGTGATACGGACGGGTGATAAGGAAAAGAAAAACTTAAATTATGTTGCAATCGAATAAATGGAATATCATAACGCCAGTAGTAAGAAACAAAAAACTATTTAGTCCGTAAGTTAGATTATCAAAAAATATTGGACAAGTGTTTTTTATTTTACCAAACCAATAAAAAATGATAAAGACAAAACGCATCAAAGTTCAGAAGTAGGGGCTCGTTACGTCACTTTGTTTTAAAAAGTTCCGCACACTGAGACGTCACGCGTAATTTCAACGAACTGTATAAATATAATTTTTTGTTTACGTGACAAAAGACAACATATGTATAGAACTGACGGATTAATTAGATTTTTTTTGGAAACTATCCTATTACCGAAGTTTGAGTTAGAGGTTTACCAATAGTACACCCAAATTTTGTCAGTTTTGTTTAAGTTTCATGTAATAAGGGCGAGCCTATTAGCCACTAACCGGGTGACTCCAGACTAATACTGAGGAAAAACCCATTAACACTTTTCTCGACGCGGCAATCGAACCTTAGGTGTCCTGTAGAATGAGGAGAATGTATCCTCAACCCGGGGGTTGAGGATACATTCTCCTCATTCCAATTAGAAATAGAGTTACCTCGCCCCTGGGTACTCAGGGCAGGAAGGAAGGAAGAGTCTGCTCCACCCAGAGCGGGAGAAGTCATTGGATGTTGTCCCACACCACAAAAAAAAAAGACAACGAGGTTTAGGCTTTGATTCCCGCGATAGGAGATCGTGAGCACAGCAGCGGAGCTTGCGAACAATAGACAAACGAGGGAGTCAGACGAAAACCATTCGAACAGTACCTTTACCTAAGTATCTAATATATCTGATGCAATATAATTTAGTGTCTATTGTAATAGTTTCTACTGTGGTAATAAATTTAGTCTACGTCGACTATAACATATGAAAATTAATTTCAATGCGGCAATAATTTGAATGTCTCTTTGATATTAAATTCAGCCACCGCCGGGTCGTATTACCACCATTTTCGGCATAAATCCAGCTTGTTATTGCGAATCCTCCCACAAATTAGAATAATAATTAATGACAAATTCGTGGTTAATATGATGATGATTATTATATGTTAGTCACTTAAACAATTTTGGTGTCTGTCCACTACACCTCACCATACCATAATCATGCCATTTCCGTGCTAGGAGCGTATCAGGCAATAAAATAGTCTTTGTACAAGAATATATCCACTACACCGTTCAGTCACCGATCAACACCTTCACGTGCCCTGCACGGAGCGTATCGGCACTAGCCGTGAATGGTTACGCTATGGTGTTGTTAGGTGACGGAACGTAGCCAAAACGGTGAGCAACCGCGTATAGTGACCGTTCTATGCCCGTTGTAAATGGCTGTTTAACGTAAAAATTTGAAAACTTTTATACTAATTCATTTAAGTAATTGAAATGATGTCATACGAACGGACATATAAAATTTTTCTTCGTCAACAACTAGGTTTCTAAATATTGTCCAGTATATTCTACGGATATGACACGTGGATGCCACGGCTATATACTAAACTCGTTCTGCACATATACGCTGTTGACACGTTCTAGTGGGCATAGTAACCCATATCGTGTTTCTTTCCCTGCTTGACACGTTCCTAGCACGGTCATGGTGTGATACGGTGTAGTGGGCAGAATCCTTTAATCTGATATATGAAGTAGTTTTACAGGCTTGCATCATTGGTTGGCTGTCGCAAGAGTTAATGTTCAGCATGAGGTCCAAAGAATTTGGTTTTCGAGTGTTACTTCTTTAATTCAAATTCAAATTCAAAAATCATTTATTTCAATCCATTACTTTCAGATCATTTCATTCCAAATAAAATTAAAATTATAATAATAAAAGTAAACATTACAATTTAAAACTATAAAACCAAAATTAAAATCAAAAAACAAAATCAAAATTAAAATCAAAAATCAAAATCACAATTAAATTAAGTCATAACATAAAATACAATACATTTCTTTTTTTTTTAAATTAATAATACGCCTGCCTCTGAGTCATTTGTTTGTTTGTCATCACATTAACCATATAGCAATGGTTAATGTACTGACAATCAAACCTGTTCGCAAATACGCTCAGGATGGTGCCGGAGGTGGCTCGGAGCCTGCGCCCCAGAGATGTGCACCGCTTCCGCATCGTCGTGTAAAAACAGTCGACACGGGCGTCGGCGAACATCCCAGACGCGCTGCAGTGCCGAGGCAGCCCCAACAACACCCTGAACGCATTATTATACTGAACACGGAGAGCGTTGTACCGCTTCTGGGTATATGACACCCACAAGCCAGCCGCATACAGGGACGTACAAAACGCTCTGAAAAGAGTTATTTTGACAGCCCCCGAGCAACGAGCAAACCTGCGGGCGATCATATTGGCCCTCACAGACAACGCCCTCCGCTCCCTATCAATGTCCGCATCGTCCCTCAGGTCAGAGGTCACGATATGCCCGAGATATTTAAACTGTTTAACTCTCTCTAATTTAACACCGTTCAGTCTGATAGGTGGAACAGAATCCGGGCACCTCCGACCCCTGGCCTGAAAGACCATGCATTCACTCTTCTTTGCGTTATAGAGCAAACCGTGATCCTGCGCGTAACGCTCGCAGATGCCCAGCAACCTGGACAGACCACACACCGAGGCGCTCAGCAGCACCATGTCGTCCGCGTAACTAATATTATTAACACAAACATTGTCAATATGGCAGCCGACACGGGTGCCGCTGAGTTCCCCTATCAGTGCGTTCACGTACAGGCTGAAGAGCTTCGGCGAGGTCAGCCCTCCCTGCCTCACCCCACACTCCAACCTGTACGGCTCAGACAGAGCACTCGACCATCGAACGACGTTGACCTGGTTAAGATACCAGTACTTCAGAATTTCAATCAGTTCAAGGGGCATTGAGATGTTATTTAACTTCTGCCATAAGATGTCATAACTAACCAGGTCGAATGCCCTCGAGAGGTCGAGAAAGCAGGCATAAATCGGTGTGCTCCTATCGGAGTAGTACCTTTAGTAGACGTTATTTATTCACAATATTGGCAATCATTTCACCCCAGATACTTTTCTTTTTTTTCCTTTCAGTTGTAACTTCAAGCTGCTGCGTTTTTATATTTCCGCCGCTTGAGGTTCTCCGCAGCCGCAATGGCAGAGCCGGCACAGCACGACGAGGTAGGAAGGTTAGATGGCACAAGAGTATTGAACCATAACAACCCACACTAAAGGTATCTTATATCAATCAGTACCTATAGTTAGAAAACTTATCTATAGAAATAAGTTTCCTATAAACTTCCCCAAACTAAGTGAATGTTGACGATGTCACGTAAACTCACAGACAGCCTAACCCATACGATTGAGTATTGTAGACAAAACTTCTTCGATCTATTGGGAACACCTATGAGTATTATATCTAGGAGCTTTATTTTGATCTCATGTTCCTACACCAAGCTTAAAGTTGTTATTATTTTTAAAATGACCTTCAAGAGTGCAAACTGAAAATCTGTCCATTAATAGTCTTCTGCCACAATATAAACAAATATTATAGTTTATTAAAAACTATAAAACATGCTTATGCCAGGTCAAGGGACAATGGACGCCACCTTCGCTCTCCGTCAATTTTGCGAGAAGTACAGACGTGTGCACAAGAACTCGCACATGGTGTTTATTGATCTTGAGATAGCGTATGATAGAGTACCTCGGGATGTGTTGTGGTGGGCCTTGAAAGAGAAAGGTTTGCCTGGGAAGTATGTTGAGTTGATTCGTGCTATGTACAGACAATCTAGTACCTACGTCCGGTCGGCTGCTGGAAACACCGATGAGTTCAGTGTGGCTGTAGGCTTACATCAAGGGTCGGCTTTAAGTCCTTACCTCTTCCTGTTGATTATGGACGCTCTTACGTCGGAAATACAGGAAGAGGCACCCTGGTGCATGCTGTTTGCCGACGACATTGTTCTGGTCGGTGAAGATGGACCTGAGATCCAGAGCAGATTGGATAAATGGCAACAGAAGCTGGAGAAAGTTGACTTGAAAATCAGCAGAACCAAAACTGAATACATGTTCTGCGATTTCGGCGGTCTCTCCAGTTCTGAAGCTGTAGTGCTAGATGGCGCGCTTCTCCCAGTCTGCTCCGATTTTCGGTATCTTGGTTCACTTGTGCAAAGCGATGGCGAAATAGATCGGACTGTTAAGCACAGAATTAACACTGGATGGATGAAATGGTGGCAGGTCACCGGGACTATCTGTGACTCCCGCATTCCCCTAAAACTTAAGGGGAAGATTTATAAAACAATGGTCAGACCTGCTGTCCTGTATGGTTCAGAATGTTGGGCCACAAAAGGGATGAATGAAAAGCAATTGAAAGAAGAAAGAAAGAAAAAGAATTTATTTTCCACAAATTAACGACATACACAACAATATGATTTTGCTAACTTAACCCTTATCGATAGTGCATGTAGCTGAGATGAGAATGCTGATGAGAAAGAAAGAGCGATGTGTGGTGTCACGCGCATGGATAGAATTAGGAATGAGTATATAAGAGGAAGTCTGAAAGTGGCACCGCTGACTGAAAAGTTGTGTGGAAATCGGTTGTCGTGTTATGGACATGTGTTGCGGAGGAATGAAGAAAATGTCGTGAGGAAAGTCTTGTGTATGGATGTGGATGGCTATAAGAGTAGAGGAAGGCCAAATAAACGATGGTTGGACTGTGCGAAAGAGGATATGAGTAAAAAGGGGGTGACTACAGAGATGACGACTAATAGAGGAGTATGGAAGAAAAAGACATGTTGCGCCGACCCCAAATAAATTGGGATAAGGGCAGGAGAATGATGATAAAACATGCTTATTTTTCGTATTATTTTCAGCAAATCCCTTTCATTTGATACCAATATCATGGAAATGTATAAAAAATAATTAGTCCGCCATCTTTGGGAGCCCGCCATGTTGGATTAAAATGACATCACTTAGCTAAACATGCATTTTCATCCAACTAAACATGTGTGAAAAATTTCAGCTCAATCGAAAACCGGAAAGTGGGTAAAATTTTACTTCTAAGATTTTTTTACATAGTTTGTTATTAGGTTAAATTTAACTATGTTCAGCTTTACAACACAATATAATTACAATATACTTCTGCACAACTAAACTAAATATCTTACTAAGTATATATACCAACTGATAATAATAAGAGAATAATAAGATATTTATGTTAAATGTTTGCATGAAGTTTTTTAGTTTAATTTATATTGTTGGCTTGCTGCGCGCTTTGGTGTTTACTGTAAGTGCAGCAAGCTATTGTTATACAAATAAATAAATAAATAAGTGTTGGATTAACAGGTATAGGTAGTAAAAGCGTGTTACATAAATTTTAGATAGTTTGAAAAAATCAAAAAATAAACAATTTTTTTTCTATTTTTAACTGACTTTCGAAAAAGAAGGAGGTGCTATGTTCGGCTGTGTTTGTATGTTTTTTTTTATGTATTTCCGCCGATTTCTCCGTCACTTGTGGACCGATTTTCAAAAATCTATCCGAAAGCTTATACTCCCGAGGTAGTCCCATATAAATTTTATCGAAATTGCTTGAGCGCTTTTTGAGAAACTGAACAAAAACGAACAAATACGTATACCTAGATGACGTTCTTGTTTTCTCCAATTACGAGTATGTTTAAATTCCACGTTTCATGTTATTGGAGTTTTGTGTGTTTGAGTGTGAGTGGTTTTAACTAAGAATTTGTAAATTAAAAAACTTTTTTACTTTACAATTTTTTTAATATATATACGATCGAATTGAGAACCTCCTCCTTTTTTTCGTCGGTTAAAAAGAAAATACACTAAAAATTAAAAAATAACTATAATTTCGGAAGTCGGTGTCAAATAACGAAGAAATAAAATACAAACACCGACTTACGAAATTAAAGTTATTTATAAATTTTTAGTGTATTTTTTTTTTGGAAGTCGGTTGTTCTTTTTTGTAAAAAGTTATATATGGGACCACTTCGGGAGTATATTCTTTCAGATGAAAAAAGAATTTTGAAAATTGGTTCACAACTGACGGAGAAATCGGGTAACATACATACAAAAAAAAAAAAAAAAACATACAGACGAATTGAGAACCTCCTCTTTTTGGAAGTCGGTTAAAAACTAGAATCCCACTACATTACAATGGCGTAACTCACATTACCGTTCGCATAATGAGTGCCACGAAGGTCGAAGCTGTTCCCTTGTACTGTTCAGTGGCTCAGGCGTTGTAATTAGTGCATAATGCTTTAGGCTAAATGCCTCTCATCTGGCTTATTACGTTAATCATCTCCCCACATGGTGAGAACGACCTTGACATATCTTTTAACATTGGCATTTTATATTCGAAGGAAGCTTGGTTAAATATAAAGAAATTCGAGCGTTTATTTGTCTATTATTGTTTTAAAAACTGTCACACATTGGAGTGTTTTTTTTTTGGAGTATAGGGAGACGAACGGGCAACGGTTTACCTTTTTTTGTTTTTAGGGTTCTGAAAGTCCGAATGAAAAAACGGAACCCTTATAGGATCACTCGTCTGTCTGTCCGTCTGTCCTTCTGTCACAGCCAAGTTGCTCCGAATCTGCTGGACCAATAGAGTTGAAATAACACACAGGTACACACATAAATACCTGTGATCCAAACACGGACGTGTACCCTAAATAAATTAATTGCGAATGTGGGGCACTTTTGGGGTGAAAATCGGAAAATTAAAAATCAAAGTTTTTCAAACTGTGTCGTGCGACATATCAAATGAAAGGGCACATTGTGAGGGTCTCGAATGTATTTTTTTGTTAATTTTAAAATATACAATTTGGAAGTTATTCAAGAAAATATATGAAAATTGACATTAGGACCACCCTTATCTCCGAAACTACTGGGCTGAAAATTTTGAAAAAAATACAGAGAGAGTTCTTTACTTATAGATTACAGGAAAACCTGTAAAGCAGTTTAAAAAAAAAATTGATTTGATAAAAACCCTTGGCGCGCAAGTCCGACTCGCTCTTGGCCGGTATTTTTTGCTATCGTGGGGAAATCTTCAAAAGGCGCCTGAACTTTTGGGGAAAAGACCAGGGAGTGTGGGATTTTTACCTCACTAAAACCACCCCGGGTGATGATGATGATAATGATGATGAAAACCACCTGGTTATCACCATCAGCATATGGGTAGGGGTCTATGGGCTCGATCCCCACGTCGGGCAAAAAGTGCAATAAGGTTTTAGCCCGGAGTTTGGAAGTTAGTGGTGTGATACTCCCGTGCCCCGGATAGCACGTAAACCCGTTGGTGCTGCGCCTGATCTCTCCTCTGTCGTGTAGGATGCCGCCAAATCAGGCTAAGGCAGTGAAGGAACAGAAAGTGCATCTGTGTTTGCGCATACAATTATTGTGCACTATAATGTCTCCTGCGTACTTGTCTAATCCCGTTGAGATTAGCCACGGTATCGAAATTTGGTCGGAAGGATTCTGACCACGCTTAAATTACCAGAAAAGATAGGCAGAGTTGTACTTACAGTACTCTAATGCGAGAACTATGTATGTCGTTATATTCATGTAGATTTTATGATTGTCTGGCAGTTTGAGTATTTTTGCGGCCTTCTCAAATGTCCCTACTTTGGTATTGTTCGTCGGTTCGTTGAGCTCCTCAAAGTTCTGAGTTGAGCTTCGCGATGACTGACAAATGCTTGCACTGTCTGGACAGGTCCACTCGAATTTGTGTGTTGCTTCCTTCAAAAAGCTCATCCTAGACATACACGTACATGGTTCTTATATGATTTAACCAGTATACATTGTATGGATTTGAACACTTTCAAAGAGACTCTGACTTCTGAGTTTGTTTCGGTGTTTCTTCTCAGGGTAGTCAGCTAGGAAACACCGGCCTCATCTAGCTTAAACTGACAAAAAACATTGACGTGTAAAAGTGTTCCTTGTAACCTATTTACTGAATAAACATCATTTATCATTTATCTCACACTTCGCCTGTTATGGTATATAATGGGGGCGCGACAGTTAACCATTAACCAGGCCAGGACAACTCCAGACTCTGGTATGCTGAGACATTCCAAATGGTAAAACCTAATAATAATTTTCTCGACCCGGGAATTTAATTTAGGAGCTTATGCTGATGATGATGAATGAATGATGATGCTCTACAGAGCCATTAGATTAGCGACCAAGTCTACAAAACTTCTTGAAAGAAAAAATTAAGATATTTTTTTTTTTTTACTAATCCGACTTCCGAAAAAAGTGCAAAATAACTTTAATTTCCTAAGTCGGTGTTTCTGGTTTTATGTTTTCGTTTTTTGACGCAGACTTACAAAATTAAAGTTATTTTCCACTTTTTTTGCGTTACGCAATTGACAATAGTGATTGGTGAATGTTATGATGAGATAATAAAAGGTAGTAATAGGAAAATGAGTAGTGGTATTGTTTTTGGAAAAAGTGTGTGTGTTCTTCAGGCTTCATTCTTGGATTAAAGAAAATATAACTGAGGAGGATCTTCATAGGCTGGGCAAAGTGATTGATGATCATCCGGGTGGTGGCCAGATTTTGTTCTGAACGAAAATTTCCGTATTTTGAGACATACGACCGCATTCCAATCTCAATCTGTCGAAAAGGTACGAGAATCGGCTTGCTTGTAGATTATCAGTTGATCACGCATTCTGGAAGATTCTCGTGAAATTGAGATAAAAATAAAGTTTCTTTTAGATACAATTTGCTTACTCCACTGAGTATACAAACTACAAAATTATAGATTATTGCAAGTTTTATCGACAATACTCAATCGAATGGGTTGGGTTGTTAGTACGTACGAGTACCTACGTGACAAAACTTTTCAAGTGAACTTATTTATTTGATCTAGAGGTATTATATTTTATTAAATTATAATAATAATAATAATACTAATCATAATAATCTGTGGCCCGCCTGTCAAGCCGATTGTCATAATTTTTTCCATATATTTTTCCTAAACTATTTATATTTATTATCATGTTTAAAATAGTGAAAATAAGACCGAAAACGAGAGAAAAAAAAAATATTATCAAGTGCAAATCATAGTGAACAACAGTGAGATGAGAACTACAAAATTTAAAACGGAATTTATGACAACGTGAAAATGCTAACTAGGAACCGGGCCAAATTACTGACCACACACCCAACATCTTCGGGTTCGTCGCTCAGCTCCGCCTCGCAGCCGCCGGGACCTGCACCAGCCGTGAGTCGAGTGATTCCGGCCGCTGCAGTTGCGTCGAGCTCGAGCGACGAATACACCACTCCGCCGACGACACCACCACCTGCGCGTCGACGGGGAAGAGGCCGACCACCAGCCAGTTTGGAACCTAGAGGCCCACCGGCCTCTGATAGGGTTCCCGCTGCCGGTGGAAGTGTGCAGCGCATGCGATGGACACAATCCATTAACGAAAACGTCATGCGCTCATACTATGGGGCTACAGAGGGGGGAATTAACCTGACTGCGTACCGTGGTCGGATGCTCTCTCTGTTTCAGGTGCTTGAGCCAGCTGTCAACGTATCGGCCCAATGACTGTCGGATCAGGTGCGGGTCATCCAGCGTAACCGTATGCTGGATGATACCACACTTGATAGACTACGCCTCGAATCACGGAGTAGCCGTGTCTCACCTGCTTCGCCACCGGCCGCGGTGCAACTGCAACCTAATGCACCACCGCGACCTGACCACGTTGGTGAAGATGATGATGACGTGGCTATATCCGTGAGTACCCAGTGTAACGAACGATTGAGGAGCGCTTTGGAGGATGCATTCCGAGAGCACCGCTCCACACCGCCTGGGCTTAGACCTCGTCTACCTCGTTTGCCCATGCATAAGAAAAATAAGGCGCTGGTGTGTGCTCTAGATTCGCAGCTATCAAATTTTTTTGATAGCAGCAAAGACCTTACTGATACCCACTCAATCTTGTACTGCGCGGCTGCAGCGGCATGTCGTGTAGCTCACGTCAAGTTCCCCAACAGTGACAGAGCTGCACGACCAGCTGTACCAGCTTGGCAGTGCAGGATCGAGCGTCGTATCGGTGAGGCTAGAGCACTCATTGGCAAGCTTATCTGCTTCAGGGAGGGCAACACTCGCCCTAGGGTGATGCGCTTTGTGAGGCGGGCATTCTCGGGGACTGATATAAGTTCCCGAGATTATCTGACCCGCGTCACAGAGCGTGTCGACTTCCTGAAGCAGAAGATCTATGCATGGGCAAACCGTATTCGTCGGTACAAGCGGCGAGTGGAGCGGTACACTCAGAATCGCACATTCGAAAGCAACGAAAGGTGGGTTTATAGGGCGTGGGAGCGACCGGACCAAGGTGTGTCCGATACGCACCTACCTGATGACGACGCCATGAGCTCATTCTGGCGCGACATCTGGTCGGTGCCGGTCAGGCACACCGAGGGTGATTGGACTCGAGAGGTCGAGCGCGCGTGCGATCTTATACCAGAAATGGGGTCTATTACCATCAGCCCCCAAGATGTAGCTCGTGCAGTCCGTCCGTTGCCTAACTGGAAATCTCCAGGGCCGGACGGTCTGCACAATTTTTGGATAAAATGGTTTCAAAGATCGCACGCTCGCTTGGCAGCTCAGTTCCAGTCTGCTCTAGAGTCAGGGTCGCTGCCACAGTTCCTTACGACAGGAGTAACCCACCTGCTCCATAAATCAGGTAGTACTGCGGAACCCAAAAATTATAGGCCGATCACGTGTTTACCGACGGTCTATAAAGTTTTTACATCCATCCTGAGAGCCAAAATTAACAATCATATTGACACAAATTTTATCATATCTGCCTCTCAGAATGGATGTAGGAACGGGTCCCGTGGTACTAAGGAGCTGCTCCTCATTGATGTTGCCATTAGCCAACAGGTTCGTCGTTCTCGAAAAGATCTGTCGACATGTTGGATAGATTATAAGAAGGCCTATGACTCGGTGCCACATACATGGCTCATGAGGGTGCTGGAGCTGTACAAAGTGGATGCAACTTTGCGCACCTTCCTGATGTCGTGTATGGGGCAGTGGAGGACGGTTCTTCACTATCCAGGATGTCGACAAATCCGGGAGAACAGCGAACCGATAAGGATCGAGCGTGGCATATTTCAGGGCGACAGTCTGAGTCCACTGTGGTTTTGTCTGGCCCTAAACCCTCTCAGTACTCTACTGGAGGGTTCGGGCCAAGGCTACCGGTTGAGAAGAGGTGGTCAGGTCATATCACACCTCCTTTACATGGATGATCTGAAACTCTTTGCCCCCAACAACTTGCAACTGGTGAAGCTACTGAAGGTAACAGAAACCTTCAGTAGCGCCATCAGGATGGAATTTGGTGTGGACAAATGTGCAGTCATGCATGTAAAGCGAGGGGAGATTATGGAATCCGTGGGAACTCAACTCTCGGATTCCGTACACCTTAGATCCCTCTGCTCAACCGAAACCTACAAGTATTTGGGTATGTCGGAAGCGTTAGGCATCAGTACTGCTGAAGTGAAACAGTCGTTGAGGGAGCGCTTCTTTGGCCGCCTGAATAAAGTACTGAATAGTCTTTTATCAGGCGGGAACAAGGTGCGCGCCTTCAACGGTTGGGTCATGCCGGTATTGATGTACTCTTTCGGCATACTCAAATGGACTCAGACGGAACTTGACGCCCTGGATAGGAGGGTCCGCACACTGCTGACCGCAAATCGGATGCATCACCCACGATCATCGGTGATGAGGCTGTATATCCCGCGGAAGTGTGGGGGTCGTGGGTTCTTAAATGCTAAGACCCTACACAACCGCGAGGTATGCAGCCTTAGGGAGTACTTCCTCAAAGCTGACGTGGGTATGCATCGAGATGTGGTCGCTGTGGACAAGGGCCTCACCCCGCTCTCCTTGGCAAAAGAGAACTGGCGCAAACCTACAGTACTGGATACTAATGACCGCAGGGAAGTATGGCAGAGCAAGGAGCTTCACGGGCGCTTTTACCGGGTCCTACATGGGCCCGATGTAGATCTCTTAGCGTCCGTATCCTGGCTGCGCTTTGGTGACCTCTTCGGGGAAACCGAAGGTTTTGTCTGTGCGATTATGGACGAAGTTATTATGACGAATAACTACCGGAAATATATTGTGAAGGACGGTACGGTTGACATCTGTCGGGCATGCCACCGGCCCGGAGAATCAATACGACACATTATTTCTGGTTGTTCTCGTCTAGCTAACGGAGACTATTTGCATAGACACAACCTTGTAGCCAGGATTATCCACCAGCAACTTGCTCTTAAATACAATCTTGTGGAATCTGAAGTACCGTACTATAGGTATGAGCCCGACCCAGTTCTCGAAAATGGCAATATCACGTTATATTGGGATCGATCTATCATCACTGACAGGACTATTGCTGCCAATAAGCCTGACATAGTGGTGATAGATCGACAAGAGCGTCGCACAATGATTGTTGATATAGCTGTCCCTCATGACGAGAACCTCGTGAAGGCTGAGAGAGATAAAAAAACAAAGTATCTTGATCTGGCTCGCGAGGTTGTCGACATGTGGGAGGTGGATACAGCAGTCATTGTGCCGATAGTCGTGACGGCCAATGGCTTAATTGCCAAGAGCCTCGACCAACATCTCAGGAGGCTCTCGTTAGGCAGTTGGATCAAGGGCTTGATCCAGAAAGCAGTACTCCTGGACACGGCTCGTATTGTTAGGAGATTCCTTTCTCAGGAGCTCTGACCACCGGTAGCTTGGACCCTATTCCCGATACCGGTGGGCTACTACTTTTTATATTTTTAAATGTTTTTGTATTTATTTATGTTTTTATATGTAAGTACCTAAATATTTGAAAATGTAAAGTGTATGTATATAAGATTAAATAAATGGAATAATAATACACATAATACACATTCTGATACAGAAGGCAGTACTCCTCGATACGGCTCGCATTGTGAGGAGGTTCCTGTCTCTGGAGCCCTAACCACCGGTAGCTCGGACCCTGCTCCCGACACCGGCGGACTACTATTTTTTATAATTTTAAATGTGTTTTTGTCTTTTTTATATGATTTGTAAGAAATATTTAAAATTATAATTTATATATGTATAGAAAATTAATAAACGACATAATAATAAAAATGGTTCCAAAGGTCGCACGCTCGCTTGGCAGCTCAGTTCCAGTCTGCCTTAGAGTCAGGGTCGCTGCCCCAGTTTCTTACGACAGGAATAACCCACCTGCTTCATAAATCAGGTAGTACTGCGGAACCAAAGAATTATAGACCGATCACGTGTTTACCGACGGTCTATAAAGTTCTTACATCCATTCTGAGAGCTAAAATTAACATCCATATTGATAAAAATCGTATCATGTCAGCCTCCCAAAATGAATGTAGGAATGGGTCCCGTGGTACTAAGGAGCTGCTCCTCATCGATATTGCTATTAGCCAACAGGTTCGTCGTTCTCGAAGAGATCTGTCGACATGTTGGATAGATTACAAGAAGGCCTATGACTCGGTGCCACATACATGGCTCATGAGGGTGCTGGAGTTGTACAAAGTTCACACAACTCTGCGCACCTTCCTGATGTCGTGTATGGGGCAGTGGAGTACAGTCCTTCACTATCCAGGATGTCGGCAGATACAGGAGAACAGCGAACCGATAAGGATCGAGCGTGGCATATTCCAGGGCGACAGTCTGAGTCCACTGTGGTTTTGTCTGGCCCTCAACCCTCTCAGTACACTACTGGAGGGTTCGGGACAAGGCTATCTGTTGAGAAGAGGTGGTCAGTCCATATCACACCTCCTTTACATGGATGATCTGAAACTCTTTGCCCCCAACAACTTGCAACTGATGAAGCTACTGAAGGTACAGAAACCTTCAGTAGCGCCATCAAGATTGGAATTTGGTGTGGACAAATGTGCAGTCATGCATGTAAAGCGAGGGGAGATTATGGAATCCGTGGGAACTCAACTCTCGGATTCCGTACACCTTAGATCCCTCTGCTCAACCGAAACCTACAAGTATTTGGGTATGTCGGAAGCGATAGGCATCAATACTGCTGACGTGAAACAGTCGCTGAAGGAACGCTTCTTTGGCCGCCTGAATAAAGTACTGAATAGTCTTTTATCAGGCGGGAACAAGGTGCGCGCCTTCAACGGTTGGGTCATGCCGGTATTGATGTACTCTTTCGGCATACTCAAATGGACTCAGACGGAACTTGATGCCCTGGATAGGAGGGTCCGCACACTGCTGACTGCAAATCGGATGCATCACCCACGATCATCGGTGATGAGGCTGTATATCCCGCGGAAATGTGGGGGTCGTGGTTTCTTAAATGCTAAGACCCTACACAACCGCGAGGTATGCAGCCTTAGGGAATATTTCCTAGAAACCGACGTGGGTATGCATCGAGATGTCGTCGCTGTGGACAAAGGCCTCACCCCGCTCTCCTTGGCAAACGAGAACTGGCGCAAACTTAAAGTACTGGATACTAATGACCGCAGGGAAGTATGGCAGAGCAAGGAGCTTCACGGACGCTTTTACCGGGTCCTACATGGACCCGATGTAGATCTCTTAGCGTCCGTATCCTGGCTACGCTTTGGTGACCTCTTCGGGGAAACCGAAGGTTTTGTCTGTGCAATTATGGACGAAGTTATGATGACGAATAGCTACCGGAAATATATTGTGAAGGATGGCACGGTTGACATCTGTCGGGCATGCCACCGGCCCGGGGAATCAATCCGACACATTATTTCTGGTTGTTCTCGTCTAGCTAACGGAGCACGGCACAACCTTGTAGCCAGGATTATCCACCAGCAACTTGCTCTTAAATACAATCTTGTGGAATCTGAAGTACCAGTTCTCGAAAATGGCAATATCACGTTGTATTGGGATCGATCTATCATCACTGATAGGACTATTGTTGCCAATAAGCCTGACATAGTGGTGATAGATCGACAAGAGCGTCGCACAATGATTGTTGATATAGCTGTCCCTCATGACGAGAACCTCGTGAAGGCTGAGAAAGATAAAAAAACAAAGTATCTTGATCTGGCTCGCGAGGTTGTCGACATGTGGGAGGTGGATACAGCAGTCATTGTGCCGATAGTCGTGACGGCCAATGGCTTAATAGCCACGAGCCTCGACCAACATCTCAGGAGGCTCTCGTTGGGCAGTTGGATCAAGGGCTTGATCCAGAAAGCAGTACTCCTGGACACGGCGCGTATTGTTAGGAGATTCCTTTCTCAGGAGCCCTGACCGCCGGTAGCTTGGACCCTATTCCCGATACCGGTGGGCAACTACTTTTTATATTTTTAAATGTTTTTGTATTTATTTATGTTTTTATAGGTACCTAAATATTTAAAAATTTAAAATTGTATGTATATAAAATTAAATAAATGGAATAATAATAAAGTAAAGTGAAGTTTTAGTTTTAGTTTTTTTTTTTTTTTTAGTTTTAGTTTTTTTTTTCAGTTTTTTTTTTTTTTTTTAGTTTTCTTAGTGAAGTTTCCGAATAGTGAAGGAGCTATTCGGTCAAAGCCTGCTGCACCAGCCTGGCAATGCAGGATCGAGAGGCGTATCGATGGGGCCAGGGTACTCATCGGCAAACTACTCTGCTTCAGGGAGGGCAATACACGACCACGTGTGATGCGCTTTGTGAGGCGGGCATTTTTGGGGACTGAAATTAGACCTCGAGAATACATGTCCCGTGTCACAGAGCGCATCGACTTCCTGAAGCAGAAAGTTTGTGCATGGGCAAACCGTATTCGGCGGTATAAGCGGCGAGTTGACCGGTACTCGCAGAATCGCATGTTCCAGAGCGATGAGAGGTGGATATATAGAGCTTGGGAGCGACCTGAACAAAATGTGACTGACGGGTGCCGTCCGGATGATGTTACCACGAGTACATTCTGGCGCAGCATTTGGTCGGTGCCCGTCTGTCATACTGAGGGTGGTTGGATGCGTGATGTCAGGCGCGCGTGTGACGCTATACCAGAAATGGATAAAATCACCATTAATCCATCAGATGTACCCAAAGCGGTTCGTCCGTTACCGAACTGGAAATCTCCGGGACCGGACGGACTGCACAACTTTTGGCTAAAATGGTATAGCAGCTCACACGCGCTCCTGGCATCTCAATTCCAGTCATCCTTAGAGTCTGGGTCGCTGCCTCAGTTTCTAACAACAGGTGTCACCCACCTCCTCCATAAGACAGGTAGTCCCGCGGAACCCAAGAATTATAGGCCGATTACATGTTTGTCAACGGTCTATAAACTTCTTACATCTATCCTGAGAGCAAAAATTAATCTGCACATTGAGAATAATTCAATTATGTCTGCCTCTCAGAATAGATGTAGGAACGGGTCCCGCGGTACTAAGGAGCTACTCCTCATAGACATGGCCATAAGCCAGCAGGTTCGTCGATCCCACAAGGATTTGTCGACATGCTGGATAGATTATAAGAAGGCCTACGACTCTGTTCCACATACATGGCTCATGAGGGTGTTGGAGTTGTACAAAATAGATACAACTCTCCGCACCTTCCTTGGGTCATGTATGGGGCAATGGAAGACAGTCCTTCGCTATCCAGGATGTCGACCAATCCAGGGGAGTGAGCAGCCTACATGGATTAAACGGGGAATATTTCAGGGCGACAGTTTGAGTCCACTTTGGTTCTGCTTAGCCCTGAATCCTCTAAGCACGTTGCTGGAGGATTCAGGCCTAGGCTATCGGTTGAGAAGAGGTGGTCAGGCCATATCTCACCTTCTTTACATGGATGATCTGAAACTCTTTGCCCCCAACAATTTGCAACTGATGGAGTTACTGAAGGTAACTGAAACTTTCAGTAGCGCCATCAGGATGGAATTTGGTGTGGACAAATGTGCAGTCATGCATGTAAAGCGAGGAGGGATTATGGAATCCGAAGGGATTCAACTTTCGGATTCCATAAACCTTAGATCCCTCTCCTCGACCGAAACATACAAATATTTGGGTATGTCGGAAGCGTTAGGCATTAACGTTACTGACATGAAGCAATCGCTGAAGGAGCGCTTCTTTGGCCGCCTGAAAAAGCTATTTAATAGCCTTTTGTCAGGCGGAAATAAGGTGCGCGCCTTCAACGGTTGGGTCATGCCGGTTTTTATGTACTCTTTCGGCATACTCAAATTGACTCAGACCGAGCTAGACGCCCTGGATAGAAGGGTCCGTACACTGATGACCGCAAACCGGATGCATCACCCACGATCATCGGTGATGAGACTGTACATCCCGCGGAAATGTGGAGGTCGAGGTTTTTTAAATGCGAAGACTCTCCACAACCGCGAGGTGTGCAGCCTCAGAGAATATTTTCTTGAAACCGACGTGGGTATGCACCGCGATGTGGTTGCAGTGGACAAGGGACTCACCCCGTTGTCCTTGGCTAAAGAGAACTGGCGCAAACCTGTAATACCCACTACTGATGACCGCAAGGAGGTATGGAAAGGCAAGGAGCTTCACGGGCGCTTTTATCGGGCCCTTCATGGGCCTGATGTAGATTTCTTGGCGTCCGTGGCCTGGCTACGTTTCAGTGACCTCTTCGGAGAAACTGAAGGCTTTGTCTGTGCGATTATGGACGAAGTTATCTTGACGAATAACTACCGGAGGCATATTATGAAGGATGGGACGGTTGACGTGTGTCGGGCATGCCACCGTCCGGGTGAGTCCATCAGACATATTATCTCTGGTAGTTCTCGTCTTGCTAACAGCGAGTATTTGCACAGGCATAACCAAGTGGCCAGGATTATTCATCAGCAGCTTGCTTTAAAATACAAACTTGTGGATTCTGAGGTGCCGTATTACAAGTATGTGCCCGACCCAGTTCTCGAAAATGACCATGTCACGTTGTACTGGGATCGGTTTATCATCACTGACAGGACTATTGTTGCCAATAAGCCGGATATAGTGGTGATAGACCGATTAGCGCGCCGCACAATGATAATCGATGTCACCATCCCACATGACGAGAACCTCGTGAAAGCTGAGAAAGAGAAACAAATTAAATATCTTGACTTGGCACACGAGGTTGTCGATATGTGGAATGTGGACTCGGCTGTCATTGTACCGATAGTCGTTACCGCCAATGGCCTGATGGCTAAAAGCTTCGACGACCACCAGTCGAAGCTGTCGTTGCGCGGTTGGATCAAGGGCCTGATTCAGAAGGCAGTACTCCTTGATACGGCTCGCATTGTGAGGAGGTTCCTGTCTCTGGAGCCCTAACCACCGGTAGCTTGGACCCTGCTCCCGATACCGGTGGACTACTATTTTTATATTTTTAAATATTTTTTTATATGTTTTCTTTTAAAAATATTTAAAAATGTAAATAATATGTGTAAAAATAAATATACGACATAATAATAATAATAATTTTATTTGAAAACAATACATTACAATCAATGTGAAGCCCTGACTCCAGAGCATATCTGTATTTCAGGAGTCAGTTTCTTCTTCCTCAATACATGCACCTTAATGTATGCAATAATTACAACATAAATGAAGACCCAAGACAACATAAATGAATGAGGTCTAGACTTTTACAACATAAATGAATACATACAACATAAATTAATTGAAATTTAATACATTTATATTCAAATTAAATTATAATAATGATTTTAAAATTACAGTTATACAAATTTTTTAAATTAAATTACATATTTTTTAAAATTAAGCTGTGTCAAAGTATGAATTTGAAAAATTAAAATTACACTGTGTAATCTGTGGGGATGCGAGTGGTGTGAAGGGGTAGGTAAGGATGAGAGTGTGATTTTAAGAGTGGTGTGAAGTGCTGTGAGAGTGATTTGAAGTGCTGCGAGAGTGATGTGAAGTGGTGTGAGAGTGGTGTGAAGTGGTGTGAGAGTGTGCGAGTGTAAGAGATTGTCTATGGGGTAGAGTTTGTAGCTGTTTGCGTGAAAGAATTAGAAATTTTTTGTGTGTCTAGACGAGATATACCATAATATGCTTCACATCCGCTGCAATAGTATTTCGGTTTTTTCATAATCATGTGAAAGCAACCAAGTTTTCACTGTTTGTCTTGTTTCGTGGATTGTTAGTAGATTAATATTTAGAATCGTGTTTAACTTATTATATAGGTAGGTAGTCTGGTGTGCACGCTGTCTTCTAGCAGATGCTGTGTGGCATCGCACAGGCAGACAGGCGTCAGGTATGGTTCTTTTATTTTTGTGTTTATCAGTATAGGGTGTAATAGTGTGTTGTTTGACAACAACCTGCAGAATATTACATTACACAACTCATATAATGTCGCAGTAGGGAATAGGAAGGGTTTAAATGTCATAACTTTTAACAGGGACCTTTGAGCTCTTTCTAGGTGTATCATGAATGTTTTACAAACACCACCCCAAACTGCAATACAGTAGCTCATGACTGACTCCGCCAGTGAATAGTATAATACACCCTGCGTAATAATTCAAAGTCTGCCACATGTCTCAGCTTTTTGAAAGCCCAAATTAATTTCCGGATTCGACAAGAAGTGAGATCGATGTGTTGCCGCCAGCTAAGTTTTTCGTCCAACGGAATGCCTAGATGTTTGACCTGTGTAACTCTGTGTAAAGACATACACGAGCAGTCGCTCTGCATGTGAGGTGAGTTGCATGTAACTTAATGTTTGTGTCTGGAGGTTGGATTTTGGATAAGTGGAATTGTATATATGTTGTTTTTGAGATGTTTAGAGTGAGAATGTTAGCTCTAAGCCAGTGTCCGACTTTGTGTAATCCTGATTCGGCGAGCTGCCAAACCTTGTCCCAAGTGTCTCCATGAAATATTAATGCTGTGTCATCAGCATAGGTGAAGACTTTACCATTCTCAAGAGATAGCTGGCACAAGTCATTTATATAAATGAGAAAAAGACTGGGCCCAAGTATACTACCTTGTGGGACACCGTAGGTTACCCCGGCATCAGAGCTAGTGAATTCTTTTATTTTAACTCTCTGTGTGCGGTCATAAAGAAAGTCTTTAAAAATATTTAAGGCATTGCCGCGAATACCAACCCTATCCAACTTATCCACAAGAGCGGGAATTGAAACTGTATCGAAAGCCTTTGTTAAATCGAGAAACACGCCTACACATTTTTGTTTTGAATCAAGTTTACGTGTGACATGATCTATCAGTTGGCTAATCGCGTCTTCAGTGCTTTTCCCCGACCTAAAGCCATATTGGGCGTCTGATAGTATTTTGTTGTGTTCCAGAAAATTGATGAGTCTACTATTGAGCGTCTTTTCCAGAATTTTCGAGACAGTTGTTAAAACAGAAATAGGCCGATAGTTTCGAACATTGTCTTTCATTCCACTCTTGTGGACAGGAGTAATAATGAACTTTTTAAAAACCTTTGGGAATACACCCTGTCTAAAACATATCTCGATAAGCCTTGTTAATGGACCAACAACAGCATGCTTAGCTAACTTGAGAAACTTAGCTGGGATAGAGTCCCATCCAACGGCGCAATCATTCTTTAAGTTCATTATTAGTGATTCAATTTCGGTCTCATCAGGGGGAAGTAGAACGATAGAGTTTAGAGTGGAGGGCATGTCAAATTTATATGGTGTAGTAGTTTGCGTTATAATGTCAGCTGCAAGCTGTTTACCTATGTCTGCAAAGTAGCGATTTACCTCATCTACTGCCCGTAATCCACTTTTACTTATGGGTATCAGTTTATCAGCACACGATTTTTGTTTTTTTGTATCAGTTATAGATTTGATAGCATTCCATTTATCTTTGTTGCTTTCAGCGTTTTGTAGTAAAGACTTTTCATAGCTTCGTTTTAGTATTTTGAGTAATGAGTTGCAGAAATTGCGGTATCTTTTATATGTTGTTTCTAGGATTTGATTTTGTGGCTGTTTAGAAAATTTCCTGTGTAGTTTGTCTCTGTGGCGGACACATCGCAATAAGCCTGAGGTAAGCCAAGGTTTAAGAAGTCTTTTTCGACAAGGTCTAGTGAGCACTTTTGAATGTTTTTTCACTGCTTCAGAGAGAGTCTCAACAAAAAGCGTAGCAGCTTCATTCGCATCAGCGTCATTATCAATAAATGAAAAATCGACTGTCTTCAGGCGTGTAATGGCTGACTCGTAGTCTATGTTAGTGTAGAAGTTATTTGTGTTATTTTGTTGATCAGAGCAGTATAAACACACTAACACAGAGGTCGTGGTCAGTCACTGTAGAATGTAATACAAAAACTGAAGTTGGAAGACATGTATTTAACAAGACATGATCCAAACAGTTTTGAAGCCTTATTGGATAGATGTTTGCTGGTAAAAGACCTAGTTCCGCAGTCATATTTAAATAGGACGCACTATTTCTGTCTGTATTGTCTGTTTTGATGTCAATGTTGACATCACTGCTGCTCGACGAGGTGGGCAAGCTCTTTGAAAGAGTAATTGCAGACCGCCTCGTCGGGCAGTTGGTGCGGGTGGGGCCGGACCTGGCGGAGAGCCAGTACGGCTTCCGCAGGGGGCGCTCCACGGTGGACGCAGTCATGCTCGTAAGAGCCCTCACGACGGGGGATGCAGTGGCCCGGGGTAGGGTCGTCTTGGCGGTGTCTCTGGACATCGCCAATGCCTTCAACACCCTGCCCTGGAGTTGTATAGTGGAGGCACTCCGGTATCACCGGGTGCCGCCCTACCTCCGTCGCGTAGTCGAGGCGTATCTGACGGACAGAGCCGTCATCTACCCAGGTCATCAGGAAGTATGGAACCGGCGAGAGATGTCGTGCGGTGTTCCACAGGGATCGGTCCTGGGGCCGCCCTTGTGGAACATCGGATACAACTGGGTGCTGCGCGCCGACCTCCCCACTGGCGTCAGCGTAGTGTGCTACGCTGACGACACGCTGGTCTTAGCGCAGGGGAGGTCGCACGAGGCGGCGGCCGACCGTATGACACGCGGGGTTGCGACAGTCATAGGGAGGATCCGGCAACTGGGACTCGAGGTGGCATTGCACAAGTCCGAGGCCATGTGTTTTCATGGTCCTCGGAACGCGCCACCTGCGGGTTCCCAGATCACGGTAGGAGGGGTTCGCATCGGCGTCGAGGGTACGATGAAGTACCTGGGACTCGTCCTCGACAGCCGGTGGAACTTCGTCGAACATTTTCGACGTTTGGCTCCCAGATTGGACAGGGCCGGGGCCGCCTTGAAGCGGCTCCTACCCAATCTGAGGGGGCCAAACGCCTCCTGCCGGAGGCTCTACGCGGGGATCGTGCGGTACATGGCCCTCTACGGGGCACCGGTGTGGGCGCGTTCGTTGAGGCAGCGATCAGCTCGCCTGATGAACGCGTCCCAGAGGGTCATGGCGATCCGCATCATCCGAGGATACCGCACGATCTCCCGTGAGGCGGCGAGCCTCCTTGCCGGACTGTCACCGTGGGATCTGGAGGCAAAAATCCTCGCGCACCTGTACGAGTGGCGCGAGGAGGCCAAACGCCGGGGCGAAACTCCGCTGCCGCGACAACTCGCGGCTCGGCGGACCGAGCTCCGGCAGGATCTCATGGTGACATGGAGAGAGCGACTGTCGCAACCCAGCACTGGGCACGCCACCATCGAGGCGGTAGTGCCCCTCTTTGAGGAGTGGCTGGAGAGGCGTCACGGCGCCCTCACCTTCCGCCTGACGCAGGTGCTCACCGGACACGGCTGTTTCGGTAAGTACCTGTGTCGGATCAAGGCGGAGGTGACCCCCGGGTGTTTCCATTGCGAGGATCGCCCAGTGGACACGGTGGAGCATACGGTGGAGGTTTGCCCCGCTTGGGCAGAGCACCGCCGTGTCCTCGTGGATGCGATAGGCGGCAGCGACCTCGCTCGCGCGTGCCCTGGTTCAGGCCATGTTACGGAGCGAGAGGGAATGGGAGGCCGTCTCCTCCTTCTGCGAAGCAGTAATGCTCGCGAAGAGGGAGGCGGCATACGCTAGGGAGACTCGAATACAGCCGAGTCGCCCTAGCGCTCCCAGCCGCAACCGCCGCCTGAGACGCCAGGGGGTTCGGACGCCGCGAGACGATCTCCCGCCACCGTAGACCCGGGCCTGCGGACGGCGAGTAGTTGGTAACTCGCCGTCCGATCAGCACCAGGCCCGAGAGTCGACGGCGCGTAGTGTTCCACGCGCGCCTCAAAGAGTTGTCAGCCAAGGGAAGGGGCCTGCCACGGCCGATGCCTGCCCGGGGGTGGAGGATAAATTCGAAAGAGTTACCTCGCCCCCGGGCACTCGAGGCAGGGAGGAACAGGGGTGGGTTTTAGTCAGTAAGAGTCTGACACACCCTTCCGCTCCACCCTAGAGCGGAAGAAGTCATAGGATGATTTCCCACCCCCCAAAAAAAAAAAAAAAATGTTGACATCACCAGCAATAACAATATTTTTTGCTTTTAAAGGTCTTATAATATTATTTAATGAGGCTAAGAAGTCATTTGTGCAGTATATGGAGGGGGACCTATAAACAGCAAGTATGTTAATGTCTGGATGTATTTTTAATAAGAGAAATTCAGCGCCTATTGACTCAGGTTCCTCGACTGTACATTTTATATGTTTTTTTATATATATTACAATACCACCATTTTGGTTTAAGCGTGTTTTAGAGCAGTACGGTTCATAATTTTCAAGAAATGGGATAGGCTTATGATCTTTTATCCAGCATTCAGTAAGTATAATAATGTCAATATCAACGGAAAATCTACATAATTGGGCTTGAAAATTATCAAAGTTTTTATAAATACTGCATATATTTTGGCAAATAATTTTTAGGGAGGTCCCAGAGGTCTTTATCATATCGTTACAAGTTTCGATATCACAGTAGTAACTATCAGCCACAGAGACAGCGTCTACATCTGTACATATATTATTAGCCATTTGAATCGATTTGGGAAACTACGAGTATATCACAAATAAATGTTATAAATGCGCAATATTGACAACAGAAGCGAAGGAATATATGTGTCAGGATTATCAAATTGTGTGAAAGGACTCTTTTAAACATAGGTCTTAAAAAGCATACTTGGTATATATTGGTGAGTGCGGGTGTTGTTTGTATATGTGTGTAGTTTTGCGTGAGGTGTGACGTGTGAAGGTTGTGTAAGTGTATAATTTCATGATTTCTTACAAACAGCTGGAAACACGTGAAACAAAAATATAATAAAAAAGTGATATAACAATAAAAACAATCGGCCAGTCACTTGCGCAGGTTGTTGACGTCAGCTTCATTTTTAATCAGTATTTGCTTTCCACCTTCGTCCTTTTTCAGGTAAACTTTACCATAGGAAGTCCAGCAAAACTTGTAAGAGTTATTCCTGGCAAAGATTCTAGCTACGTAAAATAAGCGCTGGGCTTTTAGTGTCAGATTTTCCGATATATATATAGGCTTTGCTGGGCCAGACATCTTAATATGAGTTGTGTTCAATTTGTCTTCCCGGTTTTTCTTATTAAATTGCCGGACACTTTTTACTATGTCATCTTTTGTTTTAGGTCTAGAGAAATCAACTATTATCGTTGATGTTCCCTCCTTTTTGTTAACTCGGAAAATGTCTTTAATTTCCTGTTTTTGCAGAGGGATTTCAAGGACAGTGGCCGCTTCGGTTACAATTCGGCAAAGATCGTCTTTGGTTTCGCCTTTAAATAGTTTATGTACATAAAACAAAAATGTACATATTATAGGGACCTGGAGCACCTTCTCGTAGTGCAGGGTCCCTGGAGATTCTTCGTACGCGTCTAGGGGCTGTCGTACTCGCTGGCAGCGCGAGAGTGTGGTGTATGAGAGTGACTGCTTATTGTGTATGGAGTTATAAAGGAAAGAGGAATGGCGCACTTATACGTTATATTCAACAGTAAAAATAATACATGTGCCCTTTTCGGACGGGCTGACTCAACTGAACTATAAAACAAAAGTCTTCCTTATTCTTCTTAAATTCAATCGGCGTTCCAAGAGTTTCTAGAATGTCCCAAACTTCCAACGTGCCAGTCTCCACCATAAGGTCGCCAACATAAGGTCGTCACAATATCTAACTATAAATACACTTAATAAAAAATAAAAATAAATTTTTAACTAACTAAAACTAAAAATGATCTATATATGGCGTCGAAAAATTCATTCAGTCAACAAGGCGTTTAGATATTTCTTTAAACAATTTGTGAGCACTCAGACCCAATGATCCGAGAGTTTCTATCTCAAACGGCTCGAAAATATAATTACCTAATATATATTTAATTAAGGTTATTACATTTCCACCGCTTGAGGTTTTCCGCAGCCGCTGCGGCAGCGCCAGCACAGCACGAGCTCGGAAGATGGGATGGCGTACGAGTATCGACACAAGTAGCGTCCCACACTAAAGCCCTATCCATCTTCCATGGCAACAAAGACGTGCCGTCTCTTGCCATCGTCGGGTGCCAGGCCATGGGGTTCTAATACAATCGGAACGCCGACGGCGACAAGAGCACGTTAGATGATGTCGTTAATATATTTGGTTAATATTTCTAACTACACCAAATGATCAGCAGATTTTAAGTTCAAGCAGAAAAGAAAAAAGCAGCCTATTAGAAATACTTTTGATTTTTATTTATTTTTATGATGAGCCAGCTCTAAACCTCGATCTCACCATAGATCATATTCTACGATGGAACGAGTGAGCCCAGAAGATGCCTGAATGATGGTGAATTTGATAGTGTAGATTGATAATCATATACCTATTTAAAATGATTATAAGTAGGTACGTTAAGTCTCGCCATTGCAATCAGAAATAGGGAGTTTGACTTATTTTTAATATTTTGTATCCAAAAGTTACTCTATCCAAAATCAAAAATCGGAAAAAATTCAAATTCGTTCAAAATCAAGTAAGTTAGACAACATTAAAATCTGGTAGAAGTAGAAACTGTCAAGTAAAAAAAAAAGATGCACACTCCGTATGACGTCATCTCTATTAAGTTACGCGTACAAAAGAGATAGCGAGATGTCCCCACCACGGCCCCACTCTTCCTTATACCAATATTTGTAAGTAATGCTAATTGGTTCATTTAGGTAATAACCAATTTTGATGCTGTTTGCAGAAATAGATTTATTTTTAGTGTTAATTATTGTTTCATTTAAAATCTGCAATCTGCCTGGCCTTTTCCCAACTACCTTGGGGTCGGCTTCCAGTCTAACCGGATGCAGCTGAATACCAGTATTTTACATGGAGCTACTGTCTATCTTACCTCTACAACCCACTGGGTAATATGATACCCCTTGATAAGACTGGTTGCCAGACTTTCGGGCTTCTGACGACCCGTAAGGATTGTCAAAGATCCATGATTGACCGCCGGGACCAACGGCTTAACGTGCTTTGCGAGGCACGAAGGAGTCTCGGTATGTAAAGATGGTCACCCATCCATGGACCAACCCCGGCAAGCGTATCTTAACCTAATGGATCGACCAGTGCGGCTGTTATTACTTTAACCACAAGCTCCTCTTTCAATTATTGTTTAATTCAAAATATTGTAGAAAAATGAACAGAAGAAAATAACCTATTGTTTAACCTAATTTTATTCTCTATGAACTACTCCTCAGTTTCAGCACTATATCAGCCCTAGATTTATTACACTAACACGTGACTCACTGTAGAGTGGTCCTCGGAGGATTGCAGACAATTGGCAACGTATCGACTGACATGTGGGATTGATGCCCGGACGGTGGGGACCCGGATTGGACAGCTGTTTGAATATATTGTGTGACGATTGCCCGGCGGCATAGAGATACAAAAATATTTGTAGAAGGTTAGTTTCAAATGACTCTCAATTGATACAAGATTTTATTCAACTTGCAATGTTTGTTTGTTCGGCTAAAGTAATAACAGCCGCACGGGTCGATCCATCAGGTTAAGCTACGTTTGCCGGGGTTGGTCCATGGATGGGTGACCATCTTTACATACCGAGACTCCTCCGTGCCTCGGACAGTACGTTAAGACATCGAAAGGGAAAAAGTCGAAAGCCGTTGGACCCGGCTGTCAATCGTGGATCTTTGACAGTCGTTACGGGTCGTCAGAATTCCCGAAAGTCTGACAACCAGTCTTACCAAGGGGTATCGTATTACCCAGTAACTGGGTTGTGGAGGTCAGATAGGCAGTCGCTCCATGTTAAATACTGGTATTCAGCTGCATCCGGTTAGACTAGATATTAGTGAATAATTAAGCAGTTCTATGGCGAATGTGAGTACCAATACAAACCAATTCTGGTTTAATGGTACGAAACCAATAGAAACTGTAAAGCTCCTATACAGCATGTAATAAAAACCCTGTCCGGTCCAATAAAGGGGTATTCTTGGTTAAACATACGTACTAGAAAAATAGTAAAAAAATGTAACTCCTAACAACCAAAAGTTATAGATTTTTTGTTTTTTAAAATATGCGAAATTTAGCACTGAAGGCGACCGCCCTGCACTTGCCGCGCTGTAGGCACTCTTTAACAGAGGATCAAAAAGACCGTCTCGCTCAGACGGCTTCTTTGACACAAAACTGTAGGTGAACTTTGTCGAGCGCTCAGTGTTGCCTTTGATAAGTTTTTCTTTTTTTTTTAAATTAATTTTATCATTGAGGTAAAATAATAATCTCGTATCCATTAAATGATTACGTATATGTGTACGCAGTACGATACAAAATAATACCCTTCAGGATCGGACAGGGTTATTATTATAAGATAAAGTTACTAACATACTTATTGCTGCTCGATTCTGCACATTATGTTTCGTTTAGCCACAAAATAAGTTCAAACACGATGCTTGCAAATACTTCTTTAGTGACATCCACGTGTGCAAACCCACACAGTGAACACAGTATTAGGGGACAGCCCTTCGGGGATAGACTGATGGATATTCCTTCCTTATTCGTATGTTTTACTTTCGTTCTTTGAAAATTATTTGGTTAACTTATTATTTTGAGTCAACAACAACTAAACCTTTGGGATAAAATTACATGACATTAACATTTGAGTAGCATAATGCTCGATCTTGTACTTTGAAGACAAGTTTGTGAAATTATTGTTCATACGAAACTTTTTCTGTGTTGGGATCGGGACCTTTATATGTATAGTGTTTGGAGAAGGTTGTAACTAAAATTCTAGAGTCCAGAATAAAGTCTTTTGACTAATAACCATGAATAATAAGCGCAGTGACGTTTCTAACTTGTCTTAATCTAGACAAAACACGAGTTATTGCTACGGCGCGGCCGCTAAACTGTATGCGTGGGGTGTTCCCTATGCATACAGTTACAACAGTTACAATGTTTTGTATTTTAGCTTTTTCAGCATTACTGTTGCTAAACTTGTAGTTTCTACATTCTGCACATACGTTTAAACGCAAAAAACAAAGTAAAGGAACAAGCTCACTAAAAATATTTCCCAGAAAAGATACTTTTCAGTAGTCTGATCCAGTCGGCGGCCGGCATTTTAGATTTTTTATGTAGTGAGTTACGTTTTTGAAATAGCCTCCTCTAGACCTCTATTATGATATCCAATAAGACCATGTCACAAAAATAAAAGTACCACACTTACTAAATGGCGGCCGCGATTATATTTTTATTTTTTATAATTAATAATAGCTTAGGTCACTTCGGGTGCCAAGACCAATCTAATGATATTTGATAATTATGTTAAAATCCAGCAACACGTCTAGGCTGCGGGATGTGCCAAAGAAAAAGACATGAAAACATACATAAAAGCTATCTAAAAGAATCACCCTCCTTCTGGGGCTGTTAGGTATTATGCCATTATTAGTTTGATAGGATCGTTATTAATATTTTCGTAATTCTAGAGTTATCCATAAAGTTAAATGGATTTTTTTTTGTATTAACGTGTTAATTACGTTCACTCGTTCTTCGTTTAATCGCAACTATGTCTTAGAAAAAAATCTACTGAAATAGATTAATTATCATACTTAGTATTGGTTTTTCTCACCTTACATTCTTATTTAGATTCTTTGTTTTAGAAGTCGATGCTCAATTTGACTTTTTTTTATTGTTGATAGGCACCCGTTTTACCACTATCTCACCTGATAGTAAGAAAGTTAAGTTAAGTATATAAGTTACTTAAGTCGAACAGTAAATTTAGTAAACCTTTTTTGGGGTTCCGTACCCGAAGGGTCGAAGCGGAGACCTACAGCTGTCACTCACGTGTCCGTCTGTCTATCTGTCCATCGTCTGTCACACAGGTTTTACATTCAAACGGTTGGAGCTATAGTCTTCAAACTTTCACTGTATTATCATTATATTGTTGACCCAAAGCGATACATAGTCAAAAATATATTTGGTATGGAACCCTAAATGTACGAAGTCCGACACGCATTTAGCCAGGTTTTTTCCGTTTTGTTTCTCTTTATTTATTAGGGACTGACAGCGGTCGCGGATGTGTGTGATAGAGTCACTGGGGCCCGGGGGGCGCACAGACAATTGAAGAAACACGGGTGGGCTTTAGCCAGTAAGCACGTACTGATTTCCCACTCTCAAAAAAAAGTACGACACGGATTTCGCACATTAAGGGTTCCGCACCAAATATTGGTATTTTTTAGTAAAGTATACGTAATAATAAACATTATCACCGCCCAGGGGTTGTGGATAAATTTGAAACAGAGTTACCGCGCTCCTGGATACTCAGGGCAGGGAAGCAACAGGGGTGGGTTTTAGTCAGTAAGAGTCTGACACGCCCTCCCGCTCCACCCTAGAGCGCGAGATGTCCTTAATGATTTCCCACCCCACAAAAAAAATAAAAAAGGGAAGTTAAAAAATTCTTCGTAACAAAATTTTGTGATAGTCGACGGACAAACAGACAGACAGATGGACACGTGAGTGACAACAATAGAGCTCCGTTTGGATCCTTCGGGTACGGAACCCTAAAAAACAAGGGCCTATCAACCATTTACAGGTTATTTACAAACACTAATAAGAACTTTAATTTGAAATACAATGATTTAAATCGTTTATTTTTATTTTTCAGGCCATTATTTTCATGTGTCTAAGCATGATTTAGCAAGAGGTGTCTTGCAATAAGATCTCATAGCATAGAAACCTTAATTAGGTTTTAAGCTAAGCGAGTCAAAGATCTTATAGCCCAAGATCCCATAGCCGCCAGACATTACTTATGTTCTGACTAACAAAATGCGTGGGATTGAATATTGTTACTTTTTTGTAGGTACATTCAAGGAGCGTACTTTGAACATACGCATAACTGCTAGCTTGGGCCGACGGTCAGTAAAGCGCTACCACATGCTAAAGTTTCGTAATGGTTGTCTAAGAGCGGGTGTTTGGTGGCTGTTTCTAAAGTACATACATGAAACAGCGTAAAAATGGATACGACTCCTGGTTTAACTAGACATCAAAATCATCAGGAATAACTGAAAATACCTTATAGCCTAGACAAACTAAGCTGTAGGCACATTTTAGTGGACGAAGCCTCGTTTGTTAACGTAACATCAGCCTGCTCTCCCGGTGGAAATGTACCGCGCGATTGAAATAGGCTTCCACAAGCCCTGACGTCACTGCTTTCTGCGATCTTAAAATACTGCGGCTAAATTCAGATGCTTTTGTTGTAGGAAACCAAAAGAACGACGCAGAGCAGCAAAACAAATTTATAATTAAATCAAAGTTTATAAATACATTATAAGTAAGTTTCTTATATTTCTTTTTACCTGACGGGGACGCCATTATTTCGTCAGCCATGTTAATAGTTCCAAATAAAGGTCATGTGCAAATTGCTGCTTTTTTGTTATTTAACCTATTTTGTTCAGCTACTGGAATTACCCCAGAAGGTGGGTAATGTTTTTCGTGCATAAGTATGTATATACAGGGTATAAGGTAAACGCTCCCGAAAACGGAGACAGGTGATAAAGCTAGCAAACTATTTTTTTTAGCATTTTGCGTACCTACACTATGCTGTGAGAACAGTTAAATGAAATCGTTATTTGCAGTTAAAGGCACATTTTTTCTTTACAACTTTATCATGCAATATAATATAGGGTGTAAAAAGACACATCACAGAGCCGTTAACTACGCATACTGTACGTATAACTAAGTAGTTTTGCGCAAAAATTATTCCTGGGAAACGACTTTTTAGGTAGGAAAAATAATAATTTTTTTATTGCGCGCAATGTAACGCAAACCCAGGCAAGTGCAGTTAAACCCTACCCCTTTGCTCTAAGCCACTTGTCGGATACGTTTCATATTAATTGCGTTTTTGTAACTGCAAATGCGTAATTCCGAAATTTCAAAAAAAAAAAAAACGAAAATTCAGGTAATGTTTGATATGAAAAAAGTTTGGTGATAACACTTAGAATTCATTTTCGTAAATTTATAAAAAAAAAATTACAACTTTGACCTTCAATATCTCCAGAACCAGTGGATTCACAGGTATGGTCTAGTGGAAAAAATGATCCAAATAATGGGTAGAATATGTGGCTTTCGGCTTCGGAAACTGTCTTTTTACACCCGTTATTCGTAAAATATCAGCAGACGCCCGCGCATTCCTCGAGTTCAAAGTGCGCACGCTCTCGCCGACAGCCGTGCGGCTAAGAACCCCACGTCCACGTGACTCCGAAATAATGCGAAAGATCACTGGTATCTGTTTGCATTTAGGTTGTATATAATCTACGTTCTGGCTTCGGAAGCGTTCCCCTTACACCCTGTATATGCACGTTTGTATGTTTATTACTTTGGCATACCCTGTAGACTAGCCTGTTGGTGGTTTATCAATAAATGAGATATCCTTAGATTGGATGTGATCGCCGAAGTGACATAATAAATTTTGAAAACCGAAACAATCTTTTTTGTGACATGATCACGGGCGGGTGTATCTATTCAAAATAAAAGGATTCCAAAAATATAATTTACTATAATGTAGAAAATAAATGAAAAAGTCTGATGCAGCATGAAATCTATAATGGAACTAAAATAACTGCAACCAACTGCATCAGACTGCTTGAATAATGACTTGTTTGGAACTTTTTACTTGGTTTAAAAAAAATATTCAACTTGTTTTCAAAATCTCTATCTTTTGCTTCCTTCGCCCATACTGTTTGTAAGAAACGAGACTAAATACTCGTAGTTACGCCAGTAGGTATTTATAGGCCTGCCTCGGTGACGACACCTGTCTTGAGGTATCCGCTCTGAAACGATCCTAGGCGATGGCCTATGCTTGTTGCATCCATCGTCGCATCCTAGGCGATGACGGATAAACAGATGTATTGTTCGGTCAGTTTCCTTTTTTTTGGAAACCTGTGCTGTCCCAAAGCTGAGCAAAACTCTCCCAACTCTTCCCGGTTGATTGCTAGTTAACTTTTTTAGTTTGTTAGACTACATTGTGTCTCACTTCTGGGCATAGGCCTCCCCTTTCTGCTTCCAAACCAACCAACCAACCCAAGCAAACCAACCAAGCAACTCAAGTAGCAGATGTTGGGGAAGAAACAGCTAGGCTGAAGTAGGAGTGAGCTGGTCACGTTGCAAGAATGCAGCCGGACTGTTGGGTAAGGAACGTCATACAACCAACCCAACCAAACTAACCAACCAAGCAACTCAAGTAGCAGATGTTAGGGAAGAAACAGCCAGGCTGAAGTAGGAGTGAGCTGGTCACGTTGCAAGAATGCAGCCGGACTGGTGGGCAAGGTTCGTCACTCATTGGACGCCAGAGGGATGATGTCGCCGTTGAGGTCAACCGCCAGTTAACATAGGGGACAAATATCCAGATAGTGGCCTATTTTATATTCTTAATTTTAACAATCGCTAATATTAATGGTAGTTCTTCTCTCAGATGCTATCTAGTGTGCTGACGATATTTTAAACCCTGCATTTTCTTTGGCAAATCTGATGACGCAACACCACCAGTCCACGCTTCCCTAAGGAAATCAGCCGCGTGATCAAAATAAGCCTTACCAAGCACTGACGTCAATGTTATTGTTAAGCTTGGCTAAATTCAGATGCTTTGTTTTACGAAACAAAGAAACTTTGATGAAAAAAGAGAAAGTTTTCATTGACGGTAAGATTTTTTTTGTTTATTTTATCTTGTTTACTGGTGGTTTAGTTTACTTAAGTTTTTACGGTTTCTTTTCGTATTTTCTAATGGTGAGAATGGTGGCTCCGTTTTCTCCAAATAACCCTGTATTTGGAAAATCGAAATGGTAAGTGATGTTGTTTGCGTCCGAATAATTTGCCACGTTTCTTAAGCCCACTCTACACATCGGATTTGGCCACCCTATAGTTGATTAGTGATATTTTCCGATTGATTTGCGATATTTTGTGGTCCCGTTCCGTTCACCTATTGACAAGTTATCCTGTATATCTGCTAAGACTTATTGCAATTCAACAAAACAACTATAAGCAATTCATTGTAAATTATTTATTTAGCGCCCGGATTAGGGCCGCGCACTCGGCAGGAGCGCCCGCACACTCGCGCCGCGCGAGCGCCCGGCTCGTTGCCAAATTAAAGCTTAATATCTCAGAAACTAATAGAGCTACATGCAAACAAAAAATACGTGTGTATTGCTGATAATATAGAGAATCGACATATATGAAAACTAAAGAACGATAAAGTGTTTAAAGTACTTCAAATGAAATGTAAACGTAAAAAAACGTTAGAAATAAACGTTAATATTTGTTAACCTATGTCCTTACCAATAATTTTGTAGTTTGTACCTTTAAAACCTATTTATCATTAAACTAGACTATATAACTAATTTTTTGATACCTAGAAGTCACTAGGCGATATGTTATAGGTACCACATTAAACCAAAACAAAAAACCCCTTTGTCTCATTTTTTTCCCGCCAAAATCGAGTCAAGTTACGCCAAGATGGAATATTGACCTACTTTATCGTCGTATTTTACTGTTTTATGTATTTGTAAATACTAATTATTAACTATTTTCGACATTACGAGCGATGTTGTAAGACATTATAAAGTAAATAATACTAAAAAATAAATAAACATAATTTATATAATTACGTAAACATTCCACCGTTTCCATGTTCCGTTTCTCAATTTTAGCATTTTCAACACACACGGGACCTCTGAGAAGTTTATGTATTCGTAATCCGTGAAATTTTGCCGATTTTATGAATAGATAACATAAGTAGGTTGGATTTTACGAAAATTCCGATTAAATCACAAAGTTGACATAAATTGACTGTTGACGGACGACATTTCAACAATTTTTAAATAAAATCTCTATGTCATTGATGAAATTTGAAAATTGTTGAAAGTTTTAAGGCTGCCAATATCAGTGTTCCTCTATTTATAAATAACGTGCATAAGGAAACCTGCGAAAATCATATAGTTGCCTACATAAAGAGCAAAACAAACGTTGACATCACATTACAGAAAATCGAACCCAAGCAGCAAAAACAATACAACTCATATAAAATGTATGTTCCTAAGGAGAAACTAAGTTTGTTTTTGGACTGCAGTTTATAGCCTGATGGTATAACTTTCCGCCGTTTCGTGGATTTCGGCAGGCGAGATTTAGACAGACGTAACATAATAATAATAATAATTTATTTGTTTCATGATATATCAAAATACAATTTACATTTATTACAATTCACATTAAAAAAATAATACTATTCACATTAAAAATTATAAATTAAAATTACAAATCAAGTAATTTCAAATGTTTGGCAGACGAGTACTTGACAAGTGCCGTAAAAAAGAAGATATGTATCTACGCAAGTTGGTGAGCCCTGCCTCTTAAACTAGGATAACCTGTATCTTAAGAGACAGTGATCAGCTATAAATTTACAATATTTAAACAAGACTTGTGAAGTGTGTCGGTCCACCATAAATTAATTATTTTTATTAAATTAAATTTAACATAATAATATATATATCACAGACCAGTACATCAGAAGGAGGGAGAGGGAGTGCAACCTGAATATGTTGGTGAGTGTATGTATGAGTGTATCTGCACACCCAGGTGTGGATGGGGTAGTGTGGGTGAGTTTGTGAGTGTGCAGCGAGAAAAATATATGTACTAATCAGTAAACGTAAGTAACAATTCAGTTTGCGAATAATCCTGTTGAAGAAGCCATTCAGTCACCTTAGACTTAATAGCATATTTGTTAAGGTCGCGAATGTTGAGGTCTTTGTGAATTTTTTGTAAATGTGTGCGCTAAGGGTGTTAAATTGATGTCTGGCGAACGAGGTTTTATGCTGTGTGCCTGGAGGAATATTGGTGCGTTTTTTGGGATCAGAAGGGGGGACGCAAGCGTGTCTTCTGAGTACCGATCGAAGCACATAGAGCTGACGGACCGAAAGCACCTTACAGTCGGAGTAGAGTTGCGTTGTAGGATATCGGTAAGGTTTACGCAGCATTACTTTTAGTATGGCTCTCTGTGCTCTTTCAGCTCTAATTAGACTGGTTTTATTTGCGCCTCCCCAGACAGTGATGCAATACCCTATAACTGATTGACACAGGGCGTAGAAGACCATTTTCAAAGTGTCAACATCGGCCGACTCTCTCAGTGTTTTAAAAATGTGTATTAGCCTCAAAGTCCTAGTGGTCAGGGCATTAACCTGCAAATCCCATCGCAACCCCGCATCTATTTGTATACCAAGATATTTTACATTCTCAGTTCTAATGAGTGCAGGACATTGACACGGAGATGACGGCTGTGAACAGGTGTGAGCTATTATTGAGAAAGCTTGGTCAGGTGCAGTGTTACGGCGAATGAAGAATGGAATGTAGGAAGTCTTGTCAAAGTTGAGAGTCAACAGATTAAGTCTGAGCCATTTTAATACTTTTCTAAGTGCCGATTCTGCGCTATTTCTAATCTCATCCCATGTTGACCCGTCAACGATAATCACGGTGTCATCGGCATACGCAAAGATCTGCGCACCAGAGAGGGACATTCGGCACAAGTCATTTACATAAATTTGGAATAAAATGGGTCCAAGTATGCTTCCCTGAGGGACGCCGTGACAGACAAATTCCTCATCACTAAGTAAGTTATCGATTTTAGCGATTTGGGTCCGATTGGTGAGATAATCTTTAAAAATTTGTAGGGCGGTGCCTCTAATGCCAAGTGCTTCCAATTTATTGAAAAGCAAGGGAACAGAAACTGTGTCGAAAGCCTTCGATAGGTCTAGGAATATTCCTAGACATTTAATCTTTCTGTCAAGATTCCCAGTAACCACTTGCGTCAGATTCAGCACTGCATCTTCTGTCGATAGTCCAGTACGAAAACCATACTGGTTATCAGCTATGATTTTGTACTTGTCCAGAAAGCTTTTCAAACGGCCACTAAGGATTCTTTCAAGTACCTTGGAAAGGGCTGTTAAAACCGAGATGGGTCTGTAGTTGTCGACACAGCCTCTGTTCCCCGCCTTAAAGATTGGATGAATAATTGCTCTTTTAAGTGCATCTGGAAAAACACCCTTTTGAAGACAACCATTAAAAATATACGTTAGTGGCTGTATTAGGGTTTGACGGCACATTTTTAATAAGAGGGGTGATACACCATCCCACCCTATTGCGCTGTCGTTGCGTAATTGTAGAATAAGGGATCCGACTTCAGTTTCGTCCACCTCCAGTAGCACAAGGGAGTTAACAGGGGCGAGTGGTGTAGTGTCACTGGGATTTGGAACCTGCCTATCAGATACATTAGAGGAGGTCTGACACTGAGAGATAATATTAGCTGCCATATTCTTCCCTACATTAGTGAAGAATTTGCACACTTCATTAATGGAGGATTTGGGGTCATGGGAGATTTTTAAAAGTTCAGTGGGGCTAGTTTTTATTTTACGTGTATTAGTTATTTTTTTTAAAGTTTCCCAAAGGGCTTTAGGGTTATTTTTTGCTTTTTCAATTTCATTCTTTTCGTATGCGGCCTTTAATTTACGTAATAGGGAATTGCAGAAATTTCGATAGCGCCTATACGTGGTTTTGAGTATAAGATTATCAGGTTCATTATTAGATTTAGCGTGAAGTTTGTCTCGATTTAAGATACATTTTAAAAGACCAGGTGTTATCCAGGGCTTAACTGTTCTTTGTTTTCTCGGGATTCTTGTAGTTTTTGTATGTTTGGTAATTACAGATGTTAAAATTGACATAAGAGCGTTCATGGATTTGTTTGGGTCGTCGATTTTGTAAAGGAATGTAAAATCCACGTTTTCTAGCTCTAATTTAATGGCCTCGTAATTTAGGGAAGTAGAAATGTGACCTGTTTTGCGTTTGGGACGAGTGTTCACAAAATTAAGCAGTAGTGGTTTATGATCTGTGATATGAGCATCCAGAACTAACGTGGTGATGGGTAGGTTAGTTTTCACGAAAGTATGGTCAATGCAATTCTCGAACCTGGTAGGAAACAGGTGTGTTGGCAGGAGCCCGTGAGATGAGTTAAGTATAAGATAATCCACACTCCGTTCGTTTCTGCTATTTGTTTTTATATCTATATTTAAGTCGCCAACAAGGGCGATGTTCTGCCATGAAAAGAGTTTAGTGTAAACAATGTTTAGACTTTCTAGAAACGAATCAAAGTTTTCCCTAGAATTATATGACGGAGAGCGATAGACCGCAACAACGGCAACTTTTTTGTCGATTTCACAGACGAGACAGTTGCCACCTATAAATTTAGGTTCCCAGACTGAGACTTGCAGGCCCTGCTTCGTATAGATAACTATACCGTCGTTCTGGTTGGAGTTTATTGCCGTGAAAAATGATTGGAAACCCTGCAGCACCGGGAGATCACTTACCCCATTGAGCCAGCATTCGGTCAAAACTATAACATCGCAAGATATTTTCGTTAAGTGAAGCAGTACCTGCAGTTGATCAAAGTTTTTTTTTATACTACGTATGTTTAAGTGTATTAATTTTATGTTGCCATCCGAATTGTTTATTGCCATACAAATCTGATACTGGTATAAAAATAATTTTAAATGGGTAGTACAACAAACAATGAAAGTTTAAAATTCATCAGTTTCAATTGTAAGTCTTTTAAAAGATCCTCAGAGTGTGTAAGACGGCTTTGCCAAACTGCTGATATTATTGCACTACAAGAAACTTGGCTCTTACCGCACGAGATACCCGAACTCGGTAAAATAAATAATGACTTTGGTTTCTGCGGCAAATCTGCGGTAGACCTTACAAGCGGTATACTGCGCGGGCGGCCTTATGGCGGCGTAGCACTTCTATGGAGAAACAGCAAGTGTAATTATGTGTCTGTGATTCAGTGTGAAAGTAACCGAATAAGTGCAATTAAAGTATGTGTGTCGGAACGGTTAGTACTCGTTTTTTGTATCTATATGCCTACCGACTCTCCAGACAATCTCTTGGAATTTGTTCAATGTTTAAGAGAAATTACGTCAATAGTTGAGAGTAACAATATTGAAAATGTACTTATCATGGCGGACTTTAACGCTCATCCGGGGGAGTTGTTTGGCAATGAACTCCAAAATTTTTGTAATGAGCAAAACTGGACATGTGTGGACCTGCAGATGTTGGGCTTGAATTCAAATACCTACACTTTTGTGAGTGAAGCGCACGGCAGCTGCAGGTGGCTTGACCACAGTATAGTTACTGACGCTGTATTAAAGACGGTTTCTTCAGTAAAGGTATGCTACGACATTTTCTGGTCTGATCACTATCCAGTAGAGATTCAGTGTAACTTAAAATCAGTTTGTCAAACCATTAAGCCATCGCTCACCAAAACAAATAAAGTTTTATGGGGAGACAGGGATTTAAGCCAAATAGAAAAATATTCTAAATGTTGTAACAATAAACTGAGGGAACTTGACTTCCCTTACGAATTCCATCAGTGTTGTGATAGCATGTGTAGTGATAGTAGCGAGGATCACTTGGCAGCGATAGACGCGCTTTATTGTGACATTGTGATAGCATTGCAGGAGGCGGCTGTTGATAGCTATGTGGGTCGTGGGGTAGCGGCGGACGGCACCGCGATCGTCGTATTGTCGGCTGGAACAAGTATGTTCGTGACGCTGACAGGGAGGCTAGGCAGAAGTTTTTAACCTGGGTGTGTTATGGTCGACCTAACAGGGGTAACATTTATAATGAGATGTATGAATCGAGAAAAAAATTCAAAAGCAAACTACATTATTGTCAGAATAACCAGGAATTAATAAAAATGAATATTTTAGCTACCAAACATCAGAACAAAGATTTTATAGGATTTTGGCAACAAACAAAAAAGTTAAGCCCAAAACCTAGCGTCCCGGTGAGTGTCAACGGCATCAGCGCACCAAAAGACATTGCTAATATGTTTAGATGTCATTTTCAAGTGGAATCTCCGCTAAAAGGTGAGCAAATCACGGATGCGGAGGTCATCGTGTCAGCGGTGCCTGAGCGTGTCACAGCAAAACAAGTAGCTCTAATAATAAAGGGTATGACTCGAGGGAAGTCGCCTGGATACGACGGCCTTAGCGTCGAACATTTTCAGCATGCGGGGCCACACCTCCCGAGGCTCCTTGGACTGTTATTTACGCTCTGTATTAGGCATTCCTACCTGCCAAATGAGCTGATGAGAACGGTGGTAGTGCCTATAATTAAAAACAAGACTGGAGATAATTCCAACAAGTGCAACTACCGCCCGATATCATTAGCTACAACCATATCTAAGGTGCTTGACGGCCTGCTTGAGAGACAGCTAAACAAACACCTAAATTTAAATGATGCACAGTTCGGTTTTAGACCAGGACTTTTGACAGAATGTGCTATTATGTCTCTCAAGCAGACTGTCAGGTATTACACGGATAGGAGCACGCCTGTGTATGCGGCTTTTCTTGACCTATACAGGGCATTTGACCTGGTTAGGTATGATATTCTCTGGCGTAAATTGAAGGATACAGGTGTGCCGGGTGAGTTAATTAATATTTTTAAATATTGGTATGACCACCAAACTAACCAGGTTAGGTGGCTTGGCAAACTTTCTGACGAGTACAGGTTGGAGTGTGGAGTGAGACAGTGGGGGTTAACATCTCCTTCACTCTTCAACTTGTACGTGAACGGGTTGATTGTTGAGCTGAGCGACATCGGGGTAGGATGCTCGATCGATGGTCACTGTATTAACAGTATTTGTTATGCAGATGATATGGTGTTGCTCAGCCCATCAATAGCTGCGCTCAGAAAGTTGATAGGCGTGTGTGAGGAGTATGCGAGGGTCTCCTGTACAATGTACAGAAAAGCGAGCTATTGATATTTCAAGCCAGGGGTCGTAAACTGGGGGATGTGGCTCCTGTACTGCTTAACGCTGTCACTCTCCGAAGAGTCAGAGAGTTTAAATACCTCGGCCATGTGGTCACCGAGGATTTAAAAGACGATGGGGACATAGAAAGGAAGAGGAGAACACTGGCGGACCGCTGTAACATGTTGGCACGCAGATTTGCGAGGTGTAGTTTAGAGGTTAAGATCACTCTCACGTCAACTACACGCAGCGGGCCATCAACGCTCTCCGAATACAATATAATAACGCGTTCACGCTGCTGGTGGGGCTTCCACGCTACTGTAGTGCGTCTGCGATGTTTGCACACGCGCACACAGACGGATTTCACACTGTGCTGCGGCGCCGCATCGCTTCGCTGATGTTCCGCACGCGTCAACATCATCCTGAACGTGCTCAGCCACAAGTTGGACAGCCCCCTCCTGGGGCACTGGGTTCAAGCACAAGTGCGTGTGCCCGGGGCCCCAGAGGGTGGCAGATATTTGAATTAATTTTTAATTTTTATTTGATTTTGATTCCGATTTTGATTTTTGTTTGTACTCATTCCATTTTAATTTTGATTTTATTTCTATTTCATTTTGATTTTGAATTTGATTTGAATTGAATTTTATTCTGATTTTAATTTTTGTTTGTGTTTATTTTTATTTTCTAATTAATTTTGAATTTGATTTTAATTTGAATTTAATTTGATTTGATTTTGACTTTGATTCTTATTTTAATTTGTGTATTTGATTTTAATTCTAATTTTAATTTTGTTTTGTATTTGATTTTGATTTGAGTTTAATTTAATTTTTAAATATAACATAGTTTCTAGGTGCAATACTATCAATGTTATGGGCCAAATGTGTCTGCAATAAAAAAGATTTTTTTTTTTTTTTTTTATAGTGCGGGGTGCCCAAGAACAAAAAGAATTAGTCGTGTACCATAAACAATAAAGTAAGAACACACTAGCATCGCCCCCACAGCAAAAAAATGGTTTAAAGCAAAAAAAAACGGGGTGAAACGCTATGGCCATCGTGGCGTTCCTGCGGACTTTTTTTTGGATGTCCATAGCATTACGGACGGTTGAGTGGATAGCTGTAAGAGAAAGTTAGGTTTATTAATTCTTTTGTGTTTTTTACATTGTCTGTAACATGTGGTGGCGACTGTGCATTCCATCATAGATATAGCCATCCTTGTCACTCAGGTGCGAGCGTGTATTGTGGCCCTGTCTGCGCATACTAGTGTACGAGTATGTATCTTGCTGTCCCTGCTGCGCCGCTTGTACCTGACGCGGTTTGCGCGCGAGTGTTTCTGATTAGCCGAACGGCGCGGGAAAGCGTCTGAGTGGTCCGTGCTAAAATGTAGCCCTGGGAGGGAGACACCGCGGCGCCAAAGGATTGCGCGGCAACGAATCCGATTGGCCTACGCTGCGACGTAAGTAACCGTAATAAAACCGTTAAGCGCGCACGGTGGGGCCCTGTTCGAACCCAGCTCTACGCCCAGTGTTGCCACTTTAGTGATTTTGTCACTAGATTCAGTGAATTTTAGGACTTTGACAGTGATAATCTGAAAAAAAAATAACTGAAAAATTATTTGATGACTTTTAGTGATATTTATCGAATGTTGTGGTTTGGATCCAGGATACACTTTGCCGAGCAAAAATTTCCTGTTTCGGAACGTAGCTTTAGACGTCTTTGTTTGGTTATGCTTGGGGATTCCCCAACTAATAAATCAAACCTAACACGTATGTAAAGTTTGTATGAGTGAGTGCTGCTGTGCATACTATTGCTTGTATTTAGTTAGTTGCTAGTTTTCATTCGCGAAAGTAGGAGACAATACTTATCGAAATCATTCAAGTCAAGATCTAAAGTTTTTGTGTGTGTTTTTGTGTAGTATTTATTTCGCATTATCATGGACGTGCCACTGAAAAAAAAGACTTTTTATTCTCAAAAATATCGGAAAGAATGGGAAACCCAAGAAGAGTTCAAGGCTTGGTTGCGGCCTGTAGCAGACGATCCTACTAGAAACACCGACTTCCGAAATTAAAGTTATTTTACATTTTTTAGTATTATTTATGGAAGTCGGTTGTATTTTTTTTGTAAAAAGTTTTTTATTTTGTTTTACTTGACCTACGTATATTCTTAATATGATAAAAAATAATGTCTAGTAAAAACGTAAAATATACGTAAATATTTTACGGAATCGTAGGCAAGAATTATACCACTGCTATCTGTACGCATCTCTGCGTCCACGCATATTCTTTGATCACAGTCCGCGCGCGATAAGCATTTCTATGTGTGCGTAAATCACGCGGCTACGTGAGGTTGGCTCCGCCCACATGCTCAAGGCCGTTGGCGTGTAGAGCAGCCTTAATGTTTTTGTACACACCATATCATGTAGTTATTAATTAATGTCAATGGAAAACATCTCAGCCACTTACGATTTGCGGATGACATTGTCGTCGTTTCAGAAAGTCCCAAGGAACTAAACACTATGGTCAACGACTTACAAGTAGTGAGCGAATACGTGGGCTTAGAAATGAATCTCAGCAAGACAAAAGTCATGACCAATAGTAGGATGACGCCTATCTTAGTTAATGACATGCCACTAGAATACGTCAAAGACTACATCTACTTGGGTAAGCAAATCTCTTTTAAAAAAACTAGGAATATAGAGGAAATAGACCGAAGGATAGCTATAACTTGGAAAAAGTATTGGGCTCATAAAGAGATATTCAAATCGCAACTTCCTATTAAAATAAAGAAAACAGTACTAGACTCAGCTATCTTACCATGTCTTACTTATAGCTGCCAGACCTGGATTTTCGAAACCAAAGTAAGAAATAAGATCCAAACAACTCAAAGAGCTATGGAGAGGAGCTGCCTAAATATCAAACTGCGTGACCGAGTAAGAAACACAGATATTCGTAACAAAACCAAAGTCACTGACGCTCTTACGTTTTCGCAAAGTCTTAAATGGAGGTGGGCCGGGCACGTTGCGAGGTATCCCGATGAGCGATGGGCATTCTGGATAACCAAATGGAAAGGTCCAAAAGGGTCCAGAAGTAGAGGTCGGCCATGCGCCCGGTGGCAAGATGAGATTGTGGAAAATGCTGGTTGTGACTGGATTGCCATCGCTTTAGATAGAGAAAAGTGGAATTCTTTGGAGGAGGCTTTTACCCGAAGGGGGTCCACATTAAGAATGATCTCTGATGTTTAATGTTATAACTATTACGATTAAATTTATGTTAAATTATCAAAATATTTTTATTAATTTTAATTAATTTTTCTGCGATGATATTAATTTTTAATGTTAATCATCTTTATAATTTTATTATTTAAACAATTTTTTCATTTCTATTTTTAATCAATTATCTGAATTATTAAATCAATGTAAACAATGTAATTTATTTTTATTCTAATTAATGTGAATAGTGTAAACAAAAATTATTATTGTAATTGTTTAAATAATTTTACTACAAATTTCTATTGTTATTATTATGTGTGGAATAAATAAAGCTACTATTATTATTATTTCGTTTATTCATTTGTAAATACATATAAATTATATTTTAAATATTTCAATGAAAAAATAAAAATAAAAAACATTTAAAAATATAAAAAATAGTATCCCACCGGTATCGGGCACAGGGTCCAAGCTACCGGCGGTCAGGGCTCCAGAGAGAGGAACCGCCTGACAATGCGAGCCGTGTCCAGAAGTACTGCTTTCTGAATCAAGCCCTTGATCCAGCCGCCTAACGAGAGCCTCCTGAGGTGTTGGTCGAGGCTCGTGGCTATTAAGCCATTGGATGACACGACTATCGGTACAATGATCGCTGAGTCCACATCCCACATGTCGACAACCTCGCGAGCCAAGTCAATATACTTGATTTGTTTATCTTTCTCGGCTTTCACGAGGTTCTCGTCATGTGGGACGGTAATGTCAACAATCATTGCACGCCTCTCGATTCGGTCCACCACCACTATATCAGGCTTATTGGCTATAATAGTCCTGTCAGTGATGATGGACCGATCCCAGTACAATGAGATATGACCATTATCGAGAACTGGGTCGGGCGCATATCTGTAGTACGGCACTTCCGATTCCACAAGAGAGTATTTCAGAGCAAGTTGCTGATGGATAATCCTGGCTACGAGGTTGTGCCTATGCAAGTACTCACCGTTAGCTAGACGAGAACAACCAGAGATTATGTGGCGGATTGATTCTCCCGGACGATGACATGCCCGACATATGTCAACCGTGCCGTCCTTCACAATAAATCTCTGGTAATTTTTCGTCATGATAACTTCGTCCATAATTGCACAGACAAAACCTTCGGTTTCCCCAAAGAGGTCACCGACACGCAGCCAGGCTACGGACGCTAGTTGGTCTACATCGGGCCCATGTAGGGCCCGGAAAAAGCGTCCGTGAAGTTCCTTACTCTGCCATACTTCTCTGCGATCGTTAGTGTCAAGCACTAGAGGTTTGCGCCAGTTCTCGTTAGCCAAGGAGAGTGGAGTAAGGCCCTTGTCCACTGCCACTACATCTCGATGCATACCCACGTCAGCAGCTAGGAAATATTCCCTTAGACTGCATACCTCGCGGTTGTGTAGGGTCTTAGCATTTAAAAAGCCTCGGCCTCCACACTTCCGCGGGATATACAGTCTCATCACCGACGAACGTGGGTGATGCATTCGAAATGCAGTCAGCAGCGTACGGACTCGCCTATCCAGGGCGTCAAGTTCTGTTTGAGTCCATTTGAGTACGCCGAAAGAGTACATCAATACCGGCATGACCCAACCGTTGAAGGCGCGCACCTTGTTTCCGCCCGAAAGAAAGCTATTAAATACCTTCTTCAGGCGGCCAAAGAAGCGCTCCTTCAACGATTGCTTCATGTCAGCAACATTGATACCTAACGCTTCCGACATACCCAAATACTTATAGGTTTCGGTTGGAGAGAGGGATCTCAGGTTTATGGAATCCGAGAGTTGTGTTCCCACGGATTCCACAATTATTATTATTATATCATGTAGTTTTAGCTATCATCCCACATTTCTTCTCGCTCGACGCTCTCGGGAATATGTTCGAGTTTCAATCGAACACTCAGCGAAAATGCATAATTGCATCGAACGCAAGTATACACATTCGCTCGTTGACCAAAATGTGGGGCAGTTCGCGTTTAGATCTCATCAGAGACACCACGTTCTCAACACCATTTTACCATTACCATTTTACCAATAAGCTAGTGAAATAGTTAACCATTTTTACCATTTCTTGTAACTAAGTGTGATAGTAATTCAATACAGCTGTTTTCCTTAAAATACGAGACTTTACTTTAACTTTTACCACATACCATAATTACCCTATCAATACGAGAAAGGAGTGTTAGGTCACCATAGTACCGAGCACTAATTTCTACATCGACGATATAATGTTATTTACATTAAAAACATCACAACAAAGGAATGTTATAAAGAAGAGACTGATGGATGAATTTGATATGAAAGATTTAGGTACAGGCCATCATATTTTAGGTATGAAAATAGAAAAAACAGCTGATGGGAGCTTCACCTTGGATCAGTCGAGTTATATAAAGAAAATATTAGATAAATTCAATATGTCAGATTGCAAACCAATGAAAACTCCTATGGAGGTTGGAATGCAGATGGAAAATAGTTCAAAATGTAACTTTGATTATAGAAGCCTTATTGGTTACTTCTGTGTGTTCCAGGCCTGATATCTCTCACAGTGTCAGTTACTTTAGCCAGTTCAACAACTGTTATGCGAAGTCACTGCAAAGCAGCAAAAAGGGTTTTAAGGTATTTGAAAGGAACAGTAGATTATTGTCTTATTTTTCAGAAAGGTGAACTGGATATTGTGGGTTTCACTGATGCAGACTGGGGGGGCAATCAGGTAGATTGTCGATCTTACACTGGTTACATATTTTGTATTGGAAAGTCTGTAGTTTCATGGGAAAGTCGAAAGCAACGTACAGTGGCGTACAGGTTAATTTAGAATATCTTTGTACTGATGAAATGTTGGCTGATGTTTTAACAAAACCTTTAACTGCTGAAAAACATTTCAAGTCTCAAATATTAAAATGTTAACCTATGTTTGTTATGTGCATTTTTAGAGTCTTTTAGAGTTAGACTTCTGGAATATTCTCTCTCTGCCAATGACCGTCACCGTGTAACAATGTATCTGCGCTCTCAGTGATTATAAGCAACTTTGATCTCAGTATCTTGTTTATTTTTCGCCCTAAACTTGCGCGTGCTTTTTTCGCGTATACGCTCGTCCGTGTATTCGCTCGTCCGCGTATTCGCTCGTCCGCGTATTCGGTCGTCCGCGTATTCGCTCGACGGCGAATTCGCTCGACGGCGTATTCGCTCGACGGCATATTCGCTCGACGGCGTATTCGCTTGACGGCGTATTCGCTCGACGGCGTATTCGCTCGACGGCGTTATCGATCGACGGCGTATTCAATCGACGACGTGTTCGCTCGTCCGTGTATTCTCTCGACCGCGTATTCTCCCGGCCGCGTATTCTCCCGACCGCGTATTCTCCCGACCGCGTATTATCTCGACCGCGTATTATCTCGACCCCGTATTATCTCGACCGCGTATTCTCTCGACCGCGTATTCTCTCGACCGCGTATTATCTCGACCGCGTATTATCTCGACCGCGTATTCTCTCGACCGCGTATTATCTCGACCGCGTATTATCTTGACCGCGTATTCTCCCGACCGCGTATTCTCTCGACCGCGTATTCTCTCGACCGCGTATTCTCTCGACCGCGTATTCTCTCGACCGCGTATTATCTCGACCGCGTATTATCTCGACCGCGTATTCTCTCGACCGCGTATTCTCTCGACCGCGTATTCTCTCGACAGCGTATTGTGCGCGTATTGCCGTGCGCGTATTGTCGTGCGCGTATTGTCGTGCGCGTATTGTCGTGCGCGTATTGTCGACCGCATCATCCCCTCGACCGCGTCATACCCTAGACCGCGTCATACCCTAGACCGCGTCATACCCTAGACCGCGTCATACCCTAGACCGCGTCATACCCTAGACCGCGTCATACCCTAGACCGCGTCATAGCCTAGACCGCGTCATACCCTAGACCGCGTCATACCCTAGACCGCGTCATACCCTAGACCGCGTCATACCCTAGACCGCGTCATAGCCTAGAACGCGTCATAGCCTGGACCGCGTCATTGCCTGGACCGCGTCATAGCCTCGACCGCGTCATACCCTAGACCGCGTCATACCCTAGACCGCGTCATAGCCTAGACCGCGTCATAGCCTAGACCGCGTCATAGCCTAGACCGCGTCATACCCTAGACCGCGTCATACCCTAGACCGCGTCATAGCCTAGACCGCGTCATAGTCTCGACCGCGTCATAGCCTGGACCGCGTCATACCCTAGACCGCGTCATACCCTCGACCGCGTCATACCCTAGACCGCGTCATACCCTAGACCGCGTCATAGCCAGGACCGCGTCATAGCCTGGACCGCGTCACTGCCTAGACCGCGTCATAGCCTAGACCGCGTCATAGCCTAGACCGCGTCATAGCCTAGACCGCGTCATTGCCTCGACCGCGTCATACCCTAGACCGCGTCATACCCTAGACCGCGTCATACTCTAGACCGCGTCATACCCTAGACCGCGTCATAGCCTAGACCGCGTCATAGCCTAGACCGCGTCATACCCTAGACCGCGTCATACCCTAGACCGCGTCATACCCTAGACCGCGTCATAGCCTGGACCGCGTCATTGCCTAGACCGCGTCATGCCCTAGACCGCGTCATACCCTAGACCGCGTCATAGCCTGGACCGCGTCACTGCCTGGACCGCGTCACTGCCTAGACCGCGTCATAGCCTAGACCGCGTCATAGCCTAGACCGCGTCATTGCCTCGACCGCGTCATACCCTAGACCGCGTCATACCCTAGACCGCGTCATACCCTAGACCGCGTCATAGCCTAGACCGCGTCATAGCCTAGACCGCGTCATAGCCTAGACCGCGTCATACCCTAGACCGCGTCATACCCTAGACCGCGTCATACCCTAGACCGCGTCATAGCCAGGACCGCGTCATAGCCTGGACCGCGTCACTGCCTGGATCGCGTCACTGCCTAGACCGCGTCATAGCCTAGACCGCGTCATAGCCTGGACCGCGTCATTGCCTAGACCACGTCATAGCCTGGACCGCGTCATTGCCTAGACCGCGTCATGCCCTAGACCGCGTCATACCCTAGACCGCGTCATAGCCTGGACCGCGTCACTGCCTGGACCGCGTCACTGCCTAGACCGCGTCATAGCCTAGACCGCGTCATAGCCTGGACCGCGTCATTGCCTAGACCACGTCATAGCCTGGACCGCGTCATAGCCTGGACCGCGTCATTGCCTCGACCGCGTCATGCCCTAGACCGCGTCATACCCTAGACCGCGTCATACCCTAGACCGCGTCATAGCCTAGACCGCGTCATAGCCTGGACCGCGTCATAGCCTGGACCGCGTCAAAGCCTGGACCGCGTCATAGCCTGGACCGCGTCATTGCCTGGACCGCGTCATTGCCTGGACCGCGTCATAGCCTAGACCGCGTCATAGCCTAGACCGCGTCATAGCCTAGACCGCGTCATAGCCTCGACCGCGTCATAGCCTCGACCGCGTCATAGCCTGGACCGCGTCATAGCCTCGACCGCGTCATACCCTAGACCGCGTCATAGCCTGGACCGCGTCATAGCCTCGACCGCGTCATACCCTAGACCGCGTCATACCCTAGACCGCGTCATAGCCTGGACCGCGTCATTGCCTAGACCGCGTCATACCCTAGACCGCGTCATAGCCTAGACCGCGTCATTGCCTAGACCGCGTCATTGCCTGGACCGCGTCATTGCCTGGACCGCGTCATAGCCTAGACCGCGTCATAGCCTATACCGCGTCATAGCCTAGACCGCGTCATAGCCTAGACCGCGTCATAGCCTAGACCGCGTCATAGCCTAGACCGCGTCATAGCCTGGACCGCGTCATAGCCTGGACCGCGTCGTAGCCTGGACCGCGTCATAGCCTGGACCGCGTCATAGCCTGGACCGCGTCGTAGGCTGGACCGCGTCGTACCCTAGACCGCGTCATACCCTAGACCGCGTCATACCCTAGACCGCGTCATAGCCTAGACTGCGTCATAGCCTGGACCGCGTCATAGCCTGGACCGCGTCGTAGCCTGGACCGCGTCACTGCCTGGACCGCGTCACTGCCTAGACCGCGTCATAGCCTAGACCGCGTCATAGCCTGGACCGCGTCATTGCCTAGACCACGTCAGAGCCTGGACCGCGTCATTGCCTAGACCGCGTCATACCCTAGACCGCGTCATACCCTAGACCGCGTCATACCCTAGACCGCGTCATAGCCTAGACCGCGTCATAGCCTAGACCGCGTCATAGCCTAGACCGCGTCATAGCCTGGACCGCGTCAAAGCCTGGACCGCGTCATAGCCTGGACCGCGTCATTGCCTGGACCGCGTCATTGCCTGGACCGCGTCATAGCCTGGACCGCGTCATAGCCTAGACCGCGTCATAGCCTAGACCGCGTCATACCCTAGACCGCGTCATAGCCTAGAACGCGTCATAGCCTAGAACGCGTCATTGCCTAGACCGCGTCATACCCTAGACCGCGTCATAGCCTAGACCGCGTCATTGCCTAGACCGCGTCATTGCCTAGACCGCGTCATAGCCTGGACCGCGTCATAGCCTGGACCGCGTCGTACCCTAGACCGCGTCATACCCTAGACCGCGTCATTGCCTAGACCGCGTCATTGCCTAGACCGCGTCATAGCCTGGCCCGCGTCATAGCCTGGACCGCGTCATAGCCTGGACCGCGTCATAGCCTGGACCGCGTCATAGCCTGGACCGCGTCATAGCCTGGACCGCGTCATAGCCTGGACCGCGTCATAGCCTGGACCGCGTCATAGCCTAGACCGCGTCATAGCCTCGACCGCGTCATAGCCTCGACCGCGTCATAGCCTCGACCGCGTCATAGCCTCGACCGCGTCATAGCCTCGACCGCGTCATAGCCTCGACCGCGTCATAGCCTAGACCGCGTCGTAGCCTAGACCGCGTCGTAGCCTGGACCGCGTCGTAGCCTCGACCGCGTCATACCCTAGACCGCGTCATACCCTAGACCGCGTCATAGCCTGGACCGCGTCATAGCCTAGACTGCGTCATAGCCTGGACCGCGTCATAGCCTGGACCGCGTCATAGCCTGGACCGCGTCACTGCCTGGACCGCGTCATAGCCTAGACCGCGTCATAGCCTGGACCGCGTCATTGCCTAGACCACGTCATAGCCTGGACCTCGTCATTGCCTAGACCGCGTCATACCCTAGACCGCGTCATACCCTAGACCGCGTCATACCCTAGACCGCGTCATACCCTAGACCGCGTCATAGCCTAGACCGCGTCATAGCCTAGACCGCGTCATAGCCTGGACCGCGTCATAGCCTGGACCGCGTCATAGCCTGGACTGCGTCATTGCCTGGACCGCGTCATTGCCTGGACCGCGTCATAGCCTGGACCGCGTCATAGCCTGGACCGCGTCATAGCCTAGACCGCGTCATACCCTAGACCGCGTCATAGCCTAGAACGCGTCATTGCCTAGAACGCGTCATTGCCTAGACCGCGTCATTGCCTAGACCGCGTCATAGCCTAGACCGCGTCATTGCCTAGACCGCGTCATTGCCTAGACCGCGTCATTGCCTAGACCGCGTCATAGCCTGGACCGCGTCATACCCTAGACCGCGTCATACCCTAGACCGCGTCATTGCCTAGACCGCGTCATAGCCTGGACCGCGTCATAGCCTGGACCGCGTCATAGCCTCGACCGCGTCATAGCCTCGACCGCGTCATAGCCTCGACCGCGTCATAGCCTCGACCGCGTCATAGCCTAGACCGCGTCATAGCCTAGACCGCGTCATAGCCTAGACCGCGTCATAGCCTAGACCGCGGCATAGCCTAGACCGCGGCATAGCCTAGACCGCGGCATAGCCTGGACCGCGTCATTGCCTAGACCACGTCATAGCCTGGACCGCGTCACTGCCTGGATCGCGTCACTGCCTAGACCGCGTCATACCCTAGACCGCGTCATACCCTAGACCGCGTCATACCCTAGACCGCGTCATACCCTAGACCGCGTCATAGCCTAGACCGCGTCATAGCCTAGACCGCGTCATAGCCTGGACCGCGTCATAGCCTGGACCGCGTCATAGCCTGGACTGCGTCATTGCCTGGACCGCGTCATTGCCTGGACCGCGTCATAGCCTGGACCGCGTCATAGCCTAGACCGCGTCATAGCCTAGAACGCGTCATTGCCTAGACCGCGTCATTGCCTAGACCGCGTCATAGCCTAGACCGCGTCATAGCCTAGACCGCGTCATTGCCTAGACCGCGTCATAGCCTGGACCGCGTCATAGCCTGGACCGCGTCATAGCCTCGACCGCGTCATAGCCTCGACCGCGTCATAGCCTCGACCGCGTCATAGCCTCGACCGCGTCATAGCCTAGACCGCGTCATAGCCTAGACCGCGTCATAGCCTAGACCGCGTCATAGCCTAGACCGCGGCATAGCCTAGACCGCGGCATAGCCTAGACCGCGGCATAGCCTGGACCGCGTCATTGCCTAGACCACGTCATAGCCTGGACCGCGTCACTGCCTGGATCGCGTCACTGCCTAGACCGCGTCATACCCTAGACCGCGTCATACCCTAGACCGCGTCATACCCTAGACCGCGTCATACCCTAGACCGCGTCATAGCCTAGACCGCGTCATAGCCTAGACCGCGTCATAGCCTGGACCGCGTCATAGCCTGGACCGCGTCATAGCCTGGACTGCGTCATTGCCTGGACCGCGTCATTGCCTGGACCGCGTCATAGCCTGGACCGCGTCATAGCCTAGACCGCGTCATAGCCTAGAACGCGTCATTGCCTAGACCGCGTCATTGCCTAGACCGCGTCATAGCCTAGACCGCGTCATAGCCTAGACCGCGTCATTGCCTAGACCGCGTCATAGCCTGGACCGCGTCATACCCTAGACCGCGTCATACCCTAGACTGCGTCATTGCCTAGACCGCGTCATTGCCTAGACCGCGTCATAGCTTAGACCGCGTCATAGCCTGGACCGCGTCATAGCCTGGACCGCGTCATAGCCTCGACCGCGTCATAGCCTCGACCGCGTCATAGCCTCGACCGCGTCATAGCCTCGACCGCGTCATAGCCTCGACCGCGTCATAGCCTAGACCGCGTCATAGCCTAGACCGCGTCATAGCCTAGACCGCGTCATAGCCTCGACCGCGGCATAGCCTCGACCGCGGCATAGCCTCGACCGCGGCATAGCCTCGACCGCGGCATAGCCTCGACCGCGGCATAGCCTCGACCGCGGCATAGCCTCGACCGCGGCATAGCCTCGACCGCGGCATAGCCTCGACCGCGTCATAGCCTAGACCGCGTCATAGCCTAGACCGCGGCATAGCCTCGACCGCGGCATAGCCTCGACCGCGGCATAGCCTCGACCGCGGCATAGCCTCGACCGCATCATACCCTCGACCGCGTCATACCCTCGACCGCGTATTCAACTCTACGCGGACTGTAAGGTTTTGACAGTTCGGCAGCTCTTTGTGCTTCGCTCTATCTTGCGGGCACATGCTGATATGCCACCGTCAAATAAACAATAATAAACGGAAAAATACGCCTTCAGGAGCCCGACACAAAACATCTTTTGCAAAAAACTACACAAACAGCTAAACATACTCGACCTGAACGTTAGAATGGCTTCTCCAAAACTATGACAGAACAGAATATAAATAGATAATAATTATGTAATAATTATATATATATTATGGCCAGACTGACAAGTACTTCGCTCTCGAAGTACATAAAAAAAAACCTACACTAAACACCTAACCCTGTTTTTACCTGTCCTAAAATTGTAGTTAAAGTTAGTTATATTAGACATGTTAGGGCTCCCACCTGCTGTACATGAGATCCAAACTAACAATAGGTCAGTGACCAACCAGCAGTAAATTATCAAAAGCCCCTGACCTTAGACATGTTAGGGCTCCCACCTGCTGTACATGAGATCCAGACTAACAATAGGTCAGTGACGAATCAGCAGCAAATTATCAAAAGCCCCTGACCTTAGACATGTTAGGGCTCCCACCTGCTGTACATGAGATCCAGACTAACAATAGGTCAGTGACCAACCAGCAGTAAATTATCAAAAGCCCCTGACCTTAGACATGTTAGGGCTCCCACCTGCTGTACATGAGATCCAGACTAACAATAGGTCAGTGACGAATCAGCAGCAAATTATCAAAAGCCCCTGACCTTAGACATGTTAGGGCTCCCACCTGCTGTACATGAGATCCAGACTAACAATAGGTCAGTGACCAACCAGCAGTAAATTATCAAAAGCCCCTGACCTTAGACATGTTAGGGCTCCCACCTGCTGTACATGAGATCCAGACTAACAATAGGTCAGTGACCAACCAGCAGCAAATTATCAAAAGCCCCTGACCTTAGACATGCTAGGGCTCTCACCTGCTGTACATGAGATCCAAACTAACAATAGGTCAGTGACCAACCAGCAGTAATAAATTCTAAAATTTGTATTTTACGTTTGTTTTGCCAATTGCCTAGACGTGTCAAGTCCGCTCCACCCGCTGCTAGTGGCATAGACTTGCACCAAACAATTGACCGACCAGCGGAAACAAATTTTACTTTCTTTATCTTCCCCTTTTTTTTACATAAAGTTTTTATTGTAATATATCTCTACAATCAACAGTCCAATATTATATGTAATTATCCGATCCGATTATCCGTCACAATATCCATACAATTAAATTATTAATTAAATATTCTTAATTAGAGATCACATAAAACCATTTCATAAATTATTTCGAAATTACACAAATTATAACATATACAAAGTTTAAAGTTAATTATCTTTATATATTAATTTAGATATAAAATGGCCATTCTGTGTGTTTTTTTTTGTATATTATTGGCACAGCCACAGCCACAGTAAGAATCTCATGGTTTCAACACTAATTTTCGTCACAGTCAGGACCTCATAGCCTCATTGCTAATTTTGGTCACAGTAGTCAGAACCTCACAAAACTCTCAGCATTAAGACTCCCAAATTGGTAGCATTTATGAACTTGCTGAACTTTCCATAGTTCGTTCGGCCAATCTGACAATATCATTGCCACAGATAATACTTTGAGATAGCCAACAGCATTGATAATTCTTCTTATTGGTTCTGGCACAACTGTAATTGACATTGCTGCTCGCAGCATCTCGCTGTTCACGCCAGGGAGTTTGATATGGTCAGTGAGTCGTGGGACAACAGCTGGCAAGTCCGCTTTTATGGCTTCGAGTTTTGATTCAAATAGGCCTAGGAACACCTTATACTCGTACATCGCGTAGATGTTGGGGATACGGATAGTGTCGTGATAAGAGATAGATATGAAGGTTAAATGACATAGACCTAATCCGATTCCCCTAGTAGTGACAGACAATGTGATTGCCTTCAGGGTTTGTTGTTCACTTAGACAGGTAAGCGTGTCCTCCTCATGAGAGCCGACAAAGAGCTGTCTTCTGATGTCCTCTTGTAAATTTTGGACTGTTGCATGGCCTTTCGTACGTCGCATCTGGTCGACGCGTCCGCGCTGATAATTCTGGCGGCCTCTGCTCTGTCGCCCTCTGCCTCGTTGTTGGCTGGTAGAAGTATTAGAATTCGGTAAAGTATCCATAGCTTTGAGCTTGGAGGTCTGCAATCAGGAAACCCAAAAAAAAAAATCAAAATAATCGGATATTATTTGATTTAAATCAGATTTTTTATAAACTATGATCTTTACAAATGAAAGTCGGCTAATAGCTATAAATAAAACCTGTTTATTTATTTTAGTTATATTTTAATCATAAAATAAAAACTGATTAACATTGCAGTTGCAAAAACATAAGAATGTATTACATCTGCATTCGTATGAGAAAAAAAATACGAACTATCTGATGACTAGGCAGCGTGGTCTCTGACCTTAACCACTAAGTCATGCCGACGGCTGCAACGACTGACAAAGATTATTTGTCCATTCAAATAGAAGCCCACTTGAATCCGGTACCGTATTTAGGATATCTTTTTGAATCACAAGTACAAAAGACCACTTTACCCAATGATGTCATTAATGCAGTCAGGAAACGTTGTATTGAGTTTACAGTCAAATTAGGAAAACAGATTCAGCAAAGACTTCCTTCTAACTACATTATTTTGGAGAAAATGTGTCAACTGAGTGTGGAAAATACTCTTCGCCAGGGCAAAGACAACAAAATAGCAGACCTTGCTGCGGAACTCGGATTTGATGACGAAGCAATAGACAAACTGTTACAGCAGTGGCATGGTATAAATTATGTTAAATGGAATGCCATACATAATATCATTGATTTCTGGGCTGAAGTGCGAAAATATACGAATGCTGCTGGAACAAATACCTTTCAAGAGCTATCTGATCTCGCTATATCCGCATTGTCACTTCCTCACTCAAATGCTGAAGTGGAAAGGGCATTTAGTGCTATGAATATCGTGAAAAATAAATTAAGAAACAAAATGGCTGTAAACACTCTAAATAGCATTCTTTTTATAAGAAACCAGTTAAAGATAATGAAGAAGAACTGTTACAGTTACGAGCTCCCGGCTGATGTAATTACTGCTATTGGAAGCAATTCTAAATACTCTTTTAAATCAAAAAAATCGGACAAAACTGATGATCCATCTCAGCCGTCTACATCTACAATAATAATCGATCAAGATGAAGAAGAATTACCAACAGAAGTATTTGAAGTTGATTTTTAGTTTTGACATGTTTATTTTTATTCTTTGTATCCACAATTAAAATATTATTTTTTGACTTACCTTGTGATTTAATTTTAAATTATTTAGTGAATTCTGGGGATTTTTTTAGTAAAAAATATCGCTAAATCTGGTGAAATTTCAGACCAAAACTAGTGAAAAAGTTTTCTGCAAGGTGGCAACACTGTCTACGCCTTGTAATATGTAAGTCTTTGTTCTGTAATTGTACTGTGTATCTGTACTCTCTGTGTTAACACATCACAATAATACACCACGATGAGTCCACGCCGCGCGCGCGCGCTTGGGCGTTGGACTCATCGCCAGTAATTTGTAATTCGCCAGTAATTTGGTGTTTCACTTCGTTGTGTTTAAAATAATCCGGCCCTATATCGTCAAAAACAACTAATGAAGTACGAAACTTCATACTTTTTCTGAAAATTTCTGAATCGTTTTTAGAGGTATGCGAAACAGGGTGGAAAGTCCCGCAAAACTCCATTGAAATGGAAGGATCTTCCGACTAGACGGGTGTTTTTTTTTTTTTGGGGGGTGGGAAATCATCCTATGACTTCTTCCGCTCTAAGGTGGAGCGGAAGGGCGTGTCAGACTCTTACTGACTAAAACCCACCCCTGTTCCTCCCTGCCTTGAGTGCCCAGGGGCGAGGTAACTCTTTCGAATGTATCCTCCACCCCCGGGCAGGCATCGGCCGTGGCAGGCCCCGTCCTTTTGCTGACAACTCTTTGAGGCGCGCGTGGAACACTACGCGCCGTCGACTCTCGGGTCTGGTGCTGATCGGACGGCGAGTTACCCACTACTCGCCGTCCGCAGGCCCGGGTGACTAGACGGGTGTTGTGTCTGATTTCGGACTGTTGTATATGTTCAAATCGCACGGAGAACTGTGCTTGCGCGATGCAGGATTCGTGCGTTTTAGTTCGTATGTGGCGTCATAGACGTCTACACGTTCAAGGGCTATAACTAACCCAGGTATATTTGAATTCAGAATTCAAGAATATTTTAAAATTTTGGAACATTAATCTCTTTGTTGCACAGTAACAGTTCAAATTCCATTATAACAAATACTTTTTTTAGGGCCTTTACTTTTCGTTAGGAAATTATCTCGAATTATAAATTGAAGTCTATAGATCGCATTTTTAAATGTCTTCCTATTAGGAACTTAATCGATCTGCCTAGCCTTTTCCCAACTACCTTGCGGTCGGCTTCCAGTCTAACCGGATACAGCTAAATACCAGTATTTCATATGGAGCGACTGCCTATCTGGCCTCCACAACCCAGTTACTGGGTAATACGATACCCCTAGGTAAGCCTGGTTGTCAGACTTTCAGGCTTCTGACGACCCGTTATGACTGTCAAAAATCCACGATTGACAGCCGGGACAAACGGCTTAACGTGCTTTCCAAGGCACGGAGGAATCTCGGTATGTAAAGATGGTTACCCATCCATGGACCAACCCCAGCAAGCATAGTTTAACCTTATGGATCAAGCCGTGCGGCTGTTATTACTTTAGCCACGAACTTTAGCCAAAAACTGGCCCTTAGAAAATGGTTCTGATAATGATCGAAACGGTCTACATAAATATTACATTTTAATTCCACACTTGAGCAAACATCTTATTTGATTTGTAGAGCAACCCTACGAATTGGTTGGTCCGCTGGTCTTGACTCGGGGCATTTTACATTTCGATATTATATTTTTCTATTGTAATGGTTTGCACGTGTTTCATAAAGTTTTTCTCTGCGCTTCATTATTAGGGTATGTTTTCATTAAATTAAAGACAAAGAAAACTCCATATTTATAAAACCAGTGGAATTTTCAATATTTTAATTCTACGATTTTTTTGTGTTCGAATTCAAAATGGCGCTGATATGTTGAGATTCAATGAATCGAGTAAATTGAAATTCAGTGGTTTGAACTATTTGATCGAAATCTGGTCAATTTATGAAAGTAATATTTTACTAAGTACCTACTGCTATTTACCAAATTGATCGTTGTATCTATTGTGTATCACCAGATTATTTTAAATACCGTAAGTTTGTAATAAATGAAGCGAGACTATAAAATCTTGATATATTGGTCAGATCATTTCGATAAACATTTCGGCTTCAGAGCTGGTTTGTCAACTGAGAGTGCTGTGTTGTGTTTTAAGCATGCTGTCACATACTTTGCAAAGCGCAGGCAGTCTGTTTATGCCTGCTTCCTGGACCTATCAAAGGCTTTTTATTTGGTTTCCTATGTGTGTAAATTAAAGTGCGTCTATTTACCCATGGAAATCATTAACATTTTGAAGTTCTGGTATGGATATTAGATCAACTTTATATGTGTGTGTGACCATGGAGTGTCTTGCACTTTCTTCTGCATAGAGATCTACGCCCTGGAATGTGCAATTAGCTTCAACTTTATGACTGACCGACTTATTGACAATTCAAAAGTACCTGTAAATGGTTTATTGAAAATAAATGCTTTGAAATTGAAACAACACTATACGATGGGTTGGGGCGTTGTCTCGTCCATATGGGTTGGGTGAGGCAGCTGGGTTTAAGTTTCGCAACGCTCTTCAACCTGATGTGAATGATCTGATTGAAAGATCTGGTCAAGATGTCCCTACGAAAAATTGAAGAAGATACAAACATTTATATGTTTGTGTAACTCGGGAACATACGTTAATCCCGTTCCATTGTAATACGACGTATAAAGGCATAGATACAACAGGTGTTGCTCCATATCATGGCTTAGGACACGCTGAAGGGATAAGCTTGTAATAGGTTAGTTTACTTAGTTGCCGAGAACCGAACGTTTCAGAGGTAAATGTTTAAGAGAATAGATATCAAGTTTGAAACCTTAGACTGGGTCTATTCGAAGGTCTTAGATATAGATTTTCTAACTGATCTCATGCAGTCCAGGCCCAAATGAGCCAAGAATGCTAATTAAATATTATGATGTCCGAAGCTGTACCTACATAAAATATATTTCTCGTTTGTAGCTCTCGAAGGGATAGGTAGAAGTGTTACAGTGTAGTGCATAATGTGGGTATACAATTAGCCAGTTATGTTTACCATCAACCGGACAGAAATGCAAACTCATAAAAACAAAAAAATAAAACTGTTACTGAGAAATTCCAACTGAAAAATTCAATGACACTTTGCCCAACTCGAGAATTGAACCCATGGCTTCATACTCAGCAGCTGCATGGTAGCTTGCGACTATTAGAACAACAAGGTAACGATGCGAGAAGAGTTGTAGGCAATCAATTAAAAAGTTAGTCAAGTTACGAGTAAATGTTTGCACATTTTAAATCACACTCTCCAATAATAAAATACAATAAAGAAACTGGAACTTGGAATTAGCACCTAGAACGCAGCAAATACGGCCTTATTCTCATTGCCTTAACAAGTTGTAACTTTTAACTTAGACGACATTTTCTTAACAAGTTCGAACTTAAGAACAGTTGCCAAGTTCTGTTCGATCCCCTAGCTATTTACCTCAGCGTGAGCAGTGCTACAATCTTTAAAACTATGAGTTTGAAAGTATGCTGGGATCTTGAAAACTCTGAAGTAGGTCGTTTAGTGTAATTGGCATTCTTGGGGAAATATCTAATTCAGCTGCATCTGATAAGACTGAAAACCAGCCCCAAGATAGTTGGGAAAAGGCTGGGCAGATTGAGGCAGATTGAGGCCTAGTTGACAGTTCGCGTGACCTAAGGGCTGCCTTTTACCTCGGTACAACGTGGCAATACTGGCAATGCTGCCAGTCATTTGGGAATACTTCCACTCAACAGCGATACGGAGGAATTTTTTGACGACTTATTATCTTAAGTTTTATTTAGTTATAGGATTTTTTGTTTTGATTATGGTCAGTTAAGTATTTTATAAGTATTCAAATAGTACGTTTGTCAGTTTAAGTAACTTAGTGTTAATTAATTAATTTATGTACGTATAACAAAAATATACTTATCTAAGTATAACTAACACAAAAAATAAAAAATAAAAAAACTTTTACCTATCTAAAAAAAATATTTAAAATATGGCGTCCAAAAATTTCTCTACAACGCTGTCAATAGTACCTATGTTTTAATTTAAACAAATAAATAATCTTTTATTTATAATTATATTCAAACATCCAAATGCTACAATTGAAATTCAAGAGAGAAATTGTGTAAAGATGGTCACCCATCCATGGACCAACCCTGGCAAGCGTAGCTTAACCTGATGGATCGACCCTTGCGAATGTTATTACTTTAGCTACGAGCTCCTCCGCAAACTGTCAACTAGGCGTTTAGGTAAATCTTTAAAAAGAGTATGCGCACACGAACCCCACGGCCGAAGAGTTTCTTCTCAAACGGCTCGAAAATGTAACTACCGACGAGGTTGTTACATTTCCTTTATATAGTTATATTGTAGCCTTTTTATTCAATAACTAGAGTAGGTACTTGTAACGTCGAAAATTTACAGGTAAACTGAAGTTAATATTAATGTTACTTCGCTCAGGTATTTTTAATAAGGGGCATACTTAGCTGTTTGCAAGGTGATTTTAAACGGCGTCTTTGCTATTATTTTGAGCAGTTAACATGTCCTAAATATGTATTTAATATAAAGAAGAAGTGGCCAGCAAACTCCCCAGCAACGCATCTGTCTGTTAAGTTTGAAGAACTTGAATCTATATAATTATATGCAACAATCTTAACATATGTGTATGTAACGTACGTAAAACAGAAAATTAAAGTTATATCGTCTAAAATATAATCATAAAATTAAATAATCCGCCACTTGTTAGCTAGCACACTCAATTATGCCATTAAAAACGAACTCAAGCATAAACACTAAGCCAAATTAAATAAGCCTCCATACATAACTGGTGTGCCTGCCTACACGTGCAAAGATAGAATCTATCAAAGGGCTATGATTCGAAGCCACAAGTGATAAACTAGGGCCATCACACTAGAATAGCACGTTAAGCCATTGGTCCCAGATGTCAATCGTGGATCTTTGGCAGTCGTTACGGGTCGTCAGAATCCCGAAAGTCTGACAACCAGTCTTACCAAGGGGTATGGTATTACCCAGTAACTGGGTTGTGGAGGTCAGATAGGTAGTCGTTCCATGTAAAATACTGGTATCCAGCTGCATCCGGCTAGACTGGAAGCCGACCCGAAGATGATTGGGAATAGGCTAGGCAGATTCATTGATATACAGGGTGTAACGGACAGGTGTGGTCATATTTTAAGAACTGCGTCTGCCTATCGATATAAACAACTTTCTTCAAGAAAACCTGAGGAAATTCTCAATTTTTTTTTTACCTTGCATACAAATCTTGATCAGCTGATGATAACTTTGTATGGATCGTCCAATTTTTTTTTTGGGAATTTTCTATTTTTTCTTAGAGAAAAATGTTAATTTTTATGGACATAACCGATTCTTAAAATATGAACATACCTTTCCGTTACACCCTGTAGACAAAAATTAGGTTAGTAAAGTAAAACAGCTAGGCATCAATTTCAGAGGAGACAATTTCGCGAGAGTCAATATTCAGACTTTTACTTTGTTATTACTGGGGAAGCAAAAGTTGCGGCATACTAATATTTAGGTGCTGGTGCAAGTGAAGATTTGTTAGCGGGCACTTATTATTTACATAATATTCCATTTTTCTGTAATTAACTAAAAGTAAATAAAAACAACTTACAACACACTTATACCAGTTACTTACGAGTATATCAAAATACGTTATGTAAACAAATTAAATTTACATATCAATTTTTACGTTAGTTTCTTCTTTTTATTAAAATGTTTCATTTATTCATAAATTAATAATAATTTATAATCTGTCTATTGTAAAGAGCCCAAAAAGACAAACAACGAATCAGATAGCATTACTAAATTGAAGATTAAAACGCAAAAAGTACAAACGAAAACATTGGCTCATGTATATCATTGAAGCGGCTCAATTTCAAGCCTTAATTCTTGGGGGGTCCAAACGCCTCCTGCCGGAGGCTATACGCGGGGATCATGCGGTTCATGGCCCTTTACGGGGCACCGGTGTGGGCGTGTTCTTTGAGGCGGCGACCAGCTCGCCGGCTGAACGCGTCCCAAAGGGTCATGGCCATTCGGCTCATCCGAGGATACCGCACGGTCTCCTGTAAGGCGGCGAGCCTCCTTGCCGGACTGTCGCCATGGGATTTGGAGGCTAACGTCCTCGCGCTGCTCTGGGAGTGGCGCGAGGAGGCCAAACGCCGGGGCGAAACTCTGCTGCCACGACACCTCGCGGCTCGGCGGACGGAGCTCCGGCAGGATCTCATGGCGACATGGAGACAGCGACTGTCGCAACCCAGCGCTGGGCACGCCATCATCGCGACGGTAGTGCCCCTCTTTGAGGAGTGGCTGGAGAGGCGTCACGGCGTCCTCATCTTCCGCTTGACGCAGGTCCTCACCGGACACGGTTGTTTCGGGAGGCAACTACTAGTTATCTGGCATTTTGCTGAACTGGACCTATTTGCATTGTGTATCTGTATGTGCCAAATAAACTCGTTTTCTTTCTTTCTTTTTCTTTTTTTCTGATCAGGCGTGAGGAAACGCCCGGGTGTTACTACTGCGCGGATCGCCCAGAGGACACGGTGGAGCATACGGTGGAGGTCTGCCCCGCTTAGGGGGAGCACCGCCGTGTCCTCGTGGATGCAATAGGTGGCGGCGACCTCTCGCGCCCGGCCCTGTTTCAGGCCATGGTACGGAGCGAGAGGGAATGGGAAGCAGCCTAAGCCTTCTGCGAAGCAGTAATGCTCGCGAAGGCGGAGGCGAGACGCGTGAGGGTAGCTGAACGGAGTGGCCCTCATGGCCACGGCCGCTACCACCGCAGGAGAAGTACTGGGCGTAGGACGTCGCGAGACGATCTCTGGCCACCGTAGACCCGGGCCTGCGGATGGCGAGCAGTGGGTAGCTCGCTGTACGATCAGCACCAGGCCCGTGAGACGTCGGCGCGTAGTGTTCCACGCACGCTTCAAAGAGATGAGTGTCAGCCACCACTGACGGGGTCCATCGTGGCCGGTGCCAGTGAATTCTGAAAATGAGTTACCGCACCCCTGGGCACTCAGGCAGGGAAGGAACAGGGGTGGGTTTTAGTCAGTAAGAGTCTGACACTCCCTCCCGCTCCACCCAGAGCAGGAGAAGTCATGATTTCCCACCCCACAAAAAAAAAGTCTTAATTCTTGAATTTGGCTAGGATTTTTATAGGAACGTAAATCCATCGGCGTCTAAAGGAACCAGTTATTTTTCTGAGCCTGGTTTTAGGAACAATAAATTATTTGCGTTTGTTCCTAGTATTTACACTGTGAATATCACTGTATTTCTTCAAAAGATTAATATTTGTATGTGCATACATGAAATTCTCATAAATGTGCTGAGGAGGGAACAGTCTTAATATTAATCTCTTAAATATGTCTCTGAAGGAGTGTCTGGGACTTAATTTATAAATTGCACGAATAGCCCTTTTTTGTAAATCAAAAATTGTTGTCAAAATTGTTTAAATATCGGCGGCATTACCTCACTACAGTATGCCGTACGACATCACACTAAGAAAATAACTAAAGTATACCAAACGAGCTGTCTCTAAATCAGTTGAACCGCGAATTTTTCTAACGGCGTACGCTGCAGAGCTAAGTTTTTTGGACAGTTTATCTATATGGGGGCTCCACTGAAGCTTCGCATCAAAGTTAAACCTAAGAACACTGTGGAATTTTCGGGTTTCAACTCTTCATCCTTTATTGACACACTAGTGTTCACTTGTGTTACATTGGGTAATGCGAACTTTAAGCATTTTGTTTTTTTTCTCGTTAAGGAGAAGATTATTAATATTAAAAACAGTTTACTGTAGTTGAAAGGGCATTATGTACATCATCAACAACCACCTGCTGACGTTTGAGTTTAAATAAAAGTGAAGTGTCGTCTGCAAACAACACCATATCATGTTTATCCTTTATGAGGTACGGCAAGTCGTTGATATAGATTAAAAACAAAAAAAACCGGCCTACTGCGAGTTAGACTTCGCACATTGCGCTCCACCCAGAGCGGGAGAAATCATTGGATGATTTCCCACCCCCCCAAAAAAAAAAAGATTTGCACATTTAGGGTTCCATACCATATGAGGGAAATCGATATTTTGGATTTTTTTGTTAAAATATACGTAATAATAAACATTATCACCAAATTTCAAGTTCATAGGTCAATGGGAAGTTAAAAAAATCTTCGCAACAAAATTTCGTGACAGACAGACGGACATACGGACAGACGGACAGACGAACACGTGAGGGCAATAGGGCTCCGTTTGGACCCTTCGGGTATGAAACCTTAAAAGGGACCCAGAATTGAGCCTTGAGGAGCCCCCATTCTGACTACAGATTCGGGAGACGTCTTGCCGTTCACATCAGCTCTCTGAATCCTATTACAAAAATGAAGTAAGAGGACCCAGAGAAGCGCCCTATACTCCGTAGTAGTGCAGTTTCCTGATCAATGTGTCATAGAGAACGCAATCGAAAGCCTTAGACAAATCACAAAAAATGCCTTTATTATATTGTTGAGATTTTAATAACCATAAAGTGACTGATACTATAAAAATTCAATTGTTAATCAATTTGTCATAAAATTGGGACCATAGGAATATTATTGTAAAATAATATTATGTTCTAATTAGTTTTCTGTTAATAAACCAACCTATCAATTTAATTTACCCTATATAATTTCTAAAGATTTTGTAATGAAAGCAAAAAAATACAAAGTAATAAAAGCGTTATCTTTGCTCGTAAGTCGTAATTTACGACTTTTAAAGTCTATGGCGGCAGTCATTGAGCCTTTTATGATAGTCGTGGGCGACGCGTTTGTGACTTATCGTTACATCGACTTTTTATTCAAGTATTTTAAGATGTATATTGGATGAGAAATGAGGTTGATTATCACCCGGTTTCCTTGCTTACCGGAACATTGTTTTAAAGATATTTTAAAATTGTAATCTCCTTTGCACACTCCATCTTTATAGACGTGCCTTTAATATTATTTAAATTAAATTTTAGATAATTAAGGTTTGGTGTTCGTAGCCATTTTAGGGTTTCGTAATTCTAACAAGTATAATAAACCCTTACTCCTGACCCTGGTCTGTCCGTCTGACCATCCGAGGCATAGCTAAGAGACTGTTAGTCCTAAAAAGCTGCAATTTTTCATGAACATAATTATTTATTAATCACGCGAAAATAACGAAATAATAAAATCTTGAAAATGATTTTATTTATGGTAGCTCGCCTACCCTAATATGTGGGGTGTCGTTATATAGTGTTTTCAAAATCATTACGGGTTTACAAATACTGTTTTTCGATTCAGTGATTCGTTTGCGAAATATTAAACTTGAAAGTGATTTATGAGTTTAGTGATTTGTGAGTGATTTGTGAGTGCCGCCTAAAAGGTGGCAGGATGCTCGACTCGAACAAAAAATTTAAATAAATTCGTGATGGTAGTATTTATAATGAACTTTATAGAAAAACTATTACGGCTTAGTTAGCTCTGTTAGTTTTAGAGTAATTATCGCCCAACTTATAAAATGTTTCTACTTGTTCGGACATAATACAAAATTCTTAGAAAATAGTTACTAAGGTTAAGTTGTTACTTATTTATTATTTAAAACGTGTCGTCAACATGAAAAGTTTTTGTAAAATAAATATTTTTATTCGTTTTTAATTTAAACGTAACACCGCGAACTGAATCTAAGTCCACATGTTATAACGGGCAGCTGCGGAACTCTACCATGCGCGTAGCCCGATACGCACTTGGCCGATTTTTTTAAAGGATATCTTTAAAGGAACATTAAAATGCTCTAAAGATTTGGTATAGGTACTTATTTAAGATTCGTAGGAATTCATTGTATAACTATGAGAATATGACCAAGACAACAACTTCATTACTTACCTCAAAGAAAAACGGAATTTAATATTCGGCTGGTAAATAATTTTGCAATCATTGGATGCTTCATGAATCACCAATCAGATTTTGTACGAGAAAGGAAACAATTAATGAAAGCACTAGCAATACTCATCATTATGACCAACCCTGGAGGAGCTCATGGCTAAAGTAATAGCAGCCGCACGGGTCGATCCTTCAGGTCAAGCTACGCTTGCCGGGGTTGGTCCATGGATGGGTGACCATCTTTACATACTCTCCGTGCCTCGGAAAGCACGTTAAGCCATTGGTCCCGGCTGTCAATCGCGGCTCTTTGACAGTCGTTACGGGTCGTCAGAAGCCCGAAAGTCTGACAACTAGTCTTACCAAGTGGTATCGTATTACACAGTAACTGGATTGTGGAGGTCAGATAGGCAGTCACTCCATGTAAAATACTGGTATTTAGCTGAATCCGGTTAGACTGGAAGCCGACCCCGAGATAGTTTGGAAAAGGCATGGCAGATTGATTATAAGACCAACCCTGAATCGCGAAAAAAGTACTAGCTTTTCAATCACTTTGTGTGTTGACGACACGGTTGGCGCAGTGGTTGAGCGTTCGGCTGCTGCGCTGCGTGTCGCGGGTTCGATCCCCGCACGGAACAAATATTTGTATGACCTACAGATAGTTGTTCCGGGTCTGGGTGTCTTGTGTATGTGAGTATACATGTTTGTGAACGCACCCACGATACAGGAGTAATTCCTAGTGTGGGGCAACGTTTTTTTTTAAAAAAGAAAAAAAAGAAAGAAAAGAAAAAGAAAAGAAAGAATAGATTTTGTCGAGATATGCAAACATACTCATAAATACGAGTAGTATGGGGTATGGGGGCAGCTGATTCTTTTCCTTGATTTCAAGGGTGGTCCCATTGTAAAAGTTGGTCGAAATGATGAGTATTGGCAGTATTTTCATATTGTTTTACTGTCGTCTCCACCTTGTACAGAAAATCGCTGCCTCTTATGCCTTGTCCCACCCTAACCACTTGATACATAATCTAACATGCGACACGAGAGCCACATAATACTGTTATCATAATCGTAACTCCTCAATGTGGCAAACGTGAAATATGTTTGCCACATCGAGGCAGCTTTTCAAGTTTCCCATCCAAGAGGAAAATTGTTTACTCTGTAATATGTGTAATACTGAACTAAACAATAGGGAATATGCATGAAAAAAATATTTGTTATTTAACCGGTTTATCGATGAACATACTAAAATAGAGTACGAAAAGTAAAAGCAAAATCAAAATTGATCGAAAATGAAACGAAATATAACAATTTCAAAGAAATATATCTGTCCCTCTCTCAAAAACGCTGTTTTCTATGGCATTTGTATGGGCGTCATGTCCTTTGACGTCAAAGAACACGTCGGACTTCTCAAAAAACACAAATTAACAATGAGTTACAAAGGCGAGCTTAACCCAGCATTTGGGTTTTCTTACAGCAAACCTCAGGGCAGGGGGACTTCTCTTTCTAATTATCAACTTTAAAGCTTTATAACTTTGTAGCTGATGATGATATTTTGAAAATTCCTTCATATTTGTTCATTATAGTTATTAAGACTTCAATTGAACAAATAAAAAAAACCATTTTAACAAAACAGTTTTTTATTTTTATTTTGTAAACTTAATCTCTTGTTTATGTATTAGTATTAATTACTTGATTTACTTGCTATTGCAATTTTATATTATAGTTCTCCTGCTTCCGACACGCACTTGCCCGGTATTTTTTTTGTGTTTTCGCGTAAATACTAGTTTATTAATTGTTTATAACAATATACCTTTACCTTAAGGGTGTCATTACACCAATCAATCGATCGTCGATCTATGGTACTCGTAGAATGCATTAGTCGACGTCGATCGATAGTTTCTATTACACCAATCGATCGACCGTCGAACGATGGTAGAATGAATTAGTCGACGTTGATTAATAGTTTCTACTAGGTACACCAATCGATCGAGCATCAATCGATGGTAGAATGGATTAGTCGACATCGACCTCAGTCGATTGTTTATCGACCGGTATCCGTCGATCAGCCAAAGCTATTACACCAATCGTCTTTCGATTGATCGTCGATCGATGCCATCGATCGATGGTAGAATACATTAGTCGACGTCGATCGATAGTTTCTATTACACCAATCGATCGACCGTCGAACGATGGTAGAATGAATTAGTCGACGTTGATTAATAGTTTCTACTAGGTACACCAATCGATCGAGCATCAATCGATGGTAGAATGGATTAGTCGACATCGACCCCGGTCGATTGTTTATCGACCGGTATCCGTCGATCAGCCAAAGCTATTACACCAATCGTCTTTCGATTGATCGTCGATCGATGCCATCGATCGATGGTAGAATACATTAGTCGACGTCGATCGATAGTTTCTATTACACCAATCGATCGACGTCAAACGATGGTAGAATGAATTAGTCGACGTCGATTGATGGTTTCTACTAGGTACTCCAATCGATCGAGCGTCGACAGATGGTAGATTGGATTAGTCGACGTCGACCGGTCGATTGTTTATCGACCGGTATCCGTCAATCAGCCAAAGCTATTACACCAACCAACGTCGATCGTCGAATCGTCGTTAAATGATCGTTTGTCGATCGATGGCATTGATCGACGAATGATCGTCGATCGACGAATGATCGATGACCGATCCGTTGGTGTAATTACACCCTTAGATGTGCTGTACGCAGAAGCTGTTGGTTTACCTTAATAATTGCTTATCTTTCGAGCAAATATTGTTTCAAATCTGAAAGATTTCATACTTATCTACAGCGTGTAAATAGGCAGTCACTTTTTTTGTTTAGTTTTGATGGTCTGTTTGTTGTTATTTGACGGTGTCGCAGCACAGATTATATTACGCGATGTGTATTGTCTTTGGTTGTTGGCGGACCCTGACATTAGGCAATGAACAGAAGACTTACATTCAGTGAATACGAGGTTTTTAGCATTCTTGTAGGTTTATATTATTTAATCTGTTTTTCTGTAATGTGCGTTGTATTTGTACAAAATAAACATTTTTTTTTTCTTTCTTTCTTTCTTTTTTTCTTCTTTATAGTTAATTCCCAATAAAAAAATGTGTTTTCTGAACAAAGTTAGCATCAGCTGATCAAAATCAGTACCTAGATATGGGAGGTCCAATTTTTTTTTCTGAATAGGGTTGTTTCCTAAAACAATCTAATTAGTCCGTCAGATAAATAACCAAAAAATATTGGACACGTATTTTTTCTTTTGTGCATTGAACTATCACGTGACGTCACGCTGCGCGACACTTTTACCGACAAAGTGACGTAACGAGCCCCCACTCCTGAACTTTGATGCGTATTTTTGACATTTTTTATTGGTTTGATAAAGCAAAAAATACGTGTCCAATATTTTTTGGTTATTTAACTGACGGACTAATTAGATTTTTTGAAGTTATACTTCTGAAGGATGATTCACGTTACACCGTGCGGCTACCGATCCTCGGCCGGGGCACGGCCGGGACACGTCCACCGGGCTGGTCATTCATGCTACACCGGGCTGTCACAGTGCCGCCACCGGGCCCCGGCCGGGGCACGGCCGGGGCACGTCCGACGCCCGGTCTAGCATGAATCATTTCATACAAAATGTATGCAACAATCGGTGACCGACGGCCGGGACACGGCCCGGTGGCGACACGGTGTAACGTGAATCATCCTTTACGCTCCTGGGGAGGGGGAATGGAAAAAGACAGCGAGAGTGAATGCGAAAAAAAAAGAATGTAATAATATTATAATATTATTATTATTATGATCATGATTATGATTATGGTTATGATTATGATTATGATTACGATTACGATTGTTATTATGATTATGATTTTTATTATATTTAAAAATTATAATAATAATAATAAAGAAGTATAACTTCTTGCGTGCGTACAAAAGTACACACACTTTTTTTTAGTAAAATATTACTATTGACTATGACTTTCTTGAAGAAAGTTGTTCATTAATATGGGCAGGAGCAATACTATAATTTTGGGAATAATAAACAAATTATGACCATCCATTTCCGTTACACCCATCATCTGCCCGCGCTTTTTCCCAACTACTCGTATCTTGGGGTCGGCTTCCAGTCTAACCGGATGCAGCTGAACACCAGTATTTTACATGGAGCGTTTGCCTATCTGACCTCCACAACCCAGTTACTGGATTATACGATACCCCTCGTTAAGACTGTTTGCCAGACTTTCGGGCTTCTGACGACCCGTAACGACTGTCAAAGATCCATGATTGACAGCGGGGACCAACGGCTTAACGTGCTTTCCAAGGCACGGAGGAGTCTCGGTATGTAAAGATGGTCACCCATCAAAGGACCAACCCCGGCAAGCGTAGCTTAACCTGCTAGATCGAGCCGTGCGGCTGTTATTACTTTAGCCACGAATTTCTCTTCTTCTCTTCCGTTACACCCGAATATCGAAATCTAAAACTGAAAATCTGAACAGCAGTATCTGGAGTCCCGTAATTGCACCGGAACCTAACTGTACCCAAGTACAATTACTTGAAACACTTTACCATCTATATATACCCACAAAAGTTTTCCCTACAAAATGGCCGCTATAAAAACAATACAGGGTGGTGCTAATTGCTACACAAAGTTGGTACGCAATAGATAGAGGGTGTGTACGAACGTGAACGTTACAGTCCGCGGCTTTGTTTGCTATGTGGATGTGGGGAGCACAAGTTTTTCCGCACCTCTAATTGGTTGACGAAATTTCCTCTTTGGTTAGTTTTTCGGAGATAGTCGTAGTGTTTGGTTGTGAGAACTGATATTGAAAGTTTTAACTTGAAAATTATATATCTTTTGTGGGTATTCATTAAATATTATATTCGCTTTTAGTAAATATTACAAAGGATTTTCTTTCAAAAAAAATAGCTAAATCTTTTTTACTGAAAATGGGAACCATTTCCTCTTAAGAAATAAATTAATGAATTTTTAACAATACTTTTCTTCAGTGAATGGGTATACTCGGCCTATCACAGCACAATCACCTCTTCCAATTTGTTGTAAATTTTAATTTTCCTCTACGGATCTATTATTCCTGGCTGTCGGATTGGCAGCCAGAAAGGTGCTCCATAATAGCCAGTTTACTAAATGAAGACGAAAATAGAACTAAAAACCGTCCAAAAATGTAATTGAGAAATTTTTGCATCCACAGTCGGTTAAAAAGGCTTGGGATTGAGCTGCTCCAGTATAATACACTACTGGCTTCTGCAAGCCGCTTTGCCCGCGTGGAATTAGACAATCAATCAATCAATTAATGAGCCTTTTATCCTGAACTTTTAAGATGGTTGTCTATGATTACAATGTTGTAATGTTTTATAGAATGTCTCTTAGTTCAGTGTGCCTCTTGGCATAAGCCTCCTCTAACATCTTCCACTGTTTTCGATCTCTAGCAATACTTTTTCAGTTGGTACCGGCTGTTAATTTTATCTCATTCTCCCAGCTCTTCCCTTGCCTTCCTCTCTTCTTTTTTTACCGACGACAAAAAAGGAGGAGGTTCTCAATTCAACCGTATATATATATATATATTTTTTGTGTATGTTCACCCCTCGCTCCGTCATTTATGAACCGATTCTAATTTTTTTTTTTGATAGGGTATACCTCAAGAGTGGCCCCATATCAAGGACATCAGGATCTGATCATAGAATCCTGATAAAATTGAGAGAAAACCTCGAAAATTGGGCACAAATGTTGTTTCTGTTTACTTTTCATAACTTAATCAGGTATTTGCATTTAGGAATCATCGCATCATGAAACTGAGCTGATGATGAAACCATACCTTTCCTAAACAGTAGAAGTTAGATATAGAAAAACTGGTTTTAGTGACAGATACCACTTAATATGCTTTGAGACGATAAAGAGAGATTCTAAAGACGTCTTGTCTTTAGAATATTGGAGGTAACCTCAACTGGTCAATATCCTGGGAACCTCAGTGCCAAGAGGAATGATGTAGGATTAGAAATTAGCCTCAGAGTATTAAAAGATGATGAGAGTCACAAAAAATAATAAAAAAAAAAACTTGAGAGGTGTCAAGGGACACCCGGATGGAACGAAGTTCCTTTCGATTAATTAGTGAAGTAATTGTAATAAATTTTTTTTTTTTTTTAGTTATAATAATATTTTTTTTATTATTAACAAATATAATGTTATATAAACTTAATCAGTAGGCTCAATTTTCGTAATAATTGGCTTGTGGTAACTGAAGTAGGAAACATATGTTTGGGATTCTATTTTATTTAAATGTCTTGAAAAAACTGCATCAATAGTATAGTATATATTTATTATATATAGTATATTATTATTATTATTAATAGGTAGTATTATATTTTGTTGTTGATTCTGCTGGAAATTGGTTAGATAATTCTTGATCTGCTTGCAAACTTTGTACCTACCCACCAAAAATACAAGAAGTTTTTATTAGATTGTTTTTCCAACACAATCTTTTTGGATGGACAGCCTCATTAGTGTCGTGACAACTTTTCGTAAGAATTTTTTCCGTCTAGCCCCCTTTCACAACGCGCGATAAGGAACTTCGTTCCAATAAAAAACTTTTTAACAAAAAATTCAACCGACGAAAAAGAACTATAACAAAAAAATTAACCGACGAAAAAGAACTAAAAAGCAAAAAATAAATAAACCTTTTAAGTCTTGAGTAATGAGCTTATTTACCTACATAAAATATCAAATTTTATATAAACTAATTTTGAGTCGGCGCCATACAACAATCTGATTATTAAATATCTAAATTTTATAAGTACTTACAAATGAAGAGGGCTGTAAGTAGGTAATTAATCATTTTATTAATTGGCGCCGACTCAAAATTAGTTTATATAAAATTTGATATTTTATGTAGGTAAATAAGCTCATTACTCAAGACTTAAAAGGTTTATTTATTTTTTGCTTTTTAGTTCTTTTTCGTCGGTTAATTTTTTTGTTAAAAAGTTTTTTATTTCATGATTTTTTGTGGCTCGCATCATCTTTTAACACTCTGAGGCTAATTTCTAATTCTTCATCATTCCTCTTGCCACTGAGCTGATGATATAACAATCCTTCCATGAAGTTCCCAGGATATTGACCAGTTGAGGTTACCTCCAATATTCTAAAGACGTCTATTCGTCAAAGCATATTAAGTGGTATTTGTCACTAAAACCAGTTTTTATATCTGACTTCTATTGTTTAGGAAAGGTATGGTTTCCATCATCAGCTCAGTTTCATGATGTGATGGTTCCTAAATGCAAATACCTGATCAAGTTATGAAAAGTAAACAGAAACAATATTCGTGCCCAATTTTCGAGGTTCTCTCTCAGTTTTTTCAGGATCCCAAGATCAGATCCTGATGTCCTTGACATGGGACCATCCTTGAGGTATACCCTATCTAAGAAAAAAAGAATAATCAAAATCGGTTCATAAATGACGGAGTGAGGGCTGAACATACATACAGAAACGCTAAACGTGCCCACAATTTTCGAGGTTTTCTCTCAATTTTATCAGGATTCCACTGTCAGATCCTGACTTCCTGGACATGGGACCACCCTTGAGGTGTACCCTATCTAACAAAAAAATAATAATCAAAATCGGTTCATAAATGACGGAGTGAGGGCTGAACATACACAAAAAAAAAAAAAAAAACATATATACGGTCGAATTGAGAACCTCCTCCTTTTTTTTCGTCGGTTAATTAAAAAAGGAAAAAATAAATTAACCTTTTAAGTCTTGAGTGTTGAGCTTATTTACCTACATAAAATATCAAATTTTTAATAAACTAATTTTGAGTCGGCGCCATAATCCTTCTTCATTTCTACGTACATATAAAATTTAGATATTTATTAATCAGATTGTTGTTTGGCGCCGACTCAAAATTATTTTACATAAAATTTGATGTTTTATGTAGGTAAATAAGCTCAACACTCAAGACTTAAAAGGTTAATTTATTTTTGCTTTTTAGTTCTTTTTTGTCGGTTGAATTTTTTGTTAAAAAGTTTTTTATTCTATCTCTAGAGTACCTACTATTCAGTAATAATCTTACTCCTCTTTTCTTGGGTAGGTACTTCTCAGTATATGGCGGACCGGCCATATATCTTTACTTTAATTAGTCTATCTTTACAAGCACGTTACGTTACTCTAGTTTTTGATCTTATAAAGGTGTTTTTTTTTATTTCCTGTTTTTTGACGCCAATCATAGCCATCTTCAGGAGTGGAGAGGAGTGGAATTAGTACTTACCCTTTACAAATTAGCCTATGTGCTATTCCGTATATCGACTATCTCTATGCCAAAATTCATCCAATTCATCCAGATCCAGAGTACCTAACATCAATCCATCGGAACTTTCTAATTTATAATAATAGTACGAAGCAATAGACATCCTAATCTTAATCATCCAATTATTATCACAGAGCAGTAAACTCACAACATGCAATTCCGCCACTGTGTAGACGCGTCTACAATTTAATGGCATTACGTCGACGCCATCTTTGCGACATAAACCGTCAAAATGTGTTGCTTGAGGCAGAATGAGTTACTGCGGGGAATATTCGCTTTATATAATGTTTTGTCTCATCGCTTTGCGTTAAGTCTTTGATGATATCTATTTTTTTAGCTATGATCCTAGGGATACCCTTCTTCGTTATCACTGTGGTCTTTTTATGCGTCAGTTTGAGCATCTATTCTTTTACGACTTGGAGTAGATTGAGATTTTTGCTCGGTATTTTCGTTTATTTGAAACTAGCTGTGTCCGTAATACCACTTTTTTTTTTTTTGGGGGGTGGGAAATCATCCTATGACTTCTTCCGCTCTAGGGTGGAGCGGAAGGGTGTGTCAGACTCTTACTGACTAAAACCCACCCCTGTTCCTCCCTGCCTCGAGTGCCCGGGGGCGAGGTAACTCTTTCGAATTTATCCTCCACCCCCGGGCAGGCACTGGCCGTGGCAGGCCCCGTCCTTTGCTGACAACTCTTTGAGGCGCGCGTGGAACACTACGCGCCGTCGACTCTCGGGCCTGGTGCTGATCGGACGGCGAGTTACCCGCTACTCGACGTCCGCAGGCCCGGGTCTACGGTGGCCGGAGATCGTCTCGCGGCCCCTGGCGTCTCCTGCGGCGGTCGCGGCTGGGGGCGCTAGGGCGACTCGGCTGTTGCTGAGCCTCTCTCACGCGTCCCGCCTCCGCCTTCGCGAGCATTACTGCTTCGCAGAAGGAGGAGACGGCTTCCCATTCCCTCTCGCTCCGTACCATGGCCTGAACCAGGGCACGGCGCGAGAGGTCGCTGCCGCCTATCGCATCCACGAGGACACGGCGGTGCTCTGCCCAAGCGGGGCAAACCTCCACCGTATGCTCCACCGTGTCCTCTGGGCGATCCTCGCAATGGAAACACCCGGGGGTCACCTCCGCCTTGATCCGACACAGGTACTTACCGAAACAGCCGTGTCCGGTGAGCACCTGCGTCAGGCGGAAGGTGAGGGCGCCGTGACGCCTCTCCAGCCACTCCTCAAAGAAGGGCACTACCGCCTCGATGGGGCGTGCCCAGCGCTGGGTTGCGACAGTCGCTCTCTCCATGTCACCATGAGATCCTGCCGGAGCTCGGTCCGCCGAGCCGCGAGTTGTCGCGGCAGCGGAGTTTCGCCCCGGCGTTTGGCCTCCTCGCGCCACTCGCACAGGTGCGCGAGGATTTTTGCCTCCAGATCCCACGGTGACAGTCCGGCAAGGAGGCTCGCCGCCTCACGGGAGATCGTGCGGTATCCGCGGATGATACGGATCGCCATGACCCTCTGGGACGCGTTCATCAGGCGAGCTGATCGCTGCCTCAACGAACGCGCCCACACCGGTGCCCCGTAGAGGGCCATGGACCGCACGATCCCCGCGTAGAGCCTCCGGCAGGAGGCGTTTGGCCCTCTCAGATTGGGTAGGAGCCGCTTCAAGGCGGCCCCGGCCCTGTCCAATCTGGGAGCCAAACGTCGAAAATGTTCGACGAAGTTCCACCGGCTGTCGAGGACGAGTCCCAGGTACTTCATCGTACCCTCGACGCCGATGCGAACCCCTCCTACCGTGATCTGGGCACCCGCAGGTGGCGCGTTCCGACGACCATGAAAACACATGGCCTCGGACTTGTGCAATGCCACGTCGAGTCCCAGTTGCCGGATCCTCTCTATGACTGTCGCAACCCCGCGTGTCATAAGTTCGGCCGCCGCCTCGTGCGACCTCCCCTGCGCTAAGACCAGCGTGTCGTCAGCGTAGCACACTACGCTGACGCCAGCGGGGAGGTCGGCGCGCAGCACCCAGTCGTATCCGATGTTCCACAAGGGCGGCCCCTGATGACCGGGGTAGATGACGGCTCTGTCCGTCAGATACGCCTCGACTACGCGACGGAGGTAGGGCGGCACCCGGTGATACCGGAGTGCCTCCACTATACAACTCCAGGGCAGGGTGTTGAAGGCATTGGCGATGTCCAGAGACACCGCCAAGACGACCCTACCCCGGGCCACTGCATCCCCCGTCGTGAGGGCTCTTACGCGCATGACTGCGTCCACCGTGGAGCGCCCCCTGCGGAAGCCGTACTGGCTCTCCGCCAGGTCCGGCCCCACCCGCATCAACTGCCCGACGAGGCGGTCTGCAATGACTCTTTCAAAGAGCTTGCCCACCTCGTCGAGCAGCACAATGGGCCGGTAAGCGGACAGAGAGTCCGCAGGGCGCCCCGCCTTCTTGATCAGGACCAGCTTCCCCGTCTTCCACCGACGTGGAAACTGGCCCCTCTCTAAGCATGCGCTTAAAAGCCCTCTGAGTCGAGGCCCGAGAGCCTCTTGCAAGGCCAGGACCCAGGCTTTCCCATGAAAGCCATCGGGTCCTGGGGCGGTGTTTTTGGCATTCAGCCTACGCACCGCCGCTCTCAGCTCTACCTCGGTCACCTCGGGAGCATCGTCGTCGTCGTCGTCCTGGTCCGCGTCAGGTACCGCAGGAGACGGAGCCATAGGCGGAGGAGTATGTTCCCCTCGCGAGGGGAACAGAGCGCTCACCACGCCCTCCACGATCTGTGGCCGGAGACTCTGCGTCAGTGGGGGGGCCCATGGGCGGAGTTTCCCCCGCACCGCTAGATACGGGCGCCCCCATGGGTCTCTGTTCAGAGTCTCCAGCGACTCCTCGCGGGCCGATCTCTTGGCCCGCAAGATCTCCGTTCGGAGGGCGATCCTCGCAGCTCTGTACCCCTCGTATAGCTCCGCCTCGATGGCTTCCGTTTTCGGCGTGCGGTTACGGAGCCGTCTGCGGTACCTGGTGTACCGGCGTCGCGCGGCAATACACCCTTGGCGTAAAGCCGTAAGCGCCGGCGACCACCAGTACACCTGTCGCCGAGCAGAAGGCTGGACCCGGGGCATTGCCACGTCACATATCTCGGACATGGCCTCCTGGAACCACTCTGCCTCGTCGTCTATGTCGGCAGGCCTGTTCGGTGATGTCACCCAGGCCTGCACGATCGAGGCCTTCAGGAGTAGCTCCCGGTCCAGCTGCTTCAGCGACCAACGCGGACCGCTCGGGGTCTGTCGGACCGGCGGCACGCTGGAGGTCTGGGCGGAAACGTCAAACCGGATGTACCGATGATCGGAAGACGTCTCCACCTCCTCCAGAACGCGCCAGTCAAGTACGCGCGGTGACAGAGCGGGGCTGGCGAACGAGAGGTCCACCACCGATTCACCCCGCCACCGCACGCACGTGGGGACAGAACCCCGGTTCAGGACGACCAGGCCTGTCTCCAGAGCCCAGTCCTCCACCATCCTGCCCCTTGCGTCCGTGTACCGGGAACCCCAAGCCAAGTTCTTGGCATTGAAGTCCCCGAGAACGAGCGCAGGGAGGGAACGGTATCCGACGACGACGTCTCTCAACTCCGCGAGGGAGTTGTGGAACTCGGCGAGAGTTCGGTTCGGGGAGAAGTACACCCCTACCACTACTATCTCCCCGAACCGTGCTGCCACGCAACCCCGACCCCTCTTGACCTCCTCGAGGGTCGGGGTACCGGCGGCGGCCGACGAAATGATGGTCACCGAGCCGTCCAGGTCCTCCACCCAGTCATCCCTGGGTGGGACATAGTACGGCTCGGGGACCACGGCGATGTTAATCGACCACTGCGCCATGCTCTGGAACAACAGGTCCTGAGCATCGGCGCAGTGGTTGATGTTCGCCTGGAGGAGGCGTAATGGGGCCGTTATTGGCATTCCATTACAGCCTCCTCCTCCCCAGCCCTCTGCGAGGGTCCAGCCACCGCGATGATTGCGGTGAGGCCTGCCCCTGGCCCTGGTCTTGGCGGGTGGGGCGCAGGTCCTGCTCCCAGCCCGGTGATCGGCCGGCTTGCCAGCTGCCGCACATGCTGCGCAGTGCGGCGCGGCCTCACAGGAGCCGGCCTTGTGACCGGGCCGACCACAACGGAAGCAGTGGTTGCCTCTGTCCACCTCTGAGGTGCACCTCGCTGCCACGTGGTCGCCCACATGGCAGCGGAAGCACCTCAGAGGTCTGGGTTCCAGCAGCTTGACCTGCGCAGACACCCAGCCCACCAAGAGCCTTCGGCCCTTCCCAGTTATTAGGCTCGCCGCCGACACGGGGCAGCTCACCGTTACGGTGAGAAGCCCCGCGCGATCAGGACGGAGAGTGCCTACCCTCACCTGCTCGGCAGGGCACCCTCCAGTCCTGGCGACGGCGGCCTTCACCTCCGCCTCCGTCACAGAGTCGTCCAGGCCCATAATGCGCATGTCTGCGCTCTTGGTGGGCCTGGACACTCGAGCCTCGTCGACCAGCAACGCCCTGATCTTCTCGGCCAGGGCGTCAGCAGCTGGGCCGCTGGAGGCGCCGGGGACCTCCAGCATCCGGGCTCCGGTCTTGGTGACCTTCACCCGAACGCCGTCGGCACACCCCACCTCCTCGAGGCTCACCGCCGCCTTGGTTTTGGCGAGCACGCTGCGGTAGGTCACGCCCTTCTGGACCGCTTCTGGCTGCAGCGTTATAACCACAGCCGCGGACCTCGGGGCGCGGAGCCTGGCCGTAGCGGCCCGCTCCTTGCGCCGCTTCCGCCTCTCTCGGCGTTTGGCCGCCCTTTTGGCCTTTCCCGCCTTCTCTTTCTCCCCGGCCACTTGCCATTCGGCAGCCTCGGCCGGAGGAGGTTGGGAAGTCGGGGCAGGCTGTGACGGCCGTCTCGCCGCCTGGGCTGGGGCCTTCGGGGCTTTCGCCGCCCGTGCAGCCGCCCCACCCGGTTTGGGCGGCGCCTTTGGCGCCTTCGGCGGGGCCGACCCCGCGGGTCTCAGCACAGACCCGCTGTCGGCCCGTCCCACCGAACCTGGCTTGGGCGCAGCAGCCGCAGCGGCGGCAAATGAGCCCGGTAGCCGCTGGCCCAACGCCGGCTGACTCGCCGCCAGCGGGGGCCGCAGCACGATGCCTTCCAGCACGGAGAACCGCCTGTTGAAGCCAGCCAGCTCCCGCCGCACCAGTTCGAGAACCTGGTTCTCCGCGGCGGGCAGGGGCTGACTCGGCCCGTGCTGGAGCTCATCCCGCGCGTCCCTCCGGGGGCCAGCTCCTCGTCGGAGCTCTTCCAGGTCTGCCCGGAGCCTCTGGTTCTCCTTCACCAGGTGCTCCGTAGTGGCGGTCAGGCGGGCGACCTCCGTCCGCAATTTGGACGTCTCGTCCGCAGACGGAGGCCCGCCGTAGCTCGCCTCCGCCGCCGCCACAATGGAGGCCGTGGCCGCGGATGTGGCCCTGCTCCTGGAAGAGGCAAGCCTCTTGTGGACCACATCCTTGATCGCGTTCGCCACGACCCCCGCAAGCCTGTCCGCTCGCTCCGACTTGGAGCTGACAGAGAACGCCGATCGTCCGCTTGAGGACCCCGAGACCGATACCCGGGGACCCCCAGCGGCGGAGCGGCGCTCCTCCTCCGCGGCGAGCCTCAGGGCTCGCCTGCCACCCTTGGAGCCTTTTGATGGCCTCCCCGCCCCCCTACCCCTCGTGCTGGTGGGAACCTTGGGAGGCGGCGCCATCAGCTCAGCGTCAGAGGACGACTCACGGCCGTCCCCTGCCTTGGAACGCTTCTGGTTCCGGAAGAACCGCGAGCCCTGACTCACGGCGCTTCCGGAAGCGCTCCCTTCCTCACGCTCCAGGCTCCTAAAGGAGCTCAGAGCGGCGAGTAGTGGTGCTGCGACGGTCGCCGACGCCGCACCACTCTCCACCTCTTTGCCGACTTCTTTTTGGCTTACTTCGCCCGACCGCGGCTTGTCGGGCGTCTTGTAGCTGAAGGAGATCATCTCCTGAAATGTAGGAGATGATCTCGAGCCTCCTCGGCTCTTGTTATCGGGATTGTCCCCGACAAACGGATCCAGGTCGTCGTTTTTAGGTGTGGGATTAAGCCCGCCCCCCCCAGTATACGAATGGGGGCGTGTTTGGGAGTCTTTTGCATTAATCTTGTCTGTCATTTTTTGTTGTTTCCTTTGGAGGGTGTGGTCCCTATCTCCTACTCTCTACCTCCCTATCCCTCCTCTAGCATATCGCATGGTCCACATTCACTCTCTCTCATTCACTCACTCACTCACACACTCTGCCCCCCCAGTTTCGGCGCCACTCTCACAGTCGCATCTGATGAACAGATGCGTACCAGAGAGCAGCGACGAAGTTCCCCCAGGTTCCATGCCGTTAGGAGGCTCGAACAGCTTGCTCAAGTCTCCCAACGGCGCAGCCCTCTTGTGAGGCGCTAGCATCCGGACATCCCTCCAGTACGCATCCCATAGCCACGCCTCCAAGCTGGGATTGGGTGGAGGTCGCATCCACTGGCAGTCGACGATGATCGACTGACAATGGACGCGACCCCCGGTGTGTTCCTCTTAGTCGGGCCTCTCCCCTGGAGCCTTCCGGCACAAGTTAGTCACTCATGCCGGAAGTCCCCAGGATCATGGAGACCCATAAGCCCCACCACGACGGCAACGTAGAAACACTCGGTGGGGTCCGTAATACCACTTGAGTTGACTTCTCAGTACACTCAAATCTGGTCAACGAATGTTTTTATGAATTCGGATAGTGGATAACAGATTATTTTTTTTCATTGAAATATTTTTGTTTGTTTAAATTAATATATACTCGTACTAATATCATCATCATCATTCTCCTGCCCTTATCCCAATTTATTTGGGGTCGGCGCAACATGTCTTTTTCTTCCATACTCCTCTATTAGTCGTCATCTCTGTAGTCACCCCCTTTTTACCCATATCCTCTTTCACACAGTCCAACCATCGTTTCTATGGCCTTCCCCTACTCTTATAGCCATCCACATCCATACACAAGACTTTCCTCACGACATTTTCTTCATTCCTCCGCATCACATGCCCATACCACGACAACCGATTTCCACACAACTTTTCAGTCAGCGGTGGCACTTTCAGACTTCCTCTTATATACTCATTCCTAATTCTATCCATGCGCGTAACACCACACATCGCTCTCAGCATTCTCATCTCAGCCGCATGCAATTGCTTTTCATTCATCCCTTTTGTGGCCCAACATTCTGAACCATACAAGACAGCAGGTCTGACCATTTGTTTTATAAATCTTCCCCATAAGTTTAAGGGGGATGTGGGAGTCACCCCAACCCCACCAACACAGACCTGCCGCCACTGATTAATATATACTAATATCATACTTTTCAAATACTTAACTAATTAAAAATAAAACAAAAACTCTTAACTACCTAAATACAACTTAAAATATGGCGTCAAAAAATGCCTCCGCATCGCTGTCGACTGGAAGTGTGCCAAAAGGACTGGCCGCATTGCCACGTTGTATGGTAATGCTTAACCTCTGACTTAAAAGGTTCTTGAGTTATATAAGCATAATTTCGAAGAGACAGATGATGCACTGATCAAAAGAACCACGTTTGGTTCCATTGACCAAAACATCATGGTGAAATGGCTTTTAAATGTACCTACTGGCTGGCCCAGTGGTATGGGCCGTGACTTACAAGTTGTAGGTCGTGAGTTCAAACCCAGGCAGGCGCTTTAATTTGTGTAAATTATTTCATCACCACTGCTCTCAAATCGGTGAAGGAAAACATCGTGAGGAAACAGGCATGTCTTTGAAGCAAACATTCGAAGACATGTGACATCCATCAATCCGCATTGGGCCCGCGTGGTGGGTTACGGCTCACACCCTCTCACAGAGAGGAGGCCTGTGCTCCCGCAGTGGGGACATTAAAAGGCTGATGATGATGATGACTAGCTATTCGACTAGATTACTATTGCAATTTGCATCGGATTAAATATTTCTTTTTAATAAAAATATAATACTCATATTGAAAGCAGTGGTGGCCTATTGGTAACGGTTCCGACTTATGTACGTGTCGTAGGTCGTGGTTTCGAACCTGCGCAAAGTGCGCAGAATACTTTGCATGAATTAATTCATCGTCACTGCTCTCAAAATGGTGAAGGGAAATATCGTGAGGCTGAACCAAAGTCCCTGAACCATAAATGTGAAGACAAGTGACATCCACCAACCCTCACTGGGCTTGCAAATAATAGCCCATTCCCTCTCACAGAGAGTAGGCCTATGTCCCAGCAGTGGGGAACGTTAAAAGCCTTATTATCTTTATGCTTGTTAAAATTTCATGATAGGTCTAACGATCGAGTAAAACTTAATTAGGTGATGTCTACGAGTTATCAATAGAATGGTTACGCAAAATAAATGTTTACAACTTAAGGGGGACCCAGTTACTGGGTTGTGGAACTCAGACAGGCAGTCGCTTCATGCAAAATACTGGTATTCAGCTGCATCGGTCGGGTTGGCTTCCAGTCTAACCGAGACTGGAAGCCGACCCCAAGATAGTAAGAAAAAGGCTAGGCAGATTGAGTTTTATACAATTTGCAGGTCAGTATCAGGTTGTATGTTGATCAAAATATGATTCGCGGCCGTAGCAAGTATCAAGTAGTAATCATTAAAATCAGCACTACAACCTTCTAAGTTCATATTGATGTATGGAATAACTATTTCACGAAATCATGACATTTGACGTCAATTCTAGCTGAGAGAGTTATATTGATGATTTTAATGATTACCGTTTTGTAAATACGTACTTGCTATGGCTGAGAATCATATTTTGATCAACATACAACCTGGTACTAACGTGCAAGCTGCAAAAAACGAGAAAAAACGTAAGAGAATTTGAATTTCGCGGACTACCCTGTACATTTTAACTTAAGATATAGTTCTCAAATTTCTCTTGATTACCTTAAGCAATTAATCTTGTAACTTAGAAGATTCACTATTTCCCTGAATCCGGAATCGATCCTGTAATCGTTTACCTTCGTTATATTATTAGTATACCTTCGCTTTATTAGATAAACTTACCGTTAGTTTATCTATCCTTGAGGGTTTATTAGATTTAGTGATCCGTTTAGTCTTGCTTCGATGTTGTGTTTCAGTTTAGTGAGAAATTCTGTGTTCATTTTAATATTTACTAGGAATTTTGTACTTGTGAATAATATTATTCAACGCAGTAGAATATAAATACAATATAATTAAGCACAACTAAACTGAATAACTTAGTACAAACAAATAATAACAATATGTACAAATGCGTATGAAAAAAACTTATTGGGCATCAAATTTTTTTAATTTATTTTTACATTTTAAGAAAGCTTACAGACTAATAACGTTATAATAACAATAATATATATCTAAATTGCTAATTACAAGCCTCACAGATAAATACAAAAATAATAACCTCCATATAGCAATAAGTTACATCTTAAACTATATATCCAATTGTAGCACAGTAAAATATATAGTCTACATATAAAATAAACAATATTAATAAATAATAACAAACTTGGAAAATCAACAGCTCAAGAGCAGTTAGGTGCCTCAAAAAATGTTTTTGCTAAGAGTTTCTTAACTGCTTGCATTGGTGCAGAAAAGGTCTATGTCGGGTTCGCAAGAGATTTTGTTAAAACTGCGACTGGCTCTCAGAAATAATGCATTACGCCTATAATGAGTGTTTGCATAAGGTACATGTAGAAGTGGTCGCTGTCGCAGTCCCATCTGATTAGTAAAAAGATAATAAATTCACATCGCTGTCAATGAGAAAAGTGCCCAGAACGCTGGCAGCATTATCAGCAGCGCAGTAGCAATTTAAATGGATAACCTAGTCGTGACCACATCACTCTCGTTCGGGAACGTCCTTGCTTTTACCAGTCCGTTTTTGTGGCTGGCCACTTGAAAACTTCGTTATTTTAATTATAAATTAGCGACCCGCTCCAGTTTCGCGCGAGTACAAATAAAACACTCAAACCATTCCTATAAATCACTCTATCTGTTGGTGAAAACTGCATGAAAATCCGTTCAGAAGTTTTTGAGTTTCTCGCGAACATGCAGACCGATAGACGAGGTGGAGGACATTTTTTTTTTTTTTAATTTCATAAATAAGTCGTTTGTTTATTATATTGAAGGTGCTGTGTTGTTGGTAATTTTACACCAATTTTATAAAAACTTAAAATTGGTAGGTTTTACTATTACGATAATTCTTTCTTTGGTAGATTGTTAAAACTATCGTTACGTACCGTAGGGTACCCGTAGGGTATACGCCTCCGCCAAGTATCGCCACAACAACCGGTCTGGTAACAATCGGTCTTGCATTCATCGGATTTCCACGACACTCACCTTGGAAAAGCTAGTATTACAAATACATGCATTTCTTTTTCTTGCCCAACAAAAGGCTTTCTTACCAATTTTACCCCTAAACAATGTAACCAGCCAGTAACAGATTAAAAATCAATTTCACACGTCGATCACTCGTATAAATCCGTCAAAGAGTAGCGTGAAGCGAAACCGGACGTCAGATAGCGGCCATGTTGTCTTTCACCGGATGTGACGCGCCAGTTGTAATGCGACCATGTGGATATTGCAACACAGTTTGTTGGCTGGGAAACCGATATAGCTACTGTGATTGGTATCCGTATTTGCCGATATTAAATTCTCTGGAATAAATTGATTGTCGTTTGTAGAATGAAAGGATAAATAAAATAATTCATTCTATTTGTGAGCTCGTCGCCATTAACAGCAGTCGATCTATCAGGTTAAGCTACGCTTGCCAGGGTTGGTCCATGGATGGGTGACAATCTTTACATACCGAGATTCCTCCATGCCTCGGCAAGCATGTTAAGGCCCAGTTATATGACTTCTAATGATTTTTAATTGATCATGAAGTCTAAACGACTAGTCATAATTCTTTGAAAAATATATATATGCGGCGTATTTCACAGTAACTGGGCTAGGCAGATTTTTAGTGTCCGATAGCATGGCAAACATTTTTTGAGGGAAAGAGCACAAGCGTGGTGGTTAATTACATTTACACTTAGTCGTTATCTATCGAATACGAGCTAACGACCAAGTGTAATTGCGCCATATCAATGATAATGATGTAGTTTCATGAGTATGTGACATTAAACTTGTTCTGCGCTTTCTTCCTAAGGGATAGTCAGAAACTTCAGAACGCCACCTGCTACACTGTTCACTTACATAAACCTTTCGCTACGAATACGTTCATACATTTGAGTATCCGACCGAAACATGATTTTCAGCCGATACCGAAACGGTATACGGTATACCATTTGTTCGGCTCCCCTTCCAGTTTCGGCCAAGAACGAAACCCAAAACTCACTCACTCACACTCATGTTGTAACAGAAAAAATTACAAAATATAATTAATTGAAAAAGTTAATAGACCATTTAAAATTACTAAATCTTTATATTTAAATAAAACAAAGTCTAACCCAAAAACGGCTGGACCGATTTCAATGATCTTTGATTTGTTTGATTTGTCTCTACTCAGAATAACTTTTAAAAACATCGAACAAAAATTTATGAAGAAAATTCATTTTCTAATAGATTTTGTGTGAAACGAATATTATGTTCATTGATTCTGAGCCGGGACAGTTAATAAGTTAATGAAACGATGATTACACACATAGACGAACAAGATAGTCAGTTTTTAGGTCTCTGTCACAACCTCCAGCACAAACACGTTAGCTTCGATCAATCGAATATTCGGCCAATTTTTAACCGAAGCAGTTTTTTTTTTGGCCTAAACGGAACCTTTGCTCAGACACTGGTGTTGATTCTGTTGTGCACAAACTAAACTTAATTTAGGCTATTGCTATCTTTTTCTCTCTAATAAAACAAGAAAGAGACGGACGTAAATTAGTGCTGTCAAATTTAGTTTGAACTAATATTTCTAAACAAATTAAGGGTACACGTAAAAACATGTCGTCTAAAAACACGGCGAAGCGCAAAGCGTAAACTAGTTTGACATCTCTAACTTTCTTTTTCTTTTCTTCATCTCTTTTTCTCAGTTCATAGCTATAACCATCCTTTTCTCGCTCTGCTTTTTAGTAAGAGATAGCAATTCTCTAATTTTAGTTTAGTTATTAAACAAGAGAATCCGCACCAATATTAAACTTATTAACTAAAGCCAGAAACGTATGCAAAGCCTTTGGTGCTAAAAGTGCTTAAAAGCAATGACAACTATTAACATGTAAAGTAGTAATCGTGTTGTTTACAAACCGTAATCATTTAATTGTAAAAGAGTATTATTAAACGACACAGTACAAGAACTTTTCGATCGCATCGAATGCTGCTGTAGACCGTACATAATGGAAGCCAATTTGAAACTTTTTCTAGAAGGAACAAACTCAGTTAACTTGTGCATTGATCGCTGCACAATCGTCTGTATTTCCAATTATAGTTTAGTGTTTTTTTTCTACATTGATTTGTTGTTATTTGTTACAAGTTAGGATTTTTTTTTTAATTATAGTGGTACTAGGTTTTCAATTTTAAATTTTTAAATAGCCGCCGAGAGTCTAGATTTATAACTAAAATATAATCCTCCTGACTGAATTTCGATCACAGTGGCTAACCACAACGGATACAAGCTAAGTGCGCAATATGTATAATATAGTGCACAACCGTGTGCGCAAACACAGGTACACTCTCTGTTTATTCACTCTCTTAAGCTGCGCTCCCACAGCCCGTGAATCGACGCTCCGCGTCACACGTGGCAATGCCTGACGGGGTGCGGCGTGGCCCGTGCCGAGAGTTCCCACGGAGTGAGTCGTCTTGCTGGCCGCCATTCATCCATCATCGCATTCATTCGTAGTCCCACGACCTGTTAATCGACAGGCCGCGCCGCACCTTTGAACTTACCGACTTGCTGTGGATCGGACCGGCGACGACAGGCCACCGCGGGCTTCATCGGATGCGATGGTTCCTACGGCCTGTCAGCCCGGCCTGGCGCGGCGCGGCCCGTCAATTCAAGGGCCGTGGGACCGCTGCTTTAGTCCGATGGGACAACAATTTGTCACGACCGGGGAGAGATCAGCAGGCGTATTCGCTAACTCAGTTGACATCAATTTGATAGGCACTTTGCCGTACATTGCTGCTATGACGTATAGGAAAACCATAGTGCCTATTATAATCGATGTCCACCGAGCAATGTACTGCAAAGCGCCTATCAAATTGATGTCAACTGAGGTAGCGAATACACCTGCAGGGCTTTTCGTGCTTTCCGAGGCACAGGGTGTGATGCACACCACCAACTTCCAAACGCCGGGATACTTACTACTGAGTTATTCCTAATAGAAAAACCCAACCGCAATGATATGTCATGTAAAACAAACAATTGTATTTAGAAATCTTTCGAGTGATTTCTAGTAAAGCACGTTTGTGTGTTGATGTTTCACGAAACATAGAAGAAACAAACCGTTCGAGTTGTCAAACCTTTTAGTATTATTATAGGCACTAGTCTCTCTAGGTCGCCGGTGATCGAAATTCGAACATTAAAGTTTGATTGTCAAACACCATAAACATGACATGACATGGCTGCGAACCATAATTAAAGGGTATAATAATATTTATTGCATATATCTAAAGCATATTTTATAACAATATTAGCCTTCTGAACTCCTTCTCTATATAAACTCTAACTGTGGCAATACTCCTTCGCCTGCGAAACTTTTGTAAAAAGGGGTCGAAAGTTTTTCCTATTATGAACAGTCTTGATAACATTTTCATGTTTAAAATGAACGTATCATTAAAATCTCTTTACTCATTGAAACTGTTTTAGTACAAAATCAAAAAGTCTACCAAAAAGGTACTATAGATAAAATATAAATTAAATTTAAAATAAACAACATACCTATATAAATTGAATGTAAATACGAGTAGTTTTCCATCTGAGTTTCACTATTGTATCGTTTCCAATATTTCTCAGGTTTTGTTTTTCTTTAGAAATTGAATTTAAACATCTGTTTACTCTTTGCTACGGTTTGTGTATTACTTCAACGTTGTTGTTACTTGGCCATAAGAAACTTGAGAATTCAATAGCCATGAAAATCGCAGATATTCTACATTTCGTATTGTCAGCTACAAACTAGATTAACATAACATGCCTGAATTACCCGAAATATTTAACAGAAGCGTTTCAGCTGTGGTACCTAGATTTGACAGTTATCTCTAAGTCTGAAGTAATACGGTGCGATCCATTTGCCCAGACGTTCACAGATCCAGACCAGTTTTGCGGACGGCGAGTAATGGGTATCTCGCCGTCGCCCGGGTTGACGGCGCGTTGTGTCTCACTCGCACATCAAAGAGATGTCAGCACTAATTGACGGAATCGGCTAGAACCGATGCCAGTTTTTTTTTTCCTGCTTGGTTCGGTCCGGGTACAGTACCTAAATAGAGATTGCGATCACTTGACCATCCAGGTAATTAAATATTTGCCTGAAAATCGCCTTATCTTCAACTAAAACCACGCGAAACTTGGGTTAGTCCAACTGGTTCTAATAAGAGAATCACTACAGAAGAATAGTCAGACCATAGGCGGTAGCGACCTCTCGCGCCCAGCCCTGGTTCAGGTTATGGTACGGGGCGAGAGGGAATGGGATGCCATCTCCTCCTTCTGCAATCTGCGAAGCAGTAATGCTCGCGATGGCGGAGACGGGACGGGTGAGGGAAGCTCAACGGAGTGGCCCTCACACCCGCGGCTGCTACGGCAGCAGGAGAAGCACTGGGCGACGTCGAGAGACGATCTCGGGCCACCATAGACCCGGGCCTGCGGACGGTGAGCAGCTCACCGTCCGATCAGCACCAGGTCCGTGAGTCGACGGCGCATAGTTATCCACGCGCGCCTCAAAGAGATGTTTGCCAGCCACCACTGACGGGGCCCATAGTGGCCGGTGCCTGCATGAATAGGGGTAGCGGATAAATTCTTAACAGAGTTAGCGCACCCCTGTGCACTCAGGCAGGGAAGGAACAGGGGTGAGTTTTCGTCAGTAAGAGTCTGACACGCCCTCCCGCTCCACCCAGAGCGGGAGAAGTCATTGGATGATTTCCCACCCTCCCTCCAAAAAAAAAGAGGCCGTCACACACATTTTCATTCGTCTGCCCTTATACCAATTTATTTGGGGTCGGTGCAAAATGTCTTTGTCTTCCATAGTCCTCTATTAGTCATCATCACTGTAGTCACTCCTTTTTTACCCATATCCTCTTTCACACAGACCAACCATTGCTTCTCTGGCCTTCCCCTACTCTTATAGTCATCCACATCCATACACAAGACTTCTCTCACGACATTTTCTTCATTCCTCCTCATCACATGCCCATACCACGACAACCGATTTCCACACAACTTTTCAGTCAGCGGTGCCACTTTCAGACTTCCTCTTATATACTCATTCCTAATTCTATCCATGCGCGTAACATCACACATCACTCCGAGCATTCTCATCTCAGCTGCATGCAATTGCTTTTAATTCAACCCTTTTGTGGCCCTAGATTCTGAACCATACAAGACAGCAGGTCTGACCATTGTTTTATAAATCTTCCCCTTAAGTTTAAGGGGAATGCGGGAGTCGCAGATAGTCCCGGTGACCTGCCGCCATTTCATTCATCCAGTGTTAATTCTGTGCTTAACAGTCCGATCTATTTCGCCATCGCTTTGCACGAGTAAACCGAGATACCGAAAATCAGAGATGACTGGGAGAAGCGCGCAATCTATCACTATCTCACTAGCTTCAGAACTGGGGAGACCGCCGAAATCGCAGAACATGTATTCTTACCTTCGTCCGCTCACTGTCTTAAGTTGAGGGCGCATAAACTATATTATTATCTTCGTCATGTCATTGTGTGTTGCTTAATTCAAATGTATGGCTGGTGATATTGTGAAATATATACCTACTAAGATACTGTACGTGGCAATGCTGCCAGTGTTCTGGGCAGTTTTCCCGTTGACAGTAATGTGGATGATTTTTTTATGCCCAGTGAGTTCTTTTCATATGCATTTGTATATGTACCTTTTAAGTTATTTATTAGTTAGTCGTGTATAAGTATATTGTACGTTCGCTTATGAGCTCGTGGCTATAGTAATAACAGCCGCACGGGTCGATTCATCAGGTTAAGCTACGCTAGCCGTGGTTTATCCATGGATGAGTGACCATCTTTACATGCTGTCAATCGCGGATCTTTGACAGTCGTTACGGGTCGTCAGAAGCCCGAAAGTCTGATATCCAGTCTTACCAAGGGGTATCGTATTACCCAGTAACTGGGTTGTGGAGGTCAGATAGGCAGTCGCTCCATGTAAAATACTGGTATTCAGCTGCATCAGGTTAGACTGGAAGCTGACCCCAAGACAGTTGGGAAAAGGCTAGGCAGATTGATTGTATAAGTATATTATAGTTATATTCTGTTTGAGATAGTGTATGTATGTATTAATATCTATATCGTGTGTGATGGCCTCAACCTCCATTCGGACTACCAGAATTCCAAGAAAGATGTTTCGAAATTGATGGGTTGGAGAGATTTGTGGTGCAACATTGTTATTTCAAATTGTCACTGCAACATTCTAGTTCAATCCAATTCTGAAAATTGATGGCCATTTTACATTTATCTTCTTTGTAAAAGTTTTTAAGTTTGAGCATAAAGTTTCAATACTAACTAACACGTAACAAAATTGTAACACCGTTTCGTTACAAATTAAAAACATTAACAGAAACAATGTAACGTACGTTTCAACGGTACATTTTATAGGTATATTTTTATTTTATGTACGGTCAACAAAAGAGCGTGTTCAGACAATACTTTGACTGTTTTTTATTATTCTGTTTTTTGGCATTCTCAATATTTATGTAGTTGACATTGTAAGTTGTGTTGTTACGTTTAAAAAGTAGACAGTTAATTTATTAAGCCCGCATTGTGCATGGATTTGTTTTTTGTCAACTAATTTCTGTACTGTACAGTCAGTCAAGAACATAAATATATGACAAATCCACAATATTCAAAAGCGATTTTCTTCTATATTAAATTTATCCGTCTAGCCTTTTTCCAAATACAAAATATGTTGGGGTCAACATCCAATCTAACTCAATGCAGCTGAGTACCAGTATTTTGCATGGAACGACTGTCTATATGGTCTCTACAATACGGGAGCGGTACCTCTGGACAAGACTGGTATACCTCCTGACAAGACTGTTGTTGTAGAAAGATGCTGTACACAGTATTTTCTAAGACAAACTATTGTGAAATAGGTTTATTCTTAAAGTTATGTCCTAAATTAGGCGTCTGCCTGCGGCTTCGCCCGCATACAATTAGTAGTCCTCACTATAAATTATACCTTTTTTTTTTGGGGTTGGGTAATCATTCATTCGCATCTCCTGCTCACAAAGAGCAGGAGATGCGAATGGATTATGATGATATGAAGCGGGCTATAAATTATACCTTATGTGCTATTCCAGACTATAATATATTTGTGTGATAAATTTCATCCAGATATGCTTAGCCGTTCTGGTGTGATTAAGTAACAAACATCTATCCATCCATCCAAACATCCGCATGTATAATATTAGTAGTATAACTTCTTTCAGCGGCTTCGGCCATGTGGAATTACTACTTCCCCCACTACAAATTATAGCTTTTGTGCTATTTCAGACTATCTTCTTCTTTAGCCTCGCCTTATCCCGTTACATGGGGTCGGCTTTCTTTATCACGCGGCGCCATGTTGTTCTTTGTTTGGTGTCTTCAATGTTGACATTGAGGCTTCTCATGTCCTTTTGGACATTTGTCATCCACGTGGTTTGCGGTCTTCCCCTACCCCTTTTTTTAGTAGCCATGGAGAGGCACTTTTTCACAACATAATCATCAGGCCTTCGCATCACGTGTCCATACCATCTTAGCCTTGATTCGGGCATCTTGTTAGTGATAGGTGCAACTTTAAAACTTCCCCTAATGTGTTCAATGCGTACTCTGTCCTTGAGTGTCACTCCACCCGCCCATCTCAGCATACGCATTTCAATGGTGTGAAGCTTTTGTTCTTACTGGCATCTTGGAGTCGCATAGCACCCCCGTTAGAGTACGCCACTTCATCCATCCAGACGTCGTTCTCTGTATTATGTCAGCTTCTATAGAGCCATCCTCGGAGAGAACTGAGCCCAGGTACTTAAAAGTCCTAACCCTAGGGAGAGCCGTGCCATTGAGCGTGATGACAGGATTTAATGGAGCATGGGAATTGAAGTTGCAGAACATGAATTCCGTTTTTGTCCTGCTAATACGTAGGCCATTTGGTTCCTGCGACTCTCTTCATCTTTCCATGTCTTTCTGCAGCTCTTGCATATTATCGGATATAAGGACTACGTCGTCCGCAAACAACAGATTCCATGGAGTTGGTGTTTGGATTTTTCGCGTTAGGTAATTCATGACCACGTTAAATAACAAAGGACTCAGTGCACTACCTTGATGGACGCCAACTTTTATGTTAAAGCTGTCAGATAGACCGGCTGGGCTTCTAACGCTAGTTTGAACATCGTTGTACATGTCTTTAATCATGCGAATGTAGCATTCAGGTACGCTGTGCGCTCTGAGCGCCTGCCATATCACTGCCCTCGGTACACGGTCAAAGGCTTTTTCCAGGTCTATATATACCATCCACAGGTTTTGATCGTTTTCTTTCGCTTTTTCCATAACCAGTCTTACGACATGAATTGCGTCCATGGTTCTCTTTCCCGGTGCAAAACCAAACAGGTATTCCGTTAGCGAGATTATAAATGTTAGGCGTTCGCTGAGCACTCTTTCCCAGATTTTAAGGGTGTGTGAGGTGAGTTTTATGCCCCGGAAGTTTCCGCACTCTCTAACGTCTCCCTTATTTTTGTAAAATGGAACAAGTATACTTTTCCTCCAGGCATCTGGCATTAATTCGCTCGCTAAGATGTTGTTAAACAAGTTTGTCAGCCAGAGTTCCCCACTTGTTTTTAGAGACTTCCAGAGTTCGGTTGGTATGTCATCCGGCCCGCAGGCTTTGTGTTTTTTCATTTTCAGAATAGCCTTTTTGACTTCTGTGGGGTGGGAAATCATCCTATGACTTCTCCCGCTCTGGGTGGAGCGGGAAGGCGTGTCAGACTCTTACTGACTAAAACCCACCCCTGTTCCTTCCTGCCTTTGAGTGCCCAGGGGCGAGGTAACTCTGTTTCGAATTTATCCTCAACCCCCGGGCAGGCAAGGGGTGGGTTTTAATCAGTAAGAGTCTGACACGCCCTTCCGCTCCACCCTAGAGCGGAAGAAGTCATAGGATGATTTCCCACCCCCCAAAAAAAAAAAAAAACCCTCGGCATCGGCCATGACGGGCCCTGTCTCTTGCTGACAACTCTTTGAGGCGCGCGTGGAACACTACGCGCCGTCGACTCTCGGGACTGTTGCTGATCGGACGGCGAGCTACCCATTACTCACCGTCCGCAGGCCCGGAGTGTTATTATGCCTGTGTCTAGCTACTTTATAGATCTCTGTTTCCGTGGCTAGTTCCAGCTGCTGATATAAATCTAACTCCGCAGTTTCCTTCTCGATTGAAACTGATCTTCTAGCTTTCTTTTTCGCCTCTTTGTACTCTAGTTTGTCTTCCTCTGAGCTAGTTTCTTGCCATTTTTTGAACAGGCGTTTCTTTTCGGACACGGTGTTTTTAGTTTTGTCGTTCCACCATTTGGCATCTTTATCGTTATGCAGGGGACCCTTAGAGACACCCAGGATTGTCTTAGCTTGGGTGATACAGAATTTTTGAAATTTTGACCAGGCAATAGCGGGGGAGTCGCTTGATGTAGAGTTGTTATCCAAATAATCACTTATTGAATTTCCAATGTCGCACCCTTTTTCTGAGGCAAGTTTTCGCCATTTTATTCGCTCTAATATTGGTATTTTATACTTAATTTGACGTGAGAGTTTTAGAGCTGCCAACAAAAGTCTATGCTGTGATGTTAGTGGTTCGCCCGGAATAACTTTGCAGTCTTTAACTTGTTTTAGGTAAGTAATGAGGTGTTCATCCTTCTTTTGAAAAAATGTGTTTACAAAAAAAAAATACAACTAAATTTAGAGATGCTGCAAATTCCAATATTGTGGTGCCTTCTTTATTTTGTGTTCCATAACCAAAACCCCCGTGATGGCTCGTGAGTGACTTGAGCGGGTATGACCCGCTCAAGTCACTGCCCACATGTCCGTTAAGGTCTCCACAGATAAGTCTTTGTTCGTTTACGGGTAGTGCACTCATTTGTGAGCACAATTCTTCCCAGAACTCTTGTTTATCCGTTTCAGGACATCCCACCTGCGGAGCGTAGATACATACAATGTTGAGGCAGAGTTGATTTTTCAAGGCTAGTTTAACAGACATAATACGGTCACTCATTCTATTTATCTCTACTACCTTCTGACTCAAATATTGATCCAATACAATCCCAACCCCATTCTTTCCACTCTTTATGCCATAATATATAAATTTAAAACCCTTCCCAATTCGTCGTGATTTAGAACCCTTCCATTTTGTTTTTTGCAAACAGCAGATGTTAATGCGACGTCGTTCTAAGATAGCGCTTAGTTCGGCACTGCGTCCTGTCATTGTGCCAACGTTCCAACTAGCGACGCGTAGTTCGGACATTGTTACAATGATTTGTTGTTTAAATCCGCCGTCGTCGCTTTGGGGGGACGCCCTAGTACGTTTCGCAGTTCCATCTCCAACGACGCTTAAGGGGGACGCCCTAGTATTCCTCATATCTTTTATTTTATGTTGCCTTTTCATGATGAATATAGGTTTTTTGGCTATGTGTTTTTACAGCCGGCTGCCGCCTGACGCCAAGATTGTGACCCTCCTGGAGAGCCCGGGTGCTGCCGTTGACCATTGGTTCATCCGCCGCCATCCCTACTGAGTTCTCCAACCCGAAACCCCAGTGCACCAGTGGTCTTAACTCTAGGTATGCCAGAGCAGCCCACTGGCGAAGTTTTTTTACGAAGTGTCCATCTTCGGCCTTGTGGTTCGCGGGAGGTATTTTATTTCCCTCCTGCCCATTAGTTTGCCGCACTCCAATTTGGAGTTTGCCAAACCGCCGGACTGAGTGAGGCTACCCCGAGAATTGCTATTTCAGACTATAATATAATATAAAATTACTTTTATTGATAATATATGCCTTTGTTACAATAAGTAGTAAATATAGATTACAAAAATAATTGGTTGTGAAAAGGTGTCTAGAATGGTGGAAACCCAAGCAGGGTTTCCACCATTCTAGACACCTTTTCCTAAACTAGGGGACAGCTGTGCCTACTACTGTAACTTCGTGCACAAATAGTCCTTTTCATCAAACCTTGTTCGTAGTGAACCTAGTTAAATAGATGAACTGTCTCCCAGTATGCTCCGATTTTCGGTATCTCGGTCCACTCGTGCAAAGCGATGGCAAATAGATCGGACTGTTAAGCACAGAATTAACACTGGATGGATGAAATGGTGGCAGGTCACCGGGACTATCTGTGACTCCCGCATTCCCCTTAAACTTAAAGGGAAGATTTATAAAACAATAGTCAAACCTGCTGTCTTGTATGGTTCAGAATGTTGGGCCACAAAAGGGTTGAATGAAAAGCAATTGCATGCGGCTGAGATGAGAATGCTAAGAGCGATGTGTGGTGTTACGCACATGGATAGAATTAGGAATGAGTATATAAGAGGAAGTCTGAAATTGGCACTTAAAAATTGTGTAGAAATCGGTTGTCGTAGTATGGGCATGTTTTGCGGAGGAATTATGAAAATGTCGTGAGGAAAGTCTTGTGTATGGATGTGGATGACTATAAGAGTAGAGGAAGACCATAGAAACGATGGTTGGACTGTGTGAAAGAGGATATAGGTAAAAAGGGGGTGACTACAGAGATAACGACTAATAGAGGAGTATGGAAGGAAAAGACATGTTGCGCCGACGTGCAGAATAATGAATGAACTGTGTAATAAGAAAAAAAAAACATAATTTGAAAGATTATAATCAAGAAACTATACATAATCTATCACCGTGCAAATTTTATCCAGATCCGATAAGCCGTTCTGGCGTTATTGAGTAAAAAAAATCCATCAAAAATTTCGAATTTACTCGTAATATTACTAATATTATAAGAGAAATTACCTTTGGAATTGTGTTAGGTTTGCTGGTAACTGTACACAAGAGTACTTTTGCGTAAACATTCGTCTGAAAATATATACGTGACTCATTACAAAGAGTCAAGTTTTAATTATTATTTGAGCCGTAATTAAAATTTCATAATTCAGAGTGCGAGCCTGTAGGCCTGAGGCGACGCGTTATGGAGGATTTAATTCTGTTTAATTTGTGTAAAATAACGCGTTATTTTATTATTTTTTTATTGACTGTGGTACTTCAATTTTATGCTATTTAGAAGAAAAACTGGGGTTCTTAAGTGCAACCCACTGGTCTGGCAAAGTGTTTTTGGTTATTTCTCTCAGAATTTTTCAGTAAAAGCTCACAGACGGTTTGTGTACAGTTGATGGTAATAGATTAGTCCCTATTAAACAAAACTTAATCATAAGCGTTCAAAATGAAAACTAAGCATTTAATTACGTGTGCTTACACATTTTTGCCTACCCCATGGAAGGACATTAAATTTTGTAATAACGTTCTGCCAGCGACTTTACCCGCGTGGTAATAGTACTTTGTAGAATAGTTTTTTCTTTCTCTTTTAGCCTATTTCTATTTCAGACTATAATCTATCTCTTCACAAAATTTTATCCAGATCTGTTCAGCCGTTCTGGCGTGAAAGAGTAACAAACACATCCTCACAAACTTTCACATTTATAATATTAGTTTGACATATGTACAAGTAGGATTTCGAGCCATAGTACCAAATAAATCTATCTCCAAAACCGTAATGCGGGCGATTAGAATTGATGGGCCGTGGGATCAAAAGACGTCTCACCGTCCACAGAGCGCTGAGACATCTCGACGTGTTAGAATCGGCATTGTCAAAGCTTTCCAGGGTTCGTTTTTAGGGTTCCGTACCTAAAGGGTCCAAACGGAGCCCTATTGCTGTCACACACGTGTCCGTCTGTCCGTCGTCAGTCATATAGGTTTTAAAGTCAAACGGTTGGAGCCACAGTCTTCAAATTTTCACAGAATAAGTATCTGGTTCACCCAAAGCCAAAAAAATAGTCAAAAATACATTTGATACGGAACCCTTAAATGTGCGAAGCCAAACACTCACTTTTCCGGTTTATTTTTATTTTTGTACAATATTTTATATGAAACAACAAATATCATTATAATAATAATAACCGCAAACGGCCTGATGGTCAAAAGCCTCGACGACTACCTGTCGAAGCTATCGTTGCGCGGATGGATCAAGTAGAGTAGGTTCCAGTCTCTGGAGCCCTAGCCACCAGTAGCTTGGACCCTGCTCCCGACACCGGCGGACTACTATTTTTAACCGACTTCGAAAACGGAGGAGGTTCTATGTTCGACTGTATGTTTTTTTTATGTATTTCCACCGATTTCTCCGTCAGTTGAGGATCGATTTTCAAAATTCTTTTTTTGTTCAAAAGGGTTTTCTTCCGAAATGGTCCCATTTAAATTTCGTATAGATCTGATGATGAATTTCGGAGACAGACAACGGAACTCTTCAAATAATGACAGCAAATCAACCGCGATTGCTGCTATCGCATAAGTATACATTGTTAACCTAGTTTAATGGGGAATCACCACTACAAAGTGAAAAATAAAAACTTATTTACAAAAAAGTAGAACCAACTTCCAAAAAAAACCAAAAGTACAAAATAACTTTAATTTCGGAAGTCGGTATCAAAAAACAAAGAACCAAAACCAGAAACACCGACTTCCGAAATTAAAGTTTTTTTGCACTTTTGGTTTTCTTTGGAAGTCGGTTCTACTTTTTTGTAAAAAAGTACTTTTGGTGTATTTTATTTTTTAGAAGACGGTTGTTTTTTTTTTGTAAAAAAGTTTTTTTGTAAAAAAAGTTTATTTGTAAAAAAGTTTTTTTGTAAAAAAGTTTTTTTGTAATTATAATGTTTTTGCTCAGACTTAATAATGGCAACCTAGACGCGTATAGTCTTGTACGATTGTATGGAACTCTTCATGCGCGAGTCTGACTGGCACTTGGCCTGTTTTTTTTTGGATGAGATACTTAACTCTACTGTTTTGTACCCCTGACAAGGTATATGCAAAATTTCAATATGATTGGTTCAGTGGTTTAGGCGAGAAAAAGTAGCAAACTTACAAAATTACGTTTGCATTTAGTTCGGACTAGTATGAATGACATCTCTAGACGCTGCCGGTGGCTTCCTTGCACTGTGGCTCCGTCACAGTATCTGATACCGACAGATATTGCTCCAGATTGCTCAGCTAATTGCTTCTCTGTGTTCGGTGATTGTCGCTATGGGCAATTAATTACCTACAGACCGTCGCACTTAGATCTGTCTTAGGTTTTAGATAAATACTCTTCGTCTAGAAAAAAACTTCGGCTTAAAACATTAATAGTCCATACCGATAGTGGTAAAATGTAAGCCAGAAAAAAATATTTAGGAAAAGGCTGAATATTCGTGCTACGAATAAAATACTTCGTAGCAATTGCGTACTGCTACGGCGTAGCTCACACCGATAATAATATATTGTCATAGCTACGCCAACCGCTACGAAAGGTCCGCTTTAATTTTTTTTAGGTAATATTATTTTGTCTTCTAGTAAACGTACGGTTGACTTTCGAAAACTTTAACTATGCGTACTTAGAACCTTGTCGCATTATATTATGCAAATAGCCACGTCAAAAATGTGACTCGTCGACGAACAAGTTTACTGTGACAAAGTCTAAATCTGTCCAACGATTTCGTAAAGTGATTTTACCGACAAAATTTACTTACTATATAAATTGTATTATGTACAACATGTTCGGTAGAATATTGTGTAAGTTGATACACTCGCTCCTTAATAAGTCCGAGGATGCCCAGCAGCGAGTAAGTGGATAATGTTTGTAAGTATCGGGTTTCCACTTTGTAGCTTAAACCAATGTTGAGATTAGTATATGCTGAAATTGTGGTCGATGGTCACAACAGAAATATTTGTTGCATCGTTTTCTTTCTTTAAAATTAGGATTTCGTTTATTCATTATCTTTACATATTATTTTTTACATTTTTAAATATAAAAAACGGATAAAAAAAACAAAATTTCGGTATCGGGAAAATATTCTAATTATCAATGATACTATTTTCAGTATTTATATAATTCAGATTTTTAATCTAATATTTACGTATTACAGTTTCATTTTATCTTTAAAAAAAACTTTCACAAAATGATGACCCAAATACACGCCACGTGTACAGCTCGATCTCGATTGCCATCGAACTTGCAAAGTGAATTAAATCTTTTGTTTTCACTGGCTCTGCTTTTACGACCTTTTGTGTCTTTTTTTGCGTAAATTTGAGCTGAAATGTTGTATTGTTTTGTAGGTTGTTTTCTGTTGTATTTTAAAATTGGAGCCAATGTGTGATGTTTGCACGGTGGTGTTCAGTATTTTTGCTATAAATATTGCAAATAAATTAATCATTTACACATGAGTGACAAAAAAAAACCGTCTGGGGACAGTACTGAGGAACATTTCTTTATTGGTCCCCCGACTTCTATGAATATTTTAGTTTGCAATTTTCCTTTTTTGGGCATATTTGCGGTTTAACTGCATGGTAAAATAGTATATTTAGTACCTACCTTGTCCCCAATCAACAATTAAATCATTTAATTTGTTTTTTACTAAAAGCTTTTATTTAGTAAACCGCTCCACCCATAGCAGAAGAAATTACCTACTTAAAAAAAACCCATAGAAGAAGAAGTTATTTGATAATTTCTCACACAATAAAAAAAAGGTTATGTGCTATTCCAGACATGAGGATGAAATTTCCAGAGAAATCCAGAGAAATTTGGCACAGACTTAGATTATATCTAAGATATAATATATGATTTTTTTTAGCCATTCTGGCGTTATTGAGTAATGTAAGACATAATAACTTTCACATATTTTATAATATTACTAGCTTCTGCCAGCAGTTTTGCCCGCAAGGTAAAAAGTAGGCTATATTAATCCAGGTTATAATCTATATCTGTGCAAAATTTCAAACAAATCCCTTCAGCCGTTTTTGCGTGACACGAACATACAAACTTACAAACATAAAAACTTTCGCACTTAAAACATTTATAGCATAGGTAGAATAATGTTTTATAGGTAGAACGATAATTTTGAAGGAATAACAGAAATACCACACTTATTAACAAAGTTATTGCCCTATTATTTTCCCACCAATACTCAGTATCCACCTCAGACCTGCTGTCTTGTATGGTTCAGAATGTTGGGCCACAAAAGGGATGAATGAAAAGCAATTGCATGTAGCTGAGATGAGAATGCTAAGAGCGATGTGTGGTGTTACGCGCATGGATAGAATTAGGAATGAGTATATAAGAGGAAGTCTGAAAGTGGCACCGCTGACTGAAAAGTTGTGTGGTAATCGGTTGTCGTGGTATGGGCATGTGATGCGGAGGAATGAAGAAAATGTCGTGAGGAAAGTCTTGTGTATGGATGTGGATGGCTATAAGAGTAGGGGAAGGCCAAAGAAACGATGGTTGGACTGTGTGAAAGAGGATATGGGTAAAAAAGGGGTGACTACAGAGATGACGACTAATAGAGGAGTATGGAAGAAAAAGACATGTTGCGCCGACCCCAAATAAATTGGGATAAGGGCAGGAGAATGATGATGACTCAGTATCCACCTAATTTATATTCATCTCGTGTGTTTAATTTTCTCCACACGTTGAAAACACAGCAATATACATGCAGTAATTAAATTACCACGATATTAACTTTACTTTATATTATTTACTCTTTTATTAAAAGCATGTTTTTCGCTTATTACTTTAAAACAACACAATTATTGGTTCACCATGACTTAAATGATCCAATGCGGCGGCCGGATAAAATGAAATGATGCGTTTAAAATTAAATTATTAAACCGTTAATGCAATATTTTTTGGGATAGTCACGTTTCAATATGTCTGATGGGTTGCTGATGGAAGCGTTTATTTAAGTGTGTTTTAATATTAACTGATTTTATTGATAAATTAAGTACGTGATGTATAAAGTTAGTGTGTGAGTGTGGAACTAGAGAAATGACTGTGCATATTGACCACGCCTGATAATTTTTAGGGTTCCATACCTATAGGGTAACAGGACCCTATTACTAAGTCTTCGCTGTCCGTCCATTCGTCTGCCAGTCAGTGGGCTGTATCTCATGATCCGTAATAGGTAGACAGATGAAATTTTCACAGAATGTGTTTTCTGTTGCCTAACAAAAAATAATAAAAATAACAGAACAACAGCCACCAAGTAGACGACAGGCATCAAGTAGACGCGCATAATCTTGTTCGATGGTACGGAACCCTTTATGCGCGAATCCGACTTACACTTGGCCGGTTTTTTTGTTCACCGCCAGCGGTGTCATCACCAGTCTGTGTCAGCTTTCTGATCGTTGTATGACATCTAAGAGGTCGCTTGAAAATAAGAGCAAACAGGTTGGTCGAAAAAAAATACTTTTAAAGATTATGTTTGAAATTAAAAACAACCGACATCCAAAAAAGAAAATACACTAAAAAATAAAAAAAATAACTTTAAGTTCGGAAGTCGGTGTTTGCGTTTTATTTCTTCGTTTTTTGACTCTTTCTTCCGAAATTAAAGTTATTTTTTTTTATTTTTTTTTTTTTGTGTATTTTCTTTTTTGGAAGTCGGTTGTTTTTTTTTGAAAAATGTTTTTTATTTTCACTTTTTAGTTATTATACCCCAGAACTAAAAACCCCAATAAAATGGAACGTGGAATTTAAACATACTCGTAATTGGAGAAAAACTTTTTTACAAAAAAATAGAACCGACTTCCAAAAAAAGTGCAAAATAACTTTAATTTCGGAAGTCGGTGTTCCTGTTTTGTGTCTTCGTTTTTTGACACCGACTTCCGAAATTAAAGTTATTTTGCACTTTTTTTGGAAGTCGATTCTATTTTTTTGTAAAAAAGTTTTTTATTTTTCACTTTTTAGTTGTGGTTCCCCATTAAACTGTGTTAACAATTCATAAACATACGATAGCAGCAGTCGCGGTTGATTTGCTGTCAATTTTTAAAGAGTTCCGTTGTCTGTCTCCGGAACCCATCATCAGATCTTTCTGAAATTTATATGGGACCATTTCGGAATAAACCCCTTTCGAACAAAAAGAGAATTTTGCAAATCCGTCAATATATGACGGAGTTATGCCCGAACATACATAAAAAAAAAAAAAAAAAAAAAATACAAACATCCGAATTGATAACCTCCTCCTTTTTCGAAGTCGGGTAAAAACCAAAACGTCATCGAAGTATACGAATTTTTCGTTTTTGTTCAGTTTTTCAAAAAGCGTTGAAGCAATTTCGATAAAATTGATACTACTCGGGAGTATTTTATTTCGGATAAAAAAAAATTTTGAAAATCGGTCCACAACTGACGGAGAAATCGGTGGACATACATAAAAAAAAATATGTACCGTCAAACAGAACCTACTCCTTTTTCGAAGTCGGTTAAAAAAGAAAAGAATCTGTACTGTTTAAGTAAGTCAGTTAGCTATGAGTTAATAATATAATGTAAGAGTATTGATTTTTATTACATAATTATTATACTAGCCTCTGCCAGCGGCTTCACCCGCGTGGAATTAATACTTCCCACCTTATAAACTTGAATTTCGAATAATCTTCACAAAGAACACACCCTCCAAATTTCATGTCTCTAGGACCAGCGGTTTAGGTTGTGCGTTGATATATCAGTCAGTCAGGACTTTGAATTTTATATAACTATACAGATCAAGTATTGAGAACCGGTGTTAAAACAGAAAATTACACACATCAGGAGTACCACCAAAGAGTCTACGACTCAAGTTAAAGGCTAGATTCATATGACCGCGCGGCACAAGACTAATCTAAATAGTGACTATCGTTCACATTGAGCGCACCGCGCTGTGCCACGCGGTAGCGAGCGTTAATTTAGACGATAAACACTATCAAGCTTGATCTTGCACCGAGCGGTCAGCAATTCCGCGCGGCACCATGCGGTCATATGAACCTAGCCTAGTAATTGTGACTCGTGAGTTCTCAATAGATAAAGAGAGGGTAGGCCTTAATTTAGTCCGTTAAAAATAGTTATTTTTTTAAAAACGGTGCCCCACACTAGGAATTATTCCTGTGTCGTAGGTGCGTTCACAAACATGTAAACTCACATACACAAGACACCCAGACCCGGAACAACTATCTGTAGGCCATACCTACAAATATTTGTTCCGTGCGGGGATCGAACCCGCGACACGCAGCGCAGCAGCCGAACACTCAACCACTGCGCCAACCGTTGCGTTTAGGGTTCCATAGCTTAAAAGAAACCCTTATAGGATCTCTTTCTTGTCCGTCTGCCCATCCGTCTGTCCAGCAAGACTCTTTTTCTCAGGAACCCGTGGAGATATCAAGTTGAAATGAATATAATCCCTTGATTCATTCCTAAACCAGATAAGAGTGATTATACAAACGCCAAATCCTACCGACCCATAAGTCTAACCTCCTTCTTGTTGAAGACAATGGAAAGACTATGCGAAAGGGAGATGCGAGATGGCGCCTTAAAAGCAGTACCACTACACGGTAACCAACACGCATACAGCTCGGGTGAGTCGACAGAGTCTGCTCTTCACATGGTGGTAAGCCAGATAGAAGAGGCGATTCACCAGAAAGGTACCTGCCTGGGCACGTTCATAGACATCGAAGGAGCCTTCGACAAGACAAACTTCTCCAGCATTGGTGCCGCCCTCACAAGGCATGGTGTGGAACAGGTATTAATTGACTGGATTACCAACATGCTAAGCAAACGAGTTATTCGCCTTGAGGAAGAACAACAGTTGGCCATGATAGCCCGGGGCTGCCCACAAGGTGGAGTTATCTCACCCCTCTTATGGAATCTGGTAATCAATGACCTGATTACCAAACTCAACGCGAATCGTTACTATACAATAGGTTATGCAGACGACCTAAAGCGAGCACTGGGCCGCTTTAGCCTGCCTAAGCTATTCAATACAGAACTCCAGTTATCTAACGAAGTCAAATACCTAGGGGTCACATTAGACAGTAAGTTAAACTGGAGTGTTCATCTAGACAATAAACTAAGCAGGGCCTGCATCACCTTTTGGCAATGCAGGAAAATGATAGGTAAGAGGTGGGGCCTATCTCCCAAAATTATACTCTGGCTGTATAGCGCAGTAATTCGGCCCATGATCACCTATGGTGCCGTGGTGTGGTGGCCCCACACCAAGCTAGTCACAGCCGTAAACAAACTACAACACATGCAAAGGCTGGCCTGCATGGCAACCACAGGCTGCATGAGGACCACTCCAACGGCAGCGCTTGAAGCCATGCTGGGCCTCCCGCCGCTTCATCTGTTTATTCAGCAGGAGGCGACGATGGCCGCGGTACGCCTTATAACACTGGATCTCTGGGGTAAGAGAGAAACTCAACACACCGCTCTGCTCATGGGACTAAACAACGATCTCCCAATAACTAGAGCAATCAACGACCGGATACCCAAACAATTTGTCTTTGACAAAAAATACAAAATCCAACTGCATGAGGACAACCGCTGTGAGGGGCTGTGCCCCGCAGAACTGCGGATCTTCACTGATGGATCCAAAACAGGTACTGGCACGGGCGCGGGGATCTTCTCGGAGGACCTCAACATCCATATAGCCACACCACTGGGGGTCCATAATACAGTCTTCTGGGGTACATAATGCAGAGTGCTTGGGAATTTCCCTGGCAGCCTCAGCCATCCCAGCTAGGGATGTTAAGGACCACTCGGTACGTATACTTTCGGACAGCATGGCAGTCCTACAAGCGCTAAACAGCCAAACAGTTAACTCTGGGCTGATATACGAGTGTCACCAACGCCTAAATCAGGTAGGTAAACACAACAAAGTAACCATTCAATGGATTAAACGACACAGCGATTCCCGTGGCAACGATGCAGCGGACGAACTCGCCAGAAGGGGGTCGAGCATGGCAGCGATAGGACCTGAACCCATTGTGCCTCTCCCCTTTGGATACTTACGCAATCTGGTAAGGAAACGCACCAGAGATCAACACAACAAGCTATGGGCTGATCATAGGGAGTGTAGGCAGGCCAAGGAGGCGCTCCCCTCCATAAATGACCGCTTCACAAAGCAAGCCCTACGACTGACCAGACACACACAGACACACACAGACAGTCCACTCTGCAGAGCCTGCATGGAGGAGGACGAGACAGCGGCTCATCTGCTGCTAAGCTGCCCAGTAGTCGCTGCATACAGGGCAAAACACTTCGGACATCCAGGTAACCTAAGCGAGATGGTCAGTAACACCAGGGTGCTGCTGGCCTTCCTCGAGGAGCTGGGGTGGATCGAATGACAATGCAGTCCCACCTGTACGCAAAATACGCGCCTTAGGCGTGGAGTTGCGGAAACCAGCCCGACATACATACATACGAGTACATACATACATACAATCCCTTGGACCTTAGAAAAAACCAAACTTCTGAGTCAACGCAATCAAAAATTGTTTAGTTTATGCCGCATATTTTGCCACTAGCAGGTAAATAAATACCTATAAGGTAATTGCCGTTGACCTAGAATCATGAAAGGTCTCGGAGCACGAGTACGAATGAAGAAATCCAAAAAAAATTCATGACCTCACTTTTTGCTGTTGTTTCAATCGACTGACAGAATTTTAGATCGAGGCCAATGTACGGCTTTCTCCACGTGTCTTAATAAAGGCTTACTCCCAAGTGATTTGCCAGATTCAATGTATTGGATGTATTTCAGGATTCAGAGGAGACGATTAATTGTCAATAAAAATACAACCGACTTTCAAAAAAGAAAATTCACTTAAAATTTAAAAATAACTTTAATTTCGGAAGTCGGTATTTGTATTTTATTTCTTTGTTAATTAAAACCTACTTCCGAAATTAAAGTTATTTTTCAATTTTAAGTTTATCTTCTTTTTTGGAAGTCGGTTGTATTTTTTGTAAAAAAGTTTTTATTTTTCACTTTTTAGTTGTTATAAAAAAAAAAAACTTTTTATTTCAGACACATTTGGCCCATAACATTGATAGTAGTACACCTAGAATCCCAATAGAACATGGAATTTGAACATACGAGTAGTCGTTATTGGAAGAGACTAAAACGTCATCTACGTATACACATTGTTTTGTTTTTGTTGATTTTTTCAAAAAGCGCTAAAGCAATTTCGATAAAATTTATATGGGACCACCTATAGATTTCTTTCGGATAAAAAAATAATTTTGAAAATCGGTTCAGAACTGACAGAGAAATCAGTGGGCATAAATAAAATTTAAAAAAAAAAATTAAAAGAACATACATTCAGGCGAACATAGAACCTCCTCCTTTTTGCGAAGTTGGTTAAAAAGCCATACTCCAGTTTGCGTGAATGGAAAGTATTAAACCACATCATAGGAACTTACTGTAAGCAAACGTTAAGATGTACTCTTTACTCTTATGTCATGATTTTTATAAGAATGTAAGCTTCATGCCATAGTAAATGATAAGACGGATCGCAGGCCCTTAACGTCACAAGGTCAGCCTCTCATTGCCGTATTTTTGCCAGATTTGTCATCCAAAATGTGACATTTATGGCTCAGTTTAGAAAACTTAGAAGCATCAATAACTGCCTCGGTTTTTTTCCAGGCCCCAGACTTGGTAGCAGGAATAGTTTTGTCGTCGAAGCATTTGCCTTCCCAAGGCCTTTATCTCCGAGTGGGATCAGCTCTCTCACGATCCCGCTCGGCAGTCTCTTTCTGGACTATCACGGTCTCACAAAAGGAGCGCATTTCTCTCCAGTTATCGGTCTCAGCCAGCAAAGCTCTCACTACTGCTGGAAGAGACAGGTCTCGCCCGATCGCGGTGACCAAGATCTGACGCGTAGAGGTCCACACAGGGCACTCATCCAGCTTATGTTGTGCAGAATCAAGGTCATTGCCACAGTCGTGGCAATTTGCTGAGGCTCCTCGTCTAAACTATTCAGGTACTCACCGAATCAGCCCTGCCCGGCCAGAATCTGAGTAAGCCTTTAGGAGATATGCTCCCCTCTTTTCAGTCAGACTTCGAAGTGCGGCAGTATGACTTCGACAACATGCTTGCAAGAAGATTGGGGCTGCTTTAGCCGCTCACGCTACCGCTAGAGCGCGTGTCGCCATTTCTGCCGCCTCAGCCTTACTACAGCAATACCCGGCACGCTATAGCCTCTTTAGCGTATGTCGCGAATACGATTATATTATATATATATATAATATCACTTATGGATGCCATTCTTACTTATTTCTGTCTTTATTAAATGTTATCAACACCTGCAGTCTACACATCACTTCAAGTAACCCAGTCTAATACCATAAAGGGTTCTCAAACAAGAGATGTGCAGTGACGCATAAACACGAGCTGCCGTGGTGAGAGGCTCACAGATAATTAAAGATTAAGCAGATTACTCGGCCCAATGAATGCTCCGATATGTTTCCGATAGCTCTGTGAGAGCAAATGTAGGCAATCAAGTAATGGATCGCAATGGTATCGAGCCGTGGTTTATCTATTGTGGACGGGATTTAGCTGGAACTGTTTTGAGTGCGATTTTACATAATATACCTAGGTGCCTACAGGCATTATAATTTACCCATTTGGTAATGCTACCCAGCCTTCTGAGCACGTTTCCGGATGACAGCGATGTGAAGAAGGACTTTGACGCCTGAATGTATTTTGTTTTTGTGTATATAAGTATATATGTACGTTTTTAGGTGAGGTTTTTTTTTATTTTTTTGGTTTATGTGTTTGTTTAATTCATCATCATCAGCCTTTTAATGACCCCACTGCTGGGGCACAGGCCTCCTCTCTGTGAGAGGGTGTGGGCTGTAATCCACCACGCGGGCCTAGTGCGGGTTGGTGGATGTCACATGCCTTCAAATTTTTGGTTTTGAGAGCAGTGGTGATGAAATAATTTACACAAAGTAAAGCGCCTGCCTGGGTTTGAAGTCACGACCTACAACTTGTAAGTCGCGGCCGTTACCACTGGGCCAACTCTGCTCTCTGTTGTTGTTGTTTTTGTATAATTGTAGATATTTAATTTACAAAATTGTTTTGTTGCTATGTTCTAATTTGTAGTGCATTTGTACTGAATCTGTATACCATACAGTAAACTAAACTTAATATTTGGGCACTGGCCAATGCACCTAAAATCTTTTTGTGTCCACAAGCTAAAAAATTATTCCCAGAGCAGACCGTAGAACATTGAAATTAACATAAACATTTAGGTAAATGTATCAATATTCTATACTCGTTTTCGGGTTTACACTTCGTATCTTTATTGGAGTTGAAAACACAATGGTTACAGTTCATTGAGCTTCAGTTTAAAACGATATTAGTTTAGGAACTTATCTTTAGGCTTACGAGAGGTTCCTCTCCTTCTAAACCAAAAGGATTTAAGGATATCCCAACCTGTGAAAATATGTAATATAATATTTAACCTCCTAACCCTTGAGGGTATGAAAACTTTCCTATTTTATCCAAACTTGGTATGATTATTAGTCATGTACCTTGTGAAAATTTTGGAAAAGTGCGTTTTCTTGATTTACATAGTTACATCAGATGTGAAGTGACCAGCACAAAATCATTTTTTTTTAGTGATTACAAAAAAAATACTTTTCTTTGAAAACAATAATTGAGATACCTAATAAGTGTTATCAAAATTCTCAGTTTTTCCTTGAAATCTGTCATCTTAAGGTCAGCATTTCTTCAACCCTTTTTCAAATATTACAAACAGAAAACCTCATCGGATTCATCATCAGAACATAACTTCTGACATTATCCTCTGATGAGTAGGGCCGATATCCGAGTTTTACGTGAAAATCGTGCCCGGAATCGTCTAAATATTCTAAAAGTTGAACAATTACATTACCACTTGCCCGGTATCCAATCAACTAAACCATATTTATAGTTGTAACACAACTTAAACGCTCAATGTTTGGTGGCCTTTTCAACAACAACCATTTACAGATTTTTTATTAACCCAACAATTAGTTTTTTTACTAACCTCAATTCAACAACTGGAAATAAGGTTTTCCAAAGTTTGAGCATCGACGCAGAGTTGCTAGCCTGTCGTTTTTCTATCGGTTGCATTTCGGCGAGAGTGCGATGGAATTGCATTATTTAACTCCGCCAAGCCCGTTCCATAATCGAACCACAAGACGTACGGCGATACGCCACCGGTACATGGTGGATATCCCACACGCACAAAACGTTTTGAGAACACATTCATTGTGCGTACAGCTAAGGAGTGGAATGCCCTGCCGGTGTCTGTTTCCTGATAACTACAACCTGGGAGTCAAGTCTTTAAGTCTAGAGTGAATAGCTTACTTCTAGGCAAGCATGCTTCATCTTTGACCACATCATCACTTACCATCAGGTGAGATAGTGGTCAAACGCGTGCCTATCAAAAGTCATCCGCGTCATCTAAAAAAAAAATGTTGACAAGTAAAAGTGTTGTTAAAAACCTACTTACAAAAATAAAATCATTTATCATCTTCTTCCTGCCCTTATTACTTGGGGTCGGTTTTTTAACAAGTTTTTTTCTTCCATTCAGTCCTCTCAGCCGTCACGCTATCACAAACTCCCTTTTCTTTCATATGCGTGCCTATCAAAAGTAAAATAAAAATGAATCGCTTGATCCTAAACCTGCTATAATTGTTCAGTTGTTCCAAACAGAAACAACAATTCGTGTCGACTTTTCCGGGAAAATTACAGTCAATTCAATAATTTTGCTGCACATTTTAATGATGTTTATTCAGTAAATAGCTCATGCTCAATATCGCCTGTGGTTTTTGTCGTTGCGGGTTGTTCTTAAGAGATACGTCTATACCAACAAACTTGCAACTTGGAGCACCTAAAACTTTAGTAATTGCCGAGATAATGCCCTAAATGGACGAAAAAGTCGTCAAAAACCACCTTTAGTGAATCAGCTGCTGCACAATGTAAGATCTTGATTGGTCTGACATCATCTTTATAATAATAATAATAATTAGAGTTTATTTACCAATAATTACAGAAATGTACACAAGTAGGTATATCTCACCAGTAGACTTTTTGTAGGCATTACAGTGTGTTGCAAAATTTCTGTACATAATTATAGTAACCCTGCCTCTTAAACTAGGCTAACCTGTATTTTAAGACAGTGTTTGGCTAATAAATTAAATTACCATTATTTATACAACAAGCGGACAGTGTCGATCTACGGTTTATACGTCTTATCAGCCGTAATAGTTGTGTGTAAGAGTAAAATGTGAAATGTGGGGGAAATGTGTGGTGATGTGTGATGGTGTGTGCATGTGCGATTGTGTGTGTGCGTATAGGGGTAAATGTGTGTGGATGTATGTTTGAAAATCTTTACTTATCAAATGAATGATAATAAATTATTATATTAAGGTGCCCTACTCGATCATTCTTCCAAGTAAAGTAATCGCCATACTACGTTAGTAAGGAAAATTGACCGACTCCACATTTTTTATGTTTTTTTTTTCAATGAAATTTAAGAAGCTAGACGTGGATCACCTAACCTAACAATAATTTTCTTTCGCGTTTTCATCGTTGGTCCCATAGTAAAAGTTATTTAGAATGACGAGTTTGGCCAGCATTTTAATTATTGTTATGTTGTCGTCTCATCATCATTTTCCTGCCCTTATCCCATGTTACATGGGGTCGGCGCAACACGTTTTTTTCTTCCATTCAGTCCTGACAGGCGTCACGCTATCACTAACTCCCTTTTCTTTCATATCACTCCTCACAAAATCCATCCGTACTTTCTTTGCCCTCCCTCTCCCTCTCCGTCTATCCACATTTATATTCATAACTCTTTTAGTTACATGTGTTTCAGCCCTCCTCTTCACATGACCATACCAAGATAAGCGATTCCCTTTCAACTTTTCGGTGACTGGCGCCACTTTTAAACTACCTCTAATGTACTCATTTCTTACTTTATCCATTCTCGTTACTCCACACATCCATCTCAACATTCTCATATCCGCCACAGGCAATCTTTTTTCATCCGTTTTTTTCACAGCCCAACATTCTGACCCATACAGTATGACAGGTTTAATCACGGACTTGTAGATTTGTTATGCTGTCGTCTCCGCCTTGTATAATAAGCCTAACCGCGACCTGAAAGTCCAACGTTAACACATAATTAGATAGTCACACTTTACCTCAATTGAATCAACGAATTCTAGGATTGTTTGGACTTTAAATGTCAATGAATTCTGTTTGATTGTTGAATGGACTGATTTGATGTTGAATTGGCTTTAGTAAACAATTGATTTGCGAAGAATTGTGTTGGTTTGACCTTGAAATTATTTGATGGTTGAGTTATTTAATTCTTGATTTTGTTTTTTGTATAAATAAAATTTTGCCATTGATTTTAAGGACATTTCTGGAAGCTTCTATACCTGTCTTTGATTTAAGGCTATCGCAAACAGGTGCGACGTGTCTACTTATTGCAACTGCACAGCACACTGTTGAGGAATGCCCAGATTTGGTAGTACAGCACCGTAACCTGCAGGGCTGCCAGATTGTAGAATTGGATACAAAAACTGTATAATTTGGTTACTGATTGTATCTTCTTTGTGTCATGTATAATACGGAAAGCCTAAATTCTGTTATCCTGAGTTTTAAGTGTAATTTCGGAGTAAAACTATTTATAATTATTATTTACCACAATCTATAGTGTTATTTTTTGAGTTGCCGTAATGATGCACTTTATATCTGTGAGTATCTTAGTAAATAAAAAAAATAACGTAGGTAAGTTCACGAGATTTCATTATTGTGTATGTTAAAAAAAAAAATAAGCACTGTTTGTACCCTTTTTTTTTGTGGGTTGGGAAATCATCCAATGACTTCTCCCGCTCTGGGTAGAGCGGGAGGGCGTGTCAGACTCTTACTGACTAAAACCCACCCCTGTTCCTTCCTGCCCTGAGTGCCCGGAATGGGGAGCCGTCTCCTCCTTCTGCGAAGCAGTAATGCTCGTGAAGACGGAGGTGGGACGCGTGAGGGAGACTCAACAACGGAGTCGCCCTTACGCTCTCAGCAGCAGCCGCCTCAGGAGACGCCTGGTACTTCCGCGAGACGATCTCCGGCCACCGTAGACCCGGACCTGCGGACGGCGAGTAATGGGTAGCTCGCCGTCCGATCAGCACCAGGCCCGAGAGTCGACAGGGTTTTTTTTTCAGGCAGGAAAGGAACAGGGTTTTTTTTTAAGGGGTGGGAAATCATCCAATGACATCTCCCGCTCTGGGTGGATCGGGAGGGCGTGTCAGACTCTTACTGACTAAAACCCACCCCTGTTCCTTCCCTGCCTGAGTGCCTAGGGGTGCGGTAACTCATGTTGAGCATTTATCCGCTACCCCTAGGCATGCAGGCACCGGCCACGATGGGCCCCGTTAGTTTTTGCTGACAGTCATCTTTTTGAGGCGTGCGTGAAACATTACGCGCCGTCGACTCACGGGCCTGGTGCTGATTGGATAGCGAGCTACCCACTGCTCACTGTCCGCAGGCCCGGGTCTACGGTGGCCGAAGATCGGCTCGCGACGTCCTACGCCCAGTGCCACTCCTGCGGTGGTAGCGGCTGGGCCCGTGAGGGCCACTCCATTGAGCTTCCCTCACCCGTCCCGCCTCCGCCTTCGCGAGCATTACTACTTCGCAGATGGAGGAGACTGCTTCCCATTCCTTCTCGCTCCATACCATGGCCTGAACCAGGGCCGGTGGCGAGAGGTCACCACCACCTATCACATCCACGAGGACACGGCGGTGCTCCGCCCAAGTGGGGCAGACCTCCACCGTATGCTCCACCGTTTCTTCTGGGCGATCCGCTCAGTGGTAACACCCGGGCGTTTCCTCTCGCCTGATCTGATGCAGGCACCTCCCGAAACAATCATGTCCTGTGAGGACCCGCATCAGGCGGAAGGTGTGGACGCCGTGACCCCTCTCCAGCCACTTCTCAAAGAGGGACACAGCCTCCGCAATAGTAGCGTGCCCAGCGCTGTGTTGCGACAGTCACTGTCTCCATGTCGCCATAAGATCCTGCCGGAGCTCCGTCCGCCGAGCCGCGAGGTGTCGCGGCAGCAGAGTTTCGCCCTGGCGTTTGGCCTCGTCGCGCCACTCCCAGAGCAGCGCAAGGTCCTTGGCCTCCAGATTACACGGTGACAGTCCGGCAAGGAGACTCGTCGCCTCACAGGAAACCGTGCAGTATCCTCGGATCAGCCGAATAGCCATGACCCTTTGGGATGCGTTCAACCGGCGAGCTGATCGCCGCCTCAGGGAACGTGCCCACACCGGGGCTCCGTAAAGGGCCATGGACCGTACGATCCCCGCGTAGAGCCTCTGGCAGGAGGCGTTTGGACACCCCAGATTGGGCAGGAGCCGCTTCAGAGCAGCACTGGCCCACTCCAGTCTGGGAGTCAAACGTCGGAAATGCTCGACGAAGTTCCATCGGCTGTCGAGGACGAGTCCCAGGTACCTCAACGTCCCCTCGACGCCGATGTGAACCCCTCCTATCGTTATCCGGGAACCCGACGGTGGCGCGCGCCGAGGACCATGAAAACACATGGCCTTGGACTTGTGCAATGCACCTCGAGTCCCAGTTGCCGGATCCTCTTAACGACTGTCGTAACCCCGCGTGACATCAAGTCGGCCGCCGCCTGGTACGACCTCCCCTGTGCCAGGACCAGCGTGTCTTCAGCGGAGCACCCAGTCCTACCCAATGTTGTACAGAGGCGGCCCCAGGACCGATCCCTGTGGAACACCGCACGACATCTCTCGCCGGTTCCATTCTGCCTGGTGACCGGGGTAGATGACGGCCCTGTCCATCAAGTAAGCGTCGACTACGTGACGTTGGTATGGCGGCACCCGACCCGGGCCTGCGGACGGCGAGTAGCGGGTAACTCGCCGCCCGATCAGCACCAGGCCCGAGAGTCGACGGCGCGTAGTGTTCCACGCGCGCCTCAAAGAGTTGTCAGCCAAGTGTAGGGGCCTGCCAAGGCCGGTGCCTGCCCGGGGGTGGAGGATAAATTCGAAAGAGTTACCTCGCCCCCGGGCACTCGAGGCAGGGAGGAACAGGGGTGGGTTTTAGTCAGTAAAAGTCTGACACACCCTTCCGCTCCACCCCAGAGCGGAAGAAGTCATTGGATGATTTCCCACCCCCCAAAAAAAAAAAAAAAAAAAAAATGGCGGCACCCGGTGATACCGGAGTGCTTCTACTATGCAACTCCAGGGCAGGGTGTTGAAGGCATTGGCGATGTCCTGAGACACCGACAAGACGACCCTACCCCGGGCTACTGCATCCCCCGTCGTGAGGGCTCGCTTGCGAATTCCATCACATCACATCACATCACCGTGGAAGGAACAGGGGTGGGTTTTAGTCAGTAAGAGTCCGACACGCCCTCCCGCTCCACCCAGAGCTAGATGTTATGGGATGATTATCCACACCAAAAAAAAAATTGAATCGGGTAGTTCTCTAAGACTACTATAGTAGTTAGTTACAGTTCGTAACTGTCTAAAAAGTATGCTTATATGGAAGAGGAAGTAAGGGTTCAAATGATCATAATCACCAAATAACTGTCTCGGTGCCAAGACTCTATAAATACCGCAGAGAACAGGATAGCAAAATTATTGTAGCGTAAGTAACAAACACAGATGATGACGACAATCTTTACGGTGTTTGTGGTTGCACTCCTCCGAAACGGCTCGATCGATAATGCTTTTTTTTTGTATATTTGGAAGGTATGAGAAAAGGTCGTAAAGTTTTTACCCTCTCACCCCCACCCCCCATTTTTAATTGCGATTTTAGTATTTTTATATGGCAGAACAACGTTTGCCAGGTCAGCTAGTAATATAAGAGTTAAAATATATTGTTATTACCTAATAAGTATAATAATAAATTTCAAGCCTCATAATGAAGAGAATCCAAACTAATAAGCTAGAAAAGCTGACAAACGACCTAAGAAATATAGCAAAGAGCGTCCAAGAGGAGCTACGGACACAATGGATGACCTAATTAATAGCTGCATTTTATGCTTAAAATACTGGGAGCCTGCTTTGTGAATGCAGCGTAATTAAAGTGTAAAAAAAGCGTAATTAAAGTGTGGCTGTCAAAGTAAAGTTGTAGAGCTTCCTCATTGAGGTCGGCTGAAAAAAAATTTAAACTTCAACTAATATGTATTATCAACAAATTGTAGTTCAGGTTTTATTATAAGCACCATCATTTTATGACTCATCTTTTTAACACTCCAACCCCCAAAATTTACCGCTTTGGGACGTAATACCATAGTGCACACATATAAACAGTAATGTGCAGATTGTTCATGCACTGAACATGAACCTCAAGTTTTATTTATTTCTTTAGGTATAATAAACAGTAATACATTTGATCAAATGTGCAACTCACACCGTTACCCACAGCATATACAGGGTGTAAAAAGACACATCACAGAGCCGTTAACTACGTATACTGCACGTCTAACAAAGTAGCTTTACGCATAAATTATTGCTGGGAAACGACTTTTATTTTTAGGTATTAAAAATAAAACTATTTTTTAATGCGCGCAATGTAACACGAACCCAGGCAAGTGGAGTTAAACCCCGCCCCGTTGCTCTAAGCCACGTAGGTACTTGTCGGATGCGTTTGATATTCATTGCGTTTTTTTAATAGCAAATGCATAATTTCAAAATTTCGAAAACAAAAATCTAAAATTCAGGTAAAGTTTGTTTGGAAAAAAGTTTAGTAATAACACTTGGAATTCATTTTCGTAAAAAAAGTAAAAAAAGAAATTGCGACTTTGACCTTCAATATCTCCAGAACCAGTGGATTCCCAGGTATGGTGTGGTAGATAAAAATTATTCAAATAATGGCTAGAATATGTGGCTTTTGGCTTCGGAAACTGTCTTTTTACACCCGATATAGTAGAATGTTAATTTAAATTTTGAGCAAAACAAGTTAAAACAACTCAATCCATCTGCCTAGCCTTTTCCCAACTATCTTGGGGCTGACTTCCAGTTTAACCAGATGCAGCTTAATATCAGTATTTCATATGGAGCGACTGCCTATCTGACCTCCACAACTCAGTTACTGGGTAATACGATACCCCTTGGTAAGACTAGTTGTCAGACTTTCGAGGTTAAATTTTGACGACCCGTAACGACTGTCAAAGATCCACGATTAACAGCCGGGACCAACGTCTTAACGTGCTTTCCGAGGCACGGAGGAGACTCGATATATAAAGATGGACACCCATCCATGGACCAACCCCAGCAAGCGTAGCTTAACCCGATGGGTCATCTCGTGCGGCTGTTATTACTATAGCCACAAGCTCCTCGAAAAAACAAAACAAGATAAAACAAGTAAACAATCAATTATTATCAATGAAATTAACATAATTATGTATTTAAAAGCTTTTTATGATTTCTATGAGGCTATTGCGAAACCTATAAGTAGGCATTGCAAATAATTATATCCAACTATTTAATAACCTTTATTTATTCATTTTGGTCAAAAGCTCAAAATCCATCAGTTACTTTCTCTATTGATACACAGTATATATAAACAAACATTACTTACAATCATGAATTACATTCCAAACCACTGGGCATTAAGCTTATCTTCTGAAATGGCCAGTCAGAACGTTTAGTCAAACTTGTGCCAGTGAGAACGTTTCGAATTCTCTCAGAGAGCAACTTGTTTGTAAGGAATGTTCCACATGTTATTACTAGAGAAACTTTGACTTGTAAGTCAGATAAGTAGGGTCACAGTGGATCATGGAGTACAATGGGTTTTTAAATAAAATTCGGTTTGTGTTACGCTTACGCAAACAATAAACGCGAAATGGGTAGAGGACACTTTATATAAACAAAAATTGTTAATAAACTAGAAATTGTTTCACGAGTCGATTCACTGTCACCCATGCATTGATCCAAAATGGCCCACTCCCGGGTCACAAAGGATCCTGTCCCATTTTTTTTTTTAAATTGGCTGTAACTTGTAAGTTTATGTAATACGAGCCAATAAATGTCTTTTTCTTTGAAGACCAGATAATCATATTGTGATTTAAGCCAAGAGATTGTAACGTTGTACCTTGCTAGCTCTAAGAATAGGTTAGAAATTATAAAACTACAAATAATTCCAATAGATTTATTCTAAAACTATTAATAAAACACCTTAATTAAACTAAAAGAAACACAACTTACTACTTACCAATTTAAACTACATTAAATTATAATTAATTTTACATAAAACATACTACGGAACCCAATATTAATTGTTTACACAAAGGTCCTCGTATCTATTGCGCCTACGCATCTCTAAACGAGTTAAAAACTGGTTGTGCCGCGCGCGATCGTTCGGCTCACCTCGGGTGCATTCGTAAAATTCAACGGGCAGACCACTTAGGCTGGTTTTATAGTCACGCCGCTAGACGCGCCGTTGGGCAGCGCGCTGTTGAACAGCGCGCGTTTGAACAGCGATGCACTATAAAACGACATTAGTAAGGCGCGTTTCGCTGCTGTGAGACAGTCGTGTACAAACATACTAAATGAACGGCAATGCGGTTAGAGTACTGGCTATTTACTTGTTATGGAAAAAAAGGCAACAACAACGTCGAAGAACAGTAACTGTTGATCCTTATAACGATGTAAGGTTACTGAGAGGCGAACACGTAACAACTTTCTCTGATTTACGAGAAAATAGTTATAAATTTTATAAATATTTTCGCCTATCAACCAGCAGTTTCGACGAATTACTGTGCAAGTTAGAGTTTTCTTTACGAAGATCCAGCTTACGTCGCATCCCCATAGCTCCAGTGGAAAAATTGGCGATTACTCTAAGGTAAGTGAAATAAAAGAGTAGGTTTTGTAATAAATTATAATATTTGTTTGGTTTGTTAATTTCTTCCCAGGCTTTATTTTTTGCGTCCTTATTCTTATAAAATTCATCGGCCGGGTCCCATAAACATATCCGAGCGCGCGCGCTCCGACGGCGCTGCTGAAACGCGTGACTATAAGGCTGATTTTATAGTCACGCGTTTCAGCAGCGCCGTCGGAGCGCGCGCGCTCGGATATGTATTGGGGTAGTAGTAGCGTTTCAAATTCGCGCGCTTGAGCAGCGCCGTTCGGTGAACGCGTCCTATTCGCGCGGCGCTGTCGAAGCGCGCGCCGCTCATGCGCTTCTACGGCCATTGTGCGTTTTAGTGTGACGCCGTTGAGACGTTAGGTACTGTTGTGTACAAAATGAATCACATCGATACAGGACGAGTAATTGAGGAAGTGCGATTTAGAAGATGTTTATGGGACCCGGCCGATGAATTTTATAAGAATAAGGACGCAAAAAATAAAGCCTGGGAAGAAATTAACAAACCAAACAAATATTATAATTTATTACAGAACCTACTCTTTTATTTCACTTACCTTAGAGTAATCGCCAATTTTTCCACTGGAGCTATGGGGATGCGACGTAAGCTGGATCTTCGTAAAGAAAACTCTAACTTGCACAGTAATTCGTCGAAACTGCTGGTTGATAGGCGAAAATATTTATAAAATTTATAACTATTTTCTCGTAAATCAGAGAAAGTTGTTACGTGTTCGCCTATCAGTAACCTTACAGCGTTATAAGGATCAACAGTTACTGTTCTTCGACGTTGTTGTTGCCTTTTTTTCCATAACAAGTAAATAGCCAGTACTCTAACCGCATTGCCGTTCATTTAGTATGTTTGTACACGACTGTCTCACAGCAGCGAAACGCGCCTTACTAATGTCGTTTTATAGTGCATCGCTGTTCAAACGCGCGCTGTTCAACAGCGCGCTGCCCAACGGCGCGTCTAGCGGCGTGACTATAAAACCAGCCTAAAATCAGCCTTAAAGGCATCAAACATGACGGCTGTGTCACACGGTCTCCCAATCTACATTGCAATAACGTACTTGCCTATTTAATACTTATTTGATCTAAAAACAAATCTTAATCGGAAATCCCGCTGGGGTAAGTTTCCATGCATTGCTTAAGTGTTTCTATTGTAAGGTGTTTCTTCTTTCTAAATTTCTGTCTAGAAGCAGCTGTGTTATTTTTTTCTTTGTCTGCTGGGACACTGTGACCTTTGGACCCGGCTACGTGGTCCGAGCTCTGCTAACGCTTGCCTTGTGTCTGCGCTTCCAGGATTTATGTTCCACCTTAGACCCTCGCTTCGCAACCTTCTACCTGGCGGCGAGTGGAAGATCAGACCTGATCCTGGTCTGGAACTACCTAGGCCCTGCTGAAGACCTAGAAGTGCAACCTGCGAAGGAGCAGGGCCGCCGGCAGAGCTGCACTACGGTTCAGGCCAGTGTCCCCAGCGTACCTACTACCTCAAAACCTGGACGTGATTAGGGCAACAGAAGTTGGCTTAAATAGAGTATCTTTTCTACCAAATCGTGTACTTTATTTGGACCCCCTACCTACCTACCTGCCGGCCAGCCTGACTATCAGGCTTATTAATAAATAATTTAGCCATAAACTTAGGGACTGCAGATCTCAACTTAAAAAAGTGATCCACTGTAACCCAATCTCCCCTACGTGTATTTGCGTTTACCTTGCGATGTTGTGATTTAAAATGGCGGATCAAGTTTGTTTTGGGAGAAGTTTTGCTGTTCCTGATTATAAAATTTCTTACTCATCAGGATTCTTGTTGTTCAGACTTGTAATACAGATCTGGGTTTCTAAAGAAGTTTCTGATTTCAGCTCGTACGGAGAGGGCGTTGACTTCAAAATCCTGCTTTCATTAATTAAACATGTTTGTTCGATCTTGGAAGTCGTGTCAAGAAGCCTAAGGCGTGTTAACAACACCAATCGGACTAAAGACTACGTAAGGAAAAAACCGGCAAAGTGCGAGTCGGACATAAAGGGTTCCATACGATCGTAAAACATGTTTCTAGTAGGCCTTTTAATTTTTGATAAATTTTTATTATTTGTTGTTATAGCGGCCACAGAAATACACATTCTGTGAAAATTTCAACTCAGTTGAAATTTTCAGAGAATTTGTATTTTTGTTACAGATCATGAGTTTGAATATTACAGATGATGAGATACAGCCCACTGACAGACAGACGGATGGCCAGCGGAGGCTTAGTAATAGGATAATAACCCTTCGGGTACGGAACCCTAATAATAATAATAATAATAATTCTTGCATTATAGATTTGACAAGTGATGATGATTCTAAGTCAAGTAAAAAAGTCAGGATAATCACTAGTAAAAATAAACTTAAAAAATATATTAAAATAAACAAATACATTGTTAAAACTAAAAAAATGGTAAAAAAACAAAAGTTCTTCATTAAAAATGTAAAACTTAATAGGGAAAGGTTAAATTTATTAAAACAATTAGATATGTATGCTTTGAACTTAGAGAAAAGTACTAGGAAATACCAAACTGACACGGAAGACTTGCAGTGTGAACTTGATCGGTTACAACAGCAACTAAGCTCAATGACCACTAAATATAGAGCCTCAGAGAAACAAATGAAGGAATATGTGTTGGCAATGAATGAGCTGGTTAGCTTACAAAAATCAAACTGTGAACATTGCCAATCACCATCAATGGCATCTACTCCGGACCATTCATTGCCAATATATAATACCACCTTACCGCAGTCTTGTGCCAGTTTGCCAGTAGAAATGACTAATTGTTTATCGCAACAAAGTGTAAATAAAGAAATAGTTATCTATTGTGATGAGATTGGAAAGGATTTAGGCCACTTTTTGATAAATGAATATCCGGGACACTCTATAATGAATAACTGCATGCCTGGTTGTACTTTGTTGGAAATAATGAAAGAGATTATAAAATGTAATTTTAACCAGGATACTATACTCATAATTTTAGTTGGTGATAGGGGTACCGTGAACAAAGGAGAATTGCTCCAATATTATAGAACCTTGTCTGACCTTAATTTAAGAAAAATTGTGATGTTCACTTTCCCTTATAGCCAAAGTTTGCCACAGGAAGAAAATCAAATTAGATATCATATGAATATAAAATTGCACAATTTGTTATTTAATAATAACTTATTCCATCTCATTGACCTTAACAATTATATTGGTAATCGTTTTTATTTGACAAAAGATAGGAATCATATAGATAGATACTATCTTTCAAATTATTGTAGGAGACAGATAGCTGTGTCGCTATCATATTTATTTTGTATAACAGCCAAGAATTTGGCTAAACAAATTGCTTCTATTGAGCAATGCAATGAAATTTTTCATAATTCTGCCAATGTCTTGGCATCAAATTTTGACATTATTAATAATTTAAATTAGAAATTAAGACAACAGAGACAATCTCTAGCAATTATTTAAAGAATGGTGAAAACAATGTTTTAAAATCAACAAATAGTATCAACCTGGTGCACCAAAATATTTATGGTTGTATGGGCAAGGATTTAGAAATAGAATTATTCCTTAAATTTAACAATGTAGATATTCTTTGTATAACTGAACATTGGCTTAAAAGCCATCAGATTATGTTTAATTATAGTAATCACCAGGTTGGTAGTTCGTTCAGCAGAGTAAACGCTATACATGGTGGCTCATTAATTTTCATAAATAATATACTTAAGTTTAAAGACCGCAAGGATATTGTGAGCCTCTCTGTTGAACAGACAGTTGAAATTGCCTGTATTGAATTGGAGCAGTTTGTTATATTAAGTGTGTACAGACCACCTAAAGGATTGTATGATTGTTTTGAAAAAGTAATGGATGAAGTGTTGCAAAAAATTTGTAACTCTAGTAAGTCTGTCATCGTTTGTGGCGACTTCAACGTTAATTTGTTAGAAACTTCTAGCCTAAGCACTAAAATTATAAGTTTGTTTCAGTCATACAATCTTGTAAATCTATTTATGGAGCCTACTAGAATAACCCCCACTACTGCATCTTGCCTAGATAATATTTATGCAGATATTTTACCTACTCACAAAAAAATTATTAATTTATTAGACTCTGATCATAGTGGACTATTGATCACTATACCAAATATAAACAAATATAAACGAAAAAAAGATATCACTGTTAACCCAAAATCTAAAGGTCGCTTGGAAACATTTAAAACTAAACTCTCAAATAAAATCCCACTTTTGTCAACTAATGATGACCCTAATCAACATTATAATGATTTTTTCAAAATGTATTGCACGCAATTTGATACTACTTTTATTCCTAAGACGATTTCGGTAAATAGCAATACTTCCTTCAGTGACTGGGCCACCATTGGTATTAATAAAAGTAGAAAACGGCTGTATGAGCTGTATGAAGAACGGACTTATATTAACACTGTAGAATTTAATTTATATGTTAAGAATTATTCTAAATTATTTAAAAAAGTATGTTATTTGGCGAAATCTCGCTACTTAAGTTCAAAAATTAAAAATAGTAGTAATGTAATTAAAATGACTTGGGATATTATTAATAGCGAAACGGGAAGGTCTTGCAACCGAAGTAGTGATTACAGCCTTGCTATTGATGACAGTATCATTAAATCAGATTCGCAAGTCGCCGCGGCATTTGAAAATTTCTTTGCAGAGATTCCCGTATCGACTACAAAATCTCTAAATTCATCACCAACTGCTGCAGAAATTTTACTTAAAGAAAACGTTCCAGTTTGTGAATCCCAATTTTATTTCCAATATGTCACTTGTAATGATGTAATCAAAACTTTTAATACTTTAAATGTTAAAAAGACTGCAGATCTATGGGGTAATTCTGTTGACGTTGCTAGGTCTATTATAGACATTGTAGCACCTACTTTAGCAGTAATTTTTAATAATTGTATAGATTGTGGTGAGTTTCCTGATCTAATGAAATATAGTAAAATTATACCATTGTTTAAATCGGGTAGTACATCAGACCCTACTAATTATAGACCTATATCAGTGCTACCTACTTTTAGTAAAATTTTTGAGAAAATTATTTTAGATCAAATTCAAAGATATTTTAATAAACACAAATTATTACACAACAAACAGTTTGGTTTCACAAAGGGTCGTTCAACAACTGATGCTGGTGTTGAACTTTTGGGACACATTTATAATGCATGGGAAGATAAATGCGATGCGTTGGGCATTTTTTGCGATTTGTCTAAGGCTTTCGATTGCGTTCTCCATGATACATTGATCAGGAAGCTGCACTACTACGGAGTCCGGGGCGCCTCTCTGGATCTTCTTACTTCATACTTGAGTAATAGGATTCAGAGAGTTGATGTGAACGGCAAAAGGTCTTCCGGGTCTGTAGTCAGAATGGGGGTTCCTCAAGGCTCAATTCTGGGTCCTTTTTTGTTTCTAATCTATATCAACGACTTGCCTTACCTCATAAAAGATAAACATGATATAGTGCTGTTTGCAGATGACACTTCACTTTTATTTAAACTCAAACGTCAGCAGGTGGTTGTTGATAATGTAAATAATGCTCTTTCAACTGTAGTTAACTGGTTTAATGTCAATAATCTTCTCCTTAACGAGAAAAAAACAAAATGCATAAAGTTCACATTACCCAATGTAATACAAGTGAACACTAGTGTGTCAATAAAGGGTGAAGAGTTGAAACCCGAGGATTCCACAGTGTTCTTAGGTTTAACTTTGGATGCGCAGCTTCAGTGGAGCCCCCATATAGATAAACTGTCCAAAAAACTTAGCTCTGCAGCATACGCCGTAAGGAAAATTCGTGGTTTAACTGATTTAGAGACAGCTCGTTTAGTATACTTTAGTTATTTTCATAGTGTGATGTCGTACGGCATTCTGTTGTGGGGTAATGCCGCCGATATTCAGACAATTTTTGTTTTACAGAAAAGGGCTATTCGTGCAATTTATAAATTAAGTCCCAGACACTCCCTCAGAGACAAATTTAAAGAGATTAATATTATGACTGTTCCCTCTCAATATATTTATGAGAATCTCATGTATGCACATAAAAATATTAATCTGTTTAAAAGATACAGTGATATCCATAGCATAAATACTAGGAACAAACACAAATTTATTGTACCAAAAACCAGGCTCAAGAAAAAAATAGGTGGTTCGTTTAGATGTCAATGTATACGTTTCTATAATAAACTTCCTAGCCAAATTCAAGAACTAAGCATAAATAAATTTAAATCATTTATTAAACGTAAGCTATGCCAGAAAGCTTTTTACACAATTAATGACTTTCTTGAGGACAAAAAGGCGTGGGATTGAGCTGCTTCAATGATATACATGAGCCATTGTTTTCATATGTACTACTTACTGATGAAAAATTTTTTATATATTATTTTTTTTTAATATTCGTTTTGACATGAATACTTGTATAGTATTGTATTATATTTTTTATTTTATTTTTTTATTGACATTTTATTATTATTATTATTTTTTTTTTTTTGACTTGAATACTTTGTTAAGTATTATATTTATTTTTATTTTTTTGATTGACATATTATGATTACTATTTTGTTTGACACAAATATTTACTTTGTAAAGTATTATATTTTTATTTTTTTTTTTTTTGATTACTTAATTATTGTAAATGTGAGGACTATGTGGGTTATTATTATTATTTTCTCCTCCTTTTTACAGTAATTTTCAACGTTGTCTGACAGTTTGAGTACTTTTGCGGCCTACCCAAATGTCTTTTCTTTGGTATTGTTCGTCATGTCATTGAGCTCCTTAGTGGTTTTTAAGTTGAGCTATTCGACTATTGACAAATGCTTGCACTGACTGGACAGGTCCACTCAAATATGTTTGGCTCTTTCTTCAAAAGACCACTACAGACACTAAGCTGCATGGTCCTCATATAGAATAATGTGAATGCGAGAACTATGTATGTCGTTATATTCATGTAGATTTTATGATTGTCTGGCAGTTTGAGTATTTTTTGCGGCCTACTCAAATGTCCTTACTTTGGTATTGTTCGTCGGTTCGTTGAGCACCTCAGAGTTCTGAGTTGAGCTTCGCGATGACTGACAAATGCTTGCACTGTCTGGACAGGTCCACTCGAATTCGTGTGTTGCTTTCTTCATAAAGCTCATCCCAGACATAAACGTACATGGTTCTCATATGATCTAACCAGTCCACATTGTATGGATTTGAACACTAAAAGAGACTTTGACCTCTGAGTTTGTTTCGGTGTTTCTTCTCAGGGTAGTCAGCTAGGAAACACCGGCCTCATCTAGCTTAAACTAACAAAAAACATTGACGTGTAAAAGTGTTCCTTGTAACCTATTTACTGAATAAACATCATTTATCATTTATCATTTATCATTTAATAAGTGACTATAGGTACTTCTGTAATAAATCGCTTAGGAATGCTCATCATAACATATTAATTGTTAACTAGAATGTCCTAAATATTTGAGATTAACCGTGACATTTCGGTTGCGCTTGTCAAGAATAGGGTACAAAAAAAATGGCTTATTTTTTTAAATTAATTGCTACAAAAAAGTAACTTAGTCCAAAATCGTAAATAGAATGAATTTTTCAAATTCGTTCAGTATAAAGTAAATTCGAAACCTTTCAAATCTGGTGGAAGGGGAAACTGTCAAGTCACAGAAAAAGGATGCGAAAACTGGCGTATGACGTCACCATTTAGTTTCGCGCGTACAAAACAGATAGCGAGATTTCGCTATCACGCGGGCCCACTCTTCCTTATACCAATATTTGAAATTCTAATTGATGCTTCATTTAATATAATGATGCTTTTTTAGAATAAGATAATTATATTTTTAGTGTTATTCGTTGGTTCAAATTTTTTTACAAAAATAAACACAAGTAAATACCCTATTCAAATTAATTCAATTCAAAAATTTTTACGGGTTAGTAACAGTGTCCTTAAAACTAAGTGTTAGTAAACAACACGATACGGTAACACATGCAACTGACAGCAGCGAACTATATACGGACAGTCCACTCTGTCAGCAATCAAGGTCAAGGTCATGGTCAAGTATTATGACAATACCTGACCCTGATATCCTGACCCTAAATCGGTGTCAAATAACGAAGAAATGAAATACAAACACCGACTTCAGAAATTAAAGTTATGTTTTTGTTATGTTTGTTGTGTTTGTTTGTTTGTTATGTGTTTGAATTTTTAGTGTATTTTCTTTTTTGGAAGTCGGTTGTTTTTTTTTTTGTAAAAAACTTTTTTTTTTCTAAAAAGGCAGTGCGAGAGAAGGACGGCTTTAGATATGAACTAAGTTAGAGTTGTCAAACTTGTTTACGCAAGGCGTTAACTAGTTTACCGTATTTATAGTCGTTATGTTTTTACGTGTACACTTAATTTATATGGAAATACTAGCTGCGCCCCGCGGCTTTACCCGCCTGGACTGGAATAAAGGGTAGCCTATATGTTAATCTAGGCTATAAGCTATCTACATACCGAATTTCATTGAAATCGGTCCAGCCGTTTGAGCGTGAAGAAGTAACAAACATACACACTCACAAACTTTCACATTTATAATATTAGTAGGATTAGTTCAACACAGGACAGCTCTAATTAACGTCCGTCTTTGTCTTATTTTATTAGAGAGAAAAAGATAGCGATAGCCTAAATAAAGTTTAATTGGTGCACAACGGAATCGGCACCAATAAAGGTTTGTCTTTAAAGGGTGGGAAATTAACAAATGTTTTCTCCCGCTCTGTGTGGAACGGGAGGGCGTGTCAGACTCTTACTGACTAAAACCAATCCGTATACCTTCAGTTGTCAGTGCCAGGGCTACGGTGACTGGCAGATCTATACTACTAGTATTTCGCTCGAAGTTCAGTGTTAAGGCGACCGTGCCCATAACAGATATCAATTTGTTCTCGTCTCGAGCATTCCGTGATTACAGAGACTCATTTAATATTGAAAACAATTTATTCCATCGTTGATTCAACCTACATATTAAAGCTTTTAATTAAACCAAGTCTGTACCAACGAATATTTAAATTTCGTTTCAATCACGTTGTGTTTTCACAAGGGATTCCAACTTTTGGGTGTGATTGTAGGGGACGCTTTTGTCCTGTGGGTAGTTGGGAAAATTCAGTGGATGAATAGATATTGTATCATTGATAGGCTTGCGCAAGACAATCTTACTATCTCTCTCTATCTCACTTACTATCTCACCTGATAGTAAGTGGCGATACGGTCGCAAGGAAGTATGCTTGTCTAGACGTAACCTATTTACTCTTGGCTTAAAGACCCCCAGGTTGTAGCTATCAGAATATAGTAAACATACACTTCAGCGGATAAAGCCTATAAACATTTGTTTAGCAACAGTTGATCAACGTTGTTGATGAACGGCGAGAATGCTGCTGGAAACTTTGTTTAAATCAATATGGGTTGTCTACACACGCCAGTCTGCATTAAAATGTTGCCCGAGGAAGTAGTGTTGTTGTGTTCTCTGTATCTGATGTGATGACGCGACTGCCACGTTTATAATCAGGTGCAAACACGTCCACACACGTCAACATTTGTTGATAAACTCATGTTTTCGCTCGCCGGGCGTCAACTCTGCAACATGGCGTGATCGACTCCGCAACACAAGTGTTGCCCGCAATATGTTGACAGCAACTCGGCAACATGTTTATGCAACCATGTTGCTTAATAAATGTTTACCATGAATACGAGGCTTAATTCCATTTCAAGATAAACAGATAAACTGCTCATCTTTAAACCTAGATTGTTGTAAGCGCAACTTAAATTGCTATAACGTTATAAAATCAGCATATATGAGAGAGATACGGAGCTATAGAGGAGGAATAGCACTAGGTATGTCTTTCTCATACTGGATTAACCCGCCCCACGCCCAATTAGCAGACATAATACATTTTAATGATTATCTACACACATTTTTTTTGTGTCTTATACTATGTTTCAGATAAATTTGCAATAAAGTACATTGACCTTTCCCTAATAACTCTTCGTAGGTGAGCAATTAAATATAAATCGTTTTTCATTATTAGACAATGTTAAGGATCACGAGAGATGTTGACTCGGGACAGCTTTGAGTCATTAATTCCGTTTTTCAAATTAAAAATGTCAATAAATGTAGGTGGGTCAATGACCGTTATTGCACGTTTATTTGGAACAACCTTTAGGCATTCTTTACCAGTCAACCAAGGGTGGTGAAAACAACATGCTTTTGTGCTTTCGGTATTTATTTAGTCACGTTTCTTTTTCCGAAGTTCCAAAGGTTAACTTTTTTCACTATAAATTTTCTTTATTAGTTCCATAGCATGACATATAATACCCACTGACAAGGCTGCTTACTTCATAATGAAGTTCTTAAAGAATTATGAAAAAAATACCTACTTACTTTTTAAGCTTCCGTACCCGAGGGGTCCAAACGGAGTCTTACTGCTGTCACTCACGTGTCCGTCTGTTTGTCTGTCCGCCGTCTGCCCCAATTTTTTTTTCGAAAAATTTTTGAACATCCCATTGACCTATGAACTTGAAAGGTGATAATGTTTATTATTACCTACGTATATTTTACTGACCGATACCAATATATTAATAACTCAGATTTTTTATTTGGTACGGAACCCTAAATGTGTGAAGTCCGACACGCACTTGGCCGGTTTTAAGCAGGTAGGTGGTAGTAGGTTCAGTTTATGTTTGCACTTTTCACTACCAGGAACCTGGGAGCAACGTCAAAACAAAACAATAAGTACGAGTACAACATGAAACAACACTGTACCGACCTATCCGATGTTTTCCGCACGCTAACTTCAACTAACCTATTTGTTCGCTACTTGTTGCTATTTGCACAAACTTATTATAATGTTTCGAATTTCTAGGAATTATGTGTTAAAATTAGAATTTAACAGTGATTTTACGGTTGCTTCTGGCAAGGATAGAACATTTTAGAAGTTTATTCTCGAAGCATTGCCATGGGATTTCCTTTTGGATAGAAGCCAGAAAATCTGACACCAGTCTTGCCAAGGGGTGGTGTTACCCAGTTACTGTATTTTGAAGGTCAGATAGGCGGACGCCCCATGTAAAATACTGGTACTCAGCGGCATCCTTTTAGTCTGGAAACCGATCATAACATAGGTTGAAGATGATGATAAAGTTGGTTCATAGTAGTAGGACATCCAAGAAGGTCGCTTGAAATACCATAAATCATACCTGGGCGAATGGAACGTTTCCACGTCATGTGAGTGTGTGTCTTGAAGAAATGGTATGTGCGAAGGAAATACAGACTCTAAAAGTTTGTTCTGTCTCCAGCTTGATAAGGAGGGAAGTGGAGACTATGTTTTTCCTACCCCTTATATAATTAATTTCGTTGCAGGACTCAAGAAAGTTTAATCGTTTCTCCAGAAGTCGCGGAAAAAATCGGCATAGAATTTCTGCGGCTTGGCACTCAGGCAACTGAACCGAGTTGCTTGTTTTATTCAGTAAAAGTCTGACACGCCCTCCCGCTTCACCCAGAGTGGGAAAAGTCATTGGATGATTTCCCAACCACACAAAAAAAAAGGACTCGTCGAGCTTCATTGCCCCGGCGTTTTCTGGTGGTCGCCACTGTTGATTCTGGCTTTCAGGAATTGCAGTGTCGGAATAGTGTGACTGGCTTGTAGACTCAAGAACTACATACACCACTGAGTTACACACGCCTCCAGTTAATATAGTAGTGTCAAACTTACTACATACATAAATACATTTCCCATAATATTTATGCCACTCTATCAATAACAGAGTTGTTAACATCATTCATAACTCGTTATGATGGTGTAACGACTTCTGTACCACATTTTATTGGCTTCGGCGAGTCATACAGTAGTATAAGAGTGAAATATTGCCATGAATATTTGGCACGTAAGTACCCACATACGAGTCGTTTCAAAAGTTTTACCATACAGTTTAGTGTAAGGTGGCCTTCCGAACTTATGCAATGGAAGATGAAATGTAAAACAACATCTAGGCTTTATTTCAACGTGTGATAAATGTATGTTACGTTTGGTGTTGACGCTCTGCACATGTTAGGGTCATAGCACGCATATCAACTCGGAAAAGGATCACCATCATATCGCCTTTCACCTTGTCGTCAAACAGGCGTCAACATAATGTAAGCACGTAACCAAAGCGGATCACCAGCTCCGGTACGTCGACTCGGCTACGGCTAGGCGACGACGCCGCGCTTACGGCTCACAGACCGCTGCTGTTTGAACTGGCTGGCACACAGTTTGAATCTGTTTTGTTTGTTTGAAATCTAACCAACAAATTCAATAAAACACGCGCGCAACCTGACTGGAAGTTATCTTGTGAATGACATGACAGCACGTTCGGCTACAGTAGTGAGCTACAAACGCTGGGACGATGAGCCGTAAGCGCGATGATGACGAGCCGTAAGCGCAAGGACGACGAGCAGTTAGCATGTTAACTGCAAGTTGACCAGCACGCACCGCACCGCGGTTCGAAGCCGACTTCGAGCAATAGTTGGACTGTGTGAAAGAGGATAGGTATGGGTAAAAAGGGGGTGACTACAGAGATGACGACTAATAGAGGAGTATGAAAGAAAAAGACATGTTGCGGCGACCCCAAATAAATTGGGATATGGGCAGGAGAATGATGATGACTTTGACAATCTTCTTCGTTGATGGAATGTCACTTTTTCATTCCTAATTCTTCCAATGCGTCCAGATATGTTTTTAGCGCATTGTGAAGACTCAAAAACGTCCTAATTGGGACGTTTGATCATAATGTATGCCTAAAACAATTGTAGCGCAATCGTTTAAATGATAGCTATCTCTTTCACTCACATGCTTATTCTATATTTTGTACTATTCATTAGCGCAACTTGTCAACATGGGTGCAACGCGAACAGATTTTAAACGTCGGTTACTATGAACGTAACATAATTATCTTGTGTACAATATCATCGGATGCGTCAGACATAAGTTTTCTTTTTTTTATTGTTGATAGGCACGCATTTGACCACTATCTCACCTGATGGTAAGCGATGATGTGGTCGAAGATGGAGCACGCTTGCCTAGAAGTAACCTATTCGCTCTTGACTTAAAGACTCCCAGGTTGTAGCTATCAGGAAACACAGTCATTGCCATTTGATCTCTGTGTGATGGTTTGGAATATATTTCGGTAATTGATTAATGGAGCGTATGTTACTGGATATTCACGCTGATTAATTGAAACATATTGAACATAATTGGTTAAATGTATATTGGAAACTCCGTTGATTGATTAAGTGTGTTTATCAAAATAAGGCAACTCATGTTGTTACCATATTGTAAAATCAATATTCGAAACATTAATAAATTCAATAGCTTTGTAACTAAGCAATAGAAACCAACAAGCTTTAGTTAGTAAACAGCTCTGTATGCCACCACTGTACACAATTATTTAGTTAACCACTACAAATTAAGAAGAAGAATGGTTCAGACTCTTACAACATTCTTCTATTATATTCTACACTAGCGATCGGCCCTGGGTTAACACGGGAGTAAAATGTTTTGAAAGGCACGTAGCGCCGTTTCATCATTCATCATTCTCCTGCCCTTATGCCAATTTATTTGGGGTCGGCGCAACATGTCTTTTTCTTCCATACTCCTCTATTAGTCGTCATCTCAGTAGTCACCCCCTTTTTACCCATATCCTTTTTCACACAATCTAAATATCGTTTCTTTCGCCTTCTTTTACTCTTATAGCCATCCACAACCATACACAAGACATTTCCTCACGACATTTTCTTCATTCCTCCGCATCACATGCCCATACCACGACAACCGATTTCCACACAAATTTTCAGTCAGCGGTGCCACTTTCAGACTTCCTCTTATATACTCATTCCTAATTCTATCCATGCGCGTAACACCACACATTGCTCTTAGCATTCTCATCTCAGCTGCATGCAAAAGCTTTTCATTCATCCCTTTTGTGGCCCAACATTCTGAACTTTACAAGACAGCAGGTCTGACCATTGTTTTATAAATCGTAGCGCCGTTTAGCGTCATTAATTATATATAGCATATATCACTCAGGAATAATGCAGTTTTGTACTGGTGAAAGAATTTTCTAAATCGGTTCAGTAGTTCCAGAGATTACTTCCTTCAAACAAACTTACAAACTTTACCTCTTTATAATATTAGTATAGATATCCCTATTAAATACGTATTTCATTTTTATATAATGCGCATGTAATAATGCTAGGCTCGAATGAATAACCCCAATAACATGAAATTAGAACATAATTGGAGACAACCAAAACGTCATCTATGTATACATATTTTTTGTTTATTTTTTTATTAAAAAAAAAAACATACAGACGAATTGAGAACCTCCTCCTGTTTGAAGTCGGTTAAAAATAAGAGCTTAATTTGTACGCGAACCCAAAATCCATCATTTCACCTGAAAGACATCTACTGATCGACATTTATGACTCAAGCGGCTTGGCGCTTCAGCTTCTCACATCCAGCACAACACTTGAGGCAATCAATTTAAAAACATTTATTAATATTTTAGAGCCATAGTACATTAATTCTTTAATTTGAATCTCATTCAACAACCAAGATTTTTCAACCAAGATTTACCAATTTATAGTTCTTATTGGATACCTTCCCTGGTAGTAATATTCAAAGCAGACCGACCATACAGGAAATATTGCGGGTAGTTAGCAGTAGCAATAACCCGCTTTGCTACGGCGCCGGCTGCAGAGAGATAGGTACATGCATGTCATTTCAACTTAACGGTCCTCCTGGGACCTGCAGAGAAACGTATCGTTCAGTCACGTGTAGGTAGGTACCACTTTACAACCATTTTAAAACTGGAACGGGCATATGTGTGCATTTTGTATCTATCCAGGTTTTAGTAATATACAGGGTGTAATGAAATGGTGTGGTCATATTTTAAGAACTGCATCTGCCTATCGATATCAACAACTTTCTTCAAGAAAACCTGAGGAAATTTTCAACCCATACAAATATTGATCAGCTGATGATCTGCTGATGTGATGTGAACTGATGAAGATATTGTATGGAAACTCCAATTCTTTTTTGGGTTTTTTATATTTTTTCTTGAGAGAAAGTTGTTCATTTCCATGGGCAGAACCGGTTCTTAAAATATGAACACACCTTTCCGTTACATCCTGTATAGGTTTAAAGAAATAGTGGATTCGCGTGAATCTTCTTCTTAGCGTGTTGATGGTATGAAATATGATAAAAAACAAATGTAAAATAATTTAAAAAATGTCAAGAACCCGACTGAAAAAAAAACAACTGAAAAGTTAGCCTTAAATCTGATTTATCAATATATTGGTATTTTTTAGTAAAATATATGTTATAATAAACATTATCACCAAATTTCATGTTCTGTCCATGGGAAATTAACAAATTCTTCGGAACAAAATTTTGTGACAGATGGACACGTGAGATAGCAATAGGGCTCCGTTTGGATCCATCGTGTACGGAACCCTGAAAAAATAACTTAAACATGGTTTTTTGATTAGGATAGATGAGATGTATCCAACATTTCTACTAAATTCAAATTCATTTATTTACCAGAATGTCGGTTTACAAAGTATGATCTTAAATCTATGACGGCCCCTTTACATTCTACCATGATTAAATATGGTGTGTAAATATTTTATTTAAGAAAAAAGACAGTAACAACATAAAAGACCTCATGCATTAGGATTTTTAAGGAACAAATGAATTAATTGATGTCAGAGTTCTATATACCTATGTCAGTTCAAGAAATAAAGTTTTAATGTACAGTCAATTTAAGAATATTATTATAAATTATTGTAAATTGTAATATTGATAATGTCATAAATATTATAAACTTAGTGTTGATTCAGTACATTTTGAACATTAATTAATTATTAAGGTATATACCAATATTCTAAGTATATTTCAGTTTCTTTCTCCAACAAAAGAATAAAAAAAATAACAATTAAACAGAAACGTAAGTAAACTGGAGTTTAGGGCTAAGTACCATCCCAGTTCATTAGAGAACTTCTAATTTAATTTGTAATTGATTGGATTCCTAGAACGCGTGTCGCTTTGATTGAGTTTGTTGGAACAGGTGTCTTTTTGAATGTTTTATGGATAACGGGAAACGATCAATTACCTCGTGTTCATTGTTTAATTTTATAACAAAATTTTGTGTCAAGTACTTCTTTTAAAGAAGGGACATTGTCTTTTATTTATCTATTGAACTGTGTTTCATCTGCTTCCCAGAGTTTTATTATCATCATAATTTCAACCGAAAAACGTCCACTGCTGGAGATAGGCTTCCAGATAGACCAGACATAGGTCCTGTGCGTTTATTTTTCAGCAGAGTTGCTTATCCTCCATCAGTACCCTACGTTGTTTCCTGTTGAATTCAGTTTAGGGCTGAAAAGGTAACAAACAAAAAATAAAAAGTGCAAAATAACTTTAAATTCGGAAGTCGTTTTCCTGGTTTTGTGTTTTCGTTTTTTGACACCGACTTCCGAATTTAAAGTTATTTTGCACTTTTTTTTGGAAGTATTGTAAAAACAGTTTTATTTTTTACTTTTTATTTGTGGTTCCCCATTAAATTGTGGTAACAATACATTGGCATACGATCGCAGCAATCGTGAGTCATTTGCTGCTAGACATTGAAGAGTTCCACTGTCTATCTTCGAAGATCTTCATCAGAGCTTTATGTATTATTTACGAAAAATATGCATTTGAATAACGAAAACCCCATCCATATCTGATCAGTAGTTTTCGAGAAAATCACAGACAAACAAGATACATAGATACATACGGGTCGAATAGAGAACCTCCTTTTTTGAAGTCTAAAACTAATAAACATAAACTTTCGCATTTATTATATTAGTAAGGATTAAGACTAGTTAGGATTATGAGAAAATATTACCAATTAATAAAATATTATTAATATATATATTGATCCAAATCTACATGTACCGATGATTAATAAAATTATAATAAAAGTATATCTTTTTCGTCAAGATGATGAGTAAACATTATATAGATAATCTTGCATCATTTTACACCTTGATATTCTAGATCTCGCTAAAAATATAATTTATCTTAGTTACACTGAAATATCAAGCCTACCTCCACATTATTCCAAGGCAACAATCTTATACTCACATTCCCATTAACTGAGATGAATCTTCATAAATATTGATAACGTCGTTACGCAAAGTTTCGCGTTTCCAACGCAAACGCGAACGTTAATGTTAAGAACTGTCAAATCACGCTCCCCTAAAAACAGCTTGACGTCAGTACCAAGGCCTGGTGATTAAAATGTAACCTTATATCCAGAATGTCACTAGAGCTTGCAAACAAGAGCATCCGACTTGCTAAGACTGGTGACCCTTTCATAAGCGGTAGCGGGCTGTGGTAGATGGATTTTAGATCTTCAATTGCTAGCAAAATAAGTCTGCCTGGACTTATGGGGAAAAGACCAGAGAGTATGGGATTTTTACCCCAGTGATCACCATCTGTGTAATTTATCTATAATACGTATGTATTTAGAAATATATAAGTATGTTTATCAGTTGTCTAGTACCCATAACACAAGCTCTGCTTAGCTTGGGACTAGATGGCGTTGTGTGATAGTTGTGGGATATTATTATTATTATTATCTTTACATGGGGGTCCCGTGACCTCTTGGAAGACCACCCCAAAACCACCGGGCCTGTATGCAACGCTTGTGAGGGCACATTCCTGGGAATGACCTTATTACCTACCACACAATTATCACTAAAGCCCCTTTGTGCACCCTTTGTGCCTATTGGCCTAGCTCTGTTCAGTCTCCAACTTGGTAAAGAGGGAAGTGGAAATTATGTTTTACGAGTACCTCCTCCGCTGTTTTTTTCAGATTAATGTCGTTGCGAGATCCAAGATTGAGATTGTTAACCAGTATTTTATTGTCTCACTGCTTTTAAGGTGGTCGCTACTCTTGATCCTGGTACACAGGAGTTGGAGTTTATACGACTAGTGCGGTGGCTTTTTCCATTCAAAACCAAAATTAAAAAACCCTACGCAAAAATCCTTTAAAATTTAAAAAAATATTTACAATGCTTTATGTATTTTGTTCTAAGCGGCCTCGCGTCGTTGGGAGAACGCTAATTTTTAGGGTTCCGTACCCGAAGGGTTACCAACGGGATCCTATTACTACGCTTCCACTGTCCGTCCGTCAGTCAGCGGGCTGTATCTTACGATCCGTAATAGCTACACAGTTGAATTTTTCACAGAATATGTTTTTTGTTGCCACTATAGAAATACACGCTGTGTGAAAATGTCAACTGTCTACCTATTACGGATTATAAGCTCAAAAAAAAACCAAAAAAAAACACGTTTCTAGAAACGTGTTTTTTCAGTTTGTGGTACGGAACCCTTCGTGCGCAAGTCCGACTCTCACTTGGCCGATTTCTTTATTTGAATTTTAAGTGAATAAAGAAATTATTCACTTAGCGGTCCATACCAGGTCCGGTCCAGTCCAGGTATGTGGTCTAAAAAGGCGTCTGATCACAGACTAAGCTCACGAGATATTATTGGTGACTAATTTATATTATCCAACAAAGGATCAGGAAGTAAATAGCCTATTGGGTATTAGCTAATCTCAGACGATTAGTAATATTTGATCGAGAAAATTAGATGCTACAAAATAATAACCGCAGCTACGAGAAATATCAGTTATGATGGTGACGATGGCGTTACGTGGGCGGATTGAAAACGAATATTTAAAAATACATATTACTACCTTCTGCCAGCAGTTTTGCCCGCATTGAATTAATACATCCCCCACTATAAATTGTAACCTATGTGCTATTTCAGACCATAATCTATCTTTGCGCCAAATTTCATCCAGATCTGTTCAGCCGTTTTGACCTGATTTAGTAACAGGCATCCAAACTTTTGCATTTATAATAATAAGCAGTAAAATAGTGTGCAGTATGGAAACTCCTGCGCCGTTGCGGACCTCTGGTAGGTGCTATCACCTTTGCAACAGCTTTTCAAAAGGAGTGTTGCCACTTAGGGACTAGTTATAACCCAGAAACTTTTCTATTATCGCCGAGCGCGCGTTCTCGGCGCGTTGGACGCTCGTCAAACGCAACAAGCTGTTCACAGTTTTGTTGTTATTTTTGAACCCTCAATATGCTTAGTTTCTTTTAAGTTTTGCGCACGCCCTTGGATGCACTTGATGTAATTTGTAACATAGAAATTCATAAAACTTTATTGAGCACCCAAAATGCAGCGTTCCTTCTGAGCACCTTGGGCGACTGTTATAACTAGTCCCTTACTTAACTTTTGGAATTTTGTATTTGACGTTGTGAAATAAATTATAAAGATTGTAAGTACTTCGAAATAAAAAAAAAGATTATTTTCAACATTTTAGTTAGTTATATTTTGAATTCGCCTCCTTAAACCCTTTATTTTGAAAAAAAATAAAGTTGACGAACTATATCAAGTGTATAGTATACTTGATATAGTTCGTCAACTTTATTTTTTTATTTTACACAATATGGCGTCTGTTTGTTGCCATATTGTATTTTGATTACTATCATGTTTTTAGTAGCACTCGCAAGATTAAGATGAATCAATTGACGTAATAATTATCAAAATCGGCCCACGCGGTTGATCTCTATAGTGCCACAAAGGAACAAACATACCTACATACATAGGCTGATAAACACATTGTCATACCTAGTCTTTTCAATACACATGATCCAACCCGACCATAGTGATTGGTTTGTTTACCTCAATACTCCAACAGGTGGATCTACATAGGCTCATCTTTCGCTCGAAAATCCGTGGCTCATCTCAACCTGTTGTGTGCCTTTGTTATTTTGCAAAATAAAGGATTCATTTTTTCTGTGTATGTAATGCTTTAACAAAAATCGCTTCAGCCCAATCCGAAATCGTGGCCGTAAAAAGCAAGGAGTGGTGGCCATATTTGAGCAGCGCTAATTGTGGCTCGCAGCCGCTGAGCAAACATCACGACAACGGGACTACGGGACAGACTCGGCTAATTTTAATAATAGCCACCACAGACCGCTGAGATACCTTAGTGGCCACTGATAGAGACGGTATTACCAAAATTTTCCATAAGAACCAAGTATGTCAGTGAGTCATCTTTAACGTAGAGCTGTTAGAGAAATGCCACGAAAGCCCTATCGACCACTAGACCAAGCGTCGTAAGTGGAAATGGATTGGTCACACTCTCCAGAGGTATTCCGATCACATTCCTAAACAGGCTATGGAGTGAGATCCTCAAGGAAAATGAAGCGTGGCCATACCCGTCAAACGAAGCGAAGCTCAAGATCACTCGCTTACTAGGGAACATAGGATCCTAAGTCAAGTAAGTCATGTGACTAAGTGTCACCGTTCATCCATACTCATTGGCGGACGATGACACTTCTTACTAAAGCTATCTCTCTCTCTCTAGCCTTGTCTTATAATTACTTGGGATGAGAATAATAAACGAGACTTCTTGAGTTTAAACTGAACAATCGATTATTTGGAAAATCACACGCAATGTACAGTATATAAAACGACATGACAGATCGCATACCTAGTAGCGCCATCTGGTGTTATATCGGAAATCTGAACAGGCAAACACTCATAGCATGTTCAGCCAAGTTTTAATATAAAATGTATTCCAATAATATTTGTGGTTGGCTTTCTTAGTCATTCTTCGCCAAACATGTCTGTGCTGAATGGTGGAGACAGCCAAAACTTTTGCTCAGTGCAATTGTCCAGGTAAGTAGCAATCTCTAAGTACAGTGTTCTTTGCTCTGTGGCCACCCAACACGTACGGAGATAAGAGCTTTCAAAGTCATTTGGGTAATGTTAAAAGAAGGCCGTTGGGCTCTTAATATTACTCAAAAGCCCATCTTGTTTTATTTTGCAAAGTTAATCGTAAATAGAGTTAGTAAGTGATTAAAAAAAAATAAAAGTTAAGCAGTTGCTAATTTGAACAGTTAGTGTAGTTACAACTGAACAAATATTTTTGGCTGTAGAGAAAGTTAATGCTCAAAAAAATAAAACAGGGGGGCTGAGACATATTACTTTTCTGTTAGCGTTTATGCTAACGCTTCGTAAAAATGTATGGCAATGACATTACATGCGGAAAGAACTGTCACGTGACTCACGTCCAGTAATGTCATTGCCATATATTTTGTACTAAGCGTTAGCGTGAACGCTAACAAAAAAGTAATTTGTCTCAAGTCACAGGTGATTCACTAACTGGACACAGTTGCTTCGATGAGAAGAAACTTGAACGCCAAAAACCCTGCCTGCACCATTTAAGAACAGCGGAACTCTGGGGTCACAAGGGCGCTCAGAGTGGTGACTCTGTCTGCCCAACGAGTGACCCTAAGAAAGATAGTGGCATAGTGTTCACATGCTGCCTTGATTCAGGGGAGATCCCTTTAAAGCCTCGCCAAGGGAGACTTTAGAGAGAGGTCTCGCCTTATAGGCGTTTTACAGAGAGGGTGGTCTTTTAAGAGAGCACGGAACCCCTTCCATGTGCTGATGGTGCGGGTGGTTTTAGTCAGGTAAAAATCACACGCTACCTGGTATTTTTGCCTAAAAGTCCAGGCGTCTTTTGAAGGCGTCTTCCCCCTTAGGACAAAAAATAGGAATATGCACGATTTTGTCGTAATCAACTTGAACAGAGCATGTTTCTTGAACCGTATGTAACTTTACAGTCTGACAAATAAATTTATTTAACTTGATTGGAGACTGGAAAAACGATTGTTATATAACTGGAAAAGCTTAACGAAGGCAAAAAAGAACCGGCCAAGTGCGATTCCGACTCGCACACCGAGGGTTCCGTACAAGCTTGCGGGTATCTAAGTTGTTCGGGAATTGAGTTTCGAAAATTTTTGCCAGAAAAACTTTTTTTTTAATAATTTCGGTAGTTATACGTGGTCAAAATAATTTTAAATCAGTTTGAGCTTGTGCTAATGAGGTCTTTGCATACGATGCCCCACATGACGGTCGCCTCACTTTATAATTTGGACCTGAATTCCTTGTATGGGGACCCTATTTATTGTGATGTAATTAAAAATTTATGTTAGTCAGACTTTCCCCTTAACTTGTGTTATAAGATCTTGCTTCTTGCCAATTTTCATGATTGTAGGACAGCGGGAAGTACCCTATAAATTTCCTTGAGAGTATATGTTTTTTGCGGCATAAACGGCCGTATCTTTTTACTACGTTAACTTAGAAGTTTGATTTTTTCACAGCTTCAAGGGACTGTGTAGACTTGAGAATATGGTTTTAATTTAAACTCGATACCTCCATGCGTTCCCGAGATAAAGGATCTTGACATACGGATAGACGGACGGACGGACAACAAAGTGATCCTATAAGGGTTTCGTTTTTTTCCTTTTCAGGTACGGATTCCTAAAAAGACTTGAAAAGCGGTATGGCCCAGTGATAATGGATTCGACTTACGAGTTGTAGGTCTTTTATTTTTAGATGGTTCGGTCTCTGGTAGGTGTATCCTTTATTTCATTACCATTGCTCTCAAAACTGTGAAAGATAACAGAGTGAGGAAGCCAACTTGTCCTGGAACAAAAAATTTGAAGATATGTGACATGTACCAATCCGCAGTGGATCCGCTTAGTAGATTAAAGCCCTCTCCCTTTCACAGAGAGGAGGCATGTGTCTCAGCAGTAGGAACATTATAGGCTGATTGCGTTCATTTTTTTTTAACTTAAAGGGCACGTAAGTAAAAACAAATTGTGAAAATAATATAACGACAATTGGGTGTTTCCTAAAAAAATCTATATAGTCCGTCAGTTAGATTAGGTACCAGAAAATATTGCTTTTGTCACGTCAACAAAAAGTAAAAACGGTAACGCAAAATTTCAACGCACCGTGCGTTGAAATTTGGCGTGACGTCACACCATGGTACCTACACGTTTTACGTACGTAACGAGACCCCACTCCAGAACTTTGATGCGTTTTATCTTTGTCATTTTTGTTGAATATTCTTTGATAATCTTATTTACGGAGTAAATGGTTTTTTTTTTTTTTTAATCTAAGGAACACTGCTATTTTCACATTATAAAATTGATACCTACACCACCCAACCAACTGTACAAAAGTCGTGCAAATCCGTCTCAAAGCAATATTACAAAACAACAGAAAAAGATAAACAGCCTTATGTTTTTATTTCATTTTCTTTCGTCATAATCTGACGTATTTGGCTAAAGAATTATTATTAGCCAAGACGTACGTCACTGTTACTCCCGGGAGGTATCATATTCCATTATAATATTTTGTTTCGTCAAGTAAAGTGAATAAACACAACGCTGTCTCCGTAAATCCTATAAATATTATAAATGTGAAAGTCTGTGTGTTTTGATGTATTTTGAAGACAAAACTTTTTTTATAAAAATAATACGAGTAATAAATCATTTTATTTTGGACAACTAAGAGTCATTATTGGTGGCAGATACTTCGTAAATCTGTTGAGTAGCCAGTCTCTTCCTCCAGTTTTGTACGATGCCGTCGCTATAGCCTATTCCAAAAAGGTCAAAAGCTTAGGTGTTTTCCTGGACTACAATCTATCTTGGAATGTTCACATTGCAGAAGTAAGCAGGAGGGTGTTTTGTTCGTTTCGGTCTCTGAAACGTCTCCAGAAGTTCCTGCCTTTTTCGACCAAAGTTACTCTCGCTCAGTCTCTTCTTCTACCTCTTCTAGACTATGCTGATGTCTGCTTCCTTGATGCGACTGAGGAACTCCTTGATAAGCTTGACCGTCTGCAGAATTTGTGCATACGCTTCATCTTTGGCCTCCGGAAGTACGACCATGTGTCGGAATTTTGGAAGCGGTTGAGGTGGCTGCCTATTCGGCAACGTCGGGATACCCACATTCTTTCCTTACTCTTTTCAGTTTGTCACAATCCCAACTCCCCCTTGTATCTCCGGGAACGCTTTGAGTATCTTGTTCCAAGAGGAAAGCCTTGCCGCTCATCGTCCTATCTTCTCCTTCGGTTTCCTTCCCACTCTTCTAGTCGTTACAGTGGATCCTTTACTGTTCGTGCTGTACGCCTTTGGAGCTCTCTTCCACTCTCAAACTCTAAGGGATAGCCCTTCGTTGGAGGTGTTCAGGAGAGGAATAAGGGAGCATTTCCTGTCAACATGACCCATAATAATATGTTTTTATAGAATTTCTTTGTTTATATTATAGGTATTTATTATATTTGTGTATCACATATTTGTTTAGTTTATTTAAGCAACAATATTAGATTTTGAGTTTTGTTGTGCACTTATGATAATCATAAGCAATTATGTATTTTTCCCCTTGTGGTTTGCTGTAAGAAAACCCAAACGCTGGGTTAAGCTCGCCTTTGTAATTAACTGTCCCATTGTGTTTTTTCTGTATATGTTTTATGTGTACAATAAAGAATAATAATAAAAGATCCATAAATTGTTAGTAACAGGTTTGCATTTAAACACTATTGTTAGTAACTTAAAGACGAACTATTGAGAAGACCACCCATCAACTAAACGAAATACTAGGGTATAAGTCTTCTCAGATATTGCCTTACTATTGTGGAGGAAGTATCGGCCGCCACGGCCTTCAGGATGCTATTGTGACTGCCTCTTATTCTGCTCAGGAGCGGGGCCGTTTTCTTGCTGATGAAGGCATGATAGTCACGTTGGGTGATTTTTGAAGGCAAGACTTATGGATTCGCGTCACCCACATACTGGTGTTAGTTAGTTTATTTCTTTCTGTAAATCTACCCATTTTATGACTTTGTTTTTGCCTTTATTATTATTTGCCACGAAGCGCTAGCAGGGAAAGTCAAATTATGAAAAAAATCTGTAATGTGTTCGAGTCACCAAGATACAGCCGCGCCTAGTTTAGGATCCGTGGCTAATTTGTAAAATGGCATTGTTAGATTTAATCTTTTTCTTCTTAATTAAATGTAAAATAATGTGTAATCTGTGTATTATAAAATAAATAAATAAACTTTATAAAAATTGTTTGTAGAGATTTTCGTGTAACTGTTGGTTTTCCCGAACAAAATTAATAAACAAATACCGATGACCAGGTGAGGGTTGCGGGTGGATGCGAGACGCCCCGAGGACTAGGCATTGTGGCGACACATGGGGGAGGCCTATGACCAGCAGTGGACGTCTTTCGGCTGAAACGATGATGATAAAGCATGCTCCATCATCGCTTACCATCAGGTGAGATAGTGGTCAAAGTCAAAACAATCCACCTTTTCTTTGGCCACCCTCTCCATCCACATTTATATTCATTATTATTTTTAACCCCCGACGCAAAAAGAAGGGTGTCATAAGTTTGATTGCTATATGTGTATGTCTGTCTGTGTGTTTGTCTGTGGCACCGTAGCTCCTAAAAGGGTGAACCGATTTGAATGCGTTTTTTTTAGTTGAAAGCAGGTTTTCTAGCGATGGTTCTTAGACATGGTTTATCAAAATCGGTTGAGCCGTTTTAAGGTCATCAGCTCTTTTGTGTTTTTAAATGTTCGCTTTTCTTCTACGCGTTGCGCGTTTTTTTTAGTCACATTATTGCCATTCCACCTCTTAACATAGAACATACTTTTGATACTTTTAATCCTGGGAGAACCTGGAGATAATTTTTGAGTTTCAAGCGGGCAAAGCCACTGGAAGAACTAGGTCAAGTGAAAATCAGGTGAATGTTGGGTTTTAGAAGGATAGGTAAGCTTTCTAAGTGTATATTAAACAAAGAAAGAAAAATAAATAAAAATCGTAGAAAATAATCTTGGAAGGATAAAAAAATAAAATAACCTCGTGTAAGTAAAGGTTATTAAAATTGTGGTAAAAAAAAACCACTCTCTTAACAGTATATCATCGCTTAAGGCGGCGATTTCCAAAAACGGTCAAATAGGTGGTTTTTTAAAGCAGTGTACCTCATAAACCGAAAATAATTTTGACAAATAAGAAATTATATTTTGAAGTCCTATGTGCAATAGTGATGGAACTCTAAACATAATGTAACATACTTTAATGCATCAAAAAAATCTTCTAACATACCTCTTAATTATCTTTAAAAGCTTATCCCTTCATTACCAATTATAATCATGAAAAAAATATACCATAAAATTTCAAATGCTGAATAGCATCCAGTGATGGGTTATTTTTTATAAATTTATTAGAAAATCCTAAGTAAATCGATAAAATACTTCATATTTTGCAAAAAATTGCGAGCATTTGTTATAGCGCATTTCTTTCTTTTCTATGCAGTCCGAAAGTGGTCGCGCTTTAGATGATGTCTCGGCCTCAACTTCTAATCCTATCCACACGCACAAAACGTTTTGAGAACACATTCATTGTGCGTACAGCTAGGGAGTGGAATTCCCTGCCGGAGTCTGTTTCCTGATAGCTACAACCTGGGAGTCTTTAAGTCAAGAGTGAATAGGTTACTTCTAGACAAGCGTGCTCCATCTTCGAGCACATCATCGCTTACCATCAGGTGAGATAGTGGTAAAAAAAGGCGAGTAAGTTGTAGTTTAAAAAAAAAACATTACGCATGGGCAATCGAAATACTTAGTGTTTTACATAACCAAACTCTAGGATTTGAACCAATGTTGACGCGTTAATTAAAACAATACGTACCTAGGTATGTCAGTTATTTACAGAAAAGCCACAGCAAAAGCGCGTAACAAAGTATTGTTGCCTTAGTAATTACATTCGCGTTGCAATCGAGGATGCAAAGAAAACCGATAAAATTTACTTAATAGAATTTAATTAATTAATTATTACAATATTAGGTTCGTAAAATTAGGTACGTGACAATTGTTCGTGGTCAGAAACAAGAGTGACTCACCAATTACACTAAAATCAATATTAATCACAGCTATATTGTTCAATCATCGGTCCCACGCCATCGGATTGCTAAGAAGGGGAATCTCACGGTGTAGAGCACAAAGCGCAAATCACTGTCTTAGGAATTTAGGGTTCCGCGAGTAGCGACCTATCATAGTAATAGTGCGTTACTAAATTTTTTACTCAAAATTGTGTTACGTGCTGCCAAAAAGTTTATTTACTCTCCTGAAAAATGTATCTATTAACTAGCTTCTGCTAGCGGCTTCGCCCGCATGGTAAAAGTAGCCTTTGTTTTAATCCAGGTTTATAATCTATCTGTGTGTAAAATTTCACTCAAATCCCTTCAGCCATTTTTGCGTGATTGAAACACAAACATACAAACTTTCGCATTTGTAATATTTGTAATATAAGTAAGATTCCAAAGCTTTCCACCAAACTAAGCTTGAAAGTGGCGGTTTTTGCTATAAAAATAAAAAAAATGTAAGCTAAAATATCGAAAACCTTGTATAAACTACTACTCATACCAGTCTCACGTAAAATTCATGAAATGTCGTGCCTAAAAGTTATTTTGCTTTCATCTGATACACACAGATTTGTGGTAAGATAAATTATATTTGTTAACTTTTTCCGTTTGTTTTTATGATTGTTTAACTCGCGCTTGACGAATATCTGACCTGATGGTAAGCGATGATGTGGTCTACGATGGAGCACGCTTGCCTAGAAGTAACCTATTCACTCTTGACTCAAAGATCCCCAGGTTGTAGCTATCAGGAAACAGTCAACAAAAACCCCGACTATAAAAAACAACTGACAAGATCCGAACAAGTCACTTTTCAAGCAGTTTGATGCAATTGGTGGCAGTTATTTTAATTCAACTATTCATCATCATCGTCTGCCGGCCCTTAATCCATGTTACTTGGGGTCGGCGCAACACGTTATTTTCTTCCATTCTGTCCTGTCAGCCGTGACGCTATCACTAACTCCCTTTCTTTCATATCACTCCTCACACAATCCATCCATCTTTTCTTTGGCTCCCCTCTCCTAACTATTGATTTCATGTTTTATTTAGACATTTTAGTGAGTTACGTTTTTGGAATCGCCTCCTCGAACCCATAGTTTGATACCCCACTTAATTATAGATCGATTTTCATTTTTTCTTATGCACAACATGGCGTCTGGTTGTCGCCATATTGAATATGATTACTATAAATCATTAAAAGTCGTATAACTGCGCCTGAACACATTGCCCTTCTTTTACGACGCACAGTCGGGTAAAAACAAGGACCTCATCATCTTTTTCCACAGAAATAACATAATATTGAGTATATTATTTTATAACCGGAGGTGATAGTTGGTGAACGGAGAGGCAAGTCAGAAATAATCACAAGATATCAATATCAAGGGATCCAGCCCAGGGGTTGTGGATAAGTTTGAAACAGAGTTACTTCGCCCCTGGGCACTCAGGGCAGGACGGAACAGGGGTGGGTTTTAGTCAGTAAGAGTCTGACACGTCCTCCCGCTCCAACTTAGAGCGGGAGATGTCATTGGATGAGGATGATTTCCCACCCCACAAAAAAAAAAGATTTCAAGGGATAACGGCTCCTCTGGTAGTGGTTTAATTATTCTATGGTTATAATGCCCGAAGACATATTATGTGAGGGCAAATTAAAGGATTATTTCGTTAATATGTTAAGACTTTGTGTTCTATAAAGTTCAAGATAAAAAATGGCCGTTCATTTGTAACAAGTCGACCGCTAGGAATTTGTGCGTAAAGATGTTGTAAATTGTGAGGTAGTAAATGTCATTTTTTAATAAACAAGTTTTATGTGCGGTCCAGATTTCAGAAATATTTTATGAATACCTAACTTGTTAATAAAAGGTTGAACATTGAAAGACGTTAAAAGTGATTTAACAGGTAATTTTAAAAAAACTACTACTTAAAAAACTGGCCAAGTGCATGTCGGATTTCGCATATTAAGGGTTCCGTACCAAATATTGGCATTTGTTAGTAAAGTATACGTCATTTTCACCAAATTTCAAGTTCATAGGTCAATGAGAAGTTAAAAATTCTTCGTTACAAAATTTTGTGACAGACGACGAACGAACATACCGACAGATGGACACGTGTGTGACAACAATAGGGCTCCGTTTGGACGCTTTGGGTACGGAACCCTAAAAAGGAGGAGGTACTGCATTTTTGTAAAAGTAATTTCCAAATAGCTCAAAGCGCAAGTAGGTTTTATGCGACGCCATCCTTCATCGTAGCACCTAGGACAGTGCTACGGCGTAGCTCGCATTTTGCTACGAAAGTGTCTGCGTTATCAGACAGTTTTATTGTCACTTGTATACTAAGTTTGACAGGCATGTGGCAGGACCTCATTATATCGTGAGTGTAACGAAGCGAATCTAAAAGGAAAAGGCCGTGGCTACCCGTGGGTAGCGTCACATAACAAAATTATCCACAAGGGTCAAATTAAATTGATAAGAGGAACTCCGCCGACGTTCCCGGTATAGATATCTTATGAGGATAAAACATAAAAACGGCCAAGTGCGAGTCCGACTCCCGTGCAAAGGGTTCCGAACAAATCATTTTTTTTTTAATGTTTTTTTGTTTTTAATCAATACACTTCTTATAGGTTTTCTTGTAATTTGTAAGTAAAGAATTGCTTTCTATATTTATTTCAAAATTTTCGGTTTAGTAATTGCCGAGATAAGGGTGAGGGAGATGGTAATATTTCGACTATTTTTTTAAAATAAATTAAAAACTATTGATTACAAAATTCTGAAAAAATAAACTAAAGAGCCTAATTAAGTTCTTTCATTTGATATGTCACTCGTTACAGTTTGGAAAAAAATATTTTTTAATTTTCTTATATGCACTCCAAAAGTGACTGACAGACAGACGCACGAGGGATCCTATAATGGTTTCATTCAGACGTTTGGAACCCTAAAAGTAGTTTTGTTTTATCAAAATTAGCTTCTGTGGAGTTCCACTAGTTAATTGAATTTGACCCTTCATAATCTAATACTGCATAACATAGCTACGAGTATATTATGAATATTTTCCAAATATAATAAATAGGTTACTTCTAAGCAAGCGTGCTCGTGTGAGCACGCTTGCTACTTGTGTATACATACACACACATGGTACGTTGCTCGTAGAACAGTAATGCCATTCTGTAAAATCTCACCGTGAACACTTAGGTGAAGTGAACGTGAGGTGGGCTGTCAATTCATACAATCAAGGTGGAATGACAGTTTACTTCACGCTCACTCCACCTAAGTTTTCACTGCGAGCTGTGAACAGAATCGACCGGCAGCTGGTCGATGGGGCTGAAAAGTTTTGGAGTGGTGACCGCGTACCGGAAGACGCAGCTTTAGAAGGTTTAACACAAGGTTGACCGATGACTTGGTGAGGGTCGCGGGTGGATCCATACATATCGTTGGATCCACCAAAAAATAAAAAAAAACCTTTTTTACAAAAAAAAACAACCGACTTCCAAAAAAAAAATACACTAAATATTTATAACTAACTTTAATTTCGGAAGTCAATGTTTGTATTTTTAACCGACTTTCGAAAAAGGAGGAGGTTCTATGTTCGACTGTATGTATTTTTTTTGTTTTTTTTTTTATTTCTTCAGTGTATTTTGTTTTGGAAGTCGGTTGTTTTTTTTTGTAAAAAAGTTTTTAATTTTCGCTTCTTAGTTGTTATACCCCAGAACTAAAAACCCCAATAACATGGAACGTGGAATTTAAACATTTGGAGAACACCAAAACGTCATCGAGATATGCATATTTTTCGTTTTTGTTCAGTTTCTCAGAAAGCGCTAAAGCAATTTCGGTAAAATTTATATGAGACCACCTCGGGAGTATATTCTTTCAGATAAAAAAAGAATTTTGAAAATCGGTCCACAACTGACGGAGAAATGCGCGGCCATACATAAAAAAAAACATACATACAGTCGAACATAGAACCTCCTCCTTTTTCGAAAGTCGGTTAAAAATGGTAGCGGTTGGATGTGAAACGCCTGGTCGTTGTGGCGACACTTGGGGGAAGCCTATATTCAGCAGTGGACGTCTTTCGGCTTGAATAATGATGATGAAGCATGCTCCATCGTCGACTACATCATCACTTAACATCAGGTGAGATTGTGGAGTGCAGGGTGCAAAGTCGTTTATAATATTAAAGCACTGATTGGATTTGGTTTTAAAGAGTTAAAGGTTCTTCAAGTTTAATGTAAAATGTCTTAAAGTAAAATATTATGATGTTTTGAATGAACGCGGTCCGTTTGATCTCTGATAATGTACTGATGCTAAAGTATTAATAAACTTGTCAGTTAGATACAAGTACAATGATGAATGGGAGTCGGGCCTCTGGCTACAGGCACTACCGTCACCCAACATAGGTACTATGCCGAGTGACACCACCTTCCGGATCGCTACATGTCTGCGTCTGGGTGCTCCTTGCGGAGCTCCACATCGCTGCCAATGTGGTGAAGCAGTCGACCATCTCGGACACCATGGCCTATCCTGCAGTAGGAGCGCTGGTCGTATGGCACGGCACGCCGGCATTAACGACATCATCCGTCGGGCTCTTGTCACCGCCGGTGTGTCAGCCGTTTTAGAACCTCATGGCCTGGCACGTGACGATGGAAAGAGTCCCGACGGGATGACTATAATGCCTTGGAAGATGGGTAGGCCTTTGGTGTGGGATGCAACATGTGTCGACACCCTTGCGCCATCTCATCTTCTTAGCACGGCGGGCTGTGCTAGGGCGGCTGCTACAGGTGCAGAAAACCTCAAACGGCGCAAATATAACAACCTTATTGGGAGTTATATGTTTGAGCCGTTTGGGGTTGAAACACTAAGGCCATGTCCGAGTGCTCATCGAGTTTTCCGTGACATCAGCAAACATTTAGTCGACTCTTCACGTGACCAGAGGGCTGGCCTTTTTTTCGGCCAACGAATCAGCATTGCCATTCAACGTGGCAATGCTGCCAGCGTTCTGGGCACTTTTCCCATTGACAGCGATGTGGAAGAATTTTTTTATGCCCAATGAGCTATACTCCTACCGGATCTTTTATGCCTCTTGTACATATTTTATTTATTAAGTTATTTATTAATTTAGTATAATATGTATTGTAGTTACAGTAAGTTGAAAATAAATTTTAAAGTACAATGATTGTTGTAAACTACTGCGTTAACATTATCGGTTGCTTAGATCGAACAAGTGGTCCGACGGGAGCCTATCAATTAAAAAAAAAATAGCAGGCGTTTCACTGGTAAAATATCAAAAAACACCATTTTATTTTGATACCCAAGGATCACGGCAGTAAGAAAGCAAAATGATTGATGATAAAGATTCGACGTCTTTTCTCATATTAGAACTTAGAGTAACAGCTTTCGGTGGTATCAATAAAATAAGTTTTTCTGTCCCTCGCAAAGTAATAACGTTTCTGAAGTACTTAGTACGATTCCAAAATTTCTTCTATAAATGATATTTCAACAATGCTTCAGGTAAAATATTTTAGTGAAGGCATTGTTATGATGACAAACTGTTGCTCAGGGTGATTAAAAAATCATTAAATTATTTTTGAACCACAACAAATTTCATAAATTTTTTGTATGTCAGGTAAATCATTAATTTAAATAAAATACATATTTAAACACAACTGCCCCAAAAGGAGGGTAAATTCTCGAGAGTATGTATGTACATAATTATGATTGTAAAGAAAAGAAAGAAATAAAAAAAAATATTTACATTTTTTTTTCTTTTCTTTGGTACACAAAAATTTGAAAAAATGGCAGCATTAAAAAAAAAATTAAATTACCAAAATATAAGTAAGAAAATAGAAATCTAACAATTCGACTGCATAAATCAACTAAAAAGTTACTCTTTAAGCAGATGCAGTGTCGAATGCTATCAGCATTCGACAGCGGGATTTAATGGGTTTTTTTTGCGGATTATACTTGCTTTTTAGAAATGTACCTACACTGATTCATCATCTCTCAAAAACTTCTTATTGTGAATGAGTGTTCTCGTAGTATGGACGTATCGTGAAAATTAGATTTGCCAACACTCATTGCTTAAACCAGTATGTTGGCATAATAATTTTATCTCATCATATAATATTTTTCCCTCATTTAATATTTTGTCTTTCATAACATGTCTACTTCAAGACCTTAAAAGGCTGCCATTTTCAGGCTTATCAAGAGAACCACATTAGTCCTTAGGCTTATTCAATTTAATTTGTATGAAAGTTGTACGATAACTAATGTTAACTTTTTTTTTGTTAGCAGGCTTAATAGCCTGCTTAGTGGTATTCGGTACTAATATTATTTGCTGATTTAAAATAAAAAACCAGCCAAGTGCGACACGGACTCGCTCAGGAAGGGTTCCGTACCATCGTTCAAGATTTAATGCTATGGTAGGTATTACCATTATTAAGATCGAGCAAAAAAAGTGAAAAAAAAAAGTTTCTAGTAGGGTAAATTAAAGGGGGCTCCTCCTTAGTTTTTAATTTGTTTTTATTATTTGTTGTTAGAGCGGTAACCTATTACGGATCATGAGATACAGCTCGCTGATAGACAGACGGACGGACGGACGGTGGAGACCTAGTAATAGGGTCCCGTTGGTTACTCTTCGGGTACGGAACCCTAAAAAGAAATCAAATCATTTTCTATTAGGTAACTAGAACAACACAAACGCACATACACACACATGCACACATTCACACACACTCATATACACTTCGCATGTCACTAACACTACTTTTTACTTAAAATTATTATTGTGAATTTTAAATTTTTGACATCTTAATTTATTAACCGTTTCAATTTCCTTTTAATTTTTGACATCTTTATTTATAAACCATTTTAACTTCTTTTTAATTTTGACATCCCAATTTATTAACCATTTTAATTTCTTTTTAATTTAATTTTTGACATTTTAATTTATTGAATATTTTAATTTTTCTTTTTTTTTTTTTTTCGTTTTAATTTAAATTTTATGATTCATGGACTAACGTAGGTATAACAATTACTAACAAATATTGTGGACCAAAATGTTGTCCTAAAAATTAATTAAATAATAATTATTATTTTTACTACATTGTCAGCGCGCTAATATACAATCGTAAGTTATGTAAAAGTTAAGGGGTGGGAACCTGGTGTCCTGAAACACAGGCCTAGAGCCTAGCTTAGGTACCAGTCTCCTACAGTATATTGTAATTAATTTGTTTTCCTATACTCATTCAAATGTTTGATTATAACTGTATATTGTAGTGAGAAAATAAAATATTATTATTATTATTGCGTAAGGATTTGGTCTTAAAAACTTAATATTTTCATCGAAGTAAGTCGATTAGTGAGGATTTGTTTCAGCGTAATCAGCCTTATAATGTTGTCACCGTTAGGACACAAGCCTCTTATCAAGGAGAAGAAATGGGCCGTAATCCAACATGCGGGCCCAGTGCGGGATGGTATAATGTTACATGTCTGCGCTTTTTTGTTCTAGGACAGGGATGACGAACCTATGGCACGCGTGCCAGCCATAGCACACGACCCCCAGGTGTTTCCACTGCGAGGATCGTCCAGAGGACACCGTGAAGCATACGGTGGAGGTCTGCCCCGCTTGGGCGGAGCCCCGCCGTGTCCTTGTAGATGCGATAGGCGGCAGCGACCTCTCGCGCCCTGCCCTGGTTCAGGCCGTGGTACGGAGCGAGAGGGAATTTGAAGCCGTCTCCTCCTTCTGCGAAGCAGTAATGCTCGCGAAGGCGGAGGCGGGACGCGTGAGAGAGACTCAATAACGGAGTCGCCCTCACGCTCTCAGCAGCAGCCGCCTCAGGAGACGCCTGGGACTCCCGGCGCCGCGAGACGATCTCCGGCCACCGTAGACCCGGGCCTGCGTACGGCGAGTAATGGGTAGCTCGCCGTCCGATCAGCATCAGGCCCGAGAGTCGAAGGCGCGTAGTGTTCCACGCGCACCTCAAAGAGTTGTCAGCATTAAGGACGGGGCCCGTCATGGCCGATGCCTGCCCGGGGGTTCGCCCCTGGGCACTCAGGGCAGGAAGGAACAGGGGTGGGTTTTAGTCAGTAAGAGTCTGACACGCCCTCCCGCTACACCCAGAGCGGGAGAAGTCATTGGATGATTTCCCACCCCACAAAAAAAAAATAAAACACGCGGCATAATAATTCGGGCTCGCCAGTGAGATATTAAAAATCTGAATAATTTGAAACAACAGAAATCACACTGACTTTCTCTATTTAAAAAACATAGTATACGAATTTTTTTGCATAAAATTACAAAGTATTTAAAAAAAAAAAGATTCTTTGGTGGCGTAAGTATAATGTTGCCAAGACGTCAACATTATACTTTTTTAAATATTTATGTCACGTTCTACAATGAAGCTTCGCCATCCCTGTTTTAGGACATGCCGGTTTCCTCACGATGTTTTCCTTCACCGTTTTGAGAGCATTGGTGATGAATTAAATTACATACAGTAAAACGCCTGCCTGGGTTTTAGCCCACGACGTACAATTCGTAAGTCGGGGTTTCAGCAGCTTGAATTAATTTCCCTTTTGTTCACGGCTCTGTTCCCTAAAATTTTGTATTTTTGTTTAACTTATAACGTTAATACGTCAGTTTTTAAAGCTACCAAGACACACCAGTACTTATTTATGCTGACAGAAAAGAATCAAACAAATTTTAAGCCACGACAGAAAGATTTGTACCAGAGTGCAGACATGACATTTGCCTTTTAAAATATAACACGCAAAGCTGTAGATAAAATCTTCACTAAACACTAAAAAAGCACCAAAGACAGCGACTTCGCGAAAGTAGTAGGTACTTTAGCGAAGTCGCTGTCGCATAAAAATCGTATTTACACTTAAAAGGAACGGCTCTTTGGTCGTACTGTAGCAGTAAATTCAGGACATGTCCACGCCATTAAGGACTGTTTATGAGACATTCTTGTTTTTCAAACGTATTCAGTTTTGTAACATGAAGAGGTACATTATCACTTACTTCTTCTTAGCCTGTCGATGGAGAATTTAGTTATTAAATATATTATAATGTTTGGCCTCTAATCTGATTATTGTTAGGAGTGTCTAATGTTATATTTATGTAATTCTCACTGTAAAATCAACTAAAAAAATGTTAAAAAAATAAGAGCCAGGAAGCATTGGAAGGGTTGTGTCGAGGAAGATCTGAGGAAAATATGCAGGAACACTTCTTGACGAAGGGGGGCCAAAGACAGAGTTATATGGAAGAAGATTATTAAGGAGGCCAAAACCTACAAAGGGTTGTAGCGTAAGTAAAATTGCCTATCTGACCTCCAAAACCCAGTGCCTGTTATCATAAACGAGTATACTTAATGATACCGCGGCGTTTAATATTTAATACTTTTTTTTGCGTTTTTAATAATAATAATTAATCTGTGTAAATATAAATATACGAGATAATCATTAATATCAATAATAATAATTAAAATTAATAATTTTATTTAAAATTAATATTTTTATTTAAAATTAATGTTTTTATTTAAAATTAATAACAATAGGTAATTAATAAAATAAATAATAATAATAATTTATTTAATATGAATAATAACAATCTCAATTTTAAATAACAAAATTCTGACAGCTGATTCAAACTGTAGAAGGTTTCCGTTGAGCGGTGGGTGTTTACTATCATGACTATTTAATTTTAACAAAACAATCTGCCCTCTAGCTCAAAATAATCTGTTCTGACAAAATGATTAGCATACCGTAATAGCAAAGCCATATTTCGTTTATCTTCAAACCAGCGACTTTCGTCTTTCAGTATTAAAACGATTAGGGAGTATTTAATCGGATATCGGGTTTATGGAAATCGATTATCGAAGCCAGCCGAGATTAATGTTGTCTGAAATTGGTTGTCAACCATACATACGTAGCTAAGAAGAGGGAATGTCGGTGGAATGTTGGATAAATCGGTTTTTGGCACAGAACACCGAAAAGCCTCGGTGTTCATCTGCTCAAAACGGCATTGTCAACATAACAAAACTTAAAAAAAATAAAATCGTATTGTTATCAGCAAACCGTTGCATTTGATATCCCGAGGGGTTTGCATAAAAATAATTAGTCCACCATCTGTGGGAGTCCACCACATTGGATTAAAAATGATGTCACTTGTCATCAAAACTAAACGTGTAATGCAAAATTGCAGCTCAATCGATTGGGGAAAATTGTTAAAATTTAGTTGCAAGATTTGACTCATATATTGTACTTACTAACTAAATAGGCAAGTTAAACAAAAGTTTGTTAAAATCAAGTGTGTCAGTGAGTGTTGTCGTTAACTCGGGTCATGCGCAGTGAAGAGCTCCGTAGTCGCTCGTTATGATTGAATTCACGGCTTAACGGACAATAAAGATTAAATTAAAAAGTAACAACTTCACCTTCAAGTATTTTTTTTTTAAGGATTTGGTGATTTATACGAAATTTTCCAAACAGGTACATTTTATAAGTTGGGTGACTATTAATTACTCTTAAACTAACAAAGTTACACTTAGCCGTGAGAGTTTTCCATTAAAGTTCGTTATATAAATATGGACAACAAATATTTGTATGACCTACAGATAGCTGTTCCGGTCTGGATGTCTTGTGTATGTGAGTTTACATGTATGTGAACGCACCCACGATACAGGAATAATTCCTAGTCTGGGGCAACGTTAGAAAAAAAAAAGAAAATATACCATCACAATTTTTTTTTATTTTTTCAGATTATTCAAGCGTCCAGGAACGCCCTACTCGAACAAAAGTAATATTGCGCAAACAAATCACTGAATCGAAACTTCACAACCCCACCATGATTTATATATACCCCACATTATAGTACAGGCGAGAAAAATAAAATCTCCACTTTACATGTAAGTACAGGAGCTACCATAAAAAAATATATATATGTATGTCTCGTTTTTGTGGCGTGATTAATATAATCTAAACCTATGCAAAATTGCAGCTTTATAGTACTTTTAGTCTCTTAGCTATGCCTCAGATGGACAGACCGAATCCCTAAAAATTGACTTTCCGTGACAATTCTGATGTTGGTGTCTGCGCACACTACTCTTACTAATAATAAAAAATAACAACATATTAATAACAATATAGAAAAGACAAGGCAAAAAGGTTTTTATCTCAGTACATGCTGCAATATATGCAATAGTGGCGGAGGCGGAGCAACAAAGCGATTCCGTTCTCTGTGGTTCTTGTCCTTGACAAAGGCACAATGTTTTGGAGAGTTTGGTTTGGCTTATTAATGATGGTTGTCTTTAATTAAGATCAATGTTCAGAGAAACCTTCGTTTGTATAGGTTTATGTTGTACTTTCAAAAATGTTACTTACAATTGCTGCTAAGCAGACACTCAAATTTAAATGCAGATGGGCAGAGACTGGAACAACAACAATAGGCCCAGATTTTAGATTTGACAAAACCGTTATTCTTAAAGACCAACCATGTCCAGCACTGTTATACTAGCTTTCTGACGGAACTTCATCGCCGACTATCGCCCAAGTATCTACCAATCCTTTTAGGAATCTGGTTCACTCTAGATAGCGTATTCATCATCATCAGCCTTTTAATGTCCCCACTGCTGGGGCACAGGCCTCCTCGCTGTGAAAGGATGTGGGCGGCAATCCATCACGCGGGCCTAGTGCGGGTTGGTGGATGTCAATAATCTTCGAATTTTTGGTTCGAGGAAATGCCGGTTTCCTCACTATGTTTTCCTTTACCGTTTTGAGAGCAGTGGTGATGAAATAATTTACATAAAGTAAAGGGTCTGCCTGGGTTTTAATTCATGACCTACAACTTGTAAGTCGCGAGCCGTTGCCACTAGGCCACCGATAGCGTTATTATAAAGACGCTTTTACCGAACGTTTCCGACAAACTGGTCTCATGGAACTGTTAAAGACAACGCTGTCAAAACGACCACGACTACTAACTTACTTAGCATTTGGGCCAGAACAGCCGGACTTTGCGACGAATGGAACGGACGGGTGACGGTCGGGTGTCGGATGGGGGACGGGGAATGGGACGAGTGGTTTTGGACGGATGAATGGATTTTGGAAGAAAATACTAATAAACAACACTAACAAATGTTTAGTTAAGATAGGTACTAACATAATTTAATCCTTTTTGCTGTCCAATCATATAATAAATGTACACTTTCTAAAATTGGACATTAATTGTTGTTAGGTTTATTGAAAGCTTTTTTATTGTACTTAAAATAGGGTAGATGACTACAAATTATATTTGACTGTCAGTCAGATTATCAAAAACTATTGGACACGATTTTTTTTAAACGTAAACAAAAAATGAGGACGATACAGTGGGTTGTATTTCGCGTGACGTCAAACCTACGTAAAAATGTACCGCTCCTGTACTTTGGACCGTTTTATATTTGTATTTCTTTATGATTTGTTACAGCAAAAAATACATGTTCAATATTTTTTAACCAACTTTAAAAAAGAGGAGGTTCTCAATTCGTCTGTATGTTTTTTTTTTTTGTTACGCGATATCTCCGCCACTGGAGAATAGATTTTGGTGATTATTTTTTTGTTTGGTAGGTCGTATTACAGAGGTGGTCCCATATAAATTTAATCGAAATTGATTTAGCACTTTTAAAAAAAATCAACATAAACCAAAAATATGTATACACAGATGACGTTTTGGTTGTCTAAAAATGTTCAAATTCCATTTTATTAGGGTTATCCATTAATATTTAGTTTTGGTATAACAACTCATCCTCTCATCATCTTCCTGCCCTTATCCCATGTCACTTGGGGTCGGCACAACACGTTTTTTCCTTCCATTCTGTTCTGTAAAAAAATACAACCGACTTCTAAAAATTGCAAAATAACTTTAATTTCGGAAGTCGGTGTCAAATAAATGAAGAAACTAAAAAATACAAAGACTTCCGAAATTAAAGTTATTTTGCAATTTTTATAAGTTGGTTGTATTTTTTGTAAAAAAAAAAATTGTTAATATAACTTCCGCACTAAATATCATTAATATTTTTGATAAATGATAAATAAATGATAAATGATTTTATTTATGTAAGTAGGTTTTAACAACACTTTTACACGTCAACATTTCTACCCCTTTGATTTTTTTTTGGGGTGGGAATTTATCCAATGACTTCTACCGCTCTGTGTGGAGCAGGAGGGCGTGTCAGACTCTTACTGACTAAAACCAACCCCTGTTCCTTCCCGGCCTGAGTGCCCAGGGGAGCGGTATCTCTGTTGCGAATTTATCCGCTACCCTTAGGCCATAACATTTGAACCTGGATTCATCCCTATTGCTTTCATTTTCTGCCTCCATGCAGGCCTTCAATCTTATCGAACGAAGGTTGACTGGTCGATTAAAGTTTGTCGAAAGTTCAGCCACAAGGCTTTAGGTTTCACAAAGATGCAAATTAGAAACTTAAGCTACAACTACTGAACCCTATTAATCTGTCTACTCCAAAGCGATCTTGAAAGGTGTTACAATATTATTATAAGATAAAATAAAAGATGAATTATTTGTAAAACGTAAGTATGCAGTAGGTATAAATTAGAGTTTGCACTGCAAGATTTGTTTAAAACAGTTAGTTACATGTTTTTTCATACGTCAGTAATGGAGTAGGTGCAAAATAAAAATTGCACACTATGCATCAATCTGCCTAGCTTTTTCCCAACTATCTTGGGGCCGGCTCCCAATCTAACCGGATGTAACTGAATACCAGTATTTTACATGGAGCGACTGCCTATCTGACCTCCACAACCCAGTTACTGGGTAGTACGATACCCATTGGTAAGACTGGTTGTCAAACTTTCGGGCTACTGACGACCCGTAACAACTGTCAAAGATCCACGATTGACAGCCCGGACCAACGGCTTAACGTGTTTTCCGAGGCACCCATCCATGGGCCAACCCCGGCAAGCGTAGCTTAACCTGATGGATCGACCCGTGCGGCTGTTTATTACTTTTGCCACGAGCTCCTCTTCGGACTTGTCCATACATAGTGTGTAATTTTTATTTTGTTACCCGATGTATGTAAGATAAACAAAAAACCGGCCAAGTGCGAGCCGGACTCGCACGCACCGGGTTCTGAACCTTTTTTTTTATAACTATATTAATTATACTTCTTATAGGTTTGCCTATAAGTAAAGAAATAATTTATGTATTTAAAAAAAAAGTGTGTGTGTACGCTCGTAAAAAGTGTGTTATAAAAAACCTAACTATCACAAAGTTTACAAAAGGAAAACAGTCATTCTTCATGGACCACAGACCATAGCTAACTTCAGGGTGTTGGTTCTAGTTAACTTCAGGCTGTAGTCTTTTTGTGGCGGTGTGCGCGCGCATCGTAAAAATTGACTCTCATCATTTTCCCCTAACGCGCCAAAAGAAGTATAACTTCAAAAATAATTAAGCCCAGTGATTTTGGAGACAGGATTAATTTCAATTTTTCATCTATTTTCTTAAAAATAAAAAAAAAGTGTGTTTACTTATGTACGCACGTAAGAAGTTATACTTCTTTGGCGTAACAAGATAAAAAACCAAACTGTCACAAAGTTTACAAAAGGAAAACAATCATTCTTCATGAACCACAGCCTAACTTCAGGGTGTCGGTTCTAGCTAACTTCAACCTGTGAACATTTTGTGACAGTGATGCGCGCGCATCTTAAAATTTCACTCTCATCATTTTTTCATATCGCGACTAAAGAAGTATATCTTTTAAAAAAAGCCAAGCCTTTCATTAGATACCTATGTAGCATGGTACAGTTTGGAAAACTTTTTTTATTTTCAATATAATATCCGATTTTAACCCAAAAAGTGACCCCCCCGTGATGGAAAGACACACAAACATACCAGTGATCCTATAAGGATTCCATTTTTCATTCCTACTTTCGAACCATAAAAATACACAAGTTATCTGATAAACAAAATAACTAACATTGAAAGAGTTTAAATAACAAAAAAATTGTAATATTATTAATAAGAAATAATGACTGTATTGTGAACTTAATGTCAGTAGGTTATAAGAACAGAAGGTAGGAATTGTTAGGGAAAGCCTGTGATGTCTTTATATAGGTCAGAGAAAGTTCAAGTAAAAGGAACACAATTATTGTAAGGAATTGGTTGGACATAGGATTTTTTCATTAAGGTAATGTTAAAGTTACATAAATAACCATTTTGCATTGGGCCCGCGTGGTGGATTACGGCCCACACCCTCTCACAGAGAGGAGGCCTGTGCCCCAGCAGTGGGGACATTAAAAAGCTGATGATGATGATGAAAAAGCTTTGTCATACTGGTTCACTATGTCAATAGAGTTCGTCCTGAGCCAAGTTACATAAATAACAAGTTATTCAATATTTGTACGTAAAGGAAGATGGCATCAGGGCTGGAGCCGCTCTGAAGCGGCTCTTGCCCAATCTGGGGGAGCCAAACGCCTCCTGCCGGGAGCTCTACGCGGGGATCGTGCGGTCCATGACTCTTTTTCGGGGCACCGGTGTGGGCGCGTTCCCTGAGGCAGCGATCAGCTCGCCAGATGAACGCTTCCCAAAGGGTCACGGCGATCCGAATGATTCGAGGATACCGTATGATCTCCCATGAGGCGGCGAGCCTCCTTGCCAGACTGTTGCCATGGGATCTGGAGGAAAAGGTCCTCGCGCACCTATATGTGTGGCGCGAGGAGGTGAAACGCCGGGGCGAAACACGCCGCTGCTGCGACACCTCGCGGCTCGGCGGACAGAGCTCCGGCAGGATCTGATGGCGACATGGAGAGAGCGAATCATATTGTTGTGTATGTCGTTAATTTGTGGCAAATAAATACATTTTCTTTCTTTCTTTTTCAACCCAGCGCTGGGCACCCCACCATTGCGGCGGTAGTGCCCCTCTCTGAGGAGTGGCTGGAGAGGCACCACGGCGTCCTCACCTTCCGCCTGACGCCGGTTCTCACCGGACACGGAAGTCTCGGAAGGTTCCTGTGTGGAATAAGGCGGAGGGAAACGACCGGGTGTCCCCACTGTGATGATCGCCCAGAAGACACGGAGGAGCACATGCTGGAGATCTGCCCCACTTTGGCGGAGCCCCGCCGTGTCCTCGTGGAGGCGATCGGCAGCAGTGACCTCTCGCGCCCAGCCTTGGTCCAGGCCATGGCACGGAGTGAGAGGGAATGGGAAGCAGTCTCCTCCTTCTGCGAAGCAATAATGCTCGTGAAGGAGGAGGCGAAACGGGTGAGGGAGAGGCTACAACAACAGACTCGCCCTCACGCCCTCAGCAGCAGCCGCCGCAGGAGACGCCTAGGGCGGAGGTCGTCGCGAGACGATCTCCGGCGACCGTAGACCCGGGCCTGCGGATGGCGAGTAGTGGGTAACTCGCCGTCCGATCAGCACCAGGCCCGAGAGTCGACGGCGCGTAGTGTTCCACGCGCGCCTCAAAGAGTTGTCAGCAAACACGACGGGGCCCATCATGGCCGATGCCTGCCCGGGGGTTGAGGATAAATTCAAAAGAGTTACCTCGCCCCTGGGCATTCAGGGCAGGGAAGAACAGGGGTGGGTTTTATTCAGTAAGAGTCTGACACGCCTTTCCGCTCCACCCTAGAGCAGGAGATGTCATTGGATGATTTCCCACCCCAAAACTACAATTTCAAAATAACTAAAAACACGCCACATTTTTTATTTTTCGTATATTTCTCTCCTATTCATTTGATATCGATATCATGGAAATGCATTAAAAAGAACTAGTCTGCCATCTTTGGCAGTCCGCCATATTTGATTTAGAATGACGTCACTTAACTCACCATGCATTGTCATCGGCCTTTGATAAGCGTGTGAAATTTCAATTTTAATCCGATGTTTTGAAGTGGGTGGACATCACGTTGAAAGATTCCGTTACATAGATACAAGCTAATAAAAACTAGAGCAACTGAAATCTGTCTCTATACATTTTCACCTGACAAGTATTTACAAAACACCACAATATAAACACGCTCTTTACCTAAATAGGTTAATCCAGTCTGACCAAATACTGCAGGAAATCCTGGGTAAATATTAAATGCTTGGTTTGCCCTATATCCGGCATACATTTTGCTCCTATTAGATTAGGTTTGTATCGACCATAACTGCCGATATCACACTGGTAATTAAAAGTAAACGAAACATTTTGCTGATTTCTTTTAATTAGAAATTGATTCAGGCTTCGTTTAACGCTGAAATAATGTTTTGTATAGTCTCGATTGTGTTGAAATGGACATCCAATCGTTATTGCTTATTAACCCCTCAAGCGTCTAGCGCACACTAAGTGTGCGTAAACTACGTCATCGTCACAGCACACTAATAGGAGCTGTGACAATGACATGGTTACAACCTACTGGCTGTTACAAAAAATAAGTGGTTATTTTAAAAAAAATAATGCTTCTGCCCACAGGTATGCCTACTATGAAGTAAGCACTGTGCAAATGTTTTATAAACTATTTTGTAACATGACTAATTTGTAACTTGACATTTAAAAATATTAGACAATATTAATCTGTATCGCATGACAATTTGATTTATTGTATTTTAACTATCATAAATAAATTTTGTATGCCTCAATGGCGGGACATAGCAGACTTACCTTTAACTAACACACCATTTTATGAAATTTTTTGAATTTGAATTTGAGGAATAGACAACTTTCTTCAAGAAAGTCACAGTAATGTATCACCATTATTTAAATGTCTGTACAAGGTGTAACGGAAAGGTGTGGTCATATTTTAAGAGCCGGTTCTGCACATGGAAATGATCAAGTTTCTCCAAGAAAAAATAGAAAATTCCCAAAAAAAAATTGGACTTTTCATACAAAGTTAAGAAATAAAGACGTAATAATTTTTTTTTAGAATTTCCTCGGATTTTCTTGAAAAAAGTTGTTCATATCGATGGGCAGATGCAGTTCTTAAAATATGACCACACCTTTCCGTTACACCCTGTATACATTTGAACAAATAAATTACTAATTTTGATCAGCTGATGATAACTTTGTTCGGAAAGTACAAATAAAGAAAAAAAAAAATACTAGCTTGAAGACAGTTTTTCATTTCCATAGGCAGAAATAGTTTTTAAATGACCACGCATTTCCATTGCACCCTGTTGTATACAAGGTTGACTGAGTTTAAGTTCTGAATACTGAAAGAAAAGCGTTGAAAATAACGTCATTTTTCGTAGTCATAGTTATCTACACTAATATGATAAAAAAGGCAAAGTTTTAAGTTTGTTTCTGGGCAGTAATCTCTGGAACTACTGAACCAATTTTGAAAATTCTTTCACCAGAAGCTACATTATTCCTCAGTGAAATAGGCTATATTACGCCCAACCAAGTAGGCACGAGTCAGCTAGTTCGAGATAATTTAGAAAAAAAAAACTATGTTTTTATTGAAAAGTCACAATCTATAGATTTACTTTGTCAAGCGTCGCTCCATTTCGGATACCAATCCACCACTTTGCGCATTTGCCACTTCGATACGACCTTCTCAAGGTTAAAATCCCCTTAGGGATCCAGACTAATTTACTGACTCAGTCTTACGCAATAATAATTAAGATAATAATCTGAAAATTGTATTACTAATAAACAAAATGAATGAAATTGTAGTTGTTTGAATAAGGTCGGGCGTCTAGGGACTGTAAAACTGAATAGTCTGCCGAAACAAGGCCTAAATTATTAACAGAAATATATATTATGAACGAATTTCGGTCACTTGGGCACAATTACAAATGATATGGTCACGACAAAATACTGGTTGAAATAAAGAAGGAACAAGATACCGCAAACTTCGCGAATGGTTACACATGCCACTAACAAAATTATAATAGTCATTAATCTTGGTAATGATCAGTTACAGAAATTTACATTTTTTAGTGCGCAATGTATTGTAAATAATGCGATCTCAACGCTCCGCACTACTACTTACCTAAACTCCAGCCGAGCGCGCCGCGCCGCCCGTAGGTATGTACGGTGACATGAATGAACTCTAGCGAAACAGCTGTACGTATTTTATTTTCATTGCTGTTTTTTGTGTAATTAGTGATTTAATTACTTTTTAATTAAAACTCTCATTGGGTTGGATAGGAATTACGATTTTGAACATTCTAAATTAAAAAAAACTGCAGAAAAAAATTAAAAAATTGAGGAAATCGCCGACGAAAAATTCCAACGTTTCAACGTTCAAAATCACTGGTACACGTATGTGCGTTTATGTGCCTTACACATAGATGATAAAAGTTTTATTGGGTTTATTGCACACAGGACCGGTCGTTGTAGTGACACTTGGGGGAGGCTATGTCCACGTTATCTTTCGGCTATAGGTAGGTAGCTACAACCAGAGGGTCAAGAGTGAGTAGATTACTTCCAGGCAGGCGTACTCCATCGTAGTCGACATCATCGCTTACCATCAGGTGAAACAGTGGTCAAACGCAAGCCTATCAATTATAAAAAACCGGTCAAGAGCGAGTTGGACTCGCGCACCGAGGGTGCCGTACCTACCATTATAATTATATCGGGTGTAAAAAGACAGATTCCGAAGCTGAAAGCCACATATTCTACCCATTATTTGCATCATTTTTTTCCACTAGACAATACCTGGGAATCCACTGGTTCTGGAGATATTGAAGGTCAAAGTTACAATTTTTTATTTTTACTGTTTTACGAAAATGAAATCCAAGTGTTATTCAAAAAAAGTTTGTAGATGATTTCTGAAAAAGTGTGCTATTTACATCGTTTTATTTTTCCTGTAATCTTTACATAAACTTCTATTACATAGAATAATTTCAGATTTGTTGATGCAAACTTCGGAGATTATCGGAATATTTTTTTACATTTTTCATCAAAAGTCGAAAACTCAATCTGTCTAGCCTTTTCCCAACTATCTTAGGGTCGGCTTCCAGTATAACCGGATGCAGCTGAATACCAGTATTTTATATGGAGCGACTGCCTATTTGACCTCCACAACCCAGTTACTGGGTAATACGATACCCCTTGGTAAGACTGGTTTTCAGACTTTCGGGTCTCTGACGACTCGTGATGACTGTCAAAGATCCACAATTGACAGCCGTGACCAACGGCTTAACGTGCTTTCCGAGGCAAGGAGGAGTCTTGGTATGTAAAGATGGTCACCCATCCATGGACCAACCGCAAGCGTAGCTTAACCTGATGGATCGACCCGTGCAGCTGTTATTACTTTAGCCGCGACCTCCTCCAAAAAAAATATTTTTGTGAATGTGCAAACAGCGTTCTTTCATATGATACTCCACATCCCTTAGTACCCCACTTCGAATTTTTAAGAAACCCTTTCAGAACCAGTAGCAAAAATATTTTTTTTCTTATTTGCAACGTACTTAGGCAAACGTCACCTAAAAGTATTCCAAATTTCAAGTTGATAGCATTAGTAGTTCTTAAGATATCCACCTGTGACAGACTGAGTTCTTTTTACCATTTTGGTAAGGAACCCTAAAAACCGCTCAAGTGTGTGTCGGATTTAGCACATTTAGGGTTCCTTACCAAAATTATCAAAGAAAAAATCTGATTTGACAATATATTTGTTAGCAAAATATATCTCTATTAATAAAAAAACTTTTTTGCAAAAAAAAAACAACCGACTTCCAAATTAAATTTATTTTTAAATTTTTAGTGTATTTTTTTTGGAAGTCGGTTGTTTTTTTTTTGTAAAAAGTTTTTAATTTTTCGCTTTTTAGTTGTTTTAGCCCAGAACTAAAACCCCAATAACATGGAACGTGGAATTTAAACATTTGGAGAACACAAAAACATAATCAAGATATGCGTATTTTTCGTTTTTGTTCAGTTTCTCAAAAAGCGCTAAAGCGATTTCGATAAAATTTAAATGGGACCACCTCGGGAGTATATTCTTTCGGGTAAAAAATGAATTTTGAAAATCGGTCCACAACTGACGGAGAAATGCGCGGACATACATAAAAAAAAAAAAAACATACATACAGTCGAACATAGAACCTCCTCCTTTTTCGAAAGTCGGTAAAAAAAAGTCAATGAAAAGTTAAAAAAATTCTTCCGAACAAAATTTTGTGACAGACGACAGACAGACAGAAGACTGACAGACGGACAGACGGACACGTAAGTCAGACAGCCATAGGGCTCCGTTAGACCCTTTGGGAAAAGAATCTTCACCTCTGCTAACTCCGGTGAACACAGCCATGTTGTTTTGTTATGTTAACAATTAAACTGATGAAGATTAATTTAGAAGTAATTAATAGTGTAACCCTTAGCCATGTCTTAACCAGTGGCTTATAATTATGAATAACTGACGTCAAGACGTAGATACGCCATTGAATACGTAATTGCGACCCGTTTCACTAGTGACTGACAAGAAAGGTAAACGCGCTGTCAATATCATGACGTGAAAGTCGGTGACTTCCGATTTAGCGCTACGACTACAATACTTTACGATATGGTTCCCGGTTGGCGGACCACTGAGGGTCCGCGAGTATGTTTCAAGGGGTCCGCAGAAGAACTGATTTGAACATAAAAAAAAAATTCTTGTCTTTTCTATAAAAATATAACTTTTTTTTTCATTGTGTCCGTGAAGGAGGTCGTTAAACTACCTAAGGGCCCGCAGTTAAAAAAAATGGGAAAGGCTGCTTTAGGAGAACAAAAAGGTAACTCATACATGTTTTGTATGTAAAGAAGTTTAGAAGTTAATAAATGTATCCAGAATATTATTTTGTTTTTGAAGAAGTTTTGAAAAGTTTTATGAGTTGTAGCTTGTTCAGTGAATAGAAAATACGTATGAACATGTACTTATGTATTTTGATTTTGAGTTTACGAATACTTAGATTTTATTAAGTTTTTACTAACCATTGGGCCAATGTAGTCTTTATTTTAATAAAATATTATCATATATTCACTTTGGTACATATTATTTACATTTTTAAATATTTAAATTAAAAAAGATTTCGTTATTCTTTTGTATTTCTTTTTTTTATTATATGTAAGTATACCTAATAATTACATAGGTTGTATGGGTAAATTTATTTTCAACAGACTATAACTACAATACCTAGAATACTAAACTAATAAATAACTTAATAAATAAAATATGTACAAGAGGCATAAAAGATCCGATAGGAGTAAAGCTCATTGGGCATCAAAAAATTCGTCCACATCGCTGTCAATGGGAAGAGTGCCCAGAACGCTGGCAGCATTGCCACGTTGAATGGCAATGCTGATTCGTTGGCCGAAAAAAAGGCCAGCCCTCTGGTCACGTGAAGAGTCGACATAATTATATATGATTTTAATTAAGTTGCTCAAAATTAAAATGAAGACTGTTTAATGTCACGGTGAAATAGCTATTAATCAGGAACTCTGCTGAGATACATGGATTCCTCTCTGTGAAAGGTTGCGGGCCGTAATCCACCAAGCGGGTCAAATTCGGGTTGATGGATTTCCTCCAACTTTTTGTTCTAGGATATGCCAGTTTCTCCACGATGTTTTCTTTCACCGTTTTGAGAGCAGTGGTTTAAAATAATTGCCAACAACCAGTACCGATTTAGACAGGGAATCTCCATTGAAGACGCTGTTCAAGATCTTGTAAACAACGTCGTCTCTAATTTAGATAAAAGCAAAACTGTTACAGTGTTTTCTAGACTTGTGTAAAGCGTTTGCCTCGGTTTCTGTTCCCACACTGCTTTTGAAGATGGAAAACATTGGAATACGTGGCCTTGCGTTAAAAATGTTCACAGATTACTTGACTGGAAGAACTCAGCGTGTAAAAATCAATTTCTTTGTCAGCGAAGAAGAATTTATCTATTTTGGGGTGCCACAAGGAAGTATACTAGAACCAACCTTGTTCTTAATATACATAAATGAGTTGTGCAAAATGTCTATCCCCAACTGTGACATATTCACCCACGCTGACGACACAGCGCTTATTGTACATGATGATAACTGGGACAAGGCCAAACAAAGAACGGAACACTCTCTCCGCCTTGTGATGAAGTGGCTTCCAGCAAATCTCTTAACACTAAACATTGAGAAGACCAAACTCCTACGTTTTTCCATGTCGAACTGTATTCCTTTACCTACCGAGACTAGTATAGTGAAAGTTCACTCCTGTACAGAACAGGATTCGTGTCGAGTGCAAGACCGCTGCAGTTGTCTTGCACTCACATTAGTTTCAAGTATCAAATACCTAGGGGTGTACATTGATAAAAAACTAACGTGGCGCTCCCACATTGAGGCATTATGTACACGTAGAAGGAAGCTCATCTTCATATTTAAAGAACTGAGACATTCAGCAGACCCTGCAACTCTGTCATTGGTTTACCAGAGTCTATGAGCTTCAATAATCACCTACTGTATTACAGTATGGGGAGGCACATATAAAAACATTCTGATACAAATAGAACGTGCTCAAAGGGTGATTCTAAAGGTTATGCATTTTAAGCGTAGAGACTATCCAACCGCCCTGCTGTACTCTGAAACCCAAGTCCTCACTGTGCGACAACTTTTCATTTTGCGTGTAGTCTTACGCCGTCACTCCATCCTACCTCTCGACCCAAATATCCTTCTATGACGTCGTGGTCGTCCAGTCTGTCAAACCGTTCAATGTCGTTCCGCTTTTGCTCGTCACCATTACTCAGTCCTAAGCGCTCGTCTTTATAATAAGGAACATCGGTTAATTGATATTTACACGTTGCCCAAGTTTGCGCTGAAAGCAAAGCTGACTTTGGTTGCAGAATTTGTCTTACGACGATACAGAAGACATTCTAACGATCATCTTATAAACTCGTAGTCTACTGATATTCCGATACAGTTGTTTGCCATGTCATTTTCTGTTGTTGTCATGATTGTTATGTCATTGTTGTGTCAATTACCGAGTCACTTTAACCTGATAGCATTTAATTAGAACAATTTATGTATATGAGAAACTTTGGCTCCTAAGATACCAGCTGTTCAACTTGTTTATCTTTACCACCTTTTGTACAATTTTGTTATGTGTATGACTAACTTGTGTGTGTTTTTCCGTTTGTACAATTAAGTATTATTATTATTAAAAAAAAAAGTGGTGATAAAGCGCCTGCCTAGGTTTGAACCCTCGATGTACAACTTATAAGTTGCAGCCGTTACCACTGAAATGTTATAATTGAAAAATACCACTCGTCGCGATAACATAGTAACAATATTATTCCTCAATACGATAACAAAAATATAGGTACCTAAACTTTCTTTCTTACCGAGCACTTAGTAGTCCTAATATACCTGACCTTACGAAAGTTTTCGCAGTAACTATTCTATTTTCCGGATCGCTATAACGTTAGTTTTTTATAGAAATTGGTCATGACACTAACGTTTAATAGATAGTTTGCCGATTCAGCCCCTTTGACCTTCAGGTACCTGCGTTAAATGGAAGGTGTCGACTGAATAGTTTTTATGGCCCAACTTGCCGGGTCGGATTAGGAATCCGTTCGCATACATTTATAATGGTTTCCTGGCATTCGATGCTATTACAGACCTTTTACGTTGATAAGTAAGGTGGTGTTGAGTGTGCCAAACAGTATCTAGCTTCATAAAGATACTCATATGAAACTGAACCCAGAAAGTGGTGGCGGGATGACTTGGACACGAACCACGAAAGGTGGTTTGAGGTGGCACAAGAAAAGAGTATCTGGCAAGATATGATATCTCAATGCTGGGAAAAGGCCTCCCCTTTTGCCCAGCATTGAGACACTGGCTAAAAAAAACTCATGATTTATCTTAGTATATGTCATGGCAAATTTCACTATAGTGATATTTCAATGGTGAGTCAATTGTTCTTAAAATAATGATTGTTTATTATGGAACTATTAACTGCCAATGACCTTGAGTGGTTAGCTTGCGTGTTCTGTGCTGAGCTCACGTAACGCGTCTTACGTCCACCCAGTAATAGAACTCGCCCATCGAGGAGCGTTGTCCGAAATTAGACGCATTATTAATTTATTAAAGATAAAACAACGAGTATTATACTAAAATATAAATAATTTAATGATATTTAAAATGGTGAAGGTTTCATAAATATACGCTAAAGCGTATATTTATGAAACGCAAAAACTATAAATAGTTTTTGCGTGATTTTCATTTTTTTATCCACGTTAGACTTAAATTTACAAATTAACTACACTATGTAATAAAAATATAATTTCAAATACTCGCATATCAAATTACGACGGAAATTTTCTAGAGCAATATATATATTTAAAGAAATAAACTAGACTACTAGACTAGTCGTTTAGACGTGATGTTCAATTAAAAACCATTAAAAGTCGTATAACTGCGCCTTACTAGTTTTCGTTTCGAATTCTAGGTAAGCTTAATAAACTTATAAAAACGATATTGCTGTCCGACAAAGTAATATCCATTAAAATAAACGGTCTGAATAATAAATTCTATTCGCAAAAAGAAAATTAAGCCAGGAAAACAAAAGTCAAATAAACTTCCTTATCAGTATTAGCTTCTTTTCAACCTCGCTTCCTATATTTATGACGATCACTTTACCAACCCACCTCCGTTTGTTCATAAGGATATTTTGTTTCGAGAGTACATATAGGTAAGTATGTGTATATGTTTATTTTTTTGGTACGCCCTTAGACTTCTTTTTTGTGGGGTGGGAAGTCATCCAATGACATCTCCCGCTCTGGGTGGAGCGGGAGGGTGTGTCAGACTATTACTGACTAAAACCTACCCCTGTTCCTTCCCTGCCTGAGTGCCCAGGGGTACGTTAACTCTGTTAAGAATTTATCCGCTACCCCTAGGCATGCAGGCACCGGCCACGATGGGCCCAGCCAGTGGTGGCTGACAATCATCTCTTTGAGGCGCGCGTGGAACACTACGCGCCGTTGACTCACGGGCCTGGTTCTGATCGGACGGCGAGCTACCCACTGTTCGCCGTCCGCAGGCCTGGGTCTACGGTGGCCGGAGGTCGTCTCTCGACGTACTACGCCCAGTGCTTCTCCTGCGGTAGTATCGGCCGCGGGTGTGAGGGCCACTCCGTTCAGCTTCCCTGACACTTCCCGCCTCCGTCTTCAGGAGCATTACTGCTTCGCAGAAGGAGGAGACGGCATCCCATTCCCTCTCGCCCCGTACCATGGCCTGAACCAGGGCCGGGCGCGAGAGGCGCTACCGCCTATCGCATCCACGAGGACACGCGGTGCTCCGTCCAAACAGGGCAGACCACCACCGTATGCTCCACCGTGTCCTCTTAGAAATCAGTGATAACATCCGGGCGTTTCCTCCCACTTTAGGTATCCGAAACAGGAACCCCCGAAACAACCGTGTCCGGTGAGAACGCCGAACGAACGCCGGAAGGTGAGGATGCCGACGCCCTTAGGTACCTTTGGGTATGCAGACGACAGCAGTAGCCGAGAGATACGTGTCCAACGCACGGGCTAGTGGATCTCAGATCCAGTCTCTTCGAGAGGCTATGGTTGGGCGCTTGAACTGGTCCTTACAGGCTGTCTTAGAATGGGGCGATGCCAATCTGGTCAGGTTCAACCCACGCGTGTTTTTTTTTCAGCTAAAAGAAGCCAATTTCATTTGTCTCCATCTTTCCGAGGTGTAACCGTACCGATAACCGACCAACTTGATCTTCCTGGTGTTACGTTAACATGTTCCCTCTATTTTGGTCCCTTCATATAGGCAAAGGTGTAAGTTGCAGCTAAAAAGTTGGGGGTCCTCGCAAAGGTAAGACGGTACTTCACGCCGGAACAGCTGCTCAAAGCTGCTTTGGGATGGATCTGCCCGATACCAGCTTAATGCCCTTGAGACAATTGAGAAACTAGCCAAGAGGATTATCAGCAATAATAGGCTCGTCGAGTGGAAGCTCCAAAGTCTTGAGCATAGAAATCGAGTTGCTAGCCTGTCTGTTTTCTATCGGTTACATTTTGGGGAGTGTGCAACGGAATCGTATAATTTGAATGTGCCAAGCCCGTTCAATCTCGGATCACAAGAGGTACAGCGATGCGCTACCGGTACATGGTGAACATCCCATCCACACGCACAAAACGTTATGAGAACACATTCATTGTGCGTACAGCTAGGGAGTGGAATTCCTTTGCGGAGTAAGTGTTCCCTGATAGCTACATCCTGGGAGTCTTTAAGTCAAGAGTGAATAGGTTACTTCTAAGCAAACGTGCTCCATCTTCGACCACATCATCGCTTACCATCAGGTGAGATAGTGGTCAAACGCCTGCCAATCAACAATAATAAAAAAAAAAACAATTAGAACTAAAAAAAAACCACCACCTGTATCAGACTGCTTGAAAAGTAACAATGAAAATAGATTACACACACAGAACCAATGTGCACGTGAATCTACACACATCCAAGACCAACCCGCTTTCGCAAAATAGAATATCTATAACAGTAAAGGCGCAGACACATCGCGGCGCACGCACGTGTGTTAAGTTTCGCTTTACAAGAAAATATAGGTATGTGATTGTGTCCACTGCAACCCACAGACACGCTAGCTTGCTAGCTACAATGCTTGCTCGAAAATAGTGCGCACACAGCTCAACGCCTTGCACGCTGTACATGCGGTACACACTATACACGAATATTAAATCACAACTATGGCAGTGAAACTACTTACCATATTCTTAAAAAAACACCTCCTTCTGCGAAGCAGTAATGCTCGCGAAGGCGGAGGCGGGATGCGTGAGAGAGCACCAACAACGGAGTCGCCCTCACGCCCTCAACAGCAGCCGCCTCAGGAGACGCCGGGGACTTCCGGCGCCGCGAGACGATCTCCGGCCACCGTAGACCCGGGCCTGCGGACGGCGTGTAATGGGTAGCTCGCCGTCCGATCAGCACCAGGCCCGAGAGTCGACGGCGCGTAGGGTTCCACGCGCGCCTCAAAGAGTTGTCAGCAAGAGACGGGGCCCGTCATGGCCGATGCCTGCCCGGGGGTTGAGGATAAATTCGAAACAGAGTTACCTCGCCCCTGGGCACTCAAAGGCAGGAAGGAACAGGGGTGGGTTTTAGTCAGTAAGAGTCTGACACGCCCTTCCGCTCCGCCCAGAGCGGGAGAAGTCATAAGATGATTTCCCACCCCACAAAAAAAAAAAAAAAAAAAAAACGTTGTCAAACAAATAAATTCACGCAGCTGAAATGCGCCGCGGTAGGTCTGCGCCTTAAACATGCCCCGTTTAATGTTGTCAATGTATAGGGGTGATAGCTAGCGGAACAAAGGGGAAGTCACACCATACACATTGTCATAAGTTTATGTTACTAATTTATGTTCAGGGGTTGCCAATAAATTATATGTTGATTTGGGTATTATCATTTATGTGATAGAGAAGAACTCTGCGGTATTCGATTTGGGAAGATTTTTTTGGTAGCTTCAGAGGATACTGAAAGTCGGTAATTTATTTATTACGGAAATTTCATGCGTTTTCAAGTGCTCAGAGAACTTAATAGGTATAATAAGGATAATAGTTGAATTGGGTTGATGACTAAAAATATCTTATTAGTCCGTCAGTTAAACTACCAAAAAAAAAAAAATACATACAAAAAATGAAGATCGGTTTAAAGAAATTTATTTCTCATAAGAACTTACGGTCCACTTACAATGAGATACAAAGTACTTAAAAAAGTATGATAATACAGTACAATACAATTTCCTCCAGAGTATTAGAAGTTAGATACATGTTTCTTAAGCCTATTTTCAAATATATTTAAGTTATCGCATTCCTTTATATCGTTCGGAAGACCATTTAACAGCTGTGCTCCTTCGTACTCGTATAATATGGTCTTTCTACCGTAATTAGTGCGTACGCTGATGACTTCAAGTTTGTTTTTATGTCTATTTCTCAAGTTATATGACATTGTTTTTTGCTTTAGTTGAATGATAGTTTGCATTGCGTGCACGCGGCGCCTCCACCACATGTAAAGACCCTAGCCCTCTTGTGGGCTGCAGAGCCTCTTAGTAGCCCTTCGACGTTAACGGGGGCGTCGCTTACTTTGTCGGAGTAAGATAGTGATAATGGAACAGAGTTTTAAATATTTTATTTTGTACTCTTTGAAGTGAATTTAAATTAGTTACTGCTGCGGGCTCCCCATATCTCGATTAAATATTCTAAATGCGATTTGACTAACGAGTTATAAATCAAAGTGCGCACTTTGTTTGGAATAAAGTTTGCTACTTTCCGTAATGCTCCCAATAACGGTGTTAATTTACTTCTGAGATGGTCGATGTGTAATTTCCAAGTTAGTTTTCATCTATCCTTAATCCAAGATATTTTTCGTTGGTTGATCGTTTTATTATTTTGTTGTTTATTTTAAGAGGCGAGAAGTCCGGTATACGCTTATTTTTAGTAGAAAAAATCATGAATGAGGTTTTTGTCGTATTAATTCGTCATACTTGTGTCAAAATCGTACCACTTTTTAGTCAAAAGTGATGTAACAAGCCCGCACTCCTAAACTTTGATGCGTTTTATCTTTGTCACTTTTTATTGATTTGATAAAGTAAATACGTGTCCAATACTTCTTGATAATCTAACTTAACGACTAAATATATTATTATTTTTTTATCCTGAAATCATCCCTAATAAGTAACCTCATTTCGCCGTCTTATGATTTCTTTAAACAGGGTGTAATGGAAAATTGTGGTTATAATTTAAGATACTGCGTCTGCCTATGGCAAAGAATAACTCTTCAAGTAATCATAGAAAATTCAGAAAAAATATTGGTTAAATATTGATCAGCTGATGATAACTTTGTACGGAAAGCCCAATTTTTCATCATTTATGAAAGTTGTTCTTTTTTATGAGCAAGAAGCAGTATCTTTTGCTTCAAGAGCGTCAAAAAATTAACTTATTCGTTGAACTTTCACATTCTTTTATCCGGCTGGCGAGGTGACGTGGAGCTCTTATTATGGTAGTAATGTTAAGAACATGTTAAGTGTTTTATTCAGCCAATCGTCGTCACATTTTTGCTTGCCTATATATTTAGTATGTTATTTCACCCGCGTAGACCGGGATAAAAAGTACCTAGTCTATGTGTTAATCCAGGGTATAAGTTACTACATACCAAATTTAATTCAAATCGGTCCAGCCGTTTGATCGTAAAGAAATAACAAACATACAAACACACACACTCACAAACTTTCGCTTTTATAATATTAGTGTGATTTTAGTAAGTTGTATGTGACATGATCATTATTATACTTTTTATGTTCACCTAATTGCTAAACTTAATATTAGCACTTGTTGCGTCATTTCATATATTTAAGTAGCTGTGTAAGGATCATTCAATTAGTCGCTAATAAACACCATTGAAGACAGTCGCATTTGTGATTTTCTAACGAATTTCCCGTACACACAAAAGTGAACCATAACAACCACAACATATGGTCGATATCTCGCCGGATCATTTACCAGTTACCTGAGTGCACGTGTCGAGCGGCCGGCTCGCGAGAACAAAAGGACAGCGCATTCCTGAGCGATAAGGATTTGTAACGATGAGTACTACGAAAGAATTATTAAATGTATTAGAAGATACTGCTTCATTATTGCAAAAAACTCAAGTTAATCTCAAGAAATGCCCGAAATCACGATTAACTAAAGGATATATTGAAACCCGTATAAAGGCAATAGAAGATTATTGGTCTACTTTCAAAAACGCTCATCATTCTTTGGTAAAAATAACGCCGAAGGAACAAAAGACAATATTACCATATTTTGCTAATGAGGAGTTTTATATTTATGAAGACTTATATCTTATTTTGTTGGCTGATTTACGTGATATGTGTAATGAACAAAACACAACAGCGCCGACGACGTCATCGCAAAATAATTCTAGTATCGCGACGAATCATGATCAACAAAATGCGCTTGTGAGGTTACCTATAATACAGCTACCATCTTTTAGTGGAAAATATGAAGAATGGCCTACATTTCAAGATTTGTTTACATCGTTAGTGCATACGAACACAACCATTAGTGACGTACAGAAGTTACATTATTTAAAGTGTAGTGTTACTGGAGAAGCAGAGATCTTATTGAAACATATACAGGTAACACAGAAAAATTATTATCAAGCTTGGGACATTTTAAAAACTAGATATGGAAACAAACGTTTGATCATAAACTCAGTGTTAAAACAGTTAGTCTATCAAAAGAAAATGAATTCTCAATCATCTAATCTAATTAAAGGTTTATTGGACACCACAACAGACTGTTTAAATAACCTTAAAAATTTAAATATATGCTTAGATTCATGGGATCCTATAATTATTTTTCTGGTAGTTCAGAAGTTGGACCCTGAGTCGCACAAGGATTGGGAACATTACGCATACAAAGAAGATGTCGATGAATTACCCAAATGGGATGATCTGAAAAGGTTTCTTCAGTCCACATATAGAACACTGGAGCTTGTCACACCAGGAACACAAAATAAAGCAACAAAAGAACGTGCTGTTCATATCTCAAGTACGTCGTCTCCGTCAGGAAAAACATGTGTTCTATGCAATGAAAATCACACGTTATGCCACTGTAAAGAATTCACAAAACTGCAACCTATTGAACGAGTTAACTATACAAAAACGAACAATCTATGCTACAACTGTTTAGTACCAGGACATTCAGCAAGAAAATGTAGACTACCAGTGTCCTGTCGCATATGCAAAAGGCGTCACCATAGCCTTCTACATCTCAAAAACGAACCTGAGACTTCGGTACTAGAGACCTCCACGTAACCGAAGACTGCTCAAAACAATGTAGAAAAACAAAGGGAAGTTACTGTCAATACAACGGTCGCCTCACACCACAGTACTAGACAAGGCATAGCACTATTAGCTACGGCAACAGTGACAGTACGAAACGAACAAAATCACACTGTTGTGCTACGCGCATTAGTGGACCAAGGTTCGCAGATAGCACTTATTAGTGAGAAAGCAACTCAAATGCTCAATCTGACCAAACGATCAATGAGAGGTAGTATCATTGGAGTGGGTTCAACGAAAACCAATGTAAACCACGTGGTACAGCTGCAAATCGGTTCCCGCTGGAACACAAACTTCAAGATAGATGTCGAAGCATTCGTCATGTCCAAACAACTTACCACTAAACTCCCTCCAAAAACAATTATTGCTGATAAATGGCCACATCTAGAAGGACTCAACCTGGCTGATTCGAACTACGACACACCAGGGCCTATAGACCTACTTTTAGGTGTCAAACAATACTCTCAAATCGTTCAAGAAAAACTTATCAAGGGTCCACCGGGTACACCATGTGCACAGAAAACATACCTTGGATGGATTCTCTTCGGTGAAATTAATACAAGTTCACAAGATGATTCTGCTCTTGTTCTTCATCACCAAGTAGACATGGATATCATGCTGAAATCTCTGTGGGAAATAGACACAGAAAACAAAAGAAACTTAACAAAAGAAGAAAAATTGGGTGAAACAATTTATGAAGAAACACACACACGGACAGAAGAGGGCAGATACATGGTAAAGTTGCCTTTGACAACATCACAGGCAACATGTTTAGAAGGAAACACAAGGGAAATAGCCAAAAACAGACTGCTACAATTAGAAAGAAAATTTAGAAGATCACCCAACCTGAAAGAAAGCTATAAGAAAGTAATGAATGAATATTTAAATTTAAACTATATGGAACAAATACCTGAAAAGGAAATCATAAATGAAAGGGTTGTATACTTACCTCACCATGCAGTCGTCCGAGAAGATAAAGAAACATCGAAGACTCGTGTTGTCTTTGATGCATCGGCGAAGGGTTCAAATCAAGTGTCGCTCAACGATGAGTTAATAGTCGGTCCTCAGCTTCAGGAAGATCTCAGAAATATTATCATGAGATGGAGAATGAAACGTGTCTGTTACGCCAGCGATATAACGAAAATGTACCTGCAAATATGTGTTTACCCAGAAGACGCTGATAAGTATCAACGCATTCTGTGGCGAGATGAAGAACATGACAGCATTAAAGAATTTCGCTTGCTTCGAGTTACATTCGGAACAGCATCAGCACCCTATCTAGCAGTGAAAACACTCCATCAAGTTGCTGATGATGAGGGACAAAATTACCCGAATGCAGTCAGAATCATTAAAGAAAATTTCCTCGTTGACGATCTGTTGGCGGGTGAAGATACAACAGATCAAGCCATAACATCTGCAAGAGAAGTATCTCACATATTAAAAAAGGGTGGATTCACACTTTCGAAGTGGTCATCTAATTGTCCAAAATTTATGAAATCTATTGACACCAACAAACGAAGTTCTGCTGCACACCTAGACATAAATAAAATGGATGGCACTGTAAAAGCACTAGGTTTGATTTGGAATTTGGGAACAGACCAATTTCAATACCAATTGAAACTACCAACAACTTCTGTCAACATTACAAAAAGAACAATCTTGTCGGAAGTTCAGAAACTATTCGATCCCTTGGGATGGATAGCCCCAAGTGTAGTGATGGCTAAGATGTTTATACAGAGGCTGTGGCTGGAAAAAATCGATTGGGATGACATAACAAGCCCTGAACTACAAGAAGAATGGTTGACAATACGTGAAGAGTTCAGAAAAGTAAATAACATTTACATTGATCGATGGATTGGGACCTATTACACAGAAATAAACGATGTGCAAATTCATGGCTTCAGCGATGCGTCCATGAAAGCATATGCAGCCGTTGCATACATAAGAATCGAATCTAAAGATGGACATGTCACAACAAAACTAATAGCAGCTAGGACGAGACTCGCGCCACTAAAAACTGTATCGTTGCCACGTTTAGAGCTTTCTGGATCACTACTTCTGTCACGGTTACTGAATCAAATAGGAAAGGCAATGAGAATATCAACAGCACAAATGTTCGCATGGACGGATTCTACAATCGTAATTGCTTGGCTATCCGGTGAACCACAAAGATGGAAAACATTTGTAGCCAATCGAGTCGTAGAAATCACTGAAACTCTCAATAAAAGCCAATGGTACCACGTTGCATCAGAAGATAATCCTGCAGACATTGCATCGAGAGGCATGTTAGTTACTGAACTAACACAATCAGAGTTATGGTGGAACGGTCCAAAATGGTTATCTGAAAGAAAAATAATATTAAAACAGCCTGATGTAGTCGTCACTGACCTGGAACAGAAAAAGGAAAAAATACAAATAAATATTAAAATTCAAGATGAAGAAGAACATAATTTCACAGCAAAATTTAAACAATTTGATAACTTACAAGAATTATTAAAGGTGATAACATATTGTCGTAGATTTGTTAATTACATAAAAGAATTTGATACTTACGAAAATCGCAGAAGTTTAACAACAGAAGAATTACACACATCATTGATAAAATGCATTAAGCTAGTACAAAGGGAAGAATTTCCGGATGAAATCAACAGATTGAAAACAAATAAAAACGTGAAGAAAAATAGTAACATTAAAACACTTAGCCCATACATAGACCAAGATGGTATCCTCAGGGTGGGCGGTCGTCTTCGACACGCAAGATTAGACGAAAAAAGCAAACATCCTATAATATTAGGACATAACAACAATTTAATTCCTTTACTCTTGGCAGATGCTCATGCTCAAACACTACACGGTGGTGTTCAGTTAATGTTATGCTTTTTACGCTCTAAATATTGGATCATTCGAGCAAAGGGTTTAGTAAAAAACTTCAACCGCAAATGTTTAGTGTGTGCAAAGCAAAGAGCTAATGCACGAACTCAGATCATGGGAGATTTGCCAAAGGAAAGAGTCACCCCTACTAGAGCCTTTCTACACAGCGGTGTGGATTACGCGGGTCCATTCCAATTATTAATGTCAAGGGGAAGGGGCATGAAAACACAAAAGGCGTACGTTGCTTTATTTGTTTGTATGTCTACAAAGGCAATACACCTTGAACTGGTGGGAGACCTTACATCGGAAGGATTTATCGCTGCATACAAACGCTTTGTATCAAGAAGAGGTAAATGTAGCCACTTGTGGAGCGACCAAGGGAGAAACTTTGTTGGTGCAGAAAAGGAGTTAGCCGCAGCATGGCAAGAAGCTAATTTGAATTTTGAGAAAGACATTGCGCACAAGTTGGCTTTGGCACAGTGGCATTTTATACCAGCTTACAGTCCAAACTTTGGCGGCCTTTGGGAGGCTGGTGTAAAATCCCTGAAGACTCATCTGAAACGCGTGTTGGCAACAAATCTCACTTTCGAAGAAATGACAACAATACTGTGCCAAATCGAGGCGTGTCTTAATTCAAGACCCCTATGTCCTATTGATGACTCAGATGCAGATTCTATAGAACCCCTCACGCCTGGTCATTTCTTGATACATGAAGCCCCAATCGTCGTGCCCTCACCAGATTTTAAAGACACAAAGATTCACAACTTAACACGATGGCAATACACTCAAAGGCTCGTAGGTGACATCTGGCGACGATGGCAAGACGAATATTTAACAAGTCTACAACAACGTCCAGTCTGGCATAAGAAGAAACGAGAATTCACTATTGGTGACATAGTTCTAATTAAAACTGATGGATTACCAGCAGGAAAATGGTTATTAGGCCGAATTGTGGACAAACAATCCCGGTCCTGATGGACTCACACGAGTTTATAGCGTTAAATCTGGCAACAACATTGTAAAGAGATCTGTCACGAAATTATGTCCCCTACCGGTTGACACTAATTGATTCTTATTTAATTGTTAACGATTGTAATGATTTCATTGTATAACTTTGTCAAACCTTATTTCAATTTTGCATGCAGTCTTATGTTTATTTATTGTTAATGTACCTAACTATTCAACTCATGGCAAATTAATAACACCGTAGTCACAATGATTTATGTTTGTTAATAGTCGGAAATGTTGCATACTGCTTATCAAGTTTATTTTTTCAATGTGTATACAGTCCACTAAGATATATTTTAAAGGGCCTTGTTGTCCCTTTGGTGGGCGGTATGTTGCGTCATTTCATATATTTAAGTAGCTGTGTAAGGATCATTCAATTAGTCGCTAATAAACACCATTGAAGACAGTCGCATTTGTGATTTTCTAACGAATTTCCCGTACACACAAAAGTGAACCATAACAACCACAACAGCACTGTAGAGGTATGCGGAACAGAGTGTAAAGTCCCACAACCTCCATTGAAAAGGGAGGATCCTCCGACCAGACGGGTGTTGTGTCTGGTCCGGGCACCTGCCCGATAGTTGATTTCGGGCTGTTGTACTCGTATATGTTCAAATCGCGCGGAGAACTCTGCTTGCGCGATGTAGGAATTTTGCTGTTCTAGTTCATATGTAGCGTCATAGATGTCGCTACAGCACCAAGTGCAACCCCATTTCGTGTCCAGTCAATCTTTGTCCATTCCAGGTTGACTAAAAGAGATTGCTGAATGCGATAAGGCCGCAAATTATTAGTTTTTAGTTTAAGGTTACAAAAAAAAAAGGTTTCCTTAATATAACGATTATTTTTTGGTGTACAATAAAATATACAGCTTGTAACGGAAAAGTGTGGTCATATTTTAAGAACTACATCTGCCCATCGATATGAACAACATTATTCATTATCGAAATGGCTTCAACGCTTTTTGAAAAAATTAACAAAAACAAAAAATATATACATATGACGTTTTGGTTGTCTCGAATCACATTATTTATTCCATGTTATTGGGGTTATCAATTGGGGGGGTTTAGTTCTGGTGTATAAAAACTAAAAAGTGAAAAATAAAAATCTTTTTACAAAAAATACAACCGACTTCCAAAAAAGAAGACACTAAAAATTTAAAAATAATTTTAATTTCGGGAGTCGGTGTCACATAACGAAGAAATAAAATACAAACAAAAATTCCGAAATTAAAATTATGTGTTTTCTTTTTTGGAAGTCAGTTGTATTTTTTGTAAAAAGTTTTCTTAGATAAAGTTGTTCATTTTCATGGGCAGAACCTGTTCTTAAAATATGACCACACCTTTCCCGTTACACCCTGTATATAAATAAATTAAAGTTTTCAAATGTACAGTATAATACGCTACTTGTCAATTAACGCCAGCTACATGAGCCAACTGACAGAAATGAGGGCAATGAAGCAACTTGTCACTTACACACGGTCGTGTAAATGACAAATTGTTACTCTCCGCCAAGTTTTAACATGAAACTTTTGTTTTTATTGCCTTTGTGTCAGCATGAATGTGGTTTGAGTTGAATAAAATATTGTGTTTTACGTGAAATGAAGAGAAGTTGGCAAAATTAACCACTGAATGGGTCCCATTAAATGCCAGACGACATCGCGATAGACTAAGACGAGAGCTCGACTCCTACCGAAGGGACCGGACCTTGCTAGAAAAAGACAGAGTTGTGTGGAAAAACACAGCAGTAGGAAAAATATTCTAGTTAGTTATGTCAAACAACGGGGTGGTTTTGAAAAGGGTGAATATTATTGTAACCACTTTATCCCATTCCTGTCCTTATCCCATGTTACTTGGGGTCAGCGCAACACGTTTTTTTCTTCCATTCTGTCCTGTCAGCCGTCCCGCTATCACTAACTCCCTTTTCTTTCATATCACTCCTCACACAATGCTATAAGTAAATGTTACAATCCACTACATTTCCACAAGTTACTAGCTTATATTAGATACAGTTTAGGTAAAATTAATTAAAATAAATAAAACAACAAAAAAATAAAATTAAATCTCTCTTCAACACAGAATTTTAAAATCTAATATTTAATACATACTTACTCGTAAATAATACATAATATTTAAACATTTTGAGCAAGGCGCTTAATAATTTGTTTTATAAATTTATGTTTGTTTATGGCAAATTTATCAATGTCGTTAAAATTGTTTTTGTAAGCTTGAAGCAATCTCTGGAGCGACGCTCTCTCTCTCTTGCATTTGTACGACAGGGAGTTGTAGCAAACAGTGGATAAGAGCGCACTTCTCGTCTCATTACTGTTGTAGATACTTTAAAGCATATTTTACTAATTAATTCAGAGCAATCAAACCTGTTATGTACAAGTCCTTGGAGCATCATTCCTTGGAGCAACAAGCATCTAGAGCGTAATGTTAGTAATCTAAATGTATTCAAAGCGTTATTATAAGATAAACGCTGAACTCTATTGCAGTCTCATATTTAATATAATAGGGATCCCAGATCATACAAGTATAAGTAACTTGTGGGCGAACTAAAGAATTAAATAAATACAGATATGTGGTTGTCATATGGGAACTATGGGCAGAAATTGTTTGCTACAAACAGCTGCTTGTCAGCTGAAAAGCTTGGCGTTACTATTACTACATATAACCCCGCCGCGTCTGTCTGTCTGTTCGCAATAAACTCTAAAACTGCTAAACGGATTTTCATGCGGTTTTCACCAATTTATAGAGCGATTCATGAGGAAGGTTTAAGTGTTTAAATTGGATCCATGCAAAACTGGGGTAGGTCGCTAGTTTATTATCAAATCGCCATCGACCCTGGCTGATTCATCAAGCTTAGATGCATAAGATCAGAAAAATATTAGCTAGATACTGTGAAGAAGGCTGTTAGCTCGCTGTCGCCGGATACGGTGAAGAGGACTATATATATATATGGCGTAGGGTATTGCAATCGATAACAGGCAATGATAGACATTTTTCCTTCTTTTAAAAACACCTCTGTTTTTTCTTCATTCAAAGTTAGTTCACATAAAATTTTATTCTCCAAATTTAAATTCAAAGCATTTTTTTCCTTATCTCAGGAATAACGTATTCATAATATAGGTACGCACTGCCTCATAAATGTAAAACCGAAACGTGGGTAGAGCCCGAGTCGTTTGCTTCATACTCTTCGTACATCATACGACAAAATGTCCCAGCACAAGATAAAGGAATTCATAATACAAATTATGAAAATTCCGCTTTTGTGACGTTTTTAGGTAAATATTTACGGAATTGCTATGGCTAGCGAGCTTTAATGTATGCTTTATTGCGAAAGCAAACGGAATGTACAAAAATGTATGAGAAAAAAAAACTTCAATGGAAAAATGTTACATTATTTAAACAGTCACATTCTTTTTTTATAGGAAAATAAATGAGACTTCTTTTTAGGATTCCGTATCCGAGGGGTTCATTCGGAGCCCTATTGTTGACACTCATGTGCCCGACTGTATGTCTGTCCGTCCGTCGTCTGTCACAAAATTTTGTTACGAAGAATTTTTACTGACCTATGAACTTGAAATTTGGTGATAATATTTATTTACGTGTACTTTACTAACAAATACCAATATTTGGTATAGAACCCATAATATGCGAAATCCAACACGCACTTGGCCAGTTTTTTTTTAGGGTTCCGTAGTCCCAACAAGAAACCCCTATAGTTTCGGTCTGACCGTCTGTCCATGCGAGGCATAGCTTAGAGACTGTTACGTTTTATTATTATTTTTTATTATTATTACTTCTAGAAAGCTACAATTTTGCATGGGATTAATCAATACAATAAAATCTTGAAAAATATTTTTTTTTAGGGTACCTACATGTAAACCCCTACATAAGTGGGTATTATTTTTTCTCTCGCCACTATTGTGGGGTATCGTTGGATAGGTCTTTCAAAATCATTGCGGGGTGGTGAATACCTTCGGGCTCGCAACTCGGCGGCGATGGTACTGCGACTTCTAATTGAAACCACCTTTTTTCCAGAGCTCAGACTAATTTCTATCTCAACCAAATTCTGTAGAGAATATTGGTAGGTTTTGTACGAACACGGAAATTACGTTGATATAACTATCCAGTATCAGAGTATCAACAAATGACGTACAATTATATAGACTGGATTTGACTGCTGAAGTGACATAGGCTATAAGAATTTTGAAAAAAAAAAAAATGGCGGACGCCATTAGGTTAGTGAGGTCGTATTTTTTGGTGACGTATCAAAATAAAGACCTTGAGGAGGCGATTCCAAAAATATAACTCACTGAAAAAAAAAAATTTTTTAAAATCCTATTCATCATTTTTTTTGGGTAAAATCCGTTGGTGACACCCGAGACTCGCACTCTGAAAGTTTTTGCATTCTAAAGAGTCTAAAGACACCGTATAGTACGGCCGTTCTAAGAACATTTCAAGAAGGGAAAGAAACGCGACACGGAATACTATGCCCCATCATCATCATCAGCCTTTAACGTCCCCACTGCTGGGGCACAGGCCTCCTCTCTGTGAGAGGGTGTGGGTGGTAATCCACCACGCGGGAAGAATGCGGGTTGGTGGATGTCACATGTCTTCGATTTTTTGGTTCTAGGACATGCCGGTTTTCTCACGATGTTTTCCTTAACCTTTTTGAGAGCAGTGGTGATGAAATAATTTACACAAAGTAAAACGCCTGCCTGGGTTTGAACTCACGAACTACAACTTGTAAGTCGCGGTCGTTTCCACTGGGCCACCACTGCTCTACTGTGCCCACTAGAACTTATTAACAGTAATCATACCGTGCATAACGGTCATCATACGCGGTTTTAAGGTCACAGCACACATATCAACTCGGAAAGCGATCGTCACCGTATCGCATTTCGCTTCGCCGTCAAACAGTCGTCAACCTAACGTAAGCACGTAACCAAAGCGGATCAGAAGCTCCAATACGTCGACTCGGCTACGACTAGGCGACGCCGCGCTAACGGCTCGCCAACCGCTGGTTGACGGCTAGGCGGCACTAAATCAATCATTTTAAATCGGGCGTGGACGAAGAGACGTAAGCTCGGGTACGGAGAGCCGTAAGCTTAAGTTCCCGCGCTTACGGTTCTCCGTACCTCAGTACGGATAACCGTAAGCGCGTTAAATGCACAACTGCACCACGCACCGTACCGCGGTTCGTGAGCTTGCCCCAAGGCGAGGCGACTACGTTACGATTCCGATTAGTGTGCATTGCAGTAGGGAGTTTTATACAAATAATACTGAACGGCTCGAGTTGATACGGTGACGATCGCTTTCCGAGTTGATACGTGTGCTGCGACCTTTAACCAGTATGCTCACCGTTTCGCTATCGGCACACACCGGTTTAACATGCAGACAGAGTACAGCAAACTCTGCTTCACCTAGCAGATTAATACTTGCGATTCTTCTAATCGACACACTCTTTCAATACGCAAGAAAAGTCAATACCTCGTTCAAACACCTACGAGTAACAAGATCAAATTAGGATCCAATAACTATAAAAGAAAGAAACAATCCGAACCAAAAGATCGTCGTTTATTTTCAATTTCAGATGAACACAATATCGTTCCAATATCCTAACTTTATAAAGTTTTTGTCGCCAAAGGATTGGAGCGGAACAAATATACGAAACAATTCGAACGGTGACAATGTTATTTTAGAGCCTTTGTCGATACAACTGGGGTGTTAATCTGCTCCTTTTAGTTTAGGGTTGTGACCACGGAATAGTGCTGGTAAATGGAATGATAGGAAGTGTAAAAGTATAGCTGATTTTCTATTTTAATATGTTTTTATTGGCTTGGCCTTTGGTCCCGGCTACCAATTGTGGATCTTTGACAGTCGTTACGGGTCGTCAGATGCCCGAAAGTTTGACAACCAGTCTTACCAAGGGGTATCGTATTACTCGTGTGCTTTTTATCTAGTTTCCTACGACACTCTTTGGAAGAAACTTAACGATGGTAAGCTACCATCTGAAGTCATCAACATTTTTAAATGTTGGTACGGGAATCAGGTCAACAGTGTTAGATGGGACGGGGCGTATTCGAGTCCATATGGTCTGAAGTCAGGTGTAAGGCAGGGGGGGCTAAGTTCTCCTACACTGTTTAACCTTTTTTTATTTTTAAAAGAAATTGATTTGACGTCGCTCGACGCATACAGACGTGCACATCAATGCATTACAAAATAAATAAATTAACGTTTGCATAAATACTGACCCAGTTTTATAGTGAATTAGCGTGTTTTATAAATTAAGTGAATTATAAGTTAAATAATGATCTGACTAGATTATAAACAGTTTATATAATCTGAAATATGGACGGCAGCCCCTTTAGTCGGAGCGGGATGACGCCGCGCGGCCCTCCATCGACACCAACACCAAGACCACCTCAACCACCCAAGCAAAATCAAGAGGAAGTAGTGGAAACAATATCCACTCCGGAAATTCAGAGCTGGTTAGGGTCCATTGAGCAGTACTTGAACGAGGTATGTACTATTGCCTCTGATGGAAAACTGAATTCAGACCAGAAGATCAGGATAAGTAATCTCTGCAGAAAAGTTGGACATGGAGTTTCGCAAATGGCTGTTCAATACCAGTCGCTGAAGTCAAGAGCCATACAAACCCATACCGCCCTAAAAACCATGACCGAAGCTCGAGACCTAGCGGAGTGTCTTACAGAGATGAACCGCACCATTCAAGAGTCATGTTCGAAGCAGGGAGCTAGTGCCTCCTCTTTTGCCGATATGGTGAAGAAGGGATCCAGCAGTTTCGTTCGTCCGAATAACCTGAGTTCCGTGGCGATTTTCCCGTGTGACAACTCAAAGACCAGTGAACAAACTAAAAACATGGTCCAAAACATCATATGCCCTGAGGAAATGAAGCTGAAAGTTCGAGGCGTACGCAAAATCGGAAAAGGAGGACTTATAATCAGCACAGAGACGAAAGATGACCTAGACAAGCTTAAGAAAACCGCCCAAACTGCTTCGTCAGGGCTTACCGTCGACGAACCCCGTAAGCGTAAACCTCGCATTATAGTAATTGGAGTGCCCGCATCAATGGCTGAAAACGAGGTTTTTAAATGTCTTTATGAACAGAATGTAGCTGATAAACTGCCGACCATGTCCAGAGATACATTTATGACCTCAATCAAACTAAGCCATAAATCTGGGCGAAAAGATGCTGAAAATTGCAACTACATCATAGAAGTTCCAGCCGTCATTCGCAAGGCTCTCATCACCCAGGACCGGTTATTTATAAATTGGACATCCTGTCCGGTACGAGACTTCACACTAGTAACAAGATGTTACAATTGCCAGCAGTACGGTCATGCAGCCAAGACATGTAAGGTTACTGCCCCTACGTGTGGACATTGTGGTGAAGAAGGCCACTCTAGCCAAGACTGTCCAAAGAAAGCCGCTGATCCAAAATGTGCCACCTGTTTACGCTTCAAAAAACAAGCAAACCACAAGACGGGAGACGCAATTTGTCCGGCCAAAATAGCTGCTGAATACAGGTACATAAACTCGGTAGACTATGAAGGCGCCTAAGAGCGCCACATATTTAGTTTACATCTTAGACGTAATTAATTGTTATTAGTTATATATAAAATGGATATTAATAATATAATTTCAGACATAGATAACTCATTCTCAAATGAGTCAAAGTCATGTGAGGTTGAGGACTGCAGACAATATCTTTCTCAGCATCCACACTCACTAACCATACTAACCCAAAACATCCGTAGTGTTTATAAGAACATAGATAGCTTCAACATTTTCCTTCACAGACTTAACTTTGACTGTGATATTATGGTTTTAACAGAGTGCTGGTTATCAATCCGCCACGATAACCTCCCGGTTATACCAGGATATAACACGTTCTACACTAAAATGAATCACAATCAAAATGACGGGGTTGTTGTCTTTGCAAAGGAGTCACTAAAGGTCAATGTTGAAGAAGCTAATCTACAAGATTGCATGAGTAACTGTCTTATAATCAAAATTGGTACAACCACAGCGTTAATTGCTATGTATAGATCTCCTTCCGCTAGAAACCTGACTTCTTTTCACAGTTCCATAAACCAGATTCTTCAAGCACTCAGCCATTTCCAAAATGTAATCCTAACAGGCGATTTTAACATTAACATTGGCTCTGAAAACTGCGATGCAGGGACTCAAGACTACCTCAATATCTGCTCATACCATGGTTTTCTCCCCGCTCACACATTGCCTACTCATCAGAGTGGTTCCTGTCTCGATCATATGATGATCAAATCCAGCTATTCATATATTACGCTTGTTACTAACTCAACAATAACCGATCATCATGCTGTCCTACTAAACGTAAATTTAACGCTGCCTAAGCTAAATCGCTCACAAACCAAGACTAACATAAATATAAAAAAACTCGAATATGATTTACGTAATATCGATTATAGCCCAGTTTATAAAACTGCTGACGCTAATACCGCTTTATCGTACTTAATAAAACATGTCCAACAAGCTATATTGCATAACACGACAATAGTGACACTAAATAAGCGTCATCATAATATCAAACCTTGGATTACGCCTGGCCTAATTCGTTGCATAAGACACAGAGATAAACTCCATCAAAAAACAAAAAAATACCCCGATAATTTAATAATTCTGAACTCATATAAAAGATACAGGAATTTCTGCAACAATCTTCTAAAGAAGCTGAAAAATAATTATGACAAAAATGAATTAAATAAAGCAGGTAACAATAGCAAGCAACTTTGGAAACATATTAAAAACGTCACTTATATGACTAAACAACGTGAATCAAATTCGAGTTTACTGCTTACTAATCCTTCACCTCTGCTGTCCGCAAACAATGTAAATAACTTTTTTGTAAATGTTGGGAGAAATTTGGCAGAACAGATCCCGAAACGTTGCGTCCAAACATCTTTCCAAAAACTAAGCAACAGCTGTAACCAGAAATCATTTGTTTTGCTGGATACAGATGAAGAAGAAATATCACGTATCATTGCTGGCCTAAAAGATGACTGTGCAGTTGGATGGGATAATATAAGCAATAGGATGCTTAAACTATTTAAGCATATATTTGTACCTCCCTTAACGCATGTGTTTCGAATCTGTCTTTCTAAAGGAATTTTCCCGAGTTGTCTAAAAAAGGCAGTTGTCATCCCGATTTATAAAACTGGAAGCAGAGAAGTGACTAGCAACTATAGGCCAATATCGATACTCCCTTCTATGTCAAAAATACTTGAGAAAATAATTAACAACAGACTAGTAAGCTATTTAGAAAAAAACAACTTCTTGTCACCTGCGCAATTTGGCTTCAGGGCCAAATTGTCCACAGCCGATGCAGTGCATAGCCTAACAGATTATGTCTCAAAAGAGCTAGACAAAGGGAATAAGGTCCTAGGAGTCTTCCTTGATCTAGCGAAAGCCTTTGACACTGTCTCAGTCTCCGCGCTTCTTGACAAATTAGAGGCTATAGGAATAAGGGGAACGCCGCTGTCGCTACTTGCTGACTACTTAAACGGCCGATATCAACGTGTTAGGATAGATAATTTCACGAGCGATGAGCAGAAAAATACTGGTTTTGGTGTTCCCCAGGGAAGTATTTTGGCCCCAACGCTTTTCCTGGTTTATATTAACGACTTGTGTAATTTGAACATTAAGCACGGCAAAATAGTATCATATGCTGACGACACGGCGTTAATATTTACAGCTAAAACCAGTAGCGAACTGCACGAAAACGCTCAACTAGGTTTTAATATTGTGACTAATTGGCTTCAAAGCAATTTACTAACATTAAATGCTGACAAAACAAAATATATACACTTCTCCATGCGCAAGCCTCAACTTAACACTGCTAGCTTTCATCTATACGCCCATCAATGTGGTAACCCTTCAGTCAACATGTGTCTTTGTCCTCTTATCCTCAAAACCTGTAACATCAAATACCTCGGGGTAATAATTGACGATACACTCACATTTAGACATCATATTGAAACTCTGGTTAAAAGAGTGCGCAAGTTAATATATGTATTTAAAAAAATACGAACTTTTGCAAATTCAAAATTAATCACACAAGTTTATCTGGCCCTATGCCAGTCTATAATTCAATACTGCATTACTTCATGGGGTGGCGCATCAAAAACCCTCTTGCTACCTCTTGAAAGAGCTCAGAGAGCAATTTTAAAAGTAGCAAACTTCCATCCCTTTTTCTTTCCCACAGATCAGTTATATAAATCCTGCAACGTGCTGACTGTTCGCCAGCTTTTCATTTTGCACTTAGTATTAAAACAACATACTATGCTTTCGTACATTTCTGACAGTACTAACAAGAGGCGGAATGATATAGTGTGCACTTCTAATGCAACCTCCAAAAATGTCTTTGCAGAAAGATTCTTCTCATTTTTAGGCCCATTTCTGTACAATAGGTTAAATAAAAAACTAAGTTTTTATAAGTTGAACTATTTTAATTGTAAAAAAACTGTCATTTCATTTCTACGAAGCATTGCTTATGAACAGACAGAGGATCTACTCATTGTCGACAAATAACCCGCTAACATGCTGATTCTATTTTTATGTAAGTTTTAATTTTAGTACTTTTTACTGTTTAATTTATTTATAATTCTTATAAGATATTTATGAACTGTCTAGCCTGAAACACAGGTTCCACCTAGTTCAGGCTAATATAAAACTGTGCTCTAGTCTAATTGTTAAGATATTTTTATTGTATTTGTCTCCCTTTTATAAAATAAACGATTTTTATTATTATTATTTTTTTTATTATTTTTGACAGGCACGCGTTTGACCACTATCTCACCTGATGGTAAGCGATGATGTGTGTCATATTTACCTATACATGGACCAGTTGATTGTGGAGCTGAGCAGCACTAGAGTCGGATGTTATATTGAATGGATACATGTAAACAATATTAGCTATGCAGATGACATGGTGCTGCTCAGTGCTTCAGTCTGCGACTTGAGGAAACTGGTGAGTGTGTGTGAGAAGTACGCTAGTGCTCACGGTCTATTGTATAATGTTAAAAAAGTGTTGTTATGGTATTTAGGGCTGGTGGAAAATACCCTGAAACGGGTCTGAAACCTTCAGTCGAAATCAATTGTGTACCGTTATCGAGGGTACACATATTTAGGTACCTTGGGCACGTTTTGACCGCTGGCCTCAGGGACGATGATGACATTGAGAGAGAGCGGAGGCCGCTGTCGGTAGACCAATATGATTGCCCGCAGGTTCATGCGTGCTTCTACGGAGTATAATATTATTTCTACATGAACTTACGAAATAAATTGAACTGTGACAATGTTATTTAAGAGCCTTTGTACGATACAATTGGGCAATTAATCTGTTCCTTTTAGCTTAGGATTGTGACCTTGGAATAGGGTGGATGGAGTAATGAATAATAGAAAGTATTAAGTAATTTATTTTTATTTAAAACGAAATGAATATGATTCTTTTAAGTTATTACAAACTTTTACCATCGGTATGAAACTCAAAAATCATCTTACGGGAACGTACTGTAAAGAGAAAATAGAAAAGGTATCCTATGTCCAAATCCAATACATGTCTGTGTTTTAATTTTATTCAAATCCGATCAGTCGTTAAGAAGTTGTTCACACCTAAACATACAGACATAATTACCTATTTTTAATATTAGTAGCAGTGTGAAGTTAGATAGGATTGGACTAGGAAAAAGTTGTGGCTTCCCTTTTAAGATGCTCTAAAAAAGGCCAGTCTCTCTGGATCTGCATAGTAGGTGAGCGGTAGCGGATAAATTCGTAACAGAGTTACCGCTCCTCTGGGCACTCAGGCAAGGAAGGAACAGGGGTGGGCTTTAGTCAGTAAGAGTCTGACACGCCCTCCCGCTCCACCCAAAACGGGAGATGTCATTGGATGAATTCCCACCCCGCCAAAAAAAAAAAAGGGTGAGCCCATAACTCTGAACACATAAAACTTAGTGATACTCAAAATGATCGTGCTCTGTTCAAAATACAGATTCAATTCTCACCATTCCTTTTTATTTGTATCTGATACTTGTTATAATTTTTAGTTGTATTGGTTGTGATTGTATATTATTTTACCTCAAGGCCCTGCGTCGACGAGAGGCGACAGCAATCAACACCGTCGTCGGGCCCCGCCTCGCCATAAGCGGCGGCAGTTTCGCGCGCTTTAAAACTATAATAAGGAACGATTTTACTCCGGCAGTGCTGATTCGGCGGTGCTCCGGCGGTGCGGGGCGACAGTGTTGGTCGCTGTCGCCCCTCGTCGACGCAGGGCCCTGACGGGTTAAATTGTGTGATTCTAAATACTTAGTCTGTGGTTGAAACAAGCAAAAGCCAATAAGGCGATTTACGCGTAACTAAGTAAGGGTTCCTGATTTAGAAATCATGTTTACTGCTGTATTTAGTGAATGGTTTTAACTATCCAACAGAATACAGTATGGATGATTTTCGTTTCGAGAATTGGTGTTTGTTGGCAAAATACAGTAGGATCTAGTACAACCTATAGTATTAGTATTATTCCATAGAGTAATATTTGTTCTTTGGCAATCTTCCAAGAGTTTGAATATGACTTTTTGCAATGGAACCTTAGACTATGAAAGGTTATAGACGGAGTGTCAAAATCCAGCAATCTAAAGAACCAGAATGAGAAGCCGGCTTCTATCTGTACACGGGAAATAAGCTCACATAGACAAAATGAGAAGCCGATACGTCATCGTTACATTTGTCAAGGTTACTCACACATTTTAACGATCCTGCTTCATTTAATTTCCTATGATGTTTCATCTATAACCTTTCATAGTCTAAGTATGGAACCAACACTGAAATCACAAAAAAAAAATTGTCGTTTTATAATACTCGTATATTATGTAAGTACAGAAAAACTGCTTTTTTTAAAGTTTTTTTTTTTTAATTTTCGATGGATCCCTTAAAATAGCTGTTTATATTCTTGAGCACTTTCATCCCTTTTCAGGGTTCCGTACCCGAAGGGTTCAAACGGAACCCTATTGTTGTCACTCACGTGTCCGTCTGTCTGTCCGTCCGTCGTCTGTCACAAAATTTTGTTATGAAGAATTTTTTAACTTCCCTTTGACCAATGAACTTGAAATTTGGTGATAATGTTTATTATTACGTGTACTTTACTAATTGGTATTTACCAACATTTGGTACGGAGCCGTTAACGTGCAAAATCCGACTCGCACCTAGCCAGGTTATTTTTTATTTTTGTTGAATTGAAATTACCCAATGAATTAAATGACGTGTTATTTAAACTCATTGGGAGATTGTAGGGTACAAGTTATTGTACACTACAGTCACCAAATCTCTCTTAAGTGTTTTCCCTCAATATTTCATGTTTGCAAATTACATAGTTTTAACTTCTATACATACAGTTTTCTTGATAACTTTTCCGAGATATTTTTAAATTGCACAACCTAGTTCTTTCTTTTGCTTTGTTGTTGCCTTGTTGGTTTAAATGAGAACAACAATGTAGTCTCTAGGCAAAACAATAGTTATCTGATACGCCTTGTCGAGTTAAATAACAACTTACGTAGAAAGATAAATTGCTGCTGCATTTTATTTTATCGTTTTTTTTCTTTCCTCGTCTACAAATGTTGAAAATAACAGTGTAAGTTCCTAGTAAACGGAAATTAACTGTTCATTTCTGGACTTATTTTTACTTGACTGCGCGATGCAAGGGAGGGTGTAATGTGTTTATCAGCCTATGTATGTTTTTTTAAATTTATTTAATTAATGAAATTACAATAAAGAGGTGCAACTTATTTTTAAACTCGCCTAACTTTTACGTTTGATGGCGAGAGGCGCTCTTTTACATAAAAAATGAACCACCTTATGTACTTAACTACTACTTATATATTATACTGTTATGGTTTCACAATCTATATAATTCTGCTTGCAATCCTATACAATGTTTTTTTAATTTTGTCTTAAGTGTTCCCTTAGTAATTTTTACTTTTTCTCTCAATAAATCTATTTTGTTGAACACTTTAGGTACCAAATAATTAGATGTTCTCTTACCATAATAATTTGTTATCTGTGGTTGAACCAGTTTTGTCTCTCTAACCCTACGTGTGTTGTACTTGTTTTTAGCATTAACTTTATATTCATCATTGTAATAATATTCCAGACCGACCAAATATTCTACTTTTTTACCAATGGGTATAATTTTACAGATAGGAAATAACTTATCACACTCTTTGTTGCACTTATTTTTAACATTTTTACTAACTAAAAACTTTATCAGTCTTAATTGTATGTCCTTAATATCTTTTAAATATGTACTAAAGGTTCGCCCGTTAACAAGGAGTCCATAACTTATTAGCGAGTCGGCAAGTGCGTTTTTTTTTTTTTTTAATAAACTGTTCTTAACGTCTGCTTGTTCAATACATTTTTTAAGTGGTAAAACTTACTTAGCACCAATCTTAGCCTATTACAATTGTGATTTACATGTAATTCCCAGTTAAAGGTGTTATCTATTGTTAGACCTAAATATTGAAATTTGTCTACATATTCCAATTTTTGACAGTTACAATTATATTTATTTCTACGCAAACATTCACTTTTTACAGATTTAGCATTTTGATTATATGGCGAGTGTATATGCATGCATTTAGTCTTTGACAGATTTAGTATAATTCCATTGTCATGTGTCCATTTGCTAATACTTTCAAAATTATCTTGTATACCCTTTTGTACCTCAGCTATATCTTTGGAGGCATAAACAAGACACATATCGTCAGCGTACCTGAACACCTCGCATTTCTGTACGACATTTGACACACTATTCACATGCATTATATATCCTATAGGGCCATACACCGATCCAGTAGGCACACCCAAATCGACGTCCACCTGTTTCCCAACCACACGGGTGATAATTGTGCTTATTTTTTTAGTGAGGTAGTTTTTAAATCAATTATTTGTGGGACCACTTATACCACATTCGTTCATTGCCTGTAATAAGATCTCATGGTCTAAAGTGTCAAACACTTTTTTATAATCAATGAATAGTGCTATAATTTGTTTACCAGAATCTTAGCAGCCATTAACATAATCTGAAAATCCTAACAATGCAGAGACAGTGTTGCGCCCTCTCCGGAAACCGTGCTGAGTGTCACATAATATGTTGTGTTTTTCTAAGAACGCGCTAATCTGTCCCACAATATTTTTTTCGATTATTTTATCTATAACAGATAATATTGCGATAGGCCTATAATTAACATATTCTAAATGCCTTCCTGATTTGTATATAGGACGTATAATTATTGCATTTTTTAACTGGTCAGGATAAATACCGCTAGATAAGGGCACATTCACTAATGCAGTTAGAACATGACTTATTTGCTTACGCAAGTATATAATGTCTTGCACCCGTATTCCATCTGAACTGAACTGCTTTCTCACAGGACAGTGTTCTAATGACCTTTTCTACATCTGACGAAGTAACCTTAGTATATCTATAGCTTAACTCACTCGGTTTTATTCATATTTATTTCTGTTGACGATGCTTTTCGCGATAGGCGCGAGGGTTGAAGGATTTGTGTGTGACTGGCGTATTGTTGTCTCGCGACACTCACGTGTGATGAATTGAGCAAGTGGGTCAATAAAATTGATACACAGATTGAAATAAAATGGTATATTGTTACATAGAAAAAAAAAGGTAAAATGGTAAAAAGTCATATGAAGCACAGGTAATAACACAGAATTACTATGGAAAACACAATTAGAATTACTGCCCCAATAGTGGACAGTAACAACAGTCTGTACAAGGTGTGGTACAAGACAACAAACCGCCGTACAAGGTGTGGTACTAGGCGATAGGAGCGAAGCCAGAGGCCTTCGAGCTCACTTGAGTCACTAACGCTGAGAGACTAATTTTGACTTTTTTTTTTTTTTTTTTTTTGTGTTTGAACTCTCGCAGTTCAACCCTAGCGGTTGTCGACTGCTTAAGCGGACGTGCCCGTGGTGGTTTTAATTATTATTAAAGCCTCCAGCCAGGACTTATACTTAAACTACTCGCGACTACGCTGAGGGCACCCCCTTTGGGGTACGGACCTCGGCTCAGGGCGTCGCGGGGGGAGGGCCTCAAGGGACAGCTGAATCATGATGTGATTATTTAGGGACGAATTTTTTAAAACTACAGCTCAGCGGTGCGTGCTGGCTTGAGCAAAGGGACTGGGGGGATTTCTGTGTCTTAAGTCCCCTGCCGTGTTCGGACATGCCGCGCACGACAGAGGGTGTCTGTACGTCAGGTTGCTTCACGACGTGCCTATATTAACTTAGGACACGCCACGTCGCGGTGTGAGTCGGTGTCGTGTGAATATGTCATGCGGGCGGACTTGAAACTATCGGCACAGCGGCGCGGGCTGGCTCTGTCAAGGGACTGGTTGCTTGGCTCAGCATGGGGTCTCGCGACGGTCCTCGGCGGCGAGGACGGAAGGACGGTGGTCTGCGTCTTTTCAACGTGCTAGTTTCCCTACGGCTCTCCTGGAGCAGGGTCGTAGCGTCGTCGGGTGTGATTAAAGTGTGCCGTGGCCGGCGAATTTTACTAACTTGGGAGGGGACGTATCGGCCGGCCGATACGATTAGGGGGTTTCTATGTTTAGCAGCCTTCTCGAAGAAACGCTTGGTGAGGCGTTTCATGAACTGCTGGACGGTGGGGAGTCTGAGATCCACATGCAGCTCCTCATTCCGAACAAAGTAGGGGGCTCCCACTGCTCTGCGGATGAAGCGGTTCTGCAGGGTCTGCATCTTGTGGAGGAGATGTGACTTTGCGTACGCGAAGACCGCACAGGCGTACGTCATGATGGGACGGATCACTGTGGTGAACAGCCGCAGCTTGCACTTGAGTGACAGTTTACTGCGGCTGGACACCAAATTATGGAGTCTCCCTTGCGCGAAGTAGGCCCGCGCGCGGACGCTACTTATGTGCTTGGCAAAGGTTAGATGTTCATCTAATATGACTCCCAAGTATTTGGCTTGCTTCTCCCAGGAGATCGGCTTGCCATACATGGTGATCGGGCGGGGGGCAGAGATAAAGTGATTCGGCCTCGAGTAGAGGACCGCCTGACTCTTGTCGGGGTTCACTTCAATCCTCCATTTCCTGAACCATTTCCCCAAATTGGTTACCGCGGATTGGAGGTATCGGGCTATTGCGACTGGACTTCTCCCGGTGGAGTAAATAGCCGTGTCGTCAGCAAACAGTGCCAACCCGGTCTTTTTACTCTTTGGGATATCGCTCGTAAATAGTGTGAACAGCAGGGGTGATAGCGGGGAGCCCTGAGGGACTCCAGCCCGGATGGGGCGGGGGGAGGAGAGTTCTCCTTCTATGCGATAGCGGAAAGTGCGATTTGACAAAAAGTCTCGTAGGATGAGCACGAGCCTATCTGGCACTCCGATTTGGTACAGCTTATAGATTAAGCCGTTGTGCCAGACTTTGTCAAACGCCTTCGCTATGTCAAAGAACAAGATGCCCGTTATATATTTGTTCATGAAGCCGGCGCTTACATGCTCAACAATACGGTGGACTTGGTGGACGCACGAGTGTTCAGTTCTAAATCCAAACTGCTCGTTGGGTATCAGGCTTTTGGCTTCGGCATAATCCTTGAGCCGCTTATAAATAAGCCTTTCGTAGATTTTACCGAGCGCATTAAGTAAGCTAATGGAACGGTAACTGGAGGGATTAGACTTGGGCTTGCCTACCTTGGGTATTCCAATTACCGTGGCCTGTTTCCATTTCTGGGGGAAGACGTTATTAGTTAATGCGCCATTGAAGATGGCGGTCATTAAAACAATAATTTGGGCGGGGAGGAGTTTGATTACTCTGTTGGTTATGCCATCAGAGCCTGGGGCTTTCCTGGGTTGAAGTCTTTTGATAACCTCCTCCACCTCATCCGGGGTGATGGGTGGAAGGGGGTTATCTGGGTCTTCAACAGGTGGGATAGAAGCTCTCCTTTCGACTTCAGCATCCACCTCTTCGAGGTGGGCCTGGTCTACCGGTTGAGAGCTGGGGGATCACTGGGCTTCCAGGCAGTCAGCGAGACATTCCGCTCTCTCCTGGTTGTCGAACGCCACACTATTGTCGGGACGAATGAGAGGAGGCATGACTTCCTCCGTGGACCTAAGTTTCCTCTGGAGATGCCAGAAGGCTTGGTGGGTGGGCTCCAGTTCGCCTAGCATCTTCTCCCAGCTTGCCGAGCGCTGCTCCGCAATGCGTTTCCTCACAGCTCGCTGCAAGTAGCGCATGTGGGCTTTGTTCGCGTCACAGGGAAAGTTACTATACGCACGGATGGCCGCGTTCTTCTCGGTTATGAGATTCCGTACATCCTCCGGGAGTTTCCAGCGGTGGTCTTCCACTACTGGTACCTCCCTTGAACAATCGTTCAGGATGGATTGTACGTGATCCGTAAGCGAGTCGATCGCTGCCCTCGTGTCAGCGACTGAGGTTATGTGGTCGGGGATGGAGTCCAAGTGGGTCGACGTGGTGGATTTCAGCCTGTCGCTTACTTTCCTCCAGTCGGTAACCACTCGGCTAGGGGGGGGCCGGCTGGGATCGTCCTGCCCCGAGCGGGAGCCTAGGTGCATGATCACCGGGCGGTGGTCTGAGTTAAGCTCATGAACTACTTCTATCAATTGTAACCTGAGGTTTACATTTTTTAGAAGCGCTATGTCCAGGACATTGGGCCTATGTTGGGGGTCGTGTGGGTAGCAAGTTGGACTCATCGGGGCGATGATGTCAAAGTTGAGGGATGCGCCTAGGTTGAACAACAACCTGCCTCTAGCTTTGGTTGTGTTGCTGTTCCATGCGAGATGTTTGGCGTTGAGATCTCCCGCTATAATAACGGAGTCGCTCATGCCGAAGAGGGCTGTGATATCGCTGGTCAGGGCGATTGGGTCGTCAGGCTCGTCGCGCCCGCCTCTTGTCGGCGGCATATAGGCGGATATGATGGTTATCGGCTGATGACCAGTCATGCCCAGCCTACAGGCCGAATACTCCAAGTGAGTGCGCGGGGCGGGGGGGTCCAGAGGGACACAATACAGATCATTTCTGTAATAGATTAGTGTCCCTCCCTTGTGACAGCGAGTCCTATCGTTGCGAACTATGCGGTAGTTGGCAATTTTAGGGCTTCTGTGGTGGGGTTTTAGGCATGTCTCCTGTATGAGGAAAACATCTAACTGCTGCTCTCGCAAGAACTTGGCGATCTCATCCCTCTGGTCTAAGATCTTACCGTCAATGTTGAAGAACCCTATTTTTAGGCTTCTTGGCTTAAGGCTTTTTGCATTTTTTTGCGTATACATAATGAACCTAATCCAGTTGATCCAGTACCTTAGCGATACTGTCGAACCTCGCCCATATTTCATGGGCTGCCTCAGGGGTGTACTGCCCTGCCTTCTTAGTCTGCTTAATGATCGCAGCTAAGGCTCGGGCTTCAGGGGTTCTAAATATCTGGTAGGCCTCTAGAATGGTGAGGCCTACGCTTTTATCGCTGTCTCCAGCGGGGGAGTGGGTTGCTGGCACTGCTGCCGGGGCCGCAATGCGGCGCGCTCCAGTCGGGGGAACTACCGGGGCTACTGGCGCGGAAGTGGGGGCCGTCACTGGTGTAGCTTTGGCCACAGGCGCTGGGACGGGGGCGGGGCGGGGGGGCACCAGTGCGGGGAACGCTCGCTGGTGATTGAGCTTGCTCCAAGGCGAAGCTCTTTGTGGTGCGAGACGCTCGGGAATCAGGGCGGCGGGGGCGGGGGCCCTCACAGATGGGCTCTCCCTCAGCTGACGGGCATTGGCCCGCTTGATGACTTTAGGAGCCATCTTAGGAGCTTTGGGGCATCCGCGGTAGTTTGCCGGGTGTCCCGTTTGACCGCACAGCACGCAGCTCGGCGGTTCCGTGCATTCTTTGGGGTCTTTCGGGCGGGGGCAGTCCGCCGTCCCGTGTTCACCCAGGCACTTGACGCACCTGGGTGTCGCAAAGCAATTGCTCTGCGCGTGGCCGTACATCTGACAGCGGTGACACTGTCCTAGTACGGAGGGCTTGTTCGGCTTCTCTATTGAGATGCCCGACAAAGAGCAAACCGACTTGATCTTAAAGATCGGGTTGTGCTCTTCAGTAGGTTCGCAAACGACGAGTACCATATCGTACTCGTCGCCACCTCTAGCCCTGCGAAGGCGGTGTACCGCCGTAACGGGGACATTTTGGGATAAGAGATCCTCTTTGATCTCGTTCGTCGGGATTTCCTTTGGGACACGCCTTATGACCACTCTGGTCGGCGTCTCCTCCGGAAGGGCATAGGTGTGGAAGCACACCTTTCGGTCTTTCAGTGTCTTAGTCAAGGCACGGTAGTCGTCGGACGACCTTAACGTGACCTTCACTCCCTGAGCAACGGTCTTGGCATTTGTGTATTGGATCCTTCGATCCACACACATTTTGGACACCTCTGTCCATTTCCCCTTGTCCCGGATGATGACGGGGGGGATGCGCTGCCTCTTAGGGAGGTCAGCGGCTTGGGGGCGAGCAGACGACGTGCTCGGGGCGGATTGCCTGGGGGTCGGTGGGGCTGGGGTGACCGAATCGTCGGTGGTCTTTTTGGCCTTGGTGGCCTGGGCCGCCTTGGCGGGCGCGGACTTCTTCCGCTTACCACCGACGGTTTGGTACTCTTCTTCCTCAGAGGAAGAGCAGGAGGCGTCTGAGTCAGATGACTCTGACTCAGCGCTGGGGCTGGGGTTTTCGGCCGGGACTGTAGTGTCCATGGCCTCTTCGGCAGGGGGGTTCGGCCTCTCCGATGCGGATGGCTTCGGCTTGGGCGAGGGCGCGGCTACCGGGGTAACCTGGGGCTTTGAGCCGGCTTGGACTGCCGGCGAGGATGGGCGCGGCGGGGCGCGGATGCTGGCGCGAGGGGGGGGGGGTGATCCTCGATCATTCCCTACCGGGGAGCGGGGGGAGTCCTCCGATGGCTGGCCGGCCACCGGAGGGTTTAAGAAGTGATGGCCATATTTGGCCAGAAAATCTTGGTCCTTTAAAAGGACTTTCTTAAAGAACGCTACGATTGTAGCGTCCGTCATGGTGGGCGGGGGGACCGTGGTGCTAGCCACAGCTAGCACCCTTAGGTTAAATGACTAAAATCCTACCATACGACGAAGGAGGTTTGTTGCAACGCGTCGTCCTACGGCAACAAACGGAATATGGGAAGGAAAAAAGGTTATTAGGAATGGGATTTTCCTACTGCCAATCCCGCAGACTCACAGGACTGTCACTGGCTAAAGGAGTCTTGGCCGCAGTAGGAGGATTTGGTCCACTTCACTGCCTCGCCCTGAAGGGGGTCGGCGGGTGTATCGGGTCGACACCCCTTGACTCGTTGTCACCGTTAGGTATCCGTCAAGGACCACTAATGTGGTTACTTACACTGACTCTACTGGGGGCCGCGGCGCGACGCGAGATTTGTCCGTAGACGCAGACGCAGCTAACCGGGGCGGCGATGCGAGAGCGCACGATCGGGTCTGGCGGGCGTTGGCGGCTTGTGACGGGCAAGGCGACACGAAGCGTAGCGATGACGTCACGCTGCTGTAGCTGCTTGTAGTTGAAGTAGTTGAAGTTCACTGCGGGCACCAATCCTTGAGCGCACGATCACTGCAGACAGGAGCGCACGAACAGTGGAGCGGTGGCACAGTGGAGAACGGAGAGCACAGAACACGACCCTCGCTGGCGGCGGTCGACTGCGAATGTGTGTGCTAATTTTGACTGCCAGGGGTGCCTATATATATTACCCAAATACTATGGGGCACGTAGTGCAGCAAATGCAGACCCGGACAGCCAATACATTTTGTTAATTTTACAAATTAACTTGAACATTAACTTTCGACCAATCACAGGCATTCCGACATTCTAACGATAACCAATCAGAGAAGTCTTACTTATCTCTTATGTAATGAACACCTGCATATTTACTTTTACATATTTACTGGTCTTATTAACAACAAAACTGACATTTATACATAATACAAAGTATGTATTCTAAGGACAAACTGAATCTACGTTATACTTTAATATTAGATTCTAAATTTACATTCTCACAAATCTACAAACTACAATAAAAACAAAGGAACTTTACATATGTATTTCAATATGTACATAAAACAACATGGTGGACTCCGAAAACTTTCCACTGTCTGTAGCCAATCATGAGAAGCATGAATATGATCAACCAATCGCTGACTAGCCGAAATTTCTTACTACGGACTTTAACACAATTGGTCAATTTTAGCGCTGTGGCATGCACTACTTGCGCTATACAAAAAAGTTACCTCATAAACCTTGACATGGAACATATTTTTACCTTTATTCTTAGGATATTTAAAACATAATATTACGTAGTTAAAACATAATAAGACATACTTAGGACATAATAAGGCATACTTAGGACATAATAAGGCATACTTAGGACATAATAAGGCATACTTTAAACATTATAAAACGAACTTATGCTAGCTATATTTAGCTATGGTCAGAGTGATGGCGCCATTTTCAACACCGGGGTGATGGTGGATCCTCTACAATTTCTATCTAAAAACTTCAAGTTACATACATGTTTAATTCCCTATATTGCCTCCGTAAACGTTCTAGAAAAGTTTGTACAAATCTGTTTTAAACAGTCTGTTTTTCCTAACATTCATGTATGTAAGTTTGTTCCTTTGTAGCGCTTTAGAGACCAAACGCGTGGGCCAATTTTGATAATTCTTACGTCAATTGATTCGTCTTAGCGTTGCGAGTGTTACTAAAGACATGACAGTAATCAAAATACAATATGGCGAAAACAAGGTGCCATATTGTAAAAAAGAAAAAAAATATTAAGTAGACGAAAATAAAGGGTTCGAGGAGGCGACATAACTAAAATGTAGAAAAATATAATTATATTTATATATATATTTTTTCAAAAAACCGGACTGTAAAAAGCGACTAAAAAAAAGTGTAAAGTCCGCCTTTGTACTTTAGTTGCATGAAGTGTAAATAAATAAATAAATCACTTATGCGTCTGTCTGTCTGTCCGTCTGTCACAGCCAATTTACTCCGAATCTAGAGGTCCGATTAAGTTGAAATTTGCTACACAAGTGTATTTAGACCCAAACACGGGCAAGTAAAATAAATAAATTAATTTGGAATATGGGGGTCACTTTTGGGGGAAATTCCGAAAATTAAAAATAAAGTTTTTAAAACTTTACCGTGCGACATATCAAATGAAAGGGCGCATTGTGAGGGTCCCAAATATATTTTTATCATTATTTTAAAATTAATCGTTGTAAAATGATTTAAAAAATAAACGAAAATTGACCATGCTCCTTATCTCCAAAACTACTGATCCTAAAATTTCGAAAAAAATACAGGAAATAGTTCTTTACTTATAGATTACAGGAAAACTTATGAGAAGTCTATATTTTTACATATTTTGTATTAACTTGCTTTTGCTTACTTATTGTGTGTATTCGATTACGAATTAGTAACCCATTGCACAAACACTTTCTGGTCTTTGATTAAGCTGAAACTTGCATTACTTACAAAATTAAGTGCCCAATGCAATTGTATAGTACTATGAAGTTGGCCTGATGATGGAGCTGGAAGGTGGCCATAGGATCTCTTCAACCAAACACGATGGCACCATCGTGTTTGGTCTCATTGCATATATTTTGACAAGTTGCGTTAGACTAGGTGTTGGGTAAGGTCTGATGATGGAGCCGAAAAGTGTAGGTACATAGGATCTCCATAACCAAAAAAGATAGTACCATCGTGCTTGGACTCATTCGATGTGTATTGAAAAGTTATTTTTCAATTGGTAGTACCCAGAGTCTGATGATTTAGTCGGAAGGTAGCTAAAGGATCTCTGCAACCAAATAAGATAGCATCATCGCGTTTGGGCTCGTTCTATATGTATTGAAAAGTGATTTTTCACTAGGAGGTGCCTGGGGTCTAATATGGTGCCGAAATGTGGTCATTAGATCTCCGCAACCAAACAAGATAGCATTATCGTGTTTCAAATTACTGGATATGTATTGACAAGCGATATTACATTTAGTAGCGGTGGTGCTCAGGGTTCAGACCCTGGGCACCACCACTACTAAACTAGGGTTGTTAAATTTGTACTGACTAGTGTTATTACATTAGAAGGTGATCAGGGTCTGTTTATATCTGTAGGGTATTCAACGAAACAACATAGCATAGTCGTGTCACATGTATCACAAGTGTCATTAAACAAGGTGGTGACTAGGGTCTAACGATAGAGCCTGAAGGATACCGTAAACTTGTACGATTTTAAGTTATCTTGCATGCACGAGTATTCTTGTATGTGTACACATGTTTTTGCAAATAAATATTATTATTCTTAGAGACTAAACAAGAAAGTGTTGTATGGTTTCGTCTTGTTGATTTTGTCGTGACTAAAACTATAGTCCAGGGCCTGGTGTTGTATCTGGAATATTATCATAGGAAACCCTCAACTTAACAATGTAGGCTAGTTAGATTTGCCTTGACAAGTTATAGCACACAGGCCGTATAGATTTGTGGCGACATCTATGACGCCTCAAACGAATTAAAGACACACGAATCCTGCACCGTGCAAGCAGAGAACTCCGCGCGATTTGAACATATACAACGTTTCGAAATCAACCATCGGGCAGATGCCCGGACCAGACATAACACACGTCTGGTCGGAGGATCCTCTCTTTTCAATGGAGGTTTGCGGCAGTTTACACTCTGTGCCTCCAAAGATTCGATTTTCTTTGACTGACAAGAAGTTACAGGGCAGCTGGTTAAAAGAATAATGTCAGATTGCTGCTGCCCCAGGTACTGACACTTTCGGCCTTAGACTTGATACGCTGCTGGTATCAGAATAAGTATTTAAATAAATTCAAATATTAAAAAACTTTTTTCAAAAAAAACTTTTTTCCAAAAAAATAGAACCGACTTCCAAAAAAAGTGCAAAATAACTTTAATTTCGGAAGTCGGTGTTCCTGTTTTGTGTCTTTGTTTTTTGACACCGACTTCCGAAAATAAAGTTATTTTGCACTTTTTTTGGAAGTCGGTTCTATTTTTTTGTAAAAAAGTTTTTTATTTTTCACTTTTTAGTTGTGGTTCCCCATTAAACTGTGTTAACAATTCATAGACATACGATAGCAGCAATCGCGGTTGATTTGCTGTCAATTTTTGAAGAGTTCCCTTGTCTGTCTCCGAAACCCATCATCAGATCTTTTTGAAATTTAAATGGGACCATTTCGGAATAAACCCCTTTCGAACAAAAAAAGAATTTTGCAAATCCGTCAACATATGACGGAGTTATGCCCGAACATACATAAAAAAAAAAAAAAAAAAAAAAAAAAAAATACAAACATCCGAATTGATAACCTCCTCCTTTTTCGAAGTCGGTTAAAAAAAAATACACTAAAAATTAAAAAATAACTTTAATTTCGGAAGTCGGTGATTGTATTCGGTGATTCTTTGTTATTTGACACCGACTTCCGAAATTAAAGTTATTTTTGAATTTTTAGTGTATTTTTTTTTTTTGGAAGTTGGTTGTTTTTTTTTGTAAAAACGGTTTTTCTAAAAACCCCAATAACATGGAACGTGGAATTTAAACATTTGGAGAACACCAAAACGTCATCGAGGTATACGTATTTTCGATATAATTTATATGGGACCACCTCGAGAGTATATTCTTTCGGATAAAAAAAATAATTTTAAAAATCAGTTCATAACTGACGGAGAAATCGGCGGACATACATAAAAAAAAATACAGTCAAACATAGAACCTCCTCCTTTATCGAAAGTCGGTTAAAAAGTATAAAATAAAGTATATATAAATTAAAATCTTTTTAAGACAAGCTTCTATCAAATAAAAATGTAAACTAGAACATGTTATAGTGGTAACTATAACATTTTCTTTAAAGTTGAGGCGTGAACGTCTCTAACACTGTTTTAAGGATGATCCTAAAATATTATAGTTGTACGCTTAAGTACTTATTTAAGTTTTAATTATTATTTTTTGTTCATGTCTTAAAAAGATTTTTACTGTATTTATAAGCCATTTAAAAAATATGTGATTCGTTCGGAACCCTTTTCGCGCGATTCTGACTCACACTTGGTCGGTTTTTTTTTACTCAAAAGTTACGTAACAAGCCCCCACTCCTGAAATTTGATGCGTTTTATCTTTGTCATTTTTCATTGATTTGATAAAGCAAAACATACGTGTCCAATATTTTTTGATAATCTAACTTATGGACTAAATAGAATTATTATGTTTTACCCTGGAATCGTCGCTGCAGCACGTTCTTTGATCTACATAACGTGTCCAGTATCACATTCCAGTTTGTGTATTCGATATAAAAATGCGACAGAAAGTGTTGGCATTTTACGTAACCAAACAAATAAAAATGTTTCGTAAAATTTTTAACATCTTACCAATGATTTCACAGGTTTCATTTAAAAAAAATCTCAAAAATGTATGGCACATTTTTCAGTGTTATATAAAACTCTTTTGTAAATGTTGTCAACAACTTACCTACCAATGTTGTATTTCACAGGTTTCATTTCGACAAAATTCTCAAAAACAGTGGTACATTTTTCGTGTTATATAAAACTGTTTCGTAAATTTTTTCAACATTTAATGTATTAAGCCAGAAAATCTGATTATGGCTAAATAGCCGATGGCAGATATGAAATGTGTCAAAAAAAAAAACATTTTATAAATGTTGTATTTCACAGGGATCATTTAAACAAAATTTAAAAAAAATGGTTAATTTTTCAGTGTTCTGAGAAAGTTTCCCATACTTTGAATAGCAGCAATGGTTTCCCTGGTTGCGTGATCCGAGTTGTGTAGAGGGGCCGCTTGAAGGGCTTCATCAAATTACAAGCTCTTTGCTTACTGAAGTTGGCAAACCTGAGTCAAAGGACTTACTGGTACAGGTAATTTGATAGTAAGCGATTTTATAAGAATCATTTGTATGAGACTAATTATTATACAACGATTCCAGAACAAAGTCTTCTGCATAGCCTTTTCCCAACTATCTTGGGGTCGGCTTCCAGTAGTGTTGCCCAAAATCGGTCTTGGTCTTGCAGTCTTGGTCTTGTTCTTGCATTTTCGCAAGACCAAGACCAAGACCAAGACCGCCTTATTGTAGCAAGACCAAGACCAAGACTGAACCCTGCAAGACTTGAGCAAGACAAGACTTAAGCCTGCAAGACTCTTGCGTCTTGCAGTTAAGACAAACTGAGATTTGGGCGTTATTAAGTAGGTATTTGGTTTTAATCCCGATTTTGAGAGACGTTCCCCAGTATCAAAACCGTAGGTATCGTCATAACACTAAACTAAGGGCTGCAGTTGTATCTGCACTTGCCAACGTGCCGCTCGTCTGAAAGAACCCTAAAATGTATTGTATTGATTAGGTAGGTAAGTACTTATTATATTTCAACTATTTATTAACTAGGTAGCATGTTAATACTTACAAATCTGTTCCCATCATCCCATGTGATAAAATGTACCTAGAATAACTTTCTAGCAAGGTTCATACCTTGTAGGTATCTACCTATAATAATATATTATGCTTGTTTATGTCTTATGTGCAGATCTAACGTTAGTACTCGTAGGTTGGTATGTGCTTAAAATTATAGCCAACGAAATTATATAAACATTATGTAGGTACCTACTTATGTTTCAAAGTTTATATTATTCTTCTATTCAGCAAAATTTAAAACTAACAGCGAGTCGAGTAGGTCTAGTAACAGTTTCTACTGCAGCCAATGTTGTGGTACAGTCGCCAGCACATCAAGCTACTACAATCTGTCAAATTTCTTTAACAGATTTTCAACTTTATTGCTGAAGAATTAAGGTTCAAGGTTGATTGGGAAAATGTGACGTTCTGCGAATAAACTGTTGGTCGGTCGGTGTATTATATACCTACTTATTTGATAATTTACCGACAAAGACGCCGCGGTTTGCAACAAGTGTATATCACAGCATTTGACACTGTTTGAGCGCCGCATTCGCCGACAAAGAGTACGGACAGAGGCACACAAAATTGTTACCTATTTTGGTAGGGTTGGTACAGGAGGATAAAATTAAATGACCTTGAAGATGTCTCAGCAGTAAGTAGGTATAAATTGAATGCATTCAATTTAACATTTATTTATAAAAAATTGAACACCAATAAAAAAATTGTTTTTATTTGTGTTCAATTTATTATTTAAATAAATGTTAAATTGCCTTTATTCTACAACTCTTCCATCCCATTCCATTAAACCAACTAATTATTATTAGTTAGTAAATCATCGCTGAAGAGTCTTCAGCGATGATTTACTAAATAAATAAAAATAATCGTCGTACGACGATTATTTTTCTAAGGAATACAATTTTGTTGTAGTAGGTACCTACATCGTTTCTTACTTACACGTATACTTACGACAGTACCTACGTAGCAAAGCGCGCCAGTCACGAGTACGACAAATTGCCTAAAAAGTGTACCTACACCTACGCACACTGTAATGAAATCTGCTAATCTCAACACACACGCACTTCCTTATTTTGGCCGCATAGGTAGGCTTTGCCTGTAGTCTTCTTTTATTGGTTGATTAACATTCTACATTGGTGAATGCTCCAGGATAGCCCGCGAAATTCAAATTTTCTTATTTTTTTTTGCAATTTGCAGGCCAGTGCTAGATTGTTTGTTGATTAAAATATTATTCGTGCTGTAAGACGTACGAGTATGTAGTTACAGAATCATAATCATCAAAATCATCAATACAACCCTCCAAGTTCAAAGGTCGAGGAATGAGTTTGACCTTGAAAAAGTCTTTTTTTTTTAATAATTCCACGATCTTTATGAACTTGGAGTGTTGTATTGATAATTTTGATGATTATAATTCTGTAACTACATACGTCTTACAGCGCGAATCATAATCTAAAATCTAAACTAACGTGTTCAATAAATAGCAATAGGCTAATAGGTATTTGCAAGACTTGCAAGACTTGCGAGACTCTTGCTGCAAGACCAAGACCAAGACCAAGACTGAGAGCGCAATACCAAGACCAAGACCAAGACCAGGTGTATTGACGCAAGACCAAGACCAAGACTGGCCTAAGTCTCGTCTTGGTCTTGCATTTGGGCAACACTAGCTTCCAGTCTAACCGGATACAGTTGAAAGATTTTTTTTTCTAGAACAAATTGCTAAGGGAAATTGTAAATGCACCACATACGAAATGATAACCTCCATCGCGATCTAAAAGTTGAGTTCATCGAAAAAGTGATCAAGAAATTTGCAGCAGCTTACGAAAAGGGGCTTCATCAGCATGTGAACGTCGAGGTAATCCAGCTTCTCCACCACACAAACATAGCAAGAAGACTAAAAAGAGCAAAACCGTTGGAGTTAGTGTTCAGTGTTAGTGAATAATGTAAAGTACAAAAGTGCCAAATAGACAAAAATGATGTGTATTCGCCTTAAAGAGATAATGAGAAAAGTGCTATTGGACACATTCTTAGTAAAGACAAATTAATAGTTTAAGTTATAATTTAATTACTTATTAGTCTATTGGCTGGACTATGATAAGATTTGGGTCCATCCTATTGTTGAACTGTTTTTTTTTCATTTTAAATTGGAGTGGCTTAAGTCTTAAGTATTTGGCCTGCTGATTTTATTAAGTATTATAGTAAAACTAAGGTATATGTTCTGGACTTATGATTTACAATAATTTTGTAACAGCACTTGTCTGTAAGGGTTTTATAATATACTTGAAAAAATACTTAAATAACTTGTAATCTCTTAGTCTCCTACGGGACTCTTGGTAACTATTCTACCGATAAGTTTTCCACAACTGTGCAAAATCCGGATTTAAATTGTTTTAAGTGTCTTTTTCTTAAATTTTGACCTGAGCCTACAGAGATCCAATAATTTTTTTGTTATAATAAAGCACTGACGTTAACAAAATAAATCAATTTTTTCAGAGATCTAGGTAAACAACAATACAAACAAATAACAATAAGAAAATTACGACTCGGCACACTATGAAACAAGATTTTATCTCTTCTCATTTAATTAATATTACTAGTACTGTTGAAACAATGGGAGTGTTGTGCCAATTTATACGACAGTACCTTTTGTAGGTCGGGTGTACCAGAGACCTTTCATTTTTATTGTTGAGCGTAGAACAATGAAATACGGTGACCGCTTTGAACCGCTTCGAACTGCTTCAAACTGGATCGAGCCAGTTTACGGCAGTTTCAAACGAACTTTTTTGAATTGATTTTCAATATGGCCGTGTAGGTTAATTTAATGCCGCAGTTGGCTTTTGCTTATTGGATTTTTTAACCAACTAAGCAACGCAAAGGTAAGGCTAGGCAGGCTGGTTCTCTTAAAATCTTTGGTTTTATGATTTAAATGAACTTTTCCAGCTAAAATCAAACCCAACAAATCAATCTGTCTAGCCTTTTCCATAATAGGTACGTTAGTGTCGGCTTCAGTCTGTAGCTCGGACCAGGCCCGAGAGTCAACGGCGCGTAGTATTCAGATGTCAGCAAAACCTGACGAGGCCCGTCATAGCCGATGCCTGCCCAGGAGTCGCAGATAAATTCGAAACAGATTAACCGCGCCCCTGGGCACTCAGGCAACTGAAGGAACAGGGGTGGGTTTTAGTCAGTAAAAGTCTGACACGCCCTTCCGCTCCACCCAAATTGGGAGGAGTCACTGGATGATTTCTCACCCCCACAAAAAAAAGGGTAGGCTTCCAGTCTATCTGTATGCATTGGAAATCAAAAAAACAGTATTTTATATGGGCTGACTATAACTTCTTAACTGAGTATTCGATGTTTAGACTACATTATATACTGAATTATTATCAAGACCATCATTTCAGCAGAAAGACGTCCACTGCTGGACATAGATATCCCCAAAGTATCGCCACAACGACCGATCCTGTTCTCCTCGCATCCATCGGTTTTCCGCGATTATGCGAATGATGGATGCAATCATGTTTTTTTTCTCTTATGGGGTTCTGCTGGTCTACACTACATTAGGAATCCTGTTAATTAATTTGATATAAATTAACCTCCATTAATAAAAAAAATTCTCTTAAAATATTCTCACCGCACCATAAAAGATTACAACTCCCAAAGGAACTTGAAAATTTAATTAAGATTCAAATCATCTCATTTAGATTGATTAAGATAATTCAGGTAAAGCTAATGTAATTATTCGATGAACAGATTTATCTGAGAACTGTCAAAGTCGCTTTAAAAAGGTAGATGATAATCTCATTATAATTATTATTAAAGTGTATGCAGACATCAGACATGCAGACAGAGGAGCTTTTGACTAAAGTAATAATAGCCACATGGGTAGATCCATCAGGTTAAGCTACGCTTGTCTTCCTCCTCTCTCCTACTTGTTCTATACTGTGCCCGATATGGTCCATAATTGTGACTAATATAATAATTTTCCTACCAACTTTTACCATTAATTAAAATCTAAATCCAAATAGCCTCTTTATCCTGAACTGTTCTCGTTTTGTGGTATTGTTACTTTATTTAATGTCTCTTAGTTCAGTGTGCCTGTTGGCAAAGGCCTCCTCTAACAGCTTCCATTGTGTTCTGTCTTTGGTAACCCTTCACCATTTGGGCCCCGCTGTTAACTTAAGTTCGTCCTCCCATCGTTTGTTTTGTCTTCCTCTGCTTCTTTTCTTCTCCCAACTTTAAACGTTATGGTACGCAATAAAAGCATGTTAAGCCGTTGGTCCCGGTTGTCAATCGTGGATCTATGATAGTCGTTACGGGTCGTCAGAAGCCCAAAAGTCTGACAACCAGTCTTACCAAGGGGTTTTATATTACCCAGTTACTGGGTTGTGGAGGTCAGACTGGCAGTCGCTCGATGTAAAATACTGGTATTCAGCTGCATCCGGTTAGACTGGAAGCCGACACCAAGATAATTGGGAAAAGGCTAGGCGGATTGAATTGATGGTGGTGGAATGGCCGTTAAGCCCCAATGCCTCTCACAGAGAGAAAGCCTATGTCCCAACAGTGGGAAAGTAAAAGGCTGATTATATAACATGCTAGACATAATTTAGAAGTGGTGTTTTTAAGGGTCTTTAACATATGCCTAGGGGTAGCGAATAAATTCTGAAAATGAGTTACCGCACCCTTGGGCACTCAGGAAGGGAAGGAACAGGGGTGGGTTTTAGTCAGTAAGAGTCTGACACGCCCTCCTGCTCCACCCAGAGCGGGAGAAGTCATTGGATGATTTCCCGCCAAAAGAAAAAGGGCCTTTAACATAATTGTAATAGTAGAGCTTATAGCTTATCGTATACAAGCCTCTTCTCTGGCTGAGTATATATCTATACTATGTTAACTAAGTATACATATTATATATCTGTTGAGAAGATTTTTTATACATCGAAAATATTTCCAATAAAATAGTCAGGATAACCAACAGAACCCATTTTCAGCATTTTTGGAATTTTTGTCTGTTTGTCTGTTTAGTTGTGCACGCATCACGTAAAATGTACGAGACCAATGTAAAAAACTTTTACACATAAAAATTGTGCGTAACAACGAAATGTCATCGAACCCGAAATCTTAACAGGTTGCGGCTCTGAGCTACGGTGATGTAGTTTTCATTCTAAGGAACCTCCTTTTTCCCAACATTTTTTTCTTTTTGTTTCAAACGTGATCAATTTCCAGTAATCCTTTACGCTATGACTATTAACAAAGTCCGCCGTTGCGGGGTAGACCTCACTTTTAATTGTTTTTCTCAAGGCCAACTTTATGTTGCTCTATCACATATTAGCAACCCTAGCAACCTTTTTGTATATGGTCCGAGTGCAAGTGTTTTTGCCATGCCAAGCCATACCTATTATCACAGTAACCGTTCACAATTTTAGGACCCATTACCACCTTTGTGCCTAATGACCTAGCTTTGTTCTGTCTCCCGCTTGATTTGGAGGGAAGTGGAAATTATGTTTTTCTTACTCCTCCGCTGTCTTTTCTGACTAACCCAAGACAGTTTAATCATTTCTCTGGGACTCGTCGAGCTTCATTGCCTCGACGTTTTTTCTGGTGGTCGCCATTGTTGATTCTGGCTTACAGAAGTTATGGTTTGGGAATAGTGTGGCGGGCTTGTCCCAAAAAAAAAATTGCTCCGGGTGCTTCCTCCGCTAAGATAGTATATAGAAAAGCATGAACATAATCAAGTTTCTCATTGGATAAAGTTATAAGACCTTCATTCGCAAATTCGTTATTTTAAATAGAAGCGGTGATGCATTCAGTGCCTTGCATTACCCTCTTCTTATTTTCTATAGCGGTCAGGTAAAGTAGGTAACACAGGGTATTGACTGTACTCATATCTAAGCGACGCATTTTTTAGTTTGCGACAACCACGCGAACGAAGTCGCGCGCACAGCTAGTGCTTAATATTAGTTTTGATATTTTCGAACCATTTTCATTTCATCTGTGTCACTTTAAGTTTAAATAATTGATGAAAATGCCCTCTGTATATTGTCTCTTCAGATCATTTTTTTTTAATTTCTGATGAGGCTGTTTCTAATTCCCCTCTGACATTGATTTCGCCTGAAGGTAAGCGTTGGATGAAGTCAGTGATGGAGCGAGTTTAGAAATAACACAACGCCTTTATACCTCGAAGTTGTATTTAGTTTAGGCATTATAAATTTGCTGATGTCTAACTCTTTCAGTGTATACCACGAAATTGGCCGATTCTCGGAATACATCCTTACTCTCGTTGAGTTAAAGTTACGTGATACAGTAACAAATGCTGACGCTATTGTTCACTGTAACTTACTCTCACGAATGTCTGAGGAAAACAGGCGCCATTTTTCTTCAATTCTCCCTTAAATCAATGTGTAATTAGAAACAGCTGCTTTGGTATTTTTTATTTGATCCTTTGGCGTATCGTAATAGGTACAAATCACAAGTATCCGTAGATAATAGATAACAGTTGTTCCTGTGATATCATAACAAAACAGTGCGCACGTGAATCTACAAATACGACCAAGACCTTGGCAAGACTGGTGTCAGGTTTCCTGGTTTTTATCTATCCGTCACGACTGTTAAAGATCGCGGTATGTTAAGGTGGTCACTTATCCACAGAACGACCACGGCATATCTGTTAAAAAGTATCATTCCTAATTCACAATTAAATACACCAGTTTGAGAAACGAAATACTAATGACAATGACATTAGGAAGGAGATCACTACAACAAACATTGCTAACTTATAAAATCTACTCACTTGGAAAATTTCGTTCAAAATACAAAATCCTAATAAAAAAAATACTTACAGGAAGTCAATGATATTTTAATTACATAAAAAAGAGGTAAACATTGCACTAGCGCGTGCAAATTGTTGCAGAAAAATTCAGGCAATTGTTGTAATTTGATGTAGTCGACTAACAGCAGTGAGCGAAGAAAAGTCCGTGGTGTGATAATAATATATCTATGATGCCAAGTTGAGTGTTAACAGTGTAAAAACTATGGTTCCAAGCTAAACAAGAGTGAAGGAATTTCATACCATAATTACTATATACGTAAGGATAGGTATTTATAATAACAACTCAACAATATCTGAACGCCGCTTTGTATGAACGTAGCGTATCTTCCTTACTTTTTATCTGTTCTACGCGGGTGAAAACGCGGGGTGAAGATTTTTTTTTTTATATTGTTGATAGGCACGCGCTTGACCACTATCTCACCTGATGGTAAACGATGATGTGGTCGAAGATGGAGCACGCTTGCCTAGAAGTAACCTATTCAATCTTGACTTAAAGACTCCCAGGTTGTAGCTATCAGGAAATATAGACTCCGGTAGGGAAATTCCACTCCTTAGTTGTACGCACAATGAATGTTTTCTCAAAACGATTTGTGCGTATGGATGGGATGTCCACCCTGAACCGGTGGCAGTTCGCCGTACGTCTTGTGGTCCGTTGCTGAAACGGGCTTGGTGGAATCAAATTATGAAATTCCGTCGCACACTCCCCAAAATGTAATCGATAGAAAACCGACAGGCTAGCAACTCGGCGTCTATGTTTGTAGACTTTGGAGTTTCGACTCAACGAGCCTATCATTTCCGATGATCCTCTTGGCTCGTTTCTCAATTGACTCAAGGGCATCAAGCTGGTATCTGGCAGATAGTAACATTATTAAATAATGCAAAAAATGTGGATGTATATATGTTTGTGTAACACTTAAAAATTGACAGATAATAGATTGTCGTTTGACGTTTTTCTTTTTCCAACTGGATCTGGAGTCTGCCTATTAAATTTTATTTATTGGAAAAAACTTCTTAAAAGCACCTAATGATGGCTCGAGGTGTAAAAGGGACCAAAATCAAGTTCAAATGCTGTAAGCATAAGAATGTAGGACAATGTGAGTAGTCTTTTTGGGATATTTTCTGTAATGATGCTAAATCAAGCGTGGCATTTATGAGTCTCACCATATCTTTCTCTTGTTGGCAGGGTTCCTACTTTACATTTAAATTATATAAGGAAAAAACTTTATAAAATGGTCGGATCATAAACTTCACTTTATTTTTGGAAGAACAATGCGGTCTTAGCAAAAGGTTCCGAACACCAACGTCCACGTGTCCAGAGATGACCATGATTAGATGACCACGGCTTAAATACTGCTTGGCGATCTTCTCACTGGACCTTTAATCTTCGATCTTCGAACGATAGGGTAAAAGTGATTCGTGAGAACATTACATTCATACTTATTACATTCTTCATTTCACTTATTACATTCGAGAGAATAGAAGTAGTGAGAGATTGAGTGAGAGATCGTTACTCAGTTACGCCAGAACCGCTGAATGAATGTGGATGAAATTTGGCACAGAGGTGGACTATAGTCTGAAATAACACATATGCTATAATTTATGGTGGTGAAGCTACGAGATGTTAGTTATATTTACTGAAACAGCCATTCCTAGTTGGCGTGGAAAAATAATATACACGCTTAATATTTACCAATTAGTGCCAATTAGTTACCTAATGATGAGTAATCACGTTCCACGAACATTTAGTAAGAGAGTTTCTTATAAGTTCCTGAACTTACAACTTCAAAGGAAATCTTCGGGTTTTATATTATATTTTCTTAATTTATATTTTATTAATCATATTAATGTCCTCATCTTTTGAGGGTTCCGTACCAGAAAAGTAACCATCGTGACCCTATTACTATGCCTCCGATGTCCATCAGTCTATCAGCGGGCTGTATCTCACGATCCGTAATAGCTACACAGTTGAAATTTTTACAGAATGTGTATTTTTTGTGTTTTTGTATTTTTGTTACTATAGCGGCTATAGAAATTTTCACTCTTTTTAATCTCGTGAGATTCACCCAATAAAAAAAAAAACAAAAAAAAAAACATTTTTCTAGAAACGTGTTTTTTTGTTTTTTTTTTCAATTTACGGTACGGAACCCTTCGTGTGCGAGTCCGACTCGCAATTGTCCGGTTTTTTAAATTTCTCAAAGCCTAGGAAAAGAAAGTGGCAAATTTTATTTTTAGACCCAAAAAGGTCTTCACAAAATATTCAAGAACATATGCGAAGTAACTTCTAAGGGTACTGATTACCATAATTTGATGTGAAAAACTTGTAGAATTTATATTAAATATCAAAGTGGAACCTTTCCATGAATGTTACACAAGTTTCTTTTAATAGGATACAAGGTAACAGATGTCTTTTCTGATAATAAATCTCATTTTATTTCAAGACTTTGTTGTTAAACAAAACTAGTTTCACGGTAAGATTGGTTTCAACGAAGCTAGTTTTACGATGAGATTGAATAGAGTGGGTTATTTGTTTTTAATTTTAAGCCAGTAATGGCTTGCTATTTGAAAAAGCTTTCTAAATCGGAATTATCATTATTTTAAATGATCGAAAATTGTGAAGGCCATTTTCAGCAGCGTCGTTTGGCCATTTGGCGTTTCCATTAACTGTAAAATGGACTTCCAAAGAGAATGTAACAACAGTCGATTTGAAATTGGAATGCTGTAAATTAAAAAAAAAAGAAATAATCCCACTTCATGGTGTAAATAGTACCCTAATTGTATTATACTTTTCCAAACCATCGCACTAATATTATAAAGGTGAAAGTTTGTATTTTTGCATGGGTGTGTATTTTTGTTACTCCTAGACGCTCAAGCATCTGAATTTATTTATATGAAATTTGGTACCAGGACAAGTTTTATTCTGGACTAGCTGCGCCCCGCGGTTTTACCCGCCTAGACCGGAGTAAAAGGTAGCCTATATGTTAATCCAGGCTATAAGCTATCTACATACCAAATTTCATCCATATCGGTCCAGCCGTTTGAGCATGAAGAAGTAACAAACATACACACTCACAAACTTTCACATTTATAATATTAGTAGGAAGTAGGATTAACATATGATTTACAAAGTTGGAAACTGCTAATAATTCTACGTTTCCTATCATAATAATACAGGGCGTAAATAGACACATCACAAAGCCGTTAACTACGCATACTGTACATCTAACAAAGTAGCTTTGCGCAAAAATTGTTGCTTGAAAACGACTTTTATTTTTAGGTTTGAAACAAAATAAACTATTTTTTATTACGCGTAATGTAACACGATCCCAGGCAAGTGGATTATATCCCCGCCCCTTCGCTCTACGCCACGTAGGTACTTGTCGGATACGTTTGATATTCATTGTGTTTTTGTTACCACAAATGCGTAATTTCGAAATTTTGAAAAAAAAAAGAAAATTCAGGTAATGTTTGTTTGGAAAAAAGTTTAGTAGTAACACTTAGAATTCAATTTCGGAAAAGTAAATAAAAAAAATTGTGACTTTGACCTTCAATATCTCCAGAACCAGTGGATTCCCAGGTATGGTCTAGTGGAAAAAAATGATCCAAATAATAGGTAGAATATGTGGATTTAGGCTTCGGAAACTGTCTTTTTACACCCGATATATAAATAAACCAGCTTTATACCGCGAATTCGCTTGCGCGCACGACTTATCCCAAAGAAACCGTGTATTTTTTTGGGATAAAAAGCATACATACCCAGCGTGCTCTCGTCATTTTAACACAGTTTAGTTAGTATTACAGTCGACCACAGATCTTTGGGAGTTCATTTGTGTTTCGGAAGCTTTATTATTTCTCGTTTAGAAATAGTTGTTGTACGTCGAATATCGTAACACTTTTTACGATTATCTACATTCCAATTCGAAACATTTCTAATCACAAAATACCAGTGCACTACACCTATAGATTTACATTTTATAAATCTCTCGGGATCTCTTACCGAACACGAATATTCACATTTATGTCAAATAATATGGACCATCGAGGAACTGAATAAAATTATGACGGACGTTTGCGGTCAACTCATATTAATAAATCAATGATAGTTCGTGCCCCGGAAATCGTATTAGGTATTCTGATTCGGGCAGCATACATGGTTGGTATGTAGATTCGGCTGACGTATGATACGTTCGGCTGGAGGCCTTGCCAACATTCTGGATCAAATGCCAACGTTCTGGATCAATTTAGTGATCGGGTCATCGTTAAGTGATTACAAGCTAACACACATCTCGTGTAGTAATTGAGGATGATTCCTACCTCGGATACTGGTTAGGTATAATTCAATGCTAGTCTACTTGGATTGCATGGTTTATTTGGCATTTATCGAGGGAAGTAATAGACAGTGTTTGACTTTAGTGGTTATAGTAGATAGTGCACCAAGAGGGTAAAGCAGTGTATTAAGTCACGGGCGGTAAATTGAACCCTAAGCGTAACAAGGGAGTCAATTAACTGTCACTCCCGAGCGAAGCGAGGGTCTTATATAGAGTCTGGAGTAAAGCGAAGGGTTCAAGCTGCCCAAGATGAAGACAAGCTTATCCCAGAGGAGCATACTCTACTTTTCACACCTTCTGCGAGACAATAAAAAGCAAGGGCTCACTGAAAACCACAGCACCAAACACCCTCTTATAGCGTGCGGCAAAATGTAAGTGATATCATGGCCACCTAGAGTGCTTGCCCGACCGCCCGTAAGAGGGCGCCCGCGCAAGCTCCACGAAGTTCTCCATGTAATTTAGTTACCTAAGCTGCGAGCTAGCGCGCGAATGTGCGCACGCTTTAACTCAAAGTTTTGCTGTATGAAATCAGTGTAAGTACATAAATAACTCTACCTAATTCCGACCTCTAATGATGAGGCATGTAGTACCCAAATACTGGTCTAACAAACAAGGCAAAGATAATTGTCAAAACAAACCATAATATGTACATCACGAGACTAGTAGCCGAGTTCTCTTAATCCAATCGATTTTAATTTCCACGCAGAGGAAAGCCGGTGAGATAATACTGATATTTTTATCGATTACTGTGCAAATTGGATTATAGTGCTTTTAAAAATATTTTGTTTTCCCTGTGTTGATGTTTGAGGGAATAATATTGTTTTGTGTTATCAAATTTTTTTTACAAAAATACAACCGACTTCTAAAAACTGTAAAATAATTTTAATTTCGTAGGTAAGTCGACGTTTGTATTTGGTTTGGCTTTGTTGTTTGACACCGACTTCCGAAATTAAAGTTATTTTACAATTTTTAGAAGTCGGTTGTATTTTTTGTAAAAAAGTTTTTTATTTTTCACTTATTAGTTGTTGTACCCCAGAACTAAAACTAAATATTGCTGTATACCCCAGAGGATCGCAGATTAATTTGAAATTGAGTAACGTATTACCTTCACTTGTAACGATGTAAATAAATCTTAGAAATTAAAAAAAATTTGGCCCACTTCCCGGTTTCTGATTAAGCTGAATTTTTGCGTACATGTTTAGTTTGGCAGACAATGGTGCGGATTCTGTTCTGCGTAAACTAAACTTAATTTAGGCTATTCCTATCTTTTTCTCTCTAATATAACAAGAAAGAGTCGGACGTAAATTAGAGCTGTCAAATTTAGTTGAACTAATATTTCCATACAAATTAAGGGTACACGTAAAAACTTGTAGATTAAAAACACGGTAAAGCGCAAGGCATAAACTAGTTTGACCTCTCTAACTTAGTTCATAGCTATAGCCGTCCTTTCCTCGCACTACCTTTTGGTAAAAGATAGCGATTCTCTAATTTAGTTTAGTTATTAAACAAGAGAATCGTCACTAATGCATGGTTAGCTAACGTCATGCCTAGGAGTAGCGGATAAATACTGAAAATGAGTTACCGCACGTCTGGGCACTCAGGCAGGGAAGGAACAGGGGTGGATTTTGGTCAGTAAGAGTCAGACGCCCTCCCGCTCCACCTAGAGCGGGAGAAATCATAACCCCAAAAAAAAAAGCTGTGACGTCATTCTAAATCAACATTGGCGGACTCCTAAAGATGGTGGACTGGTTATTTTGTATTCATTCCCATAATATGGGTATCAAATGAGAGGGTTGGCTAAGAAGAACATCAGAAATAAAAAATAAATTAAATTCATTAGTATATACAATATCAATAGTTGATTATTCATCATCGTTACCTACCTTAGTTGAATCAGTTCTGTAATGTTTCCTGCGTTTTGCTATTTGTCAATACGAGCAACCAGCGTCATGTTGCCATAAAATAAAATACACAAATGCCGAAATCAAACCCCGCCGCCCAGTTTGAGCTCACTACGAGTAATAGGGTCTTGTGCTGGGTATAAAAATAAAAAAAAGACGTGTGGCACTCGGAGACTGCCGCGGTAAAGCTATTGCATAGCATTTTTTATCAACTTATGCAATTATAATTTAATTATTTTATTTATGCAGTATTTTTTTGTCCTTTTTTTTCTTTTTTGATATTAATTATCACCGTCACCGTCACCGTCACCTTCACCGTCACCGTCACCGTCACCGTCACCATCATCATCATCATCATCATCATCATCATCATCATCATCATCACCATCATCATCATCATCATCATCATCATCATCATCATCACCATCATCGGAGTGGGGGGTGTTAGGTTATTTTTCGTTACGGAATTACTGGATTTGGTCTCCACGCTCAAGGCCTGCGATTGACGCTATGCAATAGCTTAATAATTCTACGAGTATTTAGTGCGTAGGTCAGATTATAACAAAAAATATTAGACAAAAAATGACAAAGATAAAACGCATCAAAATTCGGGAGTGGGGGCTTGTTACGTCACTAAACATTACAAAGTGTATTGAACACAATACGAGATATGAAATTTCAACGCACACTCATTTTAGATTTACGTGACCAAAAAAAAAATCGTTTCCAATATCTTTTGATAAAATAACAGACAAAGTAATATTTTTTTTGTCAAGAGCCTATTGATTTCTGCAGTCAATCTGTTATGTTTCCGAGCCGTTAACATTGCATACGTTACTTTGAATTGTAGCAGGTTTTAGTGCTGCACTAAATACTGGGGAAATATCGCACTGATATACTGCAAACGAGCTTGTTTAATAGTTCTTGTTCTACCGGCTTTTAGCACTGCATGGTAATGGCCCCTTCTCATGCAGAGGAGAGAGCATTGATCGCCACGCCAAAATACATCTTGGTAAAGTACTGCCAGACCTATGAACTGAATGTTCCTAAGTAGGGCTTTATTCTGTGTTTATATTTTGTACAATAATTTAAGCAAAACATAAAATTACACATTTTTTTTCTGTAAACATAATGGCGGTGACGTGGTACGTCAGTGTTTCCATCCATTTTTTTTCTGTTACTTGACAGTTTGCACTTCCACTATAGATATGAAAGGTTTCTAACTTACTAAAATTTTAACGGATTTGAAAAATACTTTATCTTTTAGATTTTGGATAACTTACTTACTTTTTTCTAGAAATAATATAAAAATTTAGTCCCAAAAGGTTCTGAAGTGACCGCGCTGATGTCATATCGTTCGAAGGTCTCCTACAAGATGAACCGATGCTATGGTGAAGGTCGCGGTAGTCCGTTGGATGCTTAAAGCACAGGAGCAGTCGATGTGGCGGTGCTACCTTTGTCAAGCAGTGAACGTGTTTCGCTAAATGAAAATGATGAAATGCTCTTTGGTCGCCTTGCCTTTTTTTAAAAAGTAGAACAATAGTTAAGTTATTACTGATTTTAGTTAAAGGAAAAAATAAATAAAAACACAACATCAAAAAACAACTAAAAAGTTCCAAGCAGTCTGATGCAGTTTGGTGGTACTTGTTTTAATTTAATTGCAGATTGAATGCCTCCAACTGTATAACAGACTGCTTGAAAAGTAACCTGTTTTGAAAATTGTTGTTGTTTTTCTCAGTCGTATATTTTTTAAACCACAAGCTCTTTATTTGATTGACGTATCAAAATAAACATGACCATGATACAAATAAAAAAAAAACCGGTCAAGTGTGAGTCGGACTCGTGCACGAAGAGTTCCGTACCATTATCTATAAAAACGGTAAAAAATCATGTCTGTTGTGTAGGAGCCCCACTCAAATATTTTTTATTCTGTTTTTTAGTATTACTTGTTATAGCGGCAACCGAAATACATCATCTGTGAAGATTTCAACTGTCTAACTATCATGGTTCATAAGATACAGCCTGATGGCAGACGGACAGACGGACGGACAGATGGACGGACAGGCGGACGGACAGCGGACTCTTAGTAATAGGGTCCCGTTTTACCCTTTGGGTACGGAACCCTAAAAACCGGTAAGCGCGTGTCGGACTTCGCACATTTACGGTTTCGTACCAAATGAGGTATTGGAATTTGTTAGTAAAATATACGTAACAATAAACGTTATCACCAAATGTCAAGTCCATAGATCAATGGGAAGTTAAAAAAATCTTCTTCTTCTTTCTTCGGAACAAAATTTTGTGACAGACGACCGACAGACAGACGGACAGATGGACAGTGAGTGACAGCAATAGGGCTCCGTTTGATCCCTTCGGGTACGGAACCCTAAAACGACCACACTTACCTAGTGGCCGCCGCCATGTTGTTTTTTTTTTCTAAATTTAAATTGCCTTTGTCACATAAGTTGTCAAAACCAATCTCATGATAAGTACCATCATTTGTTAAAAGCCATCCAGATTTTAGGCTGCAGGGCTTGCCAAAGAAATAGACATACAGCCATACATACAGACTTATATACATAAACAATACCCTCCTTCTAGGGCAGTCAGGTAAAAAGTTCAAATACCAACCTCCGTAAAGTTTTAAAAATAATATCTATATGGCCATTAAACTCATTACCTCATTACTCATTATGTCGGTTGTGGATAAGTGTTTTTTAAACGATCAAACTGTAGCCATCAGCTAAATTACTTGGCGTGACAAAGGCGACCATTTTTTAACGATTAACCAATTATCTTGAGATGGTTTAAGACAAATTACTGTTAAGTAGTGTCTGAGTTTCGTTTGTTTGAAGATTTTGTCTATTTTTAGAATGGAGTGCACTGTGTTTTACTTAGACTCCGTTCACAATAATAATATGGTAATAGTATTAGACAGAAGTAAAAAAATGATTATTTTTAATGCACACTTTGAAACAAAAGTAACGATAGACGCCGAATTACGCAGAAATAATGCATTTTTACAGCAGCTGTCACACTTAATTATAACTATTTTAACTACATCTTGCATCTGCATTTGCATCTGCATCTTTCATTGAAAGTCGGGTTAGTTACACCATTTATAACTCAAGAACAGCTGGACCGATTTTAATGATCTTTAATTTCTTGGATTTAACTCCGCCCTGAATAGCAGAATAACTATTAAAAAAATGGATTTTTTTTACGAAACAAAAATTATGATGAGAATTCATTTTCTCATACATTTTGTATGGAACGAAAAGTTATTTCAAAGAGGGTTCACATTAGCCACTACTTTCCAAAGCATTCAAGGCACATTTCAACGTGGAATATTGCAATTCGGTGAAATCCATCAAATACATTTGCAAATATGTCACGAAAGGTAGCGATATGGCGATTTTTGACGTTCAGATTTCTAATACCAACGATGAAATCACGCACTATCAAGTTGGTCGTTATGTAAGCTGCAATGAGGCGGTTTGACGTGTGTTCTCATTAGTCATGAACGTCCTCCCATTGCTGTATATTTGGCGGTGTGTCTGGAGAATGGTCAAAGCGTTTGCATCAAATGTTGCGCAACTTGCTGAACCACCTCCAGCGACCACATTGACTAGTTTCTTTTCGATTTGCCAAAGCGATCCGTTTGCTCGAACGTTGCTCTACTCTGAGATGCCACATTATTACACTTGGAACGCTTCATGGAAGAAATTTCAACGTCGGAAGCAAGGCGATGCGTTTCCTGATTATCCGGATGTGCGTTCTACAGATGCGCTTTGTCGCATTTATACAGTTCGTCCGAAGAGTGACGAATGCTTTCTAGTTGCGGTTGTTGCTTTAAATTAAACTGTCGATAGTGTAATGTGTCCAACATTTCGTGCTGCATGTCAACAGCTCAATCTGCTTAAAAACGATACTCATTGGGACATAGCAATCGCTGAAGCAATTGTTTCTGCATCTCCAAGTCAGATACGCACATTATTAAAATTTGGCATCCTAATTAGTCAGGTCCTAGGTACCAGTAAGAAATTTTACATCAAATCTTTGTGAGTTATGGGAATCCCGATTTTAAGGTAAATAAGGAGATATATAATCAAGCTTTGCTTTTGATCGAACACATGTGGTACCTCATGTGCGGCAGTTTGTTAGTCAAGTTAGGAATGGCAAAGCCAGATCGTGGAATAAACGACGCTTTTAATCAAGATCGCTTTAAATGGCGGATCGCTTTAAATGATGGATATGCACTGAACCAGTCAGTTTTAACGAATGTACCATTAGTGAAGCCCAACAGAAGGAAATGTACAAAAAGTTAATGAAGGCAATTTATGATGGAAATAGTGGCTTCTTTTTGCTCGATGCGCCCGGTGGAACTGGAGAGACATTCCATATCATTGATGTTGGCCACTGTTTGTGCGAGATCAAAAATTGCTGTAGCAGTTACTTCTTCAGGGATAGCGGCTACCTTGCTAAAAAGATGCCGAACAGCTCATTCAGCGTTGAAATTGTCATTAAACCTTCAAATGACTGAACAACCAACCGCAACATTGCGAAACACTCAGCAGAGGCCAAAGGTTTGATAGCAAGTAATATCATCATTTGGGATGAATACACAATAGTGCTACTCAAGACGTTTTGAAGGCGCAATGATTCTACTGTCTGGCGATTTCCGCCAAACACTACTAGTCATTTCAAGATCAACCGCTCTGTGGTGCTATGTGAAGAAACTTCAGCTGAGCAGCGTGTTCCTGTCGACGAATCGAACAGATTGATTTTGTTTCCGCCGAATTTCGTCTCAACGATGGACGAACTCATCAACGAAGTGTTCACGAACATAATTACTAACCACAAAAATTAAAATTGATTGAGTGAACGAGAAATTTTTCGGCAAAGAACAAAGATGTGGATTACTTAAACTTTACAATTCAAAATAAGAGGGTGAAGAGTTAAAAAAAAATTTTTCCTTCTAAAACAACAAAAGTTATTTTCTTTCTGTTTCAAGAATTACTCAATGATAGGATTAGTTTTATATCTCAGTTCATAATAATTTCTTCATGAAGTCTGCACTAGATGAGTTTAAACTGAAACAGAACAGATTGAAAGCAGTTCGCAAATGTGGTTAAAGAGAATTCTGTTTGGATCTGATTGGAAAAAATTACGACGAGAATAATTTATGCCTTGTCGCGTTTTTAGATTTTTTCGATGAATATAAATTTTTTACTTAGGAATGAAGTTTATTGTAAAAGTAATGTGACAAATAGTCAAAGGCGCGTTAGCTGCTGTAATTTGTTAAATTAGTTTGCAATAGTCAATCGCCTCACTTGTTTTGCGTATTTTTTTCCTATTGTTTGACTCGCGCTTGACCACCATCTCACCTGATGGTGAGCGATGACGTGGTCAACGATGGAGCATGTCGTAACTGACCGTTACTTTTGACGACGACGTGACACATAATTAGTGACGGATCGACATTTTTTTTTTTCCTATATACCAAGGGTTTTGATTAAGTATTTCTTAATATTGTTGTTATAAGTACTTCACTTTTATATAAGAACCTATGCGGTCAACCGCGGCGTCAGCGTCGCGCGTCGGTGGTATGACAAACTGGGCTCCACCATGACGTCTTGAATTATGAATTGATCATAATTCTGGTGTGAGAAAGGGATTGTGCTATTAGTTCTTGACATCTCCGTCTGTCACTCACACCGGGCTCATGATGATTTTATGACGTCATAGTGGGGCCCTGATCAAGTTAGCGAGTCAAACTTGGCCAGAGATCGCGCCAGACAGAGAGGTTTGGAAAGACAAAGAAGCAAAAGGACACAAATAACACTAACCTACATTTTTCAGGACCTTGCTCCAATTCCCAACATTTCTCTTCATTAAGTAACAAACCAGTAAACGTTAGACAGAAACCTATTTCGGGATTCCAAAACGTTTGCAACGTGTGGTCTTGTCGACATAGTGATCCAGGCCAGACGTCGCTTGATCTGTTACGGACAAACTTGGGCGATTAGTGACATGTGCTCTATGGAAGTCTCAAGTTCCTCTGAAGAAATAGTGATGGGACACGTCTTCGTGTTTGCGAATCGATGGAAATTTTCGCAGTAGGTACGTGATCAGGGGTAATGTAAAATTTATTATAGGCACACGTTTGGAACTCTTGTGCGCGTACGTTACCGTTAAATGACTGTTACATACCTTTTACTCTACCTTACTACAGAAAATCATAAGTTCTCGTTCGGGCATAACTCCGTCATATATTGACGGATTTGCAAATTCTTTTTTTGTTCGTAAGGAGTTTGTTCCGAAATGGTCTCATTTAAATTTCATTTAGATCTGATGATCGGTTTCGGAGACAGACAACGGAACTAATAAAATAAAAATAAATGAGGTTGGGTTTACAGTAATTATGGGGCAAATACAGAAGTTGAAAACTCTGGCTCTGAAACTAGGCAATGCCTGTATCTTCAGAGTCAGTGATTCCTCTAGATAGTTCAAATGAGCCTGAGTACAACAAAGACAACTCTTCAAAAATTGACAGCAAATCTACCGTGATTGCTGCGATCGTATGCCTATGAATTGTTAACACAGTTTAATGGAGAACCACAACTAAAAAGTGAAAAATAAAAAACTTTTTTACAAAAAAATGCAACCGACTTCCAAAAAAAGTGCAAATAACTTTAATTTCGGAAGTCGGTGTCAAATAACGAAGAAATAAAATACAAACACCGACTTCCGAAATTAAAGTTATTTGCACTTTTTTTGGAAGTCGGTTCCATTTCTTTGTAAAATAGTTTTGCTTCATCTAAGCTGGTAGGTAACTGTTATATTCAAAAGTCGAACGTCGAATTGACACAATAGGCTAGTTGCCTAACGAAATCTAATTACTCCGTCTGTTAGATTACCAAAAAATATTAGATACCTACGTATTTTTTTTTTGGTCACGTAAATCAATGTCAAGTGCGTTGAAATTTCGCGTGACGACATATCTCGTATCGTGTTCAATACACTTTGTTCGAAATGTTTAGTAACGTAACTATGCAGCCCCTACTCCTGAACTTTGATGCGTTTTATCTTTGTAATTTTTTTATTGGTTTGGTAAAAAATTATAACTTTCATACCCAGGAAACTACCCTATTTGTTTTATTTAGGTTCGCACCAACGTGCGAATCAACGTGATAGATGGCGTTGTAAAATTTTGACTGTCCGCTGAATCGTGGTGTAAAGATTTTCGGTCGTTTCAGGACCCCTTTTGGTAATTAAGTCAATCGTTCTGAGCTCTGTGTTTTCTTTGGTATAAATCAAAAGTACCTTGAAGGCTTTTTAGGATTTTCTGAGAGTTTGTACAGTAACATTCTCTGTTAGTATGTCTGTTTGTTTTTAGTGGGAATTGATCTCTTCAAGAATTGATCAGAATACGAAATCTATTTCAGAGACGGTAAGCTACACTATCACTGCTCCGAATTCCAATTAAAATCATGGTTTCTTCAGGATAGACCAGGAAGCGAAGCCGCAAGAAAAAGCCCGATAGGTTTTTTGAAGACCAAGGCCACAAGTAATAAAATAAACAAGTTTTTTGAAGACCAAGGGCCACAAGTAATAAAATAAACAAGTTTTTTGAAGACCAAGGGCCACAAGTAATAAAATAAACAAGTTTTTTGAAGACCAAGGGCCACAAGTAATAAAATAAACAAGTTTTTTGAAGACCAAGGGCCACAAGTAATAAAATAAACAAGTTTTTGCTAGCGAGGAATTAGTGCTTCCCCCATTATACATTATGGCCGTGCTATTCCAGACTATACATATACGTATATTGTACATAAGTAATAAGATAAAATCGGCAGAAAATAAAATAAAGACAGTTTGGAAAGTTATCCTACTAATATTATAAATGTGAAAGTTTGTGAGTGTGTATGTTTGTTACTTCTTCACGCTCAAATGGCTGAACCGATTTGGATGAAATTTGGTATGTAGATAGTTTATAGCCTGGATTAACATATAGACCTTTTATTCCGGTCTAGGTGGGTAAAACCGCAGGGCGCAGCTAGTCAATAATGAAACTGGTAGGAATAAAGTACGGAACAAGGGTTTTTTAGAAGTAGCTCAAGAGTTTGTGAATTTTTTCACCGATATACCTACCTTAAAACTAGAACATTACAGACTAGATAAATTACTTGGACTCAGTTTAGTGAAGTATAATTTAATTGACAGACAACAGCAAGTTCACAGGGATAAAAAGTAAAAATGTTGGTACCACAAGGCTCGATATTGGGTCCTTTCCTCTTTTTAGTGTACATTAATGATCTCCTCCATCTATTAAAAAATAAACCACAACTAATATTATTTTCTGATGATACTGCCATAATTTATAGACGTTCCACAAATCTTGGCGACGTAAATAACGCCCCACAGGAGGTCCAAGACTGGCTCACTGCTAATAATTTAGTATTAACTATCCGTGGCTAAATGTAGGTCCAGCTCCACAGCCACAGCCACGTGGATTAGTTCTTTCATATAATAATACATATTTGGAAGAGATGCTCACCCTTTTGTTTTACTAGACATGTTCTTTTTTATAATTTTAATTATATATTTTTTGGAGTTAATGATAATTATTCCTTTTTTTTACTTTTCAAAAGTTATTGTTTTGTATAATTTCGAAGCATTTTCTAATTTTGTAAGTGTGAGTACCATGGGGCATTATAATTCTATAATGTTACTGTTTTTTTTTTTTTACTTGAACGAGCATGTCAGTTGACAGTTTGTCATGCTCACTCAAATGCTTCGCTGATGGTGGTGCGTGTGTCAGGTCATTCGATTCCCTTCAAAATGGTTGAGCTGGTGCTGATCCACGCGTCAATTTCGTGAACGGGCGCCGTCAGTTGAGACCTGTATTTTTTTAACTGCCACTGGTTTCTTTAATCTTTATGTTTTTTTAAATGTTTTCTTTATAAATCATTGTTCTCACAATTATGTGTGTTTTGTGTGATAATATATATCATGTTGCTTCTAATAAGAAGCAACATGATATATATTATGTTACCAGGATTTCCAATAGTTAACATGATTTAAAAGAGTGTCCATGGAGTTTCTTGCACGTTCTTCTTCATAGAGATAGCAGACACAATTAAAAATCTATTATCGCGTCTCCTTAAGGTGACGCGTGGGGCCTGACGGATTAAAATTTGTTATTAACTTCATCTTCCTGACTGACTGACTTGCCAATTCAAAAGTGAAAAAAAAACTTTGAATTTCAATTTGAATGTAATCTATCTCTGTGCCAAATTTCATCCAGATCCGTTCACCAGTTCTGGCGTGATTGCAGTAAAAAACATTTATCCATCGAAACATTCGCATTGATAATATTAAGTAAGTGAATGAATGAATTGAATGTAACAAATGTATGCTGTAAACACACTTGGCCAAATTACACTAATTCCTCAAATTTCCAAAACTACTAAATGAGAAATAAATCATCTCCAAATTCAAAGCATTAATTTTGATGGTAACTTTGTTTGTGGTATTTCGGAATAGAGCCGAAATGGTTCCCAGTAGACATTTATTGATAGGATTTGTGCGGCATTTTGGATTAATTTGGCTGCTGAATCCTATCCTATCCTATCACACCCTACTCCATCCTATGACATCCTACTTTATAACATTATAAATGTGAAAGTTTGTGGGGATGGATGCATGGATGTTTGTTACTATTTAACACAAAATTGGACGAAACGGATTTTGATAAAATTTTACAGTAATACAGGCGAAACTAACGCGACGCGAGCATAAATTATAACAAGAGAATTTAAACCTCAATATTGAAACTGCGATAGGTAGCCGTGATAGTACCCTAATAGCATTTAGTGTTGGCATTTGGTTGGGCCAACAATAAATGCTATCATTTTATTGTTGGCCCAACAGTAAATGCAATTAGGATATTAAATTGTATTTCCTTACTCGAAAACTGACTCGTATTGCCCTATTTTAAGGTTCGACGGGCAACGTATTTCACACACGTTTTTCTACTTATACCTTTAACTAGCTGACCCGGCGAACTTCGTACCGCCTCAGAATCAATGAATGGAATATCAGAATACAAAGTTTTTATAGTTATTTAGCTATTCGGGGTGGAGAAAAATCAAATAAATCAAAGATCATTAAAAGAGTTTAGTTTATATTATGGTGTTATCTACTAACCCAACAAGCGAGTCGATACCATGCCGGACATAACACGTGCGCAAAGGGTTCCGAACAAATCATTTTTTTAAGTTTTTTTTTAATCTTCTCCTTAAAGGGTTTTCTGTAATCTATAAGTATTTTTTCTTTTCCTTCTGTATTTTTTTTGGTGGTGGTAATTTTTCATCTATTTCCTTAAATAACTTTAAAATTATATATTTTAAAATTATGAAAAAAATATTTCCGAAACCGTAACAATGTGCCCTTTCATTTGTTTAGGCCGTACACGAAATTTTGGCCAATTTCACTGATTTACGTGATTTTACAGATGTAATTTTACAGTTGTAAAATTATTTCTGTTGTCCCTCATGTTCGGAATAAATTTATTTTTAGGGTTCAGGTTCGTGTTTGAATCACAGATGTTCACCAAATTTTAAACTCTATTGGACCAGCAGATTCGGAGAAAATTGGCTGTGACAGATGGACAGACGGACAGGCAGACAGATACACGAGTGATCCTATAAGGGTTCCAGTTTTCCATACGTACTTTCGGAACCCTAAAAACTGACAGACCCAAATCATAGAATTTATTTACAAACATTAACAGTGACAACCCTAGCTCTCTAATGGAGCGTAGGTAATTATCTCAACAAATAGGCTTAGTTTCCATACTGTCCATATTTATACTGTGCCGCGACTATCGCTTAGGGCTAGCGTGGATGCGCGCGTGTGTGTGAGTGTGCCGTTTCGAACGTTTGTACGTAGTTTCCGTACTGTCCATATTTATACTGAGCCATGGGGCAGGCGGAGAACATCTATGAATATTTCCACACGATAATAAAAAGGTATTCTTACATATTTAAAATAGAAAAAATCAGAAGATATATATTGGTTTTATTGCCTATAATTGAACTATCGTACTTGAACTCAATATTCTTATCGTACGATGTTTGAATATAATATCATAAATTAGACGAGAGATTTTGATCTATTTCGTGTGCGTCATTCATTTGTATTCCGATGAGTAATTTAAAAGATTTATGCTATCAATTTCAGACATCATTGAATACATTATACTATGTAGTACATATCCAATATTATTTCTGAGTTTGTAGAATGCAGCAGTTTTTTTTAGTTTTGAATAAGCCTTAATACTTGAAAAGTGACAATAAAAATGTTAATTATAAGTGTGGGCACAATGTGATAACCATTATCACTGACAGGACTATTGTGGCCAATAAGCCTGATATAGTGGTGGTGGACAGAATTGAGAGGCGTGCAATTATTGTTTACATAACCGTCACGCTCGACGAGAACCTCGTGAAAACCGAGAAAGATAAAAATATCAAGTCTCTTGACTTGGCTCGCGAGTTTTTCGACATGTGGGGTGTAAATTCAGCGATCATTAATCCAATAATTGTATCAGTTAATGGCTTAATAGCCACGAGCCTCTACAAATACCTTAGAAGGCTCTCGTTAGGCGACTGGATTAAGGGCTCGATTCAGAAAGCTGTTCTTCTAGAGACGGTTTGAATTATTAGGTAGTTCCTCTCTCTGGAGGACCGCCGTAGCTTGGACCCTGTTCCCGATACCGGTGGGATACTATTTTCTTTTTAAAATATTTATTTAAAAAAATACTTTATATTTAATGAATAAAAGAAAATGTTACTAATATGCCGAATAATACTAGTAACATTTTTGTTTATTCATTCACAGTGGCACCAGCTGCAGGACCAGTGGTCCACATTAACCCTGAATCGAAAAATCTGGAAATCACGGGGAAAGGCCTTTGCAAGCTAACTGTAATCAGTAATAATTATTACGTGTACCTACTGACACGTATCGATATATTATATTACTTAGCCCAAAAGTTTTACCACAACTATCAAGAAATTTAAAATGTGTTGCAAATAAATATTTTACAAGCTTATTCCAATTCAAATACATATTTAAAGTATTCAAAACATGTCACACTTCTCAAATATTCAAATTTTCCAACTTCAACATTCGAATATTCGATACTGAATATCTAAATCGAATAACTTTTGCGTTGTCGCATCTCTAGTGAGAACTAGGTTGACTGGGCCATTGGATGTGATATTAGTTCCAGTGACGTTTTCCTTGCAAACAAAGTTTAGTGGCTAAGAGCTGACAGAATATTTATGGCTTTTAGGTAAGTGGTTGAGAGAGTAACTCCGATGTGTGTACAGATTCGTTGATGTTTCCCTTTAAATATTGTAGTGGTTTCCTGGTTCGTTTGTGTGAAAACAGTTTCAAGGACTTGCCTTTAGAAATAGTGAGATTTTATAGAAGGGGGTTTCATAATTTAATGGCAAAGTAGCAGCTGAATATACTACCATCTCAAATTTAGCGACCTGTCAAAAAGAGATAGAAAGAAGTAAATAAAATAAGAAAATTTTCGTTTGAAAAAAGTTTATTTAGTGTTTATTATATATATATATTACTATATTATTAGTTGTATACAACCGAAATATCTACCCAGTATATTAAATTATTATAATAGAAATAACTTAAAATATATATAATTTTAAATATATAAACTGATGAACACAACTCATTGGGCATCAACAAATTCATCCACATCGCTGTCAATGGAAAAAGTGCTCAGAACGCTAGCAGCATTGCCACGTTGAATAGCAATGCTGATTCGTTGGACAAAGAAAAGCCCAGCCCTCTGGTCACATGAAGAGTCGACTAACAGCTTGCTGATATATCGAAGAACTCGATGAGCACTCGGACCCCATGTCCCTAGTGTTGCAAACGGCTCAAACATGTAACTCCCAATAAGGTTTTTTAACATTATTAACAGTTAAATTGTTAATAATGTTAAAAAAACAACATACTGAATATATTCAGTACGTTTCTAAATAAAATTTGTATTATTTATTTGAACATGATTAGTTCAGTCAAATACTTTGATGTATTTTCGTTTGTCTGTACCGAATGCTCGTTTATTGATAAAAGTTTTCATATTCATTAGGAATTTCTTTTTGTATTTTGCATTTCAAAGGAGTTTTCTCTCAAATCATATGTAGGCGAGCTTTGTGTCAAAGTCACGTAAAACATTCTACATACCTAATTAGTTACATTTTCGACCTGAGGATCAAGACCAAGTAATATTCCATCTTTTTTTTTTATGTTTGATAGGCTCGCGTTTGACCACTATCTCACCTGATGGTAAGCGATGATATATTTTATGATATATTTATCTGAACAACAACATTATTTTATCACAATAACAAGGTTGTTGAAAAGACAAAATGGAAACGATTCATATTGTCGTTTTGGTAGCGCTTGTCATCATTTCAGTGAACGTCCTCTACTGGACGTAGGTCTCCCCGAAATGTCGCCACAACGACTGGTCTTGTGCGTCCTGCATCCATCAGATTCCCTCGACCCTCACCAGGTCTAGGGTCCATGTAGGAGGCCTTCCACCGCTGCTTCTTCCAGTAATGGTTGTCAAACCCACACATTTTGTTTGTCTTGACAATCGTTCTCCGTAACTTTATGTCAGTTTGTCTAGTGTCTTTCATAGCTACAACCTAAGCTACCTACCTGATGATTATAACTACCTCTTTAAAAAGTGAGTAATCTTATAGGCTAGCGTGCTCGAATGTTGACCACAATCATCGCTTACCACGAGGTGAGTAGTGGCCAAAGGTGAGTCTATCAATAAAAGAGAAGTTACTCCTTTTTACTGTCTACCGATTAACGAAGACTTACCTGCCGCCATTTTCGCATCACTGACATTATTATAGCGTAGTCTGCAATCTGCATAGTTTAGCATAATAATTGCAATTTTACCTCCTTTTGAAGCATTTGCGGTTATAATTTCCTTCAGTCTTTTCAAAGAACCTTTTTTAATGATATTATAAAATATAGGTTTAAGTTAAAAGGGTTTTTTCCTTATTCTATTTTCTGGGGTCTGTGCAACATTCGTCTTCTTTTATACTTCTCTGTAAATCATCATCCCAGTAGTTACTCTTTTTCTAAACAGATTATATCTTTGATTGCCTCGTTGGTCACGTGGTTGCAAATGCGACAACTGAGCGTGAGGTCCTGGATTCGATTCACGGGTGAGGCAAAAAATGTTATTGGGTTTTTCCACTAGGAATAGGGAATATGCATGATTTTTGCTTTTCTAATCTAACCAGTTCATCGATAAATATACAAGGATGGAATACTAACAGTAAAAACAGAATCAAAATTGAACGAAAAACCGAGTTAGAATAATAATTTTAAACAAATATCCTTCTCTTGAAAACGCTGTTTTCTATGGCAGCTGTATGGGCGTCATGATCTTTGACGTCATATATTATATAACGTTGGACTTCTCTTTCTATTTATCAACTTTAAAGCTTCATAACTTCGGTTTTGATGTAGATATAAAAATAAAAAAAAACAATATTTTATAGTGGTTTACTACAGTTAATAAGTATAATATTTAGAAAACTAAAAATGGCATGAATATTCCCTATTACTCTGCGGCAGCCTTTTTTTGGGTGGGAAATCATCATGACTTCGCTCTGGGTGGAGCGGGAGGCGTGTCAGACTCTTACTGACTAAAACCCACTCCTATTCCTCCCTTGCCTGAGTACCCAGGGCGCGGTAACTCTGTTACGAATTTATTCGCGTCCCTTGGCATGCAGGCACCGGCCATGATGGGCCCCGTCAGTGGTGGCTGACATCTCTTTGAAGCGCGCGTGGAACACTACGCGCCGTCGACTCTCGGGCCTGGTGCTGATCAGGCGGCGGTCGGGACTCGCCGTCCGCAGCTGGAGTTTGGAAGTTGGTGGTGTGACACCCTCGTGCCTCGGAAAGCAAGTAAATTCGTTAGTCCTGCGCCTGATCTCTCCCCGGTCGTGTCGGCTTGCCGTCCCATCGGACTATGAGAGTAAAGGAACAGCGAGAGCACCTGTTTTTGCGCACATGTTTGTGCACTATAATCTTTCCTGGGTACCTACTGATATTTGGTTCATCTCCGTTGTGACTGGCCACCTTGATCGAAATTCTGTCGGGAGGATTATATCTTTCACACAGTCTATTAATCACTTCTATGGCCTGCCCTTCTTTATTATATCCGAATAGAGAAGGGGGAAATCTATTATGAAGAGACCGAGCAACTTCTAACTGTACCAAGATAGACAGTAATAATGTTTAATGTTAGCAAAAATTTATTGTCTATGTACAAATATATATTTAAAAAAAAACTTGAGAGGTGTCAAGGGACACCCGGATGGAACGAAGTTCCTTTCGATTAATTAGTGAAGGAATTGTGATATAATTTTATTTTTTTTTAATTTATAATATTTTTTTTATTATTAACTACGCACACACGCACGCACGTAAGAAGTTATACTTCATCATCTCATCTCATCTCATCGCAGCTCAGCTCAGCTCAGCTCAGCTCAGATCAGCTAAGCTCAGCTCAGCTCAGCTCGGCTCGGCTCGGCTCGGCTCGGCTCGGCTCGGCTCGGCTCGGCTCGGCTCGGCTCGGCTCGGCTCGGCTCGGCTCGGCTCGGCTCGGCTCGGCTCGGCTCGGCTCGGCTCGGCTCGGCTCGGCTCCGCTCGGCTCGGCTCGGCTCGGCTCGGCTCGGCTCGGCTCGGCTCGGCTCGGCTCGGCTCGGCTCGGCTCGGCTCGGCTCGGCTCGGCTCGGCTCGGCTCGGCTCGGCTCGGCTCGGCTCGGCTCGGCTCGGCTCGGCTCGGCTCGGCTCGGCTCGGCTCGGCTCGGCTCGGCTCAGCTCAGCTCAGCTCAGCTCAGCTCAGATGAAATGCGAAATAGAAATGAAAATATCTGGCTTGCTTTCTATAAGAGAGAGAGAGACAGACAGAGGAACATGCGACGCCGCACAGCTTACAATAGCTTACTATAGCAAAAAGTGTCGTGACAACTTTTTTCGTAAGAATTTTTTCCGTCTAGCCCCCTTTCACAACGCGCGATAAGGAACTTCGTTCCAATATATTATATACCTACATAATTATTCACTATATCCGCGTATCTCACTTATTCATGTGTTTACTCCTAAAAATCACAAGCACACTCACAAATAGACACACCCTCTCACACTCACTCATTCACCATTTCACATATCACAAAGAGAGGTGCAGAATATAAATACAATCTATAATTTATTATTTCTTTGTTTTGTAAAATGCTAGCATTTAAGAACTCTAATATAATTAAACTCGAGGGGATTGGCACTGTTAGCCGAAATACAGGTTCCTCCTAGTTGGGCTCCAGATGCTAAAACTTGTGTGTACTTTTGTTTTACCATAACACTTAACTGTAATGTAATCTAAGTAAGTACTGTTTCTATGAAATAAAAAGCTTATTATCCTTGTTCATAATCAAAACTTTCCAAAAAAGGGATTTTTAAATAAATATAACGAACAATGTCTTTGGTACACTTTATTATTATAACGACAGCGAATTGCACGTATTTCATCCATTGACATTAATTACAAGGCATTTTGCATTTTATATACATTTTAAAATTAACAATTTTTACATTACAAAAATATTTTTAGCGTGACACAGCGCTACTTAAACCTTTCTAGAACTAATGACTATACATTTATAGAAAAAAGTACCTTCGTCAATGGGCTCAAAGTTCATAGTCGAACTCCATAATTGATGTAAATACTTTTATTCTTAGTTATGACAAAATTTATTTACACTAGACGTTACTTTTTGGCTATTCTGTACATTTTTCGTATACTTAAACTTTTCTTTATTTACATACAATAATAAGTTTTGTGAATTTAATATTCTTTACAACTTTAATTTGTTTGATCTAGTGTTAAATAGTTCATATTTTATATGAATAAGTAGGGGTTTATCTAATAGTTTATACAGCATTTTCTTATCTTTAAAAGTCTACATAAACAATATCCCGAACACAGTAACAGCTATTGATAGGTACATAATAAATAAGACACAATGAGAGTAAATACCAAACATCAATCATAACATTATTTCGTGAAAATATAAATGTTCATGTTGCTAAAACCCTTAAATACTACAGTTCTTTTTAAATTTCAAAACACCGATTTTTAACACAGTTTTACAAATTTCTTTCGAAAGGAGGTCACTGCAATGTGTTACCTGTAACAAAAAAGGAAAAAGTTATAAAACAAACAAAAAAACGTTAAGAAGAAAACCTTCTGTGTTTTTATTAAAGAGATTTTCTGCTACCGAAGGATGGATGTTGACTTCCCGGAGGAGAAGAGGTGACAAATGGCTGCCTTTTTTAAATTTTATTTTTGCCATGATTTATTTTTGCCAAAAGTTGCCAAGTTTATAATTTGTATAGAACTTCAGCTTGAAAACGAAACTTGTAAGTATTTATTTTATTTCCTTTTTTTTTCTATTCACAATCTAACGAAAATCAACTAATATAGTGCCAAAATATTGTGTGTATAAAAATATTGCTTTGAAATTATATTAGTGCAAAAGTAAAGTGCTTTTTTTATATAAATATGTGAAGACTATTTATAAAGTAGGTTATTCAGATTTATTATGGTGCGTTTAGAAACTTTAAAAGAAGTGATTTCAAAACAGATAATTTAAACGCAGAATTTGTATTCAAAACTTTACCTTACGCAGCCGTAAAGAAAACAATTGGAAGGTTGTAAACGTAGATAAACCTATAATACTAGCAAACGCATTTTGTGGAGAAGATATAAAACTCACGATTCATTTTGTAAAACCCATATGTTAGACCATGTACACAATGTTTTATGGGCAACGAAGCGAAACGATCTAAATCTGTACAAACGTGAACTAAATAAACAAACCCGTTATAAAGCCAAATATAAAAATAAAAATTATTACGCTGGCCCATCGTGTGATGGGTATATGGGCCATCAAAGAAGCGAGATCAAAACAAAACTCTCGATGAACCTCTGAACATAATCATAATATTCTCTCATTATATATTTTTTATGGAGTTCTCCTATTATATGATTCGTCTTTTTACTTCTTGTTATTTTCCCTTTTCGAATTTTTAAGAGTTCCGTGGAATGAGAAATCTTATTAGTTCTGCCTTTGTTCGCTCGTTTTATCCCCGTAAATGATTCTGACGAACTTTTTCTTTTATGTTTTGGGAGAATTGAGTGGGTGGCACGCCATTGATGCAACGTTGAGCAGTTTTCAAATTCAAGATTTTATATTGAAGTGGACCACATCTGCTGAATGTCGGAGGAGGATGCCAAACGCATGGAAACAACAGGTCAGCAGGCCTAAAAGGACTGGCCCAAAATTGCAGAAGACCGGGGAAATTGGAAGGAGGGAAGGGACCCCCATAATTGGTTTCCGTATAATTTCCAGTCTTCATAAGTTCCCTCACATTTTCGCTTTGTAGGTATATTACAATAACAGAATATATTACTCAATCGTGATGATTAAACGATCTGTGCGAACAATATTGATGTTTAGATAAATGCACAAACGTAAATCTGTACAATTTATTCCGCTGACTATACCTACATTGCACAAATATACTGCAATTCCGAAACGAATCCCGGAATGGCAGAAAAGTAATATGACTTTTGTTAAAAATTGTGTGCAATTTACATTGTGCATTGATTCATTTGTCGCATTGCATTTTGAGAAAGAAAGATAGCTTGTGCTTATGCTTTGGCCTAGATACAAGGCATTTACTTTGAATTTTGAATATATCAGAATGAACATTGAATTTTTTAAGTACAATTATTTTACATTTACCTTTCGCCCAGCTTCTGCTTATTTTTACCTGACTGCACGACGCAAGGGAGGATAATTAGTGTTTATGAGCCTATGTATGTATGTTTGGTCCTTTGTAGCACTTTAGTGACCAAACGCGTGGACCGATTTTGATCATTCTTACGTCAATTGATTCGTCTTAATTTTGCGAGTGCTACTAAAGACATGACAGTAATAAAAATATAATATGGTGACAACCATATTGGGAAAAAGAAAAAAATAAAAGTCGACGAACTATATTAAGTGGGGTATCAAAATAAAAGGTTCGAGGAGGCGATTCCAAAAATATATCTCATTAAAATGCAGAAAATAAAAAAATATGAATATTTAAAAAAAAACCACAAAGACTTGTTTAGTTGTTTTTACAGTCGGGTTTTTTGAAAATATTCAATGTTTAGTAGCTGTAGATGTGAAAAGTGGAAGAAGTAAGAGACCTTTGAGACAATGGCATGAGGCTTTGGGACAATATAGGCTTTTACAGTACGCCTAATGTCATTCGAGTAGTTTAACATAAGCATATTCATTTAAATATTAATGGTGTCGAACTTTGGGTACACAGATGATTTTTAAAGTTATCAAAAAAAATGACTTCTATCATTTCACACTTTCATGTTTCAGAACATTCTTAGTAAGGCGTGGTCGATGGAGCCCCGTTATAGCTTTTTTTAAGTATTAGCTGCTATCATTTCAAAGAGCAATGAAAAGCAATCTATTAGCAGTTTTTAAGAAAAAATATATTTAGTGACGAATTCTGAAAAAAACACTACCCTCCTTCGGAGACAGTCGGGTAAAAATAAATATACATAAAACATGATTTTTGACTAGGCTTCTTTGGGTGCTTAATTGTTGCAAATAAGGTACACTATCACGTCCTGCTGGGAATAAGTCAAGTTACCAGTAATCCTGTAAGTAATATTAGGTCCCACCTATGGAATCAGCCTTTTTTTATGGAGAATTTTAAAGTTGCATTTCAAATACTAACATTTTCTTAATTTATTTAACAAATATGAAAACTAATGTTTTAAAACTTTTGTGCAATAATGTTTAAAAACCAAGATAAAGTATTCTTAGATGAATTCAACATAAATAAGTTTTGGCTAAGTTAAAACAAATAAAGCGGTCATTTCTGCTAACAAAAAGAGGTGTAATTTTTAAGGTATTTTTTTTTGTTTATAAAACTATAAATAATAAGGTTTTTTTTTACTATTAGCAGTTGTCTATGACGGTCATTATTCGATACAATGGTGCTGATTCTGCTATGCACAAACTAAACTTAATTTAGGCTATTACTCTCTTTTTCTCTCTAATAAAACAAGAAAAATAACAATAATAATGGAGAATATATACTCGTATGTATGTTTATTTTAACTATATATATATACTTTTGTAATTATTTTCGTCTTAGTATTTTTTTTTTTTTCAGTTTATGCACCTGCCATGTTATCTCTCCACCACCCTTGGTTGACTGGTAGAGAATGCCTAAGGCATTAAGTCCGCCTTTGTACATTTGTGTTGCATGAAGTTTTAATAAATAAATAAAGAGACGGACGTAAATTAGAGCTGTCAAATTTGGTTGAAATAATATTTCCATACAAATTAAGGGTACACGTAAAAACATGTCGACTAAAAACACGGTAAAGCGCAAGGCGTAAACTAGTTTGACATCACTAACTCTAGATCATAGCTATAGCCGTCCTTTTCTCGCACTGCCTTTTAGTAAAAGATAGCGATTCTCTAATTTTAGTTTAGTTATTAAATAAGAGAATCGGCACCAATATCAAGCAATTGATGAATATTTTAATTCATAGAAGAGACGAAGTTCTCTATTTTTCAGAAAATAAAAACGCCAATTTCATATGTAAGGACCCAAAACAATACAGGTTATCTGTGTTGATTGAATTACACGCACTTTCAAAACTGAAACCTACGAGCACTTGTACTCCGATAACAGAAAGTGGGAAAAACTCAATCACAACATTCAATCGAAAGGCTGTAAAGGGTTAGAAACTGAATAATAACGTTTAAAAAGTGAAGTGTCCGGTGATTCAAGTGGCGCAGAGGAGAAGACCCAGAAGTGAATGGATCAGAACCAAATTAAGGCGCTTTTAGCTGCCAACGACCTTGAGTGATTAGCTTGGGTGTTCTGCGCTGAGCTCACGTAACGCGCCGTATGTCCACCCAGTAATAGGACTCGCCCATCAAGAAGCGCTGTCCGAAATTAGACCCATTATTAATTTATTACACATAAAACAACAAGTATTAAACTAAAACACTGAGACTAAATTATAAATAATTAAATGATCTTTAAAATGGTGATGGTTTTATAAAAATACGCTTTATAGTTTTTGCGTGATTCTCGATTTTTTATCCGAGTTAGACATAACTTTACAAATTAATTACACTATGTTATAAAAATATAATTTCAAATATTTTGAGATTAAATTACGACGAAGATTGTCTAAAGTCACATATATTTTTTTCCAAAAAATAAGATAATTCGTTTAGATGTGATGTTCAATTAAAAAACATTTAAGTCGTATAACTGCGCCTTAAGTGGATAGATACTGTGGCCCTTTGTTGGAATGTTTTTACTCAGTGAAGCTGTACACTGTGTACCTATAGAACAAAACTCCAAACACTCCACACTTCAAACGCGTTAAAAACCTAGCCTACGATTAATAATATTGGTATAGTTTTTTTGTTTAAAATCCTTTCATCATCATCATCATCAGCCTTTTTTTTTTAATGTCACCCACTGCTGGAGCACAGGCCTCCTCTCTGTGAGAGGGTGTGGGCCGTTTTCCACCACGCGGGCCCAATGCGGATTGGTGGATGTCGGTTCGAGGACATGCCGGTTTCCTCACGATGTTTAAATGTTTAAAATCCTTTATTATTATACATTATTTGACCCACAATTAACTATAACTTTTACAATAAACATGTTTAATAGGGATACCTAAAGGTCATGTAATGGGCAGCTTAGTATTTTCCGAATTCTGGAAAAAAGGCACTCTCAAGAGTCAGAGAAATAGAGGGTTTCATTCTGGCTGCCTAAAAATCTCTTTATTGGCCAACAACTTTGGGATTTACAACTTGCCCAGTTACTATTCTACTAAATAATAGTTATTTATCCCTAGTGTCGCCTACAATACAGTAGTATACAAAATGTTTGCTCCAGTGAGTTTGTGACAGGCTGGTGCCAATTGCTTTATCTATTCACGGTTTGGGAACACGAGTGACAATTGTAAGCCGATACTCCTCAACGTTGGACTCGCTGGTAACAAGAGACGGTTTCGTTTTGTATCGAAATGTACGAGTTATAACTTAGAATTATTGTTATTATGCGACTAGCTTTTGCCAGCAGCTTCGTCGCCTCCGATAAACTTTGAACCCTTTTTTGACCCCCTTTTTTATTTTTTTTATTTTATGGGGTGGGAAATCATCCCATGACTTTTCCCGCTCTGGGTGGAGCGGGAGGGCGTGTCAGACTCTTACTGACTAAAACCCACCCCTGTTCCCTCCTGCCCTTAGTGCCCGGGGGCGAGGTAACTCTGTTTCGAATTTATCCTCAACCCCCGGGCAGGCATCGGCCATGACGGGCCCCGTCCTAATTGCTGACAACTCTTTGAGGCGCGCGTGGAACACTACGCGCCGTCGACTCTCGGGCCTGGTGCTGATCGGACGGCGAGCTACCCATTACTCGCCGTCCGCAGGCCCGGGTTTTTTGACCCCCTTAAGGGTTGAATTTCGAAAAACCCTTTCTTAACGGATACCTACTCTTCACAAAGTACACACCCTCCAAATTTCATGTTTCTTGGACCAACGGTTTAGGCTGTGCGTTGATATATCAGACAGCAGTCAGTCAGGACTTTGAATTTTATATATACAGATTGCTTGGGTTTTAAAGCTTTCTCTCTTTTAGGGTTCCGTACCCGAAGAGCCCTATTGCTGTCACTCACGTGTCCGTCTGTCTGTCTGTCCGTCCGTCGTCTGTCACACAAGTTTTACAGCCAAACGCAGCGGTTGGAGCTACATTCCTAAAATGTTCACAGCATCTTGTTGGCCCAAAGCCATACAAATACCTAGTCAAAAATACATTTGGTACGAAACCCTAAATGTGTCAAGTCCGACACGTACTTAGCCTGTTTTTTCTTTTCGTTTTCTTTTGGCTTCGCACGGTTTGTGCATTTAGCCAGTGTCTAGTTTAGAAAGTAGATACGTCAAACGGGGTGAATAGGAACCCCGGGGTGAATAGAAACAAAACTTTGAAGGGGTTTTTCACGTTATTTAGAAATTATTTGTAGCATATATTTATAGCAAGACTTAAAAAAATATGGTTGGTTCGTCAGCTAATAAAAAAGTAAGATAAAAAAGTATTGGACATATATTTTTTCTTTTGTCACGGACCTAAACAATAAATGAGGACACACAGTGCGTTGAAAGCGCACCGTCACACCTACGTTAAAACTTTTAACCTAGAAGTGACGTAACAAGGCGACTCCTGAACTTTGACGTTTTTTATCTTTGTCATTTTGTAGGTATTGGTGTGGTAAAACAAAAAATAACTGACTAATATTTTTGATAATCTAACTTGCTAACTAAATAGAATTATTATTATTTTTAACCGAATTTCGAAAAAGGAGGAGGTTCTAAGTTCGACTGTATGTTTTTTTTTTTTATGTAGGTATTTCCACCGATTTTTCCGTCAGTTGTGGACCGATTTTCAAAATTCTTTCTTTATCCGAAAGAATATACTACCGAGGTGGTCCCATACAAATTTTATCGATATTGATTCAGCGCTTTTTGAGAAACTGAACAAAAACGAAAAATACGTTTACCTCGATGACGTTTTGGTGTACTCCAAATGTTTAAATTCCACGTTCCGTGTTATTGGGGTTTTTAGTTCAAGGGTTTAACAACTAAAAAGTGAAATATTTAAACTTTTTTTAAAAAAGGTTTTTTGTTCCCAAGAATCATTCCTATCATCGACGTAACTGAAAAACGCAAGTGCTCTTAATAATTTTATTCAAACACACAACAATACCGGTTTCCTCACAATGTTTTCCTTCATCGTTTTGAGAGCAGTGGTGATGAAATAATTTACACAAAGTAAAGCGCCTGCCTGGGTTTGAACTTACAACCTACAACTTGTAAGTCGCGGCCAATACCTCTAGGCAACCACTGCTCGCTGAAGGAAAAACAAAAACTAGAAGACATGTGAGATCCACCAATCTGCATTGGGCCCACACCCTCTCACAGAGACGAGGCCTGTGCCCCAGAAATGGGGACATTAAAAGGCTGATGATGATGATGACACAACAGGACCTAAACGCTAGGTATTTTGCGTTACATAATTTGCCACATAAATTTTTCGATGAAAAGTGCATCCTCTGAAATAATGTTGAGACACAGACTCGAGCTATGTGATCTACCGTAAAAAAATAGTTTGTTAATTGAATTTGTGCTAAGGATGCAATAAAAATATTTTCTCCGTTGTAGAGGAATTAAATGACCATAAAAACTCCCCAAAACACTAAATAAAATTCTTTAATGTGGTTCTAGGCTCAACAAACTATCGATGACTCAATCAAAACCAAAAAGTTTCGTAACATTTTATTGTGCCTAATGTATTTTGGAAGCACTAACTTTATTTTAAAGCTCGTATTGTTCAAAGTAACAAATAAAATCTAAAACTATTTGGATCGTAAATAAAAATACTTTTTACTACTCAATAAACGTTTTTGTGTATTTCTGACAGTTCCCTTTGGAATGTTCGATACATTTTATTGGATTTATCCTGGAGTCTATTCTTGAATCTTTTGATGACTCAGAATCGCATTTTCGATTATTCTACCTAAATGTAATGATGATTATTTTTCGGTTTTCTCATTGTTTCTAAGATTAACTCGTTCAAACCGGCGTGTACCACCGGAGGAGCACCGTGCTCCACCGGTGGTACACGCCGGTTTGAACGAGTTAAGTAATAAGATTCATTGTTCCACATATTCATGCTTCAAAATCCAAATTGTTACTCAAAATGCCGACCAAACTATTTGTTCTAAATTGCAGTTTTCCCTAATATTTTTTCATTTTTAGAAAGTTTCCCACGTCACGTAAAATCACCTAAATTGACAGCTGTCATGTGAACTCACGATTACTCTCCAAATGCGACACCTATAGTGATTTCCACATATAAGTTACAAAAATACGATCCTGCAGAAATCATGCGCCAATTTGTCACTCGCGACTTGCGAAACTCTTTAACGAGGGCTTCCAAAACTGTACTCGCAAATAAATTCTTTTAGCAAAAATTTGTCAAATATTTCTTAGCTATAAAGTTGGTTGGCGTTTTATTGCATTTTATTGAAAAACTTTTCATTCTTGATTAAACTATAACGTTAGAATAACAGGAGCTAGAGACTTTAATAATGCAAAATATTGAAAGTAAAATAAAAATCCAGTAACATGAAAAACAATATGCACCAAACGTGCCATTCAATTCAGCTCTCTAACACGTGTGTGTATTTTATTGCCCATTTTAATCGAACATATTTATAAAGGTACCTTTTGAGTTTACTTTTAGTTCATGTTTGTACTATACTGCGAACGGTATTTAAAGAGTTCAAAATACAATTCTTCTGATATATTTTGATTTCATTTCCACTGATTACAAATTTATTTTCTACTTGCTAGGAGAGAGCGCATTTTAAACAAATAAATTATTTTCAGTCTATTCGTTTGTTTCTAGTTGTCATTTTTTAACGTCGTTGTTATAAATAGCTGCCTTTGTTCTGAGATTCTCATCTAAATAATTCTAAAAGATTAAAACTAAATTATTATTCTACCATTCCATTGAACAAAATTAGTTTTGTTCGTCTCCATTTATTTCATTTTCAATTAATGTATTATTACTGCAATTATCAAAAGAGTTAAGAATTTAATTTAATATGTAATAGGAGCTCCTATTTCGTTCGAAAGTTTGCTAAATATGTATTGGATATTGTCAGTTTGCTAATATCCGTTGCGAGCATTTAAACATTCGTGATTAAAGCATTATTAATCCTATTAAGTATTAGCAATATTTAGCGCAATTAGTAGATATGTAACTACCGATTTTTTGGCATGAAAGCACAGCAGGTTTATTTTAAATACCAGTTTATGTTAACGCGTCAGTTAATTCAAAGCGTTTAAAAATATTTGTTTATCTAAACGGCGTTTAAACTTACCACTATATCTACAGCGCAGACACGATAGGCTCCTTATCCGAAGTATTTACAGTTTTATCTACAAACATATACATATTAACACAGTCTTCGTTAGGACTCGGGTTGTCCTCTGGCTTCTCATCAGGACTTATATTTTCAACGCCATCATCTTCATACACCTTTAATTTATCATTGAATTCTATTTTATATCTAACTGAGGGTATTTTACTAACTGTGGATGTCAAAAGGGACTCTTGCACGGTATCGTTACCGTTGCAAGTTTTCTCTGAACGAAACATACCTGTCCGCTCTGACTGGTTGAACTTCCTCTTAGACCTCTTAGTGACCAACGCTCCTAAGCACGGCAGTATCTGCATGAACTCCTTTCTGAAGTTCTCGTTCAACCACGCGTACAGGAACGGGTTGTAACAAGTGGAAGACATAGCGATGAAGTGCGCAACGAAAAATAACACCATGTAATATTTCCAGTCTTCAGCCAGCGAATAGAAATCACTACTTATATTTATTAGGTTCAAAGGCAGCCACGACAACCCAAATATGGCCACCATCGCTATCAACATTCTGTTTGTCCGCCTTTTCCTTTCTCTTTCTGCGTCTTCTTTCTTACTGTTCTTACTTCCAGGCCTTGATTTTAATCTATCATTCAATTTTATACTAACACATGTATAGCAAAAAGCCATAACAATGAAGGGGACCACAAACTGCATTATAGTCGTCACTGCGCCAAACGCCTTACGAATTTGATCTGAAGGCCATTTTTCTGCACAGTAGACCTCTTGAAGAGCCATGTAGTAGCCATAAGGGAAGGTCACAGATAGAGAGAACACCCAAATGAAAACAATCAGGCAGATACAGGTCTGGATCTTCATGCGAGGTTTGAAGGGATAGATAATGACGAAGAATCTATCTATAGCTATCGAAGTTAAAGTTAACGTGGAAATATAGACACTACATCCTTGTGCATAAGGCATAATATGGCACAAAGGGCCTCCGAATACCCATCTGCCGAGGAAAGTGTAAAGTGGTGTAAATGGTACAGCAAACACGCAGAGCAAGATGTCGGATAGTGCGAGGTTCGTGATGAAGAGATTAGTGACGGTTTGCATAGCTCGGTTCCTGATCACTGCGTAACATACTAGCGCATTCCCAAAGATTCCTACTACGAAAATGATGGTGTATGCTGTACAGAAAGCTGCTTGAATCGCTTTATCCTCAATTGGGTCAGTCGTTGTATTGTTTTGGAATCCATCACTGATTGTGCTGAATGTGCCATTGTCAGTTGGAGTATCGGTAGCCCATAGGTCGGTCGGCATAGTTCTTTCTTATTTTTAACTTGTCATCATAAACCATTTAGGTTTGGTTTTATCATATTTGGTATATTTTATATTATTTATCTCTGTGTGAAGCTCACTTTATCTCATACTGTTATTGACTTCCTTTATGCTTGTTCTGTTTGTTATCTCCGAAAGCAAACATAATAATATTTGAGCATTGTTTTCTATATCCGGTCGATCATTCTTGATTGATGAATATGATTGAAATCTGAAACAAGAGAAAGGATATTTATTGTATTTGTTTGAGAGAAACTTTACAGACAGTTATCGACATCTCCAGTAATTGTATTGGAGATTTTATTAATTTATGAACACATTTATTTAGATGTAAAATTCTGGGATCTAGTCGAGAGTTGTAAAGAACAAAGTAAGTAATCTCAAAATAGGACTTCTAGGTATTTTACTTTTCGGCACTAAAACATATGAGAGATATTAAAGAATACTCCACATGTTGCAAGTTATCGTTCATAAAGTATTAATACCGGATCGTAGCGTATTTTATGTCTTAAATTCTCCGAGATATATTTCACACTCAGTAAGTGTTTTGATTGGCTGTAAAAATACTTGTGTCTATAAAATTGGAATGCTGAAGTGGAAACTATAAAACGTGGATTCTAAAATGGATTCTGCCATAAATATGTCTGTAAAATCGATGAAGTTGATCCCTACAAAAATAGTAATTCAAATAAAAATGTTTAGTTTTATGTGTGTTGTGAAATTGTATTTGTAAACATCACAGAGATGATAGAAATCCTGACTGATATGATAGATAAGAAAGCAGGAATAAAAAAAAAATTGGAAGGAAAATAAAAAAATACTGCCCAAGTGAGAGTCGGGCTTCGCACATTTAGGGTTCCGTACCATATGAGGGAAATCAATAGTTTGGTATTTGTTGTTAAAATATACATAATAGTAAATATTAACACCAAATTTCAAGTTCATAGGTCAATGGTAAGTTAAAAAATTCTTCGGAACAAAATTTTGTGACAGACAGACGTACACGTGAGTGACAGCCATAGGGCTCCGTTTTGACCTTTCGGGTATGGATACTTAAAAAGGAATTGGTTTGACAACGTACCATGGCTTGTCCCAACTCATTGACTACTATAACAATAGCTTTAGTAATTAGGAAGATTATCCTAACAGATAAGCTTTGCTTAGTCAAAGTTGAACAGTTTATAATGCCTAAGTACCTAATGGACACTAATTGTGTTTCGAATTGACGGGCTTTTTGTTTTAGTAATCTGAAAAGTTTCATGGCATCTAAATGGAAAGACTTAAAAATGGTAGATCGAAAAGTAATTGTGTGGATTTGTCAATATAATATTACCATGGATTTTTTTTTTGGGAACACGGTCTTTCTGACAAGCCTGAAATATATTTTAGGCAATTAAATTTCTTAGATAATAATGATGATGGTATGATAAGAAAACTGCTTCCTGAAACTCAAAAGTATGATACTGCAAAATCCCTGTAAATAACAGTGAAAACAGGACCTAAGAAATTGGGCAAAACGAATCTTTATAATAAAAAACTGAGATGAGTAAACGAAAAACCAGCCTGTCCCACTGTATTTCAAGGACATTCCGACAATTCATAACAATCTGTGAAATGATATGCCCATTATTCTTTTTTATTCACAAACTCATGACATTTATAAAAGCCCAATAAATCGCTTCTGTCATTTTGCTTTTTTTTCAGAAAGATGGAACTGAAAATAATAGCTGTGTAAAGTATTCTTGAAATATACAGCTATTAAGTATATATATTTTGTTTTTAGCGACTTGATAAAATGAAATAGTATATGAATGTTCAGTTTCATAATCTCGAAAACAATTTTCTCATTTTCAACTTATGTAAATTTGTACCTACTGAAATACGTTTTCTTTATATCTAACGATCTTTGAAGTTGAACGGTATTTAATTTTATTAGTGCAACAGTAATTTCGAAAGCATTTATATCAGACAAATAAGTTGTCATGGTGAAAAATGCTATCATTCATAAATTTAAATATGTATGTGACTACCAGTTTGTAAAATGTAAGTAAAAAAAGTTTTTTAAAGATGAAACGAGGTTATATATAATATTATGATGAGAAACTGTGTTGAGATTGTTGTGTTAAAAATATATCATTATTATTTTTGTGTTCGATATACCGGAAGATATTTTATGTTCATCCAATTTTTAGACTCTATTCATGATCAAATAACAAAGTGAAACACTGCAAATCCTTAATAATAAAAAAATCGGTATTTTATAGAGAATTTTAATTTAGAATCCGCTTCTAAGTGGTTAGCGAGTTTTATAATTAAGGGTGTATTTATATGCCTTTGGGTAGCGGATAAATTCTGAAAATGAGTTACCGCACCCCTGGGCACTCAGGCAAGGAAGGAACAGGGGTGGGTTTTAGTCAGTAAGAGTCTGACAGGCCCTCCCGCTCCGCCCAGAGCGGGAGAAGTCATTGGATGATTTCCCACCAACCCAAAAAAAAAGAAAAAAAAAACAAGGATGTATTTATGCAAAAATCAACTAACAAAAAAGAAAACAGTAGTTGCCAAAGGTTTTTGAGTTAAGCAAGCAAAATACTGCAGATATCTTTATTTTACATTTTTAATAATTATCTTTTGCATAATAATCTCAAAGTCTTGCATGATAGATAATTAAAGCCTGGAAAATTTTTTGATGGTTCTGTATAAATCACATTGTATTATTGTTGGAAGAGAACAAAATTAGCATTGGAAATCCGATACACCTACTTTGTTGGACATAAATAGACTCAGAAGATGTTATAAATTAAGGAGGTTACAAGATAAAGGAAAATGAATTTATGGAGCAAAATAACAATATTTTCTTACTTAGTAGAGGATTTTCGTGCCTTGTTAAGATATATATAACGTTACCATTGATTTCCAAATAAAAGTTAGTAGTTTATAATACATCAGGATCTGATGAAGATCTTCGGAGATAGTGGATCTCTTCAATAACTAACAACAAATTACTCGCGATTACTGCGATCACAATTTAATGGTTCCCCAATAAATCCCCACACCTAAAAAGTGAAAAATAAATTAAAAACTTTTTTACAAAAAAATAAAACCGACTTCCAAAAAAACAGTGCTAAATAACTTTAATTTTGGAAGTCGGTGCCCAAAAACGAAGAAACACTGATTTCTGAAATCAAAATTATTTTGCACTTATTTGTTTTTTTTTTGGAAGTCGGTTCTATTTTTTGTAAAAAAGTTTTTTATTTTTTTTCAAAACAAAATATATTGAACCTTATTTGTAAAAATCTTTGAGCTGCTTAGCAACTGATTACCAGATTCTAAATCTAAATTCTCGTCAAGTTATTTTAACCTACCTTTTGTTTTTGGATACATTACAGTTTTATTGACGCAATTAGAATATTTTTGGGAAGCCACAACTGTACGACCCTGATCAGACAGGACAGGCTAAAATGAATAATAATAATTAACTAAAATATCATCATCATTAAATATCAGTGCAGCCGACAGACGTCCACCGCTGGACATAGGCCTCCCCCAAGTGTTGCTACAACGACCGGTCCTGTGCGTATCGCATTCATCGGATTCCCACGACCCTCACCAGGTCATCGGTCCACCTTATGGGAGGCCTTCCAAAGCTGCGTCTTCCAGAACACGGTCGCCTCTCCAGCAGCTGTATTTGGTATCTCAGTTGACATCAATTTGATAGGAAATATGCAATACATTGCTAAGAAGAAATTAATATCTAAATCAATATAGTGAAATACAGTGATATATATTATTTTTTTTGGGGGTGGGAAATCATCTTATGACTTCTTCCGCTCTAGGGTGGAGCGGAAGGGCGTGTCAGACTCTTACTGACTAAAACCCACCCCTGTTCCTCCCTGCCCTACATGCCCAGGGGCGAGGTAACTCTTTCGAATTTATCCTCAACCCCCGGGCAGGCATTGGCCGTGGCAGGCCCCGTCCTTTGCTGACAACTCTTTGAGGTGCGCGTGGAACACTACGCGCCGTCGACTCTCGGGCCTGGTGCTGATCGGGCGGCGAGTTACCCACTACTCGCCGTCCGCAGGCCCGGGTCTACGGTGGCCGGAGATCGTCTCGCGGCCCCTGGCGTCTCCTGCGGCGGCTACGGCTGAGGGCGCTAGGGCGACTCTGCTGTTGTTGAGTCTCCCTAACGTATGCCGCCTCCCTCTTCGCGAGCATGACTGCTTCGCAGAAGGAGGAGACGGCTTCCCATTCCCTCTCGCTCCGTACCATGGCCTGAACCAGGGCACGGCGCGAGAGGTCGCTGCCGCCTATCTCATCCACGAGGACACGGCGGTGCTCTGCCCAAGCGGGGCAAACCTCCACCACATGCTCCACCGTGTCCTCTGGGAAATACAGTGATGTTTGAACGAATGTAGACGTTTCCTCGGAATGTAATTACCTCACGGTACCTACCCATCGTTACAAAAAACGGTAAACATATATCTGACGAGACGTTTAGTTGATTTAAATAAATACATGAACCTTACCTATATATTCATCATTATTATTTATTTCAGCCGTAACAGTCGTCGATATATTCTATGTAACGTGTGTCAATCAGTCACCTTCATTTAGACTTTAATATGTTGGTAGTGATCACAGATGTGGCTGTTTGGAATGTTGCCAACGTTACGTTTTATACTCAATATAGTTAATGAAATAAATAAAGTTATTTTCATAACAATAACGATAAATTATAATTATTGGATATCGGTTGAGTTATGGCTTCTTAGTTATCACTGTAGATACAAGTGAGTAATAAAAGCAGGACGATTTTTGCGTATATTTTTTACATGAGGTGGTTGAAATAAAAAACGTCGGCCAAGTCAGAGTCGCACGCGGGCGTGAAGGGTTCCGTCATTATCATTATCATCATCAGCCTTTTAATGTCCCCACTGCTGGTTCACAGGCCTCCTCTGGTTCAGGGTTCCGTACCATCGTACAAAATTTTACGCGTCTACTTGTTACCATTATTAAGATCAAGCAAAAAAGCCAAAAAGAGCACGTTTCTAGTAGTCCCGTTTAATTTTTAATTAATTTTTATTATTTGTTGTTATAGCGGCAACGAGGAGGAACAGTGGTGGCCCAGTGGTAACGGCCGCGACTTACAAGTTGTAGGACGGGAGTTCAAACCCAGGAGGTGCTTTACTTTGTTTAAATTATTTCATCACCGCTGCTCTCAAAACGGTGAAGGAAAACATCGTGAGGAAACCGTCATGTCCTGGAACCAAAAATTCGAAGACTGGATTACGGCCCACACCCTCTCACAGAGAGGAGGCCTGTGCCCCAGCAGTGGGGACATTAAAAGGCTGATGATGATAGCGGCAACAGAAATACACATTCTGTAAAAAATTTCAGTTCAGAGTCAGATAGTTTCAGTAATGCATGTCTTTTTTCATTTTTAACCGACTTCTAAAAGGAGGAGGTTCTCAATTCGTCTACTGATTTTTTTTTGTATGTTTTTTACGCGATCACTCCGCCATTTATGAATATATTTACATGATTCTTTTTTTGTTTGATAGGTCATTCTTCAGAGGTGGTTCCCATATAAATTTTATCGAAATTGATTAAGCACTTTTTGAATTATCACCAAAAATAAAAAAATGTGTATACACAGATGACGTTTTAGTTTCCTCCGATTATTTTCAAATTCCATGTTCTATGTTATTGGGGTTATCAATTCGGGCATAACTTAATATTTAGTTTTAGTTTTGGGGTACAACAACTAAAAAGTGAAAAATAAAAAACTTTTTTTCAAAAAATACAACCATCAACAACCACAAGAATTCCAAAGAAGAAAATACCTACACAAAAAAAAAAAAAAATACTAATATCAGAAGTCCGTGTATGTATTTTGTTTCTACGTTATTTGACATTGACTTCCGAAATTAAAGTTATTTTTAAATTTTTGTATTTTATCTTTATCGCTGATAGAATGAAACTTTGACTAGACCCTTTTAAGTCGTCTACCAAGCACTATTCCTAATCTCTGGTCTTGTATTTTGGGGTCGACATCTAGTTTAATCAAACTTCGTCATCTGTGTAATCACAGTAGATTTCGCTGACTGAGTACTGATCAACTGGCGTTCGGTGTTCGGTACTAGGTATTTGTGGAAAGCGGTCGCCAGGCATTTGGCCACTTATGTGGATTAATTGGTGACATACTACAAAGACTAGGGGCGTTTAACTCTGTAAATGGTACTACTAATGTGTATTCTTGCGTTGTGGAGTGTAATATCAGAAATACGGGAACGCAGAGCTAATTAATCTTATTTATTAAAAAAACAAAACTAGCTTCACTTATTACAATCCAATTTATTAAAATAAATTCGCCACCTAACCAACCAACCAACCAGCATCAACCAGCGCTGCGCAGCACTGGGGCTCTGTCTCGCATAGGGTCACGTCACAGCACTAAGCTGAGCGATGGCTGTTTTACGTGGAAGTGACGCATTTAATTCCAGTTTATTTTTTGTTGTTATGTTTCTCTGTCGTTTGCGTCATGTTTACCGCAATAAACGTATTTTCTTTCTTCTTTTTCTTTCCTTATTTCTAAATAGTTTTTATTTATTTCATTCATCGTGTGCCATGAGTTTTAAACTCTCTAAAGTGATCCTAATGGAGGAGTCTCCAGAATACCAACCATTATGAGTATTCTAGAAGAGTATTGATTGTAGTCATATTGAAATCTTATACAAAATAGTCTGCAATCCCTTGGTTCCTTCTAGTTTTTAACCGACTTTCGAAAAAGGAGGAGGTTCTATGTTCGACTGTATGTATGTTTTTTTTTTATGTGTGTCCGCGCATTTCTCCGTCAGTTGTGGACCGATTTTCAAAAGTCTTTTTTTATCCAAAAGAATATACTCCCGAGGTAATCCCATATAAATTTTATAGAAATTACTTTAGCGCTTTTTGAGAAACTGAACAAAAACGAAAAATACGCAGATCTTGATGACGTTTTTGTGTACTCCAAATGTTAAAATTCCACGTTATTGGGGTTTTTAGTTCTGGGGTATAACAACTAAAAAGCGAAAAATAAAAACTTTAATAAAAAAAACAACCGACTTCCAAAAAAAAATACACTAAAAATTTAAAAATAACTTTAATTTCGGAAGTCGGTGTCAAATAGCGAAGAAATAAAATACAAACACCGACTGCCGAAATTAAAGTTATTTTTTAATTTTTAGTGTATTTTTTTTTTGGAAGTCGGTTGTAGAAATAAGCAAACCCATTTATTTTGTCCTCGTTTGCAGTCGGAGACGTCATAATATGATCGAGATATATTGGTGACATCTTCTTAGTAGGTACCATAAAAAATAAATAAAGTCAAATTAGGAAATCTGCTTTCTCTCCGAATTATTATCTCAGCGATAAGACCGCCGTTGTACCCATAGATTTAATCTCGTGTAAAACAATTGTGTGACTGTTTTTGGTGTACAATAAAGTTTTATTCTATGCTATTCTAATAAGATCAATGAGAAAACAATTACTTTCTATCAAAATGATATCTATTGTAACTGATCTGGTTACTTCTTCGCGATAAGCCGGCCTAGGATCCAGTTTCCACGTCAGTTTGGAGGACTACTCCACTCACCTTAGTCACCATGACAGCAAAAAAATACTTTTTCATATTTTTTTTTATTGATTATACCCATTTTTCTGTTTCATTCTTCTTGTCTGTACCCATATTATATTTGTGTGTACATATTTTTTTTTAAATAAATTGTTAAATAAAATAAATATAACTTATCGAGGTCGACCAGAGTTGGAGAAAATCACTTTCAATATATGGCTAAATCTCGAACATCTAAAAAAATACAGGGCGAAGATCAAAAAGAAAAAAGGGACATTTGAATTTTTCCATAATAATATTGGCATGAACTACTGAAACTTGTCAAAGGATCGTAAATATTTATTTGACCACTGAGCATAAAATTAGCTTATCATACAGATAACTTTGACTCTTATAGTCAAAATATTTCCATTACAAATATATATGATTCTGATTGAACTTTTCGATCAAAATGGATTCATATTCAAATGGCAATGTAATAGCATGTACTGAGTAATGAGTTCCATAGATTTGAATGAAATGAGCGACAAAGTAATGAAATGCATAGTCTTATGATTTGACAGAGAGTTTTTTTTTGGGACAGGCGCGCCGCACTATTCCCAAACCACTGTAACTTCTGTAAGCCAGAATCAACAGTGGTGACCTTGACCTTGGCGAAGCTAAATGAATCCCAAAGAAACGATTAAACTCTCTTGGGTCCCGCAATGAAATCAATCAGAAAAGAACAGAGAAGGAGTAAGAAAAACATTCCCTCCTGCTTGGGCCATTAAGTACAAAGGGATATTTACAACTGGGGTAACCCAAGTTGTCAAGCACCACGGATTAAAACATTAATATTAATGGGTCCTAAATTGTGAGCTGCATTTGATTCCAATAATAGATATGGCAAAAACGCTTGAACGTATGGAAATTCGTTCTAGTTTCCACAAGGTCCTTAAGGTAATCAACACCACCAGACAGACATTGACAGAGATTTGCAGTGAAAAAGCTTTAATTAAGGGTCTACTACCGGCCAAGTGGCGCCCTCATTGAATAACAAAAATTGTTAAAACAGGTCTCAGAATGTTTCGTATCCTAAGTAGTAGGCAAAAGTGTCAGAAACGGCCGTTTTTGGTAGTTAAAACAGGTCTCAGAATGTTTCGTATCCTAAGTAGTAGGCAAAAGTGTCAGAAACGGCCGTTTTTGGTACTTTTGCCTACTACTTTGGATACGAAACATTCTGAGATCTGTTTTAAAAACATAAATTACTTTATCCTCTTTGTAACAAATGTGACGTTGGATTCTTTAATATTTATTTTCTATGCTATGCTACGATTTTTTATTCAATGAGGGCGCCACTTGACCGGTAGTAGGCCCTTAAGGCGCAACTTAATACCAACGGCCTTGAGCGATGTGAGCTTGCGTGTTCTGTGCTGAGCTCACGCAACGCGTCGTACATCCACCCAGTAATAGGAGCGCTGGCCCAAATGAGACGAATTTTTAATTTATTATAATAAAAATTATGGGTACATTACTTTAAAAAGTAACAAAACCAAATCAGTTTGCATGTATATATTTGCATGTATATATGTATTGCAAAGCAGTAGTGCTTTGCAATACAAAGGAAAAATATTTGTTTATACTCTTTCGATAGAAAAAATGGAGTGAAATGGTTTCATCTCAACAATTTGGAGATGATTTGGTGTTTTCTTTTCTTATTATGAGATTCTGATAGAAAAATTAATCGTATCGTGCATGTGTGATGATTAACTATATTTTTCAGATGTAATTTTTCTGTAAATTCCGACGAAAAGCTGCTTCATCTAAACGCTTTTTTTAAGAGAGCCACCTTAATCGAGAAAAGCCTGCTTGTGAAGCCTGCAGGGCTCCAGGGCCGCTGCTGTAGCTGTGGGTAGCTATCTCACTAACTGGCTGCGCGAGGGAAACGCGTTGGGTTATAGCGAACTGAACTTTTATTATAAATACAAAATAAATATAGATATGCAAGCGCCCACTTCAACGAGCGCGCTAGAAGTAACTAGAAACAACAGCTACTACATATTCCGTCGTTCAAATCGTAAATTTCGAACCACTCTTCAATATTATCGACTGCCAGCTGAAGGCCAGTGCTCACACGCCGACTATTAGGCTGTGTAAACAATCGCCACAGTGCCTAATCTACTACATATTATAAATCAAAGTAACTTTTAATGTCTGACTGTATCTCCGATAACTCCTCGTAAATTACTCAACGGATTTTGATGCGATTTTCACTAATAGAAAAAGTGATAAACGAGGAAGGTTTTTGCGAATAATTTGTACCCTTTTTTTTTGCCCTTGCAGAGCGGCGGTCGGGTCGCTAGTTATTATTATAAGTAGGATTCCTCTGTGGCTGCTGTGGCCTGTCCCACAGTGCCCGTGCATTTTTACGGGATAAAGTACCTAGCTTATCGTTGCTTATGTTCTAACACTACAGTAGTAAGTTTTTAACCGATTTCAAAAAAAGGCAGAGAAATTTGACTGTTTTTTTTTTGTGTGTGTTGCCTGAGAACTTTTTTCTGGATGAACCGATATTGATTATTATTTTTTTTTATTTGAAAGCTGGTGCTTTTCATGTGGTTCCATTTAAATTTGGTGAAGATCTAATGAAGAACTTCGGAAATACACAATGGAACTCTTCAATAAATTATAGCAAACCTTCCGGAATGCTGCAATCGAATGTTTTTTTACTGTTTACACCATTAATTTCATAACATAACATCACGCTGCCTGATACGGTCTGAAGGGCTGTACAGATTTGTACAGTTCACCCTGATACACCCTAATTTCACCAAATATGTTCAAATTCCATTTTTTTGGAGCTATCAATTCGGGTATAACTTTACTAGTTACTTAAAATTTTTCGATTATTTTTTACAAACATTCAAATACATAAACTTTTTTTTAATAACATTAGTGCAGAAGTTTAGATATTTGGTGAATAAAATAATCATGGCGCAAATATTATTTAGCAAAGTAATGATCATTTAGCTAGATAAAATAAAAAGCTAATTTGGATTTTTCAAATCCACTTAAAAACATGATTTATCTGAATGAAACTCCTAAAAGCTTCAGGCAGACAGATTATAAAGAAGCATTTAAATAGAAAAACACTCCAAGAGTTTATCTCGGTATAATGGGATCCATTCGTAGGCGGCTTAAATGCAGACTTGTTCAAATTGACTGCAGATAACCATGACAGACAAGCAGCTGTTATAAATCACGATTTCAATAAATATGTGGAATGTGGGAATTACAATGTAGACAAGCCATTTATTTTTGACTATGCATACAAAAAATCAATTAATCAATCTGCCTAGACTTTTCCTAACTATCTTGGGGGTCGGCTTCCAATCTAAACGGATGCAGCTGAATACCAGTATTTTATATGGAGCGACTGCCTATCTGACCTCCACAACCCAGTTACTGGGTAATACGAAACCCTTTCGAAGGCTGGTTGTCAGACTTACGGGCTTCTGGCAAACCCGTAACGACTGTCAGAGATCCATGCACGATTGACTTTTTTCGGAGATAAGGGGAATGGTAATTTTTCATCTATTTTCTTAAATAATTTCAAAATGATACATTTTAAAATTATAAAAAAAATATATTCGAGACCCTCATAATGTTCATTTGATATGTCGCACGACACAGTTTGAAAAACTTTGATTTGTAATTTTCCGATTTTCACCGCAAAAGTGACCCCATATTCCAAATTTATTTATTTTGGATACACATCCGTGTTTGGGTCACAGATATTCATGTGTGTACCAAATTTAAACTCTATCGGTCCCACAGATTCGGAGCAAATTGGCTGTGACAGACGGACAGACAGACAGACACACGAGTGATCCTATAAGTGTTCCGTTTTTTCATTCGGACTTTCGGAACCCTAAAAAGAACTAACTAGTACACCCTCGTGGCTGTGGCTGTGGAGCAGGAGGCAGGGAGGATAAATGATATTTATTTTGTAATTATTTTTTTTGTCAAGTGCAGACAGATGAGGCCGGTGTTTCCTAGCTGAATACCCTGACAAGAAACACCGAAACAAACTCAGAGGTCAAAATCTCTTTTAATGTCCATACAATCTGTAACCTACTGATCAAATCATATGAGAACCATGTAGGTAATTTGTCTAACATGAGATTTTGAGGAAAGCACCACGCAGATTTTAGTGGACCTGTCCAGACAGTGCAAGTGCTCAACTCAGAATTTTAATGAGCTCAACGAGCTGACGAACAATACTAAAGTAAAGACATTTGTGTACGCCGCAAAAGTACTCAAACTGCCAGACAACGTTAAAACAATTATTACCAAAAAAAAGGGGAAAAAAAATAAACCACACAGTCCTCACATTTACAATAATAATGAAAAATAAAATATAATACTTTATAGAGCTCGTTAGAGCAGTGGTGGCTTAGTGGTATTGGCCGCGACTTACAAATTGTAGGTCGTCAGTTCAAACTATTTCGTAAATTATTTCGTCACCACTGCTCTCAAAACGGTGAAGGAAAACATCGCGAGGAAACCGGCATGTCCTAGAACCAAAAATTCGAAAACATGTGACATCCACCAATCCGCATTGGGCCCGCGTGGTGGATTACGCCCTCTCACAGAGAGAAGGCTTGTGCCCCAGCAGTGGGGACAATAAAAGGCTGAGATGATGATGATGATGAATACTTTAGAAGTAAATAAGAATGCCAAAAAAAATATAAAATAATAATAAAATCTCACTGTGTATAAAAAGTATAAAGTAAAATTGAAAACATTGGCTCATGTACATCATTGAGGCAAATGAGAATAATAGCAATTTTCATCATGATGAGTATTGCTATTGTTTTTTTTTGTTGTTGTATTGGCGTCTCCACCTATATCTGGGCTGTATTTTACTTAAATAACTGGTTATTTTACATAAATGGTTATTTTCATTACTATGACTGATTCCCAGAAAACAGAATTTACCTTAATTAAGGTAAATCCTGTTTCATTCATTCCATCTTGTTTGTGTAAGTACATGATTTACTTAGGAAAACTTTTTCTTTTCAAAGTAAACTTACTTAACGAAGAATGATCGTCTTATTTAATATGCAGGAGGATTAAAAGAAAATTATCCCATGAGTATTAAGTTATCTGTTTATTACATACAGGAGCGATGAAAATGTGATAAAGAATGCATTTTAATACATGTTGTTCCTAAATTAAACAATAGGTCGAAATTCAACCTCATTTAAATTTTAAGTTCGAACCTTATGAAGGTTCTATTGTCAAAGACTATACCAATAAACCTGACCTGACATGACTGTGAACCATAAACAAAAGAGTAGGTATATACGTGTCAAAGGCATGGTAATGTGTGTAATGTGTGAGTTTTTGGCGGGATTTTCTCGAGTGCAGTTCAGTGGCTGTTTTTATTATTCGTTTATTGATTTTTAGTGGGTATTGTGATGTAAAATGGGTGTAGTTTTGTGTCTCAAGTGTCTACGCAACTGGACGATATGTGGAATCATTGAAACAGGCGCGATCTCGGTAAAATAGAGCTGAAATTTTTTTTGTAGTATTGACTACCTCAGTGAAGTTTGTCGAGAAGGCTGACTCGACACATTTTTTGCCAATTACTGCAAAAAACATTAGAATGTGTTACATCTGCATTCTAATGGAAAAAAAAGTAAAAATACACTACTAAAGACGAGGCGGTATGGTTTATGACCTTAGCCTGCCCGAGAAAGGGCGAAGAAAAAAAAAAAGTGTGTAATGTGTTGTTGATGTGTAACATCTGTCCTCTCAATCCTGCAATCTGTGGGAGTGATTTCGTGAAATGGGACGGAAGTGTGTAACAGGAAGCCGGAAAGCACGAGTGGTGGCAGAATTGGCCGTCAGATTGTAGAACGCGCACACAATAAGTCTGGGAGCGGTCAAAATCGGAACTAAACATTTTATTTTTCAGGATAGAATGTTAATGTTGCATAGTACCAAGGTGAGATGTCAATAATGTGACACATCGTATGCTCGCTACTGTAAGTGTTACTCGATTTTCTATTCATTTAATTTACTTATAGTGCTTGTTATATAAAAATATTAGTCTTCTCCATATAAACTTTAACTGTGCCAAATTTCATACTCCTCAGTCCACGTAATTTTCGTAAAAAGGAGTCGAAAGTTTTTCCTTCACGTATTAATATATATTTTTTATTTTATTTTATTTTATTTTGGCATCAAACAGTCATATACAAATATTATAATTCTTAAGACAATTGGTTCCTTACAATAGACCTATAGTGCCGACAATGTGGTATAATGGTAAAAATAAGTACAATAAGCTCCTAATAAGGAAAGACGTTAGAAGTAGGTACATATTAACTTTTTATCAGTACATGAAATTATTGAAACATATTGTCATTAGCTGTTTGTAAAAGTAAGTAAAGTGATAAAAAAGTATTAAGTCATGTATCTACTTTTTAGCTTTAGTTTCAGGCTATTAAGAGAAATGTTAAAAAGATCTATGTCTGTAAATTCTCTATTATAGCTGTTAGTGGAACGGTATACAAATGAGTTACGAGTGTATATTGTATTTAGTCGAGGAGGAACAAAAAGTGGTTTTGTACGTGAGGGGCGTACGGGTAAGCGAGCGGGTGCTTTTAGTGATATTTTACCAAGTAATGATGGTGAATCGGTCAAAGAGTTTAAAATTTTGAACAATTGAATAGTATCGAACATATTACGTCTGTCACGAAGACTTACCAGTTTATGTCTACTCAAAGCATCTTCGTATGCAACGAATATATATAATAGCCATCGCACCATTTAATAAAACTGACCGTGAATAGAGATTATATATTATTCTAACGTGGTTGTATTTGATAGAGCGTGAAGATAATCCTTTTAATATTAAAATATTATTTATATTAAATAAAGTGTTTTAAGGCTGTGGTAAGGGATTTGGGTCACTGCCCAGGAATCGTGGATAAATTCTGAACAAAGTTACCGCGCCCCTGGGCACTCAGGCAACTGCAGGAACAGGGGTGGGGTTTAGTCAGTAAAAGTCTGACACGCCCAGCTCCACCCAGAGCGGGAGAAGTCACTGGGTGATTTGCCACCCCCACAAAAAAAAGGGTTTTCGGTCAACAATGTAACCCAGTAAAACCAATTTTGTTTTGGCTATGAGCAAATGGTTATCCACTATTTAAATTCTAAATACATTTACTAAAGGAAACAAAAAAAAAAGCTTTTCAGTCAGTCAAAACCGGCCGGATGTCATCATTGTGTGGATCTCCTGGACAACACGTTGGAGCATACGGTGGAGGTCTGCCCCGCTTGGGTGGAGCACAGCTGTGTCCTCGTGGAGGCGATCGGTGGTGGTGACCTCTCGTGCCTGGCCCTGGTCCAGGCCATGGTATGGAGCGACAGGGCATGGGGGGCGGGAAGTGTGAGGGAAAGGCAATCCTCGCGTCCTCATGACCCTATAGTCGCCGCAGAAGACGCCCTGGGAGTCGGGAGTCGCAAGCTGACGATTTCCAACCCAAAAAAGGCTTTACAGATGATGGTGAAAGTACAGAAATCAAATATGCAAATACGGATATATGTTATATATTGAGTAGGTATTTAATAAGACATTAGCAATATATCGAATCTAATAGCCAATTCCTCGAACCGTCAACATGACTGCCAAAAAGAAAGAGACCCAAGGCATGGAAATAGTAAGTACGTCCAGTCTTATACTGGCCAATATGTGGTCTCGAAATAACTGTGATGTTTAAAAAACGCCTCAGATTCGTACTAAATGAAGATAATTTAGTTTTTCCTACGTATCTCAATTGTTCCTCTCAGCTCCAAAACATGTTCGAAAAAAGTGTAATATTACCTAAAGAGTCAACTCCAAATCCTCGTCTAATTTTGTGTTATTAAACAAAAATGAGCTGTGCGGAACCCTACTTGAAGCCGTAAAGACACATAAACACACACACACACACATACATTAACGCACACGTACATTTAAATCTATTGGCGCTCATGTCACTTTAAAAATATGAGAAAATTCAGATTTCTTTGGGATCGGCTAGGTTGTTAGGCTTTTCTAGAATTACGGCTAGGCGTTGAAGATTGCTTTAGGTCTATAATTAGATAGATACCTAGTACCTAGGTCTTCAATTTTCTTGAATTATTTCACCTCTTTTTTAATCTCTTGTAGTTGTAAATGTAAACCTCTCACAGAGAGGAGGCCTGTCTCCAGCAGTGGGAACTAATTTGTAAATGCCTAGACTTTTTTTGATGACACAATCTTTTTAATGTTTTCAATTTATCCGATCGAGACTAAGTTTTTGTTTTTTTTATTTCAGGGACATTAACCTCCGATATCTCAATTAGGAATTTGAAATTGAGTATTCTTTAAGCTCTACTTTAGCCTGGAGACCTGCCAAACTTTGGCATTCTAGTAGGTACGGGTTGACCGTATCTTAAATACAGATACTCAATTCCGAAACCGGCCCAGAGTCACATTTTTAATCCTCTTAAAAAAAAAGGAGAAGGTTCTCAGTTTTACTGTTTTAATTTTTTTTTTCTATCTTTTGTATGTGCTGTTACCTCAGGACTTTTTCTCTGTGAACAGATTTTGATGATTTTGGTTTTATTTGAAAGCTGGTACTTCTCATGTGGTCCCCTATAAATTTGGTGAAGATCTAATGAATAATTCCGGAGATACACCATGGAAATCTTCAAAAAATGATAGCAAACCTTCCGGAATTGCTGCAATTCATAACATAACATCATGCTGGCTCTAAAAGGGTTCAAAGATTTGTACAGTTCACCCTGGTACACCCCAATTTCACCAATGTTGAATTGGGCATAACTTTACTATTTAGTTTTAGTTAGAAAACAACTAAAAAGTGAAACAAAAAAGCTTTTTAACAAAAAAATACAACAGACCTTTTTCAACATCAAACTAAATAAAACTTGTGTTGCTATTTCGTAAGAAGATCATCTATTTAATTATCAAAGAAAACTCACATGGGAGCGTGCTCTAAACATACCCTATTTCCATTCGGATTTCATTTTACATCTCCTGTATCAAACAGCGTCAGGGCGCTTTGGAGGTAAATTCAAGCGGTATTTGTGTAAGAACATCGCTTGAATATACCTCCGCCACTCAACCACTTACAGTTCTCATGTTAGACAAACATCGCGTGGAAATAAGCTCATAAGTGAAGCAATAACAAGTAAATAACACGGGAAATAATACACAACATGAATAAACGCCTCTAGCTAAGATTTATCGTGAATATAAATTATGGGACCCTTTTCACTTGAGCCGGGAGCCGCAAGAATCTGTGGGTGACACAGAGCATCAACACTCTTGAACGGCAACTTCTTCTTCTACTTTCCGAGTAGAAGATCTGTAAAAAAACTAGACAAGAGCTAGTCGGACTCGCGCGCAAAGGGTTCCGAACAATCATGCTTTTTTTTGAACTACCTCCTCCTTGTAGGTTTTCTTTGTAATCTATAAGTAAATATAACTACTATTTGTATTTTTTTTTCAAAATTTTAGGCATATACTCGTAGTTTTGGAACGGTCATTGTTCATATTTTTTTTTAAATAACTATGATTAAAAATTATAAAAAATAAAATTGACTTAAGACCCCTCACAACGTGTCCTTTCATTATATATGTCGCACGGCACACTTTGAAAAACTTTGTTTTTTAATTTCACCACAAAAGTGACCCCCGTATTCCATATTAATTTATATACTCACGAATATCTGTATATTCATGTGTACCAAATTTCAACTCTATCGATCCAGCAGATTCGGAACAACTTTGCTGTGACAGACAGACAAACGGACAGACAGACAGACACACGAGTGATTCTATAAGGGTTCCGTTTTTTCATTCGGACTTTCGGAACCCAAAAACTTTTTAAATATTTTTATGTAGGTGGTCACAGGATTGTACCAGAGTTGCAGAATTGTACCAGGGTCATAGAATTGTACCAGAGTCGCAGAATTGTACCAGGGTCACAGGATTGTATCAGGGTCGCAGAATTGTACCAGCGTCACAGGATTGTACCAGGGTCGCAGAATTGTACCAGGGTCACAGGATTGTACCAGCGTCGCAGAATTGTACCAGGGTCACAGGATTGTACCAGGGTCGTGGAATTGTCCCAGGGTCACAGGATTGTTCCAGGGTCGCGGGATTGTCCGAAAAAGTCACTGCGGCACTAGAGAGCAAAGGGCAACTGAAGGAACACGAGTGAGTTTTAGTCGGTAAGAGTCTGAGATTCCCTTGCTCCACCCAGAGCGCAATAAGTTATCAAATGATTTCCCATCCCCAAAAAAAAAAAAAAAAAAACTCTAAAAAAGAAAGTGGCGTACAATACATCAGGTCCTCTAGAGTGCAATTGTATGGGCACTTAGAGTACTCCAGCATGTGAGTTATATTTTGGTTACTGCCAGAGACGCATTGTTAGAACTGCCCATACGAATTAGGGTGTCAGTGAGCCACCGTTTACTCATAGCAATTGACGCACGTGACAATTCTTATTTTGACTTTGACAGTCAAAACCTTCAGAACATTATGCGGACATAATAGTTTTTTTTTCTTTAAGGTGTTGTGGCTATGCCACTGGCTTGGTTACAAGACATTGAAGCCAAGTTTTAATTTGAACACTATCACTTTTTCTCTCATTAGAATGCAGTTGTAACGCATTCTAATGTTTTTGCAGTATTTGTCAGGAAACAGATCGAGTCAGCCATCGCGGCTAGTTTCACCGAGGCAGTCAATACTACAATAAAATTCTCAGCTTCATTTTTACCGAGATTGCGACTGTTTCAATGATTCCACATATTGTCCAGTTGCGTAGACACTTGTGACACAAAACTGCACCAATTTTATGTTACAATATCCACCAGGAATCAATTGCGAATAACAAAAACAACCACTGAACTTCACTCAAAGAAATCCCGCAAAAAACTCCTTTAATAGAAAATGGCGTCTGCCAATGCTGCCAGCATGTCGATCCGTGCTCTATGGTGGGTGCCGATGGAAAGTGATAGATTCAAAGACGATGCCAGCCCGTCATTCGCTGAATATTTTTGGTTACTTCTTATCGTGCTGAAAATAAATGGCACTTGAAGGTGGAAGCGGAAATCCCTTGGGTAGGTAGAATATTGAAAACAGATATGAAAACAATCTGATTTTTGAGAGCGTCTCAATATTGAAGGAAAGTAAAGTTTGAGTCTATGACACTTTGTGCAAATATGATTGATTGATCAACTCAGCTGGTCTGGTAGAAATTATGTAGATATATGATTCATTATTACACCAGCTTGCATTAACGAAAAGTGATTTTTTATCCAAAAATATTTTTAACTTTTTATCAAACTGTTTGTTCAATAACTTAATAACCATGACGATAATCAAATAACAGCTGGAAATGTAGGCAACCACTCACAGGCGTAAATGCTTCAAACAAAAACCTTTTGGGCGATAAGATAAAAATAAAAAGTTTACCACGAATCCCTCGTTCACCTAAAACTGACTGACTGATAAACGCATGATAGACGTAAATGTTACTATTGCTACTGTATTTATTACGTCAATAGACTAGAATTTTTGAGGACGATTGTTTTTAAAAGCTATGAAGGTTTCATTTACTGCACTTTGTATGGCCTATAACTAATGTTTTTTTTTATTATATTCTTTATAGACACGCGTTTGACCACTATCTCACTTGATGGTAAGCGATGATGTGGTCGACGATGGAGCACGCTTGCCTAGAAGTAATCTATTCACTCTTAACTTAAAGACTCCCGGTTGTAGCTATCAGGAAACACAGACTCCAGGAGTGAATTCCACTTCCTAGCTGTATCATGTACCGGTGGCACATCGCCGTACGTCTTGTGATCCGTTGATGAAACGGGCTTCGCGGAATCAAATTATGCAATTCCGTCGCATACTCCCCAAAATGTAACCGATAGAAAACCGACAGACTAGCAACTCGGCGTCTATGCTCAAGACATTGTTGGTTGTTCAACGGTCTGGGTGCCCTGTGTCTCTAATTGGTCCTCAGCTGTTCCCATAATTTGGGATCAGGTTTCCTCACAATGTTTCGCCAGGTTATTCTATCCTGGGTTGTCGGCTCTGGCAATTGGGCTAACTTGAGGTCTCACTAGGTCGTATGCGAGTTAATATATATGTGAACGCACCCAAGCCACACAAGTAAATCCTAGTGTAGGGTAACGTTTTAAAAATAAAGAATAATAGTATTTTAATTGTTATTTCATTCCATTCAACTAATCATGATATATACATAACCGACATAGCCCGAAGAATCGCCAAACTTAAGTGGCAGTGGGCAGGGCACATTGCTCGCAAAACAGGACAGGTCGATGCAGCCGAAAAGTTTTGGAGTGGTTATCGCGTACTGCAAGACGCAGTATTGGAAGGCCGCCCACAAGGTGGACCGATGACCTGATGAGAGTCGCAGGAACCCGATGAATGCAAGATTCGCAGTACTGGTTATTGTGGCGACACTTCGAGGAGGCTTAAATGTAGCAGTGGACGTCTTTCAGCTAAAATGATGATGATGAACTATGTATTAATGACATAATTGTGTGTCCTATAACTGATAACCGTTGGGCTCTGAGAGCTAGAGCGGCGACCGTTAATCGGCAAACGTACGTTGGGAAATCCTCAGAATAGGTGGAGTGCCGATCTTCACGTGGTGCCTGGTAGCAACTAGAATTATTTATTTTTGTGTAAACAACGTAGTTATTTAACCCTTTATATCACCATGTGACAGTTTATTTGTGGTTACTAACGATTTATGAGCCTCATTTTTACTCGGTAAAATCATAATAATTATTTTTAAACTGTGGCCTGCTTAGCTAACACTAAATAATCTGCAGAAGTACAGGAAAGTCAGCTTTCTAATACCTTTTACTACTAAATTTCCAAGTCCCATAATTTCTTCCTCCATTAAGCTGAGGACATAAAGTTTATACCGACTACTATCTATGGATAGTTCTGTCTCCACCCTGTAAAAATTTAATGCCTTGCATTTAATGTGTTAAGCGCAAGGGTGCACTTTTATACAATTCACTAGGTTTCAATGGTGCGGAAATACGGCAGCTTTTTCTTAGATAAAAATGTTAGAAATGTAACTCTAGGGTAAAATCTTATTCCACTTAAAAATAAAAGGCGTAGTTATATACCAACGGCCTTGAGTGGTTAGCTTGCGTGTTCTGTGCTGAGCTCACGCAACGCGTCGCCCATCAAGGAGCGCTGTCCCGAATTAGACGCTTTATTAATTTATTATAGGTACATAAAGCAACAGGTATCATACCAAAACACAAAGACTAAAAGATAAATAATTAAATTATCTTTAAAATGGTGAATGTTTTATAAAATACGCTTAATAGTTTTTGCATGATTCTCAATTTTTTATCCGTGTTAGACATAACTTTACAAATTAATTACCTACACTATATCATAAAAATATAATGTCGAATATTCACAAAACAAATTACGAAGAAAATTGTCTAGAGTACCATATTTTTTTAAAGAAATAAGACTATTCAGATTTTTTTTATGTTTGATAGGCTCGCGTTTGACCACTATCTCACCTGATGGTAAGCGATGATGTGGTCGAAGATGGAGCACGCTTGCCTAGAAGTAACCTATTCACTCTTAACTTAAAGATAAACGTGATGTTCAATTTAAAATCATTAGAAGTCGTATATTTGCGCCGTAACTTGATTAGAAGGATTTTATGGGCACCTAAAGGAGACCTTTACCCTTTAGGTATAAGTTGTCTTTCTTTTTGTTTACTAACCCATAGGGAGGTTGCTAATCCGAAATAAAGATGATTTAATTATATTTTTTACAGTCTCCTCAGGTATTGCCCTCACAGGTGGGAAGGAACAGGGGTGGGTTTTAGTCAGTAAGAGTCTGACACGCCCTCCCGCTCCACCCAGAGCGGGAGATGTCATTGGATGATTTCCCAGTCTAAAAAAAAAAAAAATTGTTGCTCAGAGGGGTTTTCGGCGTGGTCTTCTATGAGTAACGGAGGCCTTCTACGTGGTGATAGTGACAACCGACGGGTTTTATTGAGGTAAGTTACCCACACTCCCTGGTCTTTTCTCCAAAAGCTCAAGTACAGACTGTTGTCAACATTACCTGACCCATCCTAAAATCAAACGACTTTGGACCCTCTGCATCTAATATTAAGGTTTATTTAATTTATATGAGCTTATCAGACAACTGCTCGAGGATTTGATGAACAAATACAATAATAATATAGACACGCAAATTTGATCTTTAAAACGTTAGTATTAGGTTATATTTTATAACTATTTGTTATAATATGATAAGTCTAATAGCTTATTTTAATGATTGAGTTCAAGTAATTCTGGTCTCGTGGTCTGTGTGTAAGACTGAGAAAAACAAGGATCGAGATCAAATCCTGCGACAAAGATATTGTTTTGCTTTCAATATAGAATTTATATTCCAAAACTATTTCTTGTATTATTGTAAAGAACTACAGACTATACATAAACTTTTTAAAATGGTAATATTTTCACATGACTTGTAATAAGTGGGTAGTTGAAAAATAAATATTCGTATTCATTATAAAGAACTGTGAACTTAAAGTTTTTTAAATTACCCACCCGTTTACAAGATAAGTTATTAGGCGAAAATCATATTGGTCGTTCTTTAATATTGCAAGCAATATTGTAGAAATGAAAACAAATTAAAAAAGAAACTGATGTATAGGTGGACTGTGTTTTCGAACCCACATGCTGTTCGTCGTCAATCCAGCATCAAACCGCTAAACCACAAGAACTTGTTGGGAATACGCGAAATTAAAGATTGGGTTGTAATTATGTAGTGTGACTTAAAAGCTTTTCAACTTTAATGTTAACGAGATAATGATTAAAATAGCTTAACAAAAACATATAATATAATGCCGGTGGCTCCGACTATGTTGGGTGGGTTTACCTTAACGTTACGTGTTAAAGATCAAATTTGAGTGTCTGTGTTATTATTGTATTTTTGTTCATCGAGTCCTCGTGCACTTGTGTGATAAGCTCATATAAATTAAATAAACCTTAATGTTACAGGCAGAGGGTCCAAAGTTGTTCGATTTTAGGGTGGGTCAGGTAATGTTGACAACAGTCTGTACTTTTTGAAGGTTTCACCTCGAAAATAAACTGACTTCAAAAAAGGAGGTTTATGTTTGTTTGTTCGCAATTTTCTCAAAAACTACTGATCCGATTTGGATGAGTCGTTATTCCATTGCATATTTATCAAGGAAGGTTTTAGTATATAATAAATTAGGATCTGATGAAGATTTTTGAAGATAGGCAGTGGCACACTTCAATAACTAACAACAAATGACTCACGATTACTGCGATCGTTTATCTAAGTATTGTTAACACAATTTAATGGGGAACCACAACTAAAAAGTGAAAAATAAGAAACTTTTTCATCAAAAAGGGAACGGATTTCCAAAAAAAAAGTGCAAAATAACTTTAATTTCGGAAGTAGGTGTCAAAAAACGAAGAAACAAATAACTTTTTTACAAAAAAATAGAACCGACTTCCAAAAAAAAGTGCAAAATAACTTTAATTTCGGAAGTCGGTGTTCCTGTTTTGTGTCTTTGTTTTTTGACACCGACTTCCGAAATTAAAGTTATTTTGCACTTTTTTTTGGAAGTCGGTTCTATTTTTTTGTAAATAAGTTTTTTATTTTTCACTTTTTAGTTGTGGTTCCCCATTAAACTGTGTTAACAATTCATAGACATACGATAGCAGCAATCGCGGTTGATTTGCTGTCAATTTTTGAAGAGTTCCGTTGTCTGTCTCCGAAACCCATCATCAGATCTTTTTGAAATTCAAATGGGACCATTTCGGAATAAACCCCTTTCGAACAAAAAAAGAATTTTGCAAATCCGTCAACATATGACGGAGTTATGCCCGAACATACATAAAAAAAAAAAAAAAAAAAAATACAAACATCCGAATTGATAACCTCCTCCTTTTTCGAAGTCGGTTAAAAACCAAAAACACCAAAGGAAGGGAAGTCGGTTCAATTTTTTATAAAAAAGTTTTTATTTTTTAATAACTTTGTAACTCTACGCTGCTCATTATACAGGATGTAACAGAAAGGTGTAGTTTTATTTTAAAAACTAACTGCATCTGCCCATGGAAATGAACTGGAAGTCTTAGACAATTCACCAAAAAAAATTTTACTTTCTATACAAAATTGTATCGTTTTGATCCGCTATCAAAACGGTAGGTACAATTTTTTTTTGGTCATTGACTATTTGATTTTCGATGTTTAGAATTAATTAAAAATGTTTACCACACTTCATTGTACTTAATTTGCAAAAACGCTCCATAGTTTTACGATGTTTTTCATACAAAAAATATTTATTAGTATCTATTTCAAACAAATTTGCGTCAATATCTCTTTAATTTTCGTCTTTGAATTTAATCCTAGGGTCCCCAGTAAGATAGGTTTCAGCTGTTATAAATAAAGGTAATCCATAGACTTTTCCGTCTAAGAAAGAAATTAAAAAAAAACTATAGGCAAGCTAAGAATAGAGATGACGGAGCCCGGCGAACGTTGTTAATAGCTTAAGCCGCTTTGTTAAAGAGATTAGGCCCAGCTGAGTGCGCGGCTAATTCCTGGTAATACGGTTTAGGAAACTATACCACCGTTGCCTTTACAAAATTAATTGGAAATGAGAAAATGTCATCATTAAACTCATTAAAATATTACTCTAATAAGAATATGTTTGTCTGTTTTTATTTCTTGATTATTTTGTGTATATTTGAGTACATTTAATTCCTCATGAATTCCATCATCAGCACTGATTTATGATTAAACGTTTTTATGAAAATCCCCTTTCTAATACAAAAGATTTTTCGAATCGGATCATAGACGGAGTTCTAAACTTCTCATGTAAAAAACATGAAAAAAAAAACAACTGAATTGAGAACCTCTTCCTTTTTTAAAGCAGTCACGGCGAAACGAATTAGTTAGGAATATGGTGCAGAAAATGTTCGTACTATATTGTATGCTAGGTTTATAAACGCAATTTTTGGTGCTGAGAAAAAATGAATTTCCCTGAGGACGAACGTAGGAAGTAAAAACTCTTCTATGTATTCGATGCAGAATCACCAAGGTATAGAAAAATTCCCATTTTCACGGCCGAAATCCACCAAATCTGTCCCAGATTTGACATTCGTTGTCATTCCACATAAAAAAATCGGGAGTCCAGTCTCGAAAAAAAGTTGAAAGCCCAAAAGAATGGGAAACGATCAACATACAAATGTTCTTTTTGAGTAGGTTGTCCCACCATGTATTACTCAAAGAAATATCAGCTAGCTGTGATGATAAATTATGCTTAAAACTAATTATGCTTGGTTAAACTTGTTATCAAGAATTACTGTTGTCGAGCTTCATGCTCGCAGGACAATAATTTATTTTTATTTTTTAACGGTATGTACTCAGCTTTGATGGTATAAACTTTAATGTAAAACCTTTTTTTTTTTGGGGGGTTGGAAATCATCCAATGACTTCTCCCGCTCTGGGTGGAGCGGGAGGGCGTGTCAGACTCTTACTGACTAAAACCCACCCCTGTTCCTTCCCTGCCTGAGTGTCCAGGGGTGCTGTAACTCATTTTCAGAATTTATCCGCTATCCCAAGGCATAATATAAAACCTTGAGATCATAATTTTATATTAACTACTAAAAGTTAATACGAGCGCTAATCCCGCCGAAAAACTGTTACGCAGTTTGGTGGGTATAACTAAATGTTCAAAAGTGTTTGGTCCAAAATAAACGATTTTTTTTATGTGTCCTTGAATGAAGATTGACGTCAGAGCAATTTATTTTAATAACTTTGCCCCGCACTAGGAATTACTCCTGTATCCCGGGGTACGAGTCTGTGGTCACAAACATTACTCACATTCATAAGACACCCAGACCCGGAACAACTATCGGTAGGCCATACAAATGATCCGTGCGGTAATCGAACGCACAACCATTGCGCTAACCGTGTCGACCGTAATAAAGATCTATGCGTAAACGGAAGTTCTCATGCTGAATTGAACAAAATGTCGGTTTAATTGAACAAAACTGTTGTTTAATTGAGAAAAATTATTGTTTAATGTTTCGCTTTACGTGAGAAAATATCTTCATCATTTTTCATCCACATAAAGATAAAAATAGATAGATATTTTGAGCTATGAGTTAACCTTGTTAGGGCAATAAATAAAAATAAAAGATGAGATATTTTTGCCAGCTTTTCATGGAACTTGACTTGTGTTGAAATAAGTAACCTGTTGGTCTTTTTCTGCTTCTATAATGTTTAATTTCAAGACTCAGTTTCCAAATAAAACTAAGCGTGGGAGAATTAACAGAATCGAGCACTTGTCTTGAGTTTTTCAATGTGATTTCAATTCGTTTTGCTTAATTTAGTTGTTTTGCACAAAGTTGAGTAGATATCTATTTTCGTGAAATTATTAATGATAGCTAGTCAGATTTATAAGGTCAAATATTTTAAAATAAAATCCTACTTATAAATATTATAGATGCGCTAGTTTTGATGGATGGATGTAAGGGTGTGTCCAGATCTAGCGAATGCGCCGCTCGCGCGCACTGTGCAAGCATTGCGTGAGTTGCGCTAAAGAGCGCACCAAACCATTGCAGTAAATGCACGCATGCAGATCGCGAACGGCTCACGAGCTGCGCGCGAGCGGCGCATTCGCGGCGCATTTATAAGATCTGGACTCTCCCTTAGATGCCCTTACAATCACGCCAGAACGGATTAACAAAATTGATCGAATGAAATTTGGCACAGAGATAGATTATTATCTGGAATAGCACAGATACTTTTTTTCTCGGGTTCTCTTGGGATATTTTTTTTGCGAGCGAAGCCGCTGGCTTAAGCTTGTATTTACATAAGGACAATGTCGATCCTAGGTAAGTGAGGGAAGAGCTCGTGGCTAAAGTAATAACAGCCGCACGGGTCGATCCATAAGGTTAAGCTACGCTTGCCGGGGTTGGTCATGGATAGGTGACCATCTATACATACCGAGACTCCTCCGTGCCTCGGAAAGCACGTTAAGCTGTTGGACCCACTGTCAATCCTGGATCTGTGACAGTCGTTACGGGTCTTTAGAAGCCTGCTGAAAGTCTGACCGTATTACCCAGTTAGGGTTGTGGAGGTCAGATAGGCAGTCGCTCCATGTAAAATATTGGTATTCAGCTGCATCCGGTTAGAAAAAAAAAGGTAAGTGGGTCTAGACAAAATGACCTTCTATCAGTGATAACGATAGTCAAAGTCCACAATGTTTGTCCACAATCTCATACATTTGATTTTGGTTCCAAGGTTCTTATTCCTTTAGTCGATATCTAAATCCAATATTCCAAAAACCAGTCTAACAAGCTCATAGGCGCCGTCGCCAGTGACTGGCAATTCTCTTCTGTCAGTGGCATCTGTCGACCATTAGTCAAGATCAATCTGCGGAGCCTCCCGAAATAATCCAGCCTGATGATAGATAGTAACGTTACTGGGATCGGCTTCCCGATCGATGTTTGATCAGAGTTGTGGTACAGAGATAAACCATTTTAGGAATGAGTAATATCAAACAGGCAAGTGACGCGTCGATTTAGACCAAGTTGTATCTCTTATAGCTGACTTCACCATTCGCTATATAAACGAAGGTTTACTGAACTAAGCTTAGCGTAAAAAAAAAAACCATAAAAAAGGTTATAGTGAGTTAACCATAAAATATAGACATATGCTGTTGCGGACTTTTTTTTAGAACTTTATAAGGAGAACAATTTCGTCATACATAATTATTCCGTAACTTTAACCGTTTACTTTTTTTCCGTTTTTTCCCACATTTTTCATTGATGCTCTGCTCCTGTTGGTCGCAGCGGGATGTTATATAGCCTATGCCTTCCTCGATAAATGGACTATTCAACTCAACAATATTTTTTTAATTCGATCCAGTAGTTTCTGAGATTAGCGCGTTCAACCAAACAATGTAAGGTTGTGCCAATAAACGCAATTTTCTTTCTTTCTTTCAAACAAACAAACTCTTTAGCTTTATGACAGCGGCTAAACGCGTTTAATTTTTTTTTTTATGGTTGATAGGCACGCGTTTGACCACCATCTCACCTGATGGTAAGCGATGATGTGGTCGAAGATGGAAATGAATTAAGCTCTCTTAAACGCGTTTAACTGGACGTTTAGAATTGGTGAAATCGGCCCTTGGTAGTATAAAACTATGTAGGCGCTCTCTGCGTTTGTCTGTTTCACCGCTTATTTTTTCTAAGCCACGCGACGATTTTTGATACAGTTTTCACTAATTTTAAGTTTTGGTTTGTGTGTTGCTCCGTTTATTTGCAAAAATCGTTAGTTTATGAAAAACAATATTTAATAAAAATTTTGACACTTTATTTTTAATCCCCCGCTCAATTAAGGCCTCGCGCGTCTCCAATCGGAGACGCGACAATAGGTTGTTATTTGTGCCTGCTATGCCGGGGCCGACGGGAAGACTGAACTGAAGACTATTCAAATGAGATTGATTGTGGATCGAATGATCTATTTTTATTATATCGAGACTTTCACATCGCAAGATATATTACAATATTATTGTGTATGCAATTATCCGGTGACATAAATATATAATTATATCGTAGAGAAATGAGGATACCAGGGATTTAACGAAATCCCTAGGGATACCACAAAATCACGGTAAATGTCAAATATTCTTGTTTATTAAGTCTTCTTACTAAAAATGTTAACTGATATGACAAAATGCTAATATAATGCCATGATGTCGTTTCACTAAACTAAATCTAGTAATATGAGAAACGCAGTACACTGCTGCCGGGCAGGCTGCAGGGCACTCGACACGGACAGGTTAGGTTCAAAGTAAAATTTGCACCCGTGCAATGCCGGGGCGAGTCGCTAGTTGTTGATAAATGAAGAAGAGGATAGGTTTAATTAATGTAGAAAGAAACACCTTCAATAATGGATCTGGCATAAATTTCTGTGCGTTCAAGCGTTTTTGCCATATCTATTATTGTAATCAAATGTCAATCAACAGCTCACAATTTAAGACCCATTAATATCAGTGTTTTAGGAGGAGCTCGTGCCTAAAGAAATAACAGCCGCACGGGTCGATCCATCAGGTTAAGCTACGCTTGCCGGGGTTAGTCCATGGATGGGTGACCATCTTTACAAGAATACCGAGCCTCTTGCGTGCCTCGGAAAGCATGTTAAGCCGTTGGACCCGGCTGTCAATAGTGGATCTTTGACAGTCGTTACGGGTCGTCAGAAGCCCGAAAGTCTGACATCCAGTCTTACCAACGGGTATCGTATTACTCAGTAACTGGGTTGTGGAGGTTAGATAGGCAGTCGCTCCATGTAAAATACTGGTATTCAGCTGCATTTGGTTAGACTGGAAGCCGACCCGAAGATAGTTGGGAAAAGGCTAGGCAGATTTTTAATATTAGTGTTTTAATCCGTGGTGCTTGGCAACTGAGCTTACCTACCCCAGTTATAAACGTCCCTTTGTGCCTATTGACTTAGCTTTGTTCTGTCTCCTGATAGATAAGGAGGGAAATTGAAATGATGTCTTTTTCTTACTCCTCCGCTGTTATTTTCTGTTTAATTTCGTTGTGAGACCCAAGACAGTTTAAACGTTTCTCAGGGACTCGTCGAGCTTCATTACCTTGGCTTTTATCTGGTGGTAACCATTGTTGATTTTGACTTTCAGGAGTTACAGCGGTTGTAAATAGTATAACAGGATTATCTCATGGCATCTCAAGCTACTAGTAAAATAACTGCAGCCAAAAAATTCGTTGGTATTGTTAATTATTGCATTCTCATTCCGTTTTGGATTTGGATTGGATAAACTTTACAACGTTGAACTAGTTCTAAAACGTTTATCGAATGCTAGTTTCAGCATCCCAATTAAACTTTGATTAATAAGCTTATTTAAATATGCAAAGCTGTAAACGGTTTTTAAACTAAGCGGAATGAGTTCGCACGGTTCCGGAGTAAGTATATACGTAAGCGTACCGTGTAATTAAAACTTGATAGTGATCTCATACTGCTTTCCTCATCATATTCGACACAGTATGCAGCTCAGTTACCTTCAACTGTTTGAGCTATCTCTATTTCATTGAAACTGTTGTTTGTAGTTACTCATGTGATCTAAAATCTCAGTTTTTATTGACTTGAGTGATGAATTGATGAAAATATATAGGTAGATAGACAATGGTGGAAGGTCACCGGGACTATCTGCAACTTCCGCATTCCCCTTAAACTTAAGGGGAAGATTTATAAAATAATGGTCTTGTATGGTTCAGAATGTTGGGCCACAAAAGGGATGAATGAAAAGAAATTGCATGCAGCTGAGATGAGAACGCTAAGAGCGATGTGTGGTGTTACGCGCATGGATAGAATTAGGAATGAGTATATAAGAGGAAATCTGAAAGTGGCACCGCTGACTGAAAAGTTGTGTGGAAAACGGTGGTCGTGGTATTGGCATGTAATGCGGAGGAATGAAGAAAATGTCGTGGGGAAAGTCTTGTGTATAGATGTGGATGGCTATAAGAAACCAAAAGGAAGGCCAAAGAAACGATGGTTGAACTGTGTGAAAGGTTTGCCCATCAGTGAGTTATTATATTAATATTTTCATGCCATTGTTTAAGGCAAACGTGATGATCTGTTTTTATATTTATAATAACATCTCTTCCATCCTGACATATGTATTGTATGTATTGTACTCATGTTTGTGCAAATAAACAAATGATTATGATTATGGATTCAGTGTTTCCTAATAGGTACATCCTGAGGGTATTAAAGTCAAGAGTGAATAGGTTACTTCTAGGCAAGCGTGCTCCATCTCGTGTGGCACCTCAACCACATTATCGCTTATCATCAGGTGAGACAGTGGTTAAACGCGAGCCTATTAATGATAAAAAGGTTCCAATATTTCAACACACCTGCTAAGAAATGGCCAACAGCGAATTTAAAATGTTTCAGCGGAAAATCCAAAATGGCACTGAGAAAAGATTTATTCAAAATACGAACGTATTTTGTTCGTCCAATCGAATTCGTACTTCTACAAGTAGTTACTTCCGAATTGGTTGTAAATCTTATCAAGAAGTTTAAGCTAGCTTGCTAGACTTCTTGTTTTAGGTAGTTTTACATATACAGGGTGTAACGGAAAGTTGTCGTCACTTTCTCTGAGAAATAATAGAAAATTCCCAAGTACTCGTAAAATTGGACTTTCCATACAAAGTTATCATCAGCTGATCAATATTTGTATGGGAGGCAAACATTTTTTTTGAGAATTTTCTCAGTTTTTCTTGAATAACACAATTAAATAGGGAACCACAACTAAAAAGTGAAAAATAAAAATAAATTACAAAAAGTAGAACCAACTTTAAAAAAAAAAAACAAAAAAAATTGCAAAATAACTTTAATTTCGGCAGTCGGGGTCAAAAATGAAGAAACAAAAACAGAAACACCGGCTTCCGAAATTAAAGTTATTTTGCACTTTTTTTTGTTTTTTTTGGAAGTCGGTTCTACTTTTTGTACTTTTAGTAATTTTCATCGCTAATAGAATTTTATTTTATCTGAAACCTGAGGTCGTAACTAATCATAAGCTTAGACGTTTTTCATTCTACCTACCACTTTCTTAAGAAAGTAATTTATGCTCCTATCTAACCCACACATTCTCAATTTCAGATAATCTGCTGTGATGAATGAAAATGGCTCCTCTCAAATTCTTTCATAAGGCGTTTGTCTGAACGATGGCGGTGATTTTAATAAATAATGAAGGTGGCGGGAAAGGAAAATTCGATTATAAAATCCACTAGAATATGGAGTTTTTTTTTCATAGGAATCTTTACAATGTTTTTTTTTTGTTACTATCTCCGTCAAACACAATTTACAATATTGTCAATATTTTTTCTAAAAACTTATCAAAAATTCAGTTCCTATAAAATAAATTTGCCAGGTCTGAAAAAACAAACCAGAAAAAGACAAAAATAAAAGCCGGCGCTACTTAAAAAAAAATACATACCAGAAGTTGACACTATACTAAGTATTTCCAGTTTTCTCGCAATAACACAAATCTCAGAAACACTTGGGTACTATTTTTAAGCATTCACTTTCATTTAGTTTAGTGCTACCGAAAATTGCTCACTTTCACTTACGATAAAGGTGTCAAAAAAATTGACCACTAAGAACAAAATCCACTGTTATAAACATTTTACTAGCGACCCTCCCCAGCTTTGCACGGGTACAAATTATACACCTATACCTTCCTCACAAATCAATCTGTCTGTTGGTGAAAAACGCATGAAACTCCGTTCAGTAGTTTTTAAGTTCGCGAACATACAGACCTAGACACGGCGGGGAAATTTGTTTTATAATATTATGTAGTGATAGTGACAAGTAACAGCTCAATACCTCACTTGCTACTGAAGTAACTTATCACGAATATCATTATTATATCTTGGCTTATAAAGAAGAAGTGATATCCTCTTCAGGGTTTAGCTATAAGGCTTAGTTCATACAGAGGGGAACGTGGACAATTGTCACGCACGTGGCGGATGGTAGCTGATATTTTATGCGGAAGGTTTTATGCGATATAGAGCTGTATAGTTTCTGACAAAGACTGGATTATCGTCTTTTATTCTGCATGGATCTACCCATGCAGAATACTCGTAAGACGTAGGCACAAGATGGCGGAGAATAGCCAGAAGGGCAAGTACTTAATATGTAGCGAATTTTTGTTGACAAGAATGGTAAACCGGCTGCATTTTCTTGGTCTCTAGAAAAAAGAAAGATGAATTCTATTGTAATTTTTTTTTGGTATTAGATATTATTTGGAGAAAACGTGTAGTATTTTCTTAGTTCTGGGCTAGTTTTCAGCTTCATTGATGGGCCAAACCAAGTCAAAATAGTGTGAGGTGAGTATATTTTAACATGTAGAATTGATGTTATGAAGAGAAATTTATTTTTTGTCTATCTACATGAACTTCCTCACCATTTTGCAGCTGTTTAATATTGCCGTTTTCTGAAGAGTGATGTAAGTTTAGGCTTAAATTTATTTATTTGAGGCTATGGTGGAGATGATGATTTGGTATAACACCTGTAGTGGAGAAAACAATGGGTACTACTAACACCTTATTATTATTATCAGCGATATTAATAGTCGTCCACGTGACATTTCGGTACCGCATGCAAGTCAAAACATAGAGGAGCTCGTGGCTAAAGTTATAACAGCCGCACGGGTCGATCCATCAGGCTAAGCTACACTTGCCGGGGTTGGTCCATGGATGAGTGACGATCTTTACATACCGAGACTCCTCCGTGCCTAAGAAAGGACGTTAAGCCGTTGGTCCCGGCTGTCAATCGTGTTTCTTTGACAGTCGTTACGGGTCGTCAGAAGCCCGAAAGTCTGACAACCAGTCTTACCAAGGGGTATCGGGTCTTATCAAGGGGTACCCAGTAACTGGGTTATGGAGGTCAGTTAAGCAGTCGCTCAATGTAAAATACCTGTATTCAGCTGCATCCGGTTAGACTGTTAGCTGACCTCAAGATAGTTGGGAAAAGTCAAGGCAGATTGATGCAAGTCATAACATAGTCGAAAATATAAAGCATTTTTCAAATCCATTCAAAGTTAAGTAAGTTATGAACCTTACAGATCTCGTGGAAGGGGAAACAGTCAAGTAACAGAATAAAAAACTATTTTACAAAAAATAGAACCGATTTCCAAAAAAAGTACAAAATAACTTTAATTTCAGAAGTCGGTGTTCCTGGTTTTGTGTCTTCGTTTTTTGCAGAATAAATTATTTTTCTTTCTTTCTTTTCTTACACAGACTTCCGAAATTAAAGTTATTTTGTATTTTTTGTAAAAAAAAAAAATTTTTTTCACTTTTTTGTTGTGGTTCCCCATGAAGCTGTGTCAACAGTTCATAGACATACGTTATCAGCAATAGCGGTTGATTTCCTGTCAATTTTTGAAGAGTGCCGTTGTCTGTCTCCGAAACCCATCATCAGATTTATATGAAATTTAAATGGGACCATATCGGAATAAACCCCTTTCGAAAAAAAAAGAATTTTGCAAATCCGTTGCTAAATGGAGTAATGCCCGAACACACATAAAAAAAATACAAACATCCGAATTGATAACCTCCTTCTTTTTGAAGTCGGTCAAAAAGAATGCACACACTGACTGAATGTATGTACAAAAAAAATAGCTAAATGTCACCACCACGTTACTCTGTTAATTGCGGCTTCATTTATTAATCAATTTTAAATGCTGTTGTCAAAAAATTTTTATTTTTTTATTTTTGTTGTTTTATATTAAAATTGCCAAAAACCCGATTCACGAATTTTAAACCGCTATTATTACTATTACCCAAGGTCTTCAGACCTGTGGCAAAGTTTATACACCCGGAACCTGACAAAGTCTGTAGTTGCACGATGGCCGGCTGTCAACGGGGATTCACAGATGTTGACATTTGGCGCACGCGGGCCTGAGGGGTTAAATATTGTACAAAAATTAACATCGGAGGGTATTCTCCGATGTTAATTTTTGTACAATATTCAATATTCAAGACGTTAGTAGATTAACTTAAAAAAAATAACAATGGAGATGTGGCGCATATGGTGAGAGGCGGGGGGTTTTGGGGACGGTCTTTATGTAGAACTTAGACGTCCAAAAAGTGCTAGCTCTCATTCTAGTTTGAATAAACGACTTTTGATTTTGATATAATATCGTATAACGTTCACACCACATCCGCGCCACATCCACTTTACTTGCTATCTGTACTACACCTAAACACGTCATCCGTCTGTAGATTTTTGCATTTCGCGAGTCAGCGGCAATAATATGGTCATAAAAGTAGCGATAATAGAACGATAATGACATATGTAAGGTATATATGATACGTCATTTTGTTATGTCATCTTGTTCGTACGTTCCTCTTTATGAGCGGTATCACCGCTACTCGTAATCTAGGCCATTTGTGTTGGTAATGGCTTGAGGTTAAGCGGTCGTAATCTTTCTATAAATTACTGGCTATAAGGTGATAATGGGAATAAGAATGGAAGAAGATTGAGGAAGCGATGGATGGATTGGAGTAGCTCGTGGCTAAATAAATAGCCACACACATTTTATGTAACGCTTGCCGAGGTTGGTCCGTGGATGATTGACCATTTTAACATAACGAGATTTCTCCATGTTTGGGAAAGCACGTTACACCGTTGGTCCCGTCGCGGGTGAGTTTGAGAGAGTCACTGGAGCCGGGCAATGGCAACTGAAGGTACATGGGTGGGCTTAAGTCTGTAATTGTCTTACACGTCCTAGCTCCACCCAGAGCAGGAGAAGTAATTTTTTTAATTTTTTTCTTATTGTTTATAGGTACGCGTTTGACCACTGTCTCACCTGATGGTAAGCGATCATGCGGTCGAAGATGGAGCCCGCTTGCCTAGAAGTAACGTAATTGATGATTTCCCAACCTAAAAAAAAAGAAAAAGCCGTTGGTCCCGGCTATCTTTTGTAGATCTTTCACAGTTGTTACGAGTAGTCAGTGTGTTACTGGGTTGTGGAGGTCAGATAGGCAGTCGTTCCATGTAAAATACTGGTATTCAGCTGCATCCTTTCAGACTGGAAGCCGAAGCCAACATAGTTGGGAGAAGGCTAGGCACATTGATACGTTACGCCAACTTTATAAAGATTGGGTTCTTACCCTTGCAAGAGGGTAGATGTTGGAGAAATTGATTGTAGCAGCTTTGGTAAACTACGTCACCCAGTCTAAGAGTACGGCTTATTCTGAAACCAGCAGAGTATTTATTCTTTTTTTTAATCTTTGTCCTCACTAGGAAGTACTTCTATACCGTGAGTGCGTTCACAAACATATAAACTCACATACACAAGACACCCAGACCCAGATCAACTTCACAGGTTTGATGAATATATGTTCCGTGCGGCAATCGAACTCACAACACGTAGCGCAGCAGCCAATCGTTCAACCACTGTGCCAAATTAACCACCCTTAGCTAATGAAAGTTAATAACTTTGAACCCCGCAAACAAAACTAGCATAAACTCCGCATATTAGTTCACATACGAGTATAAGGGTGCGTTTCCACTGTAGCTGAGTTGGGCGGAGCGGAGCGAAGATGTGCAGGACTCTACCAATCACAACGGTTGAAATCCTCATCGCGTCACTCGTCTCGTCTGTGATTGGACGATTCCTGTCTCCGCTCCGCTCCGCCCAGCTCCGCTTCAGTGGAAACGCACCCTAACCGTATATACTCTTTCAAGCGAGTCAAAACAAACCCAGGGAGTAGTTCAGGAAGTTTATTTAACAAATTACTCATGGCTCACGCACCGCTGACGGCGAGATCGTCTCGTGTCACATTTAGAGCGGTTTTAAACGAAAGGTAGAAGTTTAATAGTACAGCAAATAAGGTGAGTTGTCACGGGGAAATAGGACGACTTTCTCGATTGCTTTTGTAAAATAATTATGTTAGTATGAGTGGGAATAGATTGGAGAGAGAGATTTATGATGCGGAGTACGTCGTGATTTGTTTTGGTCACTTAAAAGCTTCTGGTTTTGGTAAAGAATTAAAAGAAGGGTGAAAATATTACCCAAAAATCCACCATCCTCGACCACATCATCACTAACCATTAGGTGAGGTAGTGAACAAGCGCGAACTTATCAAAGTTAAAAAAATACGTGATTTTATTTTTCCATTTATTTATTTGTATAATTATACATATTATTATTGTTTACATTTTTAAATATTTAAATAAAACAGATAAAAAACATTTAAAAATAGAATCCCACCGGTATCGGGAACAGGGTCCAAGCTAGAACAGGGTCAGGGCTCCAGAGAGAGAAACCACCTGAGAATGCGAGCCGTGTCCAGAAGTACTGCTTTCTGAATCAAGCGCTTGATCCAGCCGCCTAACGATAGCCTCCTGAGATGGTGGTCGAGGCTCGTGGCTATAAGGCCATTAGCTGTCACGGCTATCGGTACAATGATCGCTTAGTCCACATATTACTATTATTATTTATTTATGTGGACCGTGTAACATAGTGGCGTTACAATCTTAATTAAAACATAAACATACGGAAAAATCCAGAGACCAAAAGCCACTATAACGGTTTTGGTAAGCATAAACAATATTAGTTAACTGACAACACTATTGTCTTTGGATTCGTTGACATCTGTCATTGACGGCGTAGATATAAAAACCCTTACACGACAACCGAACGTGGGGTCCCTTTTCAATCTTAATCCAGCTGCTGGCGTGAGACTCACACTCACTTGTTCTGTGAAGCGATCGCCAAATCCTAGCAGCTGTAGTTTGCATTGGCAAATATTTGCCAACTTAATTACGCGATTTCAACCCCTGTAATTGGGTGAGTGTTTGAACAGCATACAGGTAGCTTTGTGCATTCTGTGTTCCTAATCTTGTGTATAAATTCTTTCCAGAACATGTCTTTCGTAATTTCCTTTCTTAGCATTGTAAAATCAAGGTTTATAACCTACAAAAGATCTGTCGCACATATTGTAATCACGCCTTCCGCGTGGTTAGCTTTACGAGGCCTTAGCTATGCACATACTGACTTGCGCGTGGCTGCTGCTGCGCTCGAATGTGCATGTTTTCATGCTTTTCCACCTCACCTTTGTAAACTCCGTCTGATTTTGACAACCACACTTGTTAGCGCACGTACAGCCGCTTTGCTCATGCCTAGGTGTCAAAATCAGCGGAGAAGCTCATCAACCATCATTGACAAGCTGGACATTATTTCCAGGGTCCCAGATCCGGATTCCCAGCTCCGGATTCCCAGATCCGGATTCCCAGCTCCGGATTTCCAGATCCAGATTTCCAGACCCGGATTCCCAAATTCGGAAGATGGAGGGAGAGGACTTGGAGCCCTACGCTCTGAGCAAGCACCTACATCGTCCTCCATCGCGGCCATCCTGCCGCAGTGCCTCGTGGCGCGGCCACTAGGCCACTCATCACGGCGGCTCGCTCCACGCCGGGTGCCTATTTACCCGCGTGGCCTCAGCAGGCCGTCTCCGAGCCGGCTAGACCACCTGCCGGCCGGCCCATCCTGGCTCCTGTCGACCCTGCGAGCCGGCGCTGCCACCTGTCGGCCATCACCTCCGGGGCAAACGCAACGTGGCTTCCCCGAGACACCAGGGCTGAGTCAGGGCAGTAGCGTGCTATCTCCCGGGGAATACGAAATCTTGTGACTGCAAACCTTCCCACTCCCTTTCTCTATTTTAAAATATATAATTTTAACGTTGACCGAGGTACGTGTTGTTATTTTTCATCCCACGTAGGCTCCTTACGTCACAACCGAGGGAGTGTTTGAGAGAACCACCGGGGCCTTGGAAAGCACAGGCAACTGAAAGAACACAGGTGTGTTTTAGTCAGTAAGAGTCTGACACGCCCTCCCGCTCCACTCAGAGCGGGACAAGTTATTTGATTTCTCAACCTAAAAAAAAGGTATTCTAATTGTACATATTATTCTGAAATCTCTCAAAGATCGTTTCTTTAAAAACTTGTCTGTCAGTGTGTAATTAAAAAAACTTCTTCACACACTTTCTTCCACTAAAAATTTTATTTCAAAGCTGTACCTATCTACAATCCTACGAATCCTTGAATAGTAAACGGAATGTGACAAACTCCTAAAACATGCGCTTTAAAACTTTTATCTATAGGAACGGAAGAAGAAATACATATACAAAAATAACTTCTTAAATCATTGGTGGTACAATTTTTAAATATTTAAGACTAGCACTTCGTCCGCAATTTCGTCCTCGTAGATTTAAAAATTTAGCCTATTATGACACTCACAAATTGCGTGACTTTCTATTGGTAAAAGAATTTTCAAAATCGGTTCAGTTGATCCAGAGATCTTCCGACCACCTCTCAAACTGACGAACTTTACCTCTTTATAACACACATCCATCCAATAAATTTGCCTAGCCTTTTCCCAACTATTTTGGGGTCGGCTTCCAGTCTAACCGGATACAGCTGTATACAAGTATTTTACATGAAGCGACTGCCTATTTGACCTCCACAATCCAGATACTGGGTAATACGATACCACTTGGTAAGACTGGATGTCAGACTTTCGGGCTTCTGACGTCCCGTAATGACTGTCAAAGATCCACGATTGACAGCCGGGTCCAACGGCTAACCGTGCTTTCCGAGGCACGGAGGAGTCTAGGTATGTAAAGATGGTCACCCATCCATGGACTACGCCCGACAAGCGTAGCTTAACCTGATAGATCGACCCGTTTTTTTTTTTTTGCGACTGTTATTTCTTTAGCCACGAGCTCCTCAAAAATCCATCCATCCATACTTTCGCATTTATAGTAGGAATCCAAAAGCAATTTTTAGTCAAATATTTTCCCAGATATCTAGCTCAAGATTTTACGACCGCAGTAAGATGTACTTATGCAATGTAATTAATATAACGAGTACGTACTTTTCGCAGACATGCTCAACGATAAATCGTGTTAGTTAGTATTCGTCAATATTTACGAATTCAAGACGATCACGAAAAGTTCTCATGATCTGTTTACCAAAATTAACATAAACACACCATGTTTGAAGTTTCAATTACATCAATATTTAGTAGTTTCCCTTTCATATTATCACAGATTACTTAATAGTTACCCCGTCATGTGGTACTAGTGAATCATTTGTTGAATTTCGCGGTAACTGCCTAAATATCTGACGTGATGTTTGTTTACTTTTCTGAATCTAGTCTTAAATAATCTCAAGTGTATTCATGTATTATGAACTACTCACGTGCTTGTGCCAAATTCGGTTCACGAGTGCTGATGGGTTGGTTACGTCCGTTTGTGGTACTGAACAGTGATGGCCCAGCCCGCAAGATTAAGACAAATCAATTGACGTAAGAATTATCAAAATCGGCTAACGCGTTTAGTCTTATGGAGGGTATGCGGAGCAGAGTGTAAAGTCCCACAAACCTCCATTGAAAAGGGAGGATTCTCCGACCAGACGGGTGTTGTGTCTGGTCCGGGCAACTGCCCGATAGTTGATTTCGGGCTGTTGTACATGTTTAAATCGCGCGGAGAACTCTGCTTGCGCGATGTAGGAATTTTGCTGTTCTAGTTCGTATGTAGCGTCATAGATGTCGCTACTGTCTCTAAAGCGCCACAAAAGAACCTTACATACGAGTACATAGTCTGATAAACATATTACCCTCCCTTGCGTCGCGCAGTTGGGTAAAAAGAATTTTTATATTATTTTTCAATGTAAAAACAGAAAGCCCGGCGCAGCAATTACATTTACGCTTGGTCGAGTCACGTGGATGTTCTAATAACGAAAAGGATTTATTTTTATGATTTGTTATGATATTATTTTTAATAGCACAGCTCACAAAATGAAAAGACGAGTGCGTGGATAGTTAAAGAACAAGTATTTAAATCTTATCTTAATAATATTATATATTCGAAAGTTTGTACGGATGCTTGTTACACAATCATGCCAGAACAGCAGCATTACTGCTTCGCAGAAGGTAAATACATTTAAGGGCCGTTTCCACCAATAAAACTAATCGCGATTAGTTAAACTAAACTCAGTTTATGCGTTTAATCGAGATTAGAGCTTGATTTTGCCTTTCACCACTACAAACTAAACTAGTTTAAGCTTAACTTAGTTTAAATTCTAATAGCCCGGTTTTCAGTGAAACGCAAAATGAAGGTATAATCTCGATTAAACGTATGAACTGAGTTTAGTTTAAACTAATCGCGATTAGTTTCATTGGTTAAATCGGCCCTTAGATGTATTTACCTTCTGCGAAGCAGTAATGCTCGCGAAGGAGGAGGTGGAATGCGTGAGGGAGACTCAACGGAGACGCCTTCATGCCTTTAGCAGCCACCGCAGGAGATGCCCCGAGCATCGGGAGACGCAAGCCGACTCTCGGGTCCCGGCCACCGCGCGGGCTTGCGGTCGGGAGTAATTAAATTATAATAGGATAATTAAAAAGATATATATACACAACAAACAATTACACGAAAGTAAAAAAATTATAACAAATTGGATAAAGACACTAAATTACGCAGCCACTGAGGCACTATTATAACACGCTAAATAAAATACGCGTATGTACACACACAAACACACACACACCATTACACACATATCCACACACACACACACACACAGACAAACACAAACGTACATATTATTTCTAAGGTACTAAATAAATTGTATATTGCTGTGGAAGAGCGGAGTCTCCTAACACAGGCATTACTTGCTTAAAAGGAGGCTCCAATCACCAACTAATGTCAAAAAATTTGGTTCAGAAATAAAGATTTTGTATTTTTGTATTTGTATTTGTAATGGATAGCTTGCTGTCCGATAAGGACCAGGCAAGAGTCGACGGCGCGTCTCAAAGAGATGTCTGGGTCGCGGATAAATTCAAAAGAGAGATACCGCGGCCCTGGCACAAGCAACTGAAGGAACAGGGGTGGATTTTATTTAGTAAAAGTCTGACACGCCCTCCCGCTCCACCCAGACTGGGAGACGTTTTTGGATGATTTCCCACCACCAGAAAAAAGTGGTGCAGGTATTTACCCACAAGTTCCTATAAATGCTTTACGTAACTTTGGCAGTTGGTTTAACCATGAACTTTGCCAAATATCAAATACCTATGGTGTAAGTTATTGCTGGTGCTAACAAGAGAAAACAAGACCAACATGCAACCAAAAAAACAAAAAAAACCATCACCCAGTGATGAAAAGTTTTACATTTTTCATTGTATTAAGTTCCAAACTGAGACTTTTATATTATTATCTAGCTTATACAAGGTGGCGCAAAATTAATCATCCAATTTAGATTTTGAATAACTTTTTTAATAGAAATAAATGATTTAGACTGATGGAAATCTTTATTTGGATCTTTAAAATTTTTTCTGTTGGTGGAAAAGATGATATCCGTCAAATGGCTGCTGCCTGTGTTAATACACATTTATTCCCGTTTTATCGCATTTTCCATGACTTTCCGCAAGATTTCCGGTGATAACTGTTCGCATTACTGTCGGATATTCTCCTTAAGGGCTGCGATTGTCTGAGGTTTGTTGGTATAAACCCGCGACTTCAAGTAGCCCCAAAGAAAAAAGACTGGGATGAAAAAAAAAATTTACGCTTCGCCAACACCACCGACCGATTATTGGTAAAAAATATCGACACAATTGCGCTCTTGCGAAACCCCCAATCAATCAATCTCAATGGAGCGCATTACTTGTCTGTTTGTTTGCAGTTGGTTCCGTTTTTCATTCGGACTTTCGAAATCCAAAAAAAAACTTTTTACAAAAAAAATACAACCGACTTCCTTAAATAATACTAAAAAATGCAAAATAACTTTAATTTCGGAAGTCGGTGTTTCTAGTTTGGTTTCTTCGTTATTTGACACCGACTTCCGAAATTAAAGTTATTTTGCATTTTTTTAGTATTATTTAAGGAAGTCGGTTGTATTTTTTTTGTAAAAAGTTTTTTATTTTTCACTTTTTAGTTGTTTTACCCCATTCTAAAACTAAATTAATAGTAAAGTTATGCCCGAATTGATAGCCTCAAAAATAGGGAATTTGAACGTAGTTGGTGAAATTAGGGTGTATCAGGGTGAACTGTACAAATCTGTATACCCCTTCAGAGCGCATCAGCGTGATGTAATGTTGTGAAGTGGTGAAAACAATGTACAGACATGCGATTGCAGCAATTCTGGAAGGTTTGTTATCATTTATTGAAGAGTTCCATTGTGTATCTTCGAAGTCCTTCATCAGATCTTCACCAAATTAAAATGGGACCAAATGTGAAGCAACAGCTTTCAAATAAAAAAAAAAATTTCAAAATCGGTTCACGTTGTCAGAAGTTATGAGGTAACACACATAAAAAAAAAAAAAAAAAAAAAAAAAAAAAAAAAAAAAAAAAAAAAAAAAAAAAAAACAGTCGAATTGAGAACCTCCTCCTTTTTTTGAAGTCGGTTAAAAAAATACTAAGTACCTAACTTTATTATCATATCGCACCGATGAGGGTTTTTAGTAACATTTAGACCACCAGTTGGCCCCAGTAAAGCAAGAGGTCTTCTACTTGGAAAACGGAGCCTAAGCCGTTGACGTCAACTAATGTCGATAACATAATCGTTTTGACATGTACCTGGACCTGACGCAACAGTGCTGCCATCTAGTGTACTTCATTAAAAAAAAACTCATTAATCCGGCCATTCACACTACCCCATGTCATCACGTGATGATGGATGGAACACTACTTTCGTTTCGTGGTTTGAAATGTTTTTGCTGGCAATTAACAACATAGTCATTAGAGAAAACAAATGGAGAGAGGGTAGACTGAGCGAAAGCAAACATTAGCTCCGTACTTAAAAAATCCTAAAAAATAGTTATTGAGGCAAAATCCTATAAAAAAGTGATTGAAGTTCAAGTTAATAAGGATATACAGTGACTAAAGTTAAAGCACCTAAGAATTTTTCAAAAACTTAGGTAAAACAGTGCCATATAACTTTTAACGACATCTAACTTTTTTTTTTTTCTTCAATAACAACAAGAACATAACCAACATGAAGTTCCAACGGTGAAAAATAAACAGCTATTAGGATTGCAAACCTCAAGAAAGGTAGGGGATTAAAATAATATGTATAAACTGTCTCTTAACAATAACAATCAAATATAGAAAGTCACTTTGCTACATTGAAAACAGCGCCATCTATTGCCGAGTAGAGAAAATAACAAACGTCAATACTTCAAATAGTACCACTATCCACTACTGTGGAGCGCTACTAGTAGTACAATTAGCATACATAAAAAATGGCTTCTGTATGTGCAGGATGCTATCAGAAAATACCAGAAATAGAAAACCTGACCTGCGTACGTTGCAAAAGCACATATGATCTAGAATGTGCTAATGTATCAATTCATCGGTTCAAAAAATTGATGACTCTCGAGCATAAAAACAAATGGAAATGCCAAACTTGTTACTGCAAAATTCCCAAAGTCGGTAATTCAGATACTCCTGTACGTCAACAAGATCGATAATGTCACTATCAGGAAAAAGGCAACCGATACAAACAATGACACCGTTGATTCTGAAGAACAAAGTATACTGGGTGATACGATGAACACAGAGGAAAGGGAAACAGCCCATCGAACCGAATTAACGCTGCAAAATTTAAGCGAAATAATAATATTGCGCCTGAAGGAAAATAATAAATCTATTATAACTGAAATAAAAACTATAATCCAAAGCGAAATAAATGAAGCTATCACTAAAGTAAAGGATGAATTCAAACATAAAACAGAGGCCCTAAATAAACAAAACGAACTAAGAATGGAGGAAATTGAGAAAATTAACTTGAAAATTGAAAACCTTACCAAGGAAAACGAAGAATTGAAAAAAAATATTATAGATATAAGATACAGCAAGGATACCCCAGCTACGACTTGCACTGAAACAAACACAAAGAAAATAGTACTTTACGGATTTGCTGAGTACTACCAAGAACCGGAATTTAAACTACACAACAGAATTACTGAACTATTCCACACCACTATGAACGTAGACCTGACAGGTTACATTGAGGAGACATACAGAGTGGGGAGATATAAGAACAACAACAATAGGCCACTTGTCATTGAATTAATCAGTAAAAGAATGGCTAAATATATAATAAGCAATAGCCAAAACCTTCAGGGTACGCGCTTGTTTATTTCAGAATTCCTAGATACCAATACGCGAAAGGAGAGACAATTATTGCGAGAAGAAATGCTGAAAGCTCGAAGAAGCGGGTTATTTGCAACCATCAAAAACAATCAGCTGTTTATTGAAGGACAGAAAATAAACCTAAATGATAAAAAATATAAAACGGAACAGAACAATAACATCACAAGAACAGCCAATAACCACAATATAGACAGGAACTGCAACCTACGCAACACCAACCAAGACGCTGAAAACCACTCCTTTCGAAACCATAGACCTACCTTGTAAAATACTCTTTCAAAATATTCAGAGCATAAACAACAAACAACACATTATAGAAGATTTCTTAACAGAAAACCCAATTTATCAAGCTATATGCATATCTGAGTCCTGGTTATCCGAAGAAAAAATGCCTCTTATTCAATTTAGTGGCTACAAAATTTCATCATCATATTGTAGAAGAACTCGAGAAGGAGGCGGTGTCTGTATACTCTTACAAGATCAAATCGAATATATAGAGAGAAATGATATCTCAAACATGTCTACTGAATATGTACTGGAAGTGTGCGCTACTGAGTTACCTAAACAAAACCTTTTATTAGTTACAATGTATTGGAATAGAAAAGAGGAAGATATATTTATTAATAAATTAAATTTAATCTTAAACTATTTAAATATTAAGTATAGTAAATTGAACATTGTTATAGGTGGAGATTTTAATATTGATACTTTAGGCAATAACTTAAAAACTAACCAATTTTTAGATCTCATGCTGGAATATAAATTCACTCAACATGTAGAAAAACCTACGCGTATTACAAAAACTACCGCAACATGTCTTGATTTAATATTTACCAATTTTAGTGACAAAAAAATGCTAGTAACCGTGGAAAAATTCGGATTATCGGATCACAACGGAACAATTATAAGTCTAAGCATACCCCAAACACCAAAACAAATAACCTATTACACAAAAAAAAGATTATATAACTCTGCAAACATAAAAGAATTTAAATCTAAATTAAGTCAACAAAACTGGCATGACATTATACAAATAAATAATAATATAAATGAAAATTATAATGCATTCAGCAACCTCCTAGTAAATAGTTTAAATCAATGTATCCCTATGCGTAAAATTAAACTGAAAACCAACTTTAAAAAATACTGGCTAACTACAGGCATTAGAGTTTCCTGTAAAAACAAAAGATTGCTAAAATTACTTTCGTCTAAAACTAAAAATCAAGTAATTACACAATATTATAAAAAATACGAAAAAATACTGAAAAAATCTGTTACAATGGCAAAAAAAATACAATACATAAACAAAATAAAGAAATCCGACAACAAAGTAAAAACAATGTGGAGCATTATAAATGAGAGAACCAATAAAAAATCAAAAAAGGAAATGTATAACATACAACTACAGCACAACAATATTTCCACATGTGAACCTAAACAAGTAGCTGATATCTTTAACAATTTTTTTGCGTCTATAGGAGAAAACAGCAGCAATCCATCTGGCAGTGAACTGGACGTAACCTCAGTACTAAACCCCACGGAGAATACCATGTTCCTTAGCCCAGTAGATGCTTGGGAAGTAAATAAAATAATTAAAAACCTGAAAAATAAAAAAAGTCACGGTATAGACGACATACCACCTATGTTATTGAGAGAATGCGCGAACGAACTTACCTTGCCATTTTATCTTTTATTAAATCAGTCATTTACAGAAGGCACTTTCCCGGAATTGCTAAAGAAATCTTTAATTAAACCGATTCATAAAAAAAACACAAAAAGTGATCCTAACAATTACCGCCCAATAGCTCTATTGCCCTCAGCCTCAAAGATCTTCGAAAAAGCTATGTGTGATCGTATTTATACCTTTTGCGAAAAATTTAATATATTCAACGACTGTCAAAATGGTTTCCGGAAAAATCGTTCTACTACATTAGCTGTGTACAAATACATCCAGGCAGCCCTTAATATTATAAACAACAAAGAGTACGCGATAGGAATACTATTAGACATGACCAAAGCCTATGATAAGGTACAATTTAAAATACTGCTTAACAAATTATATGGAATAGGAATTCGCGGGAAAGCCCATGAATGGCTCTCGTCGTACTTACATAATAGAGAACAGGTAGTTGAAATTGAATACTTTAATAAAAATAGTAGAGAAATAGAAAAAATCCGATCAAGTAGTAAAACTATTAACGCCTCCATCCCCCAAGGAAGTGTCATAGGGTGTTTACTATTTCTCATATATATTAACGACTTACCGAAAACCATAGAGGGACCGTGTGTTTTGTTCGCGGATGATATATCCTTACTAGTCTCATGTCGCAACAACACAAATGTAGAGGAAATACTTAACTCCACACTCACTAAAACATGTAACTGGATGAACTCGCATAACCTAGAAATTAATTACACTAAAACTAAATTAATGACTTTCCACCCTTACCAAAAAGCACCATTATACTTGAATTTCAAATTTAATGGTTCAAAATTGGAAAGCATTGACGAATGCACATTACTTGGACTTACAATAGACAAACATATTAACTGGAAATCACAAATACAAAAAACCCGTGCAAAACTTTCAAAGTTCTCGTATGCTCTTCGCGAAATAAAAAAGACCACCAACTTACAAACTGCTCTCACCACCTACTATGCGTATGCTAATGCATGGCTAAGTTACGGCGTAACCCTCTGGGGTAATAGCACAGATGCACCTACACTCTTTACTCTACAAAAAAAATTAATTAGAATTTTAGCAAATATTGATCAAACTGACAGCTGCAAACCTTATTTTAAAAAACACAACATTCTAACCCTCCCCAGTATCTACATTTTAGAAACATGCAAATTCGTTCGTAAGCATCATGAGTTTTATACAAAACGCGAAGACATCCAATCACGTTACGCACTCAGGCACCGATCTAGACTAAATCTACCAACCTCCAGGTTAAAAATGCATTCTACAGGTCCCTATGCAATGTCTATAAAAATATATAATAAACTGCCCGAATTATTAAAGAAAGAGGAAAAGTTAAATATATTTATAAAAAAGATTAAAGAATTTCTGACAAACAAATGTTATTATTCCATAGATGAATATTTTAATGACAAGTTTAAATAATAAAAATAATAGAATTAAATTGAATGACATTTAAATATTAGTATTACTTATTTGACATTTAAATAATAGAATTAAATTAAAATGACATTTAAATATTAGTATTACATAATTGACATATAAATAATAGAATTAAATTTAATGACTTTTAAATATTAGTATTACATAATTGACATATAAATAATAGAATTAAATTGAATGACATTTGAATAATAGTATTAAATAATTGACAAGAAAATAATAGAATTAAGTACCTACATTGAATGACATTTAATTATTAGCATTACATAATTGACATATAAATAACAGAATTAAATTGAATGACATTTAAATATCAGTATCTATAACAAATGTTTTTATTCCATAAATGAATATTTTGTAAATAATAGTAATATAAATAAAAGAAAAAATAACAGAAATAATAGAATTAAATTGAAGAAATTAATCTACATATAATCATTACTAAAATAAAACTTATACCAGCTACGGTTATAAAATTAAATTTAATAATTAATTGATTATTTTTTAAGTTACGATATAGTACATATAAATCTAATAACTACCTAAAATAGAGCTTCCTCTCTTCTACCTTTTTGCTGTGCCCGACAGGGTCCATAACAATCCCTATTATAAACACATACCACCTAAGCATACCTATATTTTATGGAAAAGCAATAAAGATATTGAGTATTGAGTATTGAGTATAGTTAAATTGAATGACATGCTGACGCCCGTCAGGAATGCGGTTTCTAAATATTCATCAATTGTAATAATTTCAACTATTTACAGGCTTTTTGAAGTGTTGAGCGATTTTTGGTAGGGCCAAACTTATGGGGTCAAGTCACTGCCATGCTAGGGACGTGTTGCGCCAAACATGACTGCCTGTTTCCTGAAATGTGTAAGTTTATACTTGGGTAATCCTGAATTAGTTCAGTTTGTAGTCTGTATGATTATGTGTTGTGAAATAACGAATAAATAATTACCTAAAACTTTTCCGCTGACAAGCTAGCAAGAAAAGTAAAAGAAAATAGAGAATTTTAGGACAACAAAAGTTTGAAAAAAAAAATTAACTAATGATCGTACTTAATCAAGAAAAAGCAATTGAATAATAGATAAACCTATAAAAATCTGTTGTCATCAGTAACATTATCCCCATAATAATATGTTTGATAATAAAACCACATGCTTTTACGAGGTCACACAAATTCATCGAACAACATAAAATGTCGTAATCATAATTAATCAACTGAATTGGATACAGACGATAGATTTTCATAAAAAATGGCCGCCCATCCGTAAAACGTGTCAATATCAGACGCTGTACCGTACAACTGTGCTATGACGTCACACGATAGACGCCATTTTGATTACGGGGTTTTTTTTAAATAATGAACTCAATTTTGACAGAAAGGCATTTGGTATTGCTTGTAAATGGTTTTTGAGATGTGTATACTTTTCAAGATACAGGCAACACAGTCAGGCATTGAAAAGATAAAAACTATAAAAACAATTAAACAATTATTGTAAATGTGATAATAATTATGTCAGAATGCGTGTTTGTTACTTATTCACGCAAAAACTATTGAACGGATTTTGATGAAACTTTTCAGTAATGTAGCTTAATCAGTATATCATACGTCATAGGCTATAATTTATAATTTGGGAAGAACTAATTCCGCGTGGGCGAAGTCACTTGACAAAATCAGTAATATTTATTTTGTTAAAGTATTTTCTCATCGACTTAAAAACTAACAAATTTATGGACATTTCGCCTGTTAACGCAAGATTTTTTATAACAAATTACACTGGCGATCAACTTACAGTACACGTGCGTTTGTTCCGTACTAGGAAATGCAGTCACCTGGAAAAAGTGATGTATTTAACGGTTTAATATTTCACATTTTTTTTGTATATTTCCCAGTCATTGTGACTTAAATCTTTGCTGAAATACTCAACCGTGGCAGTTTGAACGTAGACTTTATTCAATAAAACAACCGACTTCCAAAAAAAAATACACTAAAAATTTAAAAATAACTTTAATTTCGGAAGTCGGTGTTTGTATTTTACTTCTTCGTTATTTGACACCGACTTCCGAAAGTTATTTTTAAATTTTTTGTGTATTTTTTTGTAAGTCGGTTGTTTTTTTTTTTGTAAAAAAAGTTTTTTATTTTTTCCTTTTTAGTTGTTATACCCCAGAACTAAAAACCCCAATAACATGGAACGTGGAATTTAAACATTTGGAGAACACAAAAACGTCATCAAGATATGCGTATTTTTCGTTTTTGTTCAGTTTCTCAAAAAGCGCTAAAGCAATTTCGATAAAATTTATATGGGACCACCTCGGGAGTATATGCTTTCGGATAAATAAAGAATTTTGAAAATCGGTCCACAACTGACGGAGATTTCTCCGTCAGTTGTGGACGCGCGGACAAACATAAAAAAAAAATACATACAGTCGAACATAGAACCTCCTCCTTTTTCGAAAGTCGGTTAAAAATCAACAACCATGCATTCATTCTAAGCAAACACAAATATACAAAATGGTTGAGTTCATAAAATTTTAAAACGAATACTTTACTTTTCATAATTATAAAATTTAAAGAAAATGTTATATTTTTAGCTTATTATAATAACGATATACCTGAAATAATTATAATATTAATAATTTTTATAAATAAATAATCGTAAATTATGTAACCAAATAAGTTGTTTGCAAAAAATTAAATGCTATTTTCCGTCTCAAACAGTTAGCAGAAAATATTTAGTAAACAGAAATTAACTTTAAAAAATCTACATTACTATCTACATTCATGAAGATAGGCAGTCGCTCCATGTAAAATACTGGTATTCAGCTGCATCCGGTTCGACTGGAAGCCGACCCCAAGATAGTTGGGAAAAGGCTAGGCAGATGATGATATCTACATTCATGAAGACACCTTAATTGCATCTTTTAATTTATTTTATGTAAGAAAAGAACATGTTTTTGCAAAATTAACAAATTATATCCAATAAAATCGCATCAATTCATAAAATTACAAAAAAGATTGTATGTTTTTATGAATTTAAAGAGTTCAAATGAATAAAAACAGAATAATATTTACGTTTTCATCACACAACATTTAATTTATTATATTTTGTTAACGTCTTACAAATATGTAGTCTATTCAAACAAACGGTATGATCCCATGAATCTTATCAATGTTTACTAAAATCGTAATTTAAAACAATTGATGGCGTCGTAAATAGAAATGGTAATAAAAGAAAACTAAATATTATGAAACGAAAGAATTTAAGGTGAGCTAGGTCATTACCATTGAATGAAGCTGGAATTTCATAAAAAAATGTCACTGACCGTGAATTTCTCTGTATAATAATTTCTGCAGATATTCAAACAATATTTGTGAAGCTAAAATACAGTAGAATAATACTTTAATGTACAACAAAACAGTTACACAATTCTTAGACACGAACTTAAATCTATGGGTACAAAGGTGGTCTTATCGCTGACAGCGAAATCTACCAGACAACCTTTGGTTGGATTGAAATATCTTAAGGCGCTATTAACTACCAATGACCTTGAGTGGTTAGCCCGTTAGCTTGCGTGTTCTGTGCTGAGCTCACGTAACGCGTCGTCCGTCTACTCAGTACTAGGACTCGCCTATCAAGGAGCGCTGTCCAAAATTAGACGAATTATTAATTTATTATACACAAAACAACAAGTATTATATTAAAACATGTAAATGTAAATAATAACCTAAATGGTGAAGGTGTCATAAAAATACGCTTTACAGTTTATGCGTGATTCTCAATTTTTTATCTGCCATAGACATAACTTTACTAATTAATTACACTATGTTATAAAAATATAATTTCAAATATTCTCATATCAAATTACGAGAAAATATATCTTGAGTAACATATATTTTTTTCAAAGAAATAAGACTAGTCGTTTCGACGTGATGTTCAATTAAAAACCATTAGAAGTCGTATAACTGCGCCTTAAATCTATGGGTATTTGCGGTCTTATCGCTGACAGCGGTATGTACCAATTGGACATCAAAATAGCTAAGTACAGAAAGTAGTACAGTAGTAGTTAAGCTAGGTACAGTTGGAGAAATTCTCCAATAACGTGCTTCAAGTAAGACGCAATTTGTTGAGCCCTTATTGAAGCGGCTTATTTGTAAGTACACTGACAAATGAATAAAATAATACAATTTATGGCATTTTGTTTTCGAATCTAATTATAATTATTGTAACTTGTAGATACAATAAAAGTACTTACATATTTGTTTTGGGTTAATATTTTTGCTGTAATTCTTTATTAGGAATACGAACGAACGAACGAAAGTATGAATCTACATTGATAAGTCTCAGTATGTTGTCCGCATCAGTGGCGTTTCAGTAGATATACATATATGATATACCTACATTCGTCCGCTCGTAACTACTCTACTTTTATGAACTAGTGGTGCCTGCACCTCATTTTATTATTTATATACAACATCGTATAGCTATCTGCGACTCCCGCATTTCCCTTAAACTTAAGGGGAAGATTTATAAAACAATGGTCAGACCTGCTGTCTTGTATGGTACAGAATGTTGGGCCACAAAAGTGATGAATGAAAAGCAATTGCATGCAGCTGAGATGAGAATGCTAACAGCGATGTGTGATGTTACGCGCATGGATAGAATTAGGAATGAGTATACAAGAGGAAGTCTGAAAGTGGCAATGCTGACTGAAAAGTTGTGTGGAAATCGGTTGTCCTGGTATACGTGGAGCGAAGGAGTGAAGAAAATGTCGTGAGGCAAGTCTTGTGTACGGATGTGGATGGCTTTATAAGAGTAGGGGAAGGCCAAAGAAACGATGGTTGGACTGTGTGAAAGAGGATATAGGTAAAAAGGGGGTTACTACAGAGATGACGACTATTAGAGGAGTATGGAAGAAAAAGACATGTTGCGCCGACCCCAAATAAATTGGGATAAGGGCAGGAGAATGATGATGATACAACATCATATAGCTACATAATTTTATATATGTGTCAGTACACTGCAGACCAACCCTCTTTTTATTAGGGTACCGTACCAAGGGTCCAAACGGAGCCCTGTTGCTGTCACTCACGTGTCCGTCTGTCTATCTATCCGTCGTCTGTCACACGATTTTTTTTTATCTTTCCATTGACCTATGAACTTGAAATTAGGTGATAGTGTTTATATATTTTACTAAGAAATAACAATAAACTGAAAAATTAAATTTTTTCTTTAATTATTTCCTCATTTGGTACGGATCTCTAAATGTGCAGTTTTTTTAAGTTCTTCCAGTCCATCCAAAGATTGTCGTGTATATATATTGCTGTCAGATATGACAATTATGATTCTTTTGTTAATTATGTTTTTCTTACTCCTCCGCTGTCTTTACTGATTAATTTCGTTGCGGCACCCAACACTGTGTAAGCGTTTCTCTGGGACTCGTCGAAATTCATTGCTTCGGATTTTTTTCTGGTGGTTGCCACTGTTGATTCTGGCTTACAAAAATTACAGTGGTTTGGGAATAGTGTGGCGGGCTTGTACCGATAAATTAAGTTAATGTGTAAGAGTTGTGTAACTGTTTTGGTGTACTTACAATAAAGTGTATTCTATTTATCTATCGTCTATCAACACTAATATTGCTATCATTCCTTCACACGTGCTTTCCTTAAGTACTCAATTCTCACGCACATAAACATTCCCACTCCTACGATACTTGGAGTATTGTCCTTCAGTTGTCTGTCACCTATATCCAACATCAATTCGTCAAGGTCAAACCTAGAGTCAACTTTAGTGTAGTTGAATAAATCTCAACTGGGTTTATTGCACGAAATAAAATGGTGGACAAAATAACGTACACAGATTTTGCGTGAAAAAAAAACCCGGTAAATGGGATTGTGGATTCAATAGGATTTATGTTCAAAGCACCGGTTTTTTGGGTTTATAAATAGACTTTAATAAGACTGCTGATATCTGTACATAATCTGCATAAATATGCTATGTACTGATAGGTAAGCGAATAGGATTTCAAGATAATTTACGTCAAATTCAGACAAAACTTCCTTCAAGTGATTAGTTACTATTTAACCACCCAAATGTATCCTTTTTCCAAGCGGAATAATTTATATTAGGAACCTGATAATCAGTGTTTAAATTAACCACATGGTTATTTTTTTATTTAGATTTTGGTGTTTTTTCAAACCGACTGCACTTGTAAGAGTTAAAAAAAAAACGATTTTAGAAATGACTAAATTAATGGTTTAAGACGAAAGCTCCAGGATAGCCTGCGAAATTCAAATATTTTTACGTTTTTTGCAATTTTCAGATTAGTATCTGGTTGAAACACGTAAAAAAAAATAATTTCGCGGGCTACCCTGGAGCTTTCACCTTAAACAAAAGACCGCTTTAAATAAAGAGCCTACAAATGCCAATTGGATACCTTTCAAGACCAATAAGATTTTAATTTTCTGTCACATATATAAATCCACCTAAAAAATCTTACTGATATTTAAATTAACAATTTATATTTTGGGTCGACGCCACGCCGGGCGGTAGTATTCGCACTACGGAAATTGAAAATCAAAATATCGTTTTCTCCCAGCGAATACATAATTATAAGGAGAAGGAAAAATCGTAAATTAAAACGCCAGTTAAGCAGTCTGATTAACTTTTTAATCGTAAAAAGTTATCCACTTTAAAAGTGCCCGTCGTAAAAATATGTTTTTATTTCGCCTTTTTGACGTAAAAACGCCGCTGAAATTCAGTCACACGTTTATCTTTGAGTACAAAAAAGGGAAAATCTTAACGACATCCGACACAGAATTTTGTAAGCGAATGAAAGCCCAGACGTTACCATAAACATGTGTTTTATAACAAAAAATAAAACGGTTTATATTCCGATTCGGTGCACGGCAGTGTAGCAGTAGTAGGTACTAATGTACTGAAAATAATAAATCCGAGTGATTGACACACCGGTCGAATAAATATTGAGTTCAACTGCTCTCAACCTTGTATTGTCATACAAACGAAACATGTATGCAAAATGTCAGCTCAATTGGAAACCGGGAAGTGGGTCAAATTAAACTCTTATGATTTTTTTAACCGACTTCAAAAAGGATATCAATTCAGATGTATGTATTTTTTTATGTATATTCGGGCATAACTCCGTGATATATAGACGGATTTGTCCCCGGTTCCATTTAAATGTCATAATTATAGATTTGATAATGAGCTTCGTAGACAGACAACGGAACAACTTTAAGTAGTGTTAACACAATTTAATGGGGTACCACAACTAAAAAGTGAAAAATAAAAACGTTTTAACAAAAAATAGAACCGACTTCCAAAAAGAGCGTTAACTAACTGAAATTTCGGAAATCGGTGTCAAAAAACGAAGACACAAAACCAGAAACACCGACTTCCGAAATTAAAGTTATTTTGCACACTTTTTGGAAGTCGGTTCAATTTTTTGCAAAAAAGTTTTTTAACATAAATTAGTTACATGTGCAGCTAATAATAAAAGCGTGTTAAAAAGGAAAGGAGATGTTTATCTCACGAGTAACTACTAGATGCTTTTGAACAACGTCCTTGATTTTAGTCCCGGTCTTTTATCTGTGTAAGTATATAAAATTCAAAGTACTGACTAACTGACTGACTGATATATCAACGCACAGCCTAAACCGCTGGTTCTAGAGACATGAAATGAGGAGAGTGTGATCCAAAGTAGTAGGCAAAAGTGTCAGAAACGGCCGTTTTTGGTACTTTTGCATACTACTTTGGATACGAAACATTCTAAGCCCTGTTTTAACAACGTAAAAATGCTTTATCCTCTTTGTAACAAACGTGAAGTTGGATTTTTTAATATTTATTTTCTGTGTAATGCTACGATTTTTTATTCAATGACCCGCCACTGGACCGTTAGTAGACCCTTAAGGAGGTGAAAAAGGGGAAAGTTGATAACGAGGGAAGTACCAATTTCACGCAGACGAAGCCGCTGGCAGAAGCTAGTCAAATATAAATGTATAGAGATTTATCTAATGGTTCTAATGATAAAAATAAATTCTTATTGCTTCGATTCAGTGCACGGCAGTGTAGTACTAATGTATTGAAAAGAATAAATCTACCGAGTGATTGAAACATCGGTTCAATAGATACTGAGTTTAAATGCTCTGAGCTGAAAACAAGTAACTTGATTATTGTATACAGGAAAGCGGATTTATGAATTGAAAACTTCTTTAGGCGTGTTGGGCATTTTTGAGATGGGAAAAAACAATGAACTCGCCACCGACACCGACACCGACGCCGACACCGACACCGACACTACTACGCGATCCGCTACGAGTGATACGAAGCGTAGCGTCGTGGCACGCGTAGCGTATCGCGTAGCGGATTGAAGTGAAAACTTCATTAGGCGCGTTGGGCATTTTTGTTCAAGTTTTCACTTCTGTCAGCACTCCCGGAGTGCCACTCTTTTTTTTGCAAATTTCTTTGCAGTTATATTATTATGCAATTTGTGAAATATAAGGATACAGTTTTGTTCAGAATTTATTCATAATTCCTCTCCCATTATGTTTAAATTTAAAATATTTTTTTTGTTTGATTTCATGATTAATTTGTCATTAAACTTTTTAACAAAAAATTAAACTGACGAAAAAGAAATGCAACAAAAGAGCAGAAAGCAAAAAAAATAAACCTTATTAACTTAAAATATAAAAATTTATATAAAAAAATAATTTTGAGTCAGCGCCAAACAACAATCTGATTAAATATCAAAATTTTATATGTACGTAAAAATGAAGAAGGCTCTACGTAGGTAATTAATCATACGGTCGAACTGAGAACCTCCTCTTATTTTTTTTTTCGTCAGTTAAAAACATAGGTATAACAATAAGGAAAGGAAATGCTTATCTCACGAGACATTACTAGGTTATTTTAAGGCGGAAGCCTCAGGGTGCTTTAAGAAACACAGACTCTGGCAGGGAATTCCTCTCCTTTGCTGTACGCACAATGAATGTGCCAAAACGTTTAGCTACGTTATAATTGAGAAAACATTTTTTTTTGCTCCGTTTCGGTGGCGGCTGTGTAACACTACTAATTATAATGTATTGAAAAGGATAAATCTACCGAGCGATTGACACATTGGTCGAATAAATACTGTGTTGTCAGTATATAAAATGCCTTTGTTTTGAACGTAAGTTTTATTGAATTACGCAGTTATTTTACGAACGAAGCAATTGTTTGTTGTTTTACCGAAAAGTTTGGTTCGAAATCAAATGAATGTTACAATAAATCTATATTTAGGTACAGTAGCTTACTTTGTATCCGAATGTACATTCCTGTAATATAGTAATACTAGTCTCTACCAGCGGCTTCAACTGCGTGGAATTAGGGCTTCCTCTATTATAAATTATAGCCTTTATGCCAGACACCAATAGCAGCAAATTTACCCGGGCCTACGGACGGCGAGTAGGGCGTAGCTCGCCGTCCGATCAGCACCAGGCCCGTGAGTCGACGGCGCGTAGTATTCCACGCGCGCCTCAAAGAGATGATTGTCAGCCACCACTGACGGGGCCCATCGTGGTCGGTGCCTGCATGTCTAGGGGTAGCGGATAAATTCCCAACATGAGTTACCACACCCCTGGGCACTCAGGCAGACCCCTGTTCCCTACAGGGGTGGGTTTTAGTCAGTAAGAGTCTGACACGCCCTCCCACTCCACCCAGATCGGGAGATGTCATTGGATGATTTCCCAACCCACAAAAAAAAAGCAGCAAACTTTACAAACTCGCCAAAAAAAAAATAAACATAGCTAAAATGTTTCGGCAGGAAATGAAGAAGAAAGTGGCAAACTGGCTCCAAAAGATGGACTATCAGGAGACTGAAAGTTTATTCATATTCATAACATAATACTTATGATCTAAAATCCATACACACTGTCATCCATTCTTACTTTTTGCCGTTCTTACACACATTCTGGGGTGTAAACCAAACCCGAGACCCACTCACTCTTACATGCACACACACAACACACTTTCACCACATGCACACCTACACACATACACTCATCAACTCACACGATTTTACACATAGACATATAAACACAAATAACTCCTAGGCATAATTACCTTCTCCTTGTCATTTTAATTCCTATAAATGTGTATTTTACCTTCTTTTGTTACGAATAAGCATTTTTTACCTGAATGTATTACCAAATGGCATAAAATTGGCTGTCAACCTTCGTAGCGACACTCCTCTAAAATGAAGATTGAAAAAAGAACTCATGGCTGAACGCTGACCCCTAAAATACAGGTCCAGGCCTAGTTTGGGGTTTTTTTTTGGGGTTGCGAAATCATCCAGTGACTTCGCCCGCTCTGGGTGGAGCGGGAGGGCGTGTCAGACTCTTACTCACTAAAACCCACCCCTGTTCCTTCCCTGCCTGAGTGCCCAGGGGTACGGTAACTCATTTTCAGAATTTATCCGCTAGATATTAGAGGCGCGCGTGAAACACTACGCGCCGTCGACTCACGGGCCTGGTGCTGATCGGACGGCGAGCTACCCACTGCTCGCCGTCCGCGGGCCCGGGTCTACGGTGGCCGAAGATCGTGTCGCGACGCCCAGTACCTCTCCTGCGGTGCATTCCCTCTCGCTCCGAACCATGACCTGTACCAGGGCCGGGCGCGAGAGGTCGCCGCCACTTATCGCATCTACGAGGACACGGCGGTGCTCCGCCCAAGCGGAGCAGACCTCCACCGTATGCTCCACCGTGTCCTCTAGTTTGGGGGTTAGGATCAGATTTGTGGCAATACATTCGTGTGCTATTTTGTTATGACTGGCTTGTGACATGTATTTTTAAGTGTCAAATAAATATTTTTATATTTAATATTTAGACTATAATCTCTATGTGCCAAATTTCATCCGATTCCGTTCAGCCGTTCTGGCGTGATTGAGTAACAAACATACATCCATCAATACAAACTTTTGTATTAATAATATTATTAGGTAGGATTTTCCAAACGGCACAAAATACATACCTACACGTTGTATTAATATTAATCAAGTTAGGATCTCTGAAAGCTGAAGTAATTTATTGTTGTTCTGTATTAATAAATAACTCAAGCAAGTGATCTCTTGTTTAGACAATCCTTACTTGTGATTGGCTTTGATAAAATATCTTATAAAAGTAAGTTCCAAAATAAATCATACTACCGAATATAAAATAAGCGTCATAAGTGGAAATGGATTGGTCACACGCTCCGGAGTGGTTCCGATGATATTCCTAAACAGGCCTTTTTAGGGTGCCGAAGTCAACAAGGAACCCTTTTTTTTGTGGGGTTTGAAATCATCCAATGACATCTCCCGCTCTAGGGCGGAGCGGGAGGGCGTCTCAGACTCTTACTTACTAAAACTCACCCCTGTTCCTTCCCTGCCGCAGAGAGGAGGCTTGTGCCTCAGCAGTGGGGACATTAAAAGGCTGATTATGATGATGAGGTCACATAGGCAGTCGCTCCATGTGAAATACTGGTAATTAACTGCATCCGCTTAGACTGAAAAACGACTCCAACATAGTTGGAAAAACTCGATAGACTGAGTAACCACTGGGTTAAAGGTCTGTTTCGAAAGTCCTTTCCATCATTTTTCATACCTTACTAGCTTCTGCCAGTGGCTTTGCCCGCGGGGCATTAGTACTTCCCCCATTATAAACTTTCAACCCCCATTTCACACTCTCAGGGGTGGGTTTTATTCAGTAAAAGTCTGACACGCCCTCCCGCTCCACTCAGAGCGGGAGAAGTCATTGGATGATTTCCAAGACTCCAAAAGTGTGAAATTTCGGAAAATTACGAAAAATCCTTTAGAGAAACTACTACTTAGTCTGATTCATTCACCCTCGAACTCTTCACAAAGAACACACCCGCCAAATTTAATGTCTCTAGGACCAGTGATATAGGCTGTGTGTTGATATATCAGTCAGTCGGTCAGTCAGGACTTTGAATTTTTAACCGACTTCAAAAAAGAGGAGGTTCTCAATTCGTCTGTATGTTTTTTTTTATTATTTTTGTATGTATGTTACGCGATTTCTCCGTCAGTTGTGAACCAATTTTCAAAAATCTTTTTTTACCTGAAAGAATATACTCCCGAGGGGGTCCCATATATTTATATAATTTTATAGAAATTGCTTCTGCGCTTTTTGAGAAACTGAACAAAAACCGAAAATAAGTGTACCTCGATGACGTTTTGGTGTTCTCCAAATGTTTAAATTCCACGTTCCATTATATTGGGGTTTCTAGTTCTGGGGTATAACAACCAAAAAGTGAAAAATAAAAAACATTTTTACAAAAAAAAACAACCGACTTCCAAAAAAAAGTACACTAAAAATTAATAAATAACTTTAATTTCGGAAGTCGGTGTCAAATAACGAAGAAGTAAAATACAAACACCGACTTTCGAAATTAAAGTTATTTATTAATTTTTAGTGTATTTTTTTATTGAAAGTCGGTTGTTTTTTTTGTAAAAAAGTTTTTTTATAATATACAGATTAGATCATTATAATACTATCTTACTGCGTGCATTAATCAGATTGTTGGTTTTTCACAACAATGTCTATGTGGGGCAGCCCAATCTTCAGTCAATGTGCATTTGCAACATACAAACATACATATTATGTTTATCTGTATGTCTACGATTGTTCTGGTATGGTGTCAAGGTGATTTGTTAGACAGAAACTCGTAAACTTCATGTTTCGTCGCCATAAAGTAAAAATATGAGTTGGGGGTGACATCAGGCCCCTTTGAAATAATGGTGTTAGCATAAAAATGCTTGGCAGTACGATATAATAAAGTTTGTATATAAACTCAATAAGTACGGTATATGTTCTGGGCAGATGGCTAAAGAAATAACAGCCGCACGGGTCGATCCATCAGGTTAAGCTACGCACTACTACACGGATAGACTGGAAGCCGACCCAAGATAGTTGGGAAAAGGCTAGGCAGATATATGTTCTGGGCAGATTTCCTCATTGACATCGATGTGGACGAAAAGGGTAGATGACTAAAATATGTAGTTGGTCCGTTAGGCTCCTATACCACTACGATTGATGAAGGCAGATTGGTGATTTTAGAATTAAATCCATCTACCTGCCTTTTCCCAATTATCCATAGAATGAACTTCCGATCTAACCGAATGCAGCTCAATACCAGCATTTTACATGGAGTGACTGCCTATCTGACCTCCACAACCCAGTAACTGGATAATACGATATTAAGATTTTGACTTTGAATACGTGAGTTATAACGTCCACATATCACTACTCTTCACCACAATTTATCAAACCCAACTGAGTCTTATGATCATCAGATATTATCATACAATCATAACTCTCTTCATGAAAAGAGCACGCCATATTACAAGCAATGTCAGTAAAAATAATCACAAAATCTCCCGTCGTCCGTCTTCCAGCCCTTAAACATTTATAACACCATAATGTCATAAATTGAGAAAAAAATCCTGCAAATAACATCTTACGGAGCGTTCGCGAGGAAATTATGAAACAATAAACTCGGACGTTGAATAACTCACCACTTGTTTTTTATCACAAAAGAAATATAACCTTACTCCTCCGTCTCAAAGTTCTTTCTTCAACGCCGGAGTGGCTGTATAATTTTTCAGGCAAAAGTAGGAAAGGCGGCGACAAATTATTCTTCAGAGCCGTTTTATAAAGGCCCAAGCCCCGTCTTGGACAAGGGTTAATTCGACTGGGCGATTAAAAATTAACCCGTTGTTCGCGCAGAGAATATTTAAAGGCGAAATCTTTGTAATTAAACTAGTGGATATAACCAGGTTTGTGATGCTTTTAGAAGAGCTAAAAGCGTCGAAGGGAAATGTAGCGAAACCACAGCCCTTTCACTTGACTCTAAATTCGGTGTGGGTCGTGACTAAAATAAATTGTAGTGGGACCTTCCTAAACTTTCTTGTAGTTTTAGTGGAAACTGAAGGTATCTTTAAAGACACAGATTGTGAAATCTTTTAGAGACCCATTTTAATGTTAACCTAAATACAAGAAATATAAACCAATTATTTATTTTATTTTTTATTTTTCGATGCCCTCTTTTATGCCGCTTGTACATATTTTATTTATTGTCTTTTAGCCTGTTTATCCCATATAGTTATTTATTAGTTTAGCGTATAATACATAAATTATAATCACACATTTTTGCAAATAAATGAATCTTCATTATTTAAACACGGTGACAAAGACAACCTTGCTCACATAAATATTATTAATAAGAATATCTCATTGTAAATGTTTACATTTCGAAGTGGAAGGAACGAATGTCGATGAAATGCTATCTCCAAACAAAAGTACTGTCTCAAAAGAAGCTTTCAGTCAGTCTGTTTAGAAGTTACCAGCGACTGTGAACCTTCAAGGAAAACAAAACAGTTGTTCAGTAGGTACGAATTTCTGTTTTCATTTTTTCATTTTTTTCAAAATGTACGAAACAGCAATATTTTTTACGATTTCAGAATGTTTTAACTCGGAAATAAGATGAAAGTTGTACACAGTCGTAGTTTCACGCTCTGAAATATTGCAAGCGTATTAAAAGTTACCATAAGAGTTAGAAAACATTCTTCACCGTCGTATCGATGATTCCAAAATTAACCTCTTGCGACGGGTTAAATATTGTTTGACTAACCACGTCGACAGCGTTAGCATTTGTCTCGTAAAGGTTTATCAAATTGCAAGTGTTGTTGGAAAGCGGGCATGATAAAAGGTGAGGCATTGTTTGGGACGTAGATCCACAGTCGCATTGTACCCGGGCCTGCGGACGGCGAGTAATGGGTAGCTCGCCGTCCGATCAGCACCAGGCCCGAGAGTCGACGGCGCGTAGTGTTCCACGCGCGCCTCAAAGAGTTGTCAGCAATAACGACGGGGCCCGTCATGGCCGATGCCTGCCCAGGGGTGGAGGATAAACTCGAAACAGAGTTACCGCGCCCCTGGGTACTCAGGGCAGGGAAGGAACAGGGGTGGGTTTTAGTTAGTAAGAGTCTGACACGCCCTGAGCTCCACCCAGAGCGGGAGAAGTCATTGGATGATTTCCCACCGAACAAAAAAAAAAAAAAACAATCGCATTGTGACTCAAAAAAAAAACTTAGATTTGTTAAAAAAGTTAGAAATCATTGATATCAGGCCTAATCACTAAGTTCTTAAAATATTCAATTAATTATTCAAAATATTGTTTCTGTTCAACGGCAGATATATTATACCTACCGGTTCGAAGAATCTTTAGAAAGTTTTAAATACATTGAAAACTTACAAAACTTGTTCCCGTTTTTAGGATTCCGTACCCGAAGGGTCCAAACGGTGCCCTATAATTATTGTCACTCACGTGTCCATCTGTCTGTCCATCTGTCGTCTGTCACAAAATTTTGTTACGAAGAATTTTTTAACTTCCCATTGACGAACTTAAAATTTGGTGACATGTTTATTATTACGTATACTTTACTAGCAAATACCAATATTTGGTACGGAACCCTTAATGTGCGAAATCCGACATGCACTTGGCCAGTTTCTTTATCTTAGACATTATTTTGGTCAAAAATATAAAAAAAATAGTCTGACGAAAGAAACTGTCAAGTTTTATGAAGTCTCCTAAAAGAGAAAGAGATTAAACTGGGAGCCGTTAACTACGAACTATGAAATGATTTTACCACTAACGGCTCTTTGTTGACTATAGAAAAATCTTTTATTAAAACTATTCACTCCTTATTTGGCAGTCGTGTAAAATATCAGCACAATTTTCCTCTGAGAGGTTGAAACTTCTTCAACATCTTTGATCTTGATTTGACTGTATCATGTTTGCCCAATACGCGTAAGTGATTTTAGATTTTAAACCCGTAGCTTTGATTCTTAAGGCACAGTTATACGACTTTTAATAGTTTTTAATTAAACATCACGTCTAAACGACTAATTTTATTTCTTTGAAATAAATTTATGTTACTCTAGACTATTTGCGTCGTAATTTGATATGAGAATATTTGAAATTATATTTTTATAACATAGTGTAATTAATTTGTAAAGTTATATCTAACGCGGATAAACAAGAAAGCGTATTTTTATGAAATCTTCACCATTTTAAAGACCATTTAATTATTTATAATTTAGTCCGAGTGTCAGTGTTTTAGATCAATACTTGTTGTTTTATGTGTAATAAATTAATAATGCGTCTTATTTCGGACAGCGCTCCTTGATGGGCGAGTCCTATTACTGGGTGGACGTACGACGCGTTACGTGAGCTCAGCAAAGAACACGCAAGCTAACCACTCAAGGTCATTGGCAGTTAATAGCGCCTTAAAGCGCGGCCCGCTAAATTTTAGCCCACCATGTCTCAAAATATTATGAACAGCCCGTTATTTTCTCAGCCATTGAGCAAGATGATAGAATGAGATATTTTCATTGCCAGTTTCAGGAAAATTATTTCAGTCCCATTTCACGTAAATGACTAACTGTTGAATGTGGACGAATGGTCACTGAAGTAACGTTCCGTTCTAATTTTATGCGAATATATTATCCTTTGCTTATTTAATGTTACATTGATATGAATAAATTTAGAGTGGTGGGTATGGTTTAAATGTATGTTTTGTTAGTTTCAATTCAAAAGTACTTAGGTATGTTAATTGAGTCACCGCAGTCCTGGTTCAGGCAATTGAAGGAACGCGGGTGGGTTTTAGAGTAGAATAGAATAGAATAGGTCTTTATTTGCTAGGAATGTAGGTACATAAAAATAAGTTGTTAAATTAAATAATAGAGTCCATGTACATTCTGCCTTAATATAGCATGCAAATGTAATAAAAAGTAGGATAATAAAAGTATTACAAAAAATTATCATCTAAGAAATCCTGCACAGAATAATAACATTTATCTACTAGTAATTTTGTGAAACGTTTTTTTAAATTTTTGCAACGGTAAGGTTTTAATTTCGTCAGGTATTTTATTGAAATACGCCCGTGCATAATAGATTCTGGTATTGTGATCTCAAAGGTGTACTTCGTTTTCTAGTTTCCATTAAAGTTGCAAATAGACTTCGATTTGTTATTACAAATATTGCTATTTCAAGGATATAAAGGCATGGGAAGGTTAATAATTTATGTGATTTAAATATAGGTACGCAACTGTCTGTTACTTTAAGACCAAATATAGCTCTCAGGCAGCGCTTTTGAGCTTTGAAAATTTAAAGATTTAGTCAGTAAGAGTCTAACAGGAAGAGTGGGAGAAGTTATTAGATGATTACTTACCCTCATTAAAAAAGGTCTTCTTGCTTGCGTGTTAATAACGGACGTAAGTTTTTGGGAATATTGATGTAATTTTCAATAATTTTATCTATGACTTTGTAATTTAAGTCTAAGTCCTTAAATTATAAAGTCATAGATAGTTACGATATACAAAAAACAAGCCAAGTGCGTGTCGGACTTCGCACATTTAGGGTTCCGTACCAAATATATATTTGACTATTTGTAGGGATTTGAGTAAACATGATGCTTATACTGTGAAAATTTTGAGACTGTAACTCAAACCGTTTGGCTGAAAAATCTGTTTTTCTTTTTTTTTTTTCCTATCACTTCCACCCTTCCGATCTAGGGTGGAGCGGAAGGGCGTCTCAGACTCTTACTGACTAAAACCCACCCCTGTTCCTCTCTGCCTTGAGTGCCCAGGGGCGAGGTAACTCTTTCGAATTTATCCTCAACGCCCGGGCAAGCATCGGCCATGATGGGCCCCGTCCCTATTGCTGACAACTCTTTGAGGCGCGCGTGGAACACTACGCGCCGTCGACTCTCGGGCCTGGTGCTGATCGGGCGGCGAGTTACCCACTACTCGCCGTCCGCAGGCCCGGGTCTACGGTGGCCGGAGAACGTCTCGCGGCGCCTGAAGCCCCTGGCGTCTCCTGCGGCGGCTGCTGCTGAGGGCGTTAGGGCGACTCGGCTGTTGTTGAGTCTCCCTAACGTATGCCGCCTTCCTCTTCGCGAGCATTACTGCTTCGTAGAAGGAGGGGACGGCTTCCCATTCCCTCTCGCTCCGTACCATGGCCTGAACCAGGGCACGGTGCGAGAGGTCGCTGCCACCTATCGCATCCACGAGGACACGGCGGTGCTCTGCCCAAGCGGGGAAAACCTCCACTGTATGCTCCACCGTGTCCTCTGGGCGATCCTCGCAGTAAAAACACCCGGGGGTCACCTCCGCCTTGATCCGACACAGGTACCTCCCGAAACAGCCATGTCCAGTGAGGACCTGCTTCAGGCGGAAGGTGAGGGCGCCGTGGCGCCTCTCTAGCCACTCCTCAAAGAGGGGCACTACCGCCGCGATGGTGGCGTGCCCAGCGCTGGGTTGCGACAGTCGCTCTCTCCATGTCACCATGAGATCCTGCCGGAGCTCTGTCCGCCGAGCCGCGAGGTGTCGCGGCAGCGGAGTTTCGCACCGGCGAAACTCCGCGCGCAAGAAAACGTCGACTGGTGTCGTGTCTTTTATTTCCCACAGTTGATTGTAACATTCTTAGAATCAATCTGATAATACCATATTATTATATTCTTTAGGCGGCTGATCTTGGATGTGTGTGTTGATTCCCGTGCAGGATGTTTCTGTGTGTGTAAGCTATTTTCTATGACACCGAGCGCTCCGAGCTTATGCACGCAGAAACAAAAGTGTACGTCAACCAGCTACACACACATCCAAGATCAACCCGTCTTGTTTTTGTTTTTTTGTGGTGTCGGAAATCATCCAATGACATCTCACGCTCTAGGGTGGAGCGGGAGGGGGCGTGTCAGACTCTTACTAACTAAACCCACCCTTGTTCCTTCCCTGCCCTGAGTGCCCAGGGGCGAGGTAACTCTGTTTAGAATTTATCCTCAACCTCTAGGCAGAACCCGTCTTGGTGAGATAGAATAACTACCAGGTATTAGAAACTGTGGGGTTTTAGTCGGTAGGAGTCCGACATAACTCTCCATTCTGGGGAGAACGGAGAGTTAACTAGTTAGTTAAGTTTTAACAATTAATATAGGCGGCTTTTGTGGGGAAGTCTGGGGAGAATTCCCCACAAAATCCACCTATATTAATTGTTAAATTAATCTCAAACATACGAAATCCTCTTCACAAAGACAATAACCGAACACTTTAATACGATTTTTTACTCAATCCTCTACGTAATAATGATTGAACAACGAATAATATTAAAATATTCTTCAAAGTTCATTCCATATCTGGTTATTTCAACAGATCATTAAAAAAAGAACATAATACTGGCTGGCCAGTACTCTTTGAAACGGAGAAGCTATAAAAATACAGTCGTCTTTGTAGTTAAATTTTTGAATTATAGGGTGTATCCATGTAGTTACTGTTATTAGCCTGCAATTTAAAATGTAGGTATTATTCAAATTCTTCGTCCAGCACAAAGTCAAAGGATAAGGCCGGGACTCCACCAAAGCGGAGACGAGACGAGCGGAGAGGAGATGTTTTTTAAACAACCAATAGAATTGTGTTATTGACACATCTCCTCTCCGCTCAGCTTCAGTGGAGATCGCTGTGCGGAGATGTGTAAAATTTGTATGGCGAGATGGAAGCGGAGATGTGAGCCGTGCGCGGACAACGCGCATTGGAGACGAGAGATGTGAGCGGCGTGCAGTGAACGATGTCACCCTCCCCCCTCTCGCCCGCCTGTAACCAGCAGAGCCATCTACCAATTCTCTATTCTTCATCTATCAATTCTGCTTCTTCAGACTGTAGTTCTTCTTCTTCAAGTAAAAGAAGATACTTTTTTGTAATAATAGCGACATCTTCTACTTTTCGTGTCAGAATGGGTACTGAGCACTCAACGCCTGGCACCCGAGCTGAAAAACATCTCTTTTCGCACAGTACACAGCACACCGCACACATCTCCGCTTTGGTGTAGTTCCGGCCTAAGAAGCTCCATGATACTTTTTAGTGTTCCGTAACCGAAGGGTCCAAATGGAGATTGCCGTCTCTCACGTGTCCGTCTGTCCGTCTGTATGTCTGCCCATCGTCTGTCACAAAATTTTGTTACGAATAATTTTTTAACTTCCCATTCACCTATGAACTTGAAATTCGGTGATAATGTTTATTATTATGTATATCTTACTAACAAATACCAATACATTGATAGATCAGATGTTTTCTGTGATAATTTCCTCATTTAGTACGGAACCCTTTTTTTTTGTGGGTCTCAAATCAAACAATCATCCAATGACCCGATCTGGGAGAAACGGGAGGGCGTGTCAGACTTTTACTGACTAAAACCCACCCTAGGGAGGAATCGGCCAAAACGGGCCCCGTCGGGTATTGCTGACATCTCTTTGAGGCGCACATGGAACAATACGCGCCATCGACTCTCGGTCCTGGTGCTGATCGGACGGCGAGCTACCCATTACTCGCCGTCCGCAGGCCCGCGCCTACGGTGGCCGTAGATCGTCTCGCGATCCCGTTGCCCAGGGCGTCTCCTGTGGCGGCTGCTGCTGGGGGCGTGAGGGCGACTCTGTTAAGTCTCCCTCACCTGTTCCGCCTCCTCCTTCGCGAGTATGGTCTGGCGCCAGAGGTCGCTGCCGTCGCCTCCACGAGGACATGGTGGTGCTACACCCAAGCGGGGCAGATCTCCACCGTATGCTCCACCGTGTCCTCTGGGCGATCCGCACAGTGGTGACACCCGGGCGTTTCCTCCCGCCCTATCCTTGCTCGGTTTTTATTATTCTGTTCTGTTTTCTTTATCTTTAGTTTAATAATGAAAAGTAAGTATGACAAAAGAAGCTATTCATTGCTTAATAAATGATGATAATAATGACTACGTTCTAAAAAATTAAATTCATTCAAACTTTAAAAAAATAATATAGTATATTTTATCATCATCACTTTAGCCGAAAGCCGTCCACTGCTGGACATAGTCCTCCCCCAAGTATTAATAGTCCTCCCCCAAGTATTACAATGACCGGTCTTGTGCGTCTCGCATTCATCAGCTACCCGCGACCCTCACTGGTCATCAGTATGTTTGACTCACAAATAACTTACAGAATGTTCGGAGTAATACATAAGCCATCGTCATAACAGATACAAAAGGCTGCCTATTCAGAAATTCCCTTCACTTTAAAAACTGGCCAAGTGCGTGTCGGGCCACGCGCTGTGTGGGGTTCCGTAGTCGCTCGTTACAACATGCGAAATTAGAACCTCAGCTTAGTACCTACCCTTAGATATCTTATTTTATCGTTCGTTGGTGTGATTTATATATCTACGAGTATATACCCGTGCAAAATTACAGCTTACTATTAGCAGACAGCTGTAATTTTGCATTAGGTACTGTTAGCAGTCTTAAAGCTAAGCCGCGGATGGACAGAGCGAAATCTTATGGTTTCGCTCCCTAATCCCCCCCCGGAACCCTAAAAACGATGAGGACATCTGTACAACTCGTTCTTATTTAAAAAATATCCTTGAATATACCACATTGGTATAAATCCTACATAACCTTTGTCGTGGAATTGCTTGGTAGCACACGTGTCCCCAACACGTGTAGTGTACAATGGGAAACACTATAAAAGCATTGAATCTACCTACCTGTTATTAACACCCTTTGATCAAGCAACGATTTGATAAACCAACAGGCTTGATTCTCAAAGTTCCGAATGTATTTTACTGTATGACACTATGTAGTTATTATTAAAATAACGGTTATTTGAAAAATTGGAGAGAACTGGTATAATATTCGTCAAACTTAATGGTGTGTGGGAATACCACCCACTTCCAAACTGGCAAATAAGTAGGTACCATACACCCTAAAAATATTCACACATCTTCCACATAGTTGGTTTTAAAAATCATTAGATGGCCTAAATTATTGTCGACTTGACTGTACCGTTTGGGCGCATATGTTCAATTCGCAAAATGTCCAGTGGGCTCAAAAGGTCCTATTATAATTCTCACAATGTCCAATTCGCAATTTGTCCAAATCGCAAATTGCTGCTGCGCGCAGTTGCACTCGCAGCTGATTTCGCACACGCCATTAAGTTTGACGAATACTATTATTATCGGTAACCTTGGCTGCTAATATTGATGTCATGACAATACAACGGTTTATTAGAATACAAAACTATTCAAATAATCTCGTATTCTTTTGAGCGTTATCTGAGTACAGTCTTGTTACAAGATACAATACCGAAATAAAAATACTAGTTCAAAGGCTGAGATCGTTTTAAGCCATTTTCGTAGCCTAACGATAATTGTTTTCTATCTATACTCATCATCTTCCTGCCCTTATCCCATGTTAATTGGGGTTGGTGCATCACGTTTTTTTCTTCCATTCCGTTCTGTGTAGCCGTAACGCCATCATAATTCCCTTTTCTTTCATATCACTCCTCATATAATCCATCCATCTTTTCTTAGGCCTATGGCCTGCCCATCCATCCACATTTATGTTCATAACTCTTTTAGTTACATGTGTTTCAACCCTCCTCTTCACATGACCATATCAAGGTAAGCGGCTATACAAATACACGCTGTGTGAAAACAAATGTCTACCTAACACATACGTTTCTAGACGATTGCGCCGTTAATGCGCCGCTCGCGAGCTGCACGAGTGCAGTTACTGCAATTGTTTGGAGCGCCCCTTTTGCGCAACTCACACAATGCTTGCACAGTACGCGCGAGCCGCTCGCGCGCATGCACTTGTATGAAGTGCGCGTGGCACGTAGCAGGCCCGCGAGCGGCATGCAAGCGGCACGCGAGCGGCGCGCTAGCGTAAATGTGCTAGAACTAATTATTAATGCTCGAAGTTTATTCTAAAATAGGAATACTTATCTACCTATAGTCTAAAACTTCTTTTTTACTTTGTGAATTCTATGAAACCAACTTTACGTCACTGCTTAGACTCTCGATGATTGTCACTTTACATTGAGTGAAGAACTGTCAAATATCAAAAAATCCGTTACAGTAGTACGAACTCAATTACATACTACATGATTATTTTTATTTAATTAATATGTTATTTATAATTAATCTGTATTATACAAAGAATAATTAAATACTTACTGATTAAATAAAACGTATAATAATGTATAAAACTCGGAAACAGAGTTGAATAAAGTCAAGTAGCAGTATGTAAAATGGAACTTCGTCAAAAAAAGGCAGTTGAGATGCGTTCAAAACATGGTAGGTAATACGTTTACCCTTGACGTTGAATAAGCATATAGAAAAATTTAAATAAAAATCCTGCGTTTCTTTTAACATTGTGTTATGCGTAATTAATACCTATACAATACAAATCTGAATTTAAAGATTTATTTTATTTCTATACACAGTCAGGTCAAAAATTGGCATTCTTCTTTATTGTAGAAAAGAAGAGCCACTTTTAATCAGGTAAACCTCTAAAATTTATTCCCGCATCGTAGATTTAAAATAAACATTAAAACGGTAGGAATCATTCCCGTATTAAATGCTAAGTACCAGTAGAAGCGATGTTACAACCTGATTGCATAATGAACGTGAAATACGAGATCAATAATGCATGATGCTCTAGAACTGTTTATTTGATTTCGAAACGTGTTGGATAAAATTTGTTACTGATGACATTTTGAATTTTTATCTGCTTAACGTTTTCTCAAATTCCCCAATGCTCGGAGTTTCCTTGCGTGATCGATGGAATGAAGATATCCGCAGGAGTACCAAGGTTATCAACATAACCCGAAAAATCGCCAAACTTAAGGGTCTACTACCGGCCAAGTGGCGCCCTCATTGAATAAAAAGTCGTAGCATAGCCTAGGAAATAAGTATTAAAGAATCCAACATCACGTTTGTTACAAATAGAGAAACGACCGTTTTTGACACTTTTCCCTACTACTTTGGATACGAAACATTCTGAGACCTGTTTTGACAACGTATATCTACTTTATGCTATTTGTAACAAACGTGACGTTGGATTACTATGCTACGAATTTTTATTCAATGAAGGCGCCACTAGGCCGGTAGTACGGCCTTAAGTGGCAGTGAGCAGGACACATTGCTCGCAGAATAAATGGTCGATGGGGCTGAAAAGTTTTGGAATGGCGACTGCGAATCGGAAGACGCAGCGTTAGAAGGCTTCCCACAACGTGGACCGATGACCTGGTGAGGGTCGTGGGAATCTGTTGGATGCGAGATGCATAGGACCAGTCGTAGTGTAGACACTTGGGGGAGACCTATGTACAGCAGTGGACGTCTTTTAGCTGAAATGATAACAGTTTCTCATCTATGTTGGGGTTGGCTTCTAGTCTAACCGGATCACTGAACTCATCATCATCATCATCAGCCTTTTAATGTCCCCACTGCTAGAGGCACAGGCACTCTTCACAGGTGGCTCTTCTTTGTGAGAGGGTGTGGACCGTAATCCACCACGTGAGCACAATGCGGGTTGGTGGATGTCACGTCTTCGAATTTTTTTGGTTCTAGGACATGCCGGTTTCCTCACGATGTTTTCCTTCACCGTTTTGAGAACAGTGGTGATTAAATAATTTAGTAAAAGTAAAACACCTGCCTGGGTTGGCTTCTGACTACTCGTAACATTTTGACATTTTAAAGAAGTTTAAAGTTACTCTTGTAAAGGTTTATTTATGTATGTTTTGTTAGCTGTACTTTGGATTCTGATCCAACAAAAAAAGACCTCGCTTTAAACAATAAACACAAACGTTTTGAACGTTTCAGGATTTTATTTTTTATTCATAGGCATGCTCCTCTTTTTCCCGTACGTGGGCGTTATTTGCTAATGCAAAAAAATATTTTTATTAACAAGCAATTATGAACAAAAATAATTGTGTTACAGGCTTTCATCCAGTATCGTTCAACTCGCAGATAATAATCCTCTTCGCGAATTTTTAAATTTCCATTAAAACCAAAAAATGTTAAAGCTTCCAAATGAACAAGTTAGGCTTATCCTAATAATGTTATAAATACGAAAGTTTGGATGGATGTTAGTTACTCAACGCCAGAACATTTTTTTTTTACTATTTTTCTGTATATCTTCGACCACATCATCGCTTACTACTACTAGTTGAGAAACCGTTATCATTTCAGCTGAAAGACGTCCACTACTGGATACAGGCCTCCCCAAGTGTCTGCACTACGACCGGTCCTAGCCGTCTCGCTTACTTCTAGGCAGAAGTAACCTATTCACTCTTGACTTAAAGACTCCAAGGTTATAGCTATCAGGAAACACAGACTCCGGCAGGAAATTCCACTCCCTAGCTGGACGCACAATAAATGTGTGTGGTGTGTGTGTGTGGTTGAAAGAAAGTGCATGAAAATTGCCACAGATGTAGATTATAGTCTGGAGTAACACAAATAGGCTAGAATGTACAATGGGAAAAGAACTAATTCCATGCGGGCGAAGCCGCTTGCAGAAGTTGGTTGCTAAATAAAATCTGTGGTGAAAAGTGCTGATAGAGAAAACACCAAAAACTGATCACATTTCATTCACGGTCTCTCTACGGAGGCCGGTCAATCAATTTTACTATTGTCAGTCAATAAAACGCGCTGTAACGAATTCGGGTGTTTCAAGTCTTAGGAAACAGCGATAAAACCACTTTTCGTGGGTAGTTTAATTTCAATAAGAAAATAAGTCACCGGAATTTTTTCCGTTATATTGTAATAAATCTTGCGCGAGTTTAAACTCTAGATATATTATGAATAGATTATTTCAAATACAATAAATCTCATTCAAATTTTGATTTTACAATGTAGCGAAGTCTTTTTGAAAATAAAAAAGTTTACAATTTTACGGATTTTTCATAAATTAACGGTGTCAGCAATTATATACGGTGAGACCTTAAGTTTGCTTACTTATCTAAACAATATGTTTCCTGGGTATTAAAATATTAATATTCTATTTAGTCCGTAAGTTAGATTCTCAAAAAATATTGGACACGTGTTTTTGGCTTTACCAAACCAATAAAAAAATAGAAAGATAAAACGCATCAAAGTTATAGTAGAGTGGGAGCTTGTTTCACTAAACGGTACAGTGTATCAAAGGGTGACGTCAAGCGAAACTTCAACGCACTGTTTCGTCCTTATTTTTGGTTTACGTGAATAAATAAAAAATACGTGTCCAACAATTTTTGATAATCTAAGTGAAGTACTAATTAGATTTTTTTAGGAAACTAATCTATTGTATAAAGAGGCAGGTTTTTAAGCTATTGCATAGCTTCTATCGCGGGCCTTGAGCGAGGAGACCGAATCCAGAAATTCCGTAACGAAAATAACCTAACACCCCCCACTCCGACCGGCACCGGGGTTGATACTTTTTAGTTTTGACATCTATTGATGAATAGTGATGACGATGACGATGACGATGACGATGACGATGACGATGACGATGACGATGACGATGACGATGACGATGACGATGACGATGACGATGACGATGACGATGACGATGACGATGACGATGACGATGACGATGACGATGACGATGACGATGACAATGACGATGATGATGATGATGATATTTATCTTGTTACGCCAAAGAAGTGTAACTTCTTACGTGCGTGTAAAAAGTGTAACTTGAATTAATATCAAAGAAAAAAAAACAAAGGAAAAAAATACTGCATAAATAAAATAAATAAATAATTATAATTGCATAAGTTGATAAAAAAATGCTATGCAATAGCTTTACCGCGGCAGTTTCCGAGACCCACACGCCACACGTCTTTTTTTTTAAATTGTGATCTCTTGAAGTATGCCATACAACAAAATACAAAAACAGCCATACAAAAACATGCCCTGCGAAACAAAGCCATGGGAAAAAGCTAGTGGTTACAAACGAAAATAACAATTACATGAAGATATTTTTATTTTTTTTATTTTAACGCATTTTCCTGTTGACTTACTCTCTATATTAATTTGCTAGGATGTTATTGCTTACCCATTTCCGGTTAAATATAGTATTGTGTGTGGGTTTAGGCTTTCTTTGTGTTATGTATATATTTGACTTCCTTTCGTACTTACCTGGAAAAAAAGAAACAACAGATTAAATACAGTATTGTAAACTTCTATTATGTGCTAGCGATCTGCCCCGGTTTCAGACGGGATTTTTTTTTTTGATTTATCAAATTTTCTTTCAGACAAACCTTTAATTTTTATGGATGGGTGGAAATAATCCAATCACAGCTCCCGATCTGGGTGGAGCGGAAGGGTGTGTCAGACTCTTACTGACTAAAACCCACCCCTGTTCCTTCCCTGCCTGAGTGTCCAGGGGAGCGGTAAATCTGGTAAGAATTTTTCCGCTACCCCTAGGCATACAGCCACCGGCCACGATGGGCCCGTCAATGGTGGCTGACAATTATCTCTTTGAGGCGCGCGTGGAACACTACGTGCCGTCGAGTCACGGGCCTGACGCTGATTGGACGGCGAGCTACCCACTACTCGCCGTCTGCAGGCCCGGGTTTCATACAAATCCATACAAACCTTGTCCTGACAAATAGGAATACAACAAAATAATAATTACATAGCCCAACAGGTGCAGTCATTCTCGAGTTTTGAGCTTAGGAACATATTTAGCCATTCATTTTTTATGTGTAACATCTTTCCTCTCGCTTTCCTGCAATCTGTGGGAGTGATTTCGTGAAATGGGACGGAAGTGTGTAATAGGAAGCTAGGGAAGCGCGTTCTATTTGATTTGACCAATGAGCGCGCGCGGTGTTAGAGTTGGCCGTCAGATCGCGCGCATGAAGAGTCAGCGCGCGGTCGAAATCGCAACGGGATAGAAAGAAAGCGCAACGTGTGGCCACCGGGCCGAGCCCCGGCCGTGCCCCGGCTGGGGCACGGTGGCGACACTGTGTATCGTGAATCATCCAATAGTTTTACTTTTCAGCCCCCCTAGCTAAATAAATTTTCTGTTAGCGCTTACACTAATGCTCAGTACAAAATGTATGGTAATGACATTACCTGCGTAGAAAATTGTCACGTGACTTATCGCAAGAAATGTCATTGCCATACATTTTGTACTAAGCGTTAGCGTTAACGCTAATAGAAAAGTTATTTGGCTAGGGGGGCGATAGAATGTTAATGTTACTATTACCAAGTTGAGATGTCAAATGTTACACATCATATTTTATGTGACTACAGTAAGGCTCGCTCGTTTTTTCTTTACATAGAATAAATAAAAGTTCATTCAATGGTTACAATGGCTAAGTAAGCAGGCAATATTCATAGAATATTATAATTCCATAGGTACTACTTTAACTCAATTTTAAAAGAGTAACCGATTTTTCTCATAACCAACTACCAGTTGGGACCGCGCACCTATATTTTGTAATTTCATAAGTGTGCGTTTCATGAATCTACTTATTTGTCTGTCCAAAATGTAGACAAATAGCCGTTAACTACCGTTTCCTAACGTATTCGTATCATCACGTCATTCAAAAACAAGTATATGGGTAGGTTTTATCTTGAAAACTAGCTGCGTCCCACGGTTTCACCCGCGTAGACCAGGATAAATAGCCTATGTTTTAATCCATCATTTTAATTTTTCTATCTACACAATTAAGAACTTTAGCTAACATGAAAACTTTTACCTTGCCTAAATGCAACAATACATATGGTATGAGAACACACATCTACATACTAAATAAAACTAAAAAAAACATACGAAATTTAATCGGTCTAAAATAAAAAAAAAAGCCGTTACTGCGTGAAGAAGTAAAAAATAATGAAAAACTGATGAATTCGGACCTGAGGTGTGATGATGAGGCCTTAGATAATCCTGCCAGGGTCACAGGTGTGTTGAAAGAGTCACCGTGGCCCTCTTTTTTTTTTGGGTTGGGAAATCATCCAATGACATCTCCCGCTCTGGGTGGAGCGGGAGGGCGTGTCAGACTCTTACTGACTAAAACCTACCCCTGTTCCTTCCCTGCCTGAGTGCCCAGGGGAGCGGTAACTCTGTTTCGAATTTATCCTCAACCCAGAGTTCGATACGCGCTCCCGCTCCTCGGGAGAAGTTATTTGATGATTACCCAACATCATCTAATAACATCATCATTCATCGTATCATTTTTATACAAGGGATTTTCTTCATGAAAAAAATCCCTTGTAGAAGGAAAAGTTATAATCCGCTACATCTTATCCCTTAATCCACTGCCCAAATCCGACCACGGCCATTCACATACGACTGTCCGCCAATTTATATTCCTTTGTCGAGTCTATATACTTTTATTATCAGCGTGGTATACCAATGTACCAGTTTCAGTGCGATGGGCCACGGTTTATGACCATTGTGTGGACGCTATGGCTTGGAAGGTACTGCATGGTGTTGTTTAAAAGAAAATTGAGGAAGTTATGGGGAGCCTGTGCTTTGTTTACTAATTTATTTTTTTAAATAATAATATAAACATGTAAAATAATTGTGTGCCTAGTTTCTGAAGGGCAGCCCCATGTTTTCGGTTATGTTCGCATTTTTGTCTCAGTCTGTCGAAAAATCTCTAATTTTAATTTTAAATACATTTTTGTCACTCTTTGAAATTGACTGTCGTTGAGATGAAACATGACATTGATTATGGCTGAATTGAAATTGAACGTTTCTATGGTTTCGTCCGTCTGTCCGACTCTCCGTCTGTCAGTCTGTCCGTCTGTTCGTTTGTTCGTCTGTCCGTCTGTCCGCCTGTCTGTCTGTCCGTCTGTCCGTATGTCCGTCTGTCCGTCTGTCCGTCTCTCCGTCTGTCCGTCTGTCCATCTGTCCGTCTGTCCGTCTGTCCGTCTGTCCGTCGTCTGTCACAAAATTTTGTTCCAAAAAAATTTTTAGGTTCTTATGACCTATGAAATTGAAATTTGGTAATAAAGTTTATTATTACGTATATTTTACTACAAAAATAGACGATGTCACTACAAGGATAAGGAAACGAAAGTGGTAATGGACAGGTCACATTATAAGAGGCATAGAAAAATGGAATAAAAGTATTGTGATCTGGTACCCCAGAAATAAAAAAAGGAAAACGGGGAAGACAATGTCGTAGGTGGGAAGATGAAATTAAGGTAACATCAAAAAGGACATGGACGAGGACAGCACTTGATCGAGGAGGCCTTTGCCAAATCGGGGCAAACAGACCCGGTTCTTGATGTCGAATCATAGCAAACCGAGTCAACAATATTGTGTAAAATGTTTAATGTTATGTGTTAATATGTCTGAATAGAGGTTTATAAATTATTATTATTACATATTTTACTAACAAATACCAATATATTAATAAATCAGATTTTTTCTTTGATAACTCCCTCATTTGGCACGGAACCCTAAATATGCGAAGTCCGACACGCACTTGGCCGGTTTTGTAATATTTAGGAGTCAGAAAAGACATTCAGATTTAAAAGAGAGTAAATATTTTTTCCTTTTTATGAAAACATCCATTTTCCCACCGTCTTTTTCGAATAAAAAAACTACAAGCCTCCCCTTCCCCCACATGTGAAATACACAGATTCACTTTGAATCACAGAAAAAAAAATCCAGGCAAATACCAGGGCTGCAGTGTCAAAAAGAACCATTGAGTTCAATGTATCTGGGATCACGTAAAACATTCCAGGAAAAAAGTACCAAGGCTGCATGAAAACACTGCAGTGTCAAAAAGAACCATCGAGTTCAATGTGTCGCGTTGAGCCTTTTATACCAACGAGCCGTGCCGGTACATTTTGATCAGAGATAGAAACATTGGAGGGGATTTTTCGAATGTACCGTTTTTAATCACGATAAAACTCTTCTTGGAATCGATCATTTATATAAATATGTATGTGTAGGTTTTACGAAACTGTTTTATGGATTTTATAATTAGTAGATAGGTACGCATATTTGTTTTAGGTTGGGACTCTTTAAAGAAAGAAAGAAAAAGTATTTATTTGCCACAAATTAACGACATACACAACAATATGACTTTGCTTTTTTTATTTTGTTTTTGCTTTTGTTCTCTTCAAGTAACTTCTCCCGCTTTGGGTGGCGCGGGAGGCCTAGTCAGAATCTTACTGAGTAAAACCCACACGTGTTTTTTCAGTAGCCTGTACCAGGAGCCGCGGTGACTTTCAAACACACCCTGGCAGAGATAGGAACGTGTGGAACTAGGAAGTAATTTGGAATTTAGGTTACAGTTAAAGTGTTGTAGAAGTTAGACTCTTTTAATGGAATAAAATGTACTGACCGAATAAGGCCAACCAAGACCTAGCATTTCGACTATCGATTTTGCCGATAGAATAATAATATAATAATAATATTCCACAACTATCACACAACGCCATCTAGTCCCAAGCTAAGCAGAGCTTGTGTTATGGGTACTAGACAACTGATAAACATACTTATATATTTCTAAATACATACATATTATAGATAAATTACACCCAGACACAGAACAAATGATCGTGCTCATTACACAAACATTTGTCCTGGGTGGGAATCGAACCCACGACCTCCGGCATAGCAGTCAGGGTCACTAACCACTAGACCAACAGGCCAGTCAGAATGTCTCTTTGTCTGGTCCCCGAGACGATTTTATGCTATTATTTTTTTAAATTTCGAAGGCAATAACTAATTTAGGTAGATTAATGACCGCTTTTTCTATGTCAATACGAACATGATCCCGATTTCATTTGAGTCCTCGTCATAGTCATTGTAAATCGAGTTTTTTTTGTTTAGTTATAATTATTGGTAATTATTATAATATTTATTAGTGTATTAATCTAGCATATATATGTATTTTATTATTAGTATAGTAATTTCGATTTTAAGGTTTTTTTTTTATATTTTATTTTTACACCTACCACACAGTGGTCTATTTAACCCATAGGTTGACTAGTAGAAAACGCCTTGTTGCATTAAATCCGTCTATCACTATTGTACAAGTGAAGTTGAAGTTTAAATAAATAAAATTTTACAGAATCAACAATATTCCAAAATCAAAATCAACAAAACCGTTATGGCATCACTCACCTAAGGTCCCAAGCGTCACAGAAGCGCACAGAGACACTTCGAATGCCCAATTTGACCAGGCTCTTAGCTCAACGAAGCGTGTCCGTACATTTTGATATATTTGCTTGACACGCCCTAACTATTGCTCTGAGCCTGTTCATGAATATTGCCCGAGTTAATGAGCCTAGGAAATGTTCAATGGCTCATCTTTAGGAAAAAGTTAAGTATTGGCGGCCATTTTCTAAGGACGGACGAAATTGCGTGAGCGTACCTAACGATGTGTGCAGATTTTTTCGGGGAGATAGGAGACTTTTCTGCTGTGTTTTGTGGTGAATAAAGCTCAGGGGTATTAGTGTTATATGTATGCATTGGTGCCGTTTTGTTTATGGGACGGGACTTACATGTTTTGTCGTAAAAAGTTGGGTCTAAAAAACTATTGATAGAGTTACCTATGACCTAAAATGGTTACCATTTAATTAACTCACGTAATGGCTTCACTGCAATACGACAAACTGTCTCAAAACTGGACTACTTTATGTAACAATCAACAAAGTCTGTTTTATGCTGAATACAGAGTAATTTTAAGTTAATTGGTTTTGAATTTCTATTTCCACGCTAATTTCGGGTACCTAATATAAAAAAAAAACCGGCCATACCTATGCGTGCCGTATCAAATGTATTTTTGACTATTAATATAGGCTCTTTGGGTCAACAAGACGCTCATATTGTGAAAATTTGAAGACTGTAGCTCCAACCGTTTGGTTGTAAAACTTGTGTGACAGAAGACGGACAAACTGACGGACACGTGAGTGACAGAACCCTGAAAAAACCAGTGAACTTTCCGATAACAACAAAATGTAGGGAATAGTTGGTTGATCGTGAAATGCTCTTATTTCAGGTGGCAATCACAATACTCGAAGGCATTCACTTTTCCATATCACATTGTTTGATATGCATGCATGATTCTCATAAATAATGAAACATAATTATCTATTAGCCTGTAAAAAATACTGCCATGCAGAATTTTCCCATTTGTTAGCCTTTGAAAACTCCCAATAATAATATCCGACCGTAGGCCGACAAATTGGTACTCAATAAGGAAACTCATTAAGATGCGTGCCGTGTTCGAGTACCCTCGTCTGTAACATGCCCAATAAGGCTGTTTGCTGCCGAAGTACCGAACCATTACCGTATTAGATGGTAGTACTATTTCTTTTTACAATGCTCGCTTCGTTGGAGTTAAGTGAACTTTGAGTTGGCTGGGGGGTTATTTTATAAGTAACTATGAAAGATATTTTAGGAAAGAACAAAAAGGAAAGGTGATGCTATTTAAGGTTTAAATAAATAATGAATACGAGGGTGGATTTAAAAGTACTCGGGCTGACAGGAATTTCTCTGTAGCAACCGGGAGTTTGGAAGTTGATGGCGTGACACCCCCGTGCCTCGGAGAGCACGTAAAGCCGATTGATCCTGCGCCTGATCTCTCCCCGGTCGTGTCGGATTGCCGTCCCATCGGAATATGAGAGTGAAGGAACAGTGAGTGGACCTGTGTTTGCGCACACGCTTATCTATATTATATAATATATAACAAATAATATTTACAATAAAAAACCAACCGACTTCCAAAAATGAAAATACACCAAAAATTAAAAAATAACTTTAATTTCGAAAGTCGGTGTTTCCTGTTTTGTTTTTGTTTTTATTTTTAAATTTTTAGTATTTTCTTTTTTGGAAGTCGGTTGGTTTTTTTTTTTTTTTTTTGTAAAATAGTTTTTTATTTTTCACTTTTTAGTTGTTATACCCCAGAACTCAAAACCCCAACAACATGGAACGAGGAATTTAAAATACTCGTAATTGGAGCAAACCAAAACGTCATCTATGTAGGTATTCCTAATTTTGCGTTTTAATTCAGTTTTAAGAAAAGCGCTTAAGCAATTTCGATAAAATGTATATAGGACCACCTCGGGAGTATATTATTTCGGATAAAAAAAGAATTTTGAAAATTGGTCCACAACTAACAGAGAAATCGGTGGATACATAAAAAAAAATACATACAGTCGAACATAGAACCTCCTCCTTTTTCAAAGTCAGTTAAAAATTAGGAAAATTGCGCAGAGAGAAAACCTGTCTTCGCGAGTTTGACAGTTCGCGCGTCAGGAGAACGTCTATCGGGTCTGCTAGTGCACTTTAATATCTCTTCGTTGAGATTGCCCAACGTGAGAATATTAGTTTAGAAAATGAGACATGAGAAAAACGACAAGATTTTCCTAAAAAAAATCCATATCTAACACCTGGCACCTAACAATAGAATAAACTATACTTCATTTCCTTCTTCTACTAATTGCGCCATTTATTTCATCCCTCTGTGCAAATGAAATCGCGCGCTTTGATACAGAAAAATAAATATACGACGATTCTTTTTTGTTTTACTTTTAAAAGTATTCTGGGTCAACGGGACAAGGGAATACAATGTACTTCTTTTGAAATTATCACAAAAGGAAGTTTTATGTACTAGTCATTAACAGCGTTACTGTTTTTAATTGGAGAAAATGCTACTCGAAGTAAGTTTTACTAATTAAATTATAGATAAATTTCTAAAGAAACTGTTGTTACTATGCAGAAAAAGAAGTATTATTTTCTGTACCATGGAAGATAGTAACGCAAGCTTTCCAAATCAAATCATTTCGTTCTTCTCTTTAAATTGTTCAAGCTATAATTTTAATCTTGCCTTAGGGGTTCGTCAATCCTCGTGGATGCGATAGGCGGCGGCGACCTCTCGCGCCCGGCCCTGGTACAGGCCATGGTACGGAGCGCGAGGGATTGGGAAGCAGTCTCCTCCTTCTGCGAAGCAGTAATGCTCGCGAAGGCGGAGGCGGGACGCGTGAGGGAAGCTCAACGGAGTGGCCCTTACGGCCCTGGCCGCTACCACCGCGGGAGAGGCACTGGGCGTTGGACGTCGCGAGACGATCTCTGGCCACCGTTGACCCGGCCTGCGGACGGCGAGCGTGGGTAGCTCGCCGTCCGATCAGCACCATGCCCGTGAGTCGACGGCGCGTAGTTTTCCACGCGCGCCTCAAAGAGATGATTGTCAGCCACCACTGACGGGGCCCATCGTGGCCGGTGCCTGCATGCCTAGGGGTAGCGGATAAATTCTTAACATGAGTTACCGCACCCCTGGGCACTCAGGCAGGGAAGGAACAGGGGTGGGTTTTAGTCAGTAAGAGTCTGACACGCCTTCCCGCTCCACCCGAGCGGGAGATGTCATTGGATGATTACCAACCCCACAAAAAAAAGGGGTTCGTCAAAGTCAAGTACCTTCAAAATGTACTTAGTACTAATAAGTACTACTTTTACTTCTTACCCAACTGTTCCAGAAGGAGGTTAATGTTTTTGAAAGATTGTATGACTGTATGTTAGGGCTAAAGCCCGAAATGCGGCTACACCTAGGTGTAGCCGCATTTTGTGATTCTTCGTGGTTGTTTTTTTAAACCATTTTCCGATTGACACTACGCCTTTTAAGCATCTTTAAAGTGTTTTGAGGTTCGGTTAAAATAATACGCCGAATGAAATTGTTTGAAAAGAGAACGTCGAAGTCTCGAAGAGACAATTTCAAAATATAATTCACAATAAAATTAAGAAAATATAACGAAATGAAAATGTTTAAAATCCGACTTACAAAAAACAACTAAAAAGTTCCAAACAAGTCTTTGGAGCATTCCAGTTACGATAGAATATCACTAAATTAATCCCTGCCCGAGTTCGTTGCAAGTTTAAACTAAACGCAACTTCGAAAGTGTTCGTATACGTCGAATTTTGTCAATGAAACTTCTAAGTTGTGTTGTACCGTAGCTACTTCGTTTATGCCTAAAGTTAGGCCTGTTTACTTATTTACCCAACCGGCTTACTTTACTAACTCCCGGGAGTATCAATTAAGGTATTATTAATTAATAGCCGACAGCTTAATTGAATACAAATATCATTTGGTATCGCTGGGGGATATTAAGTCTCTATAGCATAGATATGGCTTTGGTGGTAAAAATAATTGGAGATAAATTCAATCCATTGCCATAAACTCTAATATCGACTTTAGCATTATATATTTTAAGTTGATATTAAAGTGACAATTTGTATTAAAAAGGCTATATAAATCCGCCCAAGTGCGATTCGGACTCGCGCAAAATTTCAACTGCCTGCCTGTTACGGATCATGAGATACAGCCTGTTGACAAAAAGACAGTCAACGGACAGACGGACGTACAGCGTAGTATTAGTAATGGGGTCCCGTTGGTTACCCTTCACGTACGGAACCCTAAAAAAGTATGCGTACCAATAGAATTTGATGTGTGTCATGTGTGTGCAATGCTCGGAGTTTCCTTGCGTGATTGAATCAGAAATGATGATATCCGCAAGAGAACTAAGGTTATCGACATGGCCCGAAGAATCGCAAAACTAAAGTGGCAGTGGGCAGGGCACATTGCTCGGTCGATGGGGCCGAAAAGTTCTGGAGTGGCGACCGCGCACCGGCAGACGCAGCGTTGGAAAGCCTCCCAAAAGGTGGACCGATGACCTGGTGAGGTTCGCGGGTAGCCGATGGATGCGAGATGCACAGGACCGGTTGTTGTGGCGACACTTGGGGGAGGCATATGTCCAGCAGTGGACGTCTTTCGGCTGAAATGATGATGATGATAATGATGTGTGTGATATTGAGTTTGCTGTTCCAAAATTTGAAAATTATCTCGAAATATAAATTCAAAAAAGATGATAGAATAATTAAACTTTATTGTACACCAAAAAAGTTACTAAACTTTATACATGAAATTAAACCTACAGGTACAACGGCGGTCGAATACCGATATCGCTGTTTGCGATATATTGGGCATATAAAATTGTTGCTATCACTGGTTGAACCTGGTTGAGGCTCGCACAGGAAAGTAGGGATAGGCCTTTGCTGAGCAGTGGGCGAAGTTCGCCTGTGTATGATGTTGATTATTATGATGATGATGATGATGATGATGATGACGAATTGAAATAATGTAAAGTTTAATTCGACCGTGACTTCTTGATTTCTTTGATTATGTTTGATTCCTTCTAAAGAAAATCATTGCGTTTCCTCGACTCAAAGATTTTTTGATCACAGCTGTGTCGACCATTCAGGGCCGCGACTGTTCGAAAGAGTCACTGCGGCCCTGGAACGCATCTCTTACTAAATATATATATATATTTTTATAAAGAATGTAACGGAAAGGTGTGGTCATATTTTAAAAACCGATTCTGCCCATGGAAATGAACAAGAATCTCTAAAAAAAAATAGAAAATTCCCAAAAAAAAATTTGGACTTCCTCTACAAAGTTATCATCAGCTGATCAATATTTATATGAGGTTTTTTTTTTTGAGAATTTCCTCTGATTTCTTAAAGAAAGTTGTTCATATCGATGGGCAGATTCAGTTCTTAAAATATGACCACACCTTTCCGATACACCCTGTATGTATAGGTATTTTATATTAAATATATAATTATGTATGTTTATTTTAACTATATATACGAGTATGTATATATACTTTCGTAACCATTTTCTTCTTAGTAAATTTTTTTGCAGTTTGACTGGTAGAGAATGACTAAGGCATTAAGTTCGCCTTTGTTCATTTGTGTTGCATGAAATTTTAATAAATAAATAAACGCAAAGGGCAACTAAATGAACACGAGTGGGTTTTAGTCAGTAAGAGTCTAACACGCCCCTCCCGCTCCACCCAGAGTGGGAGAAGTCATCATTCTGATGATATCCTAAACTTAAAAAAGAGGTTCGTCTACTATGAGATATTCCGGCAAAATGACTTAAAATAAAAACTGCTAAGAATAGATATTTTATCTGAAAAAGGTCAAAGAAAATAGTTAAGAACTTTGTTAGTCGTGGAAACATTACTTTTTTTACTACAGTCTGTTTTTTTTAGTGAATATCAATTCACTATCTAAGGCTAGCCGCAGACTTGTGATTTTTGTCACTGTGTAATTGTTACCCAGTCGAGTGCTATGAAGATACATGGGAGTGCGCTGATCATGGTGACGTGACAATACGGTGACAAATAGTTCCTAGGTGACTGAATTTTGAAAGATACTGACGTAGTTTTCCTTGAAACAATCTTTCAGTGTATATGGGATGCACCCAGTAGAGTTTGTTTCGTTTCATTTTTCTTCTTCTTATTTCAAGAGCATTTATTACAGCAATCTGTACGAAATCCATTTCAAGAATGAGCGTGTTTTGTTGCTTTGTGTGCAGGGACTTTTCAAATATGCGCAACGTGGGAGACAGTAGGTGACAGTAACAAAAAGTCACGGTGACAAAAATCACAAGTCAGCGGCTAGCCTAAGTAATCTTTTAAATTACTAACTAGCTGGTTATTCATCAAATCAAACACCAAAATTTCCACTGAACTCATCCACAGAGCATGTTATCATTCCCACTGAAATCTAAAGCACTTGTAATCTTCGCAAGAGATAATAATTAATACTGTTTGATACCGTACTATGTTTGGTACAAAAATTACTTACGATAAAGTACTGCGATTGCCGATCGCTGACATCATTGGTTTTTTTTGCAATAAAAGTAATTATTTATTATTTAGTGTGTATTAATTTTATTAGTGTAGTGGATAAAGTGTACACTAGTGCATTAAAGGTAAATTATCGTTGATTTGTGTTGTTCATCAGTTTTAAACTGTTTCTGAGAAAACGTTGTGGACGACCAATTTATTGATTATTTATTTAGGTAATAATAATTTAAAAGGAAAAAAACCTTATAGCGCCATGCCTGGTGGATATATATTTTGAAAGTAATGCAACATCATACATTTAACATTAAAAAAATAAAATACCGACGTGGCCCGGGGTGGGGTCGTTTTGGCAGTGTCTCTGGACATCGCCAATGCGTTCAACACCCTGCCCTGGAGTTGCATAGTCGAGGCACTCCGGTATCACCGGGTGCCGCCCTACCTCCGTCGCGTGGTCGACGCATACTTGACGGACAGAGCCGTCATCTACCCTGTTCACCAGGGAAAATGGAACCGGCGAGAGATATCGTGCGGTGTACCATAGGGATCGGTCCTGGGACCGCCTCTGTGGAACATCGGGTACAACTGGGTGCTGCGCGCAGACCTCCCTAGCGGCGTTAGCGTAGTTTGCTACGCTAAAGACGCGCTGGTCCTGGCGCAGGGGAGGTCGTACCAGGCGGCGGCTGATGTCACGCGGGGTTGCGACAGTCGTTGAAAGGATCCGGCAACTGGGACTCGAGGTGGCATTGCACAAGTCCGAGGCCATGTGTTTTCATGGTCCTCGGAACGCGCCACCGTCGGGTTCCCGGATAACGGTAGGACAGGTCACATCGACGCGGCGTCGAGGGGACGATGAGGTACCTGGGTCTCGTCCTCGACAGCCGGTGGAACTTCGTCGAGCATTTCTCTACGCGGGGATCGTGCGGTCAATGGCCCTTTACGGGGCACCGCTGTGGGCGTGTTTTCTGAGGCGGCGACCAGCTCGCCAGTTGAACGCGTCCCAAAGTCGTGGCCATTCGGCTGATCCGAGGATAACGCACAGTCTCCGGTGAGGCGGCGAGCGTCCTTGCCAGACTGTCAACGTGGGATCTGGATCTGAAGTAGCGCATCACTTTCTTTTCTATGCAGTCCGAGAATGACAGCGCTTTAGGTGATATCTCGGCCTTAACTAATAGAAAGAGCGATTTAATAAACGAGGAAGGTTTGTGCATAATTTGTATCCGTACGGAGACGGGCGGGTCGCTACTGTAATATAAATCTTAATTTTTTTTTTTATTTATTGACTTCGGGGTGACTCTTCTCGTATCTTTACAGTACCTACTTATCAACGTGTGACAGAACTACTGAAAATAAATTTGATTAAAATAAAGTTTTACTGCACTAGAGATAAATAGAAAGACATAATCACACTAAATATAATTGCTATTAAGATAATCTTAATAATACTTTATCAACTTTTATGACTTTCACTCTGATAAATTTTTCATAATCAATAAATACACTACGCAGATTTCAATGATGACGCAAAACTGATACAGCACAATACCGATTATTTTAAAGTATAAAAGTTTTCAGAAATAAATTGAGGAACTATAAATATAAAAACGAATAGATTCTGCCAGGGTCGTGAGAGAAATGGAAAGAGTTAATGTGGCCCTGGCACAAGCAACTGAAGGAACAGGGGTGCGTTTTAGTCAGTAAGAGTCTGACACGCCCTCCCGCTACACCCAGAGCGGGAAAAGTTATTTGATGATTTTCCTATAAAAAAAAATTGTTATTTAGATTGACCTGCAAAAATTTAAAGATGTGGTTGGAGACAGACTGGATGCCTGCCTGGAGCCAATAACAGTTATAGTCAAATTAGGCCTATATTTTAAGTCCTTTTGAAGGAATCCTCTTCCACCCCACTCGACTACTAGGTTTCCGTACGAGTATGACGACTGCGTCATGACAACGGAAAAAAGCCATTGATTGATGTCAGTAAAAACGAATAAAAAATATAAAATAAAGCCATTTCGACTTTGTCTCTGTCACCTCTGACCTAGACAAGAGTCAAGAGCAAACCCAACTAAATTTAAAAAAAAAAAAAAAGAAAATAAAAATTTTTGATTCCGAAACGCACAGGACCGGTCGTTGTGCCGACACTTGGAGGAGGCCTAGCTTTTTCCCAACTATCTTGGAGTCGGGTTCCAGTCTAACCGGATGCAACTGAATACCAGTATTTTACATGGAGCGACTGCCTGTCTGACCTTCACAGCCCAGTTACTAGGTAATACGATACGCCTTGGTAAGACTGGTTGTCAGACTTTCGGGTTTCTGACAACCCGTAACGACTGTCAAAAATCTACGATTGACAGCCGGGACCAACGGCTTAGCGTGTTTCCGAGGCACGGAGGAGTCTCGGTATGAAGAGGTGGTCACCTCCGGCAAACGTAGCTTAACCTAATGGATCAACCCGTGCGGCTGTTATTACAACCGGAACAGAAATTACTTAGAATATAAAGGTAAATTCATACCTGGAGAATTACTAGAAACTCAAACACAACGGTCATCTAAATTGAACGCCGGTCGTTCATACAAAATCGAATGTGAATATAAGATAACTTGGTAGTTTTAACCGTTCCATATAAACTGCACTTGAAGTGAACTGCTAACGAGAAATGAATTACTAATACTCCTGTTAGACCCTACTAACCGAGTTTAATGAGTTCAAACTGTGTGTTCACCGCAATACAGTCCCAATTTCAACATTAACTACTTTCAGTTGTTTGATGTTGAGATGGGTCACTAGTTCCCTTCCCAGGTGTGTCGTCAGTGACCTGCAGGTGTATTCGCTAACTCAGTTGACATCAATTTGATAGGCACTTTGCAGTACATTGCTGCTTTGACGTACCTCTACCTACGTGGATAAATTCGAAACAGAGTTACCGCACCCCTGGGCACTCATGGCAAGAAAGGAACAGGAGTGGGTTTAGTTAGTAAGAGTTTGACACCAATGACATCTCCCGCTACACCCAGAGCGGGAGATGTCATTGGACGATTTCCCACCCCCCCCCCCCAAAAAAAAGGAGGCTGTTACTGAGTCGCGGATAAAAAAAAATCAAGGTAAAGATAATGGTCAAGCGCGAGTTTATCATTGTTAAAAAATAAACAAAATGGTTTGTATGCGATTATCAGCGTAGCCTTTTCCCAACTATGTGGGGTTCTGCTTCCATACAAACTAGATCCTCCCAGGGTCGCGGGAGTAACTGAAAGAGAGTCACCGCGGTCCTGGCACAGACAACTGAAGAAACACGTGGTGGGTTTGAGTCAGTAAAAGCAATTTTTTTTTTCGGTAGTGTGTTTCAGAACGCGCCCTCCCACTCCAACGAAGTTGTTTGCTGATAATCCAACCCAAAAAATAACCGGCCAAGTAAGAGTGAGATTCACGCATGAAGGGGTCCGTACCATCGTACTTAATGGTTTACAAGATTAACGCACCTACTTGTTGCCATTATTAAGATCGAGCAAAAAATGCCAAAAAAATCACTTTCCTAGCGTAAAATTAAAGGTAAGTAGGTAAAGGTAAGTTAAAATTAAAGGGGCTCCCCCTTTAATTTTAAATTTATTTTATTGCTTCTTGTTATAGCAGCAACAGAAATACACATTCTGTGAAAATTTCGACTGTCTATCTATTACGGATTATGAGATAGACATACGGGTGGACGGACAGCGGAAGATTAGTAATAGGGTTACCATTTTTACCCGTTGGTTACCATTCGGGTACGGAACCCTAAAAAGTACGGCGCTGACACTCTGTACCAATCTATTTAGTGCCAGATGTATCAATAGACATTTCCGCCATCAAATATGAATCTATTATCGTTCTTCACGGAATTAGGGTCACGTTTGCCTACTCATGAGGGTTCTTTGAAAAGGATCCGCCTTTTATAAGGATGACGGGATAATATTCTTTCATTGCTCAACTCGAGAATAATGTTGAGTAGGTATTCATTCGTGGAAAAATCACGCTGGAAGGAGATAAGTTACCATTGTTATGATTTTAACGTAACGACTTTCGTAGATAATTTATTATCACATCGCGCGTGGTTGCTGTACAGTTTTTTTATTTTTATTTATCATCATCATCATCATCATCTCAGCCTTTTAATGTCCCCACTACTTGGGCACAGGCTTCCTCTCTGTGAGAGGGTGTGGGCCGTAATCCACCACGCGGGCCCAATGCGGGTTAGTGGATGTCACATGTCTTCGAATTTTTGGTTCTAGGACATGCCGGTTTCCTCACGATGTTTTCCTTTACCGTTTTGAGAGCAGTGGTGATGAAATAATTTACACAAAGTAAAGCGCCTGCCTGGTTGTGAACTCACGACCTACAACTTGTAAGTCGCGGCCGATACCACTGGGCCACCACTGCTCACACTTTTATTTATCAATGTGCAAAAATATGTTATGTGCGAGTATAAAAGCCCTGCAACAGGCTTACTGTTTGTTTGGTGGTTCTTCCTCAAGCCCATTACTTTGATATCTCACATGACCATGTCACAAAACGAGGAGGCAATTCCAAAAATAAAACTAATTGAAATGAAAAAAAAGAAATGAAGAAAATTAAAAATTGAATATTTTCAAAAAACCTGACTGTAAAAAGAAGTCATTTTCCAAGCAGTCTGATGCATTTGGTGGCATGAAATCAATAACTACCACCAACTGCGCATCAGACTGCTTGGAAAGTGACTTGTTTGGAACTTTTTAATTGCTTTACAGTCGGGTTTTTAAAAAGAATTTCAATTTTTAATTTTCTACATTTCAGTGAGTTATATTTTTGAAATCGCCTCCTCGAACCCTTTATTTTGATACCAGACTTTATACAGTTAGTTGATTTTCATTTATTTTCTTTGTCACAATATGGCGTCTGGTTATCGCCATATTGTATTTTGATTACTGTCATGTCTTTAGTAGCACTCGCAAGATTAAAACGAATCAATTGACGTAAGAATTATCAAAAATGGGCCACGCGTTTGGTCTCTATAGTGCCACAAAGGAACAAACATACATACATACATAGGCTGATAAACACATTACTCTCCCTTGCGTCGCGCAGTCGGGTAAACAAAAATACCACACTTACCTTGTCACGGCCGCCACTTTGTTTTATTTTTTCGAAGTTCGTATAGACTGTCAATTCGGCTGTCAAGACCAATAGAATGATACCTCATCATCATCTTCCTGCCCTTATCCCATGTTACTTGGGGTCGGCGCAACACGTTTTTTTCTTCCATTATGTCCTGTCAGCAGTCACGCTATCACTAACTCCCTTTTCTTTCATATCACTCCTCACACAATCCATCCATCCTTTCTTTGGCCTTCCTCTCCCTCTCCATCCGTCCACATTTATATTCATAACTCTTTTAGTTACATGTGTTTCATCCCTCCTCTTTACATGACCATATCACGATAAGCGGTTCCCTTTCAACTTTTCTGAGACTTGCGCCACTTTTTAACTACCTCTAATGTACTCATTTCTCACTTTATCCATTCTCGTAACTCCACACATCCATCTCAACATTCTCATCTCCGCCACATGCAGTCTTTTTTCATCCGTCTTTTTCACAGCCCAACATTCTGATCCATGTACTTATGTACATACATACATAAGAAAAACGAAAGACATTATCCTTCTCCTGGGACAGTCGGCTAAAAATGCCCGCCGCGGTGGCGCTTACTCTACGAAAAGCGTGTCATGTGCGCGTGCGTTTTTGCTCGAAGTTTGAAACCGATCTTCTACGGTTAAAGATATTTATTCCTCAAAAAGAATACAATTCACTTATCATGAGAAATACAGGTTAATCTTAATACTAAAAAAATTCTGTACATTCCTTACTCTTTGCCACAGTAACGGACACGTTAATCTCCGCAAGTAACATTTAGGTATACAATCCACAATGCCCAAGGGTCGTGGATAAATTCGATAAAGAGTTACCGCGCCCCTGGGCACTCAGGACAGGGAAGGAACAGAGGTGGGTTTTAGTCAGTAAGAGTCTGACACGCCCTCCGGCTCCACCCAGAGCGAGAGAGAAGTCCGAAAATAGTCGAAATAATCCTATTATTTCCCATCCCAAAGAAAAAGGTATCCTATTCAGGATTATAGCATTGTGCACAGAAATATATATAGCAATTAAAATTTAATAATAAGTTTTATTGCCGCTCAATTATTATCAATACAACAAAGAACGTTTGAATGAAAAATGGAGAAACAGTCATTTCTGAAAATCCCTACAGAAGCTCGTAGAGCATAATTATAATTCATTTTCATTTAGTCACACAAAATAAACGTGGGAGGAGAAGTTAAGCTTTGCTTGCCAGGTCGGTCTGTAGATGGGTGAGCAAGTGAGCATCCACTACAATCGTCCGTGCCTCTTGATACTCGTATAGTCTTTCGTTGACGGTAGTCATCGTAGTGGGAAATAATAATTACTTCTCCCACTCTGGGTGGAACGCGAGGTCGTATCAAACTCTTACTGACTAAAACCCACTGGTGTTCCTTCAGTTGCTTCTGCCAGGGCTGCGTTGACTCTTTCAGTTACTCCACGACCCTGCCAACATCCAGTTTGTCTGGAAGCAGAACCCAACATAGTTGGGAAAAAGCTTCGTTGATAGTCGCAAACAAACCATTTTATTTTTTTAGGGTTCCGAAAGTCCGAATGAAAAAACGGAACCCTTACAGGATCACTCGTGTGTCTGTCTGTCCGTCTGTCCGTCTGTCACAGCCAAATTGCTCCAAATCTGCTGGACCGATCAAGTTGGTACACACGTGAATATCTGTGACCCAAACACGGACGTCTACCCTAAATAAATTAATTTGTAATATGGACCCTCACTTTTGGGGTGAAAAACGGAAAATTAAACATCAAAGTTTTTCAAACTGTGCTGTACGACATATCAAATACAAGGGTACATTGTGAGGGTTTTGAATATATTTTTTTAATAATTTTAAAATATATAATTTTGAAGTTATCTATGAAAATATATGAAAAACGACCATTCTCCCCCCTTATCTCCGAAACCATTGGGCCTAAAATTTTGAAAAAAATACAGAAAGTAGTTCTTTATTTATAGATTAAACCTGAAAAAAACATGATTTGTTCGGAACCCTTTGCACGCGAGTCCGACTCGCTCTTGGCCGGTTTTTTTTAATAACGATATCTCGACTCGCGCTTGACCACTATCTAACCAGATGGTAAGTGATGATGCCGTCGACGATGGAGCACGTTTGCCTAGAAGTATCCTATTCACTCTTGTATCTCTTGTGTCTCCCAAGCACGCGTAGCATGACCACCATAGAAACAGGATTTGTCGACGGAAGAATAGACAAAATGACAGATTGTAGAAAGGTTTCTACCGTCCTATGCATGGCGATGTTAAACCTGAAGAGAAAAAATGTTTCTATTCTTCAGTCGCCAAAGGCTGCATGATGTTCGGGCAGAAAAGATGTCAAGTTAGATAAAAAGAACTTTGTCTATTATTGGTAGAATAGAGATAGAATTTTGAATGAATGCTACGCCTGCAGGTTGTAGCTATCAGGAAACACAGCCTCCGGCAGGGGATTTCTCTATTTTTTTACAATTTGCAAGAAATCTCACGTAAGGAAAAAATAAAAATACCTACATAAGAAGAATAAGAGATCACTTGCTATCAAAAGGAATCACATAGTTCTCTGGGGACAGCCGAAAATCTAGAATCTTTGGACGAAAACAAAGGATTGGATCAGATTGTGTAATCCTGTTAAGATTGCAAACGTTGTCAAGTCAATTTAGATCTTGTTACTTATTGTTTGTGTTACATTTCCTTTATTGTCTTTCTTTGATTGATTTATTTTATTTTAATGCAGTTTTGTATTTGCTTTTTCATAGGGGGCGAGATAAAAGAATAAGGACTTTATTAATTAAAAAAAAATAACCACAAACATAATATAATAATTAGACGCACCACAGATGACTCACATATTATGTGATTCATCTTCCGCGTCCAATTATACCAGACACAATCGATTCTAATTGTATCTCGCCCACCACATGTTCGCTAGACGCGCAAAGAGTCAATTTAAACATTGATTCATCATCATCATCAGCATTTTAATGTCCCCACTGCTGGGGCACAGGCCTCCTCTTTGTGAGAGGGTGTAGGCCGTAATCCACCGCGCTGGTCCAACGCGGGTTGATGAATGTCACATGTCTTCGATTTTTTTGTTCTAGGAGATGCCGGTTTCCTCACGATGTTTTCCTTCACCGTTTTGAGAGCAGTGGTGATGATTACATAAAGTATAGCGTCTGCATGGGTTTGAACTCACGACCTACAACTTGTAACTCGCGGCCGTTACCACTGGGCCACCACTGCTCTAAACATTTATTAACAGGTTATTAATTAAAATTGATTGTAAATAATTTGAATTTAGAATCCACATAGCCGTATACAGCGTGTAACAAAAACCCTGTCCGATCCAATAATAGTAGGCGTATTCTTGGTTTAACAATTATGTACTTACTAGAAAAAGTTGAAAAAAAATGTAATTCATAAAAACCAAAAGTTATAGATTTTTTATTTTTATAAAATATGCGAATTTTAACACTAAATATGGCAAATTTTTGTAAGTTGACAACACTCCACCGACCGGCGAAATCTTTAATTTTTACCTACTTTTATTTTCAAACGATACCGCCCTGCACTAGCCGCGCTGGAGACACTCTGTCTCGCTCAGGTGGCATCTTTCAAACGAAACAGTAGGTGAACTTTATCGAGCGCTCAGTGTTGACAAGTTTTTTTTTTGTTTAATTAAATATTTTCATTGCGGAATAAATAATTTCATATCCATGAAATGGTTACGTACTCGTATATGTGTACGCGGTACGATACCAAGTAATACCCGTCAAGGTCGGACAGGATTTTTGTTACATGCTGTATTAACTAAGCATATGATTAGCGAGTTTTATAAATAAGGCGGTCAGTTAATGAAAAAGAAAAAAAAAATGGCCGAGACATCATCTAAAGCGCGGTCACTCTCGTACTTCATAGAAAAGGAAGAGATGCGCTACGACAAATGATGTTTTTATATGTCAAAATCACCGCCTTAGAACCGCCATTTTACCCCTAGAAATAGTAACATTGCAAAACTAAATTAAAGTACATTTTATGTACCTAGCTATTCTTTTTTGTAAATCGGAAATTGTAGGAGTTTGAATAGAAGCCTCCTATTAGGATGTATTATAATAATATTCGTCTAAAGCATTTTTTTCTTTAAATTTAAAACTTGGTATGTTCTATAGCCATTTACATACTATTATGAATAAAAATCAATTGCCACGTGTGTAGGTCATCTCTTAAAAACCGTTTGACCGATTTGGCATCAGATTTTTTTCCGTAATTATCTGGGATTTTTTTTTTATGAAAGTATTTTTGGAGAGTAAATTAAAAAGGACATTGGAAATAAAGAATTCAAATTGCACACGCGTGAATTCGGGGTAGGTCGTTAGTATTAATAAAAATAACACACATCTAATAACTAGTTTCATTGGACATACAGAAGCACAAAAGCTACCGGACACGACTCTAATCTCGACTACCCACATGATCACTATTCGTTTGATTGGCTGTAGCGCGAACAAAAGATTGTTTTCCAATTCTGTTCCACGTTCAAATTTTTATTGAAGTTTCAAATAAAAATGGCGCATCTCGATTTTTTTATATTTACTTTGTAGAACGTTGCAGTTCTGTTTTCAAATGTTTTTTTTTTTACTTTGTATTTTTAAAGTTTCAAAGGTTTGTTAAGTGGATTTTTGTTACGAAAAAATGTTTAAATGTAAAAAAGATATTTTATGTTTAGTTTTACTTAAGATTGATTCAGTTTCCGTGACAACACGTCTTTTATTTGGTAGAGTAGAGAGGGATGACCTAATGTTACAGTAAAAATTCATTTCTAAATCAAGTAGATTTATTTTTAATAATAAATAATAGGCTAGCCAGACAAGTCTTGAGCACTGAAGCCCCCTCTAACCTGGATGTCCGTCGTAAACAACGTAGGTACAACAAGGTAGGTAGTCTGGATATTTGACCCAGCACAGACATGTCTGGCGAAGAATGACGAGTAGAACCGACCCCAAATGATGGGATAAGGCTAGGCAAAGAGAGAGAGAATTGGCTTGCTTTTGACCACCTCACCTGAGGGTAAGTAATGATGTGGTTGTCGATGGATAATGAAATAGTTGATTCCCTGAACCAGGTTAGGTTCTTCTTGGAGTAGCACCTTTAAAAACATTTTAATTTAAATGTGCTCCATCTTCGACCACATCATCGCTTACCAACAGTGAGATAGTGGTCAAACGCGTGCCCATCAACAATAAAAAAAATATATTATTACACCAAACAGATCAATCATCGATCTATGCCATCGATCGATGGATGAAATAGTCGAAGTCGATCGATAGTTTCTACTACACCAATGCATCGATCATTGGTCGACTAATTCATTCTATCATTAGGCATAGATCGACGATCGATCTGTTTGGTGTAATAACACCCTTACTGTTTTTGTTGAGTCAAGTGTTGTACCTAATATTGAATTGATTTTATTTTTTAATATAATATTTCCTTTAAACGGCCCTAATTTACGAGTTAAAATACGTCGTGAGATCAAACCCAGATAGGCACTTTACTTTGAATAATTTATTTCATCAATTGTATTCTCAAAACGGTGATGAAAAACATCGTGAGGAAACCGGCATGTCCAAGAACCAAAAATTCGAATACATGTGACATCCACCAACCCGCATTGGACCCGCGTGATGGATTACGGCCCACTCCCTTTCCTAGAGAGGAAGCCTGAGTCTCAGCAGTAGGGGCATTACAAGGCTGATTATGCTTTTATTATTTTATGCAGTAAAACAAGGGTTAATTACTATTTTAACAAGCTTCATAATTAGCGCATGTATGACGTCATCCTTCATCCGAGATATACAGAAGATGGCTAATTAGTTTTACAAGGAGACGCTGCATCTGCCTGGAATGCAACACGATTTTGCACTATATTACCGCGGCGTACCTCGTTACCTTTTTCATAATAATTTACTTATTATGAGGTAGCATTAGTAACAACTTTTACTTCGAAGCTAACACCTCGTTAAAATATAATAACTAGAGCGTTGATATAAGTTTTATTTTTAATGCAAAGTAGAATTTTATCTTTTGAGACGCTTGAAAATATATTATATTTTTTTTTTTAGAAACAGCTTTTACCACACTTAAAATTACACCTGTATCATGGGTGCGTTCACAAACATGTAACACAAGTCACCATACTAATCACAAACACAAGACACCCAGACCCGGAACAAGTATCTGGTAGACCATACAAATATTTGTTACTTGCGGGAGTCGAACCCGCGACACGCAGCCCAGCAGCCAATCACTCAACCACTCCGCCAACCATACCGTCAAAATTGTTTCGCACAAATATATTCTGTATCAATAATATTCATTAGGTATTTAAAATACTCACAGTGATTAGAGATCCCGGTGTAGAAAATTATTCAATCTGAAAAGGAAAAAAAGAAACTATGAACTTTTATACTTACATTTCGAGTTACCACTACACATTTCATAAAAAAACAACAAGGAAACTCACTTCTAAAAGAAACTAGGAAAAAAGAAAACTAACTTCACTATTCCACCCCAAAAGCCACATTCTTATATCATTTGAAAAACACAATACAAAGAAAAAAAAAACCTGTTGCCAGCCAGTAACCATCGCTGTTCTGAATTCAAAATCTAAACAATTCTGTATGTAGGTCGCATAGCAGCATAGTGCCAAGATTACCATAATCTTGACATCAACTGACGGTCGGCTGCCACCGAAAGAGATTAAGTACAATGTTGACTAAGGCCTAAAAGTACAATCTGTATGAGTAATTATACATCAAGAAGTAGTGGAGCGGATATTCTCGTCGCCATGTTGAATTTATTTTTTGGTGTTTTGACGTTGTTTTGTCGATATAGTGGCTAAAATCGAGCATGGTTGCTAACAGGGCAGGGGTGGTGTATGTTCTAGATACACGGCTGTGTCTCATATATCCTGCCAGGGTCGTGGGAGTATTCTACAATGTCACCGCGACCCTGGCACAGGCAACTGAAGGAACACGGGTGAGTTTTAGTCAGTAAGAGTCTGACACGCCTTCTCGCTCGACCTAGACCGGGAGAGGTCATCTGATGTTTTCCCAACTTCGAAAAAAAAAAAAAGAAAAAGTGTTTGTAATAATTATCCGGTGACATAATATGGTATTGCTTCATATGACATTAAATGGTGTTTGCAATAATTATCCGGTGACATAATATGGTATTGCTTCATATGACATTAAATGATGTTTGCAATAATTATCCGGTGACATAATATGGTATTACTTCATATGACATTAAATGGTGTTTGCAATAATTATCCGGTGACATAATATGGTATTGCTTCATATGACATTAAATGGTGTTTGCAATAATTATCCGGTGACATAATATGGTATTGCTTCATATGACATTAAATGGTGTTTGCAATAATTATCCGGTGACATAATATGGTATTGCTTCATATGACATTAAATGGTGTTTGCAATAATTATCCGGTTACATAATATGGTATTGCTTCATAAGACATTAATATATAATTAATCATTAATAAACAAATATTGCACGTTTTCGAAAGAACGTTTTAATACATTGACAACAATTTTAAAAACATACATAATTATATTATGAAGATAGTATCAAAGGTATATTCAAATTATAAAATTAAATAGGATCATAAACTTTTTATTGCAAAACAAGTTTATTGAAGTGAAAACTTCTTTAGGAGCGTTGGGTATTTTTGAGATGGGAAAAAACTATTGAACTCACGCGACACCGACCCGCTACGAGATGATGCGCTACCTGTAGCGCATCGCGTAGCGGATTGAAGTGAAAAGTTCTTTAGGCGCGTTGGGCATTTTTGTTCAAGTCTTCACTTCTGTCGGCACTCCCGGAGTGCCACTTTTTATTTATTAAATACTAGTGACCCACCCCGGCTTCGCACTGGAGCGAAGTAATTCGACAGACACGTACCGCCAATCAATAGCCATCTAGCGTCCCAAAGCAATTGTGCCCTTCGAAAGGTAATGTTCTTTCCCTCGGGAACAGTACTTACTTTATTTTCTGGGTGAATGGTACCCTATGTCCTTTTCTGTACCACTTTTTTTTGTGTGTGGGTTGGGAAATCATCCAATGACTTCTCCCGCTCTGGGTGGAGCGGGAGGGCGTGTCAGACTTTTTCTGACTAAAACCCATCCCTATTCCTTCCTTGCCCTGAGTACCCAGGGGCGCGGTAACTCTGTTACGAATTTATCCACGACCCCTAGGCAGTCTTTTTCACCCCACTTTTTTTGTGGGGTGGGAAATCATTCAATGACATCTCCCGCTCTAGGGTGGAGCGGGAGGGCGTGTCAGACTCTTACTGACTAAAACCCACCCCTGTTCCTTCCCTGCCCTGTGTGCCCAGGGGCGAGGTAACTCTGTTTCGAATTTATCCTCAACCCCTGGGTAGGCATCGGTCATGACGGGCCCCGTCATGAATGCTGACAACTCTTTGAGGCGCGCGTAGAACACTACGCGCCGTTGACTCTCGGGATTGGTGATGATCGGACGGTGAGCTAGATTTATTTACCCCCTTTTTTTTTTTAGGGGAGTGGAAAATCATCTAATAACTTCACCCGCTCTAGGGGTGGATCGGAAGGGCGTGTCAGACTCTTACTGACTAAAACCCACCCCTGTTCCTTCCCTACCCTGAGTGCCCAGGAGCGAGGTAACTCTGTTTCGAATTTATCCTCAACCCCTGGGCAGGCATCGACCATGATGGGTCCCGTCATGAATGCTACAACTCTTTGGGGCCCGCGTGGAACATTACGCGCCGTCGATTCTCGGGCCTGGTGCTGATCGGACGGCGAGCTAGTTTTCTTCACCCCTGACAACGTATATTGAAAATTTAATGATGATCGGTTCAGTAGTAAGGGTAAAACGGTACCAAACAAACAAACTTACTTTCGCATATATAATATTAGTTAGGATAGTTAGGATCTACTCATGCATGATATAAAAGTTAGTAACGTACCAGTACCTAAACTAGTATGCTAAAACTACCGAAAATTTATCACCTCAATAAAATCGATGAAAATTTTCAGTTGAACGAGTTTCAAACTAGAAAATATGGTTCAGGGAATATTCCGGGCTAATGCTTCAACTCCGCCTAATGGCTGCGATTACATTAATTTTCAACCCTACCTAAAATTTTTAATTACAGTACCTTGCTTTGAATTACAGCCCAATATTTTATGAGTGCTGTGATACATTTTTGGATTGCTGAGGGAAAAAAACAATATTGTTTGAGGGAGCACAACTGTTTAATGATTTACCGGAGGATTTAAAGAAATGTGATAGTTTAAACATATTTAAAAGAAAGCTTAAAAAACATGTACCCTATAATGTCGCCAACACCCCAGAGGCAAAATTTATATTATTAACTAGTAGTTCTCTATAGAACTTTGTACCTCATTTTAAGTTAACTATTATTTATTTAAGTTCTTATGAGGAATAAATTCTTTAAACCTAAAAAAAATATTCAAAGCTTAGAGCCTGGTTAACGACTTCACTTACAACACAGCAGCCACCATCTTGTTTTTTTAACCAACTTCGAAAAAGGAGGAGGTTATCAATTCGGATGTTTGTATTTTTTTTTTTATGTTAGTTCGGGCATAACTCCGTTTATATTGACGGATTTGCAAAATTCTTTTTTTGTTAGAAAGGGGTTTATTCCGAAATGGTCCCATTTAAATTTCAAAAAGATCTGATCATGGGTTTCGGAGACAGACAACGGAACTCTTTAAAAATTGACAGCAACTCAACCGCGATTGCTGCTATCGTATGTCTATGAATATTGTTTACACAGTATAATGGGGAACCACAACTAAAAAGTGAAAAATAAAAAACTTTTTTTCATATAGCCTATGTCACTGCGGCAAAAGCGGCAAATCTGTTAATACTTCATTTGTTAAAATCTATTTAGTCGTTTAGATCACAGAGTTTGCCAAAAAAATAGACATACAGACATACATACAAATTCTCGAAAAATATTACCCTTCTCTGGGGAAGGTGGGTAAAAATGAAACCAAACTTGTATACTTATAATTATCTGCCAAATAATTAAACGGATAATTTTAGATGGTGAAACAGCCCTATGTGGCATACGTCGGAACAAAAAATTGTTGCGGTAACATAACTTTTTAATTTTTAACCGACTTCAAAAAGAAGGAGGTTATCAATTCGGATGTTTGTATTTTTTTAATGTATGTTCGGGCATAACTCCGTCATTTAAAAACGGAATTGCAATTTTTTTTTTTTTATAAGGGGCTTATTCCGAAATGGTCCCATTTAAATTTCATATAGATCTGATGATGAGCTTCGGAGACAGACAACGGATTTCTCCAAAAATTGACAGCAAATCAACTGTGATTGCTGCGATCGTATAATTATCTATGTAGTGTTAACACAATTTAAAGGGAAACCACAACTAAAAAGTGGAAAATAAAAACTTAGAACTTACAAAAAAAATAGAACTTCTTCCAAAAAAGGTGCAAAATAACCAGAAACACCGACTTCCAAAATTAAAGTTATTTTGCATCTTTTTTGGAAGTCGGTTCTATTTTATTTATAAGTTTTTATCTGGTATCTATTGTAAGCAAAACATTCATCGAGCTGGCTAGCATGTCGTTCATTATATTAGTGGTATGTATGAAAATGTAAATATTATGCATGAATAGGTGTATTGGGAGTCGTATTCCTATGACCAGCTAGGTTGACTGTGTGATGACATAACAGCAACCTATTACTTGTAATTCAAAATTAATTGTTTATATACCTCATCATCATTCTCCTGCCCTCATTCCAATTTATTTGGGTTCGGCGCAACATGTCTTTTTCTTCCATACTCTTCTATTAGTCGTCATCTCTGTAGTCACCCCCTTTTTACCCATATCCTCTTTCACACAGTCCAACCATCGTTTCTTTGTTTATATACATTCCACAAAGTAAAGTGCCTGCCTGTGTTTGACCTCACGACCTACAACATGTAAGTCGCGGTCATTACCACTGGGCCATCACTGCTCTCAAAACAGTAAAGGAAAACATCGTGAGGAAACCGGCATGTCCTAGAAACAATTCGAAGACATGTGACATCCACCAATCCGCATTGGGCCCGTGTGGTGGATTACGGCCCACACCCTCTCACAGAGAGGAGGCCTGTGCCCCAGCAGTGGGGACATTAAAAGACTGATGAATGAATGAATACCTACCACACACATACGTACATTACTACATATGTAGTGACACGGCGGCGGTCTTTGTTTTTATTTCCGTCTGCCTGTCTGTTCGCAATAAACTCAAAAACTACTAACCGGATTTCCATGCCGTTTTCACCAATAGACATTGTGGTTTATGAAGAAAGTTTGGATGTATAATTTGTTTCCGTACGGAGTCGGAGCGGGTCGTTTATAAAATACCTAAAAAATATAAACGTGTTAATTGAATAATTTATTTTGTTTTTCTATTAAAATATTCAGTCAAATGGCCGTGTTGCGAACAAACACGTAACAATTATTTATTTAAACGGTGTTTCAGCGTAACGCTACTGAATATGTTATTTAAAACTAAGTGGTTAACCAGGATTTAGGTCACTCTCATAAAATAATTTATATGGATACGATAAAATACTAGTTATGGTTCGCGGCTCCGCTCGCGTGAAATTAGTACTTCCCACATTTATAAATAGCCTATGTGTTAATCCAGGATATAAGCTATCCCGATACCAAATTTCGTCCAAATTCGTTTAGACGTATACCTAGTAGTTAATTAAGTAAAAGTTTTTCTTTTATTAAATGAAAATGTGAAATGTGAAAAAAATAAATGTGAAATGAAATGAATGTGAAAAAAATTTGAAAAATGTGAAAACCCGCACGAGTAATTCCTAGTGTGAGGCAAACACTAGGAATTACTCATGGGTGCTTTCACAAACACGTAAACTCACTTATATTACATTATTTTTTTTTTTATTAATATCAGGATTTAGAAGGAAAAGTATTACGGCTAAGTTAGCTCTGTTAGTTTAAGAGTAATTGTCGCCCAACTTATAAAATGTACCTTCTTGAAAAATTTCTTACAAAATACATAATCCTTATACTTAGACACTTAGATGAAGTTGTTACTTCTTTAAAACGAATAGTAAACGTTAAAAAAAAAAACTTTTTTACACTTATAAAAGACACCCAGACCCGGAACAACTATCTTTAGGTCGAACCCGCGACACGTTTCTCATAGGTATTTTAATAATAAATATCTAATAATGAATATAATAGTAACTTTGTGATTAAAGTGTATGAGTTAGTACCACGTGTAACTAACTGCTGGGTTAAAGATCAACGTCTGTGAACATTTTGCTTGGTAATTATATAAGGGCAGGAACACACATGCCATGGATACAGGTAAGCGGCGGCGGTCACGAACAATTTTTGGCCAAAGAAAATGTTTGGTTAAAGAAAAGCATGTCCACTATGCTGAGTAAAAACTAACAAATATGCATAGTTAATGGATTTCTCCTGGGCTGTGGTGGTTCTGTGGTAACGGCCGCGACTTACAAGTTGAAGTTCGTGGGTTCGAACTCCGGCAAGCGTTATTTGTGTAAATTATTTCATCACAATTGTTCTCAAAACGGTGATGGGCGCCGTCCAGAAGCCAGGGGGCCAGCGGTTTCTTACCATTTTTGAAGGGGGTTCTCCTAACTTTCTTTTAGAAGTGAATTGTCTGTAAGCCACTACGGGTTTTATAAGAATCTTGGGACACTGGATAGGTGTGGCACTAGCTATACCTTCTGGTTTTATTTTCTAAGCTTATCAACCATAGCGTACATATTTACCTTACATCGGTAAAGACTATAAAACTTGAAAGCCAATATCATAAAACTAGCCAAAACAAACATTTTACTTCTACACACACATAGATGCACGTTTTTTAGGGTTCCGTAACCGAAGGGTCTAAACAGAGCCCTTTTGCTGTCACTCAGGTGTCCGTCTGTCTGTCTGTCCGCCGTCTTTCATATTGGTGACAATTCTCTTGTTCAATAACTAAACTAAAATTAGAGAATCGCTATCTTTTACTAGAAGGCAGTGCGAGAAAAGGACGGCTATGGCTATGATCTAAGTTAGAGATGTCAAACTAGTTGACGCCTTGCACTTCCCCGCGTTTTTAATCGACGTGTTTTTACGTGTACCCTCAATTTGTATGGAAGTATAAGTTCAACTAAATTTGACAACTCAACGCCCGTCTCTTTCTTCCTAAATTAAGTTTAGTTTGTGAGAACAGAATCGGCACCATTGACATATGAACATGAAATTTGGTGATAATGTTAATTATTACGTTTATTTTACAAACAAATACCAATTTATTGACAAATCAGATTTTTTTATTTAATAATTCCGGACGCACTTGTCCAGTTTTAGTTTTACAACTTAAACAGACGTTGAGCAGTGTTTGTTAAATATTATGAGTGTAATGTGCATAACACAGTGAGTTTATTTTTATCTTGGTTACGGAAAACAGAGGTTTTACATCGGCATTATTCATGACGGATACAGAGCACGGAATGCCGCAGCGACTAAACACGCCTTTTCGTGTACAGGGTGTAACTGAGATGCGTGGTCATATTTTATATACTGGTTCTGCCCATAAAAATAAACAACTTTCTTCAAAGAAAAAGAAAAATTGACCTTACACACAAATTTTGATCAGCTGGTGATGAACTTATCTTATCTTATCTACGTAAAGTTCTTTTTATTTTTGGGTTTTATAGAACCTATAACTTCCTTGAAGATACTATACATACTTATTAGGCTCATATTAACGTTGGTTATTAGATTTTTTTATCTAGCACTAAAGTGGCAGTGGGCAGGGCACATTGCTTGATCCGAGGATACCGCACGATCTCTCGTGAGGCGGTGAGTCTCCTTGCCGGAGTGTCGCCATGGGTTCTGGAGGCAAAGGTCCTCGCGCACCTATATGAATGGCGCAAGAAGGCGAAACTCCGCTCCCGCGACACCTCGCAGCTCGGCGGACAGAGCTCCGGCAGGATCTCATGGCGATATGGAGAGAGTGACTGTCGCAACCCAGCGCTGGGCATGCAACCATTGCGGCGGTAGTGCCCCTCTTTGACGGGCACTACCGCCGCAATGTCTCGCCTTCCGCCTGACGCAGGTCCTCACCGGACGCAGAAGTTTCGGGAGATTCCTGTGTAGGATAAGGCGGAGGGAAACGCCCGGGTGTTCCCACTGTGAGGATCGCCCAGAGGACACGGTGGAGTACACGGTGGAGATCTGCCCCGCTTGGGCGGAGCCTCGCCGTGTACTCGTGGAGGCGATCGGCGGCAGCGACCTCTCGCGCCCGGCCCTGGTCCAGGTCATAGTACGGGGCATGAGGGAATGGGGAGCAGTCTCCTTCTTCTGCGAAGCAGTAATGCTCGCGAAGGAGGAGGCGGAACGGGTGAGGGAGAGGCAACAACAATAGACTCGCCCTCACGCCCTCAGCAGCAGCCGCCGCAGGAAACGCCCTGGGCGGAGGACGTCGCGAGACGATCTCCGGCCACCGTAGACCCGGGCCTGTGAACGGCGAGTAGTGGGTAACTCACCGTCCGATCAGCAGCAGGCCCGAGAGTCGACGGCGCGTAGTGTTCCACGCGCGCCTCAAAGAGTTGTCAGCAAAACATGACGGGGCCCATCATGGCCGATGCCTGCCCAGGGGTTGAGGATAAATTCGAAAGAGTTACACCGCCCCTGGGCATCCAGGGCAGGGAAGGAACAGGGGTGGGTTTTAGTCAGTAAGAGTCTGACACGCTCTCCCGCTCCACCCTAGACCGGGAGATGTCATTGGATAATTTACCACCCCACAAAAAAAAAAGAGCACATTGCTTGCAGAGCAGATGATCAATGGGGCCGAAAGGTTCTGGAGTGGCGACTGCATACCGGACGACGCAGCGTTAGAAAGCCTCCCACAAGGTAGACCGATGACTTGGTGAGGGTCACGGGAATACGATGGATGCGAGACGGACAGGATCGGCCGCTGTCGCGACACTGGGAGGAAGTCTCAGTCCAGTAGAGGACGTCTCGATAATGATGAGCCATAATTGGAATCATTACGGGCCGTCAATTTCTATGAGTGACTCTTATTAAGGCGCAGTTATATGCCAACGGCCTTGAGTGGTTAGCTTGCGTGTTCTGTGCTGAGCTCACGCAACGCGTCGTACGTCCACTAAGTAATAGGACTCGCCCATCAAGGAGTGCTGTCCGAAATTAGACGCATTATTAATTTATTTTACATAAAACATTACGTATTATTCTAAAACACGTAGGTATACTAAAAGATAAATAATTAAATTACCTCTAAATGGTGAAGGTTTCATAGAAATAAGCTTAATAGTTTTTGCGTGATTCTCAATATATTGTCCGCATTAGACATAACTTTACAAATTGATTACACTATGTTACGAGTATATAAATATAATTTCAAATATTCACATACCAAATTACGAAAAATTTTTTGAAAAGTAACATAATATTATATTTTTTTCAAAGAAATAAACCTAGTCGTTAAGACGTGATGTTAAATTTAAAATCATTAGAAGTTGCATATATGCGCCTTAACACGCTTGACGTGTGTGAATAGTTTTGACAATGCCATCTCTAGCAGTAGCCGCAGACATCTCCGAGTTCTAAGATTAGGGCATTATTATTCGTCAGCCCTCGTTAGCTCGCCTGAACTAACCTTTACATTTTAATGTCGTCGATAAAATTAGGGAAATTTCGTTTGCGTCGTTTCACTTAATGACATCATTTTCGTCTTTATTTATGTGTATGTAAATATTTTTGTAGGTAATAGTTGTTTTTCTATGCAAATTCATCGACAATTACAAAAGTCGGCAATTAACTTGGCTGATATCTTAGTGTCTCGGATATCACGTGAAGTCGTTGGTCCAGCGCCTGACCTCTCCCCTGTCGTGACGGATTCCCATCGGACTTTGGGAGTAAAGGAACAGAGAGTTCACCTGTGTCTGCGCACACGCTTGTACACTATAATATCTCCTGCGTACTTGGCTATTCTCTGTTGAGATTGGACACCGCGGTCGGAATTCGGTCGTGAGGATTATTTTTTGGATATTTAAGTTACTTTTTGGCAGTAGGCCCGGTCATGTATTTGCTGACTTCTCGGGCCTGATCCTGGTCGGACGGAGAGCTACCCACTATTCGCCGTACGCAGGCTCGCGTTTACGGTGGCCGACGATCGTCTCGCGACGCCCTACGCCCAGGGCGTCTCCTGAGGCGGCTGCTGCTGGGGGTGTGAGGGTGCTATGGTCTACCAGAGATTCACATGTCATCTAAATTCATTTTGCCTTTGAGTTTTTAGCAAAACGGTGAAGGAGAATATCCTAAGGAATCATTTATCGGTAACCTTGACCATGTGATTTAATTCTAAATATACTTGCATGACCTTTGTGTAACCTTCCTTTAATTTTGGGTTTTTCGAGATGAATTTCAAAAAACCCTTTCTTAGTGGATACCTACTCTTTACAAAGAACACACCCTCCAAATTTCATGTCTCTAGGACCAGCGGTTTAGGTTGTGCGTTGATATATATATCAGTCAATCAGTCAGGAATTTTTAATTTTTAATATACGGATTGGCCAATTATAACATCTAAATATTCTTACACAAGTATTATTTTATATTCAAAGCAACATAAAATTATCAAGTCAAAGTCTTGAAATTATTATTTAAGTACCACTTAGCAGTATGCAGCTCAAAGTTATAAACAACAGTAATATTGTTCGGAACTTTCAGTCAAGTAGTTAAACTGTAGCAGTTGTATTAAAATTGAATTATAATTTCTGTAGTCCATCTTTATCCTGGTTTTAAGGACTTGCTATCTTAGCTCGTTGATATTTATTTGTTGTACGAAGTAATTAGTTTTAAGATAATATTTAAAGGCGAGATATTGGTAAAGACCGTTACAGCGACTTACGGAAAATATGAGAAAAAGTAGTTCAATGTTGTTGTGGATTAAGTATTTGAAGGAATTAATACACTTTTGTGTTTTAGATCGTACATATGCAGTTAAATAGTGCAGAAGTGTGGTGCATTAAAATTCTCGAATGTAGGAAGATCGAAATCAATCTATAGGTTAAGGTCAAGAGTTTCTTTACGAGAAATTTTCAAAGAGATTGGAATTCTCACGGTGGCATCTCAATTCATTTTTGCAAACATATTATACATTAGACAAAATATACATTTGTACAAAAAGACCAGTGATATCCACAATTTTAACACCAGAAATAAGTATAAACTTCATGTTCCTTCCCACCGTGTTCGTAGGGTTCATGGTTCGTTTGAGGGTCTCGGTATCGAATTTTACAATAAGCTACCCCGTTCTTTTCTTGACTTGCCTTTTAATGCATTTAAAACTAAAATTAAATCTAGTCTCTGTTCGAAAGCATACTATTCCATCAACGACTACTTAGAAGATAATAATAGTTGGTCGCTGTGTTGAACGCAAGACAATGTTACACTTGATGTTCTTTCTCCATATTTAGCTTATGGTTATAACAGATTATATGAGTTCATATAATAATTGTCTACCAAATTTAGTGTGATGGCCCTAGTTCATCACTTGTGGCTTCGAATCACAGCCCTTTGATAGTTTCAATCTTTGTTCTTGTAAGCAGGCACACCAGTTATGTATGGAGGCTTCTTTAATTTGGTTTAGTGTTTATGCTTGAGTTGGTTTTTAATGGCATGATTGAGTGTGCTAGCTGGCAAGTGGCGGCTTATTTTATTTAATTTTATGATTATATTTTAGACGGCATATATTTATTTTTCTGTTTTACATAATGTTAAGATTGTTGCTTAGAATTATATAGATTCAAGTTCTTAAAACTTAACAGACAGATGTGTTGCTGGGGAGTTTGTTGGCCACTTCTTCTTCACAGCTAAAACACTAGGAAGTGGTGACGGGCGGGCGTTTTTTGGGGGACTGTCTTTATGTAGAACTTTGACGTTCAAAAAGTGCTGGTTCTCAGCCTAGTTTGAATAAATGACTTTTGATTTTGATTTTGATACTTTGGAAATGTGGTGCGGTGACTTTTTCGAATATAATATTCGTCAAACATAATGGCGTGTGGGAATACCACCAACTTCCAAACTGACAAAAAAGTAGGTACCATATACCCCTACATATTCACACAGCTCCCGCACAGTTATAAAAATCAATAAATGGCCTAAATTATTGTCGACTTGACTGCACCTACGCGCAGTTGCACTCGCAGCTAACTTCACACACGCCATTAAGTTTGACGAATACTGTACCATAGACTACCATGAAAACGAACGTGTGCATACTGAAGGAACTCCAAATCACCAAGCGACTATCTCTACTATGCCAAAAGCGTTCCCTCAGCTTTTTTCAAGATATTATGCGCTGACCTAGGCATAATCTGGAAAAGCCCATATTACTGGGCCAGGTCGAAGGAAAACGCGCTCAAGGTCGAGCACCGGCAAGATGGTCTGATGAAACAAAGAACGCTGTAAGTTGCAGGCAGCATATACTAAGCGGTCCTTATTGCAGAAGATCGCAAACTTGAAGACGCGTCGTAAGTATGTGGTCGCGCTCCTGAACAGTGAAGGAACGACGAAGTAGACGAACATTAATATAATAGTAAACCACAAACGCGAAACCACAGACACATACAGAAACACACGAGTAAGTAATTACGAGTATGTAACCGAAGAATAACAAAACAATATTATTGCCGACTGTTATTGTTTGTCTTACTAACCAGCAGACTAGCTTTATTTTTGTTAAGGATTTGTGTAACTAGCTGTAAATCTAGCACTAACAGTCATATTGCGTAATATCTTCTGCTCACGGCTTCTCCTGTGTGTATGTTGTTTTAGTACGTATACCAAAATAACAAATTACTGAGTTATGATGTACCCTATGTCTTAATTCAGGCAAGGTGAAAGTGTGCCAAGTTTCATTAAAATCCGATTAATGGTTTAAACGTGAAAATGTAACAGACAGACCGACATACTGCTGTTTTTATAATATTAGTATGGCGGCATAGATCTACGGTCTTCGAAAATCACTGTCATGTTATTTCATCGCTAGACTGGTTTTGGAAAGTTGCCAGTATTAGTTTTTATCCGCTTTACACCCGGTGCTGTGACGAGCTGCTATTTTGCGGATTAAAAAACAAAAGGTGTCGCGAGACACCCGGCGACGAAGTTTCGGTAGGTATATTATATATTAAATTACAGGCGCGATTAAATAAATTAGAGCGACAAACTTTTTTTTTAAATGTCAAACGAACGAGAATATCATCCAACAGTCTATCAAGACCGTTTCAATCCACACTGGCCACTTGTGAAAACTGCACTCAAAATTTCAAACATCGAATATACACTGAAAAGTGGTGGGCCGAGCTCTCATTCGCCAGGTGTCCGGAATGCAACGTGCAACACGGAACTTTTTTCAAAAAATAACGAACCTGACTTGATTAAAGGATGGCTACCACACTGTAGCCATCCTTGTAATGTACAGAGCTCAAAAATGTGACAACTATTTTTCATAGTTTTATTAAATAACTAACTTCTGCCAGCGGCTTCTCCCGAGTGGTATTAGTACTTCCCCCCATTATAAATTATGTGCCTATGTGTTATTCTGATGTATAAGTAATATTACATCAAAAGAGAGAGTAAAGTTTCATCAAAATCCGTTTAGTAGTTTCTGTGTGAACGAGTAACAAACATACATCCTCACAAGGATATCATTGACATACACAACATAGTGCACTGGATTGGGCTGAGCACGCGTTCTTCAGGTTACAAAAATTGGTTCATTGGTTCCTAATCTTCGGAAGCAGTCATGTGCTTTTTACGCAACTGCCCAGAAGAAAGGTAATGTTTTTCGATAGTTTGTATGTAAGTACATAGGTATGTATGTCTATTTCTTTGGCACAACCTGTAGCCTCAACTCCTCAAGTCACTATGTCTTTTTTGAAGTGAAAACTTCTTTAGGCACGTTGGGCAGTTTTGAGATGGGAAAAACAATTAAACTCGCGCGCCACCGACACCGCTACACGATTCACTACGAGAGTGCTACGATGTGTAGCGTCGTAGCACTTATAGCGGATCGCGAGGCGCGTTGGGCATTTTTCTTCAAGTTTTCACTTCTGTCGGCGCTCTCAGAGTACCAGTGTTATATTTTTTTGGAAGGTGGGAAATCATCCAATAACTTCTCCCGCTCTGGGTGGAGCGGGAGGGCGGGAGGGGGAAAGTCTAACAGACTTTTACTGACTAAAACACACCCTTGTTCTTTCAGTTGCCTCTGTGCCAAAAGGGCCGCGGTAACTCTATTTAGAAATTATCCGCGTATGTATCCCACGTAGTAAGTATACTACTATTCTGAATAGCAAACCACGCGGAACACAATACGAATTTGTAGGGCTTCTATCTGTACTGTGAAATCCCAAACCCAACTCCACCTAATTAATAATATATTTATAGTCCTACGTCTTTTTTTTCGGATGAATGAATCCTAGCTTAGTTCGTAGCCTCAGGAATATTTTTACTTTTAACCTTTAGAAACTCATTCTATTCAAATTACTTCAACAAACTGTGGGACTCGTTATATATTATGTTACCTACATATTATTAGGTACCAGTACCTGTACCATATAAGAACAGCCTCTAAATACAAAAAGCGGTAAAGAAATTAGTTTAACTAATAACCGACTTCAAAAAAAGAGGAGGTTCCATGTTCGACTGTACGTATTTTTTTTTTGTATGTATGTACACCGATTTCTTTGTCAATTCATCATCTCATCATCTTCCTGCCCTTATCCCATGTTACTTGGGGTCAGCGCAACACGTTTTTTCTTCCATTCTATCCTGTCAGCCGTCACGTTATCACTCCCTTTTCTTTCATATCTCCTCACACAATCCATCCATCCTTTCTTTGGCCTCCCTCTCCCTCTCCATCCATCCACATTTATATTCATAACTCGTTTAGTTACATGTATTTCATCCCTCCTCTTTACATGACCATACCAAGATAAGCGGGTAATTATGGACCGATTTTCAAAGTTATTTTTATTTAAAAGATTATACTCTTGAGGTGTTTTCACATAAATTTTATTGAAATTGATCTTGCGCTTTTGAAAAAAATCAACAAAAACAAAGTAAACACAGATGATGTTTTGGTTTTTCTCCAATTATGTTCAAATGTTATTAATTCGGGCGTAAATTTAATATCTAGTTTTAGTTCTGAGGTACAACTTAAAAGTAAAAATAATAAAAACGTTCGAAAAATACAAGTGACTTACAAAAAAATACCTTTACTAAAAATTTAAAAATAACTTTTAATTTTGGAAGTCTTATGTCAAATAACGAAGAACCAAAATACAAACACCAAATTCCGAAATTAATGTTATTTTTGATTTTTTTGTGTTTTTTCTCATATTTATTTTTGTGACAACCCGAGGCAGATCAGGATGTGAACCTACATTTTTGCCACCGAGAGAAATACCCTAAAGGAACTGGTCTGGTGCTGGTCTTGTAGAAAGATATCATTGTCAGCAATAAGACCACTGTACCCATATAATTAGTTGCAATGTATATTGTCTTTGGTTGTTGGCGGACCCTGACATCAGGCAATAAACAAAAGACTTTCACTGGTTAAATAGGAGGCTTTTGGCTTCGTTGTATTTTTATATTATTTAGTCTAAAATTTGAGTAATGTGCGTTTTCTTTGTGCAGAATTAAAAAAAAATATTTCTAGTTCCTGCGAAACCCTGGACTCATTCGTCTTGTCTACACAAATGTAGCTTTGATTATGCTATGATAACCAAGCATAGCGTAATCAATCTATAATGTTAATACTATTGGACACAGGCCTCCTCTCTGTGAGAGGGTGTGAACCCAATGTGGGTTGGTAGATATCACAATTGTCTTCGAAGTTTTGCTTCTGTGACATACTGGTTTCCTCACGAAGTTTTCCTTCACCGTTTTGACAGCAGTGGTGATGAAATATTTAACACAAAGTAAAGCGCCTGCTTGGGTTCAAACCCACGACCTACAACTTGTAAGTCGCGGTCGTTATCACTGGGCCATCACTGTACTTATATAACAAGCAACATACTTTGTAACAAAATTAATAAAAAACTTAATATTTAATTTAAGCAAACATGATGCTAAGATCTCAGTGAAAAGATGGTTGTAAAAATTAGACTACCTAAATACTGAAAATCTTTTGTTTTCACAGACATATTAATTACATATACACACACATATTCACTACTTACATCCTTAATTAATAAATTAAAACAAGCACACAATGTTTTTAGGTTATAGATAACGAAATTGTCAGCTGAGTGCTATCTTCTGAGATACAGGCCTTGCCTAGTTCAGAAGATAGAGTCAACACCCGAAATAAACCTCTCTTTACCACCGCTAATGCTGTTGGATTATTATCATATAATGTGCATGATTTTAGTATACATACCTAGTATTAAGTACTTTTACTATGTAATCCTTGTTGCTATGCTGGTGAGAAATAAACTATTTTATTTATATTTTATTTTTTTTATCTTTCTGGCTGGGCCACCACTGCTCTCTCAGTGACTAGTGTGGTTACCTAATTATAATGTATTTTTATGAATTCTAGTTCATAGCTATGTTACATACGAAAAGGTATTTACAAAGCATAGGGGCAAGTACAGGCAAGTAACACGTTTTTCATAACTTTTGATATCACAACATAGTTTTTAAGTGTACGCATTTTCAAATAACACGATTTTTGTAGAGTACCATAATTTCTCTTCGATAACAGCCAGATGTTACCTTCTGTAACATTCCCAGAGGCCTGTTAATGTATTATACTTTACATGAGTTTACATACAAACGTGGATGATGACGTCATAATGTGTGACGTCACGATGACCACGCTCGTTAAACTATGGCCGGGTTATGTTTAACGGTTTAACTACATAGGTAGTTATATTTAAATCCATGGTGCAACATTGAAAGGAATTTGGTGCAACGTTTTATGATCGGAACTGTTTATGTCAGACTTTTATCTTATTTCAATATTCCAACGTCGACCATAATCATCGCTTACCATCAGGTAAGGTAACGCGAGCCTAAAAATGATATTTTTTTTTTTTAAATTCAACCAGTGTCCCCATAATTACTTTCAGACTTTGTAGGGGTGCTTCCAGATATTGGTGAAAAGGCATTTTTTTAACGCTGTAGGTATTGTGGCGATTGTAGACACAGCCTAAACTCAGCGGCTTTTAGCTGGCAGTTAAGAATGTTAGAGAGTCGTTAGAATAAATATAACAATGGATGGAGATGGTGTCAATTTTGTTTTATGTCTGATGAGAGTTTTGCCCTTGCAAGTGGGCACACATGTTATTCTTATTAAACTCAATATAGAGTTTATCACGCCCTCAGCTCTTTTCTTATCCACCCGTAGCCAGTTACCCTTTTATACACCGCGCTCTCGCGTTGCCAGCGAGTGAGACCTCTACCCTGAAGATATTACAGCGCCCCAGGATCCCTGCAGGCCGTACTGGTGCCTCGGGGTCCTACAGTATTAATTCTTTCTTTTTTACTATTGATAGGTTCACGCTTGTCCACTATCTGAGCTGATGAATAGCGATGATGTGGTCGATGTTGAAGACGCTTGCTTAGAAGTAACCTGTTCACTCTTGACTTAGAGACTCCCAGGTTGTAGCTATCAGGAAACACAGACCCAGGCAGGGAATTCCACACATACATCGTAAGGAATCTTGAAAAAACAAGACGATAATTTGGAACATGGGTCACGAATATTCAAGCATACCGGGACTGAGATACCACACATAAGCTAAATGCGCTATTTGAGTGCCGTGATGTGGAGAAGCCTATGGGCAATAAGGAAAGTAACTGCAGAGTGTCATTCCTTTTAGGAGGAATGCTCGAACACACGGAAACTCTTTTAACACAAGTGCACAAGTCCCACTGTAACATTTTGTTAGTCTTATCTTCCTAAAAATACACAGCAAAAAAAATCTAAGGTTTCTAAAGGAAAACATTCACGGTTGGCACCGGGGTGTAACAAAGTACTTACGTCTGGTACCCCCGATAAGAAGTCACGACGACTCTTAGTTCTTATGTACCGCCAGTACCGGCGACCTTACTCTTTGCATATGTAATGTTTTTACAAGGTTAACTGGGGGTAAAGGTGACACTGCTCAGGTTAAATACGTCATCATGAGAGTTTTTGTTTGAATAAATAAGTTGAAATAATTAAAGAGTTGTGACGGTAAACGGTCATTTACCTTCTCGGTAAGAAATAACGAGTACCTGTTCTCTTGACCATATCTTAATTTATTTGGGGTTGGCGTACTTCCATAGAAAACAAAGGCTACTTGTATGTGTGTTTTCTATGGAAGAAAAAATAAGTCCTTTTTTAAAATTTCTAATTTATATCTCTCGGGAGCGTCGTGTACTGGAGGTAGAGAAGAGGATATCGCTTCACGGATCAACAAAGCCCAAGCTACGAGTATATTCTTCGCGCAGTTGGACCTGTTTGGCAATCACAGAAACTCACCCGATGGATTAAACTCTAGCTCTTTGGGTCCAATGGCAAACACGTGCTGTTTTAGGGGTGCGAAACGTGGAAGGTTACAAGGGATATCTCACGGCAACTTCAAGTCTTCGTCAACTGCTGTCTTTCTAGCATCCTCTGAATACACTGGCCCGTAACCATCCCTAACGTACTCGTAGTTTTTGGGCACTAACACTAGAGACCGATCGACCGCCAGATCAACTATTGTAAGTAGAGATGAATTAGCCACACGCTCCGAAGGGATCCCGATCACATACCCAAACAAGGGTTGGATTGGAATCCAAGTAAAAAAAAAAAGCGCCCAACAGATGTGAAACATCTATTTTAATGTTAGAATTAAAAATTGTTGTTAGTTGTTGTTGTTGGTTGTTCTGGTTTTGTGGTTGTTGTTGTTGTTGTTTGTTGTTGTTTTAGTTGTGTGTTGTTACTTTATTTTGCACAGATATTTCTAGGGAGAAGGGAGTCGAGAGCGGCGGCGTAGTGGGGGCATTGTGGCACGACAGCGTCATGCCGTTTTCCGTCACGGCATTCAAGTCGATTTTATTGCCAAGCCGCGCCAATAGATGTTTCACATCAAAAGCGTGGCCGTCCCCGTCAAACCAAGCGACGATCATCGAAAGACGTGGGGCGAGGTGAAGAGTGAAGCTCAACCCAATCGCAATGAAGGACTAATGTGGACGCCCTCTGTCCCATATAAGGGATACACGACATTAACAAGATTTTTTAATCTTTAATTTTTTATCATCAGATTAAAGAGTACGAGTTTACTCACCTGGTAGAGACTAAGCCAGCCAGTTAGATGAGCCAACGACATTAAAAAGTGGAAGAGACAGACTGGATGTGGACTGTGTTGATTGATTGGAAGATTAGGCCAGAAAGTCAAATAAAGCATAGATTCAAGACTTTGGCCTTTAGCATTAGCGGCCAGCTTCTTTCTCGAACTTCGCAGCATAATGATAGAGCAGTTATTAGAAGACAATAATAATGGTTTTTCACAACATACTACCAAGAATTTATTGTGCGTCACTATACAAAAACATCATACAACATCGACATTACTCAATGATTTTCAAAACTACACATCTTTTTTGTTTTTCTGTAGATTTTTCGTCGTACTTGATGATTATTTTACGACGTCACCTGCATGATTATCGAAAATATTCCACGGAAACAAAAATTCTTGTACTATCTAGTACCTAATATAGATTAAAGTATCCCAGGCATGGCCTAAGAGTATTAGTTCTAATTTGTAACCACATGATTAATAAACAATAATTAGCATGTTCTTAAATTAACATATTCTACCCGAAAGAAGGATAGTGTAAGGTAAGTTTTTTCCTATATACAGTTAAACAAGACTACTTACTACCCTAGATATTTCTTTTTAAATATCTTTTGTTATTACTGTCTTTATCCACGTTTAAGCTACGATCCTTGCGTACTCTTTCTGCTTCGTTGACGTTCATACATCATACATAATACATACATACATACATAACATATTTACCGAATGTAATTGGCGTTTTGGTCTTTATCCGTTTTATGTGAAAGCAAAATAAATGAAATAAGATCCTTTCGGAATACATCGCAAGCACAAATGTTTAGTTTTTAACCGACTTTCGAAAAAAAACATACATACAGTCGAACATAGAACCTCCTCCGTTCTATGTTCGACTGTATGTATGTTTTCGTTTTTTTTTTTATGTATGTCCGCCGATTTCTCCGTCAGTTAAGGACCAATTTTCAAAATTCTTATTTTATCCGAAAGCATATACTCCCGAGGTGGTCCCATATAAATTTTATCGAAATAGCTTCAGTGCTTTTTATATATAAAAAAACTGAACAAAAACAAAAAAAACGTATAGGGAGATGACGTTTCGGTTTTCTCCAATTACGAGTATGTTTAAATTCCACGTTTCATGTTACTGGGGTTTTTAGTTCTGGGGTATAACAACTAAAAAGTGAAAAATAAAACTTTAATTTCGGAAGTCAGTGTCTGTATTTTATTTCTTTGTTGACACCGACTTCCGAAATTAAAGTTATTTTTTAGTTTTTAGTGTTGGTATATTTTTTTTTGATTTCGGTTGTTTTTTTTTGTATAAAAGTTTTTATTTGTACAAAGTCGCACAGCTAATTTATATGTTATCTTCAGTTTAGAATCCGCTTATGAATATTTAAATTTTCATTATAACAAAATGTTTTCAGTCTTTGAAGTGGGATTGATTCACATATATCTAAAATTACAAACTTATATCTTTAAAATATTAGTAGGAAGTAGAAAGTCAGCTGTTCTTTCATAAACCTGTATTCTTCCATTAATTCCAAACGTAATTATTATATTACGAAGGCCATGTGTCAATAACCCAAGCCGTAATCAACACAATCATGGCAATAAGGGCTTTCGATCGATGGTGATGTGAAACAAATTACTGTTCGCGCCAAATTGTCGCCTTGTAAGGTAGCGGACACTACGACAGGCGGCAACGATTATCGACATGATGGTTTCGTTTACAATTTTGTTGGTTTTTTTCGAGCTACTTTGAGAAGTAAGAAATTTGTGCTAAGGGATTGGTTTAAATAATTGTTAATAGGGATTTGAGATTAGAGAAAAAAAAGGCTGAGAATTATCACTCTTTGAAAGTAAAAATTACATAAGACGGGCCCTTAAAACGTGGTCACTACCTAGTGTTTTTGTCATTAAGTTAAAAGAACTGGAATTTATACGCCAGTATGCACCAAGAATTATTAAAAAGATAATCCTAGGTTTCATTTTAATGAGCAACTGTAAAATGCGCCCATTATTATCTTTTTAATTACTCAATTAAAGCTTTAAATGTCAGCACAATAAGTAATAAGAAGCTTAACAATTTCTTGGTATTGTAAACGCTGGAAAATTAATAAATTGTTACCACTTCTTGCGCAGTAATTTCTGGCAAATAACGTTCCGTTCTTTAAATAATCTAAATTGTATTAAAAAGAGGTAAATTTTTGTATGTTTATACAAGGTAATCTCTGATAAAATATAATAAACCGATTCCTGAAAATCTTTGCATTGATAGAAACCGACGCAATAAAGTACCCAATAATAATTATTTATCATTTATTCATCAGATAGTATAAGTATTAGTATAGAGTACCCATTTGGTTAGTAGCAATATTCTAACCCAACAATCCTACGACTATTATATTGAACAGTTTCGATCTATCCGTCTGCCCATCCGAAGCATAGCTCAGAGACTGTCAGTACTAGAAAGAGCTTTTTTGGGTATGGGAAATCATCTTATAACTTCTCTCGCTCTGGGTGGAGCGGAAGGGCGTGTCAGACTTTTACTGAGTAAAAACCATCCCTGTTCCTTTCTTGCCTGAGTGCCCAGGAGCGTGGTAGCTCTGTTATGAATTTATCCGTGACCCCTTGGCATGCAGGTATCGGCCATGGTGGGTGGCTGACATATCGTTGAGGCGCGCGTGGAACACTACGTGCCGTCGACTCTCGGGCCTGGTGCTAATCGGATGGCGAGCTACCCATTACTCGTCGTCCGCAGGCCCGCGTCTACGGTGGCCGGAGATCGTCTCAACCCCCGACGCCCAGGGCGTCTCTTGCGGCGGCTGCGGATATGAACAATAGTACAGTGGGTATATTTTTTTTTCTCTTGCCTATCATACTGTGTGTGTGTGTGTGTATCGTTGGATAGAGATTTTATATATACAGATTTGACACCGGTACATGTAAAGTATCGGAAAAATGAAACCTTATTTTTTCGTTTTTAATTTAAAATATCATTATATTAATTGAGTTTATGATTTTACGAACAATAATGTCCGTAAAATCATAAGCTCAATTAATATGTTCCACTTCTAAGTCCTCATGTTATAACAGGCGACTATGGAACCCTGCAACGTGGGTGGGCCGACACGCATTTCCCCGGTTTTTTTAGCACTAATATGCTTACTATTTACCTGTTAGTGGTGTACTGTAAGGCGTAACGTACACCAGTTATCCAAAAAGTACAAGTATATAACTTACTCGACCAGTTTGAAAAAAAGGGAACAACATAATAATCGCAGTAAATTATAGTTATTTTCGTAACGGAATCTGTGTTTAATATAGTTTGTTTATGATGGATGTCCGTTCTTTGAAGTTTCGTCGTGTAGTCAAATTGGCTGTGAACTCATGCATGAAGGCCGCCGGAAAAAATAAAATGCGTTTTATGATTACGAAATGCGCACATTGCGCACTGTCTTGAGATTATTACAGATTTATTATTGCAATCGCTTTTATATTATGGAGCAATAACTACCTACACACTTACATTTGTAAACAACATGGAGAGAAAATGCTGCAAATACAAAGTGGTGCATCTAATGTCTAAAATTTCCACTGCTATTAGCTGTCGAAGAATGTTGAGTAGACTTGAATTTTGTGATTTAGTTAAAAGTCTAATTCTCAGGGTTTTTACCAGCTTTTATTTAACTTGCAATGTATGTATGTATGTAACTATGTTTGTTTGGGTGGAATCTTGCAACTCAAATTAAACTCACTTCCCGATGTCCGATTGGACTCATATTTGGTGTATATATGTATCTTTGATGATAATATAATGATATGATACCATGAACCTGGTCTGATGATGGAGACGGAAGATGGCCATAGGAACTTCTGAACTAAACAAGATCGAGTCTGGGCTCAATTGTTTCGCCTTAAGAAGAATTTTACGCCCAGACGATATCCAGAGTTTGATCATGAATCTGGAAGGTGGCCACGGCATCTCTGTGATAAAACAACATAACTACATCGAGTTTGGGCTGTATTTATTCGTCTTGAGGAGCATTTACACTTAGACGATATGCAGGGTCTGATGATGAAGCTGGAAGATGGCCACGGCATCTCTGTGATATAACAACATAACCCCACCAAATCATCAATACAACTCTTTCAGTTAGAATTGGTTCCAAATGTCATGATTTCATGAAATTCTTACATTTGGTATCAATTCTAACTGAGAAAATTGTATTGATGATTTTAATGATTCTAATTATATAAATACATACTTGCTACGCCCGCGAATCATATTTTGACCAAGATACCACCTGACACTGACCTGCAAATTGCAAAAAAACTTAAGAAAATTTGAATTTCGTGGGCTACCCTGGAGCTTTTACTATGGGGCCAACTTTGCATCGACCAAAAAAAAATCAGCTGTTCCATACAAATTGCCAATCTACCAAAATGTATGGAATAGTAGATTTTTTTTAGTCGAGTCATAATTTTTTGATGCTCAATGGTTTTCATACGCAATTGTATTATCAGTTTGTAATTATACAAACTAACCTATTAAGTTGTGTTATTTAGTTTATTGTAGTTATAGTCTGTTAAAACTAAATTGAATTTTTTCCATGAAAAAACATCACCTTGTATATTTTATTAGAAAATAACAAAATACATGCAGGTATGTACATAAATGACTTAAATACTATCTAGATATTAACTAACTATTTATGACCTGTCTAATATATGTATAAAAAAAACAGGTGGTTGGTCACCCAGGTGCCCAAGTACTTCTTCATAACGTTGACAGCAAACCTGGCAGCATTGCCACGTTGAACGCAAATGTTCATTCATTGGGCGAAAAACGAGCCAGCACTCTGGTCACACAATGTTGAAAGTTGACACTGATTGACATCAGTCGGCGAGTATTACATTAGTTTAGATTATATTTGCTACAGAATTGGATGCTGCTTTAAGGCTAATTGTTGTTTAAGTACTTGCTACCTAACTCTTTGTGTGTTCAGAATTCACGCCTCGAAAGCCGAAATGCACATTAGTTAAGGTGGAAGCGCCAGGGTAGCCTGCGAAACTCAAATTTTCTTGCGTTTTTTGCATTTTGCAGGTCAGTGTCAGGTTGTATGTTGGTCATAAAAAATTTTCGCTGCAGTAGCAAGTACGTATTTACAGAAATTTAATCGTTAAAATCGACTACATACAACCTTCTAAGTTCATACTGATGTATGGAATGACTACCACGTACTCCTGTATCGCGACGGCACGGTTGGCGCGGTGGATGAATGATCGGCTGCTGCGCTGCGTGTCGCGGGTTCGATTCCCGCACGGAACAAACATTTGTATGATCTACAGATAGTTGTTCCGGGTCTGGGTGTCTTTTGTATGTGAGTTTGTATGTTTATAAAAGCACTCACGATACAGGAGTAATTCCTAGTGTGGGGCAACGTTTTTTAAAAAAAACTATTTCATGAAATCGTGACATTTGAAATGAGTTCTAATTGAGAGAGTTGTACTGATGATTATAATTCTATAAAATACATACTTGCTACGGTCGCGAATCATATTTTGACCAAAATACAACCTGACACTGACCTGCAAATTGCAAAAAACGTGAGAATATTTTAATTTCGCGAGTTGCCCTGTACATTTCACCTTAAGTCATTCTATGTAAAATTAACATTCAAAATAATAACTTACTCCGGAAGCTCGCTGCTACTTGCCCCATTTAGTTATCATAACGAGCTTGAGCATTAACATTTCTGTTTTCAAGTATTAATTAACAAACAAGTGTACTTTGAGATAATGAAAATGTAAAACACAATACCGAGGTTTGGAACATTGCGCTCGGCTTGTCAAAAAATCCGGCCAAGTTCGTGTCGGACATCGCACATTTAGGGTTCCGTACCAAATGTACTTTTGACCATTTGTATGGCTTTGGGTCAACAAGATGCTTATACTGTGAAAATTTGAAGACTCTGGCTTCAACCGTTTGGCTGTGAAAGCTGTGTGACTGACGACGGACAGACAGACAGACGGGTGGACGGACAGACGGACGGACGGACACGTGAGTGACAGCAATAGGGCTCCGTTTGGACCCTTCGGCTACGGAAGCCTACAAATTACGTAGACTGGAAGCTCGAGATTCCACGCTACTTAGCAAGTAATTACTTTGATATAAAATTGATTTATTTAAATTAAGTTTCGTACACAAAGATGCATATTTTTTGTCACTCTAGCACTTTGTGAGCACAAGAATCAGTAATCACAAAAGTCTGTCTAAGAGTGGAATAATTATAATATTATAGTTTAAAAAACTAAAACACGCTTAAAGTAATGTCATTGTAAATTGCATATTTTCCTCAGCAAACTTTTTCATTTGATAACCATATCAATAAAAAATAACTACATAGTCCACTATCTCGCGAGTCCGCCATATTAGATTTCAATTGACGTCACTTAATCGTCGTCGATGAGGGTGATGAGAATATTGGCCCGAGATCGACTGGCCGGTTAGAATGTTAGACTTTTAAAGAGTGATGCCAAACCCCTGACAAACCCCTCACAGTATTATATATAAAGCTTGGTATTGTGTGTGTATGGTTTTGTAATCGAACGAAGAATCAGAAATGACATGCACACACGACACTGTAATATCAGAATATGCATTAACCGCTTCCGCGCCCGCTTCCGCGCCCGCTTCCACCTTCACCATGCTATCTACCTAATACCGCGGGTACAATCGGTAATGGATTCGCAAATAATGTGTTCGAACATGTCAATAACGCCATCGCGTGATTTGCTGTGATACAGAACATACAATATTAATGTGTTTATTTGCTAGAAATGGATGTCAATTTAGATCGATTATGGTGAGTGAGTTTTTTAGGAAGTAGGTAATGAAGCTCAGATGACCTTGCAAATATTAGAGAAGAAACTGTCAAGCCTTGAAAACAAATAAAGTAAGATTCCAGAGCAGCCAGACATTACTTGTTTTCTGATTAAAACAAATTGTGGGATTGAGTAGCGTTAGTATTTACTTTAAACTTACGCATTCGTGCTAGTTTGGGCTTTTTTGGCGCTAAAATTACATAATTCACTTTTTTTAAGGCCGTACTACCGGCTAAGTGGCGCTCTCATTGAATAGAAAATCGTAGCATAGCATACAAAATAAATATAAAAGAATCCAACGTCACGTTTGTTACAAAGAAAATAAAGTATTTTTACGTTATTAAAACAAGTCTGAGAATGTCAAACGTAACGTTGGATTCTTTAATATTTATTTTCTAGACTATGCTACGATTTTTTATTCAATGAGGTCGCCACTTGGACGGTAGTAGACCCTTCAGTTTGAGTGCTGATTTTCATGTCTGTTTTATGGAATATTGTTAATTAGTTCATAATTAAATCTTTTTTAAAGGACTGTTCATCTCTTTTTTTTGGGTTGGTAAATCATGCTATGACATATCCCGCTCTGGATGGAGCAGGAGGGTGTGTCAGACACTTACTGGTTAAAACTCATTCCTGTTCCTTCCCTGCCCTGAGTGGCCAGAGGCGCGGTAAAAAGGACTAAAGAACTGCTCGCCTGCGGTCCTTTTCACAAGGCCGAAATTTGATATTTAAAATATTATCTACATGTATTAAAAACTTTTTTACAAAAAAATAGAACCGACTTCCAAAAAAAGTGCAAAATAACTTTAATTTCGGAAGTCGGTGTTCCTGTTTTGTGTCTTTGTTTTTTGACACCGACTTCCGAAATTAAAGTTATTTTGCATTTTTTTTGGAAGTCGGTTCTATTTTTTTGTAAAAAAGTTTTTTATTTTTCACTTTTTAGTTGTGGCTCCCCATTAAACTGTGTTAACAATTCAAAGACATACGATAGCAGCAATCGCGGTTGATTTGCTGTCAATTTTTGAAGAGTTCCGTTGTCTGTCTCCGAAACCCATAATCAGATCTTTTTGAAATTTAAATGGGACCATTTCGGAATAAACCCCTTTCGAACAAAAAAAGAATTTTGCAAATCCGTCAATATATGACGGAGTTATGCCCGAACATACATAAAAAAAAAAAAAATACAAACATCCGAATTGATAACCTCCTCCTTTTTCGAAGTCGGTTAAAAATAAATAACATTGACCGTCGGGCCAAGCTCTCAAGTATGCGTACGGTGAAATAACATACCTGCTTAACACTACTCAATCCCACACATGTTGTTCGTCAGAAAAAAGCTGGCATCTCTGGGATCTTAAGGCGCAATTATACGACTTTTAATGGTTTTTAATTGAATATCACGTCTAAACGCCTAGTCTTATTTCTTTGAAAAAGAAAATGTCACTCTAGACAATTTCCGTCGTAATTTGATCTCAAAATATTTGAAATTATATGTTAATAACATAGTGTAATTAATTTGTAAAATTATGTGTAACGCAGATAAAAAATTGAGAATCATGCAAAAACTATAAAGCGTATTTTTATGAAACCTTCACCATTTTAAAGATCATTTAATTATTTGTAATTTAGTCTCAGTGTTTTAGTGTTTTATGTGTAATAAATTAATAATCCGTCTAATTTCGGACAGCGCTCCTTGATGGGCGAGTCCTATTACGCGTTACGTGAGCTCAGCGCAGAACACGCAAGCTAACCACTCAAGGTCATTGGCAGCTAATAGCGCCTTAAACTAAAATGATAATAAACAGTGGCGTACCACTACGCCCTAAATCCTTTCACGAATGTAGGCTACAGTTCCGGCAGTTTCATAGTGATGGGAACATAGTCGGCTGGTTAGTAGCAAACCATTGAAAATGGCTGTGGTACTCGCTCAAAGGTGGTTTAAGTTTAAGTTTGGACCCAGTCGTTTCACTATCGACATTTTCTGTCTCAAAAGGCTATACACGGCGATGCGCCACCGGTACATGATGGGTATCCGACCCATACGCACAAAACGTTTTGGGAACACTTTCATTGTTCATACAGCTAAGGAGTGGAATTTCCTGCCGGAGTTTGAGTTTCCTGATAGCTGGAACCTGTGGATCTTTAACTCAAGAGTAAATAGGTTACTTCTAGACAAGTATGCTCTAATATCAACTACATTATCTCGTATCAACAGGTGAAATAGTGATCAGACGCGAGTCTATGACTCAATGATCATTGTCATTGATTCTCTTGGCTCGTTTCTCAATTGACTCAAGGATAGGTATATGCAAGCGGTATGGACACAATCTTAACTCAAGTCCATTTAATTTTAAATTTAATGGAAGAATAGCTCGTACTTTTTTCTTATACAAAACTGTGAATGGAAAATAGAATTTAAAGCTTCATATTTGCGTAAGGTAAACTTTGTAAACATGACACATGAAAGGTTCAGCCAAATCTATTAAGTTTTTGAATAGATTCCAACAAATGTTTCATGGACATAACCTTTTTATGATTTTACAAACCTTCACAAAATCATTGTGTAGATGAATAGCACATATGACATGAGTATTTGAATTGTGCTTGGTGTACAAAGAAAGTTCTTGCAAGATTTTTTGGTAGGTATTATTATTTTAAACGTCATAAGTCACATAGTACTACCTACAACCACCCCTCAAATAAACCTTATTGTGTCCAATATTGAAGCATACCAGCACGCTGCAGGCTGCCTGTCGGTAAGTGTGTAAAAAAAAACATAATTGATTAATTATTTATTACTATTACAATTAATTTACATTATTTACTTGACTTTTGAGAGGAGCTCGTGGCTAAAGTTATAACAGCCGCACGGGTCGATCCATCAGGTTAAGCTACGCTTGCCGAGTTTGGTCCGTGGATGGGTGACCATCTTTACATACCGAGACTCCTCCGTGCCTCGGAAAGCACGTTAAGCCGTTGGTCCCGGCTGTCGATCGTGGATCTTTAACAGTCGTTACGGGTCGTCAGAAGCCCGAAAGTCTGACATCCAGTCTTACCAAGGGGTATCGTATTACTCAGTTACTGGGTTGTGGAGGTCAGATCAGGCAGTCGCTCCATGTAAAATACTGGTATTCAGCTACATCCGGCAAGACTGGAAGCCGATACCAAGATAGTTGGGAAAAGGCGTGGGCAGATGATGATTTACTTGACTTAGTATTGTATAGATTCAAACTTATTACCGCATGTACATATTTAATTTTTTATTAACTAAACACAGTTTACGGAAAATCAAGTAAAATTGTAAACTGTTTATTTTGAATAAAAAACTTTTTTACTTTCCACTCGCAGGTCTGCTGGAAGAAATTTCTTTTGAAATAAGCAGCACCTTTGTGCTCTTCTATCTGTATTTGTTCGTTTTTCTCTGTAAGTGTTTTTGTTTGTGCATAAATAAATAAATAAACAAACGACTGCCAAAAAAAATATACTAATTTTTTTTTTTATTTTTCACTTTTTAGTTGTTATACCTCAGAACTAAAAACCCCAATAACATGGAACGTGGAATTTAAACATAGTCGTCATTGGAGAACACCAAAACGTCATCTAAGCATACCTCTGCCCGGGGGTGGAGGATAAATCTGCCCGGGGGTGGAGGATAAATTCGAAAGAGTTACCTCGCCCCCGGGCACTCGAGGCAGGGAGGAACAGGGGTGGGTTTTAGTCAGTAAGAGTCTGACACACCCTTCCGCTCCACCCTAGAGCGGAAGAAGTCATTGGATGATTTCCCACCAGTAGTAATTTTATATCTTGTATTTATCTGTTTTAAACATATTTATTAATATAACTATGTAAAGTTCTGTAAAATGTCGATATTCGTGCAAGTTTTTCCTGTTCCGGAATATAAGACACTAAATGGCGCCAATTACGCAATCGTAGCATCCACACGTCTCTGTGTCTCGTTTGTGTGTATGCACTTTCTTATATTGCTGTGTATTTAAAGCGGAGTGCAAAGAACAAACATACGTAATTGCACTGATTGTCCTACGTTGAAATCACAGAGACAGACCGAGTCCTAATTAGATAGGTACTGTCGCAAATAAGCTGGAGCGCCTTTAAAATAATAAGTGTTAATTAGCTTATCACGCTTGTTAAGTAAATACTGAGGACTTGCTAATACAAATTATACAAACACTAACTTCTGCCAGCGGCTTCGTCTGCGTGGATTTAGTTCTTCCCCCGTTATAAATTATAGTCTATGTGCTCTTCCAGACTATAATCTATATCTGTGCCAAGTTTCATCTAAATCCGTTCAGAGGTTCTGGCGAGATTGAGTAACAAACATCAAAAATCCAAACTTTCGCATTTATAATATTCATCATCATCATTAGCCTTTCAATGTCCCCTGTGGCTGATGATGATCACAGAGAGGAGCCTCTGTGAGAGGGTGTGGGCCGTAATCCACCACGCGGGCCCAATGCGGATTGGTGGATGTCACTTGTAAACGAATTTTTGGTTCTACGACATGCCGGTTTCCTCAAGATGTTTTCCTACACCGTTTTGAGAGCAGTGGTGATGAAATAATTTACACAAAGTAAATCGCCTGCCTGGATTTGAACTCTCGACCTACAACTTGTAAGTCGCGGGTAATACAGCTGGGCCACCACTGCTCTAGTCGCGGCCAATACCTATACAATATTTATAATATTAGGACGGTTTTGTTTCTACGTTTTTTGACACCGATTTCCGAAATTAAAGTTCTTTTGCATTCTTTTTGTTTATTTTTTAGTAGTCGTCTCTATTTTCTGTATTTATTTATTTTGTTTTTAACTTTTTAGTTGTGGTTCCCCATTAAATTGTGTTAACAATACAAAGACAAACGATCGCAGTAATTGCGAGTCATTTGCTGTTAGTTTTTGAAGAGTTCCACTGCCTATCTTCAAAGACCTTCCAAACCAAACCATCAGATCCTAATGTAATACTAAAACCTTCCTTGAAAAATATGTATTTGAATAACGAAAACCCCATCCAAAGCAGGTCAACAGTTTTGAGAAAATCGCGGACAAACAAGCATACACACATACATATGAGTCGAATACAGAACCTCCTTTTTAGAAGTCGCTGTTAATGATAGCCATCGATACGAGTGGTTGAGCGAGCGATTGGCTGCTGCGATACGTGTTGCGACAAATTTTTGTATGACCAATCTCTATGCTACCAAAAGCTAGAATAGAACATTAGAAGTTTAATCAGCCTATAATGTTCCCACTGTTGGGACACAGGCTTCCTCTGTGGGAAAGGGTTCGGGCCGTAGTCCGTCACACGGGCCCAGTGCCGGTTGGTAAAATTAACATAACACAGGGCAATGCTAATCAATCCAAAAGGAGGATCCCAATTTGATAAGATCTTAAGTCGCTTTCACTATAGATGAGACCGGGAAAAATGTTTAAAGAACCAAGGGAACAGCGTGGGTTAAGTAATGGGCTATTACACGAATCTAGAACTGAATAAATAATAGCGATTCCATTCCACGTTAATCGTGGAAAGGTTACGTAAGCTAAAGAAGAATGTGTTGGGGCTTTAGATGGCTACTCGGAATCTTGATTTAATCTTACCTTCGTCTATGTAATAGATCCGATAAGTTAGAATTATTAGGCACCCACAGAGGTTTTTTTAGAAATTGTTGTCTATATACCTAAAATTGTTGTCTATAAAAATATTATTGCAATCTCTGTTGTAATTCGTCGTAAGAAAAAATGTTCCAGTGAACACTGTATCTGTTACGGGAGTGTTTCATCAGTATGTTTTCACCTAAATATTTCCATTCATCATCCTAATTTCAGTCGAAATACGTGCACTGCTGGACATAAGCCTCTCCCAAGTAGAGATGTTATGGATATGAAATTTCGGATCAAGATACAGATACGGATATAGAAATAATATTATACCGGTTTTAAATACGGTTACGGATATGAAATTATTATGATTATCCGCTAGTTTGTGATTGTTTCGGTTGTATTATATTTTTATAGAATTATAAAGTGGTGCCACCTTCTTTGCGTGAAAAGTTTTTACCGGTGGGAGGGGATCACATCAGCCTCGAGGGGACGATGAAGTACCTGGGACTCGTCTTCGACAGACGGTGGAACTTCGTCGAGCATTTCTGACGTTTGGCTCCCAGACTGGAGCAGGCTGGGGCTGCTTTGAAGCGGCTCCTGCCCAATCTAGGGGGCCCAAACGCCTCCTGCCGTAGGCTCTACGCGGGGGTCATGCGGTCCATGACCCTTTACGGAGCACCGGTGTGAGCGCTGGGCACACCACCATTGCAGCGGTAGTGCCCCTCTTTGAAGAGTGGCTGGAGAGGCGTCACGGCATCCTCACCCTCTGCCTGACGCAGGTCCTCACCGGACACGAAAGTTTTGGGAGGTTCCTGTGTAGGATAAGGCGGTGGGAAACGCCCGGGTGTTCCCACTGTGAGGATCGCCCAGAAGACATGGTGGAGCATACGGTTCACCCGCTTGGGTGGAGCCCCGCCGTGTCCTCGTAGAGGCGAGCGTTAGCAGTGACCTCTCGCGCCCGGCCCTGGTCCAGGCCTGGTACATAGCGAGAGGGAATGCGAAACAGGCTCCTGCTTCTGCGAAGCAGTAATGCTCACGAAGGAGGAGGCGGAACGGGTGAGGGAGGCTCAACAATTGAGTCACCCTCACGCCCTCAGCAGCAGCCGCTGGAGATGCCTGGGGCTTCCGGCGCCATGAGACTATCTTCAGCCACCGTAAACCCGGGCCTGCAGACGGCGAGTAATGGGTACATAAGTAATGGATAATTTCGTAACAGAGTTACCGCTCCCCTGGGCACTCAGGCAGGGAAGGAATAGGGGTGGATTTTAGTCAGTAAGAGTCTGACACGCCTTCCCGCTCCACCCAGAGTGGAAGATGTCATTGGATTATTTCCCACTCCACAAAAAAAAAATGTGATCTGATGTGTCGCGACAACGACCGGTCCTGTACATCTCGCATCCATCGTGGATTGCTGCGACCCTCACCAGATCATCGGTCCACCTTGTGGGAGGCCTACCAACGCTGCGTCTTTCGGTACGCAGTCACCACTCCTGAACGTTTTGGCCTCTTCGACCATCTGTTCTGCGAGCAATGTCCTGCCTACTGCTACTTCAGTTTGGCGATTCAAAATTTTTTACTAAAAGTAATTCTTTTGGTAACGAATTTACCTTAAACAAAATCATATACTCGTAAGAATCAAACCTATGTTTGCAAAAAAAGCGGTACGAAATTCGATAACCAAAAATAACTGGGAACATTATCGTTTAGAGGGCTCTTCCAATTATCCCTGGACCCTTATTGGTTAATGGTTACCAGCGCAAAAATGCGGAACGAAATGTTTTCCTCATCCTGAAATTCTAATTTGATACCCGGCTCAATTTAATCAAAAGTGTTATGAGGGTAGGATATTAATTTGTAAGATAGAGGTCTGCCTTGTTGGTTCAGTGGTTGTTAGCGTGAGGACCCAGGTTTGGATTCGCGAGTTATCAAAGTGCAAATTGATTTTTTCATTAAGGATTTTTTAGTTATAGTTCAGAGCCTGGAGTTGTGCTCGGTTTACGGAAACGTGTATTTTTAAAGTTGAGCATCAATTGTAAAATACTGTTTGTATGAATGTTATTTTAATGTTTTTTTTTATCTCTTATATTTCTCGGGACTCTGAGGTCCCGGACGTTTGAAAGGCGTACGAGGGGCCCAAGCTAGCGCGGAGGCCCGTTAAGACGCTTTTTAGAAAATGAGGCACCAACCGACGATTATTCCTATACGAGTGCACCCAAGGACTAACCGTCGTTGTGGTGTGAAACTATTGCAAGATAAGGAAAATAAAGATATTGCGCTATGGTTTTGGGAAGCTAAAGTGGACTAGTTACCAATAACTATGTAAAGACTCATTTTTCAGCCCCTGCCTGAAAAATGACATTAAAATACATCGATAAAAAAAGGCAGAGAGTCATTTGCACGCTCAATAAATGGGTCTCCAAAAACGGTCGCTAGCACGTTGTGTGACGTAGCAACAAGGAGGCAACATATTCTGAGGTGCAAAGGTATACTTTGGCTATCAGGATAGTCCTGAAAGTACAATCATGATCCCTACCAGCATCTTACTCGATTATACAACTTTCGCCCGAGCATTTTTTCACGATTGCTCTTTTTTTTTTCAAGTGACAAGCCCACCACTACTACTCCCAAACCACTGTAATTTTTGTAAGCCAGAATCAACAGTGGCGACCACCAGAAAAAACGTCGAGGCAATGAAACTCGACGAGACCCAGAGAAACGATTAAACTGTCTTGGGTCCCGCAACGAAATTGATAGATGATTCACGTTACACCGTGCCGCCACCGGGCCGTGCCCCGTCCGTGGCACGGCCGGGGCACGGTCAAAGATTGTTGCATACATTTTGTATGAAGTGATTCATGCTAGACCGGGCCGCGGCTGTGCCCCGGCCGGGGCACGGCCGAGGCACGGACGGGGCACGGCCAGGGCTCGGCCCGGTGGCGACACGGTGTAACATGAACGTGTGCACCGGGCTCGGACGTGCCACGGCCGTGCCCCGGCCGGGAAACAATTGCCGGTCAAACAATTGCACGGTCAAATATCTATAGTATACTTTTTGTATGAACTGATCCATACTTGGCCGTGCCCCGTACGTGCCCCGGCCGTGCCTCGGCCGTGCCCCGGACGTGCACCGGCCGGGGCTCGGTGGCGGCACGGTGACAGCCCGGTGTAGCATGAATGACTAGCAAGTGTAACGATGACTAGCAAGTGTGACTAGCAAGTGTATGAATGACTACGGTGTAACGTGAATCATCCTTAATCAGAAAAGACAACGGAGGAGTAAGAAAAACATAATTGCCACTTCCCTCCTAATCAAGCAGGAGACGGAACAACTAGACTAGGCACAAGGGGGGGGGGGGGGGGTTACAACTGGGTTAAGTCCAGTTGCCGAAAGATTGCTCTTGCGAATTTCCACTCAAGCTAACCATTAAAAGAAAGAGAGAGGTGGGAGCTCTAAGCCTCGTCAGTGCTTACTACGGCAGGCCAGCCAGAGATGAGGAACAAAAATTGTACCGGGAGGTCGATCGTCCGTGGATATTATTATTTTAATGGTGTATTCATCATCCCTATCATCAGCTTTTTAATGTTCCCATTGCTGGGGCACAGACCTCCTCTGTGAGTGGGTGTGGCCGTAATCCACCACGCGGGCACAATGCGGATTAGTGCATGTCACATGTCTTCGAAGTTTTGGTTCTAGGACATGCCGGTCTCTTCACGTTTTCCTTCACAGTTTTGAGAGCAGTGGTGATGAAATAATTTACAAAAAGTAAGGTGCCTGCCTGGGTTTGAACCTACAACTTATTGTTGTTTTTTTGTTTGTTTTCGACTATTTGCATGGCTGTGGGTTAACCAGATGCTTATACTGTGAAGACTGTAGCTCCAACCGTTTGCCTGTAAAACCTGTGTGACAAACGACGTACAGACGACGATGACAGCAATAGGGCTCCGTTTGGACCCCTCGGGTACGGAATTTTAAAAGTAACAACGTAAAAGTCTACTATTAGATGCAACTGGAAAAAATGTACTTTACTTTTCAGCTTGCCTCTTCAGGGGAATACAGAATTCAATGAGGCAAAGAAAGGCAAACGTGATATTTCGTTGTGTGGTCTTCAGTAAGTTGAATGTTTAAATAAATACCGTCTAAAGGTCGCTTTATATATAAATCCATAAGGGCAAGCTATCAAAATCAAATTAGGGAAGATTCCCAGGTACAGTACACATTTAATGAGATGTACCAAGCAATGACCGGAGAATAATGTCAAGTTAATCGAAGCCTCAAAGGTCAGCTTAATAAAATTGTAATTAGAGAGATTGAACGTGCTATGAAAGGAAGTCTGGAAGGGGCACTACTGACTAAAAAGTCGTGTGGAAATCGGTTGTCGTGGTATGGGCATGTGATGCGGAAGAATGAGAAAATGTCCTGAGGAAAGACTTGTTTATGGATGTGGATGGCTATAAGAGTAGAGAAAGGCCAAAGAAACGGTGGAGAGAGGACTGTGTGAAAGAGGATATGGGTAAAAAGGGGGTGACTACAGAGACTACGACTAATAGAGAAGTATAGAAGAAAAAGATATGTTGCGCCGACCCCCAATAAATTAGGATAAGGGCAGGAGAATGATGATGGATGTGCTTGTGCTAGATCATTCAGTTCCCTTCAAAATGGTTGAGCTGAATGGTGCTAGCGCATGAGTCATGTTCGTGAACGGGCGTCGTCAGTTGGGACTGGTCATCTCTCAGCTGCTATGGTTTATTTTAATTATTTGTTCTTTAAATAATTATTTTATTTATTCTGGACGCTTTTAACGTGCTTGTTTTTCTACATCGTTCTCACATATTTGTGATTTTTTTACATTAACGGTGTAATCATAATTTTGTATTTATTAATCCTATGCTACGATTTTTTATTCAATGAGGTCGCCACTTGGACGGTAGTAGACCCTTCAGTTTGAGTGCTGATTTTCATGTCTGTTTTATGGAATATTGTTAATTAGTTCATAATTAAATCTTTTTTAAAGGACTGTTCATCTCTTTTTTTTGGGTTGGTAAATCATGCTATGACATATCCCGCTCTGGATGGAGCAGGAGGGTGTGTCAGACACTTACTGGTTAAAACTCATTCCTGTTCCTTCCCTGCCCTGAGTGGCCAGAGGCGCGGTAAAAAGGACTAAAGAACTGCTCGCCTGCGGTCCTTTTCACAAGGCCGAAATTTGATATTTAAAATATTATCTACATGTATTAAAAACTTTTTTACAAAAAAATAGAACCGACTTCCAAAAAAAGTGCAAAATAACTTTAATTTCGGAAGTCGGTGTTCCTGTTTTGTGTCTTTGTTTTTTGACACCGACTTCCGAAATTAAAGTTATTTTGCATTTTTTTTGGAAGTCGGTTCTATTTTTTTGTAAAAAAGTTTTTTATTTTTCACTTTTTAGTTGTGGCTCCCCATTAAACTGTGTTAACAATTCAAAGACATACGATAGCAGCAATCGCGGTTGATTTGCTGTCAATTTTTGAAGAGTTCCGTTGTCTGTCTCCGAAACCCATAACCAGATCTTTTTGAAATTTAAATGGGACCATTTCGGAATAAACCCCTTTCGAACAAAAAAAGAATTTTGCAAATCCGTCAATATATGACGGAGTTATGCCCGAACATACATAAAAAAAAAAAATACAAACATCCGAATTGATAACCTCCTCCTTTTTCGAAGTCGGTTAAAAATAAATAACATTGACCGTCGGGCCAAGCTCTCAAGTATGCGTACGGTGAAATAACATACCTGCTTAACACTACTCAATCCCACACATGTTGTTCGTCAGAAAAAAGCTGGCATCTCTGGGATCTTAAGGCGCAATTATACGACTTTTAATGGTTTTTAATTGAATATCACGTCTAAACGCCTAGTCTTATTTCTTTGAAAAAGAAAATGTCACTCTAGACAATTTCCGTCGTAATTTGATCTCAAAATATTTGAAATTATATGTTAATAACATAGTGTAATTAATTTGTAAAATTATGTGTAACGCAGATAAAAAATTGAGAATCATGCAAAAACTATAAAGCGTATTTTTATGAAACCTTCACCATTTTAAAGATCATTTAATTATTTGTAATTTAGTCTCAGTGTTTTAGTGTTTTATGTGTAATAAATTAATAATCCGTCTAATTTCGGACAGCGCTCCTTGATGGGCGAGTCCTATTACGCGTTACGTGAGCTCAGCGCAGAACACGCAAGCTAACCACTCAAGGTCATTGGCAGCTAATAGCGCCTTAAACTAAAATGATAATAAACAGTGGCGTACCACTACGCCCTAAATCCTTTCACGAATGTAGGCTACAGTTCCGGCAGTTTCATAGTGATGGGAACATAGTCGGCTGGTTAGTAGCAAACCATTGAAAATGGCTGTGGTACTCGCTCAAAGGTGGTTTAAGTTTAAGTTTGGACCCAGTCGTTTCACTATCGACATTTTCTGTCTCAAAAGGCTATACACGGCGATGCGCCACCGGTACATGATGGGTATCCGACCCATACGCACAAAACGTTTTGGGAACACTTTCATTGTTCATACAGCTAAGGAGTGGAATTTCCTGCCGGAGTTTGAGTTTCCTGATAGCTGGAACCTGTGGATCTTTAACTCAAGAGTAAATAGGTTACTTCTAGACAAGTATGCTCTAATATCAACTACATTATCTCGTATCAACAGGTGAAATAGTGATCAGACGCGAGTCTATGACTCAATGATCATTGTCATTGATTCTCTTGGCTCGTTTCTCAATTGACTCAAGGATAGGTATATGCAAGCGGTATGGACACAATCTTAACTCAAGTCCATTTAATTTTAAATTTAATGGAAGAATAGCTCGTACTTTTTTCTTATACAAAACTGTGAATGGAAAATAGAATTTAAAGCTTCATATTTGCGTAAGGTAAACTTTGTAAACATGACACATGAAAGGTTCAGCCAAATCTATTAAGTTTTTGAATAGATTCCAACAAATGTTTCATGGACATAACCTTTTTATGATTTTACAAACCTTCACAAAATCATTGTGTAGATGAATAGCACATATGACATGAGTATTTGAATTGTGCTTGGTGTACAAAGAAAGTTCTTGCAAGATTTTTTGGTAGGTATTATTATTTTAAACGTCATAAGTCACATAGTACTACCTACAACCACCCCTCAAATAAACCTTATTGTGTCCAATATTGAAGCATACCAGCACGCTGCAGGCTGCCTGTCGGTAAGTGTGTAAAAAAAAACATAATTGATTAATTATTTATTACTATTACAATTAATTTACATTATTTACTTGACTTTTGAGAGGAGCTCGTGGCTAAAGTTATAACAGCCGCACGGGTCGATCCATCAGGTTAAGCTACGCTTGCCGAGTTTGGTCCGTGGATGGGTGACCATCTTTACATACCGAGACTCCTCCGTGCCTCGGAAAGCACGTTAAGCCGTTGGTCCCGGCTGTCGATCGTGGATCTTTAACAGTCGTTACGGGTCGTCAGAAGCCCGAAAGTCTGACATCCAGTCTTACCAAGGGGTATCGTATTACTCAGTTACTGGGTTGTGGAGGTCAGATAGGCAGTCGCTCCATGTAAAATACTGGTATTCAGCTACATCCGGCAAGACTGGAAGCCGATACCAAGATAGTTGGGAAAAGGCGTGGGCAGATGATGATTTACTTGACTTAGTATTGTATAGATTCAAACTTATTACCGCATGTACATATTTAATTTTTTATTAACTAAACACAGTTTACGGAAAATCAAGTAAAATTGTAAACTGTTTATTTTGAATAAAAAACTTTTTTACTTTCCACTCGCAGGTCTGCTGGAAGAAATTTCTTTTGAAATAAGCAGCACCTTTGTGCTCTTCTATCTGTATTTGTTCGTTTTTCTCTGTAAGTGTTTTTGTGTGTGCATAAATAAATAAATAAACAAACGACTGCCAAAAAAAATATACTAATTTTTTTTTTTTTTTTTCACTTTTTAGTTGTTATACCTCAGAACTAAAAACCCCAATAACATGGAACGTGGAATTTAAACATAGTCGTCATTGGAGAACACCAAAACGTCATCTAAGCATACCTACGATTTTTTCGTTTTTGTTTAGTTTTTCAAAAAGCGCTGAAGCAATTTCGATAAAATTTATATGGGACGCCCTCGGAAGTATATTCTATTGGATAAAAGAAGAATTTTGAAAATCGGTCTTCAATTGTCAGAGCAATGGGCGGACATACATAAAAAAAAAAAAAAACATACATACAGCCGAACATAGAACCCCCTCCTTTATCGAAGTCGGTTAAAAACTATGACACATTGTAAATTATAAAATTTGGATGAGGTTTATTCTATTTGGAAAGAATTCATAATATATTGAAAGTTTACACTCTCGCAAGATTTATTACAATCATTAAGTGACATAATTATATACTTAGTAATTTTATATCTTGTATTTATCTGTTTTAAACATATTTATTAATATAACTATGTAAAGTTCTGTAAAATGTCGATATTCGTGCAAGTTTTTCCTGTTCCGGAATATAAGACACTAAATGGCGCCAATTACGCAATCGTAGCATCCACACGTCTCTGTGTCTCGTTTGTGTGTATGCACTTTCTTATATTGCTGTGTATTTAAAGCGGAGTGCAAAGAACAAACATACGTAATTGCACTGATTGTCCTACGTTGAAATCACAGAGACAGACCGAGTCCTAATTAGATAGGTACTGTCGCAAATAAGCTGGAGCGCCTTTAAAATAATAAGTGTTAATTAGCTTATCACGCTTGTTAAGTAAATACTGAGGACTTGCTAATACAAATTATACAAACACTAACTTCTGCCAGCGGCTTCGTCTGCGTGGATTTAGTTCTTCCCCCGTTATAAATTATAGTCTATGTGCTCTTCCAGACTATAATCTATATCTGTGCCAAGTTTCATCTAAATCCGTTCAGAGGTTCTGGCGAGATTGAGTAACAAACATCAAAAATCCAAACTTTCGCATTTATAATATTCATCATCATCATTAGCCTTTCAATGTCCCCTGTGGCTGATGATGATCACAGAGAGGAGCCTCTGTGAGAGGGTGTGGGCCGTAATCCACCACGCGGGCCCAATGCGGATTGGTGGATGTCACTTGTAAACGAATTTTTGGTTCTACGACATGCCGGTTTCCTCAAGATGTTTTCCTACACCGTTTTGAGAGCAGTGGTGATGAAATAATTTACACAAAGTAAATCGCCTGCCTGGATTTGAACTCTCGACCTACAACTTGTAAGTCGCGGGTAATACAGCTGGGCCACCACTGCTCTAGTCGCGGCCAATACCTATACAATATTTGTAATATTAGGACGGTTTTGTTTCTACGTTTTTTGACACCGATTTCCGAAATTAAAGTTCTTTTGCATTCTTTTTGTTTATTTTTTAGTAGTCGGCTCTATTTTCTGTATTTTTTTTTTTATTTTTATCTTTTTAGTTGTGGTTCCCCATTAAATTGTGTTAACAATACAAAGACAAACGATCGCAGTAATTGCGAGTCATTTGCTGTTAGTTTTTGAAGAGTTCCACTGCCTATCTTCAAAGACCTTCCAAACCAAACCATCAGATCCTAATGTAATACTAAAACCTTCCTTGAAAAATATGCATTTGAATAACGAAAACCTCATCCAAAGCAGGTCAACAGTTTTTGAGAAAATCGCGGACAAACAAGCATACACACATACATATGAGTCGAATTCAGAACCTCCTTTTTAGAAGTCGCTATTAATGATAGCCATCGATACGAGTGGTTGAGCGAGCGATTGGCTGCTACGATACGTGTTGCGACAAGTTTTTGTATAACCAATCTCTATGCTACCAACAGCTAGAATAGAACATTAGAAGTTTAATCAGCCTATAATGTTCCCACTGTTGGGACACAGGCTTCCTCTGTGGGAAAGGGTTCGGGCCGTAGTCCGTCACACGGGCCCAGTGCCGGTTGGTAAAATTAACATAACACAGGGCAATGCTAATCAATCCAAAAGGAGGATCCCAATTTGATAAGATCTTAAGTCGCTTTCACTATAGATGAGACCGGGAAAAATGTTTAAAGAACCAAGGGAACAGCGTGGGTTAAGTAATGGGCTATTACACGAATCTAGAACTGAATAAATAATAGCGATTCCATTCCACGTTAATCGTGGAAAGGTTACGTAAGCTAAAGAAGAATGTGTTGGGGCTTTAGATGGCTACTCGGAATCTTGATTTAATCTTACCTTCGTCTATGTAATAGATCCGATAAGTTAGAATTATTAGGCACCCACAGAGGTTTTTTTAGAAATTGTTGTCTATATACCTAAAATTGTTGTCTATAAAAATATTATTGCAATCTCTGTTGTAATTCGTCGTAAGAAAAAATGTTCCAGTGAACACTGTATCTGTTACGGGAGTGTTTCATCAGTATGTTTTCACCTAAATATTTCCATTCATCATCCTAATTTCAGTCGAATTACGTGCACTGCTGGACATAAGCCTCTCCCAAGTAGAGATGTTATGGATATGAAATTTCGGATCAAGATACAGATACGATAAAGAAATAATATTATACCGGTTTTAAATACAGTTACGGATATGAAATTATTTGAATAATTACGGTTACGGATATGAAATTATTATGATTATCCGCTAGTTTGTGATTGTTTCGGTTGTATTATATTTTTATAGAATTATAAAGTGGTGCCACCTTCTTTGCGTGAAAAGTTTTTACCAGTGGGAGGGGATCACATCAGCTTCGAGGGGACGATGAAGTACCTGGGACTCGTCTTCGACAGACGGTGGAACTTCGTCGAGCATTTCTGACGTTTGGCTCCCAGACTGGAGCAGGCTGGGGCTGCTTTGAAGCGGCTCCTGCCCAATCTAGGGGGCCCAAACGCCTCCTGCCGTAGGCTCTACGCGGGGGTCATGCGGTCCATGACCCTTTACGGAGCACCGGTGTGAGCGCTGGGCACACCACCATTGCAGCGGTAGTGCCCCTCTTTGAAGAGTGGCTGGAGAGGCGTCACGGCATCCTCACCCTCTGCCTGACGCAGGTCCTCACCGGACACGAAAGTTTTGGGAGGATCCTGTGTAGGATAAGGCGGTGGGAAACGCCCGGGTGTTCCCACTGTGAGGATCGCCCAGAAGACATGGTGGAGCATACGGTTCACCCGCTTGGGTTTTTTTTTTTTTTTTTGGGGGGTGGGAAATCATCCTATGACTTCTTCCGCTCTAGGGTGGAGCGGAAGGGTGTGTCAGACTCTTACTGACTAAAACCCACCCCTGTTCCTCCCTGCCTCGAGTGCCCGGGGGCGAGGTAACTCTTTCGAATTTATCCTCCACCCCCGGGCAGGCACTGGCCGTGGCAGGCCCCGTCCTTTGCTGACAACTCTTTGAGGCGCGCGTGGAACACTACGCGCCGTCGACTCTCGGGCCTGGTGCTGATCGGACGGCGAGTTACCCGCTACTCGCCGTCCGCAGGCCCGGGTCTACGGTGGCCGGAGATCGTCTCGCAGCCCCTGGCGTCTCCTGCGACGGCTGCTGCTGGGGGCGCTAGGGCGACTCGGTCTCTGTTGAGTCTCCCTAACGTGTGCCGCCTCCCTCTTCGCGAGCATTACTGCTTCGCAGAAGGAGGAGACGGCCCCCCATTCCCTCTCGCTCCGTACCATGGCCTGAACCAGGGCACGGCGCGAGAGGTCGCTGCCGCCTATCGCATCCACGAGGACACGGCGGTGTTCTGCCCAGGCGGGGCAAACCTCCACCGTATGCTCCACCGTGTCCACTGGGCGATCCTCGCAGTGGAAACACGCAGGGGTCACCTCCGCCTTGATCCGACACAGGTACTTCCCGAAACAGCCATGTCCGGTGAGCACCTGCGTCAGGCGGAAGGTGAGGGCGCCGTGACGCCTCTCCAGCCACTCCTCAAAGAGGGGCACTACCGCCTCGGTGGTGGCGTGCCCAGCGCTGGGTTGCGACAGTCGCTCTCTCCATGTCACCATGAGATCCTGCCGGAGCTTCGTTGCGGAGCGACGTTTGACTCCCAGACTGGAGCAGGCTGGGGCTGCTTTGAAGCGGCTCCTGCCCAATCTAGGGGGCCCAAACGCCTCCTGCCGTAGGCTCTACGCGGGGGTCATGCGGTCCATGACCCTTTACGGAGCACCGGTGTGAGCGCTGGGCACACCACCATTGCAGCGGTAGTGCCCCTCTTTGAAGAGTGGCTGGAGAGGCGTCACGGCATCCTCACCCTCTGCCTGACGCAGGTCCTCACCAGACACGAAAGTTTTGGGAGGTTCCTGTGTAGGATAAGGCGGTGGGAAACGCCCGGGTGTTCCCACTGTGAGGATCGCCCAGAAGACATGGTGGAGCATACGGTTCACCCGCTTGGGTGGAGCCCCGCCGTGTCCTCGTAGAGGCGAGCGTTAGCAGTGACCTCTCGCGCCCGGCCCTGGTCCAGGCCATGGTACATAGCGAGAGGGAATGCGAAACAGGCTCCTGCTTCTGCGAAGCAGTAATGCTCACGAAGGAGGAGGCGGAACGGGTGAGGGAGGCTCAACAATTGAGTCACCCTCACGCCCTCAGCAGCAGCCGCTGGAGATGCCTGGGGCTTCCGGCGCCATGAGACTATCTTCAGCCACCGTAAACCCGGGCCTGCAGACGGCGAGTAATGAGTACATAAGTAATGGATAATTTCGTAACAGAGTTACCGCTCCCCTGGGCACTCAGGCAGGGAAGGAATAGGGGTGGATTTTAGTCAGTAAGAGTCTGACACGCCTTCCCGCTCCACCCAGAGTGGAAGATGTCATTGGATTATTTCCCAGTCCACAAAAAAAAAATGTGATCTGATGTGTCGCGACAACGACCGGTCCTGTACATCTCGCATCCATCGTGGATTGCTGCGACCCTCACCAGATCATCGGTCCACCTTGTGGGAGGCCTACCAACGCTGCGTCTTTCGGTACGCAGTCACCACTCCTGAACGTTTTGGCCTCTTCGACCATCTGTTCTGCGAGCAATGTCCTGCCTACTGCTACTTCAGTTTGGCGATTCAAAATTTTTTTCTAAAAGTAATTCTTTTGGTAACGAATTTACCTTAAACAAAATCATATAAGAATCAAACCTATGTTTGCAAAAAAAGCGGTACGAAATTCAATAACCAAAAATAACTGGGAACATTATCGTTTAGAGGGCTCTTCCAATTATCCCTGGACCCTTATTGGTTAATGGTTACCAGCGCAAAAATGCGGAACGAAATGTTTTCCTCATCCTGAAATTCTAATTTGATACCCGGCTCAATTTAATCAAAAGTGTTATGAGGGTAGGATATTAATTTGTAAGATAGAGGTCTGCCTTGTTGGTTCAGTGGTTGTTAGCGTGAGGACCCAGGTTTGGATTCCCGAGTTATCAAAGTGCAAATTGATTTTTTCATTAAAGATTTTTTAGTTATAGTTCAGAGCATGGAGTTGTGCTCGGTTTACGGAAACGTGTATTTTTAAAGTTGCGCATCAATTGTAAAATAGTATTTGTATGAACGTTATTTTAATGTTTTTTTTATCTCTTATATTTCTCGGGGTTACAACTGGGTTAAGTCCAGTTGCCGAAAGATTGCTCTTGCGAATTTCCACTCAAGCTAACCATTAAAAGAAAGACAGAGGTGGGAGCTCTAAGCCTCGTCAGTGCTTACTACGGCAGGCCAGCCAGAGATGAGGAACAAAAATTGTACCGGGAGATCGATCGTCCGTGGATATTATTATTTTAATGGTGTATTCATCATCCCTATCATCAGCTTTTTAATGTTCTCATTGCTGGGGCACAGACCTCCTCTCTGTGAGAGGGTGTGGGCCGTAATCCACCACGCGGTCACAATGCGGATTAGTGCATGTCACATGTCTTCGAAGTTTTGGTTCTAGGACATGCCAGTCTCTTCACGTTTTCCTTCACAGTTTTGAAAGCAGTGGTGATGAAATAATTTCCCCCCATTTTTCCTGCCTGGGTTTGAACCTACAACTTATGAGTCGCCGCCAAAATCATTGGGCCACAACTGCTCTGTGCAATGTTCTATTTTTATCAATGAAATCCTTAGAATAAATGCTGTTATGTTTCTCTGTTTATATTATATAATTTATTTTAACTGTTTTAAAATTGTTGACGTAAAAACGATTTTTTATGAAATTAATAAGTATGTTATTGTGTTGCTTGTTATTTAATGCATGAAATAAAATGACTTTTTTCATTTTTTTTTATTTAATGTCAAGAGTGTCTGGAAGGATATGGGAGAGGCTGGAGTTGCCCAAGCGTGTAAATAGCTGTGGTTCTCTGCAGGGTGAGGACAGTGTTACGGCCAAACACTTGGATTGAATGCTGGCCCAAAATTGCCTATATTTGTCTGTATAACTTCAAGTTAGGAGTGGTTGGCAGTAGACGGCGCATGTGGCCTTACTCTAAGTTAGTAAAAACAAGTGGTACCTGACTTTCTTTCTTCGACGGCTTGACGAGTGGCCACTCGATTCTCTTCACACCAACACCCCTGGTTATTCTTGTTCACTAGTTACACGGACGCGGTAAATATGGGTTATTTATTATTCCCGGAGAATCCCCAACGTTTACGGGATATTACTCGGGATTTTAGTGTATTTGCGGGGACGATGTTAATAAGACATTAATTTAGTCTGCGGTGAATGCGCTCGGTCTCGCGGCGTACAGCGCACTGACGTGACGTCGATTGCTGCATTTTTAGATTGACTATGGTTCCCGTAAAGCCGGCTACACACTTGCCTCACATGCAAAAAGCAAGACACACACGTCGCGATACCACACCCCATCCAACTTGCAGAGTGGCGGCAACTCGCCACACCAGAGGCCTTTGTCCAGCAGTCAGTAGCAGCACTATAGGCTAATAAAAAAAACCGACCAGTATCGGACTTCACACATTTAGGGTTCCGTACCAAATGTATTCTTAACCGACGAAAAAACGGAGGAGGTTCTCGTCGAGAATCGTTTTATTATTTTGTGCCGACTCAAAATTAATATATATAAAATTTTGTGTTTTATGTAAATACGAGTAAGCTCAATACTCATAACTTATAAGGTTTATTTTTTGCTTTTTAGTTCTTTTTCGTTCGCAATATTTTTTGTTAAAAAGTTTTTGACTATTTGCATGGCTTGCTTATACTGTGAAGACTGTAGCTCCAACCGTTTGCCTGTAAAACCTGTGTGACAGATGACGTACAGACGACGATGACAGCAATAGGGCTCCGTTTGGACCCCTCGGGTACGGAATTCTAAAAATAACAACGTAAAAGTCTACTATTAGATACAACTGGCGAAAATGTACTTTACTTTTTAGCTTGCCTCTTAAAGGGAATACAGAATTCAATGAGGCTAAGAAAGGCAAACGTGATATTTCGTTGTGTGGTCTTCAGTAAGTTGAATGTTTAAATAAATACCGTCTAAAGGTCGCTTTATATATAAATCCATAAGGGCAAGCTATCAAAATCAAATTAGGGAAGATTCCCAGGTACAGTACACGTTTAATGAGATGTACCAAGCAATGACCGGAGAATAATGTCAAGTTAATCGAAGCCTCAAAGGTCAGCTTAATAAAATTGTAATTAGAGAGATTGAACGTGCTATGAAAGGAAGTCTGGAAGTGGCACCACTGACTAAAAAGTCGTGTGGAAATCGGTTGTCGTGGTATGGGCATGTGATGCGGAAGAATGAGAAAATGTCCTGAGGAAAGACTTGTTTATGGATGTGGATGGCTATAAGAGTAGAGAAAGGCCAAAGAAACGGTGGAGAGAGGACTGTGTGAAAGAGGATATGGGTAAAAAGGGGGTGACTACAGAGATTACGACTAATAGAGAAGTATAGAAGAAAAAGATATGTTGCGCCGACCCCCAATAAATTAGGATAAGGGCAGGAGAATGATGATGGATGTGCTTGTGCTAGATCATTCGGTTCCCTTCAAAATGGTTGAGCTGAATGGTGGGCATTGGCGCATGAGTCATGTTCGTGAACGGGCGTCGTCAATTGGGACTGGTCATCTCTCAGCTGCTATGGTTTATTTTAATTATTTGTTTTTTAAATAATTATTTTATTTATTCTGGACGCTTTTAACGTGCACGTCTTTCTACATCGTTCTCACATATTTGTAATTTTTTTACATTAACGGTGTAATCATAATTTTGTATTTATTAATTTAAAAGAGTGTCCGTGGAGTTTCTTGCAGGTTCTTTTCCATACGAACGTGCAAATAGCTTCATCTTTTTAGGGTTCCGAAAATCCGAATAAAAAACGGAACCCCTATAGGATCACTCGTGTGTCTATCTGTCTGTCCGTCTGTCACAGTCAATTTGCTCCAAATCTACTGGACCGATTAAGTTGAAAGGTACGCACATTAATAGTTATCCAATCTGTACCGTGCTACATTTCTAAGGAAAAGGCTTTTTGGCTATTAAGGTCTCAATTTTTTTTTTCATAATTTGAAAGTGTATTTTAAGTCATGAAAAGATGCAGTGCCCACCTTCAAGCTTCATCATCAGACCCTGGATAGCGTCTAAGCGTAAAGTGCTCCTTAAGACGAATCAACCGAGCCCAAACTCGATGGGTTTTACTTTGTTAAGTTCAGAAGTTCTTATCTCTATCTTCCATCTCCATCATCAGACCAGCTCCATTGTACCATATATTGTCACCGAAGATACATAAGTTCAACAAATAATAAAAATAAATTAAAAATTAAAGGGGGCTCCGAAATTAAAGGTTAGTGTTTGACTTTGGAAATATGACATACTTACACAGAGGTTTTCGCATTTGAAAGAGTTACCTCGCCCCCGGACACGTAGGGCAGGGAGGAACAGGGGTGGGTTTTAGTCAGTAAGAGTCTGGCACGCCCTTCCGCTCCACCCTACAGCGGAAGAAGTCATAAGATGATTTCCCACCCCCCGAAAAAAAAAAAAAAAACGGGGTGATGGAACAGAGGTCATTTTCGTCATCATGATAATAATAATAATAATAAAGCCATTTATTCCATATTGCCAATTTACATTCCAAATGTTGTTAGTAGTTTGTTAGTATACTTTCCTTAGAATACGTTAGTACTTATGTTAATCTTCTTTGTTTGGAATATGGACCCCTTTTTGGGTAAAGGCCTCCTCCAGCTTCTTCCACACGTCCCTGTCCTTGCCTAGGTCTAACCAATTGTTTCCTGTTACCTGTATAATATCATCAGCCCACCTTCTCTTTGGTCTACCAACATTTCTTTCGTCATCATGATAATCAACCTATAATTCCGTTTCAACTACTGAGTATCCCTACTGAGTAGAAAAGACTGTTGAATCCACTGAGATACCCTAATGGATACAGGGCTCCTCACAGTGACAAGGAGTTGACAGGGGCTGTAATCTACCAAGCGGGCTCAGTGCGGGTTGGTAGATGATACGTCTTTAAATTTTCCGTACTTTTATACCGATATCTATATATAGAGCGATTGTTCGGTCTGCCGCGCCGTCACACCAAGCTGATGGCCAAGGTCTTACTCTCGCGGACAATGCGCACACTGAACTTTGTTGCCGATAAGATACTTAAATATAGACTCTCATGTTCTCTGATAGAGTTCACAATAGTAACATTATATTTAAATAATTATTATAAGTTATTACAACATTAAAATTAATTTGATTGATTTAAATAATAAATTATATATTTGTATTGTTTTATTGATTAATTTATTGTATTGTATTATTAATATTATTAATTGAATTGTATGTACTGAATGCTAATACTTGTTACTGTAGATACTTTTAGAAGTTATACTTACTTCTTTTGGCGCGTTAGGGAAAAATTATGAGAGTAAATTTTTAAGATGGGCGCGCACACCGTCACAAAAAACCGACACCCTGAAGTTAGCTATAGTCTGTGGTTCATGAAGAATTATTGTTTTCCTTTTGTAAACTTTGTGACAGTTTGGTTTTTTATCTTGTTACGCCAAAGTGTAACTTCTTACGTGTGTACGTAAGTACCCACACTTTTTTTATTCTACACTATTCTATTATGTGGCTGACGTGTTAGGTGTGTCGCTCGACAGCGTTGTTCCTATTGCATGTAATATTGGTTTGTGAAGTGCGAGAATAGGAACACCGAAACGCAATACTGAATAATATGCTATATTGTTGATACAAGCGAGTGACTGCTTTGGAGGTTCCTCATTGAATCCCTCAATCATCATCATCATCATTTCAGCCAAAAGACGACCACTGCTGGACATAGGCTTCCTCCAAGTGTCGTCACAATGACCGGTCCTGTCGTCTCGCATCCATCGGTTACCCGCGACCCTCACCAGGTCATCGGTCCACCTTGTGGGAGGCTTTCCAACGCTGCATCTTCCGTTACGCGGTCGCCATTCCAGAACTTTTCGCCCCATCGACCATCTGTTTTGCGAGCAATGTGCCCTGCCATCTGCTACTTCAGTTTGGCGATTCTTCGGGCTATGTCAGTAACATTAGTTCTCTTATGATATACGAAATCATTCCTGATTCTATCACGCAAGGAAACTCCGAGCATTGCCCTCTCCATTGCGCTTTGGGTGACTGTGAGAATTCTGATGAGGCCCATTGTGAGCGACCACTTTTTGGTTCCATAAGTCATCATAATCAATACCTTAATATCAAGACATAATTATCTCTTTAAAACTAATTCTTAATTTCCATCAAACTTTAAAAGTTAAACCAACCAGCCTGTTTGCAAATAAGGTTTGTATTCACACGCGACGACCTCCTCAGATGTCACAATACCTAGCTGTCTCTCACCTCTTTAAGTCTTTTAAGGCTAAAAGGATTTGGAACAAACTTAGTACACCATGTCCTGGAAAAGGACATGATTTTCAATTTGCATGCTGGCGAAACTCTAGCAGAAGTTCAACTCAGCCTATCGCAGTCCACTGCTGGACACAGGCCTCTCCCAGGCTGCGCCACAACACCCTGTCCTCCACCTTCCGCATCCAGTCTATCCCAGCCACCTTCTTAAGGCTGGCAGAAGTTGGTTTATAATAGTAATAATAATCGTTAATAATTTTTAAGTGTTTTTTTTTAATTCTTTTATGAAATATTTAAAATTGTATGAAATATTTAAAAATGTAATAAATAATGAAGAAAGATTAATAAACGAATGTAATAGTTTACTAACAAAAATTTTACATACATAGAAATTAGTTTGAAACATAACTACAATAAATTAAAAAAAGCAAAAATCTATGCACAAACAATATAAACCCTGCCTATTAACTTAGGAGAAACCTGTATCTTAAAAGACAGTGAATGAATCGGCCAAAAAGGGCATATATGAAATTTAAACATCAGGTAAAGCATGAAGATCTTAGTACATTGGAGAAACAAACGTTATTTAGTTAAATTTGTGAAATTAATATAGAGCGTAGAAGTGTGTGATGTGTGATAGTGTGATGATGTGTGTATTGTGTGTGTGTGTTTTATGTGCCATATATATGTATTAGTATTTATCCGATTTAGGTAACTAAGGATTCTGTGTTTGAGTAGTCCTGTTGTAAAAGCCATTCTCTGACTTTGCATTATAAATTGTTATTAAAGATACCGTACCGATGCATTTATAATATCGATGCTGGATGCCATTTTCTAAACACTAAAGTGCTTTGGAAAATAAATACAACTCTTTTCCTTCTTTTATTTGCTGACAAATTCCAATCTGTTTACTATTAAAGATGTGTGAAAACACTTCGAATTTTTACGACAAACTTAAACGATGGTCATAAATCTTATGAGTTTACATAGGACATAAATCTCTCGTAATGTATTTAAGTACTTGTTGATTGATTCTTTTTTTTAAATTTGTTTGAAAGAGTGACGCACCTAATAATGGTTGGTATGGCCCAGCTGGTATTTACATCGTCCCAGCAACGTAAGCAGAGAACGTAAGAGTAGTTAAGGCCCAGTGGTAACGGCCGTGACTTACAAGTTGTAGGTCGTGAGTTCAAACCCAGGCAGGCACTTTACTTTGTGTAAATTTATTTCATCACCACTGCTCTCAAAACGGTAAAGGAAAACATCGTGAGGAAACCGTCATTTCCTAGAACCAAAAATTCGAAGACATGTGATATCCACAGACCCGCATTGGGCCCACGTGGTGGATTACGGCCCACACCCTCTCACGGAGAGGAGGCCTGTGCTCCAGCAATGGGGACATTAAAAGGCTGATGATGATGATGATGATGACTGCTTATCTGACTTCCACTACCAGTAACTGAGTAAGATGATACCCCTTGGCAGGCCTGGTGTCAGAACTCCTGGCTTCTGACTACCCGTAATGACTGTCAAAGATGTAAAAGGGACAGCCAAATTGGGTCGTCGGTTCGGTCGGGAGGATTATTATCAAATTTTTAGTTTTTATTAATTATGTGTATTTTTTCATTTTATGGGTTTGTTGTTTTTATCATTTTTATCGTAACAATAATAATGTTAATTTTTTTACTAATACTTATGGTGTAAGGCGTGTAAACCTGTTACAGGCACACATACTAACACCGCTATCTCACCTGATACATATCTCTCTCTTTAAAATCCTACTGTAACAAACGTACTTAGTACTTAGTGTTAATTATGAATACACCCGTCAAGTAATTAGTATATCCCTAGATCATACATATCGCAATAGTCCCGCCGGACGCTACTGGATGGCGCTGTGCAGATACGTCACGATCCTGAATCGCGGTGTTAAGATTCTCCGCGAATTAGTGACCCACGACAAATTAATTATAGCTCCTCGACGCCAGATTGAGCTGTGCAATAACGTCATGATCCTGAATCGCGGTGTTAAGATTCTCCGTAACTTAATGACCCACTAAGGGAATATTGTAAATCTAATCAAGCTATTTCGCCTGCTATCAGCGAGGTGCATCCGCAGATCTCGTCCTACTTGGAATGGTTGGTTGGTTGGTTGGGTTGGTTGGTTGGATTTATATATACTTTTGTAATTATTTTCGTCTTAGAATTTTTTTTTTCAGTTTATGCACCTGCCATGTTATCTCTCCACCACCCTTGGTTGACTGGTAGAGAATGCCTAAGGCATTAAGTCCGCCTTTGTACATTTGTGTTGCATGAAGTTTTAATAAATAAATAAATAAATGGTCACGTAGTACACCCCTAATGGTTTGGTGGAGTAGCCGAGCCCTTTTAATTTTTTGGGTTAGAGGACTACGTCCCCAACCCTCGTCCGAGCGGACTTGGCTGTGTGGAACGGCGCCTATTTTATTATAAAGTTAATCATTGTTTAAGTAAACACTGTATAATCCTGCTGCAAAAATATACATCTCAAGTCATCTACGAGTTTTCTTCACTTCTGTGACGACATCGACCAGGCCTCCTACACTACTTCTTATCTCACTAATATTATAATTCCGATAGTTTGGATGAATACATGTAATTATGTTTGTTAGTCATTCACGGCAGAACGGCTGAACGAATCTAAATGAAATTTGGCACAGAGATAGATTATAGTCAGGACTAGCATATAGAATATCTTTGTATCCCGGGAATATGTTCCTTTGGGAAAATTTTTATTCTTCATCCGGGCGAAACCGCTGGCAGAAACAAGTAAATTAACAAAACGCATGTATTTAACCTAGAATAAAATAATTAAAAATAAAAAAGCATTTTAGTTCCTTGCAATAATTTACAGTTTTCTTAAATAGTTTTATAATAATGTTTACTGATAAAGTGTTAGTGTGTAGTTCGTATCTTAATTTTATTTAGTGAGTGTGTTTTATTTTTTTTTCTTTTTTTTTTTAATTGCTAGGTCCCCTAGTTTGGGTGAAGGCCTTCTCCAATGATAACATGAGGTAACATATATATAGCCCCAAAGTAAGCTATATCAATATCTACTAGTTGAAAATTCCCCAAATGCGTCCTTCCAGAAGGAGGTCCATTATTTTATTTTGAATAATGAAAAAAAAAAATCAACAGGGAAAACGTGGGTGTACTGTAAAATGTATTCATATAGGTACCTTTTCACCAATATTCTCCGAAAAAAGAAGAAATGAACATTTTGAATCGCAATTTCTATTTTAATAAAGCTCTTAGTCATGAACGTTTCCTAGAAGTTTCATAAAACAACAGTTAGCGAGCCAAATTAAAATCTACCAAAAAATCTGGATTTCCAAACTTTTCATAACATAACAGAAGGTAGGCTATTGTTATAATAATTTTATTAAGGATATTTCGTTTTTATAAATATGGACCTACATCGTTAAATGTTCTACGAACTTATTCCAAGAAAATTGTGTAGGATGTTATTAAATGGACTCTTTGAAACTCGACTAAATTAATATTGAATTCGTAATATACAGGGTGTAACAGAAAGGTGTGGTCATATTTTAGGAGACGGTTCTGCCCATCGAAATGAACAACTTTCTGTAAGAAAAAATAGAAATTTCCCAAAAAAAAATTTACTTTTTCATATACCTAAAGTTATCATCAGCTGATCAATATTTGTATGGGGAGTAAAAATTTTTTTTAGAATTTCCTCGGATTTTCATGAAGAAAGTGGTTCATATCGATGGGCAGATGCAGTTCTTAATATGACCACACCTTTCCGTTACACCCTGTATAACTATGTCCTACTATAAAGACTGGGGCAAAGTACATGAATATTACTACTATATAATTATAAACTATTCAATTGCTACACAAGTTATAATAGTTAAAAACATTTTTTTAAACAAGCTTTTATACATGTGACATCCTTAACCCCGCATTGGGCCTGCTTGGTGGATTACGGCCCACACCCTCTCATAGAGAGGAGGCTTGTGCCCCATCAGTGGGGACATTAAAAGGCTGATGATGATGATGATGAGAATCAGTTATGAATTTTCAAAAGGACGGCCGTTTATTTAATAATTGATTTACTTTAAAATATAGAGATAACTGGTTGATTTATTAATTTCTACTGTCTCCTAGTAGGTTTGTAGATAGCAACTGGATTAAGGTTGCCAAATATCTGAAAATTCAGAAGAGATTAAAGAATTTAAACTTGCTAATATTTTGGTAAAGAAAATACAGGTTTATACTTTTAAGAGTATTTAATGAAAAAAGTTTGACACTGTGGCTGTGGCAGTGAGTGAGAGATTGGCTGCTACGGTGCGTGTTGCGGGTTTGGTTCCCGCAAGGAAGAAATACAAATATTTGTTTGGCATACCTATTCCTGGCATATTATTCCGGGTCTGGGTGTATGTAAAACGTTACCAGGAGAAATTTCCTAGTGTGGGCAATGTTTCTAAAATGAGAGTTTAAATTCCTGGATGAACAGCGATTCTTACTACAAAACAATATGAGCTGTGTTATTAATTTTTCAGTCAAATGGTCATTCTATCGTAAGTGGCTTGACCTTTGAGACAAAAATATCAGGATTAAACTACACAATTGTCATACGATTTTATAGTTTCTATCAAAGGCGGAAAACAGTTCTACGTGTGTATATACATCATGCCCTTCCTTGGATCAAAAGCTCTGTCGTCAATGTCACAAAGTTATTACTTACTCACCGGTTACGTTCAGGATGTGACGTCAGGGTTTCCTGGTGACCCATGTCCGCATAATGTGACATTTTATACCGGATACACTCGACCATAAAAACAACTATGTACCTATATTCTTCTATTCGTTAATTTAGCTGTGTAGTCGCCCACGTGAGGTAAAAATAAATATATGTCTTCCCTTTCTTTGATGTCAAAATTAGAAATTGTTTTTTTTTTTTATTTGATTACAAGGCTTTGTTAATGGATTTGGTAATGGATAGAGCAGTGGTGGCCTAGTGTTATTGGCCGCGACTTACAAGTTGTAGGTCGTGAATTCAAAGCCAGGCAAGCGCTTTACTTTGTGTAAATTATTTCATCACCACTGCTCTCAAAACGGTGAAGGAAAACATCGTGAGGAAACCGGCATGTCCTGGAACCAAAAATTTGAAGACATGTGACATACACCAATCCACCATTGGGCTTGTGTGGTGGATTACGGACTACACCCTCTCACAGAGAGGAGGCCTGTTCCCCAGCAGTGGCGAAATTAATGATGATGAAGTCTTTGTTGCTTGAAGATCGCCAAGTATTTAAATATAAAATTATTATAATCTCCCTTAAGACTAACTCAAACAATTGTTTATCTGGAACATTGGAAAAGCGAGTATTGTACTTACAAATGCCAATATCAACAGCATCGCAAGACATTAATCCTCGTATTTTCATTCCGCACATACTCATAAGGATTTAACACTTCGATGTAGCGTTAAATATTCTCATATAATATCTTTCTAATATTTTTTTTTATATTTCCTATAAAGATCTTTAAGAGTTTGCAAAAGACGGCCCTCTTATCAAATTATAAAATTGTTTAATAATTTTCATGACGGGAAAAGGAGACTATTTTAAAATAATGATATCTCCACACTTACTGTCAGATTCTTCTGATACACGAGACTTGATAGTAATAGAAAAGAAACTACCTTTTAAATACTCCTTCCTTTTTAGGGTTCCGTACCCAAAGTGTAAAACGGGACCTTATTACTAAAACTACTCTGTCCATCCGTCGGTATGTCTGTCTGTCCGTTTGTCACCAGGCTGTATCTCATGAACCGTGATAGACAGTTGAAATTTTCACAGATGATGTATTTCTGTTGCTGCTATAACAAAAAATAATAAAAAACAGAATAAAATAAATATTTAAGGGTCTCCCATATCACAAGCGTGATTTTTTGCCCTTTTTATAGGTACGGAACCCATCGCGAGTCTGACTCGCACTTGGCCGGTTTTTTTAAAAAAAAACATTGCCCGTACTTACTCCTGTATTGTGGGTGCGTTCACAAAGATTTTAAACTCAGATAAATAACTATTTAGAGGCCATACAAATATTTGTGCCGCGCGGAAACCGAACCCGAGACACACAGCATAGCTGCCAATTGCTCAATCACAGCACCAGATATTATCGTGATTACCGAGTCCATTGTACACCAAAATAAAGCTTCACACAGCTTTTTAATGCCGGTTGTCAATGAAAGCGTTTATAAAAGTAAAATAATCCCCGCAAAGCTGTCAGTTGTCGAGTGGGATATTGTTGTTTACAGTTAATGTATTTTGCTTACAAGAACATCAGTTTTTCCTTTTCTATGGTTTGTTTGGGGATTTTTTTCTGACCTTTTATTTATAAAACTGAGAAGGTTATTTTTTGATTATTCTGAAACGAATGTTTTCTTGTACTTGGGTTTTGTTAGTGAAAAATTAACCAACACTGCCAGGGAGTATCGTGCTACCTAGTTACTGGGTTGTGGCGGTCAAACAAACAGTTGATCCATGTAAAATACTGATACTCAGCTGCGTAAAGTTAGACTGGAAATCAACCTCAATGTAATTGTAAAAAAGACTAAGCAGAAGACGATGGAAAAGTCAAATGATTCATGAAATATTATTTTCGTGAATCATTCAAATCATCATAAATACATCAGTCTGTTGTAAATTACGATTAAAGTTTATCAACGACATAAAGGACATTTTCGTCAGCCACAATAGGTTCTCACATCATAACTCATCGTGATAAGACTAGAGAAAACGTGTCATGAAAAATGTTAGATTTCCTACCTCTGGAAAAAAATCCGACACTAAATCTAGACATACAAAGAGTAACTGAAAATAAAAACATTTTTATAAAAAAATACAACCGACTTCCAAAAACAAAAAAAAATACACTAAAAATTGCAAAATAACTTTAATTTCGGAAGTGGGTGTAAAATAATGAAGAAACTAAATACAAACACCGAAGTCGGTTGCATTTTTTGTAATAAAGTTTTTATTTTTAACTTATTAGTTACACTTCAGAACTTTATGCCCGAATCAACAATCGCAATAACATGTAATTTGAGCATAACTGGATCAAACCAAAACGTCATCTCTGTGTACATATTTTTTTGTTTTTGTTGATTTTTTCAAAAAGTGTTTGGTCAATTTCGATAAAATTTATATAGGAGGACCACCTCTGAAGTATGACCTACCAAACAAAAAAATCAATTAATAAGTGTCTGAGTAATCGTGTAACAAACATACAAATAAAACATACCGCCGAAATGAGAACCTCCGTCTTTTTGAAGTCGGTTAGTAAACATCAAAATGACGTGATTATATACGTTTCGAAATGACTGAGTCACGTTTAAGATAGCAAAAGTGCAGATGACGAGGATCTGTAGAAGATTGTAGGTTAGAGATAACGTAGGCTCAATGTCACAATGCAGGGATAAGATTTGATCAATCAGTGTTGCCAATCTGAAGAGAGGCATATGATGAGATGCTAGGAGATTGTCCAATGAATTGCACGTATTGTACGCACACCTTTTGAGTAAAAATCTGTGTTTTGTAGATGTCTATCGGTGATAAGTCGTGTTACAGCGGCACGCATACATAGAGTAAAATAAAATTGCGGTTTGCAATAGATATAAGAGTTTTTTATCAACAAAATACTAGAGCCATTCGCCAAAGTTTATGATAGTTGCTCATTTAACAGAGACTAGACAAAGCGATACTCGTAATAGTTAAGGACTGGCCACGTAGCATTTCCAATCCTCAGTTACCCAATCGCTTGGTTACTTTGTAGCTACATCTACGTTCACTGCTGGAGATAAGTTCCACAAGTGTCGCCACAACGCCACCGGGGCATGTGCGCCTGGCATCCATCACCTTCACCATAAATCCACCTTGTGGGAGGCCTTCCAACGCAGTACCTTCCGGTACGTGGTCGCAACTCCAAAGCCTTGCGGCCCCATTGACCATCTGAATTGTGGCGATTCATCGAGCTATGTCGAAGACAGAATGCCAGAATCAACAGTGGCGACCACCAGAAAAAAAACGCCGAAGTAATGAAGCTCGTCGAGTCCCAGAGAAACGATTAAACTGTCTTGGGTCCAACGACGAAATTAACCAGTAAAGGCAGCGGAGGAGTAAGAAAAACATAATTTCCACTTCCCTCCTAATCAAGCGGGAGACAGAACAAAGCTAGGCCATTATGCACAAAGGGGATATTTACAACTGGGGTAAGCCCAGTTGCCAATCACCACTACACAAGCACTGGTTAAAAACACTAATATTAATGGGTCCTAAAATTGTGAGCTGTAACAATTGATTCCAATAATAGATATGGCAAAAACGCTTGTAGTAAAGCTAGTTTCCACAGAGTACGTGTAATAGACAACTCCAGATGTAGGCTGAATACTATCCAATATAATATTGCGTTCAGTTTGCCAAAGAGTACACTCTCATAGGATATGATGTGCGGATTGTTCCACATACTTCTATAAATTACCTGAAGCATGCAGTGACTACATAATATTTACTAGACTCGGTGACGGTAACCGATTTCTTTTATATAGGTTAGGACCGAGTAAACGGTCATAATGGACACTCGAATTACAAAGGAAACAATTTGAGTAATTTTGCGTAGGTGTAATTAAGCTAACATGTATGAAGGGCGTGTTGGGTATGACGGAGCTAATTGGGTCTGGTATAAATTTAGCTTTTTTTAATGTCATTCATGACGGGAAAATACTTTCCAAGATTCCTAAAACAGTTTCAGTTTTAAGGCCGAGACATCGCCTAAAGCGCGACCACTCTCGGACTGTATAGAAAAGAAAGATGCGCGATGGCAAATGCTCGCAATTTATTGCAAAATATGAAGTATTTTATCGATTTACTTAAAATTTACTATTATATTTATAAAAAATAATCCATCACTGGATGCAGTTTAGCATTTGGAATTTTATGGTTTATTTTTTATTATGATTATAATTGTTAATGAAAGGATGTGCTTTTAAAGATAATGAAGAGGTATGTTAGAGGATTTTTTGATGCATTAAATTAAGTTAAATTATGTTTTGAGTTCCATCACTGTTTGCAAATAGGACATGAATATTTCACATTTTTTCTATTTGTCAAAATTATTTACGGTAGAGATACACTGCTTAAAAAACATATTTTTGACCGTTTTTGGAAAACTCCACCTTAAAGACTTTTGCGTTGTTAAAATCATGACCAAAAGTATGAGTATAATAATTACAGTTAAAAAAAAACTGAGAACACGCTTTGAGTAACGTCATTTTATTTTTCGAATTCTTCTACGAAAACTCTTTCATCTGATACCCATGTCATGGAAATGCATAAAAAATAACTAGTACGCCATCTTTGGTCGTCCGCCATATTGGATTTAGAATAACGTCACTTAGCTAACCATGAATTATAAAAAAAAATCAACTCAATCAGAAACCGGGAAGTGGGTCAAATTTAACTTCTAAGATATATTTACGTAGTGGTGCCGATAGTCTTGCTTAATAACTAAACTAAAATTAGAGAATCCCTATCTTTTACTAAAAGGCAGTCCGAGAAAAGGACGGATAAAGCTATGAACTAAGATAAAAATGTCAAACTAGTTTACACCTAGCGCTTTACCGTGCTTTTAGACGATATGTTTTTACGTATTTGTATGAAAATACTAGTTCAATTAAATTTAAGAGCTCTAATTTACGTCCGTCTCTTTCTTGTTTTATTAGAGAGAAAAAGATAGCAATAGTCTAAATTAAGTTTAGTTTGTGCACAAAAGAATCGGCACCAGTTACACGTTAAGCTACGAGTAATTAAGCGTTTTATTAATTATGTTTCTTACATACTACTCCACTCAAATATGTTTGGTTCTTTCTTCAAAAGACCACTACAGACACTAAGCTGCATGGTCCTCATATAGAATAATGTGAATGCGAGAACTATGTATGTCGTTATATTCATGTAGATTTTATGATTCTCTGGCAGTTTGAGTATTTTTGCGGCCTACTCAAATGTCCTTACTTTGGTATTGTTCGTCGGTTCGTTGAGCTCCTCAAAGTTCTGAGTTGAGCTTCGCGATGACTGAAAAATGCTTGCACTGTCTGGACAGGTCCACTCGAATTCGTGTGTTGCTTTCTTCATGAAGCTCATCCCAGACATAAACGTACATGGTTCTCATATGATTTCATCAGTACACATTGTATGGATTTGAACACTAAAAGAGACTTTGACCTCTGAGTTTGTTTCGGTGTTTCTTCTCAGGGTAGTCAGCTAGGAAACACCGACCTCATCTAGCTTAAAGTGACAAAAAACATTGACGTGTAAAAGTGTTCCTTGTAACCTATTTACTGAATAAACATCATTTATCATTTATCATTTATTATTACATAATGTAATGAAATTGACTAATAGAGGAGTATGGAAGATAAAGACATGTTGCGCCGACCCCAAAAAATTGGGATATGGGCAGGAGAATGATGACATAACGTAATGAAATAAATTGATTCAAGTTCTTATTCCGATTGATATTATAAGTTTCCTGGTGAAGACAGTGTTCTTGGAATAGTCTTATCAGTAGTAATCAAGTCATAAATCACAAACGTTACTTTATCTTCAAGTTAAATCACCCGTGAAATTGTCATTCGAGTGCAAGCGCGATAACCTCTGTATTAATATGTCTGCTCATTAAAATCGCGTGAATATAAAATAGGTTTCTATGTATACCTATAGATATGGCCATGTTACCAATGGCAGCAGGTCACCGGGACTATCTGCGACTCCCGCATTCCCCTTAAACTTAAGATTGAAGAAGATTTATAAAACAATAGTCAGACCTGCTGTCTTGTATGGTTCAGAATGTTGGGCCACAAAAGGGATGAAAGAAAAGCAAAATAATTACTTACATGCAGCTGAGATGAAAATGCTATGAGCAATGTGTGGTGTTACGCGCATGGATAGAAATAGGCATGAGTATATAAGAGGAAGTCTGAAAGTGGCACCGCTGACTGAAAAGTTGTGTGGAAGTCGTGGTTTGAGCATGTGATGCGGAGGAATGAAGAAAATGTGGTGAGGAAAGTCTTGTGTATGGATGTGGATGGCTATAATGTATTAATAGGCTAATATGTATTCTAAAAATAATATCGTAAACGGAAATATGAGTCACTACCATAGATATACAAAAAACCCAAAAAGAGTTCAAGAGGTCTATTCTATTCAATCACCACGCTTCCAGCAGGCGTATTCGCTAACTCAGTTGACATCAATTTGATAGGCACTTTGCCGTACATTGCTGCTTTGACATATAGGAAAACTTTAATGCCTATTATAATCGATGTCTACCGAGCAATGTACTGCATAGTGCCTATTAAATTGATGTCCACTGATTTAGTGAATACACCAGCTGAACAAATACAGGGTGCAAACGTGCAGCGTGGTCATAATTATTTAAAATACTGCTTCCTCTCATACAAATTAATAAGTTTCTTTAAGAAAGTAATAGAATTCCGAAAAAAAAGAGTGGCACTCCGGGAGTGCCGACGGAAGTGAAAATTTGAACAAAAATGCCCAACGCGCCTAATAAAGTTTTCACTTCAATCCGCTACGCGATCCGCTACCAGTGCTACGGCACGTACCAGTGTCGGTATTGGAGTTGGTGTCAGTGTCGGTGGTGAATTCAATTGTTTTTTCCCATCTCAAAAATGCCCAACACGACTAAAAAAGGGTTCACTTCAATCGCGATATTGTATATGGGCAGAAGCTGTATCTAAGACATGCCCACGCATTTCATTACACCCTGTGTAAATAGTTAACTAATTACCACAATTATTTCTTTCTCCAACAATAGGTACGTATTATGTCCTATTTCCTACCAACAACAATAAAATACCGATCTTTTTTGAAGCATTGTCGAGAGGAACTAAGGAAGCCAATGCATTGTGTGCCACAGTGCACAGTGCAAGCACTATGACTAGTTCAAGGAGATCGGAGGACGTTTGCACACATACTCGTGGAGTACGCTTGACATCTAGTGTTTCTTTGAATGAAGCTACATTGAAAAAAATAGGTTGGTTCGTATTGAAAATTTCAAGTAGGTGAGTAGAAACAAGAGTGAGCTCTTTTTCTAGAATGAGTATTACATAGTTTAATAAGGATCCACAACTAAAACTAAATATTAAAGTTATGCCCAAATTATAAACCCAATAACATGGAATTTGAACACAATTGGTGGAAACCAGAAAGTCATCTGTGTATACATATTTTTTGTTTATGTTGTCATCATCAATTTCGATTAAATTTGAGAAAAAGCGTTTTATAAATCGGTCCACAATTGACAGAGAAAACGGTGAACATAAATAAAAAAAAATGCCAAACTTATAGTCGAACATAGAACCTCCTCCTTTTTTGTCTTACTGCACTACAGAAATGTCACGTGGTATCAACCTCAAGATATTTCGATTTCATTTCATGTTTTTACATTTTAATAATTCGACGTTAGCTATCGCTGCTGTAAGTATATTAATTTTTTTAGAGCTTGAGCTCTGGGCTCTTAGGCTGGACGTAGGCAGGACTAGACTGGTCGTTGTGGTGAACTTGGAGAAGTTCTACGACTGGAAGAAGACATAATACTAACCAGAAATGATGATGAACTTGGTACTGACTATTATGAGAAAAAAACCCATAGAATTCAGTATTTTGAGGTCGTGTTACTTTGGCCCCGGTAAAAAGAGTGTGATGTATTCCTATTGGTTAACGAGCTTGGGCCAAAGTTATACATTAGGTCCAAAGTACTGCCATTATACTGTGTTATGCATTGTTTTTAATCTCATAACATTTCACTGTTTTAAAAACAACTGGAAAACTCTTATCTAATCAGCATTAGAACGATACTCGTACTACAATGAGATTAAAATGGCTGATAAACTAAATGCTTAACAGTTTTACAAAAAACTACAACCGACTTCCAAAAAAAAAATGCAAAGTAACCTTAATTTTGGAAGTCTATAAAAAGTTTTTTTTCACTTTGTAGTTGTTGTACCTTTATAGCCACTCAAGCGCCCGGATTGGGGCCGCGCACTCGGCAGGAGCGTCCGCACACTCGCGTAACTACTATGAACAATAATAAACTGATTGAAATACCTACACCGTAAACAAACAGCTATCGGGAACGAAAGGGAGCTAAAAGAAAGTTAAGGAAGAAAAACACGCAATTAACATAAGAAGATCATTTGCATTGAGTTTTAATTTCCGTAACTTTCACAATTTCTGCAAAATATTGGACTTTGGATGTTGTTTCTACTTAATATTCCCATTTCCGGGGTGCCTAAGAAAGAAAAGGTATAATAATAATCTAATATATAAAAATCGCGTATTGGTGGTTGTACTCCTCCGAAACGGCTCGACCGGTATTAATGTTTTTTTTTTGTATATCTGGTAGGTATGAGAATAAGTCGTAAAGAATTTTTCACCCTTCCTAATACATATAAGATAGCATACATAATGCTACGAGTACCAGTATACCTATAACTATAGAGGAGCATATACAGGAGCTTAACGAGAATGGGTTAAACTCCTGGTGCTGCGGCCACACTACCTTAGCATCTACTACCGTCCGTTTACCGCAATAATTATGGCATTAATTTAGGCCAATTACCGCGTGAAGTGGTGTGGTTATACTAATGTTTACCTAGGTATGTCAATGAATTAAGCGGTCCTCGTCATAATAATATGCCATGTTGATTGACATTGCAAAATTATGGTGATAAATCGTGGACTTTGTAAAATTATGGTCATAAATCGTGGCAACACCTAGTTGTTTTTCAATTATTGCCATATCACGGCAGTGTGCCCGCAGCATAAATGGTGGTACTGTTTCTGCTCATGGAAATGAACAACTTAGTCCAAAGAAACCATAGGCAAAGCCCAAAAAAAAAATGGACTTTCCATATAAAGTTTTTTAGTTTCCTTTCTTTATTGTAAGTTAAATGGTGTGCAATAAAGTTTATGATAAATAAATAAAGGCATCATCCGCTAATCAAAATCAGCATGGGATGTTAACTTTTTTTTCTGACATTTCATACTATAACTTTCTTAAATAAAGTTTTTAATTTTTTTGGGCCGAAACGGTATTTAAAATAACGCATATCCATTACACCCTGTACATAAGAATACTTGAAGTTTCAATTCGAGATAATTTGAATACTGTGTATTTTAAGTTGACTTATGATACCTTGTTTTAAAAAGGCCCTACAAACGTATATTGTCTTGTATTACATAATATACTCGTAGTTCGTTTTACCAAAATCGGTAAATGATCTATGTATTAGTATAAAAAAACCGGCCCAGTGCGAGTCGGACTTGTGCCGAAGGGTTCCGTATCATTATCTATAAAAACAGCAAAAAAAAAAGCATGTCTGTTGTATGGGAGCCCCACTTAAATATTTTTTATTCTGTTTTTTTAGTATTTGTTGATAAAGCGGCAACAGAAATACATCATCTGTGAAAATTTCTACTGTCTAACTAACACGGTTCATGAGACAGCCTGGTGACAGAGCGACAGCGGGAGTCTTAGTAATAGGGTCCAGTTTTACCCTTTGCGTACGGAACCCTAAAAAAGAGTGCGATCCTTTTGTCAGGATGCAGATAAATCATTCATGTCTTGTGTGCCATGTTTTACTATAGCTTCCGTAGGTAATTTGGAATCGTAAAAGGCTGAAAATTACATTTATCGATCGTCATAAAGTGAACACAGTTTAATTAACACAAAGCGGACATAAGTTAGGAACCCGCTTTAATCTGTTTTCCGGAGTTACGACGCTGGCAGTATTTGTTCAAATTAGGTAGTCTGCAGATAGAGTTTGGCATATTTTATAGTTTACACCATTAAAACGTGGTTAGGTTGTTGAAAGTTGAACTATTTGTATACCTGATTATGCCCGTATTGTAAAATGTTTTAAATTTGATAGTATTTACTGCTAGGCGGGTTTCGGGAAGTTGCGTGGTATCTTCTCGTCTCACGTACCACAGTGTCTCAAGACGAAAGTCACATACCAGTGCGTTGTGATGACTTATGGAACCGAAACGTGGTCGCTCACTATGGGCCTCATCAGAAGGCTTAGGCGCTCCACCCACTGCACCGCGCCCCGTCGCGTAGCGCGGGCTGGCAGATTTTTCCATTGCATGCAAGTATCTCAATTTATATAGAAATCACGCCTAGCACAACTCACTGCCGACGCGGAAATGCGCGGGGAGGCGCTCCGCGCGCAGAAGGCGGTCCGCGCACCGCGGCGGGACGCATCTTCAGTGGGTGAACCGCCTTAAAGTCACCCATAGAGCAATGGAGAGGGCAATGCATGGAATTTCCTTGCGTGATCGAATCAGGAATGATGATATCCGCAAGAGAACTAAGGTTACCGACAGGGCAGCACATTGCTCGCAGAACAGATGGTCGATGGGGCCGAAAAGTTCTAGAGTGGTTACCGCGTACCGGAAGATGCAGCTTGGGAAGGCCTCCCACAAGGTGGAACAATGACCTCGTGAGACGAGACAGAACCGGTTGTTGTGGCGACATTTGGGGGAGGCCTATGTCCAGCAGTGAACCTCTTTAGGCTTAAATGATGATGATGGATGACGAGGTGTTTACTATACTGGTAGTTAATTGGAAAACATCGTGAGGAAACCAGCATGTCCTAGAACCAACAATTCGAAGACATGTGACAACCACCAACCTGCATTGGGCCTGCGTGGTGGATTACGGCCCACACCCTCCCACAGAGAGGAGGCCTGTGCCCTAGCAGTGGGGACATTACAAGGCTTATGATGATGATGAGTTAATTGGAAAACGTATAGTTAGGAATTGTATGTACCTACAGTTACAGCATTTGTTTATGTACAAACTACGAGTATTTTATTTTTATTATTTACTATTGACAAGCACGCGTTTGACCACTATCTGACCTGATGGTAAGCGATGGTGTGGTCAAAGATGGAGCACGCTTGCGTAGAATATAATATTGGTACATTTATTTCAGATAAAATATGTACTAATACTACGAGTTGGTACCTATTCTACAATTGATCATTCGTACTGCACAAACCTTCTGGGAATAGAGTCATGATGTCACAACTATAAGTACGAACCGAATATAATAATAAATTCGTAGAAAAAGAGATTTCATAAGAAAGAGTTCATTGGACATAAAATAAAGTTGTACTGGTTTTACATATTTTTAAAACAAGAGGCTAAATAAAAAAAGTACTGGCAAAGTGCAATTGGACTCGCATGGATAGAATTTCGTCCGAATAATATTTTTTGACATGTTTTTAAAAACACGTAGACGTCATATAACGTTTTTAATAACTTTAAGAATGTTAATTTTAAAATAATTATGAGAAAAAAATTGAGGCTCTCACAATAAGTTCTTCCTTACGGGTCTCTATTTGGGTCACAAATAGTCATGTGTGTACTAAATAGAGACCCATTTGGGTCACAAATAATCATGTGTGTACCAAAATATCAACTCAATCGGTCCAATAGATGCGGAGCAAATTGGCTGTGACAGACAGACACAGGAGTGACCCTGTAAAGGTTCTGTTTTTTCAATTGGACTTCCGGAACCATAAATGTTTTGTTTCTTTTGTTTCTAATAAAACCGATCAAAGAAAATACCGTTTGTTACTACCTACTTACTACTTATCTTTTTGTGTAGGTATAAAAACAAAAGTAATACCAATGTACACGTCATGTTTTATTCAAAGGGTCTCAATTTGGTTTGCGGTCAGAACTCAAAGCGTTCTTGAAAAATAAAGTGAATTTCAAGCTCATCAAACATTTTTGTTAACCACCTGTACCCTCGTGTCGTAACCTCATTTATAAAGCCTTCTTGGTTTGACAGGTAATAACTGAAAGTAATTTTATTGTTAGAAGAGTTAGAATATTGTTTACTTGTTTTGATTCACTCACACTGTTAAGGTGGGTACTGACCGGTGTTACGGGGCGTAATTTAACATGTTACAAGGCGATTTGTGAACATGAAGCCAGTTCGCCTAATCGGATCTATGGAATCTATCTGGTCATAGATCCGCACGAAGGATCGCTTTATAACATGTTACATTACGCCCCGTCAGAAGGTGGGTACTGACCGGTGTTACCGGTCAGTACCCACCTTCTGACGGGGCCTATTAGGATTTGACGGGCCTGTTAGGACTTGACGGGGCCCGTAAGGGCCGATGGCCTACGGTCGCAGATAAATTCGAAATAGAGTTACCACGGCCCTTGGCACATGCAACTGAAGGAACAAGGGTGGGTTTTAGTCAGTAAAAATCTAACACAGGGCTCCTGCTCCACCCAGAGGGGGAGAAGTCACTGTATGATTTTCCACCCTCCAAAAAAATAAAATAAAGGCGTCCCGTGATTTATTAAATAAAAAGAATATTTACTTTTACACAATTTAAACCATTGTTGCGAAATTTACATCAACGACATCGGATGTCCGAGGTTGCAAAAATCCAATGCGCACACGCGCGATTTTGCCACATTTGTAGTTCACACAACATAGCTTGTGAGAACAAAAGAAAACAATAGAGGTGTTCATTATTATTTATTTGTAATATTGTTGGCCACACGGAATTGTCCATGAGAAATCCCGGGAAGATCCATATTAATATCAACATTTCGATGCAAGTACATAAATAACTCTACCTAATTCAGACTTCTGGTAATGATAGAAATATGCAAAGTTATCTTGCAGAAGAAAGCTTCTCATGCAGTCAACAATCAATAAAGTAACTTACTAAAACCTATTCGCTGTAACAGCATTATTCCGCGAATTCGATCGCTTGTGGAACTTAACAGTTTAGCAAGTAGAATAGGTAGTAGTTTTAAACAAACTTAGGTGCACGCTTCAAGAGATGCAAAGATAACTTCTTTACGGAACGAACTTTGAAGCTGGTTATCCACTATTAGCTCTTTCGCGTGGCCAATCCCACTGGAACCATGTATTTTTTCCACGATGAACAGCCTATGGCACTCTGTGATAGAGTAGGTTTCTATTAACGAAACAATTTTCGAAGTACTCATATACAGGGTGTAAGGTACGAGTACATGAACGCACATACGTGTACTAGTGATTCAGTACATGATTCTGGACCCCTTAGCGTTGGAATTTTTCGTCGGCTTTTTCCTAATTTTTGAAAAAAAATAATTTTTTTTTTTTAACTTTAAACTGTATAAAATCGTTATACCTATCTACCCCAAAGACATTTTAAATGAAAAAAAAATTACCTATTTTTTCATTTAATTATTTTTTTTTTCACTTTAAACTGTATAAAATTGTTATAACTATCTACCCCAAAGACATTTTAAATGAAAAAAAAATTTTTTTTTTTTTTCTTTTAAAATGTCTTTGGTGTAAAAAACATTGTTTTAAATATTAGGAAAAGGCCGACGAAAAATTCCAACGCTAGGGGGTCCAGAATCATGTACTGAATCACTAGTACACGTATGTGCGTTCATGTACATTACACCCGGTATAGTTCCATAAATTTCGAGTTTTTGTCACTTTAGGTTCTTTACCACGTAATGCTTAGGGGTAACGGATATACCTAGGGGTAGCGGATGCCTAGGGGTAGCGGATAAATTCGTAATAGAATTACCGCTCCCATGGGCACTCAAGCAGGGAAGGAACAGGGGTGGGTTTTAGTCAGAAAGAGTCTGACACCCCCTCCCGCTCCACCCAGAGCGGGAGTTGTCATTGGATGATTTACCACACTACAAAAAAAGGGTGTTATTACACCAATCGATGCATATCTAATGCATTCTACCATCGATGCCATTGATCGATGGTAGAATAAATTAGTCGACGTCGACCGGCCGATTGTTTGTCGACCGGTATCCGTCGATCAGCCAATGTTTTACATCAATCAATCAACGTCGATCGATGGCATCGATAGACGATCGATCGTTTGGTGTAATAACACCCTAAGTCATTTTTTGACAAAATACGTCACGATAGGGAATCGAACGACGCAGCGGTTGACAAATCAAACACAAAGATAAGAACCAAAATAGTGTCGCATAAAAACAATACACGTATGATACTGTTGTACAGAAGAGCTATTTCAAAATCACGTAACTCAGTTGTATTGCTATAGCAACAACACGTAAACTAGTAAAAAAAAGTCTCCTGAAAAGTTCCCAATTTTAACTTAAATAATGTAAGAAGATAAGTGAGAAAATACAAACACGGAGCATAGTCCGCCTACAAAAATACTGGATGTAACCCAGCTTCAGGTTAGTTACATCTAGTTTCACACAGATAAATGCAGAATCAGATACTGCGAAAATAAGAAATCACTTTGCCTTAGATAGTCGCAATCTCTGATAAAATGGTTGGAGATAAAACACTAAGTACCCTTTGCGTATTTGTCAAGAAATTCGGTAGTATTTGATGTTTTCGTTTAGCGATAAATGTGCATGAGATGACGCTTATGTGTCAAGTCAATTTAGCTAGTGATTTTATTTATTTTCATAATATTCCACTTTTTAGGGTTCCGTATCCGAAGGGTCCAAACGGAGCCCTATTGCTGTCACTCACTTGTCCGTCTGTTTGTCTGTCCGTCGTCTGTTGCAAAATTTTGTTCTGAAGAATTTTTTAACTTCCCATTGACCTATTAACTTGAAATTTGGTGATAATGTTTATTATCACGTGTATTTTACTAACAAATACCAATATATTGGTAAATCAGATTTTTTCTTTGATAATTCCCTCATTTGGTACGGAACCCTAAATCTGCGAAATACGACACGCATTGCCCGGTTTTTTTTAAGTTTTCAAGTACCTATTGAGAATTATAAACAGACACCAATTCCATAAGATTTAGATTCGATTTATTTATTGGCTCATGCACATCACACGTTTTACAATAATCATGATTGTCGGTTTCTGTACATAACTCTGTTAGGGCACTGCAAAAATTTGGCTTGCTGTTGAGTCTGTAGGTGTACATTTAAGGTGCAATTATACGATTTCTAATAATTTTAAATTTAACATCACGTCTTAATTACTTGTGTTATTTCTTTGAACAAAATATGTGTTAATCGATACATTTTTTTTTCGTATTTTGATATGTGAATATTTGAAATTATATTTTTATAACATAGTGTAATTAATTTGTAAAGTTATGTCTAACGCGGATAAAAAATTGAGAATCACGCAAAAACTACTAAGCATATTTTTATGAAACATTCATCATTTAAAAGATAATTTAATTATTCATGTTTTAGTATACGTGTTTTAGTATAATATTTGTTGTTTTATGTATAATAAATGAATAATGCGTCTAATTTGGAACAGCGCTCCTTGATGGGCGAGTCCTATTACTGGGTGGACGTTCGACGCGTTGCGTAAGCTCAGCACAGAACACGCAAGCTAACAACTCAAGGTCGTTATCACATAACTGCGCCATAAGTACATAAATTGGATAAGCACAGCTGGTAAGCCATCCCTTTACACCCGGGCTGAAACAAGCGCTAGTTTTAATATCTTAAATTCCGAGGCCTTCAGGACATTTGGTCGGCTGTACTGTCCCCGCAATTATTTTGAGTGATATCAGGCACACTCACGGTCGATCGACGTCGGTTGCGTTCGCAAAAATTAAATAGTTAGGCGCTAAAATGTAATGAAAGTAGTAAAAGTCATCGTTTCAGCCCGGGTGTAAAGGGATAAATAAAAATAATGGTTTATGCATGTCTAAGTCCAACCAAGTCAGCAGACTTCTCCTATCTAGGTTAGAATGGACTTCTACTCTAACATCAGCTTAATACCAATATTTTACTAGGAGCGACTATACCATAATCAGTCTAAAATGTCCCAGCCACTACCCACTGGTAGTAATCCACCACACGGAACCAGTGCCACGTTTTTGAAGTTTTTGATATTAGGACATGCAAATTTCAATTGAAATTTTAAATTTTTAACCCTTTAAATAATTTATATAATATCTCTTTTAATTGAATTAGAACCATTTTAGGAATTATAATTATTACTTATGCATTTTGATTAATTGTAAGTGTAATTTTATTTTACTAAAATTTCATAATGAATTTTTAAAATAATTATTTTCAAGGGCCTGCTTTTATCTTTATTTCTATATTTTCATTTATTTTATTTAATATTCCTTTAGGTTTATTTCCTTATATTTTAACTAGAACAAGTCACAAAACATTATCATTATCTATTTCATGACCTCTATGATTAAGATATATAATTTATGGATGAATTAATGATTCTCTACAATTATATTATTATTATATTATATTATTATTCGTATAATTCGTCAGGGAACTCTCTTTCGATGTTTACCTTCGTCTGTTTTGAGAGCAGTGGTGATGGAATAATTTACACAAAGTTAAGCACCTGCCTGGGTTCAAACCCAGGACTTTTGTAAGTTGCGCCCATGGTTACTGGGCCACCACAGCTCTCCTACACACTATCATAATCCAAACAAAATTGAAAGAAATTCCTGATCCATTGCTTTAATATCATGTTTGAAAAAATCATCTGCCGTTATTGAATCGTCAAGATGAAAGGCAGCGTTATTGGTTCATTACGCAAATACCCCGTTGCCCGAGCATTCCTTCTCAATCAATACATTGAGACAGCAGACTGATAAATCAGATCACATCCAACATCTCCTGCAATATCTAGTACAGTATGTTTGATGGCTCTATTTGCGCAGTGTCTGAGCGATTGGAACGATTTATAAATAATAATTGGTAGGGTTTGCACGAACTGTTATTAATATTGCTTACTGGCTGTGCATGGGAGATTTTTAGGGTTACGAAAGTCCGAATAAAAAAAAAAACGGAGCATTATTAGAAGCACTCGTGAGAAAGAAAGATGGCATAGTCGTAGGCGTGACATAAAAAGAAGAAAAACCGGCAAAGTGCGTTACGGACTTCGCACATTTGGGGTTCCGTACCAATATGCCTAGTCTTTTCCCAACTATCTTGGGGTTGGCTTCCAGTCTAGCCGGATGCAGCTGAATACCAGTATTTTACATGGAGCGACTGCCTATCTGACCTCCATAACCCAGTAACTGGGTAATACGATACCCCTTGGTAAGACTGGTTGTCAGACTTTCGGGCTTCTGACGACCCGTAACGACTGTCAAAGAGGTTGGGGTTCCGTACTAAATCAGGGAAATAACAAAGAAAAAATCTGATTTATTAATACTTGGAATTTGTTTAAAATATACGTAATAATAAACATTATCACCGAATTTCAAGTTCATAAGTCAATGGGAAGTTACAAAATTCTTCGGAACAAAATTTTTGACAGACGATGGACTGACAACCAGACGGACAGACGGACACGTGAGTGACAGAAACAGGGCTCCGTTTGGACCTAAGATACGGCACTTTAAAAATATTTTTTTTTCTATTCTGAATAAATCCGTTATTATGAGCGCAAATATAAAAGAGCTATATCTTGCAGGAACACAGTTACTCGTACTTCGCAAGTGTTTCGCACTTCCTATATTTTCAGCTACCACCAGTAAGAAATTTAACACGGGAAGGAAGTTAATATGAGCTTCGTATAAGACATGAGTTCAAAGGCGAACTCACGAAGTGAAGTTCCACCCAGTGATATTACACTTCCTAGAGTTGATTGACTTCAAACCTAAGTTTGTATGTTTCATGTCATGACTTCCTTAGAAAGCTTTTCGTGTCCGTACAATCTTTAATCTGTCAGGCTCCACGCGTCTCCGCGGTTTTTAACTGTGTCTGCTATTCCGGGGCCTGACGGGGAAAGAAAAATTCAACTTAAAGTTCTACTTATAATACCCACTATTAATGCTAAAGTTTCAGTGATTGGATTCACTTCGTGAGTTCGCCTTTGAACTCATGTCTTATACGAAGCTCATATTAACTTCCTTCCCGTGTTAAATTTCTTACTGGTGGTAGCTGAAAATATAGGAAGTGCGAAACACTTGCGAAGTAACTGTGTTCCTGCAAGATATAGCTCTTTTATATTTGCGCTCATAATAACGGATTTTCATTATTTATATAGTGGCCGAATTACTAATTTCACGCGGGCGCCGCTAGAAGACGTTATATGTTTCTTGATATACAACCAAGAAACATATAACGTCGCTAGCTTCTCGTCTTTCTAGTTGGTTTGCTAAAAAAGTATTTCCTGAATCAAGGTGCAGAAAAAATAAAAATATCAGTGTTTATTCAACTCAATGCAATTCAAAATCTTTATTGCATCCATAATGTAAGTTTTTGTATATTTACTGAAACAATTATGGACCCTGTCGGGCACAGCAAAATTTAAAATTAGGAGAGGGGAAGAGCACTTTAACATTATCCTTTTTTATTTATGTCCTAAATTCAATTTCAGTTTTTCATATCTGTCTTATTATTATTACTATTTGTTTTAGTTATTTTAGTTATTATAATGTCATTTTATAAATTATCTATTATTATTTATTTATGTATTTTACATTAAATTAAATATTATTACACATTCGCTTATTGTTTGCATTAGCCTCACTAGATGCGGAAGGTAGAGGACATGGTGTTATGGGTCTGCTTGGGAGTGGCTTATGAAAGTGACTAAATTTCACTGAAAAGCCTGTCATATCATCACTTGGTGCCTTCGGACTGAAAGCAACTTCATCTATAGATAAGAAATAATTGCGAACTAGGCTGTTACACTCTCAATAAAAAAAGGCTCGCGCTTGACCATTATCTTCTCATATCATATTCTCCTGATGGTAAGCGATGATATGGTTGACGATAGAGCACGATTGCCTAGAAGTCACCTTGTCTTTTCACTCTTGTCTTAAAGACTCCCCAGATTGTAGCTATCAGAAAATGCAGACTCGTGCAGCGAATTCTGTATGCATAATTACTGTGTTTCTAAAACGGAGACGTAGGCGCCATACGTCTTTCTATACGTCTAGTGGTCTGATGATGGAACGGGCTTGGCGGAATTAAACTATAAAATTGCGACGCACACTCCCCGAAATGTAACCGGATAGAAAACCTCGGCTGACAACTCGGCTCTGAGATTATTTATGTTAATAATAATTTATACGTTTGTCAAAATAATACATAGGTACCTAAGTTTAGTGTACTTGGACCTTGCAACTCCATGTTCCATGTAGGCCACAGCCTTACTTGAGCCGTACAAGTATTTCGGTCAGCTGAAGTTAGCACAGTTCCGGTTGGTTACATTTGATGGCGCTGCTAGTTAGGAAATGGGACCTCGGGTCTAAAGCTAATGTCCCGTGCGGGACAAGCTGAATAGAACTGGCAGATAAGAAGTTCCTTCGCTTTTAAGAGACCGTTTGGTATGTTGGTGGAATATGTTGGGGAAATGGACATGCTTTGCTCTGGATGTGTTTTTTTTTCTATATATTCAGGCTACGGAAGTCTATAAATAAATACTCATGGGGTGCGTTTATTGGTACGAACATGAAAATTAAATACTAGATATACCTACCAAAATTCTGGGAAATAACAAGTAATGGCATTTTAGTATAGGTACGTATGCGCCCTTTTTTTTCTTTTTTTTAAATTACGTCAATTGTTTAAACTTATATTTATGAACGTTAAATATATCTAAATAATAATAAGTAGTTCGGTAAAATATAAATAAGTCAACCCAAACATTATTTTGTAAATGTCTTGAATATCAAAAATGTGATTAATATTAATAATATCGGATACATGTTAGTATTAATACTATAATTTCCACAAACATCCGACTGTTTTTGGCAATATTTAGAAACTGTTTTTTAAGTAGAAATGATAAAAAAAATCTCTTCTCTTAGATAAGTCTGCTTATCTGCAGTATCTAGATTAGGTAGGTTTAGAAGTCTGCCGATAGAGCGTCACAATATTATATTTTTAAACTTCTTTTAGAAGAATATCACGCCGAGAGGTGCAAAAGGTGCAATCCTAAATTCCTAATACGTCTTTTCAGTGTAGTTATAAAAAAAAACATTCAGGACTTCTAATATAATTTATAAAATAAAAATTATAAATAAATTTATCGGGCTGTGGTAATTTATTAAAATCACTCACGGAAGCAAAATCGTTTTCATAGATACCTATTCCAAACATTGATTCGTACGGTAAAGAAAATTCGTGGAATTTCCCCGAAAAATATTCAATTTAAATATGTATGATCATAAAACTTTCAGTGTTTAGCAATTATTAAGATTTATTGCTGTTCCAATGAGGCAATGATCATCGGTTGAAGATAATTTATGCGTTACCGCTGGAAAACGGTGTTTATATAAACATACGGTGCTATCTTTCATAACTTTACGAAATGGCGGAAAATTCGGGTTTCAATAAAAAGTTCGATGTGCCGTCGTAGCCATAAAAAACATGTCAGTAAAATAAATAAATAATTAACTGACTATTACTCTTGTGAAAAAAAATAAATAAACTTTTAAAAAACTTACCAATAAGCAGATCTGTTGAAACAAAAACCAAAATATTTATTCACGAAACTTTTCAAACAAAACAGAAAGTCGCACGTAATTAATAAGTTATTCAGACCACAGCTCAGAAAAGTTTTTAAAACAATACACTGGAGTTTTAAATTGTAAATTAATTTTCCACTAAGTTTTCGCGCGTACGTTACGGCAGACGAAGCGTCAAGTCGTCTTCACGCACCAGAGTTCTGTGTGAGACTGGTACTCAGTTAGCAGTTGCCGTCCGCTGACACGGTGATACGTCACGGCACTACACTGAAAGCCCTTTTTCCCTGTTTCCAAGTGGCAAAGGAATTAAAATAATAAAATTATAGGCTCACTAAACAATAGTAGGTACAGCATTTTCTTTTAATTTTCAAGCGCGATAAAATTACGTCCCGTTTTTTTATTGAATTCAAATTTCGAATTTGCTTAGTGGCGTTGTTCATGATATTGTTTATATTTTTTATCAGAGTGTAAAAGGAAGCTGACAGCATTTTTACTAAAATGTATACAAGGTACCTATCACAGAGACAATGTCGTAATACTCACTTTTTATCGGCTAGAGTTTAGACGAATCTTATCAGTGACTTAAGAGGTATATACTCATTAAGAAACTACACACGATACAAGTACATTGGAGTTATGCAGGGATATTATGAGTAAATATGGACAAGGAGTATTTACTCAGAGATTTTTGAACTCCAAACGAAACCATTTAAAGAGGCGTTGTGTACAATGTAGGTAAATATAGATATTAAGTTTTTGGTAAGCAATTTGGCTACTGTTTTGACTTTCATTTGAACTACCTAATTATAATTATATATCTTTCATCATATTATTGCTCCAGTATTTCCGCTGGCATAAGGAAGCAATGATTCATTGGTTGTGTAAATGTTGTTTTTTCTGTTGCATTACTAACATACATAATTTTACATTTGTTTATTTTTATTAATACTAAGAGTCTCTTATTTACGCATAATATACAAAATATATAACTATTACTATCTCGTTTTTTAGATTTCTCGTGACCTTGGAGTCCCGCACCTTTGGAAGATGTATAAGCCAACTCGCAGCGGCCCCCTAGACGCTTTTTAGGGCTCCCTACATTCCGAAGGGTCCAAACGGAGCCCTATTGTGGTCACTCACGTGTCCGTCTGTCTGTATTTTAAGACTCCCAGGTTGTAGCTACCAGGAAACACAGACTCCGGCGGGAAATTCCACTCCCAATGTGTACGCACAATCAATGTGTTCCCAAAACATTTTATGCGTGTGTGATCTCATTCTCTTTTTAAATTCCTTCTAGGCCAGCTCATGGTCAAAGTGTGACACTCACGTAAAGTCGACTGTACAACTACAAAGTTAACAACATACTGGCAACATTTTTTTGTCTGCACAGCGAACAAAACCCCCAGGGGAGACAAAACCTTTTTAACCTTTGCACACATGAAAAAACCACAAAAACATTACCAGCCAGCTACAGCTTTTAAAAGATTAAAAATCATTTTATTTTAAATCTTCGCTCCCGACTGGGATTAATTTTCGATTGACTTCGCTCAGAGGGATTATGTCGAATCAACAGCGTTATATCGAGACTAGATTTTACTTGCGGTTTCGCTTGTGCATAAAACCTCTTTTTACCCCTTTGGATCCGATTTTCTAAGTATCCTTCCTTATTCCTCGTATAGATCTTATAGGAAACCTCTTTGCAAAATTTCAGCTTTCTGGAACCAAAGGATAAAGGATTATTCACGTTACACCGTGCGGCCACCGAGCCTCGGCCGTGCCCCGGCCGGGGCACGGCCAGGGCACGTCCACCGGGCTAGTCATTCATGCTACACCGGGCTGTCACCGTGCCACCACCGGGCCCCGGCCGGGGCACGGCCGAGGCACGGCCGGGGCACGTCCGAGGTACGGCCAAGCATGGATCAGTTCATACAAAAAGTATTCTATAGATATTTGACCGTGCAATTGTTTGACCGGCAATTGTTTCCCGGCCGGGGCACGTCCGAGCCCGGTGCACACGTTCATGTTACACCGTGTCGCCACCGGGCCGAGCCCTGGTCGTGCCCCGTCCGTGCCTCGGCCGTGGCCGCGGCCCGGTCTAGCATGAATCACTTCATACAAAATGTATGCAACAATCTTTGACCGTGCCCCGGCCGTGCCACGGTCGGGGCACGGCCCGGTGGCGACACGGTGTCACGTGAATCATCCTTAAGCTGGGCGTCGATGACTCAGTCGGGACTTTTATAAAGTGAGAACTTCTTTAGCATTGTTGTGATTTGAAAGTCGATGAAACGAAAAAGCGACAGTAAAAAGAGACGGACACACGTGGGAGAAAATGAGATAGGTAGTATTATACACTGTTTTGTTTTTGTGTTTTAAAATGAGATAGAAAGCATTATATTTTTTTTTGTTTTGTTTTAGCCAACATTTTTGAAGGTTTCTCTTCTACCACGTGTGAATTGCACACGTACATGTTTTTTTTATATATTTCACCGTCTAATTGCAAATACAGTTATTTCTTGAAAAATGACGTGAAACTATAAACTTATTTTTTGGTATAATAACAAATTTGAATGAGATTCTTTGTATTTGAAATGATCCATTCGTCATATCGACAGTTTACACACTCGCAAAATTTATTACAATCTTACGGTGTTTGCAATTATCCGGTGGCATATAGGTATGTACATACATACTAGCTCATGCTTGCAACTTCGCCCGCTTTAAAGTAAAAAAAAGGGAACATACTCTTTTTTATGTGAGGTTGGGAAATCCTATGACTTCTTCCGCTCTGGGTGGAGCGGGAGGGTGTTTCAGACTTTTACTGACTAAAACCCACCCCTGTTCCTTCCCTGCCTTAGTCCCCAGAGGTGCGGTAACTCTCCACGACCCCTGGGCAGGCATCAGCCATGACGGGCCCCGTCATGCTGTTGCTGTGATCTCTTTGAGACGCGCGTGGAACACTACGCGCCGTGGACTCTCGGGCCTGGTGGTGATTGGACGGCGAGCTACCCATTACTCGACGGTGGCCGGAGATCATCCCGCGTCCTCCGACGCCTTGGGCGTCTCCTGCGGCAAGGGAACATACTCCTGGGATAATAAGTAAAAAACAAAGACACTACTTTTGCATTCATAATATAAGTTTGACTGGCCTGTTGGTCTAGTGGTTAGTGACCCTGACTGCTATGCCGGAGGTCGTGGGTTCGATTCCCACCCAGGACAAATGTTTGTGTAATGAGCACGATCATTTGTTCTGTGTCTGGGTGTAATTTATCTATAATATGTATGTATTTAGAAATATATAAGTATGTTTATCAGTTGTCTAGTACCCATAACACAAGCTCTGCTTAGCTTGGGACTAGATGGCGTTGTGTGATAGTTGTGGAATATTATTATTATTATTATTATTTCCCACCCCCCAAAAAAAAAAAAAATATGGATGGATAGATCAACAGCATTACGTCGAGATATTGTTTGAATCGATTTTCTTGTTGTCACAATCGCAGAGTCAGCGTTGGGGATAAGCTTGGCTTTCTCGCTTGGTTAGTCATGGCCGTTGTGGTTCTTGGTTATGCACGTGGAACTTGTGTAAAAAGTTGACAAGAGCGAAGGTTGACAAATCGAGGGAAAATCTTATATAGATCTTTTTAAAACTACAAAATTTTATATTAACTTGGGTTGAATAGATTGTTTTTAGGTTTGACGTCGTTGTTTTTTAGGGCTCCGTACCAAAAAAGGAAAAAGAAACCGTTTTTTTTTTTTGTGGGTTGCGAAATCATCCAATGACATCTCCCGCTCTAGGGTGGAACGGGAGGGCGTATTAGGCTCTTACTGACTAAAACCCACCCCTGTTCCTTCCCTGCCCTGAGTGCCCAGGGGCGAGGTAACTCTGTTTCGAATTTATCCTCAACCCCTGGGCAGGCATCGGCCATGACGGGCCCCGTCATGAATGCTGACAACTCTTTGAGGCGCGCGTGGAGCACAACGCGCCGTCGACTCTCGGACCTGGTGCTGATCTGACGGCTAGCTACCCATTACTCGCCGTCCGCAGCCCCGGGTAAAAGAAACCCTTACAGGATAACTTTGCAGTCCGTCCGTCCATATGTCAAGATCGTTATTTTTAGGAACATTTGAAATTAAAATCAAATACTCAGGTCCACAGTCCTTTGAAACTGTAAAAAATCAAACTTTTAAGTTAACACAATCAAAAGATACAGCTGGTAATGCCACATATTGACCTAATTTTTGACATTCGTCGCAAGAAAATCAAAACCTGGTCGGGTACTTCCCATTGACCAACAATCATAAGCACAAGTTAAGAAAAAATGTGAAAACCGTAAATTTTTAATTACATCACTAAAAATAGGGTCCCTACCCTATATACAAGGAATTTGAATCCAAATTTTAAAGGTAGTCGACCGTATTATGTAGGGTATCGTATGAAAGCTTCATTAGCACAAGCACAAAACCGATTTTAATTTTTACGACGTCTGATTCTAGATTTATGATGAAAAATTAAAAAACAAAATTCTATTTCCTACTTTAATCTCCGAATTTTAGGCCATAAATTCGGACTTTTATGTCGCATATTGCCAAATATTTTATAATTAGGTAAATGTTTTACAGATTCAGAAGAGTGTGAGGTATCTTTGGATTAGGTCTTTCAAAAAAATCATTATCTTGAGAGAGTTTTCACAACCCTTGTGAAGACTCTGCCCAGAGATCGTGGATAAATTCGAAACAGAGTTACCGCGCCTTGAAGGAACAGGGGTGGGTTTTAGTCAGCAAAAGTATTACACACCCTCCCGCTCCACTCAGAGCGGGAGAAGTCATTGGGTGATTTCCCATCCCAAAAAAAAAGGATTGTGAAGACTATTTTTAGATTCAGTGATTCATTTGCGAAATGTTTAACTTTAAAGTATTATTTTGTTCAAGTCGTGCGTTCCCACCCTACTAAAAGCGACACTATTGGCTTGAAAAATCTGAAAAAATTCGTGACGTTAGTATATAGCGTATTTTAAAGGAAAACTTTCACGACAAAAATAGCTCTGTTTGTTTAAGAGTAATAGTCGCTCAGCTAACAAAATGTACCTACTTGTATTTCATACAAAACGCTAAATCCTTAAAAAAAATCTTAGGTGAATTTGTTTCTTATTTAATATTTAAAACGGATAGTAAACATGTAAAATGTGTTGTTAAAATAAAACTTTTTTTTTGTTTTTAATTTAATTACGTAGTGTTCGTAAAACCATGAACTCAATTAATATGTTCATAGTAATAAACATGCTCGTAAACCCCCCTTCTAAGTCCGCATGTTTTAACGGGCAACTACGGAACCCTACACCGCGCGTGGCCCGGCACGCATTTGACCGGTTTTTTTTTATTTACATATTCTTCTACGTTTTCGCAACTGTCTAAAATACCTTCAAGATTTGACAATGATATGTACACACCAATGCAACACGACCTTTTCATGATTATGGGTGATTTGTTGCCAAAAAATCTATTTTTATGAGACCTCGTATAGTAACAGCGTATTTGATTTCCCCGAAAGGGAGAATTGGGGCTTCGAACACATTTCGCCTAAGCCACTCTGTAAAGGAGGAGCAGTAGAAGATACAAATAGGCATAATAGGTAGGTATACAGTTGTAATTTTCAGTCCCCTTTAATTTTAAATTTATTTTTATTATTTGTTGTTATAACGGCAACAAATAATAAAAAAGTAATAAATTATAGTCCCGTTGATTACGAAGAAGATACAGTGCATTAAAAATTCTCAAGACGTCAGGCCTAGAATTGACGTAACAAGCCCATTCCTGAACTTTGATGAGTTTTATATTCGTAAATTTTTGCTGATTTGTTTAATCGAATTATTATTTTTTGGTCCAGAAAACATCTCTATTCCTAATGACAATGGTTTACCTATCTTTTACTTTTTCAAAAAACTAAAATCTAGTGTAACCTTTTTAGCTCAGTTCTTGAATAATTTTCATTTTTAAAGACTTAGAAGATTTTCATTGCCTTAAAGACTATTCCAACAGCTTTTCTGTTGTCAATTCTGTCAGTGAAACATGACCAGTTCCTTACCGAGCAGTATTTTGACCTATTTTCCTACATGACTTATAGTTTCAGTGGGAAAACCAGCAGCGGATACATTTTACGTTATGTTTTAGTATGTGCAAGAACATCGTTGAGCTGCAATTAGAGGAAAATTGGAGGCATAAAGAACAATAGCGGTTCTGGGTTCATTTTGGACGTAGACGATTTTGCTATCGTTTTGTCGTGTAAGTCGTTAAATGTATTGGCAATACGACATCTTAGAAGATTGAGAACCGCTATATATATTTTTTTTTTACGTGTTTCAAAGACGCATTTCTATGTATGGAATTCTAAGGACGAACGCGAACGAAATTATTATTTTTAATCGACTTGAAAAAAAAGTGGAGGTTCTCTATTTGTATGTTATATTTTTTTAAAGTTTTTCCAGGCATAACTCCGCCATGTATACGGATTTGGAAGTTTTTTTTTTTCGAAAGTGGTATATTCCGAAATAGTCCCATTATATTTCGTAAAGATTTGACGATGAATTTTTTCTACAGACAACGGAACTCTTCAATATTATGCCAGAAAATCTCAACAATTTCTGCTATTGCATATCTATGCATTGTTTACGCAATCACATAACATAACATGATGCCTGTACCCTTTAAAGAGGTAGGTACGCAAATGTGTACACAGTTCACAACCTGATACACCTTAATTTCACCCATTATATTCATAATAATAATATATCAATTAATTAAATCAATTAAATTCATTTATACTACATACTTTTAAATTATATTCGTTTATTTCTATTGGGGTTATCAATTCGGGCATAACTTTACTATATAATTTTAGTTACAAAAAATACAACCGACTTCCAAAAAAATAATTGAATAATGCAAAATAATTTCGGAAGTTGGTATCAAATAACGAAGAAACAAAACTTGAAACACTGATTACTACGACACCAACGTAAAAAAGTTTTTGTACTATCCAACTACAAGAGTCATGCATGATTAATATCCCAGAGATAACCCTCACAAGGCTAACGATCTTCTACGAAATGAGTTCACCAGAGAAGTTCAACAGCCGGGTCTTCAATCTGCGACCTTTTAGCAATCAACACCCTGACCGCTGAACCATTGTCTCCTCACAGGCAAGCCATTGACATTTTTATATTGTTTTGCAACTTTTATTGTTTAGTTCTTATGAAAATATTTCTTTTGTCACTTTATTGGTTTCTTTTGTTAAAAGTAAAAGAACTTCGGACTTTGAAGTGCTTTAATGAAATTGGAGCTTGATTATTCGGTAGCATACCTAAACTTGATATTGCAGTTAATGTGTTTTATCTCACACACTTAAATGCCAATATCAAGTTCAGGTTATCTAAGTGTGTGAAATATTTTTATTATCTACATACTTAACGAGTTAAGTTTATGATTATTTTTTCTAATGATACAGTATGTAGAGTAGCTTTGACAACCGGCTTCGCCCGCGTGGAATTAGTACTTCCCCCGTTATAAACTTTCAACCCCTTTTTCACCCACTTAAGGGTTGAATTTCGAAGAACCCTTTCTTAGTGGATACCTACTCTTCACAAAGAACACACCCTCCTAATTTCACGTCTGTAGGACCAGCGGTTTAGGCTGTGCGTTGATATATCAGTCAGTCAGTCAGGACTTTGAATGTTATATACATATACAGATAGGAGCGCAAAACATGTTTGAATAAAAAACAACCTACTTCCAAAACGAAAATACACTAAAAATTTAAACATAACTTTAAATTCGGAAGTCAGTGTTTGTATTTTATTTCTTCGTTATTTGACAATTTTTATTTCTTTATACACCAGAACTAAAAACCCCACTATCATGGAACGTCGAATTTAAACATACTCGTAATTAGAGAAAACCAAAATGTCATCTAGGTTTCCATACTTTTCGTTTTTTTTTTCAATTTTTCTAAAAACACTGAAGTAATTTCAATAAACGTTTTTTAAAATTATATGGGACCACTTCGGAAGTATATTCTTTTCGATAGAAAAAAATTGAAATTCGGTCCACAACTGACAAAGAAATTGGTGGCAATAAATAAAAAAAAATACATACAGCCGAACCTCCTCCTTTTTCGAAGTCGGTTAAAAATGACAACAATCTTAAATATGCTTTATAAAAATTCGCAGAATTCCCGGATTCGCAAAGGTGCAATTTATACTCTCAAACTTTTCTCGTTTATCGCTCTTTATATTAGTGAAAACCGTATCAAAATCCGCTGCGGGGTTTAGAAGAAATAAGCGGAGAAACAGACAGACGCAGACAACGTTTTATGCTATTAGTAAAAGATATGTGGATACTTGTGATAACAAAACCAGTCTGGCCTATTATTCTATTGAGAATTTTCATTAATTACCTAACTTTTCTTAAAATTTGTCCCAAAACTGAATTGTTTAGTAATTTTACTCGTGTGCAATTTGCCACTTCATTATTTTTTTTTTTTTGTATATGAGATCTAGAAAATGCCAATGCCACACATAAGTTATTTTGTACTAAGTAATTATTATTTTTATTATCATTTTTGAGTTACCGTTTGTTTTCTCTTACTAAATAAATAATAAAAATTGATTCAACTACCCCCTATTAATGGAGCATATCACTAGGGAAACCAAAACCAAAAATTATGGAAACCTCATTCATTTAGCAAATGAAGTAGGTAAGTCATACTTATAAAGTTTTACAATTCAATTAAAGTGTTTTGTTATGATCCCTTGTTGAAACTAATACCTGTGCTAATGAATTATTTTAATTAATTAAAATAATAAAACCATAGAGATAGCAACACTCGAATACCGCGGGTAAACATTTTAATTGTCTTTCATAATCCTTAACAATATTATAAATTCCACAGCTCAACTGATAAAAGCTGTATTTGAAAGAATACCCAGTATATTTTAAGGCTTCCGCAGAAAGGTGCAACGCGACAATGCAGTGACGTGTTTTCATTAATAAACAGCCAAGTGCGAGTCGGACTTGCACACGAAGGGTTCCGTACTATAAACTTAAAAAACAACCCAAAAATAAACACGTTTCTAGAAACAACACAAAAAAGGATCGAATAAAAAATGTAGCAACTACAGGCTTGTCTCTCTGATGTCACACGCATACTATACACCAGACTGCAAGCGTTTCTATCACCAGATGGTGTGGCGAGTTGCCGCCACTCTGCAAGTTGGATGGGGTGTGGTATCACGACGTGTGTGTGTCCGGCTTTAGCATGTGATGCAAAGTGTGTGGCCGGCTTTACAGGAGCCATAGGCAATCAAAAGTGCAGCAGTCGACGTCAGAGCGCCTTCCGCCGCGAGGCCGTACGCATCTCACCGCAGACTAAATTAATGTCTTATTAACATCATCCCCGCAAATACACTAAAATCCCGAGTAATATCCCGTAACGTTGGGGATTTTCCGGGAATAATAAATAACCCATATTTACCGCGTCCGTGTAACTAGTGAACAAGAATAATCAGGAGTGTTGGTGTGAAGAGAATCGAGTGGCCACTCGTCGGGATCCTGCGAGGCTGCCGAAAGAAGAGTCAGGTACCGCTTTGTTTACTTGCTTAGAGTTAGGCCACCTTACGCCGTCTACTGCAAACCACTCCCAACTTGAAGTTATACAGACAAATATAGGCAATTTTGGGCCAGCATTCACTCCAAGTGTTTGGTCGTAACACTGTCCTGCATCCTGCAGAGAACCACAGCTATTTACACGCTTGGGCAACTCCATTAGATGGTCCTTTCGAGACTGGATAGGCATCAGTAAAATTCAGTACAAATTAAGTACAAGTCATTACAGTAGGCACATAACTTTATTAGTGCCCCAAAATGGCGTCCCGCAAGCAAGAAGCTAAATTGGCTTAGCTTACCGCTAAAAAACAAATGATTTTCGAGCGAGTTAATCGCATATATAATGCTTCCAGAAACATCTCGAACTTTGATTCACGTTCAAATGAGACATTCTTAGCGCAGTCAGAAACAATTACTGAGCAATACAAGAAATTTGAGGAAATAGTAGAACAAATGAATGAATTTTTTGATTTTTTTTTTTTTTTGTTTTTCTTTGTTTTTGTGTTTCTCTGTTTTTTGCGTCATGTTTACCGTAAATAAACGTATTTTCTTTCTTTTTTTGTTCTTTAATTGCAATTCGAGATTGACCAAACCGCACCAGATTATTCGAGTCTATATTCTATTGAAGACTTATATTCTAATATTAAATATAAACGTAATCTCATACTTTCGAAAAACGAAACATCGGAACACAAAGGGGGTACTCGGATAAAATTACCGGCCATAGATTTGCCATCGTTTGACGGTAAAGCGGAAAACTGGCTCATATTTTACGAAATGTTTCGCAGCAATGTTCATTTAAATACCGATCTGGTTGACTCGCAGCGTGTCCAGTACTTGATCAGTAAATTGACTCATGATGCCTTAAAACTAACCGCAGGCATTGTTCCTACAGGTGATACATACAACGTTATGTGGAACAGTCTCGTTAAAAGGTATCAAGATAAGCGTAGTTTAGGGATTCATTATCTCAATAATATACTGGACATTAAACAATGCGCCGGAAATGCCGCGAGCCTCAATACTTTTGTGGAACGATATTCAGCGTCCGTCGCAGCCTTGAAGCAGTTAGACATTCCAGACTTACTGGATTTTGTTTTATTACACTGTGGTTTAAGAAAGGTTGACGCGCAAACTGTCTTACAGTTTGAATCACGTGTGAGTGAAAAAGAATTACCTTCCTATGCGGAGTTTATAACATACATGCAAGCATATGTTAAAGTGCTGCAGCGCTCATACGGTAATAATTTACAGACGGAACCGCGCGCTAAGTCTAGTTCAGTTAATCATCAAACAAAAAATAACACCGCTAAGTCATTCGTATCGCGTAATGAACCGGTTTCGAATGGCAAATGTACGCTTTGCGATAAGGATGACGTACGACTTCAGCTGTTCTATTGCCCGCAGTTTAAAAATATTAGAACACCGCTTGCACGTTTTGAATTTATTAAATATAAACGTGGCTGTATAAACTGTTTAAGTGTATCCCATTCTTTGGTTAAATGTAAGTCACGGAACGTTTGTAAAATTTGTAAAAAGACCCATCATTCTCTCTTACATTTCAGAGAAAAAGATGAGTTATTATCGCCCGAGCCACAAGTGCCTACTAAGGATACATCTGTTTCGCTCACTACAGCTGTTAAAACTGGGTCAACTATTTTGCTAGCGACCGCGCAGTTATTTGCATACTATAGCAACATCAGAAACGAGGAGGTAGTTCGGTGCCTACTAGATAACGGATCGCAAAATAATTTAATTACTGTGGACTGTTGTAAACGTTTGAATTTACCCATAATTAAATTACGCAATTCATCTTCACAAGGTGTTGGAATGACCTCGAAACCAGTACACGGTTTTATTCATCTCAACATAGAATCTCGGATTGATCCTCATACGAAGTTTTCGATACAAGCGTTAGTTGTTGATTGTATTACAGATAGACTTCCCGCGAAATTTATTAGATTAAATAACAATGATAACATGTCATACTTAAATAACTTGCCGCTTGCCGATCCGACCTGGAATGTACCAGGCGGAATAGACGTTGTGCTTGGAGCACAATTGTTCCCCTTTATTTACCTGGGAGACAGGGTCGACTCAGGCACCCGCGCGCCCCCTGCTATACTGACTTGCTTCGGTTATGTACTTATGGGTGATATTGATTGTTGTAGTAGTGATGTGACACACATTGCATCTTCATTTACCGCGCAGGCCGACATTGAAGTCGTGTCAAATTTACATAAGTTTTTTGAGCTAGAGGAAATTCCATCTCAACGTTTTATTAGTCCGGACGAATTAGAGTGTGAAAATAATTTTAATTCTTCAGTCTTATTTGAAGACGGCAGATACTTTGTCGATCTACCTTTTGCGCGCTCACCCAGCGAGCTAGGTAGCTCGCACGGTTACGCCCATCGGCGCTTACTTGCGCTCGAGCGTAAGTTTACGTCAATGCCGACCCTACGCGAGAATTATAATAAAACTATCGCGGATTATATAACTCAGGGGTATTTAGCGGAAGTGCCCGACTCTGAATTGACAGAGGAGGGTTACTACATACCGCATCATGCCGTCATTAGACCGGACAAGGACAGCATTCGAGTGGTTTTGGACGCTAGCGCCAAAACTCACTCGGGGTTGTCGCTCAATGACATTTTGCATGTCGGACCTAATTTGCAAGCAGACTTGTTTTTGTTATTACTTGATTTTCGTACATTCCCTGTCGCGATGACAGCGGATATAAAACAAATGTTCTTACGTATCGGTGTAAAAGAGCACCACCGCAAATATTTACGAATCTTGTATCGTTTTAGCAAAGGTGAGCCTATTCGCACCTTTCATTTTAACCGCGTTCCCTTCGGACTAAAGCCTAGTCCTTATTTAGCGATGCGCACACTGCGTAACTTGGCGTGTGAGCAAAGCGACCGCTTTCCTGAGGCTTCTAAATTGGTAGAAACTCAGTTTTACATGGACGACTACGTCTACTCTGTTTCGGACGAACAGACAGCTATGCGTCTATCCCGCGATTTAATTGATTTAATGAAGGTAGGTTCCTTTGACTTAGTCAAATGGGCTACCAATTCACGCGCTTTATTAGAGATTCTCCCAGAGTCTCACCGCTTACCAGTTAATTTTTCTGGCATGGATAATGATGTCCATAATTTCAAAATCCTTGGATTAACCTGGGAACCCGCTGATGATTATTTTTCTTTGACAAAAATCGCCGTGGATGATAAATGCACGAAGCGCGCGATTTTATCGCTAGTTGCCCGCTTGTTCGACGTACTTGGCCTTGTAGGACCCGTTGTGCTGTACGCACAAGGTATTAATTAAAGAACTTTGGTTAGCTAAAGTAGGATGGGATGAGGTTCCTCCGGAATCCATCACAAATCGTTTTGCCGCTTTTACGCGCGATTTTCCTTCACTCTCTTCTCTAAAGGTTCCTCGCCACATTGGCGTCTTTAGAGAAGCTGTAGTGAACATCGTAGCCTTTTGCGACGCCAGCTTTACTGGTTATGGCTGTTGTATTTATTTACACATTACCAACCCTACAGGTGATATCACTGTCCGACTCTTATGTGCAAAGTCCAAAGTCTCCCCCGCTAAAATAACAACGCTAGCTCGATTAGAACTTGTCGCCGCTTTACTTCTGTCTAAACTTGTTCGCGTAGTCAAGGATACACTTTCCGCTCGTGTACCTATTGCAGGTGTCCACGCTTTCTCGGACTCCACCATAGCTCTCTCGTGGATCCACTCATCTCCCCATAGATGGTCTATTTTTGTCAGCAACCGCATTGCTCAAATACAGGAAAACTTACCTGCCGCTTGTTTCCGTCACGTGTCCGAGAAAGAGAATCCTAGCGATTGTCTGTCTCGCGGCATGCTGCCGTCGCATTTAATAAGACACTCGTTGTGGTGGAACGGCCCCACATGGCTCCATCAGCCCATGAGCGAGTGGCCTTTAAAGTTCTCTCCTGCTCAATGTGAAACGTTGCCGGAGTTTAAATCAAAGGTTTTTCTCGTAGAAACTTCGAATACTGAACCGCGTATTTTAGATACTATAGCTGACCGTGTTTGCTCATGGAATAAACTGTTACGTGTATTTATGTACATTCTTAAATTTACAAACAGACTACATAGTCATAGTTCTGTTAAAAACATTCAAACCGCCGAAAATTTCATTGTTCGAATAGTTCAAAGTTTACATTTTGCTAGCGATTTAAATTTAATTAAAGCAGGTGAACTTCCAGCTAAGAAGTTGCGCTGTTTATCTGTCTTCATTGATAGCTTCGGATTCTTACGTATTGGGGGCAGATTGTCTAAATCTGACTTACCGTATGAAGCCAAGCATCCCGCGCTTTTACCTAAACGCGACCACGTAGTCGATCTAATTATCGATCACTATCACAATACGTACTGCCATACGGGCCCAGGGTTATTGATGTCCATTATGAGGCAGCGGTTTTGGATATTGGGTGGCCGAACGGTTATATGGTCTCGTTGTCAGAAATGTAATACTTGTTTCCGTCTAAATCCTAAGCATCCAGTACCCAAAATGGCTGAACTTCCTGGATATCGCGTCCGTGATGCTAAAGCCTTTGTACACACCGGTGTAGATTTCGCTGGGCCGCTTGCTTACATACCTATTCGACGTAGAGGTCAACGTTCGCAGAAACTTTACATAATGTTTGTTCGTATGCATGGTGACTAAAGCCATACATATCGAGCTTGTATCAGATCTCACATCTGAGGCTTTCCTATCCGCATTTAAGAGATTCATTTCCCGCCGCGGTCCAGTGTCTGTTATGTATTCAGACAATGGTACCAATTTTGTTGGCGCTAAGGCGCAATTGGATGATATTTATTCTTTTTTAATAAATTCAATTACTGTTCAAACGGATATTAAAAATGAGCTTCTTAAATCACGCATCGAGTGGACAAAAATACCTCCACGAGCTCCACACTTCGGAGGTATTTGGGAGTCGAATATTAAGAGTGTTAAAACTCACTTGTTTAGAGTCGTAGGTAAACAACTTCTCACTTACGAGGAACTCTCAACCGTATTGGTGCAAATTGAGTGCCTTTTGAACTCTCGACCACTTAGTGTCATTTCGTCAGACCCACATCCGGAGGTACTCACGCCCGCGCATTTTTTAATGTCCAGTCCACTCACATATTTGCCTTCTTCTGAATTGACAGAAGAAAACATAAACCTAAACAACCGCAAAAGGCTCTTGGAACAACTTGTGTTATCCTACTGGAATAAATGGCGAATTGAGTACTTGCACACGCTGCAAGTTCGCCAGAAGTGGTGCACTCCCGATCGCCCTATAGAGATAGGTACTGCCATTCTCTTGGGTCAAGATAACGTACCTCCATTGACTTGGCCATTAGGTATCATAGAGGAAGTTTTTCCGGGATCGGATGGTGTAATTCGAGTCGCTTCAATAAAAACCGCGTCAGGCACGTATAAACGTCCTGTCACTAAGTTGTATCCTTTGCCAACTCAATAGATTATTATTACTACGTAATTTAGTTTAATTTCGTTTAGGGTTCATAGTATACGTTCCAATGGTACGCCATTACATAGTTGTAATTTAGTTTATTCGACTTACCATAGTCAAATCGAACCGCAATTCATTCTCTGGATACTGATAATTATTGTTCCCGAGCATTATATCAATGCGATGGTGTTTCGGACTGCTGCTTGGATTTCCCTCAAAGCTCTTTAACAAGTAAATGCTTACATATCATCACCGCTTCTTGAACCTCACTCGCGCCGCATAGATTAGCAGCTTTTGAAAGCTCCTGGACCTTTCAAGGCGGGGAGCATGGTGTGGCGAGTTGCCGCCACTCTGCAAGTTGGATGGGGTGTGGTATCACGACGTGTGTGTGTCCGGCTTTAGCATGTGATGCAAAGTGTGTGGCCGGCTTTACAGGAGCCATAGGCAATCAAAAGTGCAGCAGTCGACGTCAGAGCGCCTTCCGCCGCGAGGCCGTACGCATCTCACCGCAGACTAAATTAATGTCTTATTAACATCATCCCCGCAAATACACTAAAATCCCGAGTAATATCCCGTAACGTTGGGGATTTTCCGGGAATAATAAATAACCCCATATTTACCGCGTCCGTGTAACTAGTGAACAAGAATAACCAGGAGTGTTGGTGTGAAGAGAATCGAGTGGCCACTCGTCGGGATCCTGCGAGGCTGCCGAAGGAAGAGTCAGGTACCGCTTTGTTTACTTGCTTAGAGTTAGGCCACCATACGCCGTCTACTGCCAACCACTCCCAACTTGAAGTTATACAGACAAATATAGGCAATTTTGGCCAGCATTCACTCCAAGTGTTTGGTCGTAACAATGTCCTGCATCCTGCAGAGAACCACAGCTATTTACACGCTTGGGTAAGTTCACCAGAGAAGACGTGGAACAAGAGAGCAGATATTAATACTACGTCAAATAATAGAAAAGGGCACAGAGTTTAATATCCCTAGCTTTGTTGATTTTTGCAAGGCGTTCGACACTGTCAATTGGCGCAAATTATGGAAAGTACTTGTGGAAATGGGTGCTCCCGAATATCTAATTCACCTCATATTTTGATATTATATATTATGTTTTACCTGGATGGCACCGCGACGGTCCGAATAGACAATGTCCTCTCAATGCAGTTTAAGACGCAAGCAGGAGTAAGGCAGGAGTGCTTCTATCACCACTCCTGTTTAATATACACTTCTGGACACATCTATCGGCCCACCTTAGAGTTTAGGTTTCGATGGCCCCTACCGAAATATGATTGCTAGATTGAACAAAAACTGTTGATGCAGTTTTAAACCTGATACATTTTACCATCTTTTTCGATCGTATTGTTTTAAATTTGAATTCAGAATACCATACGACATGGAGCTACGCCTAACAAGTCGGATATGCGCCTTGTTAAAGGCAATTGATTTTTGAATAAAAAACATGCTTTATCAAATAAAGGTTTAATTTAATAACGCGTGTTGCCTCCATGGGCATCTACCACAGCTCTCATACGATTGGGCATAGAGTTTATCAACCGCTCTATGAAATTTTGAGGGATCATCTCCCATTCCTCTTCTATGGCAGTTTTCAACTCCTGCATCGTCTGGGCAACTGGCTGACGAGCCCTAACACGTCTTTTTAGCTCGTCCCACATGTGCTCAATGGGGTTCATGTCTGGGCTTCTGGCTGGCCAGTCTATAACTGTGATGTTCACATCCCGAAGATATTCCCTGACGATGCCGGCCGCATGGGCTCTTGCATTATCATGCATAAAAAGGAAATTTGGGCCCACATAGTCCGCGTATGGTATCACTTGAGGTTCTAAGCACTCACGAATGTACCTTTCAGCATTTAATGTTGGCAGCCGTGGTCCTGTAACAACCTCAAGTTGAGTTTTGCCGCTCGCGGATATACCGCCCCAGACAGTCCATGAGCCACCGCCATAAGCAACCCTCTCTTCAAAGCAGCATTGTGCGAAACGCTCTCCCTTACGTCGGTAGACCTTCTTCCTTCCATCATTGCCATGTAACACAATTTTAGACTCATCAGAAAAGAGTACACGGCGCCAATCTTGCTGTGTCCAATTTAAATGACTGCGTGCGAAATGAAGGCGCGCTGTTCGGTGGGCTCGCGTTAGTTTGGGCCCATTAGCTGGCTTGTGTGGTACCATATCGCGTTCTTTTAACCTTCTCCGAACAGTTCGAGCGCTCACAGATACTCCGTGGAAGTCGCGAAGTTGGTTTTGTATCTCAATGGAGGTAAGGTGACAATTTCTCAAGCTGGTCGTCACGATGAATCGATCCTGCCTTTCAGTTGTGACCCGAGATCGTGGCCTTCCTTGGCGACGAACAAAGCCGCTAGTCTCTAAGTACCTCCGATAAACATTTCGGACCGCAGATCGACTTAAATTAAGTTGTGCACTCACGTTTCTTTGGCCGTGTCCGGCCTGAATAAGTGCCACAGCTTGGGCGGCGACTTCAGGTGAAGTATCCATAGATTACTGATAGAACCTCACCTTAATGTTAAGAATAAGTAATTTATTTATTTATTTATTAAAACTTCATGCAACACAAATGTACAAAGGCGGACTTAATGCCTTAGGCATTCTCTACCAGTCAACCAAGGGTGGTGGAGAGATAACATGGCAGGTGCATAAACTGAAAAAATAAAATAGCAAAGTAATGTTAGTAATGTTTGTTGCAAAACCAAAGATATCAATCACTTTTTCAAGAATTAAATCCAAGTAAACCAATAAAACCAAGTTTTCTTAGTATTCGATTGTTTGATATCAACAAACAGGCTCCAAATTGTCTTTTGTTTCTTTAAATTCTGTGTTCGAAATTCAAAAAAAGACTATTGAATGAAATTGTGAATGTGCCAGGTTCAAAACAGCATAAAAACTTTTTGCTCGACCTAATATAAAATTTTAGCTAGGACCAAACGAAACTGAAAATACAAGGTGGGCCAATAGATGTGTCCAGAAGTGTATATACAGAATGCATTATGCAGATGGTCTTGGAAGGGTAGGAAAAAGGTATTCCTATCGGTGGCCGGCGAGTTTCGAACACGAGATACGCTGACAATACGACCCTTCTCGCTAGATCAAAAGAAGACCTGGAAGAACTTTTTACTCGCCTAGAAACCGTGAGCCTCTCGTTTGGTCTCGCTATTAACAGAGACAAGACGAAGGTGATGATAGTAGACAGAGCTGAACAAAACAAACCTGAAATTACTAACTAACTACGTATACCTCGTTTCTACTATCACTAACACCGGCGGCTGCGAAGACGAGATCCGAAGAAGATGTGCCATAACGCGGTCTGCAGTAAGCAGAATGGAAAAAATCTAAGAGATCTAGGAAGAATTGCTACATCACCAAGAACACTAAAGTTCAATTGATGAAAACGCAGATGTTTCCAATATTTCTGTACACTGCGGAAACATGGACGATTCGTGCACAAGAGCGCCGAAAAATAGATGCTCTAGAGATGTGGTGCTGGAGGCGAATGCTTTGAATACCGTGGACAGCACGCCATACCAACGTTTCCATCTTAAAAGAGCTCAACATCGATGATAGATTGTCGTCGATTGTGCAAATACGAATACTTAATTTTTTCAGACACGTCATCCGCTACGAAGACTCCATGGAGCGCCTCATCGTCCAAGACCATGAAGAGGGGAGACATTCACGCGGCAGATCACCTACACGCTGGACGGACCTTATTAAAAGCACCACAAAATGCTCCATTGTGCAATGCTCTCGCGACGGGTGCGCCAAAGTTCACCTAAATTTTCAACTCCGATAATTGGAAATCAGAAAATGTTCTTCCTAACATTTTTCATCCTAACAATCACAGTTCCTAACTACTCTGTCTCTAATGTTCATAATTCCGAAGCATTCAACTTCATAATGTCAGTAGCAATAAAGATCTATTATACTTTTATTTGTTTTCCTATATTTTCTCAACATAACCATCTTTTACACTATTATTCAAAGTCATATCTTTTTTGTTTAGATTTCTTTCCAAAATTAAATTTAAAAAAGTTGTACTATTTTTATTTACTCTAAACATCGTAAGTAACGAAACGTAATCGAATGTAAGAAGAGCGCGAAAAAAACAACGAACAATTTCGGGTAAAAAACTTTAGGTGAGCCAATATGGACCCTCTCGCGACACATACAACAGAAGCCGTTGGAAACACATTGCGAGGGCTGCCGTACTCGCAGAGGATAACCGTATCAGTCCGACATCATCTTAAGCCACGACCACTCTGTCAAGTGAGCACGACTGAAGAGAGACCCCAGAACTAAACGCCCCAATAAAATGGAACGTGGAATTTAAACATACTCGTAATTGGAGAAATCCAAATCGTCATCTATGTATACTTATTTTTCGTTTTTGTTCAGTTTTTCAAAAGCCAGTGAAGCAATTTTGATAAAATTGATATGGGACCACCTCGGGAGTATATTCTTTCGGATGAATAAAGAATTTTGAAAATCAGTCCACAACTTACAGAGAAATCGGTGGATATACATAAAAAAAAAAACATACATACCTACAGTCGAACATAGAACCTCCTCCTTTTTCGAAGTCGGTTAAAAGCTCAATAACACTTTTCCTGCTCGGAAATTCGGGATGACACGGTTGGAACAGTGGTTAAGCGGTTGGCTGCTGCGCTGCTAGTAAAAAAAAAAAATGGCCTACAAATATTTATTACGGGTCTGGGTGTCTTGTGTATGTAATAAAAATAATAATAAGAATAATAATCTTTATTGAACTAAAGCCTAAAAACTATTACAATGGTATAGTAGAAGTGCATACATTGAGAGGCTTATGCTAAGTAGTAATACATTGAAGCCCTGACCTCTAAACTAGGTTAGTACCTGTATCTTAGAAGATCAGTGTCCCTCCTCAACAATGTTACAAGCCAGTTGTTTTTACAGCTCTAAAAAACATCGCAAAAATAAAAATGAGAGTTATACTATTACAAATCAAAAGAAGTGAGTGAATGTCGTTAATGTGTGGTAGAGGTGTATATGTGCGTGTGTGTGTGTGTGTGTGTGTGTGTAAGTGTGCGTGTATGAATGTGAGTGTGTGTTAGTGCATATGTGATTAAAGAAAAAAAACAGAATTAGTTTTATATTTAACTTTAAAGGTTACCTAAAAGAATCCACTGATTGTTGATGAGTCAGTGTTAAAATAGATAATTATGTAACATTTGTTTGCATTGATATTTTGTGAAAAGATGTTGTGCTTATTTCTGTCTGTTGGTTCTTTGTGGGGTCGGGAAGAGTGTTTACGGATTACCGTATGGAGAACATATACCTGCCTGACGGTTAAAACTTCACATTCAGCATATAATTGTAATGTGGGATATCTTCGTGGCCGAAACCGCATAACCTTTAAGACCGCCCGTTGTGCACGCTCAATCCTAATAAATTCGTTTGACGTTGCACCCCCCCAAACTGGAATACAGTATGTAAGAACTGACTGGCATAGTGCAGAATATATGCGGAACAGGGTGTAAAGTCCCGCAAACCTCCGTTGAAAAGGGAGGATCCTCCGACCAGACGGGTGTTGTGTCTGGTCCGGGCAACTGTCCGATTGTCGATTTCGGACTGTTGTATATGTTCAAATCGCGCGGAAAACTCTGCTTGCGCGATGTAGGAATTTTTGCTATTATAGTTCGTATGTAGTGTCATAGATGTCGCTACACTAGTTTCAGGATATTACTATCCGCAGACCTGCGTATTTTTTTTAAAATAAATATTAGTTTACGGATCTGGCCGTGAAAACATCTATGTGCTTGTGCCAGTTAAGGTGTTGATTAACATGAGTGCCCAGATATTTCACACTAGTAGTCCTAGATATGCTGAGGCTGTCGCATGTTTGAGGTGACACATTAGTACACATGTGGGCCTTGAGGTGATGCGATAGCGGTGGGGTAAAATTTGACCCAATAGCATAGGGAACATAAACCGTTTTCTGTACGTTCAGGGTGAGCAAGTTGTTTGTTAACTAACTAACTAACTCATAACAAGTTTCAGTGCATTTTCGGTACTCCGGGAGTGCCGACAGAATTGAAAACTTGAACAAAATTCCCAACGTGCATAAAGAATTTTTACTTAAATCCAATACGAGTGCTACGACGCGTAGCGGTGTCGGTGTCGGTATCTGTGCCTGTGTTGGTAGCGAGTTCAATTGTTTTTTCCTGTCTCAAAAATGCCCAATGCGCTTAAAAAAGTTTTCACTTAAAAAAAAAGTTGTACCTACCCAAGATCCCATGCGCATCGTAACTACCTGTACCAACGAGAGGCAAAGAGCAGAGGAATGATACCATGATCACGTTTTCCATTGTTTTTCTTCACCATACCTTATAAACAAGGTTTTCATCATCCTGTAAGTGGATTGAAACATCTTTCTTTCCCATAGATTTATGGGGCGTTCAGTGAATAAGGTATTAAATATTGACTACAGGCACGCATAGTGTTAGGTCTATTGATTTTGTTGTACACAACCTTCACCTTGTCGTGGGAACTTAATTTAATTGACTGAGTCATCATAAGCTGTCTATTGTTGTTCAAACGTTCAGAAAAGATAAAATAATAATACCATTATTTTTTTGGGGAATCCTCAAATGGTTCCTGAGGTTTTGGGGAAAAGACCACGTAGTGTGGGATTTATATCTCACTAAAACCACCCTGGTGATTACCATCCGCACACAGAAGGGGTGGCTTCGTGACCTCTTTAAGACCACCCCGGAACCGCTTCTGTGCAACGCCTATTCAGGCATATCCCTGGGGAGATTGTAAAATGGTCTACTAATAATAATACATAGTACGACTGAAGTATTGAGAATCGACAAAAAAAGGCCTTGTCGATAAAGTCACCTTCGTTTAACTACGTCAAAAAAGTTTAGCTGTTCTTGTTTTTTTTTTTTTTTTTTTTCTTGTGGGGTGGGAAATCATCCTATGACTTCTCCCGCTAGCGGGAGGGCGTGTCAGACTCTTACTGACTAAAACCCACCCCTGTTCCTTCCTGCCTTTGAGTGCCCAGGGGCGAGGTAACTCTGTTTCGAATTTATCCTCAACCCCCGGGCAGGCATCGGCCATGACGGGCCCCGTCTCTTGCTGACAACTCTTTGAGGCGCGCGTGGAACACTACGCACCGTCGACTCTCGGGCCTGGTGCTGATCGGACGGCGAGTTACCCACTACTCGCCGTCCGCAGGCCCGGGTCTACGGTGGCCGGAGATCGTCTCGCGGCGCCGGAAGTCCCCGGCGTCTCCTGAGGCGGCTGCTGCTGAGGGCGTGAGGGCGACTCCGTTGTTGGTGCTCTCTCACGCGTCCCGCCTCCGCCTTCGCGAGCATTACTGCTTCGCAGAAGGAGGAGACGGCTTCCCATTCCCTCTCGCTCCGTACCATGGCCTGAACCAGGGCAGGGCGCGAGAGGTCGCTGCCGCCTATCGCATCCACGAGGACACGGCGTTGCTCCGCCCAAGCGGGGCAGACCTCCACCGTATGCTCCACCGTGTCCTCGGGAGCTGTTCTTGTTACACCAAGTATGAAACAAGGATACGAATATGACAGACGTTTCTGACAAAACACTGGCATAATTATCATGCATTTTTTTGTATGGGGGTAAACCTTTAAAAGGCGTCTGGACTTTTGGAACAAGAGACCAGGGAGTGTCAGCTCACTAAAACCACTCCGGTGCCGCGACTACTTAAAAGACCATCCCGGATTTTTTTTTTTTTTTAAACTCTGTATCGTGAGTGCGCTCACAAACATGTATACTCACATACACAAGACACCCAGACCCGGAACAACCATCTGTAGGTCATACAAATATTTGTTCCATGCGGGGATCGAACCCGCGACACGCAGCGCAACAGTCGAATGCTCAACCACTGCGCCAACCGTGTCGTCAATTCTCTCTGTTCAGACGAATTAGTGTTATAGCGTGTTGCCATTGGTACTTTTCTTCTTCTCATCTTCTCATCTTCATCTCTTCTCACCATCATCATCTGCCTAGCCTTTTCCCAACTATCTTGGGGTCGGCTTCCAGTCTAACCGGATGCAGCTGAATACCAGTATTTTACATGGAGCGACTGCCTATCTGACCTCCACAACCCAGTTACTGCGAATACGATACCCCTTGGTAAGACTGGATGTCAGACTTTCGGGCTTCTGACGACCCGTAACGACTGTTAAAGATCCACGATTGACAGCCGGGACCAACGGCTTAACGTGCTTTCCGAGGCACGGAGAAGTCTCGGTATGTAAAGATGGTCACCCATCCACGGACCAACCCCGGCAAGCGTTGCTTAACCTGATAGACCGTGCGGCTGTTATTACTTTAGCCACAAGCTCCTCTTCAGCCACGAGCTCCTCTTTAGCCACGAGCTCCTCCTCCTCACCAATAGTCCAAAAACGAATAGTAGGTACATTGATTCTGTGTCCGAGAGCGAGACCCATGAAATCGCTACTAGGTAAAAAGTTTCATAGGTTCATTCATTCTTCAAATAAAACCTTTTTAGCAACATTTTTTTAAGGGTTCAACGATATTATTTTTTATTATTGTTAGGCTCGCGTTTGACCACTATCTCACCTAATGGTAAGAGATGCTGTGGTCAACGACGGAGCATGCTACCTTTTTTTTTGGTGGGAGGGAAATTATCCAATGACTTCCCGGGGGGACGGGTGCGGGTCAGACTTTTGCTGACTAAAAACCACCCTTGTTTCTTCAGTTGCCAGTGCCAAGGGCCACGGTAACTCTCTGTCAAATTTATCCGCGACCCCAGGCAGACATCGGCCCTAGCAGACCCAGTCAGTTCCTGCTGAATTCTTTTTGAGGCCCGCGTAGAACACTACGCGCCGTCGACTCGGGCCTGGTCCTTATCGAACGGCGAGCTACCCAATACTCGACGTCCACAAACCCGTGCCTACGGTGGCCGGGACTCGCCTTGCGTCTTCCGACGTCCGGGGCATCTCCTGCGGTAGCTGCTAGGGGCGTGAGGTTGTCTCCGTTGAGTCTCCCTCACGCTTTTCGCCTCCTCCTTCGCGAGAATTACTGCTTCGCAGAAGGAGGCGACAGCTTCCCATTCCCTGTCGCTCCGTACCATAGGCCGGACCTGGGCGGGGTGCGAGAGGTCGCTGCCACCGATCGCCACCATGAGGTTACGGCGGTGCTCCGCCCAAGTGTGGCAGACCTCCACCGTATGCTCCACCGTGTCCTCTGCGCGATCCACACAGTGAATCATCCGGGCGTTTCCTCCCGCCTTATACGTCACAGGAACCTCCCGAAACAGCCGTGCCTGGTGATGACCTGCGTCAGGCGGAAGGTAAGGACGCCGTGACGCCTCTCCTGCAGCCACCCCTCAAAGACGGGCCTTGCCTCCGCAATTGTAGTGTGCCCAGAACATGCCTGCCTGATAGTTATTGATTCACTCTTGACTTCAACGAAATCCTGAGGATAGTTTCTAGTAAATATCAGTGTCCGATACACTCGCTCTGGGTAAGCATCGTGGTTGGGACGATAAAATAAAATGTTTAATTTGTTAAATTTAAATTCTGTACTCACATTATTTTTGATAAGAGTTATTGTTCATTTGATACGTGTAATTTGATATAATTTATTTAATTAATTTACTGACATTTATGTTTTATTTTTATTTTTTCTTGACATTCTGTTCCTTTTTGGTTTTGATTGACATAATTTTTATTTTATTTTACTCAATTTATTGACATTTGTATACCGATTTATTTGATTACTGCTACCGAATTGATGTTAATCACAAATCAAGGCCAAGCCTGATTTTGTATGATTCCATATTGTTCTGCATTGTTTTATTCTTTTACTAACATTGATTATAAGTAAATTGTAACTAACACTATGATATGAGTCTTGTTAATTGATAAATAATAATAATAATAAAGTCCCCTTGGTTATTATCATCATCATTTCAACTGAAAGAATAACTACTGTCCCCAAAATGTCGCTGTCGCGACCGGTCCTGTGCGTCTCGCATCAATCGGATTCGCGCGACCCTCATCAGGTCATCGGGCCACGTTGTGGGAGGCCTTCCAACACTTTGTCTTACGCGATCGCCGCGCCAGAACTTTTCAGTCCTATCGACCATCCTGTCCCTCTAATGCCTAGGGGTAGCGGATACATTTGTAACAGCTTACCGCTCCCCTGGGCACTCAGGCAGGGAAGGAACAGGGGTGGATTTTCAGTAAGAGTCTGACACGCCCACCCGCTCCACCCAGAGCGGGAGATGTCATTGGATGAATTCCCACCTCACACAAAAAAAAAAACTGTCTCCCTAAGATGCCCCAAGGTTGTTATCAGGAAACGTCTGTGTTTCCAGCACGGAACTACTTTCAAAGGTCTAACTTGATTCATTAAACCTGAAAAATAATCTTCCCATAACACAACAAACTTCATTAGTCATTTCTTTATTTACACACGAAACACTTAGAAATAAAAAGAAAAATATGAATAGAATGCCCAGGGGTTGTGGATAAATTCGAATAAGAGTTACCGCGCCCCTGGGCACTCAGGGCAGGGAAGGAACAGGGGTGGGTTTTAGTCAGTAAGAGTCTGTCACGCCCTCCCGCTCCACCCAGAGCGGGAGATGTCACTGGATGATTTCACACCCCATAAAAAAAAAGAGCACAAAGGTGCTATTTATTTCATACTACAATAAAAAACCCACAACCTGCGGGTGAAACCACAGGGCGCAGCCCGCAGTTTCACCCGTGTAGACGTAAGAAGTAGATGTGTTAACTCAGGGCGTATGCTATCTACATACCAAATTTCATCCAAATTGGCCCAACCGTTTGAACGTGAAGAAGAAATAAACACACACACTCATAAACTTTCACCTATGATATTAGTATGAAGAAATTTCTTCCAGCAGATCTGCGACAGGAAAGTTGGAGCTACAGCTTGGACAAACATGAGAATTGTAAACACAGTTTATATAAATAGATCGCTTCGATCGTGTATTGTTGTTTTAACGTCTCCATCTTATATAGCTACCTATACTTACAGATAACGTTTTAGCGGGGCTTATTAACCAGAGTGCGCCGGACGTAGATTTTATTTATCACCACATATGGATTATAATTACCTACATACACAATAGACTGATTCTATTTCACAATGCAAAACGTCTAGACTAATACAATTTCTATACCAAGAATACAATTTCCTTAGTGCAAGTAAATGAGTTCCCGTCGGAAAAGGTTATAAGCTCGAAAATTTAAGAGAATTCAGATTGCACACAAGCTGTTTCATTTCGAATACCTACTTTTATTAGAATCGAGTGCAGTCTTGGTTCTATTGTTGGAACTCTGTGGTGTAAAGACTTTGGGCAAAAATGTAATTACACTGAACAGTGCTTTTGTATAATACTGCAGAGAATAAAATTAGTTTATATAGACTAAAATTACATTTTTGTGAGAACAAAAACATGTTGAAAATTCTTTGTGAACAGAGTGAGTAGGTATATAGTTTAAAATTCCGTTTCCGCTTTAAGTAGCGAATAGCTACAGTATAATTTTAGTTCAAAAACAACAGAGGAATTTTTAGAGCCCATTTATTGGACGAATTCGCATTTGTGTTGTAAAAATTCCATTCAGTGAGATTCTTAATTGAAATAATTACTACAGCTGTGTCATTAAACCTAGAATGAAACTATGCTAAATAGTACGAATTGATATGGAAATGCTTTTTACCCGAATGCGCGACAGGGCAGGGCGGAGGGTAATGTGTTTATCAGCCTATATATGTATGTATGTTTGTTCCTTTGTGGCACTGTAGAGACCAAACGCGTGGGCCGATTTTGGTAATTCTTACGTCAATTGATTCGTCTTAATCTTACAAGTGCTACTAAAGACATGACAGTAATCAAAATACAATATGGCGACAACCAGACGCCATATTGTGAAAAATATATTTTTTTTTAATAATAATAATAATAAAAAAAAATGTGTTTGTTTATTTTTCTCGCTTTCTCTTAAAGTCCACGCCTCAGGACTGTAAACAAATTTGGGAATAATTAATGCCATGCCATGTCATGTCAAGTCGCATTTTAGTGGCCTTTGTGCTTACGAGTCATTTATAGGGTTCCGTACCCAAAGGGTCCAAACGAAGGCCTATTGCTGCCACTCACGTGTCCGTCTGTCCGTCGTCTGTCACTAAATTTTTTTCCAAAGAATTTTTAACTTCCCATTGAACTTGATTTTTTTTTGATAATGTTTAATAATAAGTATAATTATTTTACTAAGACATACAAATTTATTAACCGACTTCCAAAAGGAGGAGGTTCTCAATTCGTCAGTATTTTTATTTGTATTTATGTTACGCGATTTCTCCGCCACTTGTGAATAGATTTTGATGATTCTTTATTTTGTTCGGTAGGCCATACTTCAGAAGAAAAAATGCTGAATCAATTTCGATAAAATTTATATGGGACCACCATATAAATTTTATCGAAATTGATTCAGCATTTTTTTGAAAAAATGTACTTAAATAATAAATAAATATGGGTTATCCATTCGGGCATAACTTTATCATTTATATTTAGTTTTAGTACTAGGGTAGCTACAACAACTAAAAAGTAAAAAATAAAAAACTTAAAAAAAAAAAATACAACCGACTTCTAAAAATTTAAACATAACTTTAGTTTAAGAATTCGATTTTTGTATTTTTTTGATTCTTGGTTATTTGAGGCCGACTTCCGAAATTAAAGTTATTTTTAAAAGTCGGTTGTATTTTTTGTAAAAAAGTTTTTTGATAAATCAAATTTTCGCTTTGAAAATAATACGGAACCCTAAATGTGCGAAGTCCGACACGCACTGGGCCAGTTTCTAGTTTACGAGGAGATAAATAATTTTCTTCTAATTATTTCTGAATTTAATGCTTGTAATGTCTTCATACCAAACCATGAATTAGCATAATCCTCACAACATTCCATGGCATGTGTTACATCACTATTTTAGCTACTAATTAGTTTATATTAACGATGCGGATCTGAACCGCAAATTCCATTAGCGCCATTACAATGAACTGTTTCATCCGTAAGTATCACATGATGTAATGACTAATGGATCCGATATACACAATGGTTTTTATGTTCCTGTGTCTGTATACTCACGTTTTCACCTCAGAAAGACTTCCACTATTGAACCTGAAACGAAAAAATCAGTTAGCCTGAACAGATACAATATTATAGTCATCCTTCAGACTTTGTCGGTTTCCATTCTTCTCAGCATTCGCTGCGTCAGCTAAAGTCAAATGTACTTGCTGCTACAGGTGTAATTTATCCGCGACCACGTGGCATGCATACATCGGCCATGACGGTCACCGTCAGTGGTGGCTGACATCTCTTTGAGGCGCGCATGGAACACTTCGTGCTTCGACTTTCGGGCCTGGTGCTGATTGGACGGCGAGCTACCCATTACTCGCTGTCCGCAGACTCGCGTCTACGGTGGCCGGCGATCGTCTCGACCCCCGGCGCCCAGGGCGTCTTCAGCGTCGGCTGCGGCTACGGACACTATCTGTTGAGTCTCCCTCACCCGTCCCGCCTCCTCCTACGCGAGCATTACTGCTTCGCAGAAGGAGGAGACTGCTTCCCACTCCGTCTCGCCTCGTACCATGGCCTGGACCAGGGCTGGGCGCGAGAGGTCGCTGCCGCCGATCACCTCTACGAGGACACAGCGGTGCTCCGCCCAAACGGGGCAGATCTCCACCGTATGCACCACCGTGTCATCTAGGCGATCCACACAATGGTGACATCCGGAACTCCACTTGCGTTACATTGCGCACAGTAAACAAAAGCTTTTTTTCGTACCTAAAAATAAAAGTCGTTTCCCAGCAATAATTTTTGCGCAAAGCTACTTAGTTAAATGTACAATATGCGTAGTTGACGGTTATGTAATGTGTCTTTTTACACCCTGTATACTGATTAATGTTTCTATGCTTAGATCTACCCTTTTTACACTCAGTCAGTTAAATGATTTTGAAAGCAGCAGTCATTTCGGTACTGTCCAGTGTAGCATCACTGCGTTTTTTATATTCTGTAACCAACATCCAGCTGCACCTTGATCCTAATATTTTAGAAAGAAAAGTTCTGACTAACTCACTCAATAACTGTCTCTTCAACACTTAACCCAAACCCTGGGATCAAGAAAGCTAAAACATTGCACAAAGAAAAGTTCGAACTGTCCCCTCGTTGTTAACAGGGGGACAGATAAAACATTTTTTTCCTATCTGTCCGCCAGGGGGACGGAAGCAGGGTGACAGATAGAAATTATTCGTCATTTAACCGAAGGAGACTGCTGAAATTAGTCGCCAAGGAATAACAACAGAACTGTTAATCCTGTGTTTCCTACATTCATCACTTTCACACTATCTTTAGGTACCAAGACTTAAATCCATCTTTTGGGTATTTCTACCCATGACGCGACTCCATGTTGGGTTTGATTTGCAAAAAGAATTGCAAAACCTTAGGGCCAAGACAAAGTGACAGTGTCTCTGCTATAGTGATTGTTATAAAGGTTGTTTTTTCGTTTTGAATCCCAAACATTTTTGATTTTTTTGGCACCAGCCCGCCACACTATTCCCAACCAAGGCAACTCCGGATAGCCAGAATCAATAGTGGCAAACTCCAGAAAAACGCCGAAGCAATGACGCTCGACGAGTCCCGGAGAAAAATAAACTGTTTTGAGTCCCGCAACGAAATTAATCAATCAAAAAAAAATACCGCCCAAGTACGTGTCGGACTTGGCACATTTAGGGTTCCGTACCAAATGAAAGAATTATTGAAGATAAAATCTGATTTATCAATATATTTGTTAGTAAAATAAACGTTATAGTAAACATTATCACCAAAGTTCAAGTTCACAGGTCAATTGGAAGTTAAAAAATTCTTCGGACAAAAAATTGTGACAGACGATGGACGTACAGACTCGTGAGTGACAGCAATAGGGCTCCGTTTGGACCCTTCAGGTACTCGGGGTACGGAATCATAAAAACAAAATTTCCACTTCCCTCCTTATTAAGCAGGAGACAGAAAAAAACTAGGCCAGTAGACAAAAAGGAACCTTTACAACAGGGGTAAGTCCTGTTGTCAAGCACCACTGATTAAAACACTAATAATTAATGGGTCTTTAATTGTGAGCAGTTACAATAGGTATGACAAAAACGATAGAATACACGGTTTGTTCTAGTTTCTACAAGGTCCGTGTTGTAGACAAATATATTTAGGACAATTCGAAATCGCTGGTAAAACGACACTTTGTCCAAAACCCCACTTTGCTGTCAAAATCTATTTACACACATAAGCTTCACCCGTTAAACGATTGATTAATTGCTGATATGTGTGTGTATGCAACAACAAGCAATTAACATTACAACAAGATATTGGTTGCGACATGAACATCGAACAAGCTCTTTCCATCTCTAGGGTATTGTTAGAACGGATGATACAAGCTTATCGAAACAGTACCGTTTAGTAGTTGGGATTATTTTGGATCGATAGGCACTAAATTGAAGTTTGTAAGCTAAATGAGTAAGCTCTTGTTCCACGTACTACAGAGTGTAACAGAAAGGCTCATCGAAATGAACAACAGACACTATCTTCAAATACACTGTGACTTGCCTAAAAAAATTGTTTATTTTTTAAACGACGCAAAAAAAAGGAGGATTTTATATATCCTATAAATACAATACTATATATACACACACCCACACACACACACACACACACACACACATACACATACACACACACACATATACACACACACATCACACATACCACCCACCACCATACATAACCACCACCACACATATTTCACACCACCACACACGTTTTTTTTCACTACCATACATATTTTTTTTTTGTGTATGTTCAGCCCTCACTCCGTCATTTATGAACTGATCTTGATGGTTATATTTTTGTTAGATAGGGTATACCTCAAGGGTAGTCCCATGTCAAGGAAATCAGGATCTGATAATGGAATCCTGATAAAATTGAGAGAAAACCTCGAAAATTGTAGGCACGTTTAGCGTTTCTGTACGTATGTTCGGCCCTCACTCCGTTGTTTATGAACCGATTTTGTTGATTCTTTTTTTCTTAGGTAGGGTATACTTCAAGGGTGGTCACATGTCATGGACATTATGATTTGATTATGAAATCCTGATAAAATTGAGAGAAAACCTCGAAAATTGGGCACGAATATTGTTTCTGTTTACTTTTCATAACTTAATCAGGTATTTGCATTTAGGAATCATCACATAATGAAACTGAGCTGATGATGGAAACCATATCTTTCCTAAACAATAGAAGTTAGATATAAAAACTGGTTTTAGTGACAGAAACCACTTAATATGTTTTAAAGAAAAGACGTCTTTACAAATTGGAGGTAACCTCAATTGGTCAATATCCTGGGAACCTCAAGGAAGGATGGTTATGTAACTGATCCTTAAAATACCCTATGCTGATAAAATTTTCGTTTTTCCTAATATCATAGATTTTTGTGTGGAGGTTCGGTTTTCCTTTGTGGGAAAAGGTAGTGCCCCGCCAGTACTAAGTTTATTACTTAGACTATCACCGCACGTACCTTGTGCCACTCGCCCCAGACTGGTCATGGCTCCAACCGATGATAATTCGAATTCCATAAGTATAAAGCAACCCAAAGCCTTGTTATTGAAACGAGGAAGGGCCTGAAAGAAATGATTTGTGAGACTTAGGAGTTCAAGTTGTGAAACACATAAGAAGTGGTTTAGAAGCATATTATATAACTAAGGGATGCTAAGTAAATCTTTAATTAACGATAGTTCGTGTGAATAACCTTTACGCTAGCGTAATAGGTAGTTGGTCGACATTTACTCACACGATACTCCACATCTGTACTCATAATACTTCAGATTAACACTCCTTTAGTGACGCAATCGGCTTTCCAGCGTCAATACGTCGTAACCATGCTTATAAGAAGCATGTCCCTAACAGCCCTCAAGCTGTAAAACGTGACGGGGCGGCAATTTCAGCGGCAGAAACGTCGTCAACATGCTCTTAGGAGACATGGTCCCTAAACAGTCGTAGACTGTATATTGTGATAAATATAATCGGCCCAACCCCAAGGAAGGTGCATCATTCGTACAACAAGTACATCCATAAAGTACGGTGCTCGTATCTGACCGAAACAAAGGTCACAGATAGAGAATATAAATCCAGGAATTAATAATAATAATAATAATAATAATACTAACTCCCCAGTTCGTGGATATACAGTACAGCCTAGAGGCTGATGCCATCCAATTCTCGTGTTTCGCCAAATAGTGTCGATTCAGATATAGGCCTACAAAACGGCCGGGGTTTGGTTTTAACGAAACACGATAACCTAGCGTTTTCAGAACGATTAGTTACCCCTTGAGGTGGCTACCCCAGAGGAAGCCTTTATGAACCAAGGTCTACGCAAGAATTCCGTGCCAGACCATAAATACAGGAAGCAGTTATCATCACCAGCGTTTAGTTAATCCTACAATCCCACTTACGGGGCGGCCATTAAGCCTGAACATCAACTGCTCACCCTCCAGCCTCTCTATTGCCAAACGCCAGTGGCAGACATCTGCCAGGGCGTGAATTTAAATATATATGGGCACACACTAAAATGTGATAATATAGCAGTAACTATAAAATATGATAGAATATAGAAATAGTCTCGCTACGCTAAGATAAATGTTTATAAATAAACTGATGCTCGCATAAAACAGCCAAAACTCACCCATTCACCTCCATCGCAGTCACCGAGATTCACACACGTACCTTTACACTCTACTTACGGATATCTAAACCCTAGTATAAACTAAACTCATAATATTCAAGTATAAACTAATACTCTTGCCTAATCTCTTCAGAGACGTAACCACACACACTTTAAATACTAATTAACTTAACTGGACTAGTCCATTTATATTTAACTTAATAACGACACTCATACTTCTAAAACTACAACTGGACATAGGCCTTCTTTCTAACTCCTCGACCACGACCCACGCCTTCTCAAGTCTCAAGCCCGTCTGTCTCGACCGCCTCCACTGACTACCTACAGCAACGTCATCCCTGCCTTTCGTTTTTCGAAAACTCCGCCTACGTCGCCCTTTAGCCACCTATCTCAGCCTCTCAAACTCCCAAGTGTTATATTTTTGGGTTTGGTCCAGCCCACATTGCGAATGCTCAGTTTTTTCCAATATTCCCACAGTTTTTTTCTGAATAGCCCTTATGTTAGTTTTTGTAATAAATCTTAATGGTTTTCGGACTCAAAACTTTCTATCCCAACTTCTTAGAATTTGTAAAGATATCGTTTCTCAGCGACCCTTCAGACATATGTTTGCAGTAAAACACAATATTTTATTATGCCTGCACTTTCCAAGACTCTCAAATGTTTTAGTATTTTGCATGAATAGAGTATCCTTTTTTTTCTGTTAATTAGGGTCCTTTAATGTGTTTCCAAAAAAGGTCGACAGCCATTGAAAGAAATGTTGTTTTGTGCCATTATCCCTAGATGTTATTTTAAACGAATAGATATTTCATTTTTAATTGCGCAATTGTGTTTCTATAAAAACTCGGCCATATGCCCAAGGCGTTAGTTTTGAAATAAATATATTTTTTATGAAATTAATTAAATAGGATTAAGGGTGGACGGTCACAGTTACATCATCAGTTCAGTGCCAAGAGGAATGATGAAGGATTAGAAATTAGTCTCAGAGTATTAAAAGATGATGCGAGTCACAAAAATCATAAAATAAAAAACTTTTTAACAATAAATTCAACCGACGAAAAAGAACTAAAAAAATTATACAAAAAATAAATAAACCTTTTAAGTCTTGAGTATTGAGCTTATTTACCTACATATAATATCAAATTTTATATAAACTAATTTTGAGTCGGTGCCAAATAATAAAATGATTAATTACCTATCTAGCCTTCTTCATTTGCCTAGCTGTTTGATTAAATGGCTAAATATTATTTGGGCAGCTAGTTGAATGGAACCGTATAGTAAAAAAGACTAGGCTGTTTACTGAATCGCGAATTAAGCTAGTCAGCTGCGATATATATAGGTAGATACTGTAAATGGTATGATGTTCAGTGTACACTGGTGCGAAAGTTGTCTTGGCAGAGAAGCAAGGTTTTCACGAAAAAGAAACAGAAAAAAGATGAGCAAACGTAGTCAAGGCCCTCGTAAATGAACGAATCAAGTACAGCCTTTTTTTTGAGACTGGTAAATCATCAGATGACTTCATCTGGAAAATCATCAGGAAGTGTCAGACTCTTACTGACTAAAATCCATCCATGTTACTTCAGTAGCCCTTTGCGTTGTTTCAGGACTGCGGTAACTCTTTCAAATAACCCCGAGACATATCTGGTACAGCATATTTTTTGAAATAGTATCAATAAGACCAACGGCTATCAAAGCCTATAACTAACTGCCAAACTACTGAGTAACAAAACAGATAATCTTAGAGGCTCTTATGTCTTCTCGTTACTTCGTATCAATAGTATCTGCGACTAAGGTATCGTCGGAAGAAAGTCTTCCGACGATGCCTTAGACGCAGACTTTAAGTTTTGGGGCACAGAGGGCAGGAGCGCAGGTACTTTGGACATAGTCCTCGATGCAGTCCTTCATTTGCATCCATCCGCTGCTACTCATAACCACTCATCAACATCATACGGTATCATTTCAGCCGAAAGACGTCCAATGCTGGACATGAGCTTCCCTCAAGTGACACCACAACGACTGGGTCTGTGCATCCATCGGATTCATCACCAGATCATCCGTAACCAATACCCAAAAAGAAAAACTAAGACAGTCAGAATTCAGAACCGATAGTTCAACGAATCTGTCCGAATGAATCCCCTTCAATGTATTAAAAAAGCTTTTGCTTACATCAAGCATATCCCGACAGTATTTACCACACACAAACTCATACGAGCAGTGTAAATGTATTTCGATGCAACTAATCCAAAAGCTATTGTAGCCTCGTCCCAAATACCGGGGCTTGTTTCGGACTGGTAAATTAACGAGATGTTTCATTAGTGGGCATCGACCGGTGGCTAATATGATAACGTAAACAGCGGAGATAATCGGTGTGATAGCGATGTACGATCGACCTGACGATTGCCTAGAAAACAGTGACAATACTCATCATTATAAATAACGTTTACTATGGGACCAAACCATTGCCCGGGGGTGGAGGATAAATGCCCGGGGGTGGAGGATAAATTCGAAAGAGTTACCTTGCCCCCGGGCACTCGAGGCAGGGAGGAACAGGGGTGGGTTTTAGTCAGTAAGAGTCTGACACACCCTTCCGCTCCACCCTAGAGCGGAAGAAGTCATAGGATGATTTCCCACCCCCAAAAAAAAAAAAAAAAAAAAAATGGGACCAAACCATAGACATAACCATAAAAACGTCTCCACCTTGTATAAGTACGTAAGCTATGTTGATACCTTTTTTTTTTGTGGGGTGGGAAATCATGCAATGACTTCTCCCGCTCTGGGTGGAGCAGGAGGGCGTGTCAGACTCTTACTGACTAAAATCCACCCCTGTTCCTTCCCTGCCTGAGTGCCCAGGGGTGCGGTAACTCATTTTCAGAATTTATCCGCTACCCCTAGGCATGCAGGCACCGGCCACGATTGGCCCCGTCAGTGGTGGCTGGACTACATCTCTTTGAGGCGCGCGTGGAACACTACGCGCCGTCGACTCACGGGCCTGGTACTGATCGGACGGCGAGCTACACATACAGATACCTGAGACCTCCCTTCTGGTAGAGGATTTGTGGGCTAGAATTCACCTATCAAAAAAAAAGGCCCAGTGCAGTTAGGTAATGCCACTCAAGTCTTCGAATTTCGGTTCTAGGAAGATTTCCTTGAGACGTTTACCTTAACCTTTTTGAAAGCAAGGGCTATTATATATTATTTTACCCTATGTAAGTTATTCTTACTAAATTTATTAATTGAACAGAATTTCATTGTTTTATCGTATCTATCTAATTTTAAGTCAAATATAGGGCGCTTAAAACTAAGCCATGAGATTGGTCTCAAAATCGACAAAGCAAATCGTTTTTTAATGTCCCCAAGTCAAAACATCTTTTTGCCCGTAGATTTATTTCCTTTGAAGATGTATTTTACAAAATGGACCAGACTCAGGTTTAGGTTTAGGTTGTTTCATAAATCAGTGGTTTCAAAATAAAGTGGCCAGCCTCTTTGGGTCGGTAAAAATGTGTGAAACACTCAGGCAAAGGGCTAAATGCCTGTTTTCTTGTTGAAGAATGTTCTTCTGGTCTTGTTAGAGTGTTTTTGCTAAGAAGACCTTTATCAATTGTGGCCAACGTCTTGTATGCTGAAAAAAAATACTGGGCCAGAGACAGACGGCTTTGTAGTTATCTATACAAATAAGAACTTCGGTTTTTTTAAATTTTATGTAGGTGACAAACAAGCTTACGGCCCGCCTGGTGGAAAGCGGTCACCGCAGCCTATGGACGCCCGCAACACCAGAGGTATCGCCTGCGCGTTGCCAACCCTGCAGAAACATTTTCACGCCCTGTTTGAAGAGCCCCATGTTGTAGCTCATTGGAATAACCTCGGAAAGCAGTTCATTCCACAACCTAATCGTTCTCGAGAGGAAACACCTTTGAAACCGGGATGTATGCGACCATTTGGGTTTTACGGTGTGAGGGTGTGCGATGCGATGATAGAAAAGTGATTTAAACAATTGTAAATGACCTTAATATAGAAGGTCATGCCTTCGTTTATATAGGTAGTTAGTTACAAGTGAAACTAACATAAGTGTGTTAAGATCAGATAGTAAGAAAGAACTGACCGACCATGGTGCACGGGATATCAATCTGCCTAACCTTTTCCCAACTATGTAGGGGTCGGCTGGCAGTAACCGGATGCAATTCATTATAGGGATTTGACTTGACTCCTTCATGGATTTATATTTAAATTAATAAATAACTTAATTGGTTAAAAAAGCTAAAAGAAAATAAATAAAATATGTACAAGCGGCATAAAAAAAGGAGGCGAACAGCTCGTTCAGCATCGAAAAAAAACTTTTTTACACAAAAATAGAACCGACTGCCAAAAAAAGTGCAAAATAACTTTAATTAATAAAAAAATATTACAAACATCCGAATTGATAACTTCCTTCTTTTTGAAGTCGGTTAAAAATTTGTCCACATTACTGTCAATGGGAAAAGTGCCCAGAACGCTGGCAGTTTTGCCACGTTGAATGGCAATGCTGATTCTTTGGCCGAAAAATAAAGGTAAAAAAAAAAGCCTTCTGGTCACGTCTCACGTGAAGTGTCAAGAATTTTGCAAGAAGGGGAAAGAATTTTCCAAGGGCAGAAACAGTGTATACATATTGTGTCCACACACTTTCGTTACACCGTGTACAGTGGGTACGTAACCAATTGTACGAACTGCACGCTATTTTATTGGCAGGAAAATGTGAATTTTACTTCCTATTCTTTAAAACTGAAGGCTCCATAAACTATCGGAAGATACCTTTTCTCTTTAAAAATATTATATTCTCAGGAAATGTCCGACAAAGTTGTAGCGATTGCTTTGTGGCAGGTAAAAGTTTGTTTTTACAAACTTATGATTTTATAGTGGAAGATGAAGTCTTCTTGTATTTATGGACTAAGTTCTGGAATTCGTACTTTCCACAGTATAAATAAATAATAAATAATACCTATGTGCTATTCCAGACTACAAGCTCTTTGCCAAATTTCATGCAGACTTCGTTTTGGTGTACAATAAAGTATTATTCTATTGTATTCTATCCGTTCAGCCAAGCTCAACCCAGAGCGGGCGATGTCATTAGATGATTTCCAAACTCGTCAAAAAAAAAAAGGTACAGTGAAATTTCGTGTGACGTCACACTTACGTAAAAATGTACCACTTTTTACATAAAAGTGACGAAACAAGCCCCCGTGACTTCGATGAGTTTTATTTTTGTCAATTTTTATTGATTTGGTAAAGAAAAAAATACTGTTAAATATTTTTTGATAATCTAACTAACAGACCAAAAGGAATAATCATCCATAATGCCAAATTCCCTTTTACACATTAGTTCAAATATTTTCAAAATAATCTGAATGACAAATGTCATCAACAGCCTTTTAATGTCCCCACTGCTGGGGCACAAGTCTTCTCTCTGTGAGAGGGTGTGGGCCGTAATCCACCACGCGGGCCCAATGTGGATTGATGGATGTCACATGTCTTCGAAATTTTGGTTCTAGGAGATGCCGGTTTCCTTCCGATGTTTTCCTTCACCGAATGATAAATGTAATTAAGGCATTTTCATTTCAAATGATTTCTATTTTACACAAGTTCACTTTACCTACCTACGGAAATATAAATGACTGTATTACGAGAAATACATTCCCAAAGGAGTAGTATTGTATGATTTATTACGCAGGGCTAATTAATGAGTTCTCCTCTCATTACTATTCGACGCATGCGCCGCTATCTATCGTGATAACCTGCCACGGGTATTGTTAGATACAAGAGTTCTTAGTACGTTCTTGGTGTAATAATAACACGAAATGAGGTCACACATGTATTTCCTAAATGGTACATTGTGGACTTCCAACACACATGCACAAAACGTTTTGGAAACGGTTCACTATTGATAAGCATAAAATATATTGTCATAATTCACATTGGCATAACGAAATTCAGCATAATGTTCGTTACGCATATTATTATTAGGCATAAATGTTTTGGACATAATGTTTATTGCCATAAATACAGTTGGCATAATAATAATGAAGCAGAATTTTATAGAGCATAATGATATAAAACATAATTTTATAGAGCATAATTTTATAAAGCATTCAAATGAATAATAATAGTATTTACACCTATTGATCTTTGGAATAAAAATAATAAACCCTAATTACAACTCACGGACAATAGATCGCATTATAGATTATTGCTCTAATGTATGTGTGTGAAGTGTATACTACCTATTTATTACACAAACAAATTATTCCGCAAATGTTTTATTATATAAACACTCGCTTCAAAAACATTTATTTGGCAATTGCTTTACTAATGTTTCTGACGATATTTAATCATTTTATAATACATTTTCTGAACCAGTTATATTTTTTTTCTGTATAATTTAGTCGTTCGCTTTGCTCGTGAGTAGGAAGTCACAGTTTTAACTTAACCAAACCTAACCATGTTTTATAAATATGTAACCTAATCAAACTAGTTGAGTTCCAGGTATTCTACTAAAAATAAAATCTATTTAGTAATTGATTGTAATAATATACCCATCTAAAAATAAATATAATTGAACTGTACTTCATCACATAGTCCCTAACATTCAACATAAAGTTATTGGCTACATACACCCAATCACCTAATTATTACTTTCTATTTTTATGGCCCATGATTATTAAACTAATAAATAATATGCCACAGAAATTTATGCAACTACTAATTAAGCCAAAAAAAAAACAGTTGAGCTAACTATTGCACTTTGCCAAAGTATTATTATGCCACAGTATTATTATGCTAATAAAAGTTAATCTTCATGATGCGATGTCTCCTAAACGCACATATTTAAAAAAGTAAACGAAAACACTATTCGTGGCCACAGTTTTCGAGGGTTTCTCGCACTTTTATCAGGATTTCATAATCAGATCCTGATTTCCTTGACATGGGACAGCTTTTGAGGTATACCCTATTTAATAAAAAAAAAAAAAAACTTGAGAGGTGTCAAGGGACACCCGGATGGAACGAAGTTCCTTTTGATTAATTAGTGTAGGAATTGTAATATAATTTTATTTTTTTTAATTTATAATATTTTTTTTATTATTAACTACGTACACACGCACGCACGTAAGAAGTTATACTTCATCATCTCATCTCATCTCATCGCAGCTCAGCTCAGCTCAGCTCAGCTCAGCTCAGCTCAGCTCAGCTCAGCTCAGCTCAGCTCAGCTCAGATCAAATGCGAAATAGAAATGAAAATATCTAGCTTGCTTTCTATAAGAGAGAGAGAGACAGACAGAGAAACATGCGACGCCGCACAGCTTACAATAGCTTACTATAGCAAAAAATGTCGTGACAACTTTTTTCGTAAGAAATTGGTTAGATAATGCTTGATCTGCTTGCAAACTTTGTACCTACCCACCAAAAATACAAGAAGTTTTTAACCGACGAAAAAAAAGGAGGAGGTTCTCAATTCGACCGTATATATGTTTTTTTTTTTTTTTTTTTGTGTATGTTCAGCCCTCACTCCGTCATTTATCAACCGATTTTGATTATTCTTTTTTTGTTAGATAGGGTACACCTCAAGAGTGGTCCCATGTCAAGGAAGTCAGGATCTGACAGTGGAATCCTGATAAAATTGAGAGAAAACCTCGAAAATTGTGGGCACGTTTAGCGTTTCTGTATGTATGTTCAGCCCTCACTCCGTCATTTATGAACCGATTTTGATTATTCTTCTTTTGTTAGATAGGGTATACCTCAAGGATGGTCCCATGTTAAGGACATCAGGATCTGATAATGGAATCCTGATAAAATTGAGAGAGAACCTTGAAAATTGGGCACGAATATTGTTTCTGTTTACTTTTCATAACTGAATCAGGTATTTGCATTTAGGAACCATCACATAATGAAACTGAGCTGATGACGGAAACTATACCTTTCCAAAACAATAGAAGTCAGATATAAAAACTGGTTTTAGTGATAAATACCACTTAATATGCTTTGACGAAAAGACGTCTTTACAATATTGGAGGTAACCTCAAATGGTCAATATCCTGGGAACTTCATGGAAGGATTGTTATATCATCAGCTCAGTGGCAAGAGGAATGACGAAGAATTAGAAATTACCCTTAGAGTGTTAAAAAATGATGCGAGCCACAAAAAATCATAAAATAAAAAACTTTTTAACAAAAAAATTAACCGACGAAAAAGAACTAAAAAGCAAAAAATAAATAAACCTTTTAAGTCTTAAGTAATGAGCTTATTTACCTAAATAAAATATCAAATTTTATATAAACTAATTTTGAGTCGGCGCCAATTAATAAAATGATTAATTACCTACTTACACCCTTCTTCATTTGTAAGTACTTATAAAATTTAGATATTTAATAATCAGATTGTTGTTTGGCGCCGACTCAAAATTAGTTTACATAAATAAGCTCATTACTTAAGACTTAAAAGGTTTATTTATTTTTTGCTTTTTAGTTCTTTTTCGTCGGTTAATTTTTTTGTTAAAAAGTTTTTATTAGATTGTTTTTCCATCACAATCTTTTTGGACGGACAGCCTCATTAGTGTCGTGACAACTTTTCGTAAGAATTTTTTCCGTCTAGCCCCCTTTCACAACGCGTGATAAGGAACTTCGTTCCAAAAACATCAAAATCGGTTCATAAATAACGGAGTGAGAGATAAAAAAATGTATACGGTTGAATTGAGAAACTTCTTTCTTTTTTTTTTTCGTCGATTAAAAATATGGTGAAGGTTGATTTTAATTTATTTATTTATTTAATTAAACTTCGTGTATAATAGTGGTACATAGGCGGACTTAATGCAACAAGGCATTCTCTACCAGTCAACCTTTGGGTTAAATAGACTACTCTGTGGTAGGTGTACGTACGTAACGTAAGGTTGATCTCCGGCCACCGTAGACCCGGGCCTGCGGACGTCGAGAAATGGGTAGCTCGCCGTACGATCAGCACCAGGCCCGATCAGCAGCAGGAGAGTCGACGGCGCGTAGTGTTCCACGCGCGCCTCAAAGAGTTGTCAGCAATAAAGACGGGGCTCGTCTTGGCCGATGTTTGCCCGGGGGTTGAGGATAAATTCGAAACAGAGTTACCTCGCCCCCGGGCACTAAGGGCAGGAAGGAACAGGAGTGGGTTTTAGTCAGTAAGAGTCTGACACGCCCTCCCGCTCCACCCAGATCGGGAGAAGTCATTGGATGATTTCCCACCCCACAAAAAAAAAAAAGTTGATTTTAATGCCGATGAACAGATCGTCTCAGACTCATGAGATTAACAGGTAAGCTACTAAAGCGTTTCCCTCTCTTCTGCTAATACTTAATTAAATAATTATACTTGCCTTTTTTTGAGCCTGTACTGTTCCATTCCTGGAAAAAGACCTCCTCCTGTTCCTTCCACTTTTCTCTGAGCTGTGCTTCATCACGTCAATTCACCATGGAGCCATCCAAGGTGACCCACCATCTTCTCCTCGGTCTGCCACGACCCCATCTGGCTGTGTCAGGGCTCAGCGAGCTTTTTTTTTCAATCTGCCTAGTATTTTCCCAACTATCTTGGAGTCGGCTTCCAGTCTAACCGGATGCAGCGTAATACCAGTATTTTACATGGAGCTACTGCCTATCTGACCTCCATAACCCAGTTACTGAGTAATACGATACCCCTTGATAAGACTGGATGTCAGTCTTTCGGGCTTCTGACGACCCGTAACGACTGTCAAAGATCCACGATTGACAGCTGGGCTTAACGTGCTTTCCGAGGTACGGAGGAGTCTAGGTATGTAAAGATGGTCACCCACTCACGGAACAACCCTGGCAAGCATCCGTGGGATCTGGAGGCAAAAATCCTCGCGCACCTGTACGAGTGGCGCGAGGAGGCCAAACGCCGGGGCGAAACTCCGCTGCCGCGACAACTCGCAGCTCGGCGGACCGAGCTCCGGCAGGATCTCATGGTGACATGGAGAGAGCGACTGTCGCAACCCAGCGCTGGGCACGCCACCATCGAGGCGGTAGTGCCCCTCTTTGAGGAGTGGCTGGAGAGGCGTCACGGCGCCCTCACCTTCCGCCTGACGCAGGTGCTCACCGGACACGGCTGTTTCGGGAGGTACCTGTATCGTGTCAAGGCGGAGGTGACCCCTGAGTGTTTCCACTGCGAGGATCGCCCAGAGGACACGGTGGAGCATACGGTGGAGGTTTGCCCCGCTTGGGCAGAACACCGCCGTGTCCTCGTGGATGCGATAGGCGACAGCGACCTCTCGCGCCGTGCCCTGGTTCAGGCCATGGTACGGAGCGAGAGGGAATGGGAGGCCGTCTCCTCCTTCTGCGAAGCAGTAATGCTCGCGAAGAGGGAGGCGGCATACGTTAGGGAGGCTCAGCAACAGTCGAGTCGCCCTAGCGCCCCCAGCCGCGACCGCCGCAGGAGACGCCAGGGGCCGCGAGACGATCTCCGGCCACCGTAGACCCGGGCCTGCGGACGGCGAGTAGTGGGTAACTCGCCGTCCGATCAGCACCAGGCCCGAGAGTCGACGGTGCGTAGTGTTCCACGCGCGCCTCAAAGAGTTGTCAGCCAAGTGAAGGGGCCTGCCACGGCCGATGCCTGCCCGGGGGTGGAGGATAAATTGGAAAGAGTTACCTCGCCCCCGGGCACTCGAGGCAGGGAGGAACAGGGGTGGGTTTTAGTCAGTAAGAGTCTGACACACCCTTCCGCTCCACCCTAGAGCGGAAGAAGTCATAGGATGATTTCCCACCCCCCAAAAAAAAAAAAAAAAAACCCTGGCAAGCGTAGCTTAACCTGATGGATCAACCCGTGCGGCTTTATTACTTTAGCCACGAACTCATCCTAGTCATACATAATCTCAAAAGACCTTCAAAAAAGAGAGAATTTGATAATAAACACTTTATTGAAGGTCTTTAAAGCAAAAATTATTTTTCAATTAATATTTAATTTTGTTGCTACATTTTCAACCTATTTAATGGAAAACACTCACAAAAGGAATATTCAAGTACGAAGTAATAGCAGAACACAGACACCTAAGTTACAGGTTTCACCTAGTTTAGGAGGCAGGGTCTCAATAGTTTAAGATACCTTTTAATTTTAAGGACCGATTTCACCAATGAAACTAATCGCGATTAGTTTAAACTAAACTCAGTTCATGCGTTTAATCGAGATTAGAGCTTCATTTTTTTATTAGCGTTTCACCTAAAACTGGGCGTTTAAAATTTAAACTAAGTTAAGCTTAAACTAGTTTAGTTTGTAGTCGGTGAAACGACTACCGAAGCTCTAATCACGATTAAAGCATTAACTGAATTTATTTTAACTAAACTAAACTATTTACTTATGTATGTAAGTATTTATATCGTAACTAGCTTCTGCCAGCGGCTCCGCCCGCGTGGAATTAGTACTTATCCCGTTATAAACTTTCAACCCCTTTCTCACCCCCTATATTTTTTGAATTTCATAGAACCGTTTCTAAATGGATACCTACTCTTCACAGAAAATACACCCTCCAATTTTCATGTCTCTTGGACCAGCGGTCAGTCAGTCTCTCGCCATCAAACGTAAAAGTTTGGCGAGTTTAAAAATAAGTCACACCTCTTTAATGTAATTTTATTAAATAAAAAGTCAGGTTTGAATTTTAAATATACACAGAAGGTAAAGGTTTCTTCAATTGTATCAATCAAGTTATATTATTATATTATTTTTTGTTACAAATAAGTTGATTCTTTGCCGTGCCCACATCTTCACTATAGCACCATAATCCACAGCGTTTTCCGACTCATGATCTATTTATGCTACCTAACAGCACTTCACTAACCATAAGTGCTAAACCCCAGGCATATTTTTGGCCTTATCTAACCATTAGAACAAAGTTCCTCACACTGTGTTTACGAGTACTGATAGCCCAAAATTTGCTAATCGTGGCTAATATAGCTGTTAATCGTGGAAAACTGGGGGATTAGTATTATTTACGACGTTTGAAATGGCGTCTGGCTGAAAACTTGTATAGTAGGATATACGTAGCATAAAGGTGGGGTGTCAGTATTAGCGACTCAACTTGCTTGTAACGGGTTTAAGAATTAAAGAAGGTACTAATAGCTACTCAATCAATCTGCCTGGTCTTTCCTCAACTATCTTGGGGTCGGCTTCCAGTCTAACTGAATGCAGCTGAGTACTTTTATATGGAGCGACTGCCTATCTGACCTCCACAACCCAGTGTCTGGATAACACGATACCTCTTAGTAGGACTGGTTGTCAGACTTACGGGCTTCTGACAACCCGTTACGACAATCAAAGATCCACGATTGACAGCTGGGACCAATGGCTTAACATGCTTTCCAAGGCACGGAGGAGTCTCGGTATGTAAAGATGGTCACCATCCATGGACCAACGTAAGATGCAAGAGTAGCTTAACCGGATGGACGACCCATGCGGCTGTTATTACTTTAGCCACGAGCTTCTCAAATATAATGCTAACAGCTATTATAATAAAGAACTTGCCTTGACCAAGCCCATTATCCTAACCAGTCCGAAAGTAAGTTTGTTTGTTACCTTTGCATGAGTAATGTACTGAACCGATCATCATGATGAATTTTACACATACTTGTACGTTGTCAGGGGTACCGAAAAAGACATCACTCTACCTTTTATCCAGAGAAAAAATACTGTTCTCAAGGGAAAGAAAAATAACTTTCGATGTCACAATTGCTTTAGGACGCCAGTTTTCGCTACGTAACTTTCGAATAATTTTTAAACCAGGGCGGGTCACTAGTAATAATATAAGAGAATTAATGCGGGAGTGCAGGACCAGTTAATGCTTTGGGGTTGCTTATTTCTCTCTTCTTTTACATTTTTCGATTTTTGTTGATTTTTTATTGTTCAAGACATGCACCAAAAGAACTACGCAAGGTAAATGGCCGGTGTATTGCCAAAATCAGCCCAAAGCCTCAATTCTTACGTGTTGTTACTGTTTGCAAAAGTTTTATGAGAATGATTGTGTTGGTTAGCTCATTATACAGTACAAAAATCCTTCCATAATCACACATTAGGTTCTTGTTCAAGTTGCTATTGACTGACAATTCCTCTACTTCATTCTTATTCACTCACTCGGCTGGTATTACCCCGAGTTTATAGAAAAAAAGAAACCTTTATTAACATTTTTTTTTCTGTAACTTTGCCCCACACTAAGAATTACTCCTGTATCGTGGGTGCGTTCACAAACCCGGAACAACTTTCTGTAGGCCATACAAATATTTGTTAAGTGCGGAGATCGAACCCGCGACACACAGCGCAGCAGCCGAACGCTCAACCACTGCGCCAACCGTGCCGTCAATTACAATGTACGAACATAACATAGACACACCAAACAAAGACACGACATACTGGATAACAGTACAGCAAAAGAAGCGAGCTCAGCAAGTGTAAAGCAGTGTGCAGCATAGCCACAAGTCCACATCACTAATCAACGCTGATTTAAAGCCCGCTCCCTTTCTCGTTATTGTAAGCTAAAAAAAAAAAATCCGCCATCTTTGGGAGGCCGCCATATTTGATTTAGAATGACGTCACTTAGCTTTTTTTTGGGAGGATGGGAAATCATCCGACCATACATTGTCATCAGTCCTTGCAAAGTGTGCGAAGTTTCAATTTGAACTGGGTCAAAATCACCTTCAAAGATTCCGTTAATTGGATACATACTAATCTTCTAATATAAAACAAAGTGGGGTTAGTTACACCATTTATAACTCAAGAACGGGTGGACCGATTTTTATGATCTTTGATTTCTTGGATTTGTCTCTGCCCCGAAGAGCAGAATAACTAATAAAACGTTGAAAAATTTTACGATAAAATAAAATATGAAGAAAAATATTTTTTGCATACCTTTTTGGTATGGAATGGCTTTTTTATTGATATCTCGAGATCGCATTCATTTATTGATTTTGAGGCGGTACGAAGTTCACCGGGTCGGCCAGTCTATATATATAAAACAAAGTCGGGTTAGTTATACCAGTTATAACTCACGAACGGCTGGACCGATTTTAATGATCTTTGATTTGTTGGATTATTTGCCACAACGAATAGCAGAATAACTATTAAAAACTCGGAAAAATTCAAGAAAAAAAAATATAAAGAAAATTAATTTTCTCATACATTTTGTATGGAAAGGAAAGTTATTTCAAAGAGGGTGAAAGGAAACGATTTCGTGGTCGACAAAGCCTGGATTGTTCCGTATTCGCTACTACTTACCAAATCATTCAAATCACATTGCAAAGTAGAATATTGCAATTCAGTGAAATCCATCAAATGTATTTGCAATAAATCAATCTGCCTAGCCTTTTCACAACTACCTTGGGGTCAGCTTCCAGTCTAACCGGATGCAGCTGAATACCAGTATTTTACATAGACCGACTGCCTATCTGACCTCCACAACCCAGTTACTGGGTAATACGATACCCCTTGGTAAGATTGATTCTTGATTCTCAGGCGGTACGACGTTCGCCGGGTCAGCTAGTAATCTAATAAAAGCGTGTTAAAAATGTAAATAACTTAACTAACAAACGAGCCCTGTCTTTCTGCACTTTTATGGTTCCGTACCTTAAAAGGAAAAAACAGAACCCTTATCTCACCTTGTTGTCCGTCTGTCTGGGTCAAGACCCTTTTTCTCAGGAACGCGTTGAGGTATGAAGCTGAAATTCATATCAAATCCTTAAGTCTACTGTCCCTTGAAGCTGTAAAAAAATCAAACTTCTAAGCCAACGCAATAATGTGCATATTTTCGACACTCGCAATGAAATCAAAATCTAGAGGGTACTTCCCGTGAACTCAGAACCTTAAAATTTGGTACGAAGCAACGTCATATAGCACAGATAAAGGAAAAATTGCGAAAGCATAAATTTTTAGTTACATCATATTAATAAAATAAAAATATTTTTTACTTATAGTTCGACTCGCACTTGGCCGGTTTTTATTCCTTTTTCACCCGTTAAATTATTATCCTTCGTCCGCTAGCACTGGAGCCATACACTCGCAGTCGGCTACGCTCCGAGGCTTAGCCCTCCTCATAAAACTCTCAACTCCCGCCTGTTATCTTTGTAGTGTAGCACAAAGAGGCACAATTTCCCTCAGAACAAACCCTTTTCCTGTTCCCTCTCAATTTTAAACTGAGATATCTGTTGGGTTTCACTCAAGAAATTATATCCTTTTAATAATTTGTCAGTAAGTTTAAGTAATTGTACAGTCTTATCTCTGGCTTAGTTTTGTAACGAGATGTGACTGTTATTGTTATTAATGTACAAGATTTCCTCTTTGATGTTCTTAACAAGTATTTTCGCAAACACCTTTGAAATTTGTGGTAATAATTTTCAATGATCGTTCTTGTTTTGGTTACTCGTAACAATAGTCATATCCCTTTTGTAAATAAATATGAACGGAGCTAATGAGTACCTCTGAAGTGCAGAATGTCTAAATAAACAACACCACAGCTGCCTTTGGCAAACAATTTCGTTGGTGTAGAAACTTGTGCAATCTAAATATTGCATTATGCATGACTGGACACAGAGCTCTCCCAAATTTTACCCAGTACTTCGGTTTCTTCCATCTAGTTCATTCACATAATGGCTTGTTTTAATATAATATAATATAATATTCCACGACTATCACACAACGCCATCTAGTCCCAAGCTAAGCAGAGCTTGTGTTATGGGTACTAGACAACTGATAAACATACTTATATATTTCTAAATACATACATATTATAGATAAATTACACCCAGACACAGAACAAATGATCGTGCTCATTACACAAACATTTGTCCTGGGTGGGAATCGAACCCACGACCTCCAGCATAGCAGTCAGGGTCACTAACCACTAGACCAACAGGCCAGTCAAGTTTTGGAAGGCATTTGAAACCATTGCCACTTTACACTATAGGGGAGCCAAAATCATTACTAACAGCATAATCGCTTTAGACCTACTAATACTACATTCTACCTATTAATAATATTATTAATGTGAAAGTTTGTGAGGATGTATGTTTGTCACTCAATGACGCCAAGGTAGCTTAAAAATTATTAAATAAAAAAATAAAAAATGTTTATTGTGTCTCAAACGGTTACATTTACAAATGCGAATGAAACAGCCCCAGTAAGTAATTACCAATACTTGTGTTGGGGTTGCCTCGCTCCTTCCCTTAATTAACGTTAAGAATATTGACACTTTATAAAATTACACTTAAGAATAATTTTTTAAAGAAAAAAGAAATACTCGACACATAAAGTAATGTAATTGTGAGTATGTGTATGCGTGATTGTAGTAGAGTGTAATGCTGGCTTTGTCTGTGTGTGTTTGTGCGTGCGTGTTTGTGTGTGCGTGTCTGTGTGTTTACGTGTTTGCTGATAGTGTCACAATACTCGGATCTGAAAAAACACCAACCATGTAATCACAAACTTAAAGTGTAACATTATGATAAAGAAAATAAATATTTATGTAATTCTGTCTAGAATATGCTCTGCTTCTTCATATGTTAGAGTTTTTAGCCACTCTGTTATCGCTTTTTTTGCTATGATGCGAGACCTCGTGGTGGAACTTTAGTTTTGCGTTAATTTTATAGCTGAACGAATCTTTATGAAATTTAGCACAGAGATAGATTATAGTCTGGAATAGCACATAGCCTATAATTTATAATGGGGGAAGTACCGATTCCAGGCGGGAAAAGCCACTGGCAGAAGCTAGTACACAATAAATAGCAACGCCTTTCATTTTAACAGTGCAACGATATGCATTGAATTCTGCGGTCGTTAGGCAGACAATTTTTTCAAACATATGAAGAAATGGATCAGGCATTACTTTTAAATTGATATAAGATTTATTTATTATTTATTTATTTAACCAAAACGAAAAAAAGCCAATCACATGGATCATACACATTACAAATTAAAATTAGAATACAAATTGTATAAAACATATTAAGAATAAAATAAAATGTTAATATTGCACAATATGATACATACATATTTAATATCGTGCAATTGCACAAGAGCCTTTCACTCAGTCTTCTTGCAAATTGTCAGACATTCAGACAGTATCTTTTTCCATTCATCAGCGAACAGATCTAATCCAGGACTGAAGATGATAGAAGATGTATTACAGATATTTTAATCTGCCAATTTATCGCCTAATTATAAACAGCGATAAAGACACAAAATAAACAAGCCCAAGGCTGAACTGAAACTTTCTTCTGCAAGCCATATGTTCTAGTGATTTAAAAGCCCATAAAACATGCGGGAATATTTGACGGGCTGTAAACGTTACGGTTTAAGCCTGGCTTCTTATAAACAAATACGGTGGACCACTTACGATTTGTTTTCAGACTTCACGTGATTTGCCTAAACGCATTAGGGTTCCTAAAACAGGCACTTGAACAATTCGTTTCCGATTTTTATATATTTTTTTAAGATATTTTTTCTAGATATATTAAGTTTTGGCTCAGCTTGAAAGGAACAGTAAAATGCTCTAAGCATATTGTTTGTTGGGAAGTTTTGAGAGCAAATAAAAAGGACGAGGAAAATGACATGCCCTCGGAATCTATATTAATGTACAGTAATTATTTACATGTGAAAATTACTAAATAAATAAACTAAAATTAATCGCAACAATTACATTTCTCCAGAACAGGCGAGAAAAATGCAAAAAAATATGTGCGTTTGTTTTTGTGTGGTTTTTAATTTTGACATAATTCTATGCAATGCAATACAATCACATTTGCGTTTGGATGCACGCTTATGACAAACACTGTATCTGAAGCACGCCTGAAGGTCAGATTAAAATGAAGTCGGTTAAATTATAAAAGGTCCACGACTGCTAAAATCGTATTGCTAACCTCTAAAAGTTAGGTTAACTTTCACGATTATCGCAAACACCAGTTTTCGTGCTGCCGCGCGTCATAATGCTGATCACAGTGATCACTTGGTGATCACATAACATGTCACGCATCGACAATATATTCAAGAGTGTAACCGAACGAACATCCTGGTTATTTTGACGTTTCTGCGCACGCAGCCCGCGCTGCATTGTGCAGTCTTGCGTTGATCTTGTCGTTATCATTTTCTTGTTTTGTTATAAATAATAACTTTACCCCACGCTATCGTTTATCGGACTTTCGGTTACGCTTCTATTTGAATATTTTGCTGTGCATATTGGACTTATTCTTTTACTATTTGGATTGTGACGCTAACGAGTCACGATGTCAATGTGCCTGAATTGTAGTATAGCCACTAATCGAATGCGAAACCAGCACAATTTAAAAATCTCGTGTTACTTTGTTGAGTAAGTACAATATTTTAAGTTTTTCAGTTTCATGGCAGAGTACTTGGTTACCCAATGGTGTGTATTGGTTGTGGATGCTCTGTTATGGGGAGGCGTTACTCATTAATTTTTCATAATAATATATTTTGTTTGACAGGGAGACTAGATAGATACCTACCATCCATCCATCCATCCACCGACCGCCATCCATACCACCATCCATCCTTTCACCACCACCACCATTACCGTCCATTGCCATTCCATTGCCGTGCCATTGCCGTGCCATTGACATGCCATTGCCGCGCCATTGCCGTGCCATTGGCGCGCCATTTCCGCGCCATTTCCGCGCCATTGCCAAGCCTTAGCCGCGCCATTGCCACGCCATTGCCGCGCCATTGCCGTGCCATTGCCGCGCCATAGCCGCGCCATTGCCGCGCCATTGCCGCGCCATTGGCGCGCCATTGCCGCGCCACAGCCGCGCCATTGCCGCGCCACAGCCGCGCCATTGCTGCGCCTTAGTCACACCATTGCCGCGCCATTGCCGCGCCATTGCCGCCCCATTGCCGCGCCATTGCCGTGCTATTGCCGTGCCATTGCCGTGCCATTGGCGAGCCATTGCTTTGATGTTAGGAGCGTCTTAAAGTTTAGTCAATCTGCCAAGCCATTTCCCAACTACGTTGGGGTCGGCTGCGAATCGACTGCCTATCTGACCTCCACAACTCAGTTACTGGGTAATACGATACCCCTTGGTAAGACTGGTTATCAGACTTTCGGGCTTCTGACGACCCGTAACGACTGTCAAAGATCCACGATTGACAGTCGGGACCACCGGTTTAACCTGCTTGCCGAGGCACGGAGGAAACTCGGTATGTGAAGATGGTCACCCATCCATGGACCAACACTGGCAAGCGTAGCTTAAGCTGATGGATCGACTCATGCGGCTGTTATTACTTAGCCACGAGCTCTGTCGTTTGAGAATTCGGGAGTTAGACATTAATTCAATGTCGTGTCGGCTAGTGAAGAAACGGCTCCTACATCAATTGATTTCTCGTATTATTTTAACTACATTTAAAACATTAAAACTCGTATTTTTTCAACATTGCTATTCAAAATGTTTAGGCGTATTTTTTTTTGCAATTTATAATGTCTCTCGCTTCTTTTATGATCATAAAACTTAAACTATTGTAAATACATAGCTGTAAGCTTTAATACGTCATACTGTTTGTTAATGTACATGAATATTTTTTGTTAGGGCACAGCTCCTTACAAATTCCGGTCATGTCCTTTATCAATATTACAAAACCGTCCAAATGACAGTGTTGGCTAGTTAAAAATTATATATTATTTAATTATTATCACTTGAAGCCAGTAGGTAAATAAATACGCACATAAATTAAGTAATCAAGAAAAATCCAGCAGGGTCAATTTATATCAGTGACAAGGCCTCGTTTAAAATACATAATTACTAAAATCCGACAAGTCCCGATATTGTTATCAACTCCAGTCAATTAGGTTTTTTTTTGCTAACGTCTGAGTTAATGATACTGACCTCTTACTTTAAAATATGTTTTTTTAAAATCCCTCGAAATTATGTTTTTATTCTGATAAGTGGGTAATAAGGTTTAACTCAAAACATTCGGTCATCTTTAGTTAAATATTATTAGCCACTAATGTAAATATTTTGTACTTACAATCTTGCCTTGCCTCACTTACCAGTGAGGTAATACCCGAGGGATTTATACATAGATTAAGAGTTCAGTTAGTAGTCAGTAACCAGTTTTTAGGATTCCGTACCCAAAGGGTAAAACGGGACCCTATTACTAAGACTCCGCTGTCCATCCGTCTGTCTGTCTGTCTGTCTGTCAACAGGCTTTATCTCATGAACAGTGATAGACAGTTATAATTTTCACAGATGATGTCGCTCTATCAACAAATACTAAAAAACAGAATAAAATAAATATTTAAGGGGGCTCCCATACAACAAACGTAATTTTTTTGCCGTTTTTATAGATAATGGTACGGAACCTTTAGTGCGCGAGTCCGACTCGCAGTTGGCCGGTTTTAATTTTTTTTCATATTTTATACTTCCAACCGATTAACGATGCACCTGCCACGTAATCTCTTCACCATCTATGGTCCGCCATCCGCATGGCAAGTCCACCTATGTACCTGACCTTTGTGTATGAAGTTTTAATAAATATATAGCATATTCATTTTAATGGGCTCTCCCCTTATTAAATAAGACTCAAACACACTATCACTTAAAAATAGAATAAATTTAATTTGTGGAATGGAGCGTTATTTTGCAAGATGACAGATAGACTTTGACGTTTCATTTTCCAACTTGATCTGGAGCAAGTCTGCCTCTTAAACTTTATATATTGGAAAAAACTTCTTAAAAGCACTTAATGATGTCTCGAGGTGTAAAAGGGACCAGAGTCAAGTTCAAATGCTGTAAGCATAAGAATGTAGGACGCTGGTTCCTACTTTACATTTAGTTTCTTATAAAAGAAAACAATATAAAAATGGTCGGATCATAAACTTCACTTTATTTTTGGAAGAACAATGCGGTCTTAGCAAAAGGTTCGGAACACAAACGTCCACGTGTCTAGAGATGACCATGATTAGATGACCACGGCTTAGATACGAGTACTGCTTGTGGATCTCCTCACTGGACCTTTAATCTTCGATCTTCGAACGATAGGGTAATAGTGGTTCATCATAAATTGTAAGTTCAACATACAATTTTCTGTATACTGATTATTATCTAGTGTGATGCAGTGTTAACAATAAATGTGAAGACCAAATCAAAGGACTCTTATTTGCTACAAACATACCTCATGCAATAAACCCGAAGATTGGTAACTAGGGTCTCATGCCATAAATTATCTTTGACGCTAGCCGGTGGAAGAATAATTTCTTTACAAGGTGTAATATGGGTATAATATAGGTAGACCTCTGCCTAAAACATAATTTAAAAAAACTTATTTTTAAAAAAATACAACCGACTTTAAAAAAAAACACAAAGAAATGCAAAACTACTTTCATTTCGGAAGTCGGTGTTTCTAGTTTTTATGAAGCGTTCAAATCTGCTTTTTTTTCTTGCAATGTTCTGAAAAAACACTAAGTATCTGATCTAAAATGGAGATATTTTGTATCTCCATTTTAGATCAGATACTTAGTGTTTTTCTTTTTATTCGTCAAATTACCTGAATAAGTGTCAGATCTTTTCAATTAGTTTGTTTATTTTCCTAATTCTGAAGACAATAAACATCGATCTATCAATTACAGAATGATGTTCATAAATTAAATAAGCGTAGACAGCTTTCAGGCTAAACATTAGTACTGAAATCATGATTAATGAAGCGTCTCTCTCAAATAAGGTTTGTTTTCGTATTTATTATAACCGTGGCTTTATTTTAATAAAACGAAGCAAAATATTACGAGGTTTAAAATGAAGACAAATATTAAAACAATAGAAAACAAATAAAGGAAGCTATTGCCTTAATTCTTGTAATCCGTCAGGCCCCTCGCGTCTCCTTAAGGAGACGCGGCAATAGGTTTTTAATTGTGTCTGCTAATGAGGGTCTTGAGTCGGTGTCAAATAACGAAGAAATAAAATACAAAACAACCGACTTCCAAAAAAGAAAATACACTTTAAATTTAAAATAAGTTTAATTTCGGCAGTCGGTGTTTGTATTTTATTTCTTCGTTATTTGACACCGACTTCTGAAATTAAAGTTATTTTTAAATTTTTAGTGTTTTCTTTTTTGGAAGTCGGTTGTTTTTTTTTTGTAAAACAGTTTTTTATTTTTCACTTTTTAGTTGATATAGGTACCCTAGAACTAAAAACCCTAATAAAATGGAAGGTGGAAATTAAAACATACTGGTAATAGAGGAAACCAAAACGTCATCTATGTTTATATATTTTTCGTTTTTGTTCAGTTTTTCAAAAAGCGCTGAAGCAATTTCGATAAAATTTATATGGGACCACCTCGGGAGTATATTCTTTCGGATGAAAAAAGAATTTTGAAAATCGGTCTGCAACTAATAGAGAAATCGGTGGGCATACAAAAAAAAAAAAATACGTAAAGTCGAACATAGAACCTCCTCCTTTTTCGAGGTCGGTTAAAAATGGCATGCATATTCTCTATTGTCCTTGGCGTTAAGGGCTGTAGTAACTCTGTAACTCTTTCAAACAATCTCGCATCCCATCTAGGGTTGCTATCTATATCTGCCTGGGGTCGCGGATAAATTAGAAAAAGAGTCACCGCGACATTGGCACATGCAGCTGAAGGAACAAGGGTGGGTTTTAGTCAGTAAGAGTCTGTCATGCCCTTCCACTTCACTCAGAGCAGTAGAAGTCATTGAATGATTTCCCACCCTTCAAAATAAAGGGTTGCTATCTTTGGCTGCAAAAAAAAGTGACTCGGTCAGCTGAAAATTGCTTCGTTTTTCAGCTAGTAAGTTACTACGACATCTCAGGAATTTTCTAATAATCTGTTTAGAGAAGAACAGCCATTAAACTTCATGGTCCTTATTCATTAACCCCTTGCGTGTCAAGTGGACACCAAGTGGGCGTAAGAGAAAGTGCTCGAAATGTCAAGCGGACACCATGAGCGTAAGCTCTCTCAAAAATATCTCTGGTCTAGATCGACACGAGTTGTTCATTGCCATGGGCAGAACCGGTTCTTAAAATATGGCCACACCTTTCCGTTACACCCAGTATACAGTTGAATGTGATGGTGGAGATGTATGTTATCTTTAGTTTAGAATGCGCTAATCAGTGTTTAAACATGGTTTAAAATAAGCATATGTTTAGAGAGTTTTATAAATAAGGCTGCAATTTTCATGCCCATGACAGTAAAGTTTTTGATAAAAATAAATTGTTTGAAAAAATCACATTCTTCAAACTACTGTTTAGGGAAATACATACACATTAGGTACATACAAGATGTTCTACGAGTATATAAATGATGTAAAAATACACATCACATAGCTGTCAACTATGCACACTGTACTTTTAACAAAGTAGCTTTGTGCAAAAATTATTGCTGGGAAACGGCTTTTATTTTTAGGTATGAAAAAAAAAAAAACATTATTGCACCCAATGTAACATGAACCCAGGCGAGTGAACCCAGCCCCTTCGCTCTAAGCCACGTAGGTATTTGTCGGATACGTTTGATATTTATTGCGTTTTTGTAACTTCAAACATTCGAAACAAAATATTCGATAATTCAGGTAATGTTTGTTTGGTTAGAAAAAGTTTAGTATTAATTATTTTCGTAAAAAAAAAATCGCGACTTTGACCTTCAATAACTCCAAAACCAGTGGTTTCCTTGGTATGGTCTAGTGGAAAAAAATTATCCAAATAATGGGTAGAATATGTGGTTTTCGGCTTCGGAAACTGTCTTTTTACACCCAATATGTTACACAAAAGGGTTAAATTGAGTAACTTATTTCAATAAAATAAACAACTTACTTATTTGCAAATAAAATAACGGGAAGACACGTAAAATACAATAAAATATATGACAGCATCAATTAAATATAAATAACTGTCATAAACACTATCTTTCTTACTACAGTAATCTGTAATCAGTAGTCATATTAATTAGTGTGACAAATGATTATTGAGGCTTTATCTTTTAATTTTATGACTATAGATAAAGTTATAAGTAACTTGCACTTTGCCTGTGACTTCGTCGACGTGGAATTAAAAAATGTATAGCCTATGCCACTCACAAATAACGTGGCTTTCTATTGGTAAAAGAATTTTCAAAATCGGTTCAGTAGATCCAGAGATTACCCGTACAACCTCATAAACTCACAAACTTTACCTCCATATAATATTAGTCATCATGGTTAGGACCATCGGGCCAAAGAAAAAGGGGCAGAACAAATGCGTGCTGGGCGGACGAAGTTGTGAAAATAGCAGGTACCTACTGGATGCGAACAACAGAGGACAGAAAACATCTGGAGGAAGCCTTTACCTTCCGTTGAGAGGGGTTCTTGCAGTTGTACGTTTGTTCCCAGAGGGAATGATTAAACTTGATTGATTATGAAAATTGAATATTAAAATACTATCATATTTTTTTTTATGGCAAGAAATAAAAGGCTTTTTTATTTTAATTTTTTAATATTAGTAAGATCAGAGTTTTGCCTCTACATCTGTTCTGATAAAAGAAAGAGTTATAGTAGTCCACCCACATTTTGCCAATTAATTATGTCCTATACTGTTATGGTTTTGTCTGGAACGGCTGAACGGATCTGACTAAAATGGCACATAGATAGATTATAGTCAGGAGCAGCACATAAGCTGTTATTAATAATTGGGGAAGTACTAATTTAACGGGCGAAGCCGCTGGCAGAAGCTAGTATTTTATAATAAAGGTCCTATTGCCATCAAACGGACACAAATCTGGCCTCCGGGCTGTACCCGAAATATTCTTAAATGAAAAACCCAGCTAAAGACAAAAGTCGAATAACCTACCTACGTAACATTTGACCCCTGGCAAAATCCTTAGTTAATAATATAAGACTGTAATATAACATGGACAATGGACATGTTGACTCAAGTATGTATATTAACAAGATATTTGCCCTTTGGCTGAGAACGCCATGCCATTACAAAATTTTCCACTACGTTGACAATTTTCGCCGACTAACAAGCAGTTCGCTATATTAAAAGGTGTAGGGATATTTATTTGACTGAACGTGGTTTTCCACGTGTATTGGTCACTTCTTGATAGTTCGACCTCTGCCTAACCATAAGGGGAACACAGGCGTGATGGACTATCGAGGGTCGCGAGACGATCCCCGGCCACCGTAGACGCGGGCCTGCAGACGGCGAGTAATGGGTAACTCACCGTCCGATCAGCACCAGGTCCTAGAGTCGACGGCGCGTAGTGTTCCACGTGCGCTACAAAAAGATGTCAGCCACCACTGACGGGGCCCATCGTGGCCGATGTATGTATGCCAAGGGGTCGCGGATAAATTCGTAACAGAGTTACCGCGCCCCTGAGCACTCAGGCAATGAAGGAACAGGAGTGGGTTTTAGTCAGTAAAAGTCTGACACCCCTCCTGGCTGAGCCTGGCACACCCCAAAAAAAAGCCGTGCTGGACTGTTCATTTATATATTTCTTTTTGACATCTCCTTTTACAGGTCTGCTGAAAGAAATTTCGTCAGAAATAAGCAGTAGCAGTAATGATTTCTACTAATGTGTGTCTCTGTGTGTAGGCACGAGTACATAAATTTTATTTATTAAATAAATAGTTTCCTTCCTACCCCGGAATCTTGTCATTACCTGGAAGATAACATACTGCGAAGGGCTGGGAAGACTTGGACTAGACCAGTAAGGGAAAAACAAAAATAAAAAAATTGGAGAAAAGAAAATCAACTGAAATTCAAGAAATGTTTCTCTGATTAATTTTCAAACTAATATAATACCTAAGTACATTATTATTTTATTGTTTAAAATGTGCGAAAGTAACTCTGTCTGTCTGTTACCTCTTTACGTCTTACTGGCTGAACGGATTTCGTTGAAACTTGGCACACAGGTAAACCATGTCCTGGAATATGATTTTTTATACCGGGAGTATCTTCCCTTCAAATAATTTTCTACTATCACACAGGCAAAGTCGCGGGCAGAAGCAAATATAAAATAAAAATATTAATTCTTCTTTTTTAAAAAACGTTGCCCCACACTAGGAATTATTCCTGTGTCGTAAGTGCGTTCACAAACATGCAAACTCACATACACTAGACACACAGAACCGGAACAACTATCTGTAGGGCCATAAAAATATTTTTCCGTGCGGGGATGGAACCCGCGATACACAGCGCAGAAGCCAACGCTCAATCACTGCGCCAACCGTGTCGTCCATGTGTCCGTTCGAGACATTTTATTTTTCTTTTGTAGTTTTTTTGCCTACTTTTCATCTTAAACATATTATTGTAGACTCGACTGTGTTTTGGTAGGTTATGATAGTTTATTGTCTAGAAAATTCACGCACAATAACCGTAGATAATTGTTCTAATCTAAATCCTTTGCTTTCTACACGGTTATCAGTGCCTTTAATCTCCCTTATAAAACTCTAGCTACATGGATTGTCTCATCGTAAAATAATAAAATGGTATAACAGTGCGACCTCCCTTTGTAAACGGCGCAATATTTGCACACTCGACGAACCACTTGTTGATACCGCTCGCGAATACTCGCGATAGAGTGAAGCCCATCAGTCATGTCGACCCTACGCAGTTCAGATGGTTTGGGATAGATGGCGTTGTTCTCAATTTGATTTTCAGGACCTACCTTTATTTTATTTTTTGTGAGAAAGAAAAGGATTTAGTACGGACATAATCGTAGATATTGTTAATTAAGATAAAAGATAGGTACCCAAACTAGTTTTAGATCAAAGATAATTAATTGTACGTTATTATTCCAAATCCAAAATAGTCCAGTCAAATCAGGGTTTCACCTCGGGATGAGAGATAATATGCCGGAAACTCGTATATACTTTCCTTTTGGTATTTTAAAAGTTGTGTCAAAAGTCTCATAAAATCTCGTGTCTGCATCGTAAATTATTGAAGGTCAACGGTCACAAAAAGTGGTTTTTCGCGATTATCTCGGTTTCTATTGCTCCAATGATATTGACACCTGATATCACATTGTAGAACGTAAAATTTCCGACACTTTTTGCTTCATCCATTTTTTTATGCGCTCAACCGTTCTTGAGATAAAGGGCGGAGAGTGCGCAGCGCTCAGCCATACATGCTGTAATACAAGATCCTCCGTGATTTTGTTTTGAAATTTATTTATTTTTCAGCAGTTGTATATTTTTTGTAATTTAAATCGGAGTAAAGTTTAAGTAATCTCTAATAATATAAATAACGAAGGGCTTAATTTTCTTCTTGTTCATCATTTTCCGGCCATTCGATAATTTCTGTTTCACTGAAATCATTTTCGTTGTCTTCATCAATCATTGTTTCCAGGCCTTCCAGAATGTCCGGGTCAAATGCACTCTCTTCTTTGGGGTTGTTTTGTAATGCATAAGCATGGAGGCTAAGCTAAAGTGCATTGGAACCCCGATTTTCTACACCCGCAGTGTGGAACACAACCATTCATAAAATAGGGAATATGCACATTTTCTTTTTCATTTAATGCCATAAAATACAGTACTTACTAAAACAGAAAATTAATAGAAAATTATTTAAATATAAATTTAAGTACCTAAAAATTATTTAACTCCTACAATTTTTTACTACACTTCTAACGTTCGTGACTGCCAATGCTGTTGTTGCTATGACGTCACTTACCTCGATACGCCTTGTTTATATCTAATTTTTTGTCCTTAAATAATTAATTTTACTAATTGTATGTGCTTTCGTGAAGCAGAAATTGCAATTTCAATATTATAATAAAATTTTAGTGAAATTTAAAGTACTTTTTTCGAATTAAGTGTTACTTTGACTTATATATTTTTCGTCTCCACCGGCATTATTGAAAACAATACGTTTTGAGTTTTTTCTCTAGGTCTATGTGATGAATTCAAAAATCAAACAAGTGCACCACATTGTTTCTATGGTCCAATACAATGTATATTTAAAAAATAAAAAAGTTTTGAATTACTTGCATAATTGCACTACAATTCCCTATTACAAAATGTATGTAATTCATCTGAAGCTGGTGGTAATATTGTTGTCATTGGCTCCAGGATTTCATTTAAAAGCCAACACAACACCCAACCCTCTAAATCATGTAATACCCATTTTTGTTACCCACTTGGTAATACACACCGTTTATATGCTAATGGGCTGCTGCACTTGGCGGTAGAAGATTATAAAACTGGACAGATTTATGAAGCTTTGTAAGTTTATCGAGCCAAGCTTCATAGCTTGGCTCATCGCCGCAAGGTTACCTGCTTGTCGGTCTTCTATAGAATGTACTTCGGTATGTGTGCCCAAGAACTCCACGACCTCATTCCACCGGCTCCCTTCTACCATCGGACTTCTAAACGAACAGCAATTTACCATCCCTACCTTGTTGCTATTTCACCAATACGCACTAAGCGTTTCCAAACGTCTTTCATAATGCGCATATATAGCATAGGAGTGGAACTCTCTACCTGCGTCTGTGTTTCCGAAGGTAAACACCCCTAAATTCTTCAAAGTTAGGGAGAACAGGCTTCTTCTGAGTAAGCTCGCTCAATCGTCGACTCTGTTTTTGTCACCTCTGCAACCCCACATCAAATAAGAAAATAAAAAAACGAACTGAGTATATTGAAGATGATTAATATTTGTCCTCAGATTCTAGAGCATTGTATACCGCTAGCAAGATGCGTTCTCCATTTTCGTATAATTGCTGAACAGGGCAGTTTTCTTGTAGAATGACATGAGCTAGTATGGCTGAGCGCTCCGCACTTTCCGCCCTCAATATCAAGAATGGTCGAAATGAAAGCCATATCGAGCGTACGCAAAAACAAATTATGGTTTCCAGAATGTATGGGGTTTTTTAACAACCATCAAACATGCATCTATTTACATTACATACTTAATCATACTATAAAGGTGAAAGGTTGTTTGTATGTGTGTGTGTTTGTTACTCCTTCACGCTTGGATGAAATTTGAAATCAGCATAGCTTGTATCCTAAATTAACACATAGACTATAATTAACAAAGGTGGGAAGTACTAATCAATTATGAGGGAAGCCACGGACAGCAGCTAGCAATCATACGAGTAATATACAGGGTGTAACGGAAAGGTGTGATCATATTTTAAGAACCGGTTCTGCACGTGGAAATGAACAACTTTCTCTTAGAAAAAATAAAAAAAAACCCAAAAAAATTTGGACTTTCCCTAAAAAGTTATCATCAGCTGATCAATATTTGTAATTTCTTTTTTTTTAGAAGAAAGTTTTTCATATCGATGGGCAGATGCAGTTTTTAAAATATGACCACACCTTTCCGTTACACTCTGTATATTCTCTTCAAAACACGAGTGCATGCAGGCAAAGTTTCTAAGCTTAAGTCACTCCAAGTGCAGGCGACGAGTTAGTGTTGATTGCTTTGCGAGAATACCTACTCATCCATTGTTACGAACTCGTATAGCTTTAACACTTTGATGTGGTTATAAAACTAGCTACGAAGATGTGGAACTTCATCGTATTAGAAATATTTGAGTAGGCAATTTTGAACTCTGAATTCGTTGTCATAAGATTCGAAATCCATGTCTGGATTGAATCGTAAGGACTGCGAGAAGTAATTTAAATGCATCATGGCATGTTTTTTACGTAAGAGTTTATAGTTTTCATAGCAGGCAACAAATGATGAAGTCTATCAAGAAGGGACTGTCAATTTGCAGTTTACTGAGTACCTAAACCATAATAGTATGTTGGTACGTTATGCAAGAAGAACTATAATAAAATGTGGTTTTCAGTTTACATTAATTTACCAAGCTTTAGTTATTAAAATAATTCCATACGAAAGTAAGTCTCTCTGTCTGTTTGTTTCTTACTTATGCATCTAGGTACCCGTGTTTTTTCATACAAAGCCAATAACCTAAACAATCTTAACAAAAGTGTTGTTTTTGTAGTTGGTTTTAGGTCTATTAGACACAACTCAGCCTATCGCAGTCCACTGCTGAACATAGGCCTCTCCCAGGCTGCACCACAACACCCTGTCCTCCGCCTTCCGCAGCCAGTCTATCCCAGCCACCTTCTTAAGGTCGTTGGGCTATCTAGCTGGGGGGCGTCCCACACTACGCTTGCCGATACGCGATCTCTACTCCAGGACTCGTCTACTCCATCGTCTCGTCTGCTCCATTAGATTATTAGACACACTTTTTTATTTTTTCTATTTGCCTCTAAAACTAATTATGTTAATGTCATGCATACATCCTATTTGCATGGTTACTGAAATATCGATTTAGATGGTATTTTAAATGAATTGTAAGTGACAGTGCTGTTGGTGTGCTTATTATTATAAATAAATATAAATCTATTATACTCGTATCTTATATCTATCTAACCAGAGGAGCAGTGGTGACCCAGTGGTATTGGCCGCGACTTATAAGTTGCAGGTCGTAAGTTTGAACTCACGACCTGCAACTTGCCGCGGAGAGGAGGCCTGTGCCCCAGCAGTGGGGAAATTAAAAAGCTGATGATGATGATGATGAAATATATACTTAGATAGAGAAAGCTACACATCGCTTGTAGTGTAGCTTGTATGTTTTTCGAGAGTTTTTATGTATAGTGTATGTTTGTTTGTATGTCTGTTTCTTTTGCAAGCCCTGTAGCATAAGCGGTTGGATATCTTAAAAATGAGGTACCTATTATAAGTTTGGTTTTGACCGACTTCAAAAACCGGGGTAGGTTTTATGTTCGACTGTATGTATTTTTTTATGTACGTTCACCGATTTCTCTGTCAATTGTAGACCCATTTTCACAATATTTTTATTTATTCGAAAAGGTATTATATACTCCCGAGGTCCCGTATAAATTATAATATTATATTACGAAGAAAACAATACAAGCAAACTTCTTTTTAACCGACTTTCGAAAAAGGAGGAGGTTCTATGTTCGACTGTATGTATGTTTTTTTTATATGTATGTCCGCCGATTTCGCCGTCAGTTGTAGACCGATTTTCAAAATTCTTTTTTTATCCGAAAGAACATACTCCTGAGGTGGTCCCATACAAATTTTATCGAAATTGCTTCAGCGTTTTTTGAGAAACTGAACAAAAACTAAAAATACGTTTACCTAGATGACGTTTTGGTGTACTCCAAATGTTTAAATTCCACGTTCCATGTTATTGGGGTTTTTAGTTCTAGGCTATAACAACTAAAAATTGATAAAAAATAAAAAACTTTTTTACAAAAAAAAACAACCGACTTCAAAAAAAATACACTAAAAATTAAAAAATAACTTCAATTTTGGAAGTCGGTGTCAAATAACGAAGAAGTAAAATACAAACACTGACTTCCGAAATTAAAGTTATTTTTTAATTTTTAGTGTATTTTTTTTTGGAAGTCAGTTGTTTTTTTTTTGTGACACGATCATGTGGGATATCAACGGTCGAGGAGACGATTCGAAAAATTCAACTGATTAAACCGTAGAAAATAAAAAAATAAAATATAATTATAGCTTAAATTAATAAATGGTATCAAATCTAATATTTAACTAAAATAAATTCCAACGTCTAGACTGCTTGAAAAGTAACTTTTTGAAATTTTGAGTTGCTTTTTGTCATTTATTTATTTAATACGACTTATGCACTATAACATACAATGTGAAAAAGCGGACGTAATATCAGTTTCTGCAAAAAAGGTTCACGGAAGCAAACCGTGGGAAAAAAGTTAGTTACGTACAGAAAAAAAAAATGATGCTACCTGATCAAAATTAGTACCTACATAGGTACTAATTTTGATCAGGTGATGATAACTTTACAAGGAAAGTTCAATTTCTTTTTGTGAATTGACTATGACTTCCTTTAAGAAAGTTGTTAATTTCCATGGGCAGAAGCAGCATCTAAAATATGACCACCCATTACCATGACACTCTATATAATTTAGAAGAGGTTCAATAAGCAAAACAGACAAAATATGACCACCCTTTACCGTGACACCCTGTAGGTATAATTTGGAAGAGATTCAATAACTAAAACAGACAAAATATGACCACCCATTACCGTGACACCCTGTAGGTTTAATTTAGAAAAGATTCAATAACCAAAACAGACAAAATATGACCACCCATTACCGTGACACCCTGTAGGTATAATTTAGAAGAGACTCACTAACCAAAACAGACAAAATATGACCACCCATTACCGTGACACCCTGTAGGTATAATTTAGAAGAGACTCACTAACCAAAACAGACAAAATATGACCACCCATTACCGTGACACCCTGTAGGTATAATTTAGAAAAGATTTAGTAACCAAAACAGACAAAATATGACCACCCATTACCGTGACACCCTGTAGGTATAATTTAGAAGAGATTCAATAACCAAAACAGACAAAATATTACCACCCATTACCGTGACACCCTTATAATTTAGAAGAGGTTCATTAACTAAAACAGACAAAATATGACCACCCATTACCGTGACAGCCTGTATAATTTAGAAGAAGTTCAATAACTAAAACAGACAAAATATGACCACCTATTATCGTGACAGCCTGTATAATTTAGAAGAGGTTCAATAACCAAAACAGAGAAAATATGACCACCCATTACCGTGAAACCATGTAGGTATAATTTAGAAGAGGTTCAATAACCAAAACAGACAAAATATGACCACCCATTACCGTGAAACCATGTAGGTATAATTTAGAAGAGGTTCAATAACCAAAACAAACAAAATATGACCACCCGTTACCGTGACACCCTGTAGGTATAATTTATGTATGTATAATTAAATAGAAAGAGTCCAGAAGAAACTTGTCCGTCACCTAGCTTTTCGGTTTAGAGTTAGGAATTTGAGATCATATGCGGACAAGCTGAATTATTTTAAAATCATTCCTCTCAAGTCTCGCCGTACAGTCTCTGATTTAGCTTTCCTGTTCAAGTTGCTTCATAATGGTATTGACTGTCCAGATCTTCTTAGCAGAATAAATATTAATGTCCCTGCCAGAGTCCCGCGTTATCCCCGCCCATTACTCAAAACTCCACAATGCTGGACAAAGCTGGGTGAACATTCACCGGTTGCCAGGATGACCCAGCAGTACAATGCCTTATCAGGTGCATCAAAAGACATAGACATATTTTCTAATACTCTGGGTAAATTTAAGTCACTAATCCGTACACAATTAAATATTATGTAAGTGTTGAACTGCCTGCCTAGTAATGCATTGTTTGCTTTTTTTTTATTGTATTTGTCTATATGTATATATTTTTGTTTCTAATAGGTTCTTTTTGCTTTTAGTCTTTATTTTTATTCAAATCAGAGACCTTAACAATATGTACCAGTATAACTTTAATAATAATTTAACTTTAAGCGTTGTTTCCATTTTAATTAGAATTGTCTAAGTTAGTTAAGTATCCCATACTGTTTGTTTGTTATATTGCATGATGTGCTCTCCTATAATTGAGGGAGCACATAGACTTTTGTTCTAGTCCTGTACAATGTAGCATGTAAGGTGTATTCTTTGTTGGAGATCCTAATAAAATAAAATAAAATAAAAATAACCAAAACAAACAAAATATGACCACCCAATATCGTAACACCCTGTATAATTTAGAAAAAAAAAGGTTCAATAACCAAAACAGACAAAATATGACCACCCATTACGTGACACCCTGTATAATTTAGAAGAGGTTCAATAACCATAACAGACAAAATATGACCACCCAATACCGTGACACCCTGTATAATTTAGAAGAAATTCAATAACCAAAACAGACAAAATATGACCACCCATTACCGTGAAACCATATAGGTATAATTTAGAAGAGGTTCAATAACCAAAACATACCAAATATGACCACCCATTATCGTGAAACCATGTAGGTATAATTTAGAAGAGGTTCAATAACCAAAACAGGCAAAATATGACCACCCATTACCGTGAAATCCTGTATAATTTAGAAGAGGTTCAATAACCAAAACAGATAAAATATGTCCACCCATTACCGTGACACCCTGTATAATTTAGAAGAGATTCAATAACCAAAACAGACAAAATATGACCACCCATTACCGTAAAACCATGTAGGTATAATTTAGAAGAGGTTCAGTAACCAAAACAGACAATATGACCACCCATTACCGTGACACACTGTATAATTTAGAAGAGGTTCAATAACCATAACAGACAAAATATGACCACCCATTACCGTGACACCCTGTATAATTTAGAAGAGATTCAATAACCAAAACAGACAAAATATGACCACCCATTACCGTGAAACCATGTAGGTATAATTTAGAAGAGGTTCAATAACCAAAACATACCAAATATGACCACCCATTACCGTGAAACCATGTAGGTATAATTTAGAAGAGGTTCAATAACCAAAACAGACAAAATATGTCCACTCATTACCGTGACACCCTGTATAATTTAGAAGAGGTTCAATAACCATAACAGACAAAATATGACCACCCAATACCGTGACACCCTGTATAATTTAGAAGAAATTCAATAACCAAAACAGACAAAATATGACCACCCATTACCGTGAAACCATATAGGTATAATTTAGAAGAGGTTCAATAACCAAAACATACCAAATATGACCACCCATTATCGTGAAACCATGTAGGTATAATTTAGAAGAGGTTCAATAACCAAAACAGGCAAAATATGACCACCCATTACCGTGAAATCCTGTATAATTTAGAAGAGGTTCAATAACCAAAACAGATAAAATATGTCCACCCATTACCGTGACACCCTGTATAATTTAGAAGAGATTCAATAACCAAAACAGACAAAATATGACCACCCATTACCGTGAAACCATGTAGGTATAATTTAGAAGAGGTTCAGTAACCAAAACAGACAATATGACCACCCATTACCGTGACACACTGTATAATTTAGAAGAGGTTCAATAACCATAACAGACAAAATATGACCACCCATTACCGTGACACCCTGTATAATTTAGAAGAGATTCAATAACCAAAACAGACAAAATATGACCACCCATTACCGTGAAACCATGTAGGTATAATTTAGAAGAGGTTCAATAACCAAAACATACCAAATATGACCACCCATTACCGTGAAACCATGTAGGTATAATTTAGAAGAGGTTCAATAACCAAAACAGACAAAATATGTCCACTCATTACCGTGACACCCTGTATAATTTAGAAGAGATTCAATAACCAAAACAGACAAAATATGACCACCCATTACCGTGAAACCATGTAGGTATAATTTAAAAGAGGTTCAATAACCAAAACAGACAATATGACCACCCATTACCGTGACACACTGTATAATTTAGAAGAGGTTCAATAACCAAAACAGACAAAATATGACCACCCATTACCGTGAAACCATTTAGGTATAATTTAGAAGAGGTTCAATAACCAAAACAGACAAAATATGACCACCCATTACCGTGAAACCATGTAGGTATAATTTAGAAGAGGTTCAATAACCAAAACAGACAAAATATGACCACCCATTACCGTGAAACCATGTAGGTATAATTTAGAAGAGGTTCAATAACCAAAACAGACAAAATATGACCACCCATTACCGTGACACACTGTATAATTTAGAAGAGGTTCAATAACCAAAACAGACAAAATATGACCATCCATTACCGTGAAACCATGTAGGTATAATTTAGAAGAGGTTCAATAACCAAAACAGACAAAATATGACCACCCATTACCGTGACAGCCTGTATAATTTAGAAGAGGTTCAATAACCAAAACAGACAAAATATGTCCACCCATTACCGTGACACCCTGTATAATTTAGAAGAGGTTCAATAACCAAAACAGACAAAATATTACCACTCATTACCGTGACACCCTGTATAAATTAGAAGAGGTTCAATAACCAAAACAGACAAAATATGACCACCCATTATCGTGACAGCCTGTATAATTTAGAAAAGGTTCAATAACCAAAACAGACAAAATATGACCACCCATTGCCGTGACACCTTGTATAATTTAGAAGAGATTCAATAACCAAAACAGACAAAATATGACCACCCATTACCGTGACAGCCTGTATAATTTAGAAGAGGTTCAATAACCAAAATAGACAAAATATGACCACCCATTTTCGTTACACCTGGGGCCCAATTTTGTAACTTTGAGTTAAGCAACACCCCATCGACACTCTATCGACACACAACAGACATTATTTTGCCACTGTTGCAAATTTGGTATTCTGCAAAAACTTCAAAATGCTATTGACATTATTATAGTAGACCAGACTACCAATTATTACAATAGTCTTATTATGGTGTTTCAATGGCACTACAGTGGCAAGTCAATGACCATAAATAATTTATAGAATACTAAATGTCAATGACTATTCTATTGAGATACCACTGACACACTACCGACACACTATTGACAAGTTATTTTACAGAATTGGGCCCCTGGTAGGTCGTAAAATGTTTTCCAGATGACCAGACGGACTCAAGGCAGTCTTAACATAATTGAAGCACACGCTATACCTACATATAATTATGTTGGAGTCTTGTTGGAGTCCAAACAAAAAGGGTCCAGTTCTCGGCATTTAGTTTCCAAGATATACGCAGTTTTGCAAAGTTTTTAAGCGAGCATCAGTTTATTAATAATCATTTATTTTAGCATAGCGAGACTACTCTATTCTATCATATTTTATAGTTACCTATTTTTATATTATTATATTTTAATATGAACCTATGATTTTAATTGATTCTTAAGGGCCTACCTCCCCGTAACTGGTAAATATAGATACGAATTTTTATTTGAATAAAAATTCGTATCTTAGCATAGAAAATAAAGATTAAAGAATCCTATGTTGCGTTTGTTACAAATAGGATAAGGTATTTTTACGTTGTTAAAACAGGACTCAAAGTGTTTCGTATCTAAAGTAGTAAGCAAAAGTGTCAAAAACGGCCTTTTTTGGCACTTACTACTTAATCACAACATAGGATTTTTTAATCTTTATTTTCTATACTTTGCTACGATTTTTTATTCAATGAGGGCGCCACTTGGCGGCTATATACACCTTAATTAATGCTCTCAGTTATCTACTAGATCTTAGTAAATGACTCGAAGTTATTTATGCTTAATTTTTTTATTCGTTCTTTTTCACAAATCAAGCTTTTTCAGAGTTTTAACTTCAAATATCTGATAAAAAAATGTGAATGTTTTTCAATATTTTTTAAATTCTTATTATCAATTCATTATTCTAGATACCGAATCTAGTCTTAACATTCTCAATATCCCATTAGTGGGCCGTTTTTGCTTGGAAGCCCACATAATATGTATATATTGGTCAAAATGATCAAGCATTTGGTCACGTCTCTACTTGCCCAATTCACGAAAATATAACATGTTTACGGTTGGGTTATAAAGGTATAAAACTGAGTGAAATTCGGTCTAAGTACTGCGAGCCTTGAGCAATAACTTCTTTTGCTGCCTTCGTTGGAGTGCTTTTGTTTCATTTTTTTTCTGTATATATTTCTTAGAATCTGTTCGTTCTTGTTACTAGTTCATGGGCCATAGATTTCAGTAGTTAACACAAATGTTTTTGAATAAAACCGAGCGAGTCGAACTTGCACGCATAGGGTTCCGAACAAATAATTTTCTTTGTTCAGGTGTTTTTTAAACTATGTTTAAACTTCCATAAGTAAAGAACCACCTCTTGTACTTTTTTCAAAATTTTAGGCCTTAAATAACTTTAAAATATATACATTTTAAAATTATGAATTAGCCCTTTTTACATGTAGCAGCACAATTCAGTTTGGAAAACTTTTTTTTTTATTGTCTTTTCAAAATGGCCCCCTTAAACCAAGTACATTTATTTTCGTTACATACCCTCCGTATTTGGGTCACCAATATATACAGGGTGACTGTTAATTAGTGACCGATACTTAAACACGTGATTATACTCATGATAAAAAACAACTTTCCCAAAGAAACATATAGTGAGACAGGACGGCGCACGCGGCTAACAGCTGATAGGTCACAGCCCCGCGCGCGCGAATTTCATACGGCTGTTGTGTTATTGACATAAAAGTGAATGGCTATAAATAAAATGTTTCTTTGGGAAAGTTGTTTGTTATTATGAGTACAATCACGTGTTTAAGTATCGGTCACTAATTACCAGTCACCCTATATATATGTGTAGGTACTAAATTTCAACCTAATCGGTCTAGTAGATTCGAAGAAAATTTACTGTGACAGAAGGACAGACAGACCGAATACAGACACACGAGTGATCCTATAAGGGTTCCGCTTTTCATTCGGACTTTCGGAACCCTAAAAATCAGAGCATTATTATAATTTGTGGCGTGATAGTTAACTAAAGAATACTTAAACTTCTTTGGCCGAAAAAAGTCAGCCCCCTGATCATGTAAGGAGTCGACTACTGCTTGTTGAAAATAAAATAGATAAAACAGTAAATTAAGAAAAATATAAAATCAATAAGAAAAAGTCGATGCATTAAATCAGAGCCTCCAGTAAAAAACGGAATAAGTCGAGTTATGCCCTTTTGTTTTTATAGCACCATTATAATCTACGTGTTCTTTTACGTAACATATCAAAAGAACATAACTCTAGCTGAATTCTAACCTATTTTTAACCGACGAAAAAAAAGGAGGAGGTTCTCAATTCGACCGTATATATATATATATATATATATATATACGGTCGAATTGAGAACCTCCTTCTTTTTTTTATATATATATATATATATATATATATTGTGTATGTTCAACCCTCACTCCGTCATTTATGAACCGATTTTGATGATTCTTTTTTTGTTAGATAGGGTATACTACAAGGGTGGTCCCGTGCCTAGAAAATCAGGATCTGATAATGGAATCATGATAAAATTGAGAGAAAACGTCGAAAATTGTGGGTACGTTTAGCGTTTCTGTATGTATGTTCGGCCCTCACTGCGTTATTTATGAACCAATTTTGATTATTCTTTTTTTTGTTACATAGGGTATACCTCAACGGTGGTCCCTGTTAAGGACATCAGGATTTGATCATGAGATCCTGATAAAATTGAGAGAGAACCTCGAAAATTGGGCACGAATATTGTTTCTGTTTACTTTTCATAACTTAATCAGGTATTTGCATTTAGGAATCATCACATCATAAAACTGAGCTGATGACGGAAACCATACCTTTCCTTAACAATAGAAGTTAGATATAAAAACTGGTTTTAGTGACAAATACCACTTAATATGCTTTGAAGAAAAGACGTCTTTACAATATTGGAGGTAACCTCAACTGGTCAATATCCTGAGAACCTCATGGAAGGATGGTTACATCATCAGCTCAGTGGCAAGCGGAATGATGAAGAATTAGAAACTGGCCTCAGAGTGTTAAAAGGTGATGCGAGCCACCAAAAAATCATAAAATAAAAAACTTTTTAACCAAAAATTAACCGACGAAAAGCAACTAAAAAGCTAAAAATAAATAAACCTTTTAAGTCTTGAGTAATGAGCTTATTTACCTACCTAAAATATCAAATTTTCCATACATTAATTTTGAGTCAGTGCCAATTAATAAAATGATTAATTACCTACTTACAGCCTTCTTCACTTATAAAATTTAGATATTTAATAATCAGATTGTTGTTTGGCGCCGACTCAAAATAAGTGGGAAAATTCAGAGGCCTGAAGATGCTGAGAATGTTATTATTTATATATAGATATGAAAATGTTATTATTTATGTATAGATATGAAAATGTTATTATTTATGTATAGATAAATAGTATTGATGTTCACTTCTGTTTCGTTTTCAAGGTTGATCTACCATCATCAACTACAGAGATTCAAGAAACAATGAACTTTTGTGATAGTGATGACAGCGTTGCTGATATCACAGCCACCAATAAGAAGTAGACGTGTTGAAGATTCCGATACCGACAATGCTGATATGGAAGCAAAAGAATCAGAACAAACAAGTACAACAAACTTAAGGCCCTTCTCGCGGTCCAGTGGCGCCCTCATTGAATAAAAAATCGTAGCATAGCACAGAAAATAAATATTAAAAACGGCCATTTCTGACACTTTTGCCTACTACTTTGGATACGAAACATTTTGAGACCTGTTTTAAAAACGTAAAAATTCTTTATCCTCTTTGTAGCAAACGTGAAGTTGGATTTTTTAATATTTATTTTCTGTGCTATGCTACGATTTTTTATTTAATGAGGGCGCCACTGGACCGCGAGAAGGGCCTTAAGAGAAATCGTCAATAAAACGACCAGATTCAAACCGAGATCATCCGAAAAACTCCGCAGATGTGACGTGTATAAACATAAATGATTGAGGAATACTGGACAGAAATACATCCCGAAAAGCAAGATGAGGTTAAAACGACAAATTAAAGAACTTGGAATTAGTTTATTTAACTGCAAAAACCGAATAACTGAAAACGTTAGGACAAAGTTTATTTGTAAATTATTGGCAACTAGGAACTTACGAAAAAAGCTGGCCAAGTGCATGTCGGTTTTCGCACATGTCAATAAGATGCTTATACTGTGAAAATTTGAAGACTGTTACTGCAACCGTTTGGCTGTAAAACCTGTGTGACAGACGACGGACAGATATATGGACAGACAGACGTATGAGTGAAAGCAATAGGGCTCCGTTTGGACCCTTCGGGTACGGAACCTTGAATAGGGTAAATAACATAAGTTCATTGATTACAGTAGAGGTTAAAAAGTTGGCAAAATACACCCTACAAATAAAGAAGCTGTTCTTATGCGTATCATATTCATTGGGGCAAAGAACTACACGAAAAAGTATCCAAAAATCTTATTTGAAAGTCACAAGTTTGTTTAACTGCTATCTAAAAAGAAAAAGGATTTGTTAAGCGGCATCATACCAGTGAGCTCACGAGGCACTACTTCAAACCCCAAGTGGTCTGAAGAAGACCTGGAAAAGTACATCTCCATGTTTTATCGCTTCCGACAAAGTCAATACCAACAAAGAAAAGGTACACTGGCCGGCTGGTTCAAATACACACAAACCGATCAGTTGGTTGTCAATTATAAAACCAATTGTGAAATTCATGATTTTAAACTACTTTTATTGCAAAGACATGGAATGGCCAGAAATACAAGCATTTCATTGAGTGTCATCTCCAATATACCTCTCTCTATAAGCGTGGAGAAAAATCAAGATATAATGACACTTTTACCATATAGAGACACAGAATGTCACGACTTCCATAAGAATTTGCTAACTTCTGAATCGGAAAGAGCAGAAGATCCATCCTGTCTTAAGTTCTGTACCGGGCAATGAAGAGGATAGCGAGGACAATTGAAACGTTTCATTAAAAGTGTAGATTTATTTAATAAATGTAAGATTTCAAAGACAATTGTTTTAAGTATAGATTTATTGCTAGTTAGTTATTTTATCGCTAGCAGAAGGAAATAAATCGTTTATAAAGTCTTAGGCATTTATTGAGGGAATAACTCGTAATATTACTTTAAATACGAACAAACCGACTAGAATAAACAACGATATTCCGTTATTGCTTCTTTAACAAGGGAACAACTCGAGAAAAACTAAAAAAATATATGATAAGAGTGAATAAAAGTGGAATTGATTCCCATTAACTGAAAAGGATTTTTTTTTACCTACATTGTAAATTCGAAAGAAGTTTTGATTTTAGTTGCGAAATACAAAAAAAAAAAAACATTAAAAGTGTTGTTTTGCCGCTCCTGAAAAGTAACGAATTTGAGTTGTTCCCTTTTTTACTGGAGGGACTGAAATAGCGTCAGTAGTTTCTTTATAAATATATTCTCATAAAAATACCTCTTTTTTATATTATAACAATTTTAAAAGAAAATTAAAATAACTACCCTATGGGGCCTGTAATCGGTTAGTGACGTAAAGCTAACGAATCCTTGCGGGCACTCGTGCATAATACACGGCGATGACAACGCGTTAAAACGAACGCAGATATACTGTGACCATTCGTTTTTGTGTACCGGTCTGTCTTGCTTTTGTTTCTTATATATTTTTTATAGATCGTTATTGGTTAACTGCAATTAGGGTTTCACAATTCCTGCCAGGGTCTCAGGGGACTGTTGAAAAAGTCACCGCAACCCTGGCACAGGCAACTGACACTGGTGGGTCTTAGTCAGTAAGAGTCTGACACGCCCTCTTGCTCCACCCAGAGCAGGAGAAGTTACTTGATGATCCGCCATTCCGCCAAGCCCGTTCCATCATCGGACCACAAGACGTACGGCAATGCGCCACCGCTTCATGGTGAACAGCCCATCCACACGCACAAAACGTTGTAAGAACACATTCGTTGTGCGTACAGCTGGGCAGTGGAATTCACTGCTGGAGACACCCACAACCTGGGAATCTTTAAGTCAAAAGTGAATAGTTTACTTCTAGGCAAGCGTGCTCCATCTTCGACCACATCATCTTTCTATCAGGTGAGCTATTGGTCAAACGCGTGCTTATCAACAATAAAAATAAAAAAAGATTTCCCACTCCAAAAAGAAAAGATACACTGTGTGACCTCTAGATTTTTTAAACCGATCTGTTATACTGTGGTTTGGTTTCCTATATATTATATTTTACGGGCTTTTATTGGTTGAGGCCGTTTATCGAAAATAACTGATAGTTCAAAAGGCACCGAGTTCCCTGCACGCACCGCCTAGTTCCCCGCATGCATTCACGTGGAAAGTTTTAAAAATCGTATAGCCATACCTAACTAATTTAAACCGCACTAGCTAAAACTCTCGTCTGGTCGGAGGATCCTTCCTTTTCAATGGCGGTTGCAGAAATTTGCACCCTGTTCCGCATACCTCCAAATAACTAACATCTTCCTTAAAAGAAAGAAAGAAAATAAATTTATTTGACCCAGGTTAAAGCACACAATATTCACACAAAAATTCTAACCAGAACTAGCCTAAAATAGTATTATGTGCCCCACGGCTGCGCCAAATAGGCCCAGTTCAGCAGAAATGCCGGGCATCTAGTGCCTGACGCTGGTTTTCAACTGGACCCTATGCTACGAGGACGTCTGACGGACGTAAATCAGTTTTATAGTTTAGTTAAATGTTTAAATAAAAAAATAAATAGTTGAAGGTAAGAGATATTAAAATATGAAAATATGTATCCCTTCAGGATATTGACCAGTAACGGCTGTCAAAGATCAACAAGTAGCTGCTGGGTTGCGAGGCACGGAGTGGCCTCGCTATGTAACGGGTAAAATTACCAATCCACAAACCGACCTTAACAAGCATCACTTATCCTTGAACATTGACCCATGCAGCTGTTATTATATTATTAAGCCTTGAGGCCCTTAAACTTCCCGTAGTAGGTACTTTCTTATAATAACATCCCTCACTGCTATATTATAAATATACAGGGTGCAACGGAAAGGTGTGGTCATATTTCAAGAACCGGTTCTGAACATGGAAATGAACAACTTCCTCTAAAAAAAAAATGACAAAAAAAATACTTTCCATACAAAGTTATCATCAGCTGATCAATATTTGCATGGAAGGTCCATTTTTTTTATGAGAATTTCCTCATGTTTTCTTAAAATTGTTTATAGTGATGGGTAGATGCAGTTCTTAAAAAATTACCACACTTTTCGGTTACATTCTGTATTTAGGAAATAAATCTACCTTTTCCGCAAACCGTCACAATCATGGCCGCCCTGACATACAAAAGTAAAATGAATTAATATTGAACACACGCAGATGCGTCATTAATGTATTTGACATCACGTGTGACAAGAACAACATATTTTTATTATTAGTGGAAATCTTACTGAAATGCGTAAGCAAACGATTAGGGGGACTACGTTGTTTTTAGAGCCCGATGGCCGAATGAAAAAACGGAACCCTAAGATCATTCGAATGTCTGTATGTCTGTCTGTTCGTTTGTCACAGCCAATATGCTCCGAATCTACTGGACCAATAGAGTTTACCTTTTTCTCTTTTTGAAGTGAAAACTTCTTTAGGCGCGTTGGGCATTTTTGAGGTGGGAAAAAACTATTGAACTCGCGCGCCACCGACACCGACACCGACACCAACACCGCTATTTGGATTGAAGTGAAACCTTCTTAAGGTACGTTGAGCATTTTTGTTCAAGTTTTCACTTCAGTTGGCACTCCTAGCGGAGTGCCACTCTTTTTATTTAAATGATCAGTAGATCGTCCGTGTTTGAGTCACATCCAAACACGGAAAATATCAATCTGCCTAGCTTTTTCCAACTACCTTGGGGTCGGCTTCCAGTCTAATCGGATGCAGCTGAATACCAGTATTTTATATGGAGCAGTAGCTCCATGTAAAATACTGGTATTCAGCAGCAGCCTATCTGACCTCCACAACCCAGTTACTGGGTAATGCGATACCCTTGGTGAGCCTGGTTGTCAGACTTTCGGGCTTCTCACGACCCGTAACGACTGTCAAAAATCCACGATTGACAGCTAGGACCAACGGCTTAACGTGCTTTCCGAGACACGGAGGACCAATCGTAGCTTAACCTGATGAATGATAGTATTCATTTTTATTTAATGTAATTGATAATTGACTAACTCCTTGGTTTAGTGATACAAACTTAGCATTTCCAGTATAGAGGTATGCGGAACAGGGTATAAAGTTCCGCAAACCTCTATTGAAAAGAGGATTGATGAGAGGATTCTCCGAACAGATAGGTGTCGTGTCTGGTCTGAACAACTGCCTGATGTTTGTTGTCGCGCGCGGGCTGTTTTACGAGTGTTTATGTTCAAATCGCGCGGAAAACTCTGGTTGCGCAATGCAGGATTTGTGTGTTAAGGTCGTATGCGGCGACATACGAGTAGATATCGCTATAACACCAGTTTATTAATTCTGTTGAGTAGTGAAGAAAAGAAAGAAAGAAAAATTATTTATTTTGCACAGATTACGATCGATCGGTCGATCTTCTCTTTGTGTGTGGAAAATTCTCCGTAGCATTTTTTTTTTGGGGTGGGTAATCATTTAGTGACGGAGCGGGAGGCGTGTCAAACTTTTACTCTATTTCGAATTTATCCACAACCCCAGGCAGGCATCGGCCTGACGGGCCCCGTCAGGTATCGCTGATATTTCTTTGAGGCGCGCGTGGAACACTACGCGCGTTGACTCTCGGGCCTGGTCCTGATCGGACGGCGAGCTATCCACTACTCGCCGTCCGCAGGCCCGCGTCTTCGGTAGCTCTTGCAACCCCCGACGCCCAGGGCGTATCTTGCAGTGGCTGCTGCTGGGGGCTTGAGGGCGACTCTGTTGAGTCTCTCTCACCCGCTCCGTAGCAACCTGGAGTCAGAATTAGTAGGGCGTTCAACACGTCTGATGAAAGTTAGGTATACTTTATATCTCTGCCTACCCTTCCAGAAAAACAGGCATGATATTACAGTATGTTAAAGTTGATTAAACCAAACATACATACTTACTTTTGCTTTTCTTTCTTAGCCGCAATAACCATTATCCTCATTTTATTAAAATAATACACGAAACACATACGTTAAAAGTTCTTCTTTTTTTATGGGGCTGTAGGAATAACTTTGTTATATTTTTTGGCAGATTGTATAGCAAAGAAATATATTAACAATTTTTTGTACTTAAAAATAACATCCCTGTAGTCCTTATTAAGGTAGCCAGGGTAGCCCGCAAAATTCAAATTTTCTTATTGCAATTTGCAGGTCAGTATCAGGTTGTATGTTGGTCAAAATATGATTCGCGGCCGTAGCCAGTACGTATTATAGAACTCTAAGCATTAAAATCATCAATACAACTCTCTCAGTTAGAATTGATGGCAAATGTCATTTGACAAATTCTAACTGAAACACTTGTATTGCTGAGTTTAATGATTATAATTATGTTAACACATACTTGCTACGTCCGCAAATCATATTTTGACTAAGATACAGCCTGACACTGACCTGCAAATTGTAAAAAACGTAAGAAAATTTGAATTTCACGGGCTACCCTGGCGCTTCCACCTTAACACGCCTATAAAGTACATTATGTATTTAATAAACAAGTTCATAACATGTTACTAGGTCACATGATGTAGTTACAGAGGTCCTTCGTGACGTAAGTGTGTTACACTCATTACTTCTACCCAGTTGGGTTTAACAACTTTTGCTGAAAATAAGTTTGAAAGTTTTCCTTGTCAATTTCTTTGCTTGCTTTTATCCTATTTATTGTTTCTGAGCCTGAAACATAAAAATCACTGCTCTTGGCTTATCTTGGTGTATTCAAACTTTTATCGTGTGGAAATACTCATGAATATCCTCAACAGTGTGACTGTTCCCTGTTCCCTGTGTGTGTGAGGGCACAGGGAACTGTCAGACTGTTACTGACTAAAACCGGTGTACTGCAGTTATCTTTGGCCGGGGCATTGCAGTGCTTGCGCATTTTGTCAAGCTGCCTCGGCTAGATATTGTCCACAAGAATTCATGCGGACCCCATCAGCTTCTGCGGACGCGTACGGCTGCTATCGCGAGCAATAATCTCGCCACCGCGCGCCTTCTCGGGCTTTGTCTGTTCCCTTGTGTTGTTGTTTGTGGTAACAGACTCCCTAAGTCTGTTATCTACAGGTCACATTCCATGGCAGCTGAAGGTCGTTGCGCTCCCCTCCGGCACCATGTGCGTCTACTACTGATAGAGAGAGATTGTATTCTCTCTCTCCCTTTCCGCCTCCTTTGTGACCATCACTTTCGAGGTCGCACGGTGCACTGCCCTGGTTGGGCATTCCTCAACGGTGTAGTATGCCGTGTCATCGAGGCAGTTACTCGTACTACAATGGCAGCCGGGCGTTGGCTACCGGCTAATACGGCACAAATTCTTTCCGAAGTACCCACGTCTGGATAGTACCTGTGTCAGCCGGAAAGTAAGGGTGCCATGCCGTCTCTCTAGCCAGCCTTATAACGGGTCATACGGTTTCTATAGTGGCATGTCCTAATCATTAGGTATAATTCCTTACTGTAAAACAGCAGTACCCAGTATTATCGGGATTGTTATGGAGCTCCATAACCGTAACCGAAACTATCTAATATCCGAAATAAAAATTAACCGTAATCGTATCCGAAACCGGTATTAAAGTTTCGAATAATTTTGGATAGGGGCGGGGTCTCAGTGATGGTTATGACAGGTTTTTTGTTTTTGTCTGGCTGAACCGACACACAAGCCGCGCGCGTTCCCCGCATTGTTTATTATTTCTATTGCTTAGTCTTAGTACTTTACTTTTATAATTCTTATATCCGTAACCGAAACAAGCGGATAATCCGAAATAATTTTATATCCGTAACCGTCTCTGAAACCGGTATAATATTATTCTTATATCCATATCCCGTTCTGAAATGTCATATCCATAACATCCCTAGTTATTATAAAAGATTATTTTTAATTTAAATTATATGAATTAAACTACTTAACAGATGATGTTCCATATAATTTCCTTTACTTATATGGAACATTTTAGGCTATTTTATTTTTGGAGTATGATAAATCATTAAATGACTTCTCCCGCTCTGGGAGGAGTCGTGGGAGTGAGGAGTCGAACGTGGCGTTTCAGACTCTTACTGACTAAAAGCCACTCTTATTCCTTCAGTTGCAGGGGCCAAGGAAAGGGGCCGCGGTAACTCTCTTTCAAATTAATCCGCGACCCCAGGCATTTTGAGGGTGCATTTTAAGAGTCTTCACGACTTAAACTTACTTCAACACAGGGGTAACTGGAGTAAGTACTTGCTACCTGACTCTATAGTATGAGCTGTCATCATAATACACTCACTAGCAATAAATGCGGCTCAAGCCTATAACGCCAACTTATAGGTAGGGAACGTGCACGGCGTAGTCTGTGGCATCAAGTGGAGTAAATTCGAAACTTTTACCCTTCAGGAACCTGTCATTGATATTTCCGTGCCATATATGTATACATACACGTATCATGCATACATGCAGCACGCATAACGTGGACTGCCATCTAGTGAGTAAAATCTGCAACTTGTACTGTATAAACACTAGACATTGACGATTTATGTGGCGCCATCTATAGTTCCCGCACGCTGCCTATAGAGAGAATTTATGTTTTTTTAAAACTGTCAGTCGTAGGACTGCACGTCAGAAGTGAAAATTTCTTAGCTCGGATTTTAAATCAATGTTATTTTTTCATAGTCTTTGACAGTGATCAGCCCGTGTCCCTTAGGCGTCTAGGTGGCGAGCAGGAGCGAGGGTCCTTCTGTGATGACCCCGCCTCCGACCTCGTCGAGGAGCGGCGTGATGCGCGTAGAATTCTCTGAGGAGAAGATAAGGAAGATAATACATGAGCGTGACGGTCACGTGAGTTCAGTGCTTTTTCAACATCTCAAAAGTAATAAATATTAGAATAGGATTCTGGAGAAATGTTAAAACTAACGTAGTCAAACACGTGCCTATCAATAGTAAAAAAAAAAACTGACAAATTAAAAATAACCTTATCTGTAATTATTCACTTATATCAGGTACAGTAAGTACATTAAGAGCTTGGGCCACATTTATTACCGGTAAAGTGTAGGTTTGTGCCGACACGAGGAAAGATTTTCAACTAAATAGGTCAGTAACCTAATCGACTAAAGCCAGGTTCACATTATTGTGTCGTGTCGTGTCGTGGCGCCTTCTGACGCAGTTGATTGGCTACAAAACTTGTTGTGATGTGACGTAGGCTTGAACATAGCCGTTTGATTGGTGTATCTCGCACCATGACACGACACGACACAGTAATGTGCCTGTAGCTTAATTCGTTCAAAAATATTATTGTAATCGAGTGAACCGAAACTTATGTGGTAAGCTCAACCACATGCCTTGAATAACTAGAGCGTCACCTTTCGTCATCATCATTATTGTCAGTGGTTCGTTGTCACTAGTACCATTAACTGACGTTTTTTTTTTAATCACTACTTTCGTTTTAAAAGAATAGAAAGAAAGATAGAAAGAAAGAAAGAAAGGAAATACGTTTATTTACAAAGACAGAGAAACACAACAAAAAAAGAAAAGCTGGGGAAAATATGCGTCACATCCACGCAAAACGGCCATCGCTCAGCTTAGTGCTATGACCCTATGCGAGACAGAGCCCCAGCGCTGGTTTTCAGCGACAGCCGGCGCTGACGTCATGACGTCGACCGGTACAGCAAACAATGAGTAAAACTAAATATTAGACAGTGTATTAAAAATTTATATTTAAGTAATGTTGAATTTTGTTATTCACTGTATTATTTTAGGTACTTGTGATTTTTTTAAGGATGTAAAAACACTAAAGGTAAAAACACTTAGTTTCTATAAAAAATTATTATGTTCAATAAAATCATAAATATTATTTTTTTTTGCCCTATCTTTCCTTTATAATAGGTATGTAGTGATCGAATAGAATCAACAAACATTTATATTTTGCGAATGAATTACTTTACATGTTAAACATGGCGATACTTGATAAGACAGCCAGTGACATCTATCGGTCGTTTATTGTAATATTGATTTGTTTTTTCTTTATTGGAAGGTAGTTAGAAAAACTTGGGGATGTGTGTGCAAGTCCTAAGCCGTATAACCTAAAACCTATCATAAAAAAAAGTTAAGGTAAAAAAAATATTTGTTGATTTTATTGAATATGGTATTATAAAAACGAAGTGTTTTTTTCACCTCTAGTGTTTTTACACCCTTAAAAAATTCACAAGTGTTTTTACCTCTAGTGTCAGGCTACGGACGCTAGTTGGTCTACATCGGGCCCATGTAGGGCCCAGAAAAAGCGTCCGTGAAGCTCCTTGCTCTGCCATACTTTCCTGCGGTCATTAGTATCCAGTACTTTGAGTTTGCGGCAGTTCTCGTTTGCCAAGGAGAGTGGGGTGAGGCCCTTGTCCACAGCGACCACATCTCGATGCAATTATACTATTATTATTATTCGATTTAAATATTATTATTAAAAACACAAAAATAAATTAAACGCCGTGGTACCTGACAGGTTAAGGCGCGGTTAATGTCAAACTGTGACTATGGACGTGCGGTTAAGTGTACGATCGATTTGCAAGCCACGAGGAATGAAACGTGATCTGGAATAATTTCTCCGTACGATGCCCTTACGTATTGTATTATAATATTATGAATGAATTACATTTGCATATTTATAACGCTGATCTGTGTTATACGGAAACTTGTTGACGTAACTTTGACAGTTGATCTCGAGTATCGAACGAACACTCCCTTATTTGTAAACTACCCTCAAAACATTGTAATCGATGCCTTAATTTCTTTAATACGTCCAAGACTTTGTTTTTTTTTATGTGTAATCTTTCCTCTTGCTTTCCTGCAATCTGTGGGAGTGATTTCGTGAAATGGGATGGAAGTGTGTAACAGGAAGCTGGCGAAGCGCGCGCCATTTGATGTGACCAATGAGCGCGCGCGGTGATCGAGTTGGCCGTCAGATGGTAGAGCGCGCGCACGGTCGAAATTGGAGCTATCATTATATCCTAAAAATAAAATTAAAACGTTTTAATTTTATTTTTCAGGACAGAATGTTAGTTTCGCTTATTACCAATGTGAGATGTCAAATTTTACACATCATATATAAATATAAAGAGACAACGTCAGCAACTATAGGATAATTGCGATTTTAAATACGTTGTCAAAGATATTTGAACACATTTATTTATTTATTTATTTATTCAATAACGATTTTAACATCATGTCTGAATTTTTATAACTAAATACATAAGAAAAACATATTTAAATCACTACAATTATCCATATTAAATTAAAATCATAATCATACAGAAAAGAATAAAAATAAAAAAAATTATAATAAATAGAAAGATATCAAAATTAATGTCGTAACTATCGTAAGTCAATTCATAAAATACAATAAAATTTCCATTTCAAGTCAATAAAATTATGTTACTTTCAACTTTTGTATTAACCTATAATTCAACAATAGCATAAAGACACTTGTTTAACAAGAACTGTTTAAGCTTATTCTGAAACCCACTTGTGTATAATAAACTTTTTATTTCTGTCGGCAGTTTATTGAAGATTTTCAATGACTTATGGTAGGCGCTATGCTTTACAACGTTCAGGTGAGCCATTTGCTTCATCCGTAGATCTTTCCTTCTTGTACTCTCCCTTTTTTGCCTTTCATCTTCAGTCTCATATTCAAAGATATGTTTTGATAAGTAACTAAGTAGGACCAAGATTACAGGCTCGGGACTGTCAATATATTTAAGTCATTAAAATGAGGCTTGCAAGATTCGTGCTGTTGAATTCTCACTATGGTTCTGACTGCTCTTTTCTGAATGACAAAAGCTTTTTGAGTATTATAATCATAACTTCCTCCCCAGAAGAGTATGCTGTATCTCAGTTTTGACTCCACTAATGCGTAATAGACCATTTTTAATTGTTTTATGGTTACCTCGTTTCTTAGACTTCTTAGTACGTAACAGGCAGAGCTGATTGCTTTCTCCAGGTATGCTCTTGTTTCCACTTTAACTGGCTGTCGATATGAAATCCCAGAAACTTAACCACCTGGACATATAGTAAACAACAGGCTAACTAGATACTTCGATAAACATAACTTGTTCTCTAATACGCAGTAGCGTCTTAGAGCTGGCCGTTCATCTGATAATGTACTCGTAGTACTTGACCTTGTAAACTTTTTAATCAGTAAATTAGATAACAAAAAAAAAAATTGGAGTATATTTCTCGACCTAGCAAAAGCCTTTGATACTGTCTCTGTTCCCCGCCTTGTGCAAAGGCTGGCAGATCTTGGTATTAGAGGCGTACCATTGGTGTTATTTACAGATTATTTAAAAAACAGAACCCAATCAATAAAAATTATAAAACACATCAGTAGCTAACTACCGGTTGAATTTGGGGTGACACAAGACGATATATTAGGTCCAACGCTCTTCCTCTGCTATATAAACGAGCTCTGTACTCTGAAAATTCAAAATTGTCGCATTACCGCAGATGACACTGCCCTTACTTTTTTCGCAGACTCATGGAATGAGCTTTTTAATGTCGCACAGGAAGGTTTTAATACCGTGTATCAAATTCTCTTACTTTGAATAAAGACAAAACCAAATACATTGTATTCTCAATTCGTAATGAATTCAAAGTAACTAACCTCAAGTATAATATTCTTGCGCATAAATGTAACTTTCCTCCAACTCTAAACCGTAACTGAAGTGTCTTTGTATATTAGTCCTAGTAAATGTATTAAATATCTTGGAATCGAAATTGATGCTAATTTAACTTTTGAAAACCACACTGAATATGTATCTAAAAGAATAAGAAAGCTCACATACATTTTTAAAGAACTCCGTGGTGTAGCAGACAAACAAATGATGAGGATAATATACGAAGCTCTAGTCCAATCAATCATTGGCTACTGCATCACCACATTTTAGAAGTCAGGGGTTTTAATTATTGTATATCTTTAAGCCTTTTATTGTCGTGTACAAAATATTTTTGATGTTAAATATTGAGAAATAAATTATTATTATTACATGGGGTAGAGCATGTAAAACAAAACTCATTACTATTGAAAGAGCCCAATGGCTGATCCTAAAAGTAAGCTTATTCAAGCCACGTCTTTTCTCCACCACAAAACATTATGAGGAAGCACAGGTGCTAACCGTACACCAGCTTTACATACTGCTTTCTGTTCTTCTTCAACACTCAAACTTATCGGAAGAAAGGAGAACACACATAACCCTCACCAGAAGAAACTACGCAATATGTCGGACCACTGCGGTTAATACTTCTATCGCGCAAAGATTTTTTTCATTCGTTGCAGGCGAATTGTATAACAAATTAAATAAAATTATAAAAAATAGCAAGCTCTCGCAAAATTGAATGTAAAAAGAAAATCATCAAATGGTTACTTAACCAAAACTATGTGGAAGCTGAAAAACTGCTTGATGTAGCAAAGTAGCAATGTGCATCTATCATAAAATCTCTATCATTAAATCATGACATGTACCTATTTCATATTTTCTTAATATTTTTTTTTTTTACTCTTGGTGCCGGTTTCATAGTATCTGGGTTGCCAACTAATTGAGTAGTTACCCGGTGATGGTGAGACAGGTGGCAGGATTATGAATGTGGACATATAATAATATTATATACCTCTTTTGTAATTGTAAACACTTATATTTCATTTATTTATAAACATTATACATATACACACGCACTAACACATACACACACCACACACACTACATCGGTGCTCGCCTATCAATTCGGTCCACCACCACTATATCAGGCTTATTAGCTATAATAGTCCTGTCAGTGATGATGGACCGATCCCAGTACAATGAGATATGACCATTATCGAGAACTGGGTCGGGCGCATATCTGTAGTACGGCACTTCCGATTCCACAAGAGAGTATTTCAGAGCAAGTTGCTGATCGATAATCCTGGCTACAACGTTGTACCTATGCAAGTACTCACCGTTTGCCAGACGAGGACAACCAGAGATTATGTGGCGGATTAATTCTCCCGGACGATGACATGCCCGACATATGTCAACCGTGCCGTCCTTCACAATAAATCTCCGGTAGTTTTTCGTCATGATAACTTCGTCCATAATTGCACAGACAAAACCTTCGGTTTCCCCAAAGAGGTCACCGACACGCAGCCAGGCTACGGACGCTAGTTGGTCTACATCGGGCCCATGCAGCGCCCAGAAAAGCGTCCGTGAAGTTACTTACTCTGCCATACTTCTCTGCGATCGTTAGTGTCAAGCACTAGAGGTTTGCGCCAGTTCTCGTTAGCCAAGGAGAGTGGAGTAAGGCCCTTGTCCACCGCCACTACATCTCGATGCATACCCACGTCAGCAGCTAGGAAATATTCCCTTAGAGCTCGCGGTTGTGGAGGGTCTTAGCATTTAAAAAGCCTTGGCCTCCACACTTCCGCGGGATATACAGTCTCATCACCGACGGACGTGGGTGATGCATTCGAAATGCAGTCAGCAGTGTACGGACACGCCTGTCCAGGGCGTCAAGTGGCGTCAAGTTCTGTTTGAGTCCATTTGAGTACGCCGAAAGAGTACATCAATAACGGCATGACCCAACCGTTGAAGGCGCGCACCTTGTTTCCACCCGATAGAAGGCTATTAAATGCCTTCTTCCGGCGGCCAAAGAAGCGCTTCTTCAACTATTGCTTCATGTCAGTAATATTGATACCTAACGCTTCCGACATACCCAAATACTTATAGGTTTCGGTTGGAGAGAGGGCTCTCAGGCTTATGGAATCCGAGAGTTGAGTTCCCACGGATTCCACAATCTCCCCTCGCTTTACATGCATGACATTTGTCCACACCAAACTCCATCTTAATGGATATACTGAAGGTTTCAGTTACCTTCAGTAGCTCTATCAGTTGCAGATTGCTGGGGGCAAAAAGTTTAAAGTCATCCATGTAAAGGAGGTGAGATATAACCTGACCACCTCTCTTCAACCGATAGCCTAGCCCTGAATTCTCCAGCAGTGTGCTTAAAGGATTCAAAGCTAGGCAAAACCAAAGCGGACTCAAACTGTCACCCTGGAATATACCCCGCTCGATCCTTACCGTTTCGCTATTCCTCTGGATATTTCGACATCCTGGATAGCGAAAGACAGTCCTCCATTGCCCCATACACGACATCAAGAAGGTGCGTAGCGTTGCATTAACTTTATACAATTCCAGCACCCTCATGAGCCATGTATGAGGAACTGAGGCATAGGCCTTCTTATAGTCTATCCAACATGTCGACAGATCCTTTCGGGAACGCCGAACCTGCTGGCTAATGGTCATATCGATGAGGAGCAGCTCCTTAGTACCACGGGACTCATTCCTACATCCATTTTGAGAGGCAGACATGATAAAATTCTTATCTATATGTGTGTTAATCTTAGCTCTCAAAATGGATGTAAGAACCTTATAGAGCGTCGGTAAGCACGTGATCGGTCTATAATTTTTAGGTTCCGCAGTACTACCTGTTCTAAGGAGCAGGTGGGTTATTCCTGTTTTTTTTTTTTTTTTTTTTTTTTTTATGTTTGATAGGCTCGCGTTTGACCACTATCTCACCTGATGTTAAGCGATGATGCGGTCGAAGATGGAGCACGCTTGCCTAGAAGTAACCTATTCACTCTTGACTTAAAGACTCCCAGGTTGTATCTTACAGGAAACACAGACTCCGGTAGAGAATTCCACTCTCTAGCTGTACGTGCAATGAATGTTTTCTCAAAACGCTTTGTGCGTATGGATGGGATGTCCACCATGAACCGGTGGCACTTCGCCGTACGTCTTGTGGTCCTTAGATGAAACGGGCTTGGCGGAATCAAATCATGCAATTCCGTCGCACACTCCCCAAAATGTAATCGATAGAAAACCGACAGGCTAGCAACTCGGCGTCTATGTTCAAGACTTTGGAGTTTTGACTCAACGAGTCTATCATTGCCGATGATCCTCTTGGCTCGTTTCTCAATTGACTCAAGGGCATCAAGCTGGTATCTTGCAGATCCGTCCCAAAGATGAGAGCAGTACTCCATACACGATCGGACCTGCGCTTGATAGAGTTGGAGCAGCTGTTCCGGCGTGAAGTATCGTCTCACCTTTGCGAGGACCCCCAACTTTTTGGCAGCCACTTGAGCCTTAGCCTCTATGAAGGGACCAAAATTGAGGGTAGATGTTAAAGTAACACCAAGAAGATCAAGTCGGTCGGTTATCGGCACGGTTACACCTCGGAAAGATGGAGCCGGGTGAAATTGGCTCTTTTTAGCAGAAAAAAGACACGCTTGGGTCTTAGCAGCATTGAACTTAACCAGATTGGCATCGCCCCATTCTGAGACAGCCTGCAAGGACAAGTTCAAGCGCCCAACCATAGCCTCTCGGAGAGACCGGACCTGAGACCCACTAACTCGTGCGTCCGGCACGTATCTCTCGGCAACAGTGCTGTCGTCTGCATACCCAAAGGTACCGGGTTTTAGCAGATCGTTAATATGCAGCAAAAACAATGTTGCCGAGAGCACCGACCCCTGAGGAACACCGGCATTAATAGCCAGCAGTCCGGACGAGCTGCCATCTATGACTACTCGGATAGACCGATCCCTCAGGAAATCAGCTATCCAATCACACAATCCAGCGGGCAGACCGAAGGAAGGAAGCTTGCCAATTAAGCTGTCGTGCCAGACCCGGTCGAAGGCCTTCGAGATATCAAGGGAGACCGCAAGGGCTTCCCCTTGTTTGTCGATGGCCTCACTCCAGATGTGAATGGCATACGCTAGAAGATCTCCTGTTGACCGATTTCGGCGGAAGCCGTATTGTCGGTCACTTAGGATATCGTTAGCTTCTAGGTATGCTAGGAGCTTGCCATTCAGTATACGTTCCATACTCTTACAGAGAACGGAAGTTACCGAGATGGGTCTGTAATTTGCTGGGTCAGCTCGACTACCCTTCTTGGGTACGGGTTGCACGTTAGCTTGCTTCCAAGCCATCGGCACTTTTCCAGTCTCAAACGAAAGGCGATATAGGCATGTCAAGATCGGAGACAACTCAGGCGCACAAGTCCTCAGTAAAATTGCGGTATCCCGTCGGGACCACTAGCCTTGTTCACGTCCAGGTTACGCAGTACCCTCCGGACATCCCTCTGATGAATGCGAATGTCTGACATAATCGACTCGCATCCACCAAGAGTGCCAGGGGGCCTCGCGCCACCAGGATCTAGACGCGAAGATTCCGCAAACATAGAGGCAAACAAGGTTGCTTTCTCCTCAGCGGAGTGGGCCAGCGACCCGTCGGGTTTCAGCAGTGGAGGTAGTGAGGGGCGGCAGAAGTTCGATTCAACCGACTTAGCCAGGGACCAAAACGCCTTACTACCAGCTGGGTAAGAAGCAAGTTTGTTCCCAATTCGGCCAATGTGGTCAAACCGAGCCTTCCGAAACACCTTCTTGCAGAACTTGGCAGCCCTGTTGAAGGCTCTCCTCTTCTGACTCACGTCACTCGCTTTACGCGTCCGAGCATCGACCCATGCTAGGTAGGCCGCGTGTTTAAGCGCATCAGCGCGATTGCACTCGGCACCAAACCATGGTCGAGCCCCGCCAGACATTGTTACGTCAGAGAATGGAATGTAGTACTCCATTCCCCGCCGCAACACATCCGTCACGGCGTCCGCGCACGACGAAACATCAGTCGAAGAAAAGCAAGTGGGCCCCCAAGGATAACATGCGAAGAAAGATCGCATGCCATCCCAATCTGCTGACCTGTATCGCCAAACCCGCCTGGTGCCTCTAGGGCTAGGATCGGGCGGGGAGTAGACGGATACAGATTTCACCAGACAGTGGTCGGAAGTACCTAATGGTGAAGAAATCGACACTGAGTAACGGTCTGGATCTGTTGTCAGCAGAAGGTCCAAGCAATTGGCTGTGTGCGAATCAACATCCGGCACCCTCGTTGCCCCCTGGACCAGCTGGGTAAGATTTAACGCCAGCGCTAGCTTATACGTCTCTTGTCCAGCATGGTCTGTGTACTGGTATGGGAAGAGCCACTCCTGATGGTGGGCGTTGAAGTCCCCCAGTAACACTAATTGGGCAGAAGGGTACCGTTGCTGAGCCACATCCGCCGCTTTACTCAGATGTTGTGTGAGCCCAGTTGTCTCCAGATCACCGCTGTGCGAACGGTAGACACAGGCGTAGACAATTTTATCTAGGCCTGTGTCCACTAGGACCCAAAGAGTAGAGAACCTGGAGTCCTCAAGGTTACGGAGACGCCGATAGCAGATGTCGTCCCGGGCGTACATGCATATACCAGCGCGTGGCTTAAAATTGTGCTCCAGGGTAAACCCTGGGTAAGATAGGTACGCCACGTCAGACGGACATCCGATCTGCGTCTCCGAAAGGAATAAGAGAGCTGGTTTCTCAGTCTCTAGGTGATGGTGGACTGCGGCGAGATTTGAGTGCAGACCTCGAATGTTAGAAAGGTGCACTTTGTGTGAGAGGGAGTGCTGCCGCTGTACAGCTTTTTTCTTTTTAGTTCCTTTTTTCATGAATAAAAGAGTGAAGGAAGGAGAGGAGAAGGAAGTGAAATGAGGTTCCATGCTGGCTACCTTCAGGCACGCACTGACAGGACGGTATCATTGGAAGACTAGTCTGGAGACTGCGGGGACGCCCGAGCCCCCCCGGGAATGTCCATCGGGCCCTCTCGTCTGGTCGCCAACCAGCACGATGGTGCATTCCGGGATTTTTCGTCAGTTGGCGGGGCAGCCTTTCGTGTGTGGCTAGTACACTACTTGGGCCCCCAACTAACTGCGGTCGGCCAGCGGCGCACCGTGCCTCGGATCCCGCTACCCTCCGCGACTAGTCTCCCGATACATTCACATCAGCGCGAGCCCGGTTGGTCTGCCTGCAATGGAACAACTATTTCGACCCAACTCCTCTGGATTGGCTACACTGAGCATCGTACCGGAACACGGCCAGGCCGCTTGGCGGTACGTCTTTGCCCAGTGGGTGGTCGTCAGTCGAAGCCATCGGTCGAAACCTACCACCAGTTTGTCACCTGATTAGCACCACCCGGGGACCACGTGTAGGGACTCAATGGGTATACTCCTACGGACGCGGGTGACTCAGCCCCCAAAAGTCCTGTTGTAAGGAAGTCGGGTAGCGAACCAGATTCCAATGCTGCCTGGTATTTTAGTTTTTATCCAAAAATTGTGCAGCCCGTCCGTCCCTAGAGTATTCCAATTAGGCAACGGACGGACTGCACGGGCTACATCTTGGGGGCTGATAGTGGTTGCCCCCATTTCTGTTATTGGATCGCACGCTCGCTCGATCTCCCGAGTCCAGTCATCTTCGGTGTGACTGACAGGCACCGACCAGATGTTGCGCCAGAATGAACTCATGGCGCCATCATCCGGCAGACGCGTGTAAGTCACACCTTGTTCCGGTGGCTCCCAAGCCCTATATACCCACCTTTCATTACTCCGGAACGTGCGATTCTGGGTGTATCGCTCCACCCGCCGCTTATACCTATGGATGCGGTTTGCCCATGCATACACTTTCTGCTTTAGGAAGTCGATGCGCTCTGTGACACGGGACATATAGTCTCGGGAGCTGATATCAGTCCCCGAAAACGCCCGTCTCACAAAGCGCATCACTCTTGGGCGAGTGTTGCCCTCCCTGAAGCAGATTAGTTTGCCGATGAGTGCTCTAGCCCCACCAATACGACACTCGATCCTGCGCTGCCAAGCAGGCACGGCTGGTTTTGGTCGTGTAGCTCTGTCATTAGGGAATTTGACGTGAGCTACACGACATGCCGCTACAGCCGCGCAGTACATTATCGAGTGTGTGTCGGTGAGGTGTTCGCAGTTATCAAAATAATTTAACAACTGCGAATCCAGAGCAGCCACCAGCGCCTTATTCCTATTATGTATGGGCAAACGAGGCAAGCGTGGCCTAAGTTCGGGTGGCATGTTGCGATATTCCCGAATAGCGCACTCCAAAGCACTCCTCAATTCGTCATTGCAATGGGTACTTACGTTTGTAACCACGTCACAACACTCCTCGTCAGCGTGGCTAGGAGCATGGTTAGACGGTGGTACCACCACTGCGACGGAGGGGCAATAACATGGCTACCCATTTCAGTTCGGAGGCGATCAAGTACAGTATCATCCAACATATGATTACGCTCCTGATCCGACAGTCATTGGGCCAAACGTTGACGGCTGGCTCAAGCACCTGAAACAAAGAGAGCATCCGAACACGGTACGCGGTCAGGTTGTTACCTCCCTCTGTAGCCCCATAGTATGAGCGCATGACATTCTCGTTGATGGCTTGTGTCCATCGCATGCGCTTCACACTTCCGCCGGGAGCTGGGACCCTATCAGAGGCCGGTGGGCCTCGAGGTCCTAAGCTGCTCGGCGGCCGGCGTCCTCCCCGTCGACGCGCTGGTGGTGGTGTCGTCGGCGGCGAGAAGAACTCGTCGCTGGAGCTCGACGCAACTGCCACGGCCGGTGTCACAGCACTTACGGTGGGGCTGGGTTCCGGCGGCGGCGAGGCGGAGCTGAGCAACGAGGCCGGAGGTGGTGGGCGTGCTTTTAGAGCTGCGGCTCTCGTCAACATTTTATTTTCTCACGTCAACTTCTTGTGATTAATATGTTGTCCATTATTGTACATGATTTCATAGAATTTTGATGTGTTGTTTTTCGTGTCATGTCTATTTTTCTAAAGAAATCTCAAAAGATTTCTTTATTTTTGGTGTTTGATTTATTTAACGCGTCAGGCCCCGCGCGTCGATATAACAATAGGTTTTTAATTGTGTCTGCTAATGAGGGACTTGACGCATTAATGTGCTTATTTGGATCTAAAAATATTAATTTTGGTAAAAACACAACCCACCGTACTAAGAAGACGAGATGGTGCAAGGGTGTCGACACATCATGTTGCATCCCACACCAAAGGCCTACCCAGCTTCCAAGGCATTATGGTAAAGAAAAAATAAAGAAAGAAAAACTGTTTATTCACGTGAAAGCGACACACATAGCGTTGCTTTCATGTGAATAAACATTATGTTACACAAAAAATGAATAAAAAATATATCATAGACAGAAATATGCGCCACTACCACGCGAAACGGCTAACGCTCAGCTTTTTGCAGCGGTCCGTGCACGCAGGCACGAATCCACGGCGCTGGTTTTCAGCGTGAGCTTGTCGGATAACTCATTGTGCCGAGGCACAGAATAATAAATGAACAATGATGATGATGAGGTCATCTCGTCTGGCTTCTTCCTATAGTCACAAAATACGCAGAGAAAATTTTTCTGTCACCTTGGTTGACAGTTGGAGCCACAGATTATTATTATTATCATTATATGCGACTACTGTAAGGCCCACTCTTTTTTTGTGATATGTCCATTTTTTAATATTAATTGAATAATGTATGCAATTCTTAAGAGAATCAATTATATCAAATCTCTTATAAAGGTTTAACGCCAATATTATTGTGCTTTCGTGATTTGCAGTTAATACGGGGACAAAGTACCTCCTTGGTTTTATCTTGTGAGGAAAAGACGTGCTACACAAAATTAATAATAAAAACACAGAGAGGGAGAATGTTAATAAATCAGGGTCAATTTTAAACATAGCTACCGTTAAATACATAGATTTTAAACTCTGATCTGAAGTTTTCCGTACATTTGCAATGCTTAAACTCTTTTTCTATGAACATTTGATTGCATAACTTTATACTAAAGTAACCATTTCCAACAACTGCGCTGTTCAGTAATCAAGAACTTGATTTTTAGAGTCACTCGACTGAAACGCTGCACTCAATTTTAGTACTTTCCAAAGTTTAAGTTTCGAAGTTCGACGAATATTATTTATGTTATAATAACCATAAAAAAGTCTCGGTTAGTTGGTTTCCTCAATTTCATTTGATTTCATTTCTAGGGTTCAGTACCGGTAGGATGAAAACCATAGTCTGATTAGCAAGTCCCCGCTGTCTGTCTGTCCATCTATCTGGCACAGAGCTGTATAATTAAAACTATCAAAGACACACTCAATTTTCACAAAATATGTGTTACTTTGGCCGCTGTACTGTCTGTTGTGTGCTTGACACTCACAAAACTCATAGGGCACTTGGCGTTATCCTAGAATTATTAAATGTCGCAGGAAGCATCGTTTCTCAATAGTTACGGAACCATTTTTTTTTTGGAGTTGGGAAATCTTCCAATGACATCTCCCGCTCTAAATAGAGCGGGAGGGCGTGTCAGACTCTTACTGACTAAAACCCACCCCTGTTCCTTCCCTGCCTGAGTACCCAGGGGAGCGGTAACTCAGTTAAGAATTTAACCGCTACCCCTAGGCATGTTACGGAACCCTTAGTACTCGATACTCGAGTTCGAGTTGCACTTAAAGGGTTCATGACTTCCGAAAATGTTTCAATGAATTACTTTGAATTTTGACCAAAAAACCAAAAACCTGCCAAGTCTTAAAAGCTTGGGTAAATACAAATCTACATAAAAAAATGAATCAAAAAGATATATCATGTATCTTCATGATTAAGTATCACTGCTTATCCTTTCAATTTAAATCCACACACTTTATCAACGTCTTAAGTAAACAAGGGATTTGTATACGCTTACTCATCTCCTTGAAAGAAATAAGCAACATTTAATAGATGGTTTTATTCCATTTGTTGGGAGTATTTGCCAAGTTTTGATATTTGTGAAGTGCTGATAAGTTAATCCGAAGAAAAACAATTTACTTAAGACACATGGTGTCTCGTGACTTTTTGCTATAAATGAAAGAGAAATGATTGCCATGCCATGCATGCATCTTGGTGTCATGTGGGTGGTTTACTATACAGATAGGTACTCTTCAAAGAAATCGCAAAACGTGATAAGGTTACCTATTCCAGAAAGCGAAATTTAAAACACTCACGTGAAAAGAAAATACTACATTTTTTACTATAAAACAACGTAGCATGAAGCATTTTATCCTTTCATCTAATTTTCGACCGGCGTTTTCTAGCTGACTACTCATAGAAGAAACACCGAAATAAACTCAGAGGTCTAAGTCTCTTCAAGTCCATACAATCCGTTAAAATTAAATCATATGAGAACCATGTTGGTTAATGTAATAGAAAGTATTTTAAGAAAAGCACCACACTGATTTGAACCAGATTCTTCAAACTGCGTATGGTCTGCAAAGCTAAGTGCAAGCCATTGATAAAAGAGAGAAACAAAATAGGGCCTAAAATTGAGACCTGGGGGACCCCCATTCTGACTACAGGTCCGGGAGATCTTTTACCATTTACATTAACTCTCTGAATCTTATCATTCAAGTATAAAGGAAGAAGATATAGAGAGGCATCCCGGATTCCGTAGTAGTGCAGTTTCCTGATTGAATGTATTTTGCCAGTGGATTTTTATTTGATTTCAATGATAATAATAATATATTACTGACATATATTACTAAACTCATAAATAACTTAAAAGTTTAAACAGGCTAAAATAAAATATGTACAAGCGGCATAAAAAATGGAGGCGTATAACTCTTTGGGCATTGAAAAACTCTTCCACATCGCTGTCAATGGAAAAAGTTACCAGAACGCTGGCAGCATTCCCACGTTGAATGGCAATGCTAATTCTTTAGCCGAAAATAGGCCAGCCTTTTGGTCACGCGAAGAGTCGACTAAATGCTTGCTGATGTCACGGAAAACTCGATGAGCACTCGGACCTTAGTGTTTCAACCCCAAACGGCTCAAACATACAACTCCCAATAAGGTTGTTCTAATTGCGCCGTTTGAGGTTTTCTGCTCCTGTAGCATCCGCCCCAGCACAACCCACCGTACTAAGAAGACGAGATGGTGCAAGGGTGTCGACACATGTTGCATCCCACACCAAAGGCCTACCCAGCTTCCAAGGCATTATGGTAAAGAAAAAATAAAGAAAGAAAAACTGTTTATTCACGTGAAAGCGACACACATAGCGTTGCTTTCATGTGAATAAACATTATGTTACACAAAAAATGAATAAAAAATATATCATAGACGGAAATATGCGCCACTACCACGCGAAACGGCTAACGCTCAGCTTTTTGCAGCGGTCCGTGCACGCAGGCACGAATCCACGGCGCTGGTTTTCAGCGTGAGCTTGTCGGATAACTCATTGTTCCGAGGCACAGAATAATAAATGAACAATGATGATGATGAGGTCATCTCGTCTGGCTTCTTTCTATAGTCACATGGAAGGCCATTTTTTTTTTGGCGGTGTGGGAGATCATGCAATGACCATTTCCCGCTCTGGGTGGACCGGGAGGGTGTGTCAGACTCTTACTGACTAAAACCCACCCTGTTCCTTCCCTGCCTGAGTGCCCAGGGGGGCGGTAACTCTGTCAAGAATTTATCCGGTACCCCTAGGTATATCCGCTACCCCTAGGCATACGTGGTAGGCCATTATGTTCTAAAACAGCGGTGACAAGAGCCCGACGTATGATGTCAATAACGCTGACGTGCCGTGCCATACGACCCACACTCCTACTGCAGGATAGGCCATAATGTCCAAGGTGGTCGAATGTTCACCACATTGGCAGCGATGTGGAGCTACGCAAGGAGCACCCAGATGCAGACATGTAGCGATCTGGAAGGAGGTGTTACTCAGCGTAGAGCATGTTGGGAGACGGTAGTGCCTGTAGCGCGACTGACGTATTTAAGAGATTATTCCGTACCAATCTGCAGAGCGGCTCATCCGACTGTCTCAGGGAGAATGGATTCTTGGGCAATGCCGTGTCCGGGCAAGCCATTTTTCAAGCGTTCATTACGTCGGTCAAGCACGGCACACAATTAACCAGTGATGGAGTTAAAATTATTTTGGTTAACTTTTCAGTGCTGTGGACCGAGGACTTGCATAGACTCGAAATTTTGCGGATCGGCGCCGAGCCCACCAAAACGAATGGGTAGTGTGGCTTGTAGCCACACTCAATCATCCAGGGCCACATTTAAAATAGATGTAAGAGTGCATCGAGTAATTTCGTAAATTTTGTCCAGGAGATGTGAATGCTTCAATAGAGGGCAAGAGCGGAGAAAATATATAAAATTTGATCTAAAACTGCAATATCTAAATAAGGTGATTGTTAAATTTTGTAAAACCAAACTGTTTATTATGTAATAATAGGGATGTTTCCTGAGTATAAAAAAATATTGGACAAGTATTCTTCAGCTTTATCAAACCAATTAAAAATGACAAAGACAAAATGCTTGAGTCCCGGTTTGTTACGTCACTAAACGTTACAAAGTGTATTGAACATGATACGGGATATGACGTCACGCGAAATTTCAACGTACTGTATCGTCCTCATTATTAGGGTGCCGTACCCGAAGGGTCCAAACGTAACTTTATTGCTGTCACTCATTTGTCCGTAATACACAATAGTGTGACTGTAATACACAATAGTGTAAGGTAACTTTTTTATCCATAATCTAAAGTGCCATAATTTTTTTTATTTAATTTATTTCAAAATTAGGAGATTAAATTATTAAAGTACTCGATATTGTGACAGAATAGTGATAAAAGTAAAATTAATTGTGTAAAACAAAGTTTCGATTTTTGAACAATACGGTTACTGAAGTTAGCAAACGTGTTAATGATAATGATTTTCGGACAAACAATTTTAGGAAAAGAAAGGGAGTACCAATTTTCACAGTATAAGCATCTTGTTGACCCAAAGCCAAACTAATTGTAAAAAATTGATACGGAACCCCAAATGTGCGAAGTCCGAGACGTACTTGGTAAGTTTTTTATTGATTTACGTGATCAAAAAAAAAATACTTGTCCAATATTTTTTGGTAATCTAACAGATGGACTAATTAGAGTTTTTAGGACACTAGCCTATTTGTGGTTATCTTTGCATTTGATATAAAATAAATTTCTCATTAAATTCATTAGTAAATTATAAAATTGTCAATTTGATTGATTCGAGTGGTGAAAATTACTTAGATTATAGGTGTCACAGATAATATAATACTAGGATACAAGTAAAGTCCATTTCACGAAAGAAGTCCCTCGGACAATTGTGGAACTAAATTTGAAGATGGGGAGATCGGCCATGTTGTCGTTTGTCGATGTTATCAAGGTGCGTTTGTTGTGGTTGATATTTTGTGAGATTATTATTGGATTAGTGCGTTATTAGGTTTATTTACGATGCCAAAAGTTGTTATTATGTCGCGCGAATACAGCGCTGCGTCTGCGGGACTTCTTTCGTGAAATGGACTCTATTTAGCCTCTATGGTACTTAAATTTAAAAAAAAAATCAAGTAGGTAGTTCACCACACCAACTTTAATAATATTGTTATCTTATTTCAACATGAGCTACGCAAATTCTAAAACCATAGTAAACATATTAGAAGTTTTAATAACCCTAAGAGTGCATTGCAAACGCCTGCACGTGAGTAGCATCACTAGTGGACATATTTTTTTGTGTACCACAAGGTACCCCAAAAAATTCTAAAACATGTGATATTCGCAAGCCCGCACTGGGCTCGCGTGGTGGATTACCTCCCATTCTCTCTCCTAGAGAGGAGTTCTGAGTCCCAGCTGTGGGAACATTTTATAGCTGATGATGATGTTGTGATAACCAAATGCCACGTTATCAGTCCCAAATATTTCGGCAAATTGACAATCGCTATCGGTCATAAAATGTAACTTTATCTGGGCTCGCACATTGTGACCTTAGACTATGAAAGGATATAGACGGAACGTCATTGGACATTAAATGAAGCAGGATCGTTAAAATGTGTGAGTGACCGTGACAAACGTAACGAAGACGTATCGGCTTCTCATTTTGTCTATGTGAGCTTTTTTCGCGTGTACAGATACAAGCCGGTTTCTCATTCTGGTACTTCAGATTGCTGGCTTTTGACACTCCGTCTAAAACCTTTCATAGTCTAAGATTGTGACCTAAGAAGTCTAATAAAGTAAGATTCTGAACATTGTTCCAGGCTTTCTCGCTCAGCGTTGATATAAGGTGCACTTGGAATATGGTGAGATTTCTGCCTAAGCTCTTAGGCTGCTAGCTTGAGTCTTCGTATAATATTGCGTAGTTCAGTCACGTTTTTTGTTCAGTGGCAACAGGATTTCCTAGAACTCCTCGAATGGCGGCCATTACGCGTGCTTGCCGCTTGAAACCTAACAAGTGAACTCTAAGAATTATGTTACTAAAGTGTGTTTCCTTTTGCAAACAGTCTTGATTAATAATCAATTTGTGTTTGTTTGTGTAGATTTTTATCAAAGATTTATCGCAGTTGGTCTAAGTGTTTTTTCAATTAGTAATTTTGAATGATGGTGAGTCAACTTCTGGTTCTCATTCTGTAGTAAATGAATAATTAAACTAATTTCAAATTTTGACTTTTCTATGTAAATCGAAAGAAATGTTTAAAAACAATATCTAAATAAATTCTAACAATGAACAAATAAACGCTACAATATGTTAAATAGTAATAATTATTAATAGTAATAATAAAAAAAAATCGCATATGGTTACTGGCACGGAGTTCTAATAACTAACTATTTATAACCTAACTACATATATATAATAATATATACAAAAAAAGAATAATTATACTTAGGGATCTAAGTATTCCTCCACATTACTGTCACCTGGGCAAGCCAAAAACGTGCCTAAAAGACTGGCAGCATTGCCACGTTGAATCGCAATACTAAAAAAAATTCAATTCAAATTCTTTGGGTGATGAACGAGCCAGCGCTCTGGTCACGCAAAGTTTCAACTCTCGAACCTGCGCTTGGACCCTATTATCCAAGCGTTTCGACCCCAAACGGCTCAAAACTGTAATTACTGTATTATTAATTTATGTTTATAGAGAAATGTTAATCTAAACCTACACCAAAAAGTGTTCGCAAAAATATTCTATTAAGTACGTTACATTTTTTCTCTGCACATTTTTTTTTATCCAACATTGTAACAGGCTGATGTTCATTTATTCGATGAAAACAATAAATAGCTGGTTTCTAATTCAATTAAAATGACGAGTAGATACTAGTAAAGTATTTTAAATGAAGCTCTGATCGTCTTTGCTAAGTTTGTAGAGAGATGATATTTTGAAACAGGAGGAGCATTTTCACTCGGAGTTACGGACTTTTAAAGATTTTCATTATCAAGTTTTTTGTATGAAAACATGTTGCGGCATTACTGTTCATTAATTTTAAGTCACAATAAGATACCAATTGAAATAATATTTAAAAAAAACCCCAACGCTTAAAAGAAAAGCGAACGTTTAAAAAACACAAAACAGCTGATGATCTTGAAACGGCCGAACCAACTTTAATAAAACATGTCTAAGAACCATCGCTAGAAAACCTGCTTCCAAATAATAAAAATTGCATTCAAATCGGTTTATCCCTTTAAGAGCTACGGTGCCACAGACAGACAGACATAGCGGTCAAATTTTGAACACCCCTCTTTTTGCGTCGAGGATTAAAAAAAATGTGAGCCGTCACGGGACGCCTGGCAGATGTGAGACATCGACATTATTTGTAAAAGTAATATGCAGAAAAGAACATATTGTGATAGGAACTATACTATTTTTGATGGTGTAATAACAAAACAAAAAAACATCGTATAGCGTGGCGACGCGTCGCCACGGCATGCGTCGCCACGCCAGAAATCGGTTTTACGTGCGGCTATAGATGTTTCACATCAAAAACTTTAAAAAGAAGACGACAATCTGCCGTTTTGTTTATTACTTACTACCATTTTATTGAGACGAGTATTTCTTAAACCAGATGTGCCAGATTTTTTTATTATTTTTTCTGGATAAATATTTCCAAGGAAACAGAACGAGAATCGTGTAAACTAGTAGTAGTTGGTGGCGGATAACTATCAAAATATTGTCTGCAGATAAAACAGAACTTACACGGGCGTCATTCGTAGGTATTTAGTCTGGAAAAAGTTCCACATGTTGTGAGATTATTTTATAAGTAAACCTACATGCCTTTCCTTTCCAGGGTCATTCCACTTAACATATAAATAGGTACGCGTGTATTGGTGATTTTCTTAAGACTTCACTAAGAACGAGCATTGATTTCGGAAGCCTTCGACAAAACTTCTTTGTTGAGTAACAAACGGTGGTGTTTTTCCTTTACCTATTTATTTGTGTAGGTACATCTTAGGTTTAGTATGTTACATAATAGTTGGATATGTTAAGTTACAAAATCTCTTGGCATTTCCAGTTTGAATATGGTTATGGTTTGGTTAATGATTTTGTTTTCTAGGACCCTGGTATAACATTTTTAGTGTTCCGTACCCGAAGAGTAACCAACGGGACGCCCGCTGTCCGTTCATCTGTCAGCGGGCTGTATCTCACGATCTGTAATAGCTACACAGTTGTAATTTTCACAGAATGTGTATTATGTGTGTAATGTGTGTAGCGGCTATAGAAATACAGGCTGTGTGAACCGCTGTCCGTCCATCTGTCAGCGGGCTGTATCTCACGATCCGTAACAGCTACACAGTTGAAATTTTCACAGAATGTGTATTATGTGTGTAATGTGTGTAGCGGCTATAGAAATACAGGCTGTGTGTGTCTATCTGTTACGGATCATGAGATACAGAAACGTGTTTTTTCCCTTCGTGTGCGAGTTTGACACGCACTAGGCCGGTTTTTAGTTAGGCAATCACTTGTATTGATAACCAATTTATCCTTTTACCCAAACATTTACCTATAAAGTAAATTCAGTTAAATCGTCTTCACAAGGAGTGATGGACATAAGTTAAACGTAAATTACAAGAGTCATTACCATTTAAATGCCAAAACAATTTCCCTGAATCCATTAGGTTAAGGTATGTGTTTATCTTTTTCACAAAACTCACTGGCCACTTAGAAGCATGATGATGATTGAATTATTTATTTAAAAAAAAACCTTTTTACAAAAAATAGAAACGATTTCCAAAATAAATAAAAAAGGGCGAATTACTTCAATTAGGGATTTCGGTGTTTCTGGTTTTGTTTCTTCGTTTTTTGAAACCAACTTCCGAAATTAGTCGGCTAAAAGTATAATAATGTTAAAAAAAAACAACCGACATCAGAAAAATAAAAATCACTAAAAATTAAAAAATAACTTTAATGTCGGAAGTCGGTGTTTGTATTTTACTTCTTCGTTATTTGACACCGACTTCCGAAATTAAAGTTATTTTTAATTTTTAGTGTATTTTTTTTTGGAATCGGGTGTTTTTTTTTTGGATAAAGTTTTTTGGTTTTCACTTTTTAGTTGTTATACCCCAGAACTAAAAACCCAAATAACATGGAACGTTGAAGCAATTTCGATATAATTTATATGGGACCACCTCGGGAGTATATTCTATCGGATAAAATAAGAATTTTGAAAATCGGTCCACAATTGACAGAGAAATCGGCGGACAAACACACAAAAAAAAAAAAAAAAACATACAGTCGAACATAGAACCTCCTCCTATTTCGAAGTCGGTTAAAAAGAGAATCTGAAACGCTTTTTTTTGTAACTATAAGAGTGATAAAATATAAATATTGATGAATTAAGCGAGATAATAGCCAAAAAAAAATGGATGGCTTGTGTTGGAAATGACAGAAATGAAAACTTTGCTTGATTTCCTTTTTGGCGGCACTGAAACATACATACTTTATGTTAACTATCGACTATCGCAAGAAGAAAAAAACATTTTTACAATTTTTTTTATATAAAATATAAACAGTATTAATTGCAAAATAACTTTAATTTCACAAATCGGTGTTTCTAGTCTTGTTTCTTCATGATTCAGAACAAAAAAAAAGACATACAGTCGAATTAAGAACCTCTTCCTTTTTGAAGACGGTTAAAAACAGCTACGGTACATATATCACAAATATTACTGTCAAATATTCTCGGACGCCGCCGGCCGGCGCCGGGTCCACTTATCTTCCCAACGCTTTGTACATCCTTCCCAAAGATTACTGAAGTAACCTGCGAAAAATATAACGCGCAAAGTGAACCCTTATCATCACTGCACGGGTGCCGAATAACGCCACAAAAATGGCGGTTTTATCGTCTTAATCGCGTGTGTTGTGGCTTTACTGGCCTCCTTAATAAGGCCCACTTTACGGCAAAGGATCACTGACATAATGCCTTAGGCATGGCCCACCCGTGGCCCTTATATGACCTACTTGATTGCGTATAAACTTTATGCACTAATTTAGAGCGTATCACGGTTTACGGTCCTCTATTATGAATTATTATATTAATGGTGTGATAATATTGTGGTTTTAGGTGTGTTTAATTTTATGTTGGAATTAAAATAATGATAAAGAGCCTAGCTAAACTGTTTGGGTAGACAAGTGCTTTATTATGTGTTATGTGGGTTACCACATACATATTAGTATACGAGCTTAGGCGTATCCTTACGGTTGTAGGAATGAGTGAATAATATAAATATACTTAATACTAGTTGACCCGGGAAATGTTGTTCTGCGATTATATTCCAAATATACAAAATATAAAACATTTAAACCGGTAAAGCCGTTTCGGAGGAGTGCAACCACAAAGATTTTCATATATTAGATAGATAGATAAGTACATAAAATAAAAAGAAAAGGCTTGACTCATTGACTAATCAACGCCCAGCCTGAACCCTTGGAACTAGAAAGCTGTTTTTTTCAAAAGGGGTATTTTAGATGCGAAGAGACGAGGAACACGTAGTGCAAAAAGCGTTGCAACTGCCTGAAAAGAAGAGAGGTAGAGGACGACCTTCTGCCACGTGGTGGACCAGCATGAGGAAACTCTTATCAGAGGAAGAACTGCCCGACCCGACAACCCAGGACAGATTGTCCTGGCGCAACAAAATTAGGAGAGCCGACCCCACAAAAGGTGGGAAAGAGCGAGGAAGAAGAAGAACAAGAAGAGGTATTTTTTAGATTTATACAAGGAATAAGCCTTAAGAAGGTGAAAAAGGGGTTAAAGTCTACAACGGAGTAAGTATTAATTCCACGCGGGTGAAGCCTCTGGCAGAAGCTAGTTATCTAGTCGACACGGTTGGCGCAGTGCTTGATCGTTCGGCTGCTGCGCTGCGTGTCGCGGGTTCGATTCCCGCACTGAAAAAACTTTCCTTTACTCTTATAGATCCACATGCATAAACAAGATTTTCCTTACGACATTTTCTTCAATCCTCCGCATCAAATGCCCATACCACGACAACCAATTTCCACACAATTTTTCAGTCACAGGTGCCACTTTCAGACTTCCTCTTATACAGTGTGAGTCTTTATATTGTGTACATATCGAAGTGAGGTAATTTATGCTTAAAACTTTTACGACGGAAAAAATATAAAAAAAATCTATTTTTTTTTTTTAATAAAAAACAAACGAATGAAAAAACGGTGTAACTTTTAAACTAAATGATTTAAGGCGATAAAATAAACTCCATAATGAGAGAAAATTGAGAAAAAACTACCCTCAATTGAAAAGAAACATGTTTTTTTTAGCAAAAAGCTGATCAATTTAATATAATATAATATTATTTAGATTTTGTTAAATATATTTTCCGTCTATAAAATTATGCATAGATTACCTCATTTCGATAAGTGCACATTATAAATACTCATTCCTAATTCTATTCATGCGCGTAACCAAAGCTGTGTTCGGTAGAAAATCGGATTTTGGGTGGAAAGCACCCTCTGTAGCTCATTCTACAGGCTGTAACGAAGATGGGTAGTCATATCTTAGATACTACTACCGCCTATGGAAATGAACAACTTTCTTCAAGGTAGTTATAACTGTGAATCCCCAAAAAGAAAAATACAAGAGAGAGAGGTTTTCGTATATTAAAAAAAAAATAAAAATAATTTGTTTTTTATAAATATCCTCTCATGTACCGTGGCGTTTCCGATCGGTAACGCGACAATAGCTTTTTAATAATTATAATCATCATCATCAGTCTTTTTAATGTCCCCACTGCTGGGGCACAGGCCTCCTCTCTGTAAGAGGGTGTGGGCCGTAATCCACCACGCGGGCCCAATACGGGTTGATGGATAATAATAATAATCTTTTTTATTTCCAAAAAATACACATATGTTACATTTTTAAGAGAACCAACATATTGTCGTAAATTATTAGCTAGTAGATAACAATGGTTCAAATGTCTATCATCCGCAGCATCCGCTGTTGAACTAGGTTAGGACCTGTATATCAGCATACGGCGCCACTCCCCGAAATATCAGAAATTAAACTAGGTAGCTTATACTATTTTACACAAAAATCAAGATAGAAATAAATGTGAAATAAATGGTGTGTGTGAGGGCCTCTCTTTGTATATGGGAGTAGTGTACGTATGTGTGTGTGAGAGGGTGTGTATAGTTTGCATATCTGACTTATGAATACACCAGTATTCAAATTAAAACAATGCCTTTATCCTGCCTCTTTTTATTTAATTTAAATTACCGCATAACCGCCAAAAGTTCCTCAGTGTCCCTGTATTCCAAAGTTAGTAACCAAGCTTCAATGGTTTTTTTGCATTTGTGTTTATTAAGGGGATAGATTGTAATAATATTATTGATCTTATTATACAAAAAAGGAGCTAAAGAGCAATAGAACTTCCTGATAAAAGCAGTGTAAAACTGTTTTTGATATTCACAAACCCTATTTTTGCGTCGTTGCGTATTGTTTTGGGGATTAAAAAGCGATTCGTGATGTTGCTTCAATATTAGGACCGAAATAAACAATTGTCTAACTGTAAGTACCTCACAGTCTTTATAGAGTAGTGCTGTAGGATACAAGAATGGACGAAAAGTGCTTAACTTAAGTACAGCACGTTGAGCGATTTCGAGACGCTTTATAATTGTAGCCGGAGCGGCACCTCAAACAGTGATGCAATACGAAATCAACGACTGACAAAGTGCGAAATACACTTGTTTTATAAGTTTAGGTTCAGCAACGTATCGTAATATTTTAAAGCCTATTATAAGTTTGCGAATTCGTCCACTTAACACCTCAATATGTTTAGCGAAATTTAAATTTTTATCTAAAATTAAACCGAGATATTTAATATGCTCAGTTTGTTCTACTTTGGGACAGCAACAGTTCTGGGTACTAGAGTTAGGTTCCCCGCAACTATGTGCTACCAAAACATGGTCAACTGAAACTCCACTTTGGTTACGAATGGTAAAAGTCATGTACTTCGTCTTATCAACATTTAACGTCAACACATTATCGGCGAGACAAATAGTTATATCGTTTAGTGCATTCTGAGCAGCTTCGTAAGTCTCTTGCCAGGTATTTTCTAAAAGTAAAATTGCCGTATCGTCTGCGTACGATATAACTTGACCATGGGAGACATTTTTTTGGCACAGATCATTGATATACATCAAGAATAAAGTAAGCCCCAAAACGCTACCTTGCGGAACTCCAAAAGTTACTGGCAAATCGGTGCTCACGTAATTTCTTTTTATTGTAGCCTGACAGCGATTAGAAAGATAGCTTGTAAACAAATCCTACTGCTTATCTCTAATGCCAAACGATTCGAGCCTATTCAGAAGCATGGGGACAGAGACCGTGTCGAAGGCTTTAGCTAAGTCCAGAAAAATAGCCAAGCACTTTCTTCTATCATTTAAATTGATCGCTATATATTCAGTAACAGCATGGACTGCATCAGAGGTGGACTTAGAGCGACGAAAGCCATACTGATTTTTAGATAGCAGATTGTAGGATTCCAAATAATTAACTAGTCTAATATTAATGAGTTTTTCTAGAATTTTGGCAATAGATGAGAGTAGGGAAATTGGCCTGTAATTAGTGACACGATCCTTGTCACCCCCCTTGTGAACAGGAACAATTATGGACTTTTTGAGATTATTTGGGAATACTCCGTCGCTAAAACAATGATTAAATAAAAATGTCAAAGGAGCAATTAAAAAGTCTTTAAACTGTTTGAGGAATCTGTTCGAGATCCTATCCCATCCAACTGCGCAATCGCTTTATAGACTTGAAATTATATTAGTAACTTCATTATGCTCAATTTCCGTTACTACAAAAGAATATGGTGTCATAGAAAGGTTATTGGAAGCGTTAGTAGTATGCCTACTACTCCTGGAAATATTTTCTGCTAATGTTTTGCCAATATTGACGAAGTAATCGTTAAGTAACTGTACAGACTCTTGTGGAGTAGAAGCCAATTTTAATAAAGTGTTTGGAGCCTGGTTTGTTTTAGCGGTGTTAGTAATTAACTTGATTGCCTGCCATATTTTTTTATTATCATTTCTAGCTTCAGATATTTGATCTTTTTCGAATGCTCTTTTAACTTTCCTTAATATTAGATTACAGTAATTTCTGTGGCGTGTAAACGTGGTTCTGAGGATTTCGTTATCAGGAGATTTCCTAAGTTTGTAATGTAATCGGTCCCTATTACGCATGCAACGCATCAAACCCGGAGTTATCCACGGCTGTATAATTATCTTTCGCTCCGCTAAAGATATTAATTGAGTATTCTTGTCTATAACCGCTGTCACAGATTCAATAAAGTAATTCAAAGAATAATCTGGATCTGAAGATTTGTATATGGGAGTAAAGTCAATTTTAGCTATGACAAGTGTAACTTGTTTGAAATTTATTTTATTTATAGTTTTTACAGAGTAATTACGCGTTTGTTTTTTATATAGGCATAATAACACCGGTTTGTGATCAGTCAACATGGCGTGGATGACTAACGTAGTTGCCAGAAATTTTATTTTTAGTAATACATGATCGATACAAGCGTCACTGGCTTCCCGAGTGACATAGGAGTGGGCTGGTAGCAGTGAGTGATAGGCCGCAAGCATTAAGTATTGATTTATATTTCGGTGTGGTTTGTCCAAACTTACTCGTATATCAATATTGATATCCCCCATTATAGCGATAGTTTTAAAATGTTTGATTTGTTCCAAATTATTATTCAAAGAGTTAAAAAAATAGTCTAAATTTGTATAGGATGACACATGTCTCATGTCTTCAAATTTTTGGTTCTAGGACATGCCGGTTTCCTCACGATGTTTTCCTCCACCGTTTTGAGAGCAGTGGTGATAAAATAAATTACAGAAAGTAAAGCGCCTGCCTGGGTTTGAATTCACGACCTACAACTTGTAAGTCGCGGCAGTTACCACTGAGCCACCACCGCTACAATTAATTATAATAATTAATATTAATAACTTAATTTATTTCGCATTGGTGAGGCGTTGAACGGTGACGTGATATTTATCAAATAAATAAAAATTTATTAGCTTTATTATTTGAGACTTCCGTACAAAGTTATCATCAGCTGATTTAAATCTGCCAGGGTCACGGGCGGCCCTGGCACATGCAACTGAAGGAACACGGGATGGGTTTTAGTCAGTAAAAGTCTGACACGTCCTCAAGACCACACAGAGCGGGAGAAGTTATTTAATGATTTTCCACCGAATAAAAAAAACCGGCCAAGTGCGAGTCGGACGTCTCACATTTAGGATTCCGTACCAAATGTATTTTTGTCTATTTGTCACAATGTAAATTTTCACAGTATAAGCATCTTGTTGACCCAAAACCATTTTTGGGTCAACAAGATGCTTATTCTGTGAAAATTTGAAGACTGTAGCTCCAACCGTTTGGCTGTAAAACCTGTGTGACACATGACGGACAGACAGACAGACGGACAGACGGACAGACGGACACGTGAGTGACAGCAATAGGGCTCCGCTTGGACCCTTCGAGTACGGAACACTAAAAAAGCTGATTAGAATTATTATGGGAGGATTTCTTGAAGAATGTTATTCATTTCCATGGGCAGAAGCGTTTTATTTTATTTATTTAACAATAAAATTAATGTACACACAAAAAAAAAAACAGACAAGACAAGCGTTTCTAAAATTTGACCACTCATTTTCGTTACATCCTGTTTATTGTAGAGGTTTGATAGCCAGCATGATGATAGTTAGAGTGACTTCCCAAGATGTGCGGAATTAACTTATAAGTCCGGTCTTGCAACCTGTTCTAACGTGGAACCATAATCATAAAGATTTACGTCAGGCTCTCACATTTGCTTACAAACATCAGGTACAGTCACTGGAAAAAAAGGTTCGTCACCTTCAGATATTTCTTTCCCATATTTACATAAATTTATTTTATGTACTTACCATATTTATTTAGTTATAGTCTCGCAGTGAAACACCAAGCCATGGCGTCAACATGTCACTCTTTATCTTTGCAGAAAACCGGCACTGTTGACTTGCGGTCCGCATTTCGCTGAGCAATGACCATTTTTGTACGGATACGACGCACAGTTTCATTTATGTTATATTTCTTGTCTTTAAGGTGTATTATTGAACGTTCCGTTTTGTTTGTTGTTTGATAATGATGTCATGATCTCATAATTTCATCGATCGAGTCGGCAGAACCATTTTTTGTCTATGGCGTGAATTGGCGCACCACACCCAAGAAATGTGTATTGTCAATGATTGTCATAGCGAGGTTGCCAATAGTTCGAGGGACTAAATAAGTCTGTAACCCGAGGTAAACACTGTGCCGTTCATTGCGAATACAAGAAATAACTAAATCAGATGAACTCATTGTGTTACAAATCTCTGCTATACGGAAGTATAAACAAAACTCTACAACTCGAAAAAACAAATGATGATCGGATTGCCGCTTTCCCGCCTATTTTTTTCTGTGGCCAGCTACTAGCTATTCACCCATTACTTTTCATTTTCATCATTCAAAAAATGGTAAATATTTTGCCCAAATCTATGTTATTATATAGAAATACATAGTTGAAAGTAAATTATAATAGAGTCATTTAAAAAACATTCTTTAATTACTTAATACTTAACTATAATTATGTTATTTCAATTTTACATCGCGCTGTAATTGAGTGGCTGTATAGGAACCAGTTTTTTTTTTAATAATTTGACAGCTGTCAGTTGAAAACGATTCTTCCTAGGGCTGAAAAGTATTACTTTCAACCCGCTCCTCAGGCAACTTCAGACCTACTTTCCGAGTATAGGTAATGAAAAATATTTTTTCTTTCTTTAGATCTGTTTCTATTTGTTCCATTCACGATAGAAACTACTTTCATCATCATCATCATCATTTCAGCTGAAAGACGACCACTGCTGGACATAGGCCGCCCCAAAGTGTTGCTTCAACAACTGGTCCTATGCGTCTCTCATCCATCGGTTACCTGCGACCCTCATCAAGTCATCGGTCCACCTTGTGGGGAAGCCTACTAACACTGCGTCTTCCAGTAAGCGGTCACCACTTCAGAACTTTTCAGTCACTTCTGCGAGCAATGTTCTCTGCCCACAGTTAACTACTTTACTGACTCAATAATGTCATAATTTTTTTAAAACAGGTAAGAGTCAGTAAGTATTTAATAAAAATGGCCAGTCTATTAAAAAGGTTTTAGTTGGTTGTAAACTAGATATTGCGTCATGCTATTTTTAACCGTTTTCAAAAAGGAGGAGTTTCTCATTTCGACTGTATGTTTTTATTGTATGTTTGTTACGTGATTTTTCTGCCAATGATGAATTGATTTTGATGATTCTTGTCATACTTCAGAGGTGGTCCCTTATAAATTTAATCGATTCCGTGTTTTAAAAAAATAACAAAAACAGAAAAAATATACACAGATGACGTTTTGTTTTTTTTTTCAATTATCTTCAAATTCGATGTTATTAGGGCTATAAATTCGAGAAAATTTACAAGAACTAAAAAGTAAAATTAGTTTAATTTCGAAAGTCGGTGTTTCTAGTTTAGTTTCTTCTTTATTCGACACCGACTTCCAAAATTAAAGTTACATTGCAATTTTTAGTTTTTTTTTTTTTTGGAAGGCGGTTTGTAATTTTTGTTTTTATTTGAAATCAGCTGACGAAGATATAAAGGGCTCGATTGTACCTACTGCCCGCTTAGAATACAAGTGTTGATAATTAACGAATGTATTAGCAGTTTGTTCTTTTCTTGTGTTATTCATTTGTTTTTATGGCTGCTATAGGCTTCGTTAAGCATTGTGTACACTGTATTTAAATTCAATCTGCCTAGCTTTTTCCCAATGATGTTAGAGTTGGCTTCCAGTCTTTACGGATGCAGCTGGGTGCCAGTTTTTAGGGTACTGAAAGTCCGAATGAAAAAAACAAAATCCTTATAGGATCACTTGTGTGTCTGTCTGTATGTCTGTCTGTCCGTTTGTCACAGCCAATTTGCTCCAAATCTGCTGGACCGATAGTTGAAATTGTGTGCACATATGAATATGTTTGGCCCAAACACAAATGTGTACCCTGTTACTAAGCCTCCGCTGTCCATTCGTCCGTTCGTAGGTCTGTCTGTTAGTCAGTGGGCTGTATTTTATAAACCGTAATAGGTAGACAGTTGAAATTTTCAGACACTGTGTATTTCTATTGCTGCTATAAAGAAGAAGTCAAGGGAGCTCTCATCTGCCTAGGGGTTGTGGATAAATTCGAAACAGAGTTACCGCGCTCCTGGGCACTCAAGCAGGGAAGGAACAGGGTCCCGCTCCAGGATGATTTCCTACCCACACGAAAAAAAAAAGAGCTCTCATACAAGAAACTTTTTTTTTTTTGGTTTGTTGCCCTGTGTTCGAGTCCGTCTCGCACTGGGCAGATATTTTCTGGCTTTTGATACTATATACCGCATAAACGGCATTTATTTGAAATTGAAATAGTTATTGTGTATCCGAACGGAAAAAATGACTAGAAAAAATTAAAAGGAATAAAAATACTTTTAGCTTTGTTTCTGCCTAAATGGTTGCCGTTCACTGAAATCCGATATGCAAATCTCTCGAATTTTCCCGTTTTTTTTTTCAATGAAAAACCTGTCGAAAAAGTGGCATTGTTTTATTATGTGCGAGAGCCGGGTGTATTTTTCCTACATTTTTGAACTCTAAATAAAATAAAACCCGACTGTAAAAAAATATTAATGGAAGTTATTATAGTTAAATTATTGATTTCATGCCACTAACTGCATCAGACTGTCGGTGTTTGTATTTTATTTCTTCGATATTTGACACCGACTTCCGAAATTAAAGTTATTTTTAAATTTTTAGTGTATTTTTTTTTTGGAAGTCGGTTGTTTTTTTTGTAAAAAAGTTTTTTATTTTTCGCTTTTTAGTTGTTATACCCCAGAACTAAAATCCCCAATAACATGGAACGTGGAATTTAAACATTTGGAGAACACAAAAACGTCATCAAGATATGCCTATTTTTCGTTTTTGTTCAGTTTCTCAAAAAGCGCTAAAGCAATTTCGATAAAATTTATATGGGACCACCTCGGGAGTATATTCTTTCAGATAAAAAAAGAATTTTGAAAATCGGTCTACAACTGACGGAGAAATGCGCGGACATACATAAAAAAAAAAAAAAACAGACATACAGTCGAACATAGAACCTCCTCCTTTTTCGAAAGTCGGTTAAAAGTGACTTGTTTGGAACTTTTTAGATGTTTTTTTTGTTATTTTCCACATTATGAGTTATATTTTTGGTATCGCCTCCTCGAACCCTTTATTTTGATACACCACTTAATATAGTTCTTCGACTTTCGTTTCAATATGGCGTCTGGCTTTCGCCATAATTATTGTATTTTGATTACTGTCATGTGTTTAGTAGCACTCGCAAGATTGAAACGAATCAATTGACGTAAGAATAATCAAAATCGGTCCACGCGTTTGGTCTCTATAGTGCCACAAAGGAACAAACATACGTACCATACATACATAGGCTGATAAACACACCCACAACAACCACTCGGTAAAAAAAAATCACACATTTAGGGTTCTGTACCATAAGAGGGGAATCAATATTTTAGTATTTGTTAGTAAAATATACGTAATAATAAATATGTTCACCAAGTTCCTAGGTCAATGGGAAGTTTAGAAAATTATTCGGATCAAAATTTTGTAACTACTGACAAACAGACAGACGGAGAGACTGACACTTGAGAAACAGCAATAATACTATTGGGCTTCATTTAGACCCTTCGGGTACGGAACCTTAAAAACTGGGTAAGAACTTAGAACAAGCCTATGTTATACAGTTGCCAATAACATGAATAAAAATTATATCATCCTCAATCACAGTACGACTTAAAAAACAATGGTTGTGTTTTAATTCTATATTTTACACCACATTTTAACATAGCACATTCATTAAACAATTCATGTACAAAGGCGTGCGTAACTCACGTTGAGTTTTCTCCCAGCAAACCTTTTGTTCTTTTCTTGTGGCAATCACAACGCTCTTTTGTTTTCCTTCCCTTTCTGCTGCTTCTTTCATTGCCATCATGTTTTTGGTGGTGGCTACTACCTGCCATGATCTCCCGCTTCCGACCATAGCTACATACAGCTGAAAGTGAGGGATCGCTTCCCATTTCGGCACTCAGGCTGGGCACAGCTCGATGTTATGCTGTACTATGTTCCCGCTGCAGTTGAAGTAATGGCAATCATAAACTCACCTGGGCCAACCTCATCGGTATCAGTATATAGAATGATAAACAGAAATAAGCATAGGTACAGTCAAGAACTTATACATTTTGAATGCGCAATAACTTTACAACGCCGAAATACTTTCCTTCAAAACGCACTAAGTTTTCCTGTCATAACTTGCTCGCTAAAACTGCAAGAAGAGACCGCGGCAGACTACGAAGGAGATGGTGGTATGACTTAGTTTTCTTCCTTGAGAATTTAAAAGATACACACAACAACAAAAGTAACACAGAACCGAGATCAGCGAAATCAATGGAGGGAGGTCTTTACCCAGCAGTAGGTCAGTACAGGCTAGACATAATAATTTATTAACCGCTCGCTAATTGGCTGTATACCTAACTACTTCACCGTGTGTGCCTACTTCAAAATTAAGAACGAACATGACAACAATTTTCCTAGCAAAATTTCTACTTGTGGGAATGTAGACGTGGCAAACGCGAGATATATCGCGGCACACGACAGTATAAGTGCTTATAAGATATGAGAGTGTATCTGTCAACTACACATCCCCCTTGACTTGAGATGTCAAATGTTATGTCAAGCTGAGGGCGTCACATTTTCTAGAGTGGTTGTAATTTGGGCAATAATATTTGGATAGGATTAAGATTGTTGTGTTAGTCGATCATACCGCGGAGGAGTGGAAATTTTTGCCGGAGTCAGTCGTTTCCGGGAGTCTTAAAATCATAAGGCACTTGTCCCACCGCCATCGATGAGCGAGTATCGCTGAGCGAGTATTATCTTTGATAGCTCTTGTCGCTTAGCGACAAAGAGAGTGTGAACAGTCAGCGATCAACTATCTCTTTTAATTACACGGAATGTATATCTAATGCACGTTTCTTGAGCGTCAAAATAGCCGATAGTTAGTCGCTTCCTCGTTGGCGGTGGAACAACTGCCTAAGTCATGGTTGCTTAAAATTGTCTAGCAGCAGTAATTTTATCACCGTCACTAGCTTTTTCTCTCGTCTTTGCTCTCGCAGTCAACCCCAAAAGAATTGTGTATTCCTCCGGGATGAAAAGTGGCCTATGGCCCTTAACAATAGTGTAACTATTACAGAGAGAAAAAATCGATTGCGCTTCAGAGGTTTTTACAAATATTAAACTACAAACTCAAAAAATTTCAACGGTAATGGAGCACAGCTTAGGTCTTAGACTGACAGATCGCGTTAGAAACACAACAATTTTTTTTTTGTGGACGTGGTAAGTCTTCCAATTACTTCTTCTGCTCTGGTTGGAGCGGGAGGGCGCGTCAGACTCTTACAGACTAAAACCCACCCCGGTTCCTTCAGTTGCTTGTACCAGGCCCGCGGTAACTCTCTTTTGAATTTATCCGCGATCTGTCAGTTTTTGCTGACATCTCTTTAAGGCGCGCGTGGAATACTACGCATCGTTGACTCGGGCCTGGTCCTTATCAGACTGCGAGCTATTCATTTCTCGCCATCCATAAACCAGCAACTATGGTGTCCGGGAAACGCAGGTCGACGCCCGGAAACCGTCGACCGGCGACGCCAGGGCGTCTCCTGCAGAGGTACTCCGTAACTCAAGTAGCAGGTGTTGGGGAGAAATCAGCCAGGCTGAAGTGGCAGTGGGCTGCCACGTTTCAAGAATGCACCCGGACAGGTGAACAAATATCGTCACTCATCGGACGCCTGAGAGAGAACGTCACTGTTGAGGTCGACCGCCGAGGGTGGTGTGACGATCTGACCATGTCTGCAGGGCAAACATGGCCAGAAATCGCCCAAGACAGAGAGGTCATAAACAATCTGCCTAGCCTTTTCCCAACTATCTTGGGATCGGCTTACAGCCTAACCGGAACAGTTGACATGGAGCGACTGCCTATCTGACCTCCATAACCCAGTTACAGGGTAATACGATACCCCTTGGTGAGACTGGTTGTCAGACTTTCGCGCTTTTGACAACCCGTAACGACCGTCAAAGATCCACGATTGGCAGCCGGGTCCAACGGCTTAACGTGCTTTCCGGGGCACGGAGGAGTTTCGGTATATAAAGATGGTCACCCATCCATGGACCAACCCCGGCAAGCGTAGCTGAACCAGATGGATCGACCCGTGCGGCTGTTATTACTTTGGCCATGGGCTCCTCTGTCTGTGTCGCCCAAGACAGAGAGGTATGTAAGAAAAAAGCGGAAGCCTTTGCTCAGTAGTGAAATACAATGTAGACTAACAAAAAAAAATAAACAAAAAATGTTACTTTAGATACTTTTTCACCGACTCATACAAACTACTTACATTTCTTGATGACGACCACCAATTTGCTACTTCACAAGCAAAGTGTTGAAGGGGTAGTGCAATACTTTGGGAGTCTGATTTTGCCCACACTAGTTGAACCCAGTAATTTATTTCCATTTTCTGCCCATTTGAATCCCACGTCCAATTTGAACATTCTATACCGAATGCTTGATAAAGCATAAGGCGCAGTTATATGCCCAGAACCTTGAGTAGTTGTTCTGTGCTGAGCTAAACGCGTCGTACATCTACCCAGTAAATAGGACTCGACCATTTTTTTTTTTTTTTTTTTGGGGGTTGGGAAATCATCCTATGACTTCTTCCGCTCTAGGGTGGAGCGGAAGGGTGTGTCAGACTCTTACTGACTAAAACCCACCCCTGTTCCTCCCTGCCTCGAGTGCCCGGGGGTGAGGTAACTCTTTCGAATTTATCCATTTATCCTCCACCCCCGGGCAGGCATCGGCCGTGGCAGGCCCCTTCCCTTGGCTGACAACTCTTTGAGGCGCGCGTGGAACACTACGCGCCGTCGACTCTCGGGCCTGGTGCTGATCGGACGGCGAGTTACCCACTACTCGCCGTCCGCAGGCCCGGGTCTACGGTGGCCGGAGATCGTCTCGCGGCGTCCGAACCCCCTGGCGTCTCAGGCGGCGGTTGCGGCTGGGAGCGCTAGGGCGACTCGGCTGTGTTCGAGTCTCCCTAGCGTATGCCGCCTCCCTCTTCGCGAGCATTACTGCTTCGCAGAAGGAGGAGACGGCCTCCCATTCCCTCTCGTTCCGTACCATGGCCTGAACCAGGGCACGGCGCGAGAGGTCGCTGCCGCCTATCGCATCCACGAGGACACGGTGGTGCTCTGCCCAAGCGTGGCAAACCTCCACCGTATGCTCCACCGTGTCCGCTGGGCGATCCTCGCAATGGAAACACCCTGGGGTCACCTCCGCCTTGATCCGACACAGGTACTTACCGAAATAGCCGTGTCCGGTGAGCACCTGCGTCAGGCGGAAGGTGAGGGCGCCGTGACGCCTCTCCAGCCACTCCTCAAAGAGGGGCACTACCGCCTCGATGGTGGCGTGCCCAGCGCTGGGTTGCGACAGTCGCTCTCTCCATGTCACCATGAGATCCTGCCGGAGCTCGGTCCGCCGAGCCGCGAGTTGTCGCGGCAGCGGAGTTTCGCCCCGGCGTTTGGCCTCCTCGCGCCACTCGTACAGGTGCGCGAGGATTTTTGCCTCCAGATCCCACGGTGACAGTCCGGCAAGGAGGCTCGCCGCCTCACGGGAGATCGTGCGGTATCCTCGGATGATGCGGATCGCCATGACCCTTTGGGACGCGTTCATCAGGCGAGCTGATCGCTGCCTCAACGAACGCGCCCACACCGGTGCCCCGTAGAGGGCCATGGACCGCACGGTCCCCGCGTAGAGCCTCCGGCAGGAGGCGTTTGGCCCCCTCAGATTGGGTAGGAGCCGCTTCAAGGCGGCCCCGGCCCTGTCCAATCTGGGAGCCAAACGTCGAAAATGTTCGACGAAGTTCCACCGGCTGTCGAGGACGAGTCCCAGGTACCTCATCGTACCCTCGACGCCGATGCGAACCCCTCCTACCGTGATCTGGGAACCCGCAGGTGGCGCGTTCCGAGGACCATGAAAACACATGGCCTCGGACTTGTGCAATGCCACCTCGAGTCCCAGTTGCCGGATCCTCCCTATGACTGTCGCAACCCCGCGTGTCATACGGTCGGCCGCCGCCTCGTGCGACCTCCCCTGCGCTAAGAGGAGCCTGCGGTGCCTGTGCGTAGCACACTACGCTGACGCCAGTGGGGAGGTCGGCGCGCAGCACCCAGTCGTATCCGATGTTCCACAATGGCGGCCCCAGGACCGATCCCTGTGGAACACCGCACGACATCTCTCGCCGGTTCCATACTCCCTGATGACCGGGGTAGATGACGGCTCTGTCCGTCAGATACACCTCGACTACGCGACGGAGGGCGGCACCCGGTGATACCGGAGTGCCTCCACTATACAACTCCAGGGCAGGGTGTTGAAGGCATTGGCGATGTCCAGAGACACCGCCAAGACGACCCTACCCCGGGCCACTGCATCCCCTGTCGTGAGGGCTCTTACGCGCATGACTGCGTCCACCGTGGAGCGCCCCCTGCGGAAGCCGTACTGGCTCTCCGCCAGGTCCGGCCCCACCCGCACCAACTGCCCGACGAGGCGGTCTGTAATTACTCTTTCAAAGAGCTTGCCCACCTCGTAGAGCAGCACAATGGGCCGGTAAGCGGACGGAGAGTCCGCAGGGCGCCCCACCTTCTTGATCAGGACCAGCTTCCCCGTCTTCCACTGACGTGGAAACTGGCCCCTCTCCAAGCATGCGCTTAAGAGCCCTCTGAGTCGAGGCGCCGAGAGCCTCTTGCAAGGCCAGGATCCAGGCTTTCCCATGAAAGCCATCGGGTCCTGGGGCGGTGTTTTTGGCATTCAGCCTACGCACCGCCGCTCTCAGCTCTACCTCGGTCACCTCGGGAGCATCGTCGTCGTCGTCTTGGTCCGCGTCAGGTACCGCAGGAGACGGAGCCATAGGCGGAGGAGTATGTTCCCCTCGCGAGGGGAACAGAGCGCTCACCACGCCCTCCACGATCTGTGGCCGGAGACTCTGCGTCAGTGGAGGGGCCCATGGGCGGAGTTTCCCCCGCACCGCTTTGTACGGGCGCCCCAATGGGTCTCTGTTCAGAGTCTCCAGCGACTCCTCGCGGGCCGATCTCTTGGCCCGCAAGATCTCCGTTCGGAGGGCGATCCTCGCAGCTCTGTACCCCTCGTATAGCTCCGCCGCGACGGCTTCCGTTTCCGGCGTGCGGTTACGGAGCCGTCTGCGGTACCTGGTGTACCGGCGTCGCGCGGCAATACACCCTTGGCGAAAAGCCGTAAGCGCCGGCGACCACCAGTACACCTGTCGCCGAGCAGAAGGCTGGACCCGGGGCATTGCCACGTCACATATCTCGGACATGGCCTCCTGGAACCACTCTGCCTCGTCGTTTATGTCGGCAGGCCTGTCCGGTGATGTCACCCAGGCCTGCACGATCGAGGCCTCCAGGAGTAGCTCCCGGTCCAGCTGCTTCAGCGACCAACGCGGACCGCTCGGGGTCTGTCGGACCGGCACGCTGGAGGTCTGGGCGGAGACGTCAAACCGGATATATCGGTGATCGGAATACGTCTCCACCTCCTCCATAACGCGCCAGTCAAGTACGCGCGGTGACAGAGCGGGGCTGGCGAACGAGAGGTCTACCACTGATTCGCCCCGCCACCGCACGCACGTGGGGATAGAACCCCGGTTCAGGACGACCAGGCCTGTCTCCAGAGCCCAGTCCTCCACCATCCTGCCCCTTGCGTCCGTGTATCGGGAACCCCAAGCCAAGTTCTTGGCATTGAAGTCCCCGAGAACGAGCGCAGGGAGGGAACGGTATCCGACGACGACGTCTCTCAACTCCGCGAGGGAGTTGTGGAACTCGGCGAGAGTTCGGCTCGGGGAGAAGTACACCCCTACCACTACTATCTCCCCGAACCGTGCTGCCACGCAACCCCGACCCCTCTTGACCTCCTCGAGGGTCGGGGTACCGGCGGCGGCCGACGAAATGATGGTCACCGAGCCGTCCAGGTCCTCCACCCAGTCATCCCTGGGCGGGACATAGTACGGCTCGTGGACCACGGCGATGTTAATCGACCACTGCGCCATGCTCTGGAACAACAGGTCCTGAGCATCGGCGCAGTGGTTAGGTTCGCCTGGAGGAGGCGTAATGGGGCCGTTATTGGCATTCCATTAACACCTCTTCCTCCCCAGCCCTCTGCGAGGGTCCAGCCACCGCGATGTTTGCGGTGGCGACGACGGCTGTGGGGGCAGCATCGGCGGAAGCGGCGACGGCGGCGGCTGCGACGGTGGCGGTGGTGGTGGTGGTGGTGGAGGGCCTGCCCCTGGCCCTGGTCTTGGCGGGTGGGGCGCAGGTCCTGCTCCCAGCCCGGTGATCGGCCGGCTTGCCAGCTGCCGCACATGCTGCGCAGTGCGGCGCGGCCTCACAGGAGCCGGCCTTGTGACCGGGCCGACCACAGCGGAAGCACTGGTTCCCTCTGTCCACCTCCGAGGTGCACCTCGCTGCCACGTGGTCGCCCACATGGCAGCGGAAGCACCTCAGAGGTCTGGGTTCCAGCAGCTTGACCTGCGCAGACACCCAGCCCACCAAGAGCCTTCGGCCCTTCCCAGTTATTAGGCTCGCCGCCGACACGGGGCAGCTCACCGTTACGGTGAGAAGCCCCGCGCGATCAGGACGGAGAGTGCCTACCCTCGCCTGCTCGGCAGGGCACCCTCCAGTCCTGGCGACGGCGGCCGCCACCTCCGCCTCCGTCACAGAGTCGTCCAGGCCCATTATGCGCATGTCTGCGCTCTTGGTGGGCCTGGACACTCGAGCCTCGTCAACCAGCAACGCCCTGATCTTTTCAGCCGGAGCGGCCCAGCTGCTGACGCCCTGTCAGCAGCTGGGCCGCTGGAGGCGCCGGGGACCTCCAGCATCCGGGCTCCGGTCTTGGTGACCTTCACCCGAACGCCGTCGGCACACCCCACCTCCTCGAGGCTTACCGCCGCCTTGGTTTTGGCGAGCACGCTGCGGTAGGTTACGCCCTTCTGGACCGCTTCCGGCTGCAGCGTGATAACCACAGCCGCGGACCTCGGGGCGCGGAGCCTGGCTGCAGCGGCCCGTTCCTTGCGCCGCTTCCGCCTCTCTCGGCGTTTGGCCGCCCTTTTGGCCTTTCCCGCCTTCTCTTTCTCCCCGGCCACTTGCCATTCGGCAGCCTCGGCCGGAGGAGGTTGGGAAGTCGGGGCAGGCTGTGACGGCCGTCTCGCCGCCTGGGCTGGGGCCTTCGGGGCTTTCGCCGCCCGTGCAGCCGCCCCACCCGGTTTGGGTGGCGCCTTTGGCGCCTTCGGCGGGGCCGACCCCGCGGGTCTCAGCACAGACCCGCTGTCGGCCCGTCCCACCGAACCCTGCTTGGGCGCAGCAGCCGCAGCGGCGGCAAATGAGCCCGGTTGCCGCTGGCCCAACGCCGGCTGACTCGCCGCCAGCGGGGGCCGCAGCACGATGCCCTCCAGCACGGAGAACCGCCTGTTGAAGGCAGCCAGCTCCTGCCGCACCAGATCGAGAACCTGGTTCTCCGCGGCGGGCAGGGGCTGACTCGGCCCATGCTGGAGCTCGTCCTGCGCATCCCTCCGGGGGCCAGCTCCTCGTCGGATCTCGGCCAGGTCTGCCCGGAGCCTGTGGTTCTCCTTAACCAAAAGCTCCGTAGTGGCGGTCAGGCGGGCGACCTCCGTCCGCAATTTGGACGTCTCGTCCGCAGACGGAGTCCCGCCGAAGCTCGCCTCCGCCGCCGCCACAATGGAGGCCGTGGCCGCGGATGTGGCCCTGCTCCTAGAAGAGGCAAGCCTCTTGTGGACCACATCCTTTATCGCATTCTCCACGACCCCCGCAAGCCTGTCCGCTCGCTCCGACTTGGAGCTGACAGAGAACCCCGATCGTCCGCTTGAGGACCCCGAGACCGATACCCGGGAACCCCCAGCGGTGGAGCGGCGCTCCTCCTCCGCGGCGAGCCTCAGGGCTCGCCTGCCAGCCTTCGTGGCCTTGCTCCGACTCCCAGATCCCCTACCCCTCGTGCTGGTGGGAATCTTGGGAGGCGGCGGCGCCATCACCTCAGCGTCAGAGGACGACTCACGGCCATCCCCTGATTTGGGACGCTTCTGGTTCCGGAAGAACCGCGAGCCCTGACTCACGGCGCTTCCGGAAGCGCTCCCCTCCTCACGCTCCAGGCTCCTAAAAGGGCCCAGAGCGGTGAGAAGTGGTGCTGCGTCGGTCGCCGACGCCGCACCACTCTCCACCTCCTTGCCTACTTCGCTTTTACTTACTTCGCCCGACCGCGGCTTGTCGGGCGTCTTGTAGCTGAAGGAGATCATCTCCTGGAATGTAGGAGATGATCTGGAGCCTCCTCGGCTCTTGTTGTCGGGATTGTCCCCAACAAGCGGATACAGGTCGTCGTTGGTAAGCGTAGGACTAGAGCCGCCCCCCCCAGTATACGAACGGGGGCGTGACTGGGAATTATTTGCTTTCGTCGTGTTTATCATTTTTGTTTTTCCTTTGGAGGGTGTGGTCCCTGTCTCCTCCTCTCAACCTCCCTATCCCTTCCTCGCATATCATATGGTCCGCATTCACTCTCTCTCATTCACTCACTCACTCACACACTCTGCCCTTATGGGCCCCCCCCCAGTTTTGACGCCACTCTCACAGTCGCATCTGATGAACAGATGCGTACCAGAGAGCAGCGACGAAGATTCCCCCAGGTTCCATGCCGTTAGGAGGCTCGAACAGCTTGCTCAAGTCTCCCAACGGCGCAGCCCTCTTGTGAGGCGCTAGCATCCGGACATCCCTCCAGTACGCATCCCATAGCCACGCCTCCAAGCTAGGATTGGGTGGAGGTCGCATCCACTGGCAGTCGACGATGATCGACTGACAATGGACGCGACCCCCGGTGTGTTCCTCTTAGTCGGGCCTCTCCCCTGGAGCCTTCCGGCACAAGTTAGTCACTCATGCCGGAAGTCCCCAGGATCATGGAGACCCATAAGCCCCACCACGACGTCAACGTAGAAACACTCGGTGGGGAGGAAACACTCGGTGGGGAGGACTCGCCCATCAAGGAGCGGTTCCCAAATTAGAAGCAATACTTATTTATTTTACATAATACAACAAGTATTTATACTAAAATATGTATACTAAAAGATAAATAATTAATTTATCTTTAAAATGATGAAGGTTTCATAAAAATACGTTTAATAGATTTTGCGTGATTCTCAATTTTTAATCCGCCTTAGACAATAACTTTACAAATTAATTACACTACTTTATAAATTAATAATTTCAAATATTCACACATCAAATTACGAAGAAAATTGTCGAGAATAACAAATATTTTTCTAAAGAAACAGAAATATTCGTTTAGACGTGATTTTCAATTTAAAATCATTAAAAGTCGTATAATTATGCCTTAAATAATAATATTTAGTTGAACCTCCTTGAAAATGGAACACTCATGCACTTTGATGCAATCAGAAAAGAAATAAGAACACACATTTATTTGTACTAATATTTTTGCTTTATGTAGAACACTGTCTGAAGAAGTAATAGAGCCGTTTAATTTTCAAACCATTTTTAGGGTTCCGTACCCGAAGGGGCCAAGCGGAGCCTATTGTTGTCACTCACGTGTCCGTTTGTCTGTCCGCCCGTCGTCTGTCACAAAATTTTGTTGCGAAGAATTTTTAACTTCCCATTGACCTATGAACTTGAAATTTGGTGATAATGTTTATTATAACGTATACTTTACTAACAAATACCAATATTTGGTACGGAACCCTTGATGTGCGACATCTGATACGCACTTGGCCAGTTTTTAGGGTTCCATACTCGAAGGGACCAAACGGAACCCTATTGGTGTCACTCACGTGTCCGTTTATCTGTCCGACCGTCGTCGGTCATTATTTTTTTATAAATAATTGATAAGCTCACGTTTGACCACTATCTCCCCTGATGGTAAGCGATTATGTGGTCGACGATGGAGCACTCTTGAAGAGAGCAGTAACCTGTTCTTGACTTAAAGACCTCAGGTTAGGCTATCAGAAAACACAGACTTCGGCAGGCAGTTCCACTCCTTAACTGTACCTACGCGTATTGAGTGTTCCCAAAACATTTTTAGTTTCATAACCAAGCCGTCGACACTGAACTGGATGTTTTAGCTTTGTGTACAAGCAACTCACTGACAATCATTTATTAATATATAGGGTGACTGGTAGTTAGTGACCGATACTTTAACACGTAATTTTACTCATGATAACAAACAACTTTTACTATGGGACCAAACCTGAAATCACGAAAAAAAATAGGCAGTACAGAGCCTTTAGACAAAATACTTTCCTGTAAACGTTAACGCTAACGCTTCGTGCAAAATGTATGGCAAAGTCATTACTGGGCGTGAGTCACGTGACAGTTCTCTGTCTAACGCTTTGTGCAAAACGTCGTTGCCGTACATTTTGCACGAAGCGTTAGCGTTAACGTTTACAGAAATGTATTTTGGCTAAGGGGGCAGTACATTTTGACCAGTCAGTAGGCGAACATAAATGTTCAGTGATAAGTGCTGACTTATCATTATTAGTCAGTAATTTAAAATTCTACGCACTAAGCCCTTGTTTGTCCGTTTGCAGCTGGATGACCCCGAAGTTCAAATATCGGTGAAGTTACTATCATCCAAAAAATTACTGAAGTCCACGTATACAGATACGTGGACTTCAGCAATTTTTTGAATGATAGTACGAATTCTATTTTGAGCAATAAATAACACCCGGGCCTGCGGACAGCGAGTAGTTGGTAGCTTGCCGTCCGATCAGCACTAGGCCCGACAGTTGGTGGCGCGTAGTGTTCCATGCGCGCCTCAAAGAGTTGTCAGAAATAACGACGGGGGCCGTCATGACCGATGCCTCCCCAGGGGTTGAGGATCAATTCGAAACAGAGTTACCTCGCCCCTGGGCGCTCAGGGCAGGGAAAGAACAGGGATGTGTTTTAGTCAGTAAGAGTCTGATACGCCCTCCCGCTTCACCAAGAGCGGGAGATGTCAAGGGATGATTTCACAGCCCACGAAAAAAAAAAAGGTGGATGTCGTCATTTCTATGTACCAGGGTGCTTTTACTACATCCCTGAGTGAATACGGAGTTGATGAATTATTTTGACGTTGCTCCGTTTAGTGCAGCCCCAAAGATAGATTCCATACGTCCATATTGACCTCAGTATATGTTTGTATAATAAACATATACTGAGGTCAATATGGACGTATGGTATCCGTCTTATATTATTGTATTTTGTTAAACGATTACGACGAACGACGACGATTTTGTTAATTGGTGTTTTATTTATATGTTATATGTGTACAATAAAGAATAATAATAATAATAATAAGACGAAGTTATCTTGACGAATAACTACCGGAGACATATTATGAAGGATGGGACGGTTGACGTGTGTCGGGCATGCCATCGTCCGGGTGAGTCCATCAGACATATTATCTCTGGTTGTTCTCGTCTTGCTAACAGCGAGTATTTGCACAGGCATAACCAAGTGGCCAGGATTATTCACCAGCAACTTGCTTTGAAATACAAACTTGTGGATTCTGAAGTGCCGTATTACAAATATATGTGCCCGACCCAGTTCTCGAAAATGACCATGTCACGTTGTACTGGGATCGGTCTATCATCACTGACAGGACTATTGTTGCAAATAAGCCTGATATAGTGGTGATAGACCGATTAGCGCGCCGGACAATGATAATCGATATCACCATCCCACATGACGAGAACCTCGTGAAAGCTGAGAAAGAGAAACAAATGAAATATCTTGATTTAGCACACGAGGTTGTCGATATGTGGAATGTGGACTCGGCTGTCATTGTGCCGATAGTCGTTACCGCCAACGGCCTGATAGCCAAAAGCCTCGACGACCACCTGTCGAAGCTGTCGTTGCACGGTTGGATCAAGGGCCTGATACAGAAGGCAGTACTCCTCGATACGGCTCGCATTGTGAGGAGGTTCCTGTCTCTGGAGCCCTAACCACCGGTAGCTTGGACCCTGCTCCCGACACCGGCGGACTACTATTTTTTTATAATTTTAAATGTTTTTTTTTTTTTCTTTTTTTATGATTTGTAAGAAATATTTAAAATTATAATTTATATATGTATAGAAAATTAATAAACGACATAATAATAATAACGACACATCCTCTCGACGATGTTTCGCCATCTGTCGCCTATCCATGTCTTTATGAAGCGTTTTGTGGAATTCCGTGTCTATGGAATAAGTGAATTTGGTCCGACCACCCAAGTGGACTGCGACCCACATCTCAAAAGCATCGATGCGGTCTCGATCAGCTTTCCTGAGTTCCCATGTCTAATATCAATAGCTAAATATGGAAAACACCCAAGGACTTCATTCAAGTATGAACAAACTATTGGCAAATCTAGCGAAGCAAAAAAATGCTCAAATATTTTCAACAAAACCCACTAAGATGAAAAACCAGCCAAGTGCGAGTCGTACTCGCGCATGAAGGTTCCGTACCATTGTACAAGATTATACGCGTCTACTTGTTGCCATTATTAAGATCAATAACAAAAAAACACATTTCTAGTAGGGGAGCCTACTTTATTTTTTTATTTGTTGTTATAGCGGCAACAGAAACACACATTCAGAGAAAATTTCAACTGACCTATTACGGATCACGATATACAGCCCGCTGACATACAGACGGTCAGATCGCTGAGACTTAGTATTAGGGTCCCGTTGGTTACCCTTCGGGTACGGAAAAGAAAATTAAACTCTTGAAAAGTGCAACAGCAAATGTGTTCTCACCTTAAGCTCCTTATATTTTTTGCCTCGTTAAATAAAATTTTGTTAGCGAGTAAACTGTTTGCTCGGCCCATTACTTCACGTTCTGATGCTAAATACGTTACATTACTGAAATGGGAGTACGCGTGGTAAGTATTTGTTAAAAGAAAGGTGTGCGGTTCTTGAGAGTTGGTTCTTTATTTAAACGTTTGTTGGAAATTGAGACTAAACGTTTCAAGAAAGTTTTATTTCAAAAAAATATCAACACGTACATCACATATTGATATTTTTTGGAAATAAAACTTCTTTACGCACTCTTGACTTGCGGAGTAAGCTGGTGAATGCGTGACGAGAGCGTTACGAAAATTGTAATCGGGCGAGGCGAACGGAAGTTGAGAGGGCGCACGCTTGACTTGGGGAGTAAGCTGGTAAATGCTTGACGAGATCGTTACGAAAATTATGATCAAACGAGGCGAACGGAAGTTGAGAGGGTGCACGCTTGACTTGGGGAGTAAGCTGGTGAATGCGTGACGAGAGCGTTACGAAAATTGTAATCGGGCGAGGCGAACGGAAGTTGAGAGGGCGCACGCTTGACTTGGGGAGTAAGCTGGTAAATGCGTGACGAGATCGTTACGAAAAGTGTGATCGAGCGAGGCGAATGGAAGTTGAGAGGGCGCATGCTTGACTTGGGGAGTAAGCTGGTGAATGCGTGACGAGAGCGTTACGAAAATTATGATCAAACGAGGCAAACGGAAGTTGAGAGGGCGCACGCTTGACTTGGGGAGTAAGCTGATGAATGCGTGACGAGAGCGTTACGAAAAGTTTGATCGGGTGAGGCGAACGGAAGTTGAGAGGGCGCACGCTTGACTTGGAGAGTAAGCTGGTGAATGCGTGACGAGAGCGTTACGAAAAGTTAGATCGGGCGAGGCGAACGGAAGTTGAGAGATACCCCTTGTTATAACCGGATGTCAGACTTTCAGGCTTCTGATAACCTGTAACGACTGTCAAAGATCCACGATTGCCAGCCGGGACCAACGGCTCAACGTGCTTTCTGAGCCACGGAGGAGTCTCGGTATGTAAAAGTGTTCACCCATCCATGGACCAACCCCGGCAAGCGTAGCTTATACGCGTTTGGGGTTGGTTTGGTTTGGTTGGCTGGTTGGTTTGGTTTGGTTGGGTTGTTTGGTTTGGTTTGGGGTTGGTTTGGTTTGGCTGGTTTGGTTTGGTTTGGTTTGGTTGGGTTGTTTGGTTTGGTTTGGGGTTGGTTTGGTTTGGCTGGTTTGGTTTGGTTTGTTTGGGTTGTTTGGTTTGGTTTGGGGTTGGTTTGGTTTGGGGTTGGTTTGGTTTGGCTGGTTTGGTTTGGTTTGGTTTGGTTGTGTTGTTTGGTTTGGTTTGGGGTTGGTTTGGTTTGGCTGGTTTGGTTTGGTTTGGTTTGGTTGTTTGGTTTGGTTTGGGGTTGGTTTGGTTTGGCTGGTTTGGTTTGGTTTGTTTGGTTTGGTTTGGGGTTGGTTTGGTTTGGGGTTGGTTTGGTTTGGCTGGTTTGGTTTGGTTTGGTTGGGTTGTTTGGTTTGATTTGGGGTTGGTTTGGTTTGGTTGGTTTGGTTTGGTTTAGTTTGGTTGGTTGGTTTGGTTTGGTTTATTATTAATATATGTATTTTTTGGTTCACGTTTTTTTTTTATTATTTCTACTTGGTATTGCTTTGTTTGTTTTTTTTTATGCACCTGCCATATCATCTCTCCACCGCCCTTGGTTGACTGGCAGAGAATGCCTAAAGCATTAAGTCCACCTTTGTACTTTTGTTGCATGAAGTGTAAATAAATAAATAATAAGTGAGTGTCGGGCCACGCGCAAGGTACGGTTCCGAAGACCGTACTTCACCGAAGTATTTTTTCCAAGGATTTCGTATTTTGTACGAAATTTAACAAGTAGAAACATTTTATAGGTTGGGCGACTATTACTCTAAAACTAACAGAGCTAATTTAATTTTACGCAAACGGATCCCTGAAATAAAAAATGGTTTGTACAGACGCCTAACATTTTTGAGTGGCCTATCCAACGATATCCCACACTATGAGATAGACAAGAAAAAAAAACATCACCACTTTACGTGTACAGGTCGAGGTACTTACCGTATATAATTTTAATTTTCATAATATTATTTTACTACTTTGTTGTGAACCCTAAAAATGAATAAATAAATAGTTTAAATAAAAAATATCGTAACACTGACGACTTTGCTCTTTTATTTGTTAGATTTGGAAACTCCTAATTTTTTTAATCTTTTAATTAATTAGTTTTAATGTTAGTTATTTTGTTTTGTTTCATTTTAACTTTGTCAACTTTGGAACTCCCGACTCACAAAAAATTATTGTTACCTTTATGTATTTTATCAAATTGTTAACCACTTTCTTCAGATTTCAGCAACAAAAGAAAACCTTTACTCAGTTCAAAATAAATTAAGGACATTACTGTCTTATTTTTAAGGTTTCTGCGAAAAAAAAATCTTATTGTAAGCTTTTTACTTCTTGAATAAATACAATTTTGTTTGGAGTTATTTTTTTTGTGAACGGGTTTTCGTTCCACAATTGAAATATTATATTAAAGCGAGTTTAATGTGGGATATAACTTTGCTTACTGGCTTGTGAAAATTGCTGTGCACTCAATATTTCAGTGAACTACCACGTACGAATTCACTGAGGTACCTACTATATTATGGCGTAGTTAAACGACTTCTAATGATTTTTAATTGAACATCACGTCTAAACGACTAATCTTATTTCTTTGGAAAAAATATATGTTAATCTAAACAATTTTTTTCGTCATTTAATATGTGAATATTTAAAATTATATTTTACCTACTATATTATGGCGTAGTTAAACGACTTCTAATGATTTTTAATTGAACATCACCTCTAAACGACTAATCTTATTTCTTTGGAAAAAATATATGTTACTCTAAACAATTTTTTTCGTCATTTAATATGTGAATATTTGAAATTATATTTTTATGACATGGTGTAATTAATTTGTAAAGTTATGTCTAATGTGGATAAAAAAATGAGAGTCACACAAAAACTATAAAGCATATTTTTTTAAACAATTTTATAGATCATATAATTATTTATATTTTAGTATACGTGTTTTAGTATAATACCTGTTGTTTAATGTAAAATAAATTAATAATGCGCCTGATTTCGGACAGCGTTCCTTGATGGGCGAGTCCTGTTACTAGGTGGAAGTACGACACGTTACGTGAGCTCAGCACAGAACACGAAAGCTAACCACTCAAGGTCGTTGGCAGTTAATAGCGACTTAACTGGGGGTTTTGAAGTAAAACTTCTATACACACACTTGACTTGGGGAGTAAGCTGGTGAATGCGTGACAAGAGCGTTACGAAAAGTGTGATCGGGCGAGGCGAACGGAAGAGAGAGATAAAGAAGTTTTACTTCAGTCGTATGGTCTAAAGCACACTCGTTTTTTTTATGTGTCAGTAGTAGTATTCTTACGTTGTTGAGTGTAATATAATGAACACAGGAATGCAGTAATCTTGTTTCATTGACCACACACACATAAATCATAATGACAATCCACATAAACCTATATAAAACTCGAATTAGTGTTTAGTTATTTTTTAACCGACTTCAAAAATGTAGGTTCTGTATGCCCTTATGTATGTATCTTGTATGTCCGCAATTTTCTCGACAACTACTGTTACGATTCAGATGAAGTTTTCATTATTCAAATGCATATTTTTTAGGAAGGTTTTAGTATGTAATACATTTGGATCTGATTAAGATCTTTGGAGATAGACAGTGGAACTCTTCAATAACTAACATCAAATGACTCGCGTTTGCTGCGATCGTATGTCTATGTATTGTTAACACTCGTTTTATAAAACGCGTGATCTCACTTAATTATTTTATTAGTTTTATTCACATAAACACACTAAAAGTATTTTTTAGATGTATGGTTACAGAGCGTTAAGCTAGATGCAGCGTCAACTACCGACGGAAGTCGGGTTTTGGAAGTGGGTTCTATTTTTTGTAAAAAAAAAGGTTTTTCTGTAATGTGCCATGAGTTCTAAGCCTTCCTGATGAACGAGTCTCCACAGTACCTACAGTTATTTAATTTGAATGTCTTTAGGGAACTACCTACACTGGATTAAGTCAAATGATTGATTTATTTATTTTTGGAACAATTAAGCTCTCTTAATCTAATCCACGTTTAGGAACGTTTGTCGAGTATTCTCTTCGCGTATTTTACACAGACTTGTCTTCAATGAGTGCGTCTTAGGTATAGTATTCATCAAACTTAATGGCGTGTGGGAATACCACCAACTTCCAAACTGACAAGTAAGTACCATCCACCCCTAAAAATATTCACACAGCTTCCACACAGTTATAAAAATTATTAAATGGCTTAAGTTATTGTCGACTTGACTGTACCTGCACGCAGTTGTACTCGCAGCTAACTTCGCATATGTCATTAAGTTTGACGAATATATACCAGTTATGACTGAAGCTTTGTTGTCTTGATCGGAACGCACAACCCAGAGGTATGCGGTATCCTTCTCACCTCTGATGCATACTGTGACAGAACAACAGACAATTATAGACGTTTTTAATACACTTTCATTAGGTTTACCTGTGACTATCTAAAAATAAATACTTTTTTACAAAAAATAAAACCGAAATCCAAAAAAAAAAACTATTTTTCACTTTTTAGATGTGGGCCCCCATTAAATTGTGTAAACATTACATAGACAAACTATCGCAGTAATCGCGAGTCATTTGCTGTTAGTTATTGAAGAGTGCCACTGTCTATCTCCGAAGATCTTCATCAGATCGTAATGTAACCCTAACCCTACCAACCTTCCAAAAAAAAAAAGCATTTGAATAAAGAAAACCCCAACCGAATCGAATAAGTAGTTATCGAGACAATCGCGAACAAACAAGATAAGAAAGAAAGAAAAACGTTTATTTTGTGCTTCGCACAGAAAAACACAATTATTTTACAACATACCATCAAAACAATAATAATACATAAAAAACCACATAATCAAAAAATATAAAAAAAACATAGCTAAGATCTCTGATATAGATACATACATATAAGGGTCGAATACAGAAACTACATTTTTGAAGTCGGTTAAACGAAATAAACACTAATTCGAATTCACCTTCATTGAAAAGTATGCATTATAATAACGAAAATGTCATCTTAATCGGATCAGTAGTTTTTGAGAAAATCGTGGACAAACAAGCACACATACATATACACATACGGGTCGAATACAGAACTTCCTTTTTTGAAGACGGTTAAAAATCTTTTCCGGTTACCGATGAAGCTGAAATTTTGCATATAGGTTTAGTTTGTACGACAATCCATGGCTAGCTAATGTCATTCTAATCGGCGGACTCCCAAAGATAGTGGACTAGTTACTGTTATTTTGTATGCATTCCCATGTTATGGGTATCAAATGAATTTGCTGAGAAAAACATAATAAATAAATAATAAGGTGTGTTTTTTTTGTATTTTTTAATAAAGAAAAATATAAATGACGACTATTAGCCTAATTTGTAAAACAACCATACGCTTAGTTTACATAGTCATTAGGGGATCCTTAATTCAAATACTCCATAGATATTTTTTGAATTAAGAACCTTCTAAGCAGTGTTTAACTATTAATACTTTTTTTATTTTTATAAATAAGACCCTAGCAAATAATATTTTTATTTTTTTTACAAATCCCTAGTATATGTCCGGCCGGCACCACGTTCCTATCAACGGACAAAAGATAATATCCAAGCATTACAGGGATGAGCACTGAGGGTCTTGACGGCTTTGAGTCTCTCTGTGGGATCCCAGAACAATTTTATCTAGTGGAGAACCTGCCGACATAGCTCATAGAATAAGCAAGCTAAAGAGGCAACAGTTCGGCCATCTAGACGTAAAACTAATGACAGTTGGGTAGACGTGTTTTTGATAGGAGACTGTGATCAGCAAAACAGGTCTGGATGTCTGACACCCAGCAAATGTCGAGATGGTAACCCTTTCGGTATGGGCACGCTCAGGGTAATTTAACTTTTCTTTGTGTTTGTTGCTGTTGTGTGGTGTCTCTCTCTGTGAATATTATTTCCTTTTCTATTCGATCCTATCCTATCCTATTATATTCCAAGCCATTTCATTTCATCCATTTCATTTCAATCTATTCCATTACATTTCATCCATTCCATTATATTTCATCCATTTAATTTAATTTAATTTAATTTAATTTAATTTAATTTAATTTAATTTAATTTAATTTAATTTAATTTAATTTAATTTAATTTAATTTAATTTAATTTAATTTAATTTAATTTAATTTAATTTAATTTAATTTAATTTAATTTAATTTAATTTAATTTAATTTAATTTAATTTAATTTAATTTAATTTAATTTAATTTAATTTAATTTAATTTAATTTCATTTCATTTCATTTCATTTCATTTCATTTCATTCCATTCCATTCCATTCCATTCCATTCCATTCCATTCCATTCCATTTCATTTCATTTCATTCCATTTCATTCCATTCTATTTCATTCCATTCCATTCCATTCCAATTCTTTCCATTCCATTCCATTTCATTATATTCTATTCAAATTTAAGATAGGACAACCACAGCTTAGATGGAGAAAAAAAAGGTTAGACGGAGCGACTAACTTCGCAGGGTTGTTGGTAGCAACTGGATGCGAACCATACGAGTATGTTAGCAGTACTCTTAATCGGCTGATAAATTCATCTAACTGAACTAGGCAAGACGGTATTAACGACCTTATTTAGAAAAAAAAACCGGTCAGGTGCGAGTCGGACACACGCGTAAAAGGTTTCGAACGATTGTTATAGGTTTACCTGTAACCTGTATGTATCAAAATACTTTATGTATTTATTTCAAACTTTTGCGCTCAGTAGTTTCGGGGATTTATTTTATGGAAAAATATTTTTGTGACAAAGCGAGTTTACTGTGGGATACAACTTTGTTTATTGGCTTGTGAAAATTGCTGTGCACTCAATATTTCTATGAACTACCACGTACGAATTCACTGAGGTAGTTACTACCTATATTAAATAGGGGTTATTATGTGTAGCTCAGTGGCGCAGGTACTCGAACATCTTCAAATGTGTGAATTCTTACGTTGTGGAGTGTAATAACACAGGAACGCAATAATCTTGTTTTATTGTTTATTTCATTTAGAAGAGACTTTGACCTCTGAGTTTGTTTCGGAGTTTCTTATCAGGGTAGTCAGCTAGGAAACAACGGCCTCATCTAGCTAAAACTGACAAAAAAAAATATTGACGTGTAAAAGTGTTGTTAAAACCTATTTACAAAAAACATTTTTTCAAAAAATAGAACAGACCTCTATTGGTAAAAAACTTTTTATTTTTCACTTTTCAGTTGTGGTTCCCCATTAAATTGTGTCAACACTACATAGACAAACGACCGCAGCAATCGCAGTTGATTTGCTATAATTTTTGAAGAGTTACGTTGTCTGTATCCGAAACTCATTATCAAATCTATATGAAATTGAAATGGGACCAATTCGAAATAAAGCCCTTTTGAACAAAAATTAATTTTGCCAATCCGTTTAGATATGACGGAGTTATGCCCGAACATAATATAAAAAAATAAAAAACTTCCGAAATTAAAGTTATTTTGCGATTTTTAGAAGTCGGTTGTATTTTTTGAAAAAAAAAAATTATTTTTCACTTTTTACTTTTTTTTTTAATATTTTTTTATTGTTGTTTACACCAGAAGTAAAACTAAATATTAAAGTTCCCGAATAGATAACACCAATAACATGGAATTTAAACATTTGGAGACAACCAAAACGTTAACTGTGTATCATATTCTTTGTTTATGTTGATTTTTTCAAAAAGTGCTGAATCAATTTTGATAAAATTTATATGGGACCACCTCTGAAGTATGGCCTATCATACAGAAAAAGAATGATCAAAATCTATTCAAAAACGGCCGCGATATCGCGTAACAAACTTACAAAAAAAAACATACAGACGAATTGAGAACCTCCTCTTTTTATGAAGTCGGTTAAAAAAAACTTTCGAATCGATAACCTCCTCCTTTTCGAGGTCGGTTAAAAATAAAATCATTTATTATTTATTGACCACACACCTAAATCAATAATGACAATCCACTTATACCTATTTAAAACTCATTATTCACGCACATAGCAAAGACATAGCCGCATAGTGTAAAACACCGGGGCGCACGCACACATGCTTGAAATAGTTGGCTTGTTTTCATTGTTTTCATTATAGGGCGACGCTCAATCTAGACATTATATAATCAAAGCATAAACGTTTATTTTCACCCACGTATTGTCTTTATTTTTGTTTACCCAACGATAGATTTGCTAACTTTCTGAAATATCGTTACACGTGGAGGCTATAAAAATGAAACAGAAAGTACAATTCAACCGCTCAATAAAACATTTTTAGAGCTTAGTTTACTAATTCGTCATTTACCTAACCTTTTTTCTATTAACCTCCTCCTTTTTAAACGACCTTCAAAAAGGAAGAGTTAATATATTCGTCGGATATTCCCCGATTACTCGAAGACGCCTGGACCGATTTGATTTTTTTTATTTTGAAGTGGTGTACTCTCAAATGGTCCCATTTAAATTTGGTGAAGATCTGATGAACAACTTCGGATATAGTCAATGGAACTCTTCAATAAATGATAGTAAACCTTCCGAAATTGCTGCAATCGCATATCTGTTAATGGTTTACTCCACTTCATAACATAACATCACGCTGATACACTCTGAAGGGGTACACAGATTTGTACAGTTTAGTCTAATATGCTTATACCCTGCCTGCTTATACCTGCTTATACCTGCTTATGGGTATAAGCAGGTATAAGCAAGGCAATCAGGGGATTATAATGTGAATAATGCATTAACGATGCATAAACGGCGAGCAAATGTGGCGTCTATTGTCCCTAATGAACGCCACATTTGCTCGCCGTCAATTGTGCGAGAAGTACAGACGTGTGCACAAGAACTTGCACATAGTGTTCATTGATCTTGAGAAAGCGTATCATAGGGTACCTCGGGATGTGTTGTGGTGAGCCTTGAAAGAGTATGGTTTGCCTAGGAAGTATGTTGAGTTGATTCGTGCTATGTACAGACAATCTAGTACCTACGTTCGGTCGGCTGCTAGCAACACCGATGAGTTCAGTGTGGCTGTAGGTTTGCATCAAGGCTCGGCTTTAAGTTCTTACCTCTTCCTGTTGATAATGGACGCTCTAACGTCGTAAATATAGAAGGAGTGCATGCTGTTTGCCGGCGACATAGTTCTGGTCGGTGAAGATGGACCTGAGATCCAGAGCAGATTGGAGAAATGGCAACAGAAGCTGGAGAAAGTTGGTTTAAAAATCAGCGAACCAAAACTGAATACATGTATTGTTCTGCGATTTCGGCAGTCTCTCCAGTTCTGAATCTAAAGCGCTAGATGGTCATCATCATTCTCCTGCCCTTATCCCAATTTATTTGGGGTCGGCGCAACATGCTTTTTCTTCTGTACTCCGCTATTAGTTGTCATCTCTGTAGTCACCCCCTTTTTACCCATATCCTCTTTCACACAGTCCAATCATCATTTTTTTAGCCTTCCCCTACTTTTATAGCCATCGACATCCTTATACAAAACTTTTCTCATGACATTTTAGTCATTCCTCCGCATCACATGCATACCACGACAACCGATTTCCCCACAACTTTTCAGTCAGCGGTGCCACTTTCAGACTTCCTTTTATATACTCATTCCTAATTCTATCCATGCGCGTAACACCACACATCGCTCTTAGCATTCTCATCTCAGCTGCATGCAGTTGCTTTTCATTCATATCTTTTTTGGCCCAACATTATGAACCTTACAAGACAGCAGGTCTGGCCATTTGGTTTTATAAATCTTCCCCTTCAGTTTAAGGGAAATGCGGAAGTCGCAGATAGTTCCGGTGACCTGCCGCCATTTCACTACTACTAGAGGAGTATGGAAGAAAATGACATGTTGCGCCGACCCCAAATAAATTGAGATAAGGGCAGAAGAATGATGATCCTCCTTAAAGCTCACAAAAAATTGCGACATTGACCTTCAATATCTCCAGGACCAGTGGATTCCCAGGTATGGTCTAGTGGAAAAAAATGATCCAAATAATGGGTAGAATGTGTGGCTTTCGGCTTCGGAAACTGTCTTTTTACACCCGATATATTATCAAAATTTTGGACATGCTGCTGCAAAAAGGTCAACAAATAAAAAAAACTTTTTGGTTCCATTATATTGTATTATCTGATGATTGAGTTATTAAGCATGTATGATCACAAATACAACAACAAAGAGTATTCTATCTTCCTATCACAAAAAATCACCACACCACATGTGGAAGGTCTAAACGATCGAGATAAGTATTGAGGTAATAATCGTTCGCGGTAACAAGCGACAAGGTATCATGTTTTGAGACACAGAATATTTTGAGGTCATGAAGCTGAGAAGTAATGATGTGACGTCGGATCGTGAAAGGAGTAACGAGCCGAAAGAAAGTGGTACTGAAAATTATATAGATACTCTTATATATTGAGAAGTAGGTTAGGTTGATGAAAATAAATCAGTTTCATAACACTGCGGTCAAGGGGCTCGTCCTACTTAACACTTCCTACTAATATTTCAAATGTGAAAGTTTATGAGTGTGTGTTTGTATGTTTACACTTTCACGCTCATACGGCTGGACCGATTTGGATGAAAGGACATGGTCAAAGTTCTATGGGAATTCGGCTCGGAATGAACAAGCACTTTAAGTATGTTAAATAGCTAATACCATTAAGAAAGAGAATATTGTAATAAGATTGTATCCAGATGCTTATAAGACTTGTTTTTCTTACTTGATGTTTTGAAATAGAACACATTATTTTTATATATTTTGTTATTATTGTTTCTATGGTATTTATTATTTATTATATTGGTCTTATGTTAATAACATATTGTGTAGGAACTGGAGAGGTGGATATATATTATCTTGGTACTGTAAGACCCCAAGGCACCAGTACGGCCTGCAGGGATCCTGGGACGTTCTAGTATAGTTTCAGGGTAGAGGTCTCACTCACTGGCAACGCGAGAGTGTGGTGTATAAAAGGGTAACTGATGGCTACAGGTGGATAACAAAAGAGATGTGTGCGCGATAGACTCTAAATTGATTTTTATAAGAGTTACATGTGTGCCCACTTCAAAGGGCAGAAACACCAGTCTCACATCAAACCTATGCTTTTTAATATATACTCAAACGACTCCTCAATATTCTTAACTGCCAGCTAAAGGCCGGTGCAGACCCGCTGAGTTTAGGCTGTGTCTACAATCGCCACAGTACCTTTCCCAGCCTAGAATACACTGCCCGGGGGTTGAGGATAAATTTGAAACAGAGTTACCTCGCCCCTGGGCACTCAAAGGTAGGAAGGAACAGGGGTGCAGCTAGTAATATTATAAATAAAGTTTTGATGGATATATGTTTGTTACTCAATCTCACCAGAACGACTAAACGGATCTGGATGAAATTTGGCACAGAGATAGATTATAGTCTGGAATAGCATATAGGCTATAAAATGGGGAAAGTACTAATTCCACGCGGACGAAGCCGCTGGCAGAAGCTGGCAGACACACTGGTCGATCTTCGACGTAAAGCAGCACTTCCCGAGGTCGATCCGTAGATGGGTGACCATATTAGAATACCAAAATCCCTCCGTGCATGGAAAGCACGCTAAGCCGTTTGGTCTCGGCTTATATTTCTAGATCTATGATATTCTATCTTTGTTCTTGTAAGCAGGCACACCAGTTATGTATGGAGGCTTTTTTAATTTGGTTTAGTGTTTATGCTTGAGTTTGTTTTTAATGGCATGATTGAGTGTGCTAGCTGGCAAGTGGCGGATTATTTAATTTTATGATTATATTTTAGACGACATATATTTATTTTTCTGTTTTACATAATGTTAAGATTGTTGCTTAGAATTATATAGATTCAAGTTCTTAAAACTTAACAGACAGATGTGTTGCTCGGGAGTTTGTTGGCCACTTCTTCTTCACAGCTAAAACACTAGGAAGTGGTGACGGGCGGGCGTTTTTTGGGGGACTGTCTTTATGTAGAACTTTGACGTTCAAAAAGTGCTGGTTCTCAGCCTAGTTTGAATAAATGACTTTTGATTTTTTGATTTTGACAGTCCTTGCGGGTAGTCAAAAACCAGGAAATCTGCCACCAGTCTGGCCAAGGGGTATTGTGCAACTCAGTGACTGGGTTGTGGAGGTCTGATAGGCAGTCGCTCTATGTAAAATACTGGTATTCAGATGTATCCGGTTAAGCTGGTAGCCGACCCCAACATAGTTAGGAATAGGTAGGCAGTTTAAAAAAAAAAAAATATTGTTAATAGGCACACGTTTGACCACTATCTCACCTAATGGTAAGCGAAAAAGGTGAGATGTAAGATGTAATGTGGGATCGTCAAGGGAGTAACGAGGCGAGAGGTAGTGCTACTGAAGATTATTAAGGTACTTTTATTATGTAGGAAAGTAGGTCAGAGATTGTTGACAAAAAAAACATTGTATCTGCGAAAACAATGGAGTAATAATTACTCTATTGTTTTAGTCAATTATTGACTCCATTTTATAACACACTTATATTAGCTTCACTTGTAAATAAGCTCTGCTTAGCTTGGGACTAGATGGCGTTGTGTGATAGTTGTGGAATATTATTATTATTATTAAATAGCTATGTAAACAAATCTTAGAAGTTTATGACCCACTTCCCGGTTTTCGATTAAGCTGAAATTTTGTCCATTTTTAACCGACTTCGAAAAAGGAGGAGGTTATCAATTCGGATGTTTGTATTTTTTTTTTTTTTTTAACTCCGTCATATATTTGACGGATTTACAAAATTCTTTTTTTGTTCGAAAGGGGTTTATTCCAAAATGGTCCCATTTAAATTTCAAAAAGATCTGATGATGGGTTTCGGAGACAGACAACGGAACTCTTCAAAAATTGACAGCAAATCAACCGCGATTGCTGCTGTCGTATGTCTATGAATTGTTAACACAGTTTAATGGGGAACCACAACTAAAAAGTGAAAAATAAAAAACTTTTTTACAAAAACATAGAACCGACTTCCAAAAAAAGTGCAAAATAACTTTAATTTCGGAAGTCGGTGTCAAAAAACGAAGACACAATACAGGAACACCGACTTCCGAAATTAAAGTTATTTTGCACTTTTTTTGGAAGTCGGTTCTATTTTTTTGTAAAAAAGTTTTTTTGGTTTAAACGTCCATGTTTAGTTTGGATGACAATGCATGGTTAGCTAAATGACGTAATTTTAAATTAAATATTGGGGACTAGTTATTGTGTATGCTATGACATGGATATCAATTGAAAAAGTTTGTTTAGAACAACACTAAAATAAAAAAATAAAGTGTGTATTTTTGTTTTTATTAAACTACAGAAAATTATTTATAATTTATTTCAAAAATTAAGTTAAACCAAAATCAAAAATAGAAAGAATTTATCAAATCCGTTCAAAAATAATAAAAAGTTATAAACCTTTCAAATTTGGTGAAAGGGGAAACTGTCAAGTTACAGAAGAAGGATGCACACACTGACGTATGACGTCACCTCCATTAAATTACGCTCGTAAAAAAGAGACAAAGAGATGACCCCACCACGCTGAAGGCGCCTCTTCCTTATACCAAAATTGTAAATGCTAATTCCTGCTAGATATTTAATGATTTTAATATACTATTAATATATGATTTAAATATTTATGTACTTTAATGATTTTATCAGATTTAAATATATTTTTAGTGTTTGGAGTTGCCCAAGCGTGTAAATAGCCGTGGGACTCTGCGGATGTTAAGGACAGTGTTACTGCCAGACACTTGGATTGAATGCTGGCCCAAAATTGCCTATATTTGTCTGTATAACTTCAAGTTCGGAGTGGTTGGCAGTAGTCGGCGCATGTGGCCTTACTCTAAGCTATCAAGAACAAGCGTTACCTGACTTTCCTGGCTGTTCTCGCTGGACGACGAGTGGCCACTCGCTTCTTCACACCAACACTCTTGATTATTCTTGTTCACTAGTTAACGGACGCGGTAAATATGGGTTATTTATTATTCCCGGAGAATCCCCAACGTTTACGGGATATTACTCGGGATTTTAGTGTATTTGCGGGGACGATATTAATAAGACATTAATTAAGTCTGCGGTGAGATGCGCTCTGCCTCGCGGCGATAGGCACACTGAATTATCTATGGTTCCCGTCAAGCCGGCTACACACACCTGTCTGACAAATTAAAGCGAGACACACACGCGACGTGATACCAACCCCATCCAACTTGCAGAGTGGCGGCAACTCGCCACACCATGCTCCCTGCCTTGAAAGGTCCAGGAGCTTTCAAAAGCTGCTAATCTATGCGGAGCGAGTGAGGTTCAAGAAGCGGTGATGATATGTAAGCATTAACTTGTTGAAGAGCTTTGAGGGAAATCCAAGCAGCAGTCCGAAACACCATCGCATTGATATAATGCTTGGGAAAAATAAATAACAGTGTCCTGAGAATGAATTGCGGTTCGACTTGACTATGGTAAGTCGAATAAACTAAATTACAACTATGTAATGGCGTACCATTGGAACGTATACTATGAACCCTAAACTAAATTAAGCTAAATTAAGTAGTAATAATAATCTATTGAGTTGGCAAAGGATACAACTTAGTGACAGGACGTTTATACGTGCCTGACGCGGTTTTTATTGAAGCGACTCGAATTACACCATCCGATCCCGGAAAAACTTCCTCTATGATACCCAATGGCCAAGTCAATGGAGGTACGTTATCTTGACCCAAGAGAACGACAGTACCTATCTCTATAGGGCGATCGGGAGTGCACCACTTCTGGCGAACTTGCAGCGTGTGCAAGTACTCAATTCGCCATTTATTCCAGTAGGATAACACAAGTTGATCCAAGAGCCTTTTGCGGTTGTTTAGGTTTATGTTTTCTTCTGTCAATTCAGAAGAAGGCAAATACGTGAGTGGACTGGACATTAAAAAATGCGCGGGCGTGAGTACCTCCGGATGTGGGTCTGACGAAATGACACTAAGTGGTCGAGAGTTCAAAAGGCACTCAATTTGCACCAATACGGTCGAGAATTCCTCGTAAGTGAGAAGTTGTTTACCTACGACTCTAAACAAGTGAGTTTTAACACTCTTAATATTCGACTCCCAAATACCTCCGAAGTGTGGAGCTCGCGGCGGTATTCTTGTCCACTCGATGCGTGATTTAAGAAGCTCATTTTTAATATCCGTTTGAACAGTTGAATTTAATAAAAAAGAATAAATATCATCCAATTGCGCCTTAGCGCCAACAAAATTGGTACCATTGTCTGAGTACATAACAGACACTGGACCGCGGCGAGAAATGAATCTCTTAAATGCGGATAGGAAAGCCTCAGATGTGAGATCCGAAACAAGCTCGATATGTATGGCTTTAGTCACCATGCATACGAACAAACATATGTAAAGTTTCTGCGAACGTTGACCTCTACGTCGAATAGGTATGTAAGCAAGCGGCCCGGCGAAATCTACACCGGTGTGTACAAAGGCTTTAGCATCACGGACGCGGTATCCAGGAAGTTCAGCCATTTTGGGTACTGGATGCTTAGGATTTAGACGGAAACAAGTATTACATTTCCGACAACGAGAACGTATAACCGTTCGGCCACCCAATATCCAAAACCGCTGCCTTATAATGGACATCAATAACCCTGGGCCCGTATGGCAGTACGTATTGTGATAGTGATCGATAATTAGATCGACTACGCGGTCGCGTTTAGGTAAAAGCGCGGGATGCTTGGCTTTATACGGTAAGTCAGATTTAGACAATCTGCCCCCAATACGTAAGATTCCGAAGCTATCAATGAAGACAGATAAACAGCGCAACTTCTTAGCTGGAAGTTCACCTGCTTTAATTAAATTTAAATCGCTCGCAAAATGTAAACTTTGAACTATTCGAACAATGAAATTTTCGGCGGTTTGAATGTTTTCAACAGAACTATGACTATGTAGTCTGTTTGTAAATTTAAGAATGTACATAAATACACGTAACAGTTTATTCCATGAGCAAACACGGTCAGCTATAGTATCTAAAATACGCGGTTCAGTATTCGAAGTTTCTACAAGAAAAACCTTTGATTTAAACTCCGGCAATGTTTCACATTGAGCAGGAGAGAACTTTAAAGGCCACTCGCTCATGAGCTGATGGAGCCATGTGGGGCCGTTCCACCACAACGAGTGTCTTATTAAATCCGACGGCAGCATACCGCGAGACAGACAATCGCTAGGATTCTCTTTCCCGGACACGTGACGGAAACAAGCGGCAGGTAAGTTTTCCTGTATTTGAGCAATGCGGTTGCTGACAAAAATAGACCATCTATGGGGAGATGAGTGGATCCACGAGAGAGCTATGGTGGAGTCCGAGAAAGCGTGGACACCTGCAATAGGTACACGAGCGGAAAGTTTCTCCTTGACTACGCGAACAAGTTTAGATAGAAGTAAAGCGGCGACAAGTTCTAATCGAGCTAGCGTTGTTATTTTAGCGGGGGAGACTTTGGACTTTGCACATAAGAGTCGGACAGTGATATCACCAGTAGGGTTGGTAATGTGTAAATAAATACAACAGCCATAACCAGTGAAGCTGGCGTCGCAAAAGGCTACGATGTTCACTACAGCTTCTCTAAAGACGCCAATGTGGCGAGGAACCTTTAGAGAAGAGAGTGAAGGAAAATCGCGCGTAAAAGCGGCAAACCGATTTGTGATGGATTCCGGTGGAACCTCATCCCATCCTACTTTAGCTAACCAAAGTTCCTTGATTAATACCTTCGCGTACAGCACAACGGGTCCTACAAGGCCCAGTACGTCGAACAAGCGGGCAACTAGCGATAGAATCGCGCGCTTCGTGCATTTATCATCCACGGCGATTGTTGTCAAAGAAAAATAATCATCAGCGGGTTCCCAGGTTAATCCAAGGATTTTGAAATTATGGACATCATTATCCATGCCAGAAAAATTAACTGGTAAGCGGTGAGACTCTGGCAGAATCTCTAATAAAGCGGGTGAAGTGGTAGCCCATTTGACTAAGTCAAAGGAACCTACCTTCATTAAATCAATTAAATCGCGGGATAGACGCATAGCTGTCTGTTCGTCCGAAACAGAGTAGACGTAGTCGTCCATGTAAAACTGAGTTTCTACCAATTTAGAAGCCTCAGGAAAGCGGTCGCTTTGCTCACACGCCAAGTTACGCAGTGTGCGCATCGCTAAATAAGGACTAGGTTTTAGTCCGAAGGGAACGCGGTTAAAATGAAAGGTGCGAATAGGCTCACCTTTGCTAAAACGATACAAGATTCGTAAATATTTGCGGTGGTGCTCTTTTACACCGATACGTAATAACATTTGTTTTATATCCGCTGTCATCGCGATAAGGAATGTATGAAAATCAAGTAATAACAAAAACAAGTCTGCTTGCAAATTAGGTCCGACATGCAAAATGTCATTGAGCGACAACCTCGAGTGAGTTATATAATCCGCGATAGTTTTATTATAATTCTCGCGTAGGGTCATTAACGTAAACTTACGCTCGAGCGCAAGCAAGCGCCTAGGGGCGTAACCGTGCGAGCTACCTAGCCCGCCGGGTGAGCGCGCAAAAGGTAGATCGATAAAATATCTGCCGTCTTCAAATAAGACTGAAGAATTAAAATTATTTTCACACTCTAATTCGTCCGGACTAATAAAACGTTGAGATGGAATTTCCTCTAGCTCAAAAAACTTATGTAAATTTGACTCGACTTCAATGTCGGCCTGCGCGGTAAACGAAGATGCAACGTGTGTCACATCACTACTACAACAATCAATATCACCCATAAGTACAAAACCGAAGCTAGTCAGTACAGCAGGGGGTGCGCGGGTGCCTGAGTCGACCCTGTCTCCCAGGTAAATAAAGGGGAACAATTGTGCTCCAAGCACAAGATCTACTCCGCTCGGAACATTCCAGAGCGGGTCGGCGAGCGGCAAGCTATTTAAGTATGACATGTTATCATTGTTATGTAATCTAATTAATTTCGCGGGAAGTCTATCTGTAATACAATCAACAACTAACGCTTGTATCGAAAACTTCGTATGAGGATCAAACCGAGATTCTATGTTGAGATGAATAAAACCGTGTATTGGTTTCGATGACATTCCAACACCTTGTAAAAATGAATTGCGTAATTTAATTATGGGTAAGTTCAAACGTTTACAACAGTCCACAGTAATTAAATTATTTTGCGATCCGTTATCTAGTAGGCACCGAACCACCTCCTTATCTCTGATGTCGCTATAGTATGCATATAACTGCGCGGTCGCTAGCAAAATGGTTGACCCAGTTTTAACAGCTGTAGTGAGCGAAACAGATGTATCCTTAGTAGGCACTTGTGGCTCGGGCGATAATGACTCATGTTTTTCTCGGAAATGTAAGAGAGAATAATGGGACTTTTTACAAATTTTACAAACGTTACGTGACTTACATTTAACCAAAGAATGGGATAGACTTAAACAGTTTATACAGCCACGTTTAGCTTTAATAAATTCAAAACGTGCAAGCGGTGTTCTAATATTTTTAAACTGCGGGCAATAGAACAGCTGATGTCGTACGTCATCCTTATCGCACAACGTACATTTGCCATTCGAAACCGGTTCATTACGCGACACGAATGACTTAGCGGTGTTATTTTTTGTTTGATGATTAACTGAACTAGACTTAGCGCGCGGTTCCGTCTGTAAATTATTACCGTATGAGCGTTGTAGTACCTTAACATATTCTTGCATGAATGTTATAAACTCCGCATAGGAAGGTAATTCTTTTTCACTCACACGTGATTCAAACTGTAAGACAGTTTGCGCGTCAACCTTTCTTAAACCACAGTGTAATAAAACAAAATCCAGTAAGTCTGGAATGTCTAACTGCTTCAAGGCTGCGACGGACGCTGAATATCGTTCCACAAAAGTATTGAGGCTCGCGGCATTTCCGGCGCATTGTTTAATGTCCAGTATATTATTGAGATAATGAATCCCTAAACTACGCTTATCTTGATACCTTTTTACGAGACTGTTCCACATAACGTTGTATGTATCACCTGTAGGAACAATGCCTGCATTCAGTTTTAAGGCATCATGAGTCAATTTACTGATCAAGTACTGGACACGCTGCGAGTCAACCAGATCGGTATTTAAATGAACATTGCTACGAAACATTTCGTAAAATATGGGCCAGTTTTCCGCTTTACCATCAAACGATGGCAAATCTATGGGCGGTAATTTTATCCGAGTACCCACTTTGTGTTCCGATGTTTCGTTTTTCGAAAGTATGAGATTACGTTTATATTTAATATTAGAATATAGACAAGAATAGTCTGGTGCGGTTTGGTCAATTTCGAATTGCAATTCATTCATTTGTTCTACTATTTCCTCAAATTTGTTATATTGCTCAGTAATTGTTTCTGACTGCGCTAAGAATGTCTCATTTGATCGTGAATCAAAGTTCGAGATGTTTCTGGAATCATTATATATGCGATTAACTCGCTCGAAAATCATTTGTTTTTTTAGCGGTAAGCTGAGCCAATTTAGCTTCTTTCTTGCGGGACGCCATTTTGGGGCACTAATAAAGTTATGTGCCTACCTACTGTAATGACTTGTACTTAATTTGTACTGAATTTTACTGATGCCTATCCAGGCTCGAAAGGACCATCTAGTGGAGTTGCCCAAGCGTGTAAATAGCCGTGGGACTCTGCGGATGTTAAGGACAGTGTTACTGCCAGACACTTGGATTGAGTGCTGGCCCAAAATTGCCTATATTTGTCTGTATAACTTCAAGTTCGGAGTGGTTGGCATAAGATGATTTCCCAGCCCCAAAAAAAAACCTATCCTCGGGTACATTGCATGTGATTTGTCTGTCGTAAATAAGAGTCCTTTGATTTGGTCTTCACATATATCACATTTATTGTCAACACTGCATCACACCAGATAGCACTCAGTACATAGAAAATTGTATGTTGAACTTACAATTTATGATGAATCACTTTTACCCTATCGTTCGAAGATCGAAGATTAAAGGTCCAGTGAGGAGATCCACAAGCAGTAGCTAAGGCGTGGTCATCTAATCATGGTCATCTCTGGACACGTGGACGTTTGTGTTCCAAACCTTTTGCTAAGACCGCATTGTTCTTCCAAAAATAAAGTGAAGTTTATGATCCGACCATTTTATAAAGTTTTATTCTTATATTATTACAGGTAAAGTAGGAACCCTGCCAACAAGAGAAAGATTTGGTGAGAATCACAAATGCCATGCTTAAGACTTAGCGTCACCACAGAAAATCTCAAAAAGATTACTTACATTGTCCTACATTCTTATGCTTACAGCATTTGAACTTGACTCTGGTCCCTTTTACACCTCGAAACATCATTAAGTGCTTTTAAGAAGCCTTTTCCAATAAATAAAATTTAATAGGCAGATTTGCTCTAGATCAACTTGGAAAAAGAAACGTCAAACGACAATCCGTCAATCTATCAACTCGCAAAATAACGCTCCATTCCACGAATTTAAATTTATTCAATTTTTAAGTGTTACATGTTTACGTTTTTTTTTTGTCGATTCAAAGGGAGGAGGAGGTGCAGAAGCTCCCCTATGAAGCAAAGTTGCGGAAGTCCCCCCTTTTTGTAATAAAAAAAAGAATATTTATTCGGCGACAGTCACTAGGTTTGCACGAGAAAAATAAAATAAAAGTGACAATCGTCAACAAAAAAACAGCGTGTGCATTAAGGCTGCACCAATCAAAAAAAATCAAATATTTTGTAAGTGCCTATTGAACAAAGCATATAAAAAAGTATTGCCCTGCCCATCAGGTAACCACACTTACGAACCTAGTAAATGATCAGTCACAATTTTAATATTTAGCTACCCATGACCATTAAGAGGTATACTTATATAAATAAACCGGCAAAGTGCAAGTCGGACTCGCGCGCAAAGAGTTCTGAAAGAATCACAATTTTTTGAAATAGCTTATAAAAAAATAAAACTCTTTTTTAGATTAACTTTTACACGAACTTAAAAATAATAAATAAAACTTAGATAAGCGTACAACTATAATATTTGCTTATCCTTAAAACAGTGTAAGAGATGTTCACGCCTCAAGTTTTAAAGAAAACGTTATAGTTACAACTATAACATTTTCTAGTATAAGTTTTTATTTGATTGAAGCTTGCCTTAAAAGATTTTAAATTATATAGACTTTATTTAATACTAGAATTTATTGAAATACTTATCCTGACATGACACCAGGAGCGTATAAGGTCGAAAGAGTCAGTACCGGGTCAGCAGCAATCTGACATTACTCTTCTAGCCAGCTGCCCTGTAACTTCTTGTCAGTCAAAAGTAAATCGATTCTATACGGCCAGATTGCTATAACTTTTCAAAACAAATCGAATCTATACGGCCAGAGTGCTGTAACTTTACAAAACAAATCGAATCTATACGGCCAGAGTGCTGTAACTTTTCAAAACAAATCTAACTAGCCTTACCTCATCGGGCTACATTGTTAAGTTGAGGGTTTCATATGATGACCTTTCAGATCCAACATCAGACCCTGGACTATACCTGGAACTATAGTTTTAGTCAAGATAATATCGACGAGACCAAAACATACGGCACTTTCTTATTTTGTATCTATGGTACCCTTCTAGATCCATCATCACACCCTAGTCACCACCTAGTTTATTGACACTTGTCAGAAAGTAGGAACATATCCAATGAGTCTAAACACGACGATGCTATACTATGCTATGCTATCTTGTTTAGTTGAGGAGTTGGCATGGTCGGTTTTATCATCTCACCCTGGACACCACCACCACTAAATGTAATATCGCTTTTCAATACATATCCAATAAGCTGAAACACGATGGTGCTATCTTGTTTGGTTGCGGAGATCTAATGCCCACATTCTGGCACCATCATTAGACCCCAGGCACCTACTTGTGATCACTTTTCAATGACACTTCACTTTTATTTAAACTCAAACGTCAGCAGGTGGTTGTTGATGATGATGTAAATAATGCTCTTTCAACAGTAGTTAACGGTTCAACATCAATAATCTTCTCCTTAACGAGAAAAAAACAAAATGCATAAAGTTCACATTACCCAATGTAATACAAGTGAACACTAGTGTGTCAATAAAGGGTGAAGAGTTGAAACCCGAGGATTCCACAGTGTTCTTAGGTTTAACTTTGGATGCGCAGCTTCAGTGGAGCCCCCATATAGATAAACTGTCCAAAAAACTTAGCTCTGCAGCATACGCCGTAAGGAAAATTCGTGGTTTAACTGATTTAGAGACAGCTCGTTTAGTATACTTTAGTTATTTTCATAGTGTGATGTCGTACGGCATTCTGTTGTGGGGAAATGCCGCCGATATTCAGACAATTTTTGTTTTACAGAAAAGGGTTATTCGTGCAATTTATAAATTAAGTCCCAGACACTCCCTCAGAGACAAATTTAAAGAGATTAATATTATGACTGTTCCCTCTCAATATATTTATGAGAATCTCATGTATGCACATAAAAATATTAATCTGTTTAAAAGATACAGTGATATCCATAGCATAAATACTAGGAACAAACACAAATTTATTGTACCTAAAACCAGGCTCAAGAAAAAAATAGGTGGTTCGTTTAGATGCCAATGTATACGTTTCTATAATAAACTTCCTAGCCAAATTCAAGAACTAAGCATAAATAAATTTAAATCATTTATTAAACGTAAGCTATGCCAGAAAGCTTTTTACACAATTAATGACTTTCTTGAGGACAAAAAGGCGTGGGATTGAGCTGCTTCAATGATATACATGAGCCATTGTTTTCATATGTACTACTTACTGATGAATTTTTTTTATATATTTTTTTTTTAATATTCGTTTTTGACATGAATACTTGTATAGTATTATATTTTTTTTTTTGATTGACATATTATTATTACTATTTTGTTTAACACGAATATTTACTTTGTAAAGTATTATATTTTAAATTTTTATTGATTACTTAATTATTGTAAATGTGAGGACTATGTGGGTTATTATTATTGTTTTCTCCTCCTTTTTACAGTAATTTTTAACGTTGTCTGACAGTTTGAGTACTTTTGCGGCCTACCCAAATATCTTTTTTTTGGTATTGTTCGTCAAGTCATTGACCTCCTTGGTGGTTTTTAAGTTGAGCTATTCGACTATTGACAAATGCTTGCACTGACCGGACAGGTCCACTCAAATATGTTTGGTTCTTTCTTCAAAAGACCACTACAGACACTAAGCTGCATGGTCCTCATATAGAATAATGTGAATGCGAGAACTATGTATGTCGTTATATTTATGTAGATTTTATGATTGTCTGGCAGTTTCAGTATTTTTGCGGCCTACTCAAATGTCCTTACTTTGGTATTGTTCGTCGGTTCGTTGAGCTCCTCAAAGTCCTGAGTTGAACTTCGCGATGACTGACAAATGCTTGCACTGTCTGGACAGGTCCACTCGAATTAATTTGTGTGTTGCTTTCTTCAAAAAGCTCATCCCAGACATAAACGTACATGGTTCTCATATGATTTAACCAGTACACATTGTATGGATTTGAACACTAAAAGAGACTTTGACCTCTGAGTTTGTTTCGGTGTTTCTTCTCAGGGTAGTCAGCTAGGAAACACCGGCCTCATCTAGCTTAAACTGACAAAAAACATTGACGTGTAAAAGTGTTCCTTGTAACCTATTTACTGAATAAACATCATTTATCATTTATCAATATATATCGAATGAGCCCAAATGTGAAAGTGCTATCTAATTCTGACTCCATCATCAGATCCTGGGTACTACCAAGTATAAAATCACTTTTAAATACACATCGATTGAGTTCAAACACGATGGTGCTATCTTTTTTGGTTGCGGAGATCCTATGTATACCTTTCGGCTCCATCATCAGACCTTAGGCGTTGCCTAGTCTAACGTAACTTGTCAAAACATATGCAATGAGACCAAACACGATGCCGCCATCTTGTTTGGTTGAGGAGATCCTATGGCCCCCTTCCAGCTCTAAGACCAGCTTCATAGTACTATATAATTAGATTTTTTTTTATTATTTAAAAAACGTTGCCCCACACTAGGAATTACTCCTGTGTCGTGGGTGCGTTTACAAACATGTATACTCACATACACAAGACACACAGACTCGGAAAAACTATCTGCAGATCATACAAATATTTGTTCCGTGCGGGAATCGAACCCGCGACACGCAGCGCAGCAGCCGAACGCTCAACCACTGCGCCAACCGTGTCGTCGAAGAGATTGGGAACTTAATTTCATAAGTAAAGCAAATTTCAGCTTAATCAAAGACCAGAAAGTGTTTGAAAAAGGGGTTACTAATTTTTAACCGGATTCACACAAAACCAAAAAGTAATAATCAACTGGTTATATTAAAATATCTTCACACTAAATTTATAGAAATAACTTAAAAGATATATAAACAAACTAACAATAATACCTAACATGTACAAATGCGTATGAAAAAAACAACTCACTGGGCATCAAAAAATTCATCCACATCGCTGTCAATGGAAAAAGTGCCCAGAACGCTAGCAGCATTGCCACGTTGAATAGCAATGCTGATTCGTTGGCCAAAGAAAAGCCCAGCCCTCTGGTCACGTGAAGAGTCGACTAACAGCTTGCTGATATGCCGGAAAAAATAAGTTAATATAAAGTTTGCAAAAATGTAGACTTCTCATAGGTTTTCTGTAATCTATAAGTAAAGATCTATTTCCTGTATTTTTTTCAAAATTTTAGACTCAGTAGTTTCGCAGATCAGGGGGGTCATAGGGAATGGTCATTTTTCATCCACTTTCTTAAATAACTTCATAACCACATATTTTAAAATTATGAAAAAAATATATTCGAAACCCTCACAATGTGCCCTTTCATTTGATATGTCGCACGACACAGTTTGAAAAACTTTGATTTTTAATTTTCCGATTTTCACCCCAAAAGTGACCTCCATATTCCAAAATAATTTATTTAGGTTACACGTTCGTGATTGGGTACCAAATTTCAACTCTATCGGTCCAGCAGATTCGGAGCAAATTGGCTGTGACAAACGGACAGACAGACAGATACATGAGTTATACTATAAGGGTTCCATTTTTTCTTTCGGACTTTTGTAAACCTAAAAAAATAATGCAACTTCATAAACCTCTCAAAAATGCAATCTGCCTCTGCCAAGAATTTATTGAATTGCATTAAACTATTTCAATCAACTCTCGAAAGCTGCTCCGAATCCATTCCATGATTGATTAACTGGGTACCTCTCAGTTTTGAATATGAAAAATTATTTCTTTTTCCTACGTTAATGTTGGGCTTGGCATCAAGCCAGGATCTCGAAACTCCGTGTCTGGGATTTCTGTAACGATAGGCAAGTATGAATAACATTATCATATCGCACACATTATTAAAGATTCTACTATGTTTGCATGCGAATTTGCGAGTTAACTTTCCTGACAATAACATTACAGAGCCAAGATTTCAGACACCCGTAAAGCTAATAATATTTTATCAGAAACAACCTACACGTAAAATTAATAAAAATACTCAGCCATTTTTTTCATCTAAAGAGATTTTATTACGATATTATAGACATTATTAAATTCAACTAATAAAGAAGTGTACACAATTCTTTACAGCTTATATTTTCAATATAAGAACGTAGGTTGCGACGGACAACGTAGGCGAGCGTTCGCTACGTTCAGTCGGTATACAGCCAGCGTCCGATGCGAACCTCTGTACCGGTATCAGCCGTGAACAACACGAGAAACAGCAAAACTTGGCTGTACGCAGTTTTCCTCAGCTAGACCAGAGAACTATAAAATACGAAATTTAAAAAATATTTACCAAATGTATATTGAGACTTCATACCTTCGTTCTTATTTCATGTAACTTTGAAAGATTTAAAAAGTGCGTTCTACTTGTTTTGTTTTATTGACATTGCGTTGGTTTTATTTCGTGCTTGCTTTTGAATAAAGTATAGACTGTGGGATTTATTTGTCACTGAGAATTGAACTTTTTGTGGCAGTTTGCGAGTGTTTCAGTGGACCGACAGAACGAAAACTTCGCCTCGTAAAAGGTTTGTGAACTTATTTATTTATTTTTTCTTAGAATAATAAGGTGTTTTGTGTATTTACGCTGTGGTTTAATTAAAAAAATGGGAAAGTATTTAATAGGTGCCACTAAACTTGGTAAAATTATTTTGCCAAGTTTCAATTACCTTTCTTATCGTATTACTTGCTATTTATTACTAAATCAATGTGAGTTAAAAAAAAAAATTGATTTTACGATCAAAACGAAATTTCAAAACATTTTTTAACAAAAATCAAGAAGTCGTGATGACTGGATTACACCTATTTCTTTCTTTGGTTCTTAGACCAGTTTTGCCCCCTAGAGGATAGTGACACTCTTGCACCACAAATAACTGAACAGGTACGTAAAGCTCCATCACAAAATTATTTTAAGGTCGAGACATCACCTAAAGCACGGTCACTCTCAGACTACATAGAAAAATAAAAAACTTTTTACAAAAAAAACAACCGACTTCCAAAAAAAAATACACTAAAAATTTTAAAATAACCAAAATTTCGGAAGTCGGTGTCAAATATCGAAGAAATAAAATACAAACACAGACTTCCGAAATTAAAGTTATTTTTAAATTTTTAGTGTATTTTTTTTGGAAGTCGGTTGTTTTTTTTTGTAAAAAAGTTTTTTTTTTTCACTTTTTAGTTGTTATACCCCAGAACTAAAATTCCCAATAACATGGAACGTGGAATTTAAACATTTAGAGAACACAAAAACGTCATCAAGATATGCCTATTTTTCGTTTTTGTTCAGTTTCTCAAAAAGCGTTAAAGCAATTTAGATAAAATTTATATGGGACCACCTCGGGAGTATATTCTTTCGGATAAAAGAAGAATTTTGAGAATCGGTCTACAACTGACGGAGAAATGCGCGGACATACATAAAAAAAAAACATCCATACAGTCGAACATAGAACCTCCTCCTTTTTCGAAAGTCGGTTAAAAAAAGAGATGCGCTACGACAAATGCTCTAATTTTTTTACAAAATATGAAGTATTTTATCGATTTACTTAGGATTTACTAATAAATATATAAAAAAATAATCCATTTCTGGATGCAGTTTAGCAATTGAAATTTTATGGTATATTTTTAATATGATTATAATTGAAGTATGTTAAATGTATTGAGTTCCATCACTTGCACTATGCAAATAGGACTTGAAAATTTTATATGTTTTTTTTTATTTGTCAAAATTATTTACGGTTTAAGAGATAGTGTATCTTTTAAATTATATATATATTATATTTAAATCTTTTGTGGTGCGGGTACCGACTCACCATCTAGAGACTTTCTTGAAGGAAGAATTTTGGCCGACGGGTGTCGTGTTTCGGCGTTTTCGCGGACGGCTACATGACACCACGACTCAGCGCAATACGTCGCCGACCTAACGTAGTTTAGATTTTATGTTTTTTATTAATATTATGTATTAGTTTATTATTTTTTAAGGTTACTAATGTTGTGTATTTTATCTATGGGCCTTAGATGCCTGAAAATAAAGAATTATTATTATTATTATTATTAAAGCTTTAAAAAACCACCTTTCTGACTGTTTTTGAGAAACGCCGCCTTAAATAATCATTCGGTATCCGTCATGTTCAAATGAGTGAAACAAAAAAATATTTTAAATAATCTTAGCGATAAACATTTTTTTTTAAATCTTTGATAGCCTCTCTTGGCCACCATCTTCTACGCGATGATGAGGTCGACGTTGGAGCACGCTTGCCTAGAAGTAATGTTGTTGTTCACTCTTGCCTAAAAACCTGCAAGTTGTAGCTATCAGGAAACACAGACTCCTGCTGAGAATCTCACTCCTTAACTGTATTTAGTGATTAGTGCTGCAAGTGGGGCTAAATTATTATTTTTAAAAAACGTTTCGTTACGTAACAAAACTGAAATCATCGCTAAACGGATCGCATTCCCTCGTTTAACTTAACTTCCTTCCCAATTTGTCCCAAACTGTCACCTTACCTCTAACAATTAGTAACACTAAACCGGAATCCCGTAAAACACGAGAATAAAGACACTTTCAAAGTTTTAACGACTAAAATCTGGTTCAGACCAGTTCAAACCGGTAAGTTCCATAATGTCATTATAGCAGTCAAAGCCTGTTCCACCGTCAAAATACTTCTTTTTTTTAAAGTCGTAATCAACGCCCTTATTTGAATTTTCCGCATACAAAGAGTTCGTCGTGCTAGCCGAAAAAAAACGGGTATTTTTCGTGTAGTTTTTATTACTTATCTCTTTTTTATGTGGTTTGTCATTTGCTTTGTGGCGTTTTGCAATGATATTCTCCATTTCTTTTTGGATTTGAGTTACCTACCTTAAAGTCGACTGGTAGAAATGGCTGAGGCATAAGTCCGCCTTTGTTCAGTGTTGTTTTCACTTGTGAACCAAGTTTTAATAAATAAATGAATAATCTGCCAATCAATTATGGAAGACTATGTAAATACCCATTCCATTCTTTCTTTCTTTTTCTTTCTTTCTTACCGAATGAAGAAGGTTTTGTCTCCAAATTCTGATCACTGTTTTTTTTTTTCTGATGACTGTGTAGTGGTTGAGGATGTTTTAACTGTGGCAAATAGATGTTTTTCTTTCTTTCGTTCCTTCTTTTTCCATATCCCGATGGAGTGTGTCCAGAATGAAAATACGGGGATCAATGTTTTTGGGCATTGTAAAATTTATGAAATTAGCATTTGTACACACAACACTTGCTTTTATAATATGCTATAAAAGTAAACAACTGTATGAAGTAGTCTTAAGATAAATTATAATATTTTTAACCGACGAAAAAAATTCGCTTTCCGACCGTATATATGTATATAAATAAATAAATTTTATTTATGTTCAGCCATCACTCTGTGATTTATGAATCGATTTTAATTATTCTTTTTTTAATTAGACAGGGGGTAGACCTCAAGTGTAGACCCATCTTTTCCACCCCATTGTATCCTGATAAAATTGGGAGAAACTCTCGAAAATTGTGGGCATAAATAGTGTTTCCTACTTTTCATAACTTATTCAGGTACCTACTTGCGTTTCGGAGTCATCACATCATTAAGCTGAGCTGATGATGGAAACATGTATGGTTTTCATCATCAGCGCAGCTTCATGAACAATTCATTCTTAAACAATTAGAAGTTATAAAAAGATGACGCAAGCCACAAAAAATCAAAAAATAAAACTTTTAAACAAAACATTAAACCGACGAAAAAGAACTAAAAAGCACAAAATAAATAAACCTTTTAGGTCTTAGTATTGAGCTTATTTACATAAACTATCAAATTTTCTGTAAACTTGTTATGAGTGGGCTCCAATTATTGAAATGATTAATTTCCTACGTAGTGATTAATCAGTCAGTTGTTTGGCGCCGACTCAAAATTGATGATTAGCTTTGTGTTTTTCTTTACTGGGTGATATGTGGTCGCCAAGCGACAAAGCCAAATTAAAAAAGACAAGCAAATTTAAAAAAAAAAAACTAAAGAACACTTAAAGGCTCAGCTTTAAAGGAAACGAACAAAACGCGAACCTAACACAGATAAAAAAAAAGTCTATTTAATTCTAATTTACTTACCAACAAAGTCCTGAAAATCAATAGAATCTTTGAGATAATTATAGAAACATCCACTACGGAAGTCTCGTCATAGAGGCTTAAGTCAAAATTGAGTGAAATTGTACATAACAAGTCATAAGCCTACAGGCTTACTGGCTTATAATGTCTGGAAATAAAGTTCTCTACAGTTTTATTCAAACACACAATTTTTTTTATTAAACAGGATGACCTGTCTTCTTTGTTAAATAGATAAAAACCATCTTAAGAACGAAATTTTTCCGATTTCGCTGATTTACTTGATTTTACAGACGTGATTTTAATGTATTTCTAAAAGTTTTAATGCACAACATGAAAGATCATTTTAAATATGATCTAATGTATGTGCGATTAACGCTTAATCGACCACAAACTGACGACGGTTTTGTGAATTTTTGTTGTAAAGGGTTTAGAATATCACATAATTACGAATCGTACTGACGTCTAGACGGTATACAAAATTAGAATGTATTATTGCAGAAGTCGTTTATATAATGTATGTATCACTTTTTACCACTTTCATACAAAATTTTTGATTTAAAAAATATTTAACTTAGTCAATTTTTAGAGAAAATGGGCAAAGAATTGCTTTTAATTTTGGCCATTTAGAACTCTCATTCATAAAATTAAAACAGCAAGAAATAAACTTCAGTTCACCGTCAATCTATTTCTTGAGAAAAAAATGTTAAAATTACAAAAATTTGGCAATAAAAAATCTTTTAAAACAACCCAAATCTCGACTTATAATATGCAACGCAAGCTTCGAATCTAGCTCATTCATTAGATCATAATTGAAATGATCTTTTATGTTGTGCAAAACTCATAGAAGTGCATTATTTTAACTGTAAAATCACATCTGTAAATTATCGTAAATTTGTGAAATCGGCCAAAATTTCGTGTACGGACTCTTAAATAATTATGTGAATTGAATAGGACTCGGCCTGACACAGGTCCACTCGATTCTTAAAATCAAAACTACTCACAAGATTTCATTTAGTTCATATTAGTTAACTGTGCGATTTTTGAAATGTGTGCAATGATAAGTTGTGATTATACAAGTTTAATTGTCAAGCAATCTGACGCAAATTGCCGCAAATAGAGGAAATTGAGCATTGATTCATCATTATCATATTAATTTTGTTCCCTCAGAGATTTGACTAGTTTTTTTTTTTTTTTTTGGGGGGTGGGAAATCATCCTATGACTTCTTCCGCTCTAGGGTGGAGCGGAAGGGTGTGTCAGACTCTTACGGCTATCTTGAAATTAGAATCCGCTAATTTAGGGTTCTGTATTCCAAACAAGGACAAGGAGCCCTTCCGTCGGACGAAAGGGTTCCTTAAAGCTGCAATACTCGTATTAATCACGCCAAGAAAACATAACAATAAAATCTTGAAACGGGTTTTTTTTTTATGGTAGCTCCCGTACCTACTTGTAAAGTGGGAATGTTTTTTTTTTCATCTATCTTATAACGTAGGGAATCGTTGGATAGGTCTTTCAAAAAATAAAAATATTTTTTTCGAGTCGAGCCTGTCCCTAACAGCTAAACAGTTGGCTTGAAAAATCTGAAAAAAAAATTGTGTTAGTAGTATTCTAAAGAACTTTGAAGGAAAACTATTACGGATAAGTTAGCTCTGTTAGTTTTAAGAGTAATAGTTGCCCAATTTGTAAAATGTAGGTACCTATTTGCTAAATTTCGTATAAAACACTAAACCATTATCTAAATAAAAATACTTATTGAATTGGTTACTTATTTAATATTTAAAACGGGTAGTAAACATGTAAAATGTTGAAAAAACAAAACCATTTTTTGTTTTTAACCGACTTCGAAAAAGGAGGAGGTTATCAATTCGGATGTTTGTATTTTTTTTTTTTTTTTTATGTATGTTCGGGCATAACTCCGTCATATATTGACGGATTTGCAAAATTTTTCTTTTGTTCGAAAGGGGTTTATTCCAAAATGGTCCCATTTAAATTTCAAAAGGATCTGATGATGGGTTTCGGAGACAGACAACGGAACTCTTCAAAAATTGACAGCAAATCAACCGCGATTGCTGCTATCGTATGTCTATGAATTGTTAACACAGTTTAATGGGGTACCACAAATAAAAAGTGAAAAATAAAAAACTTTTTTACAAAAAAATAGAACCGACTTCCAAAAAAAGTGCAAAATAACTTTAATTTCGGAAGTTGGTGTCAAAAAACGAAGACAAAACCGAAATTAAATTTATTTTGCACTTTTTTTGTTAATTTAATTGTTCTTGTTCGTAAAACATGAACTCAAATAATATGTTCATAGTTATAATATAAAGCCCCCTTCCGTCCGCATGTCATAACAAGCGACTACGGCGCCTTAAACCGCGCGTGGCCCAACACGTACCTGGCCGTTTTTTTTTTAAGGCTGTGTATATCAAGACAGATTAGGGTTAGTAAAATGTAAGCTTAGATTATGAACAAGATAGATTATTTGAAAGGTGCCTAGAGTGAATACTATGACGGCCAATTTAGATGTAAAGAAGGAAAATTCAAGCAGCGCTGATCCCAAATAAATTGGGATAAGCGCAGAAAAATTATGATGATAGATAAGAGGGCTTAAACAACGTGTCATCCTCTCAGTGATATCGACCAAAGTGAAATAAAATTATGTAGGAGTACCTCAATGCCTAAGTGTATTTGGTTTTGGTATTTGTGTGGAGGCAAAAAAACCTAAACTAACCTACCTACATTTTTAGGACAAAAAAAAAATTAAATAGTTAAAATTAAAAAAAAAGCTAAATCTTTTTTGACAATAGTGATTACTGTATTATCGAAATAAACTTTTTTCTTTCTTTCTTTCTTTTTTTCTTTCTTTCTTTCTTTCTTTCTTTCTTTCTTTCATGGAAAATCATATCGAAAGCACTCAATCGGTTGTGTACCCAGGTGGGCCGCTGTAAATACAACTTGGCAAAATGAGGTTTTATAGACCTCTTAGATACCCAATGTGAGTGTGGTGCTCCTGTCCAGAATATGACTCACATGATGGAATGCCCTAAGTACCCATACACCTGCACTATGGAGCTCCTGGTGAACGCTACCTTAATAGATTTTTTTATTCTAAACAAAATATATAATATATTATAATAGTTAGATAATATTTAAATAATTTCGCTACACATGGTCCCGACCATTTTGGAATTTTGAAAACTATCATTGATAGAATGCCACTTTGTCTGGAGCCCAAAGTATAAAGAAAAACCTCGTGAAAAAAAAAACTAAGCAGTATTTGATAACCATGCTTTTTTCCGTAAATATAAATGTTTATCTTCATAACTAATACAATTACTGTTATCTATATAGTCCTGATATGAATATCTAGGTCACTGATTTTCCGCTGTAAAATATTTTTATTGAGAGGATTAAATCTATGAGCTTTCGCGTTGTTAGACACAATAGAAAAATGGGAACGTTTGCCGGTATTGATAATACGGTAACTACTATTTTTAAAAAGGATCTAAGAATAAAAAAATTATTTTAAGTTGGTTTTATTTTCTATGAGAATTTAGGAGGGTAGTGGGGTAGAATTCTCTTGAACGAAAATTGACTGGGCTAATGAATTTTAATAAAATATTTAACCCTTAAAAGTTAAATATTTTTTATTTGTTATGATTGTTTTATTTAAATTAAATATTTCCAAATACATAAGGATTTACTTATATTAGCTTCACTTGTAACACACTATGTAATAATATCTTAGAAGTTAAAGAAGAATGCCCATTTTTCACCTGACTATGTACAGAAATGAAATAAATATTAAAATTCAGCTATTTCAATTGTATCTTAATTACGCATATCACAATGTTAAAAGAAAAACAGGAAAATATTTTTTTTTAATTTTTCTATATGCTTATTTTACGTCGAAGGTAAACGTATTACCATGTTTTGAAGGGATCTCAACTACACTTTTTACGATATTTCATTTTACACACTGCTACTTGACTTTATTCAACTCTGTTTCTAAGTTTTATACGTTATTTTATGTTTTATTCAATTGAGTATGGGTTTAATACAGATTAATTAAAAATAACATAATAATTAAATAAATGAATCATGCAGTATGAAATTAGAATTCGCACGACTAAAACGGATTTTCTTGACATTTTTGACGTAAAGTTGGTTTTAAATAATTCATAAAGTAAAAAGACGTGTTACGACCATAGCTAATATAATACAACATAACTTCGAGCGTTAATAATTATTTCTAGCACATTTTATATCGGCAAATCATAACCTAAAAAGCAACAAATATTTTTTGGTCTTCGAAGCTTTTAAATCATAAAAATTACTATTTGACATTATTTTCTAAACTTACGGTTAGTATTTCTACTATACCTTATAATAACTATATAATTATATACTTTCATAATCAGGTTTTTAAATGTATGGGGAGGTGGCATTGTTCTTTGACCCACTTTCCGGTTTAGGATTATGTTGAAATTTTACTTATAAATTTAATTTGAATTACAATGCATGGTTTCCTGAGTGACGTCATTCTAAATCCAATATGACGGATTCCCAAAGATGGCGGACTAGGGTTTGTTGAGAAAAAAAAAAAAAATTATAGAATAATAATGAATAATAATATTCCACAACTATCACACAACGCCATCTAGTCCCAAGCTAAGCAGAGCTTGTGTTATGGGTACTAGACAACTGATAAACATACTTATCATCATCATTCTCCTGCCCTTATCCCAATTTATTTGGGGTCGGCGCAACATGTCTTTTTCTTCCATACTCCTCTATTAGTCGTCATCTCTGTAGTCACCCCTTTTTTACCCATATCCTCTTTCACACAGTCCAACCTTCGTTTCTTTGGCCTTCCTCTACTCTTATAGCCATCCACATCCATACACAAGACTTTCCTCACGACAAATAAACATACTTATATATTTCTAAATACATAAATATTATAGATAAATTACACCCAGACACAGAACAAATGATAGAATAGAATAGAATTATAGTTGTATATGGCTAACTTCTCTTAGTTACTCGTGATTGGAACTAAATAATATGTTTGTTACTACTCTACAAAATAAAAAACATTTATTCACAGAACAGTTTCAACGGAAACCAAGCTAACAAGGCATCTCATTAGTCATTTTATAAATAGATACGATTTGCTTTGCAACTGCGCGATGAAAAGGTTCTATTAAAAGATAAAACAACAAACTAACGCCAACAGGCTCCTGAATTAAAATGTAGATACAGTTTGTTTCTTTAACTATCCATTGACTGGCCTGTTGGTCTAGTGGTTAGTGACCCTGACTGCTATGCCGGAGGTCGTGGGTTCGATTCCCACCCAGGACAAATGTTTGTGTATTAGAGCACGATCATTTGTTCTGTGTCTGGGTGTAATTTATCTATAATATTTATGTATTTAGAAATATATAAGTATGTTTATCAGTTGTCTAGTACCCATAACACAAGCTCTGCTTAGCTTGGGACTAGATGGCGTTGTGTGATAGTTGTGGAATATTATTATTATTATTATTATTATTTTGACATATGTTTTATGTTCTCGGCTAGCCGGAAAGGGCTGATAATACGGGCCTAAGCCAAGTGATTATCAGTTGGAATCTGGGATAGATGAAGTGCGGTCACGCGCAGAAGATTATATGGAAGATGGTAGCGTATTTGAGTTTTAATTATGGTTTTCTGATTCACATTGCAGAAACTTTCTCACGAGTCTGCATGTGTTTAAGATCACTGCCTTTTGCAGTAGATGGTATGTATTTGGGGGTAAGCTAAGAGAGTTAAGGGATTGATGAAGATGTTTTGGTATTACTCCTGTTGTCGACAAAACTATTGGTACTATTGTAACTTTTTGCAGATGCCAAATTCGGGTAATTTCATCTTTTAGTTCAATGTATTTGGTTAGCTTTTCTGCTATTGTGGTCTGTAAATTATGAGTATTAGGTACAGCAATATCGATTAAATATGCAGTTTTGTTTATTTTGTTTATAAGTGTAATGTCTGGTCTATTGAAATGAATTGTTCTGTCAGTAAAAATGCCGCGATCAAAATACAGTTTTGTTGAGGAATTTTCTAATATAGTCTCTGGATTGTATTTGTAATATGGTACAACGGAGTCTATGAGTTTGTACTGGTGAGCTAATTTCTGGTGTATTACGTTGGCTACTTGGTCGTGTCTATGTTTGTAATCTGTTTGGGCTATTGATTTGCACGCGCCTGTGATGTGTTGAATTGTCTCAGGGGCACTATTGCATCTTCTACATGTGTCATTATTTAAATTTTTTATGATATACTTTCTGTAATTCTTGGTTTCAATTACCTGGTCCTGTATAGCAAGCATGAACCCTTCAGTCTCTGGGAAGAGTTCGCCTCGATTTAACCACGCGTTCGACGCTTCTTTGTCGACATTTATGTGGGATAAGTCTTGGCGATGTCTACCGTGTAGAGACTTCTGGGTCCATTCTAGGAGCTTAGTTCTTTCGTCGGTAATTTTTTCATTTTTCTGTTCAGATTTATCTTTTAAATTCAGGGGTGTCAATTGTTGGTCGTTTTGAGTAACCACTTTGTGGAGGATAGAGGTTTCACTTTTTGAAAAAAAGAATTGTCTGAGTGTTTTTATCTGTCTGTTGTGTAGGTTAAGAATGTCAATTAGACCTCTACCTCCCTCTTTCCGCGGCAGTGTTAATCTCTGCACACAGGATCGTGGGTGGTGTTTGCGGAATTTAGTCATAGTCGTGTTAATTTTTCGTTGAAGGTTTTTAAGGTCGGTTTTGGTCCAATTGATTATTCCAAAAGAGTATGTAAGAACCGGTGTAGCAAAGGTGTTAATCGCTTTAATTGTATTTCGGGAATATAATTGTGTTTTCAGAATTGTGTTTAGTCTGTGTTGAAATTGTTGTGTTAATTTTTGTTTTGTTTCTTTATAGTGAATCTGTCGTGATTGTGTGTACCCTAGGTATTTATAACTATCTTGTTCATCCAATGGTTGTATCTGTTCTCCTGTTCCTAAAGTGTATTGGTGTTGGTAATTCTGCCCTGCTCTAATTGAATTTATTTTACATTTGTCTATGCCGAATTCCATTTTAATATCATTTGAAAATTGTTCTGTCAAGTTTGCTAATTCATGAAGTTGACCCTCACTTTTTGCATAAAGCTTAATGTCATCCATATACAACAGATGATTTAAACCGATTTTTTGTGCATGTCCTTCGGTAGATGTATCTTGTAATGGAAATCCTAATGTTGTAGCGTTTAATACATTAGATAGGGGGTTCAGGGCAAGACAAAACCACAGAGGGCTAAGTGCATCTCCCTGGAAGATCCCTCTCTGAATTTTTATTGGGCTGGTGTCTACTGTTTCAGTAGGAGAACTTAGTCTAAGCACAGTTGTCCAGGTGGTCATCATGGCCTTCAGGAATGTTACTAATGTGGGGTGTATTTTGTATATCTCTAAAATTTTTATAAGCCACGAATGGGGAACAGAATCGTAGGCCTTTTTGTAGTCTATGTACATACTAAACAAATCGGTTTTGGTTTTATGAACTTTTTTAAGAATGACTGAGTCTATGGTTAACTGTTCCTTGCAGCCCTGACTGAACTTTCGGCATCCTTTCTGTTGTTCAGCTAAAATTTTATTGGTATCGATGTGTTGGTAAATTAGTTCAGATATACAGGATGTAATAATTTTGTACAAGGTCTGCAAGCATGTTATAGGTCTATATTTTGCTGGATTAATGAGATCATTACGGTCTTTAGGTATCATAAAAGTTGTACCTAATGTTATGTAGGATGGTATAGATTCAGGATCCTGGATGAATAAATTTATGTAATTGTATAGAAAACTATGGACTGATGTAAATTTTTTGTACCAATAACTATGAATATGGTCTGAACCGGGTGTTTTCCAGTTATGTAACCTAGAAAGTACTCTATGGAAAATTTCTGGGGATATACTGTCAAATGTCATTGCCTGAATATTTGTGTTGCCGTTTGTCAGTTCTGTTTGTATCCAGTCCGCTTGGGCGTTATGTTCGGTTGGCTGTTCCCAAATCCCATTATTATTATTTGTATGCTCTATTTTCAAACGAATTAAAAAAAAGGAGGAGATTCTCAAATCGACTGCAATTGTTTTTTTTTTTATATGTGTGTTGCCTCAAAACTTTTTTCTAGGAGAACCGATTTTAATGATTCATTTTTTATTTTAAAGCTGGTGCTTCTCATGTTCTTCTTTTTCCATTTATTTGATCAACTTCAGACTAGTAGTTTTTTGGTTATAAGGCCGTGACTCCACCAAAGCGGAGAATGTGTGCGGTGTGCTGTGTGCTGTGCGAGAACAACCAATAGAAGAAGCTGACCGGAGAGGAGATGTGTGAATAACACAATTCTATTGGTTGTTCTCGCACAGCACACAGCACACCGCACACATCTCCGCTTTGGTGGAGTCCCGGCCTAAGTACTTAATAATAGACTTCGACTACATTGATGATGTTCTCATTTTATTTATTCGGGCATAACTTTTCTATTTAGTTTCAGTTATGGAATACAATTAAAAAGTAAAAAATATAATAAACTTTAATTTCGGAAGTTGGTGTCAAATAACAAAGAAACAAAACTTAAAAAAACCTTGTCTGGCGAAATAAAGTTATTTTGCAATTTTTATGTTTTTTTTTTTTATGGAAGTCGATATTTAAACGATTTATTCACATTTAAAAAAAATTGACATAAAAGTTTATAAGAAAATTATAATATTGCTTAGCTCTTCACCTTTTACCTTGCTTTTAAGTTTACTATTTATAGGCTCGCGTCCGACCATTATCTCACCTGATAGTAAGCGATTATGTGGTCGACGTTGGAGTACGCTTGCCCAGAAGTAACCTATTCACTCGTGACTTAAAGACTCCCAGGTTGTAGCTACCAGGAAACACAGACTCCGATAGAGAATTTCACTCCTTAGCTGTACGCACAATGATGAATGTGTTCCAGAAACGTCTTGTGGGTGTCACGGGTGGGATGGAATATGGGATGGTGAGATTACTAAAATGGAAAGAAGTGAGGACTTTGTCTTGTAGTGGGACAATACGTGGTCCTAAAAAATGGAATATACTGTAGTGTAACTTTTTACAATACTGTAATATTTTAAGTACAATGGTGGCTTTATCTCCGATATCTACCTACCAGACAACCTTTGGATGGACTGAACTTTCCATTCAATAACATTTTTTAGGTGGAATTTTATCTAATATGTATAGACAACCTTGAAACCATGACATACAAGCAAGTGCAATTTAAAAAATATACGTCACAATTTTTTATCAACATTTTAATATCAGTTCCAAAATGTGAAGTGCCCTTACTCTACATGACAACGATCCATTTCAGATAGCGCATCATATCACAACAAACATGGCGTAATTGAAGTTTTCTCGCATTTGTATCTATTGATAAAAGAATGGAAAGATAACGGATAATATTCTGCAAATAAAATAAGCTGCCGTTTGAGAATAAAAGATAAGGCGGACGGGACGACCTTCGTTATCTTTTCTGAGATTTTCTACAGTCACGTAGAAGTGTACTGATCGAAAACCACTTGGGAATATACTTCTGGGAAACTGCTTGTATATTATTATGTAGTCATAATAAAAAAAAAACAATGTCTTTATCTTAATGCTTTTTGGAATAAAAATTGTCATACGGGATTACTTTTTGGCGTAGATAAATAATACAAAGTTAATTGAAATCAAATTTAAACTTTGGTTTCATGGCGATATTGAGGCAGTTCCGATTCCTGTCAGAAAAGTGACACAATGGCCGCCGCCGCAGTTGTTGGATATTTTTTTTATGCTAGTTTAATAGAGCTTGATTTTGTATTATTATTTGTTATTAATTACTTATTATGAATTATCTTTATAATTTAAAATAATCATGTAAGTTTAAATTCCCATAGACCAGAGAGGGAAAAAAAGACCTAAGAAAACAGATGCTGCTAAAATTCCCACCTTATGAGTACTTTTTTTTTGTGGAGGTGGGAAATCATCCAATGACTTCTCCCGCTCTGGGTGGAGCGGGAATGCGTGTCAGACTTTTACTGACTAAAACCCACCCCTGTTCCTTCAGTTGCCTGAGTGCCAAGGGCCGCGAGAACTCTATTTCAAATTTATCCGCGACCCCCTTATGAGTACCTAATGATCATTCCAAATAAACTACAGCCCAAAACCCAGCTATCAATAAAAGGCATAATACACAATAACTCAATGCGCAATACAGCCAAACTATTATAGTCCAACTTATTTCTTCACATATAAGACAAAGTCCCAGCGTCTATCTATCTGTTCGCGATAAACTTAAAAACTATTGAACGGATTTTCATGCGGTATTCACCAATATATAGAGTGATTCATCAGGAAGGTTTAAGTGTATAACTTGTACTCGTGCAAAGCTGGAGTGTGTTGCAAGTTCCAAATAAATCACAGCCAAAAATCTAGCTAACAATAAAATACACAATACGCAATAACTCAATGAGCAATTTAGCCGAACTATAGTCCAACTTATTTCACACAACAATGCCAAATGAACTCGTACTTAAACTGATTTACTGTATGGCGTAGTTCATGTATCTAACCAGAACATGGATACGGATAAAAATTACAGTAACATAACTTTTATCTAAGTTTAGAGTTTAAGAATTGACATTTATAATTCAATTTAGTGGCATTTTAAATAATTCATAGTTTTAATTTATTCTCAATTTTAATTTAGTGACAATTTTAATTTATTGATTCTATTATTTATTTTTTATTAATATTGTATTTACAGCAAATACTGGTATTCAGCTGCATCCGGTTTGACTGAAAGTCGACCCCAAGATAGTTGGGAAAAAGGCTAGGCAGATTGATTGTACTTACAGGATATTTAATTTTAATAATATTTTAAAATCGATCACATTATACTTTCACCGGTTTTAAAAATCACATTTTTGAAAGATCTAACATAGCTATACATATAAGTATTACTAACATCTGATCGTGAACCAAACATGTCTTAAATAATGAAATATTAATGTTATTATATAACATCATCAGCCTTATAATATTCCCACGTTGGGTCTTAGGCCTCCTCCCTAGGAGACGATGGAGACTCTAAGAGATGGGTCGTAATCCACCACGTGGTCCCAGTGCGGGTTGTTGGACGTCACATGTCTTTGAATTTTTTGATTTAAGGCGTATATATCCGCCAAGTGGCGCCCTCATTGAATAAAAAATCGTAGCAAAGCGTAGAAATTAAAGATTATAGAATCCTATGTTCCGTTTGTTACAAAGAGGATAAGGTATTATTACGTGGTTAAAACAATACTCAAAATGTTTCGTATCCAAAGTAGTAGGCGAAAGTACCAAAAACGGCCGTTTTTGACACTTTTGCTTACTACTTTGGATACGAAACACTTTGAGTCCTGTTTTAACAATGTAAAAATACCTTATCCTATTTGTAACAAACTCAACATAGGATTCTTTAATCTTTATTTTCTATGCTAAGATACGAATTTTTATTCAATGAGGGCGCCACTTATGGGGAGGTAGGCCCTTAAGACAGGTTTCCTTACGATGTTTTCCTTGTATACAGTAAAGCGTCTGGGTATGTTCAAAATTACATGATATAAGCAATAACAACCCGGTATATGTGTCCTAGAACCAAAAATTTGAAGATATGGCTGTGTTCAAAATTATATAATATAAGCAATAGCAACCCGGTATATATGTGTCCTGGTTCTTCAGAGCGCGGGGAAAAGAGGTCACATACAAACTCACCTACAGGAGACTACAAAAATCGTCAAAACCCTAAGAAAAATAAAACTCAATCAATATTATCATATGTCAACCATTCACGAGCATCAGTACGAGTACCATCTCATGCTGATACTGAAATATAGCAATTGGAAAGTGACCCCCCTCTTCTCCCTCCTACCCTCCTACTACGGCTGGTCACCGCGGGAGAGGCAGACCACAACCCTCCAAAAGAAAAAACTACACGAAAGAAAAAACAAGTACAAATATGCACCTTGAATGCAAAATCGTTATCCTCTCCTGAAAAACTTCTGGAACTTAAAACGGCTCTACGTAATATAAACCACGACATCATAGGCCTGTGCGAAGTACGGCGTCTTGGAGAAAATATTATAGAGGACGAAGACTATATTATGTACCATTTAGGACAAACAAAGGGGCTGTATGGCGTGGGTTTTCTGGTTAAGAAAATATATAAAGAAAATATAATAAACTTTTCTGGAATATCAGAGAGAGTCTGTTTGCTTGAAATCAAACTAGAAAACTTGCATTTTGCAGTTATTCAAGTATATGCACCAACCGAATGCTCCTCACAAGCTGATATAGAGCTTTTCTATAGAGACCTCGAAACAGCCCATGCAATGATCTCTACACAATATATTATATCCATGGGCGACTTCAACGCACAAATTGGGAAACCTAAAACCTACGAACACAGAGTGTTGGGTAAATACGGTTACGGTAAAAGAAGCCAAAGAGGAGACAGACTCATCCAGTACGCGTATGAACATAATCTCAAAATTATAAATACTATGTTTAAAACAAAAGAGGAAAACAGATGGACATGGATATCACCAGATAAAAAGACGTGAAATGAGTTTGATTTCATAACAACTACCAAACCACATTTATTTTCGAAATTCAAGGTACTAAATTCATTTTATTTTGGTTCAGATCACAGATTACTTAGAGCGACTCTTAACCTGAAATCTACAAAAAAGAGCAGAAGAAATTTCACCAGCAGCACAGCCACACTTAAAAATCCAGAAGAGCGAGAAATTTACACAAGTAGTCTAAGCGAGCACATACCCAAATTATTGGAAACTCACGAAAAATATACAGCCAATGATTACTACCAGATGTTAGAGCGGGCATTAAAAAGCAGTCTCAAAAACAAACCAAGTTCAAAAAAACAATCAATATTAACAAAAAAGGCTTTAGATCTAATGCAAAAAAGAACCACCCTACAAAACAAACCTCATCACAACAAGAAAGACAAAGACGACTTAAAAAACCTATATAAACAAACAAACAGAGAAATTAAACAATGTTATGAAGCACACAGAATGAATATACTAAAAAAACAGATAGAGATGTCAAGATCAGCCAAAAAAGCATTCAGAGAACTATCTCGCATAACGGCATCTGGGACGCACTACAAAATCAAAATATCAACAAAAAATACATAAATATTATCAAAAATATCTATTCAAAAAGCACAAGTCGGGTCAGGCTAGATAGAGTCGGCGATAAAATTAACATAAACAGAGGAGTGAGACAAGGTGATCCTATATCTCCTAAGTTATTCATTGCCGTCTTACAGAATGTAATGGCTGACCTTCCTTGGTCAAAGCGAGGTATTAATGTCAATGGAAAACATCTCAGCCACTTACGATTTGCGGATGACATTGTCGTCCTTTCAGAAAGTCCCAAGGAACTAAACACTATGGTCAACGACTTACAAGTAGTGAGCGAATACGTGGGCTTAGAAATGAATCTCAGCAAGACAAAAGTCATGACCAATAGTAGGATGACGCCTATCTTAGTTAATGACATGCCACTAGAATACGTCAAAGACTACATCTACTTGGGTAAGCAAATCTCTTTTAAAAAAACTAGGAATATAGAGGAAATAGACCGAAGGATAGCTATAACTTGGAAAAAGTATTGGGCTCATAAAGAGATATTCAAATCGCAACTTCCTATTAAAATAAAGAAAACAGTACTAGACTCAGCTATCTTACCATGTCTTACTTATAGCTGCCAGACCTGGATTTTCGAAACCAAAGTAAGAAATAAGATCCAAACAACTCAAAGAGCTATGGAGAGGAGCTGCCTAAATATCAAACTGCGTGACCGAGTAAGAAACACAGATATTCGTAACAAAACCAAAGTCACTGACGCTCTTACGTTTTCGCAAAGTCTTAAATAGAGGTGGGCCGGGCACGTTGCGAGGTATCCCGATGAGCGATGGGCATTCTGGATAACCAAATGGAAAGGTCCAAAAGGGTCCAGAAGTAGAGGTCGGCCATGCGCCCGGTGGCAAGATGAGATTGTGGAAAATGCTGGTCGTGACTGGATTGCCATCGCTTTAGATAGAGAAAAGTGGAATTCTTTGGAGGAGGCTTTTACCCGAAGGGGGTCCACATTAAGAATGATCTCTGATGTTTAATGTTATAACTACTACGATTAAATTTATGTTAAATTATCGAAATATTTTTATTAATTTTAATTAATTTTTCTGCGATGATATTAATTTTTAATGTTAATCATCTTTATTTTTTATTATTTAAACATTTTTTTCATTTCTATTTTTAATCAATTATCTGAATTATTAAATCAATGTAAACAATGTAATTTATTTTTATTCTAATTAATGTGAATAGTGTAAACAAAAATTATTATTGTAATTGTTTAAATAATTTTACTACAAATTTCTATTGTTATTATTATGTGTGGAATAAATAAAGCTATTATTATTATTATTATATATGTGTCCTAGAACCAAAAAATTGAAGATGTGTGATATCTACCAATCAGCCCTTGAGGTGGATTATAGCCCACTCCCTCTCCCAGTCTTTCCAATGTTAGGACACAGGCCTGCTGGGCTGAGTCAGAGATAGAGAGATAAATTAACTATCTTGTTTTCTACGATACAAAGAAAAAGAGATAAATTAACTATTTTGTTTTCGACGCCATGTTTTTATACATTACTAGCTGACCGGGCGAACTTCGTACCGCATCAGAATTATTACAAAAAAAGTCGTTCCATACAAAATGTATGAGGAAATTATTTTTATTCATAGGGTTTTCCCACGTTTTAATAGTTATTCTGCGTTTTGGGGCGGAGACAAATCCAACAAATCAAAAACCATTAAAGGACCGATTTTAGACGTTCTTGAGTTATAAATGGTGTCACCGACCCGACTTGTTTTAAGTATATAGATTAGCGCTTCGCCCGCGATTTCGTCCGCGTGTATTACGAAAATAATGTAGCTTTCTACTGGTGAGAATTTTCAAAATCGGTTCAGTAGTTCCAGAGATTACTTCCTACAAACAAACTTACAAACTTTACCTCTTTATAATATTAGTATAGACAAGGGTGGGTTGGAGGAGCGGGAGAAGTTATTTGATGATTTCCCCCCACCCAAAAAAAAGAAGGATATAAACGTTGAAGTATGACGTTGGAATGAACCAAGAGTACATTCCAGGCACAAAAGTTGCAATACAAAGGATTTGGGCATGACTAACTTTTTGAGTACTAACTTAGGCGATGCCTCAGTTGAGTCATAAAAGGCATAATGCTTCTAGAAGTACTCAGGATTATTAACTGCTTCTAAACTTGTTTTTAAGGTTCCGTATCCAAAGGGAAACCAAAGGAACCCTATTACTAAGACTCCGCTGTCCGTCTGTCTGTCAGCGGGCTGTATCTCACGATTCGCAACAGCTACACAGAAAAAGAGAAAAGGAAAGGGAATTTTAAATTTATTTATATTTCTATTATTTCTTGTTATAGCGACAATAGAAATACACATTCTGTGAAAATTTCAACTGGCTACCTATTACGGATCATGAGTTATAGCTTAAAGAAAAATACCAATAAAACACGTTTCTAGAAACGTGTTTGTTTGTTACCAATTCATGCTTAAACCACTGAACCAACCATCATGAAATTTTGTATGTACGTTTCTAGGGATGGAGAAAAGGAAATAGGGTGTTTTATCAAGAAAAAAAGATCTACCTTTCGATGGTCACAATTACTTTAGGACACTAGATGGCGCTACATGTCTTTCAAATAATTTTGCTGCCGTGCCATTCCGGGGCGGGTCGCTAATTGGGTATAAATAATACTTTTACACGTCAATTTACCAAAGCATCTACCATGGTTAATATTGGCAGGTAATTTGGTTCTGCCAGGGTAATTAGAATATAAATTTTTACACCTATCTTAGTTACCTCACTTCAGTCAGAAGTTGCAGTAAAGTGTCTCCGTAATTTACTTTTTATTTAAATAGGTATAATAAGACAAAATTAATTTTGTGATCGATGAAGGGAGGCCCTAAGCCCCTTAGTAACCTTGTTGTTGTAAAAAGTTTAATAAAAAACCGGCCAAGTGCGAGTCGGACTCGCGCACCAATGGTTCCGTACCATCTTACTAATATTATAAATGTGCAGAATGTAAGTTTGTTTGTTACGCTTTCATGGAAAAACTACTTAACCGATCATCATGAAACTATGTACACATATTCTTGGAGGTATTAGAAGTAACATAGGATACTTTTTATGAAAAAAAAAATAGGTTATAATTTATAGCGAGGAAAGTAATAATTCCACGCGGGCGAAGTCGCTGGTAGAAGCTAGTTATCTATAAAAACGAGAATAAAAATCATATTTGTTGTATGGGAGCTGCCATAAATATTTATATTATTCTGTTTTTTAGTATTTGCTGTTGTAGCTGCAACAAAAATATATCATCTGTGAAAATTTCAACTGTAACTGTCACGTTTTATGAGATACAGCCTGGTGACAGAAGGACAAACGGACGGACAGCGGAGTTTTATTAATAGGGTTCCGTTTTACCCTTTGGGTACGGAACCCTAATAAAAATCGAGAAAAATGAAATGAAAGCTCAAAAATATCACAAAATGAATTTTGTCTTTGAGAATTCACAAGTCCTTTAAATAATAAAATACTCCAGATATATTTCTCCGTTTTAGCATAAACTACAAAGGCGAATCTGAAATTGATGTTCAGTCAATTTAAAAAGTTCAAGTTATTGGAAGGTACTCATCGTGCATTTGACTTCTTCAGGCAATACCTCGTATTAATCTGGAACTGAAAGGACGACATAAATCTTATTTCCTGTCTCTTTCTATTTATAGTCTTGTATATTATTTTCAGGTATGGATTTTGTGAAGTGCAAGCATATTTTTATATGTGAACGTTGCCGTTAAATTCTTTTTTGTCATTCCTTCCTACTATACTATTATAAAAGTGAAAGTTTGAATGGATGGTTAAATGTTTGTTACACAATCACGCCAAAACAGCTTAACGGATCTACATGAAATTTGGCACAGAGATAGATTATATCTTGGAATAGTAATAACACATAAGATATAGTTTGTAGTAGGAAAAGTACTCATTTCACGTGGGCGAAGACGCTGGCACAAAATAGTAAGTAAATAATGATTAATTACTGATCAAACACTATCGCCATTTGTAATTCTGGTTCTGTAACTATAATATTGAAATTCATGACTTAAATTGGACTAGTTGTTAGTCTAATTAAGTCATGAATTTCAATATTATAGTTCCAAAACTAGAGTTTATTGTTTGTTCTGTTGTTTTATTTTCTGAGTGTTATGCTTTGTCTGAGCTTTACAAAAGTTCGTAGACTAAATCCTGACTATAGACATTAGACTAACATAATATAATTTCAAATCAAGTTTTTGTATTTCATAATGCGAAATACAGATGATATGTTCAGACTAATTTAGGAAATAAATAAATTAAAAAGCAATATTTTAATTGTAGGTAGCGAAATTCACACGAAATATGAACAGGAATGTTAAATTAACAGATCGCGTTGGCAACAGTTTATTGCTCTCCAAAACGCATATATCTTTATGGCTATCATAATGTGGTTCAAAAGGCTGCCCAACTTAAATGGGACTGGGCAGAACATGTCTGCCGCATGCCTGACGAGCGGTGGGCCCGTAAAACACACGAAGGAGAAAGAAGCGAAAAATCGTGACCGTTGGAAGGAATGGAGGCAGGCCTTTGCCCAGCCGTGGGACAGTACGATCTGGTAATAATAATAATGAACAGAAATCTTATTCGAAGTTATTTTAACAAGTGGTCGCCTGGTGGTCAAAATTCGGCCATAATTTTAATCTTTAATGTTATTCAGGTTCTTCTTCGTTGACAAAAAACACCGACTCATAAACATGACAGAACTGTGAACCATAAACAAAAGAGTAGGTATATAAAAATACGTTTCTAACACATGGTGGTGTATGCATTTTTTATTTTTATAAATTTATTTTATTTCTAATGCATATTATATAAAAACTAGCTTCTGCCTGCGGCTCCGCCTGCGTGAAATTAGTACTTCCCCCGTTATTAACTTTCAACCCCCATTTCACCCCCTTAGGGGTTGATAAATGATAAATGATTTTATTTTTGTAAGTAGGTTTTAAAACACTAAAACACGTCAACACTTTTTTTTTAAATTTCGAAAAACCTTTTTTAAATGACGTACTCTTCACAAAGAACACACCCTCCAAATATCATGTCTCTGCGGTTTTGGCTGTGCGTTGCTAATCAGTCAGTCAGTCAGATTTTTGAATTTTTAACCGACTTTGAAAAAGGAGGAGGTTATCAATTCGGATGTTTGTATTTTTTTTTTTTTTTTATGTATGTTCGGGCATAACTCCGTCGTATATTGACGGATTTGCAAAATTCTTTTTTTGTTCGAAAGGGGTTTATTCCGAAACGGTCCCATTTAATTTTCAAAAAGATCTGATAATGGGTTTCGGAGACAGACAACGGAACTCTTCAAAAATTGACAGCAAATCAAGCGCGATTGCTGCTATCGTATGTATATGAATTGTTAACACAGTTTAATGGGGGACCACAACTAAAAAGTGAAAAATAAAAAACTTTTTTACAAAAAAATAGAACCGACTTCCAAAAAAAGTGCAAAATAACTTTAATTTCGGAAGTCGGTGTCAAAAAACGAAGACACAAAACAGGAACACCGACTTCCGAAATTAAAGTTATTTTGCACTTTTTTTGGAAGTCGGTTCTATTTTTTTGTAAAAAAGTTTTTATGTAGACAGATATTAGCTTTCTGCACTCCTTCACATAAACTTTAACAGTGCCAAATTTCATACTCCTACGTCTGCGGAATTTTCGTAAAACGGGGTATAAAGTTTTTGCTTCACTTATAAATAGATTTGACAGCTGAAGATTGTACGTACTAACTTTTGTAATATGCTTTAAAAGTTAACCGTATTATGGCAGTGGATTATTATAATCATCCTGAAATGTATTCCTGGAGCTCGTGGCTAAAGAAATAACAGCCGCACGGGTCGATCCATCAGGTTAAGCTACGCTTACCAGGGTTGGTCCATGGGTGGGTGACCATCTTTACATACCGAGATTCCTCCGTGCCTCGGAAAGCACGTTAAGCCGTTAGTTACGGCTGTCAATCATGGATCTTTGACAGTCGTTACGGGTCGTCAGAAGAACGAAAGTCTGACAACCAGTCTTACCGAAGGGTATCGTATTACCCAGTAACTGGGTTGTGGAGGTCAGATAGACAGTCGCGCTATATAAAATACTGATATTCAGCTACATACCCCAAGATAGTTGGAAAAGGCTAGGCCAATTTGATCCTGGAACGTATTTATAACACACGCGTGTGATAAATTATGAACATTGTATAAGTATGTCAGAGATTTCGCTACAAACAGTGAATATTCTTGTGCCTCTCTGAAGTTTCAGAAATGAAACAAATTACTTCAAATATACAAATATACCTATCTAAGTTCTGTAACATGTGCCTATTCCAAGTACTTTTGCTGCGAACATGGGATCATAGGGAATTGAGATGCTGGGTACACCTGAACACGTTTCAGTTCAGTACAAGGTCTCGGTACGAATTCGAGGCACCGCCTAATACTTTCACACCTGTGCCAAAGTGGAAAAACATGTTTCACGTCCGAGTACGACCGAGGCACTGCTTTTAATCTCAAAAATCTTTTCAAAAATATTAAAATCTCAACCAAAAGCCGTCACACCCTATTTGATTAGCTTTTAATTCAAAAAATAACACATTTTCCCTGAGGCTTCCCGTACCGTTCCATGATAAGCCGTTATATTACAGCATAATTCTCCTCAATTTCCGATTGCATTTTCACCGACAGAAACTTCAAAGAAAATGGTACATACAGAGAAAGTCCTCGGGCTAAACTCTCTACGAAAATAGGATGAAAACCCCGTTCAGTCTTGTTTACTGAAAGTAGACAAACGTTTTTATTGGGCTGTAAAACTGTTAAGAGTGAGTTAAGACTTAAGAGCGAAATTCAGAAACGGATGTCAAAATATTTACTGGTTCGTGTTCGTTTTATTAGGGTCATCGATTCTATGAATTTTCGTTCGACGTTAATGTGATGATCGTTAAAACTAAGAGAAACTTGTAGCTAACCAGCTTTTAACCGCGACTTCGTCCGCGTAAAACTAATATAAACAAATCATTCTGTGCTCGTGTAAACTAAGCTATCATATATTATAAGCTATTTATACAGCATGTAACAAAAACCCTGTCCGATCTTGAAGGGTATTAATTGGTATCGTACTGCGTACGTAATCATTTAAAGGATACGAGATATTTTTTTTCTAAGGCAACACTGAGCGCTCGACGAAGTTCACCTACTGTTTTGTTTCAACGATGCCGCCTGAGCGAGACAGAGTGCCTAGTGCCGGGCGGTATCGTTTGAAATAAAAATAGATAAAAATGAAAATATTTCGACGGCGTGTTGTCAACTTATGAAAATTTTGCCATATTTAGTGTTAAATTTCGCATATTTTATAAAAATAAAAAGTCTATAACTTTTGGTTTTTGTAAGTTAATTTTTTTTTACAACTTTTTCTAGTACGTATGTTAAACCAGGAATATTATACGCCTTTATTGAATCGGACAGGGTTTTTGTTACATGCTGTTTAAGCAGTTAGACAGCTGACCCTATTAATGATACCACCATCCCATCTTTGTTGTTCCGTTCTGTGTTAAATCAATGTGTTTGTGATATACACCGTTCTTCACTTTCATAAACACTTTTTCCCAAAAACAATAACACTACTCGCTATACAATTTCCCTTAACTATTTATTATTATCTCATCATAACATTCATTATATTATAATGTCATTGCGTAACGCCTGCCAACGCCTGCATAGTGCCGCCATGAGCCATTTTTTTTATTACATAACTTATTCTAACATTGTCATTGTCAAAGATAGTTTACTGACAGCTGAGAGGCACAGATTAAAATCAAAGCCGGCGGCGCGTGCGTCATTTTGCAGGAAACGGAATGTTGCCACTTAAATATTAATATTTTTTACACTGTATAATATTTAGAAGTTTTAGTCATTGTTTTCTGCACCGGTCGACGTCATAACGTCGGCGCCGGCTGTCGCTGAAAACCAGCGCTGGGGCTCTGTCTCGCATAGGGTCATAGCACTTAAGCTGAGCGATGGCCGTTTTACGAGGATGTGACGCATTTTTTCCCCCAGTTTTTTCTTTGTTTTTGTGTTTTTCTGTTTTTTGCGTCATGTTTACCGTAAATAAACGTATTTTCTTTCTTTCTTTCTTCTTTCTGATAGCCAGGAACGCAGTTTGAATGTAATAAAGAAAAATGTCGTTTTTACGGTTTTAAACCGACTTCCAAAAGGAGGAAGTTCTCAATTCGTCTGTATGTATGTTACGCTCTCATGTTAATTTCTCCGTCATTTGTGAATAGATTATGATGGTTTTATTTTTTTGGTAGGTCATACTTATGGGATCACCATATAAATTTTATTGAAATTGATTCTGAAATTTTTAAAAAAATCAACATAGACAAAATATATGTATACACAGATGACGTTTCGGTTGTCTCCAAATATTCTAATTCCATGTTATTGGGGGTATCCATTCGGGCATAACTTTAATATTTAGCTACAACTTAAAAGTGAAAAATAAAAAACCTTTTTACAAAAAATACAACCGACTTCTAAATTTGCAAAATAACTTTAATTTCGGCACGAAGAAACAAAATACAAACACCGACTTCCGAAATTAAAGTTATTTTGCAATTTTTAGAAGTCGGTTGTATTTTTTGTGAAAAAGTTTTTTTTCGTACAACTTTTCTGTTCATAAGATTGAATTTTGGAATTGACCATGACTGTCTTTCTTGAAGAAAATTGGCAGATTTCTATGGGCAGAAGCAATATTTAAAATATGATCACTCATTCCCGTTTCTGTAGATCTAGTGATACAGTCATCTGAAATGTTTTTTAATTTTCCGGAACACCAAACCCTGTTCGTTTCCTAGTTTTCTTTAAGCGTTTTTCGACCTAATTTGTTTCGTACTTTGACTATGGAAATATAGATAGAGGGAACGATCTTTGTACTAATATGAAAATCATTCGTATCATAAAGTCTGCAAAATATACAAACGAAAGACTATGTTCACTGTACCGTTGATAAAGATTCTTTTGAACTGATATTTCTGTCAAGAAAGGGGCAGAAAATATACTAAGAAGCAGTTTTTATACGCCTATAACGTTGAGATAATAACAACTATACCAGCTTATTTTCATTTCTTAGATTTTCTTTGTGTTCATATTTAAATTTTTGTTTATTGTTATGTTTTATTTGACATAGCTATATGGGTACTTACGAGTACATCAAAATCTCATTATATACGTCTGTAAATGTTTTTATTTTTACCTGAATGCGCGTCGCAGGGAGGGTAATGTGTTCATCAGCCTATGTATTTATGTATATTATGTATGTATGTATGTTTGTTCCTTTGTGACACTTTAGAGACTAAACGCGTGGGCCGATTTTGATAATTCTTACGTAAATTGATTCGTCTTAAACTCGCGAGTGCTACTAAAGACAGGAGAGTAATCATAATACAATATGGCGACAATCAGACGCAATATTGTGAAAATTGAAAAAATAAAAGTCGACGTACTATATTAAGTGGGGTATTAAAACAAAGGGTTCGAGGAGATGATTCCAAAAATATAACTCACTAAAATGTAGAAAATAAATAAATTGAATATTTTCAAAAAACCCGACTGTAAAATTAACTAAAAAGTTCCAAACAAGTCACTTTTTAAGCAGTCTGATGCAGTTAGTGCCATGAAATCAATATTGAACTAAAATAACAGCCACCAACTGCATCAGACTGCTTGAAAAGTGACTTGTTTGGAACTTTTTAGTTAATTTTTACAGTCGGGTTTTTTGAAAATATTCTATTTATTTATTACTTTATTACTGCGCGCTTTTTTCGAGTTAGCATTATTGATTTCTGTAAAAAGTCAATATAGTATATACTCGTATGTTCTCCGTTTAAAACTCAAGCAAATTGAATAACATTTCTATTATTATTATCTGACAAACAAATTGAAACGTTTAATTTGAAATGTTTATTTAGTTTGTACTTTCTAATACTCCTAAACACGCGACGCCAAGTGGAAAGTAAATTCAGCAGCTTCAGCGCTGTAAGACTATACCTTAGATAAAACGACACTCCAGTATGATAGAACGTCTTACTACTTACGTAAGTTTCAAGCTGCTTCAGCGCTTCACGACCCACCTTGGAGACAGTATTGTCGCACAAATAAAGATCTCACGTCGATCACAAACAAACATGTCCTAAATCTATTTACATACTAGAAGACTAGAATGACAATTGTTAAACACGGGATCTAGAGTCCTCAATTCAAATCTATATTGACTCGTATACCTAGCATTCTAGATGAGGATGGATGATGTAAGAGAGGGAGGCCAAAGAAAAGATGGATGGATTGTGTGAGGAGTGATATGAAAGAAAAGGGAGTTAGTGATAGCGTGACGGCTGATAGGACAGAATGGTAGAAAAAAACATGTTGCGCCGACCCCAAGTAACATGGAATAAGGGCAAGAAGATGATGACCTTGCATTCTAGATCTTTACTTTCAGAAGTCCAATTTGAGTCGTGTTTACTCAAAAAGTTTAGAGAATGAAAATAATTAAAATAACCATTTTAATCTTTCAAAGAATAAAATGATTATTATAAACGATTAAATACTAAAACTTGATTACTTATAAGAAAAATAAATAAAATAAAAACATAGAAAGAAGCATTTCCACGTAACTATATCTAATACACTCAAAAACTTACTTATTACTATTTGGTGTAACCAACTAAAATTTTATTTTTCACTTTGACGTTTCTCATTCTTAAGACGATCTTAGGATGCAATAACTTCGGGCTTGTGGACGGCAAGTAATGGGTAGCTTGCCGTCCGATCAACACCAGTCCCGAGAGTGTTTTTGTACGTAGTGTTCCACGCGCGCCTCAAAGAGATGTCAGCCATCACTGACGGGGCCATTCATGGCCGATGCATGCATGCCAAGGGGTAGCGGATAAATTCGTAACAGAGTTACCGCGTCCCTGGGCACTCATGCAAGGAAGGAACAGGGGTGGGTTTTAGTCAGTAAGAGTCTGACACGCCCTCCCGCTCCACCCAGAGTGGGGGAAGTCATAGGATGATTTCCGACCCCAAAAAAAAAGACGTAATTACTTTGTTTAAACGTCATCACTAATGCACGTATGTATAGAAAAGTAAACCACATTTAGGCTCAACTTTACAATAAGGGATCCTGAGTAGACTCTTCAATTTTTTGTTGTGCAAAGTACTTGTTATCTTGAGTAATTTCACGAAGTTTCCAGTTTAGGAAATAAATACTTTCGGAGATAAAAAATATCAAACTTTGATAAAATAACCTCAAATTTCGCACTATTTTATCACTTTTGACGTAACTTTGACAGGCAGGGTTGCTAATTTAGGGAGTTTTAATAATGCGTTTTGATTTTGCAAATTATAAGTTGACGCGTAATTTGTTTTTTCGACATGCAACTAAAACATTATAATAAAATAAAAAATGCCTTTGCCCTTCGACGAATGACCTTGACCTTCGGCTTTTAGGGTAATACACTAAAAAGAGTATCCTCTACCCAAAAAAAAATAACTGCTATAAATCTGCGATTGGCGCTTAATGAAATTGCTTCCCAAAAACATAACCTCAAAATTAGATTTTTAAAAATTCATAATAAAAAAAACTATGCATTTCCTAAACTTTTCCCCCACGGGGGAGGGGTCTACCCCCTCCCTCCCCCCTCCTAAATATATATAAAGCCTATTCCTTATTGTAAAGTCCTTCCCACATTTATGTCAAAAAAAAAGAGTTTATGTGTCACCTCCTTGATTTCTGTGAAAAGCTATAATTTGTGACTCATCGCACATACAGCGTACATTTAATAGCCCAAATACAGCGTAAAATTTACCACTACTGCATACCACATATCAATCTACCCGCGGTAAACACTAAAGTCTTAAATATAACCTTTAATTTCACATTACACACGAGATACCGGCAAATCCTATAATACTATGATCCGTGATACCGTTATCTTGTTGGGTCTTAACTGTAGGTGGCTGCGGTTTTTGCAAACATGCCTTTTAAAGCACGCCGAATATTTGATAAAAATGAGTGAATTTTTTGATGAATTCAGCTATCGAGTGTTTTGAATTTCGATAAAATTTAACTTCCTACTCTTAATGTAAATATGAAAATTTTAATATTTTCTTATCGGTCATGCCTTAACGGCTGAAGAGATTTGGAGGTAACATGGCACTTGGGTATAGCATGATCAGGGGGTCTAAAAAGGCTGTTTTAGATGACTTTAGCCAGAACTGACAAAAAAAAATGTTGACGTGTAAAAGTGTCGTTAAAACCTACTTACAAAATAAAATCATTTATCTTAATATTTCTTGCAAACAATTTTTCATATAACGGCAATATAAACCAAATAAGATTCTGACAATATGTATTAAATTGAGCATGATTCAGCTTAGATATGTAACCATTTTACGAATCTCCATACAAAACTGTCACACAAATTAATTGGGCGCCCCAGCTTTGCACAGGATAAATTATACACCTAAACCATCCTCACGAATCACTCTGTCTATTGGAGAAAATTGCATGAAAATCCGTTCAGCTGTTTTTGAGTTTATCGCGAACAGACAGGCAGACAGATAGACGCGGCGGGGTCTTCATTTTATAATGTTTAGTGATAGATAGGACATATGATAATTTTAAGCCCGTTTGCAAGCTACCTTAGTAATTACCGACCATTTTATTGTTTTTACTGGCGTAAGTAAAACATCTCTTCAATATATTCCTATTTGGTTATATTGCGATAGAGTTTGTTCCCTACCATGTCGTGTTATATTTCCTCTCGTGGTTATACGAAGTTTCAAATAGATATCAACTTAAAATTCCCTCTTGCTTTGCCTTTACATGATGTTTAACCTTCTGAACAATGAACACCTACCACATTCTGTAATCTAGTTTCAGAGGCAGCCTAGGTAATTGGAATGTTAAATTCAAGCACGCAGACTACGCATATTATGGGTTATATCTTTGACTTAAAGGATCATTGTACTAGAACAAAATACACAATTATATTGTTATTTTATGGTAGAACACAATAATGAATAACAGCTATATAATGTGTCATGAAAGTGATACGCAATGCTTATATTTAAATAAGAATATGGCTTAGTTAAGTAAAGATATGAGATGGACTTACCAAACAACTAAATGGCAGGGTCCAAAAGGCAAAAGAAGGAAGACAGAAGAAAAGATGGGCCGATGATATAATAAACACAGCAGGTGAAAGTTGGATGAATACGGACAAAGACAGGGAAAGATGGAAAGGATTGGAGGAGGCTTTTACCCATAGAGGGGCCACATATCAAAGAAATGGAAAGGAAATAATTATAATTAGATGTATATTTGTAAGATGTGTTATGTGGAAAATAAAGCTGTAAATAAATAAAAATGGCTTAGTAATCTACATTAAAATTCTAAAGAGGTAAAGCTTGTAAGAATGTTTATAGGAAGTAATCTCTGGAACTACTGAACCGATTTTGAAAATTCTTTCACCAGTAGGAAGCTACATTATATGTGAGGGCAATAAGCTACAAATATTTTTGAAATCATGCGGACGAAGTCACAGGCGAAGTGCTAGGTTATATTTTATTTATGATACTGTTGACGGATAATTACAAACACCGTAAAATTGTAATAAATCTTGCGGGAATATTAATTCTCGATACATTATGAATAGATCATTTTAAATTCAATAAATCTCATTCAAATTCCATAATTCACAATGTATCGGAGTCATTTTAAAAATAAATAGTTAACAATTTTACGTGATTTTTCATAAACTAGCGGTGTTAACGTGGATATATTTAGTTCATTGTACACCCCACAGGATTTATAATAAAAAGAAGTGTACAATGACTTTTCGCACAAAACAATCTCTTACAGACAACATATTCGATGGACTGAACGAAAGGAGATAGATTTAGGGCTGTCAGTCTACAAACATTACAAAAAATATGACTATAAAATAAATAAATCCAATACTAAATAATATACCTATGCTAGACTAGATACCAGCTTGATGCACTAGAGGCAATTGAGAGGCGCGCCAAGAGAATCATCGGCAATGATAGGATCGTCGAATCAATGCTCCAAAGTCTTGAGCACCGACGCCGAGTTGCTAGCCTGTCGGTTTTCTATCAGTTGTATTTTGGGGAATGTGCGTCGGAATTGCATAGTCTAATTCCGCCAAGCCCATTCTATCATCGGACCGTTAGACGTACGACGATGCGCCACACCCCCCCCCCTCCCCCTCTCCCCCAAAAAAAGAAAAAAAGAAACCCATATGCACAAAACGTTTTGGGAACACATTCATTGTGCGTACAGCTAAAGAGTGGAATTCCCTGCCAGAGTCTATGTTTCCTGATAGCTACTTCTAGGCAGGCGTATTCCATCTTCGATCACAGCATCGCTTACCATCAGGTGAGATAGTGGTCAAACGCGTGCCTATCAACAATAAAAAAAAATCATTACAAGCAATATAAATATAAAATAAATTCACACAATACTAAATAATATACTATGCTATTCTCTATTTATTTTCTCTTCTATTAGACACATATGAATCACGAAAAATTTGTAATGGTTATTTTGAAAATGCCTCAAGTACAATATCAGACAAAGGAAATCTATAGCAGTTGTTAAGTCGAGAAATACAGACTGTATACATATTCATAAAGTATTTCTTCACACATATTCTGTGAAACAAAACATCTGTAACAATCGGAGAAATAGATCAATGTAACATTTTGTAAGAGAGAATCTGTCGGAGACCGACTTAAGGCGCTATTAATTGCCAACGACCTTGAGTGGTTAGCTTGCGTGTTCTGTGCTGAGCTAGCATAATGCGTCGTACGTCCACCCAATAATAGGAGTTGACCATCAAGGAACGCTGTCCGAAATTAGACGCATTAATAATTTATTACACATAAAAAATACACAACAGGTATTAACTAAAACACTTAGACTAAATTATAAATAATTAAATGAACTTTAAAATGGCGTAGGTTTCATAAAAATACGCTTTATATTTTCTGCGTGATTCTCAATTTTTTGTCCGCGTTAGACATAACTTTACAAATTAATTAGAATAGGTTATAAAAATATAATTTCAAATATTCTCAGATCAGATTACGACGGAAATTATCTAGAGTGACATATTTTTTCAAAGATATAAGACTAGTCGTTTGGACGTGATGTTCAATTAAAAATCATTAAAAGTCGTATATCTGCGTCTTTTTTTTTTGGGGTGTGGGAAATCATCCAATGACTTCTCCCGCTCTGAGTGAAGCGGGAGGGCATGTCAGACTCTTACTGATTAAAACCCACCCCTGTTCCTTCCCTGCCTGAGTGCCCAGGGGTACAGTAACTCATTTTCAGAATTCATCAGCGTGCGCGTGCGTGCGCGTGTTTTATTTATATCTGCGCCTTAATGTATATTATTCGACCTACAAAAGTTTAGCAACAGCAGAAATGTCTAAAAATACCTTAAAATTATTTATTTATTTGTCTAGATACATAACATGCCATTCGTTATCTGTAACGTAGGTTCGCATTTGCATAATGAAAAATATGCGGGTATAGTCTACGCTAGAAAATTATTTATCCTTAAAAGTTAACGGCAAGTTATTTCACAGAAAACCAGATTTGTTTTTCAGTTCGGTTTTTCGATATACCATGTCATAACAAATGAAAAGAGAATTTATTGATTGAGTATGAGACGCACCAAGGTTTGTTTTTGTATTTAGAAAATGATGATAAATAGTTATGATATAGTCTGTGGACAATCTGAGCTTCGATCGTTTCTTGTCTTTCAATGTTTCACATCAGTCCATGTTTGTTTACCAGCTTACTTACCATAACCAATTTTGAGCATTAAAGGACAATGTTTGTATAGGTATATATACGTGGCTATGCGTTTGTTAATCTTTAATACTGTAACGGCTAACCGGATTTATTTGCAATTTGGTACCAGGATAACTCATATTTTGAATTAACATATATGCTAATTAATTTATAAAGCTGAAAAGTACTCATTTTGCGCGGGTGGCAGCTAATTTACTAAATATAACAGTCTTTTGAGACTGAAGTTAGTAACCGAACCTACTTCATATGTCAATTTATTATAAAAGTTTCCTCCACTTCAATTCCCAAAGCGCACGCACGATTTCCTAGACAATTTAATATCAGCCATGATTTAATCAACGCGGCCCAAAATTCCGTGTCTAAGAGATAATAAATCTACTGACGGAGATAGATGTTTTTGTCTAATTTGTGACATCATTATAAGTGTGACCAGCAGCAGCCGCCTCAGGAGACGCCTGGGACTTCCGGTGCCGCGAGACGATCTCCGGCCACCGTAGACACGGGCCTGTGGACGGCGAGTAATGGGTAGCTCGCCGTCCTATCAGCACCAGGCCCCAAAGTATGACGGCGCGTAGTGTTCCACGCGCGCCTCAAAGAGTTGTCAGCAATAAAGACGGGGCCCGTCATGCAAGGCCGATGCCTGCCCGGGGGTTGAGGATAAATATAATGGATAAATTCGAAACAGAGTTACCTCGCCTCCGGGCACTAAGGGCAGGAAGGAACAGGGGTGGGTTTTAGTCAATAAGAGTCTGACATGCCCTTCCGCTTCACCCAGAGCGGGAGAAGTCATTGGATGATTTCCCAACCCCCCCCCCCTCCCCCCAAAAAAAAAGGTACTGCTTCTACCCCTAGTAATAAACAACTTTCTTAAAGAAAGTATATATCTAGAGGTCGATTCCGATTTGTATACCAAAAGTAACCGTCTTAGTCCAAATTTATTTTATTAAAATTACACGTTCGTGTTTTGGTCCCAAATTTCAACTTAATTGGTTCAGTAGATTTGGAGCAAATTGGCTGTGACAGATGGACAGACAGTCAGGCACACGAGTGATAAGGGTTCCGTTTTGCATTCGGACGTTCGGAATCCTAAAAAACATATTACTTCTAAACATTGTCGGACTTTATACCTACAGCTGAAACTAAGACATAAAACCTGTTTATAGATACAAAGTCACACTTAAGCTGTATACATAAAAGATAGTGTGGAATCATTGTGAATATGCAAAATATAACTTTTTATGTTGAAGAATATTATGTCTTAGTGATCTATTACATCCATGTATAAAATAAATGAGATCAAACTCTTCGTAACAATAACAAGAATGAAAAGCATTGTAGATATTTTGATAATATTCACAGACAGAATTATTATATTTTACAGACTGATTTAAGGCGCTATTAACTGCCAACGACCTTGAGTGGTTAGCTTGCGTGTTCTGTGCTGAGCTCACTAACGCGCCGTACGTCCATCCAGTAATAGGACTCGCCCATCAAGGAGCGCTGTCCGAAATTAGACGCATTATTAATTTATTATACATAAAGCAATAGGTATTATACTAAAACACGTATAATAAAATAAATAAAATTAAACGATCTTTAAAATGCTGATGGTTTCATAAAAATACGCTTAATAGTTTTTGCGTGATCTCAATTTTTTATCCAGGTTAGACATAACTTTACAAATTAATTACTCTACGTTATAAAAATATAATTTGGAATATTCACATATTAAATTACGAAGGAAATTGTCTAAAGTAACATTTTTTTTTTTTTTTCAAAGAAATAAAACTAGTAATTTAGACGTCATTTTCAATTAAAAATCATTAAATGTCGTATAACTGCGCCTTAAGCCACAATTCATGGTTCTCGGTTTCGTAAAACAGCTGGATATAATTAGGAAAATGCTATACATTAGCCTAATTATATCCAGCTGCGTTACGAAAGTACAATAAAAACAATCAAAGTGACTTTTTAAGATACACATTCTGGCGAGAAAAATGAACCTTAATTAAAAAATAAACACCTTCTAGTATGCCTCCATATCTTCTCGTTTCACTAGAGCCGCTTGATCAAATATCCGTCGTCGGAGATTCAGCTCATTTGTAAGAGTTTGTCTTTTATCCACCGACCGTTGGAGATACTGCGGTTTAGGACCGTTATTAGTTACGAGGCGTAAGATGTCACTGATAATGAAACGCAAAAACTGCATAGAAAATTGTAAGCTATACAAATGTTCCGTTCTGTGTGGGAATCCAACCCCCATGCCACAATAAATGGGTCAGCTGCAAATAATTTGTAATATATCTGAGTAAATCGTAACCTAAATCTGCACACACAAGCATCCATTTACACACAATTTAGGACCCATTAAATCTAGGTGTTTTAATCCATGGTGCTTGGCAATTGGACTTACCCCTGTTGTAAATGTCCCTTTGTGTCTATTGGTCTAACTTTGTTGTGTCTCCAGCTTAATAAGGAGGGAAGTGGAGTATTTTTTTCCTTCGCTGTCCTTTTCTGATAAGTTTTTGAAGGTCGCAAGCCAGTTTAATCGTTAGTACAGGACTCGTCGAGCTTCATTGCCTCGGCGTTTTTCTGGTGGTCACCAATGTTATATCTGGCTTTCAAGAGTGTGAGTATTAGTGGTTGGAAATAGTGGGCTTGTTCCAAAAATAAAACAACCATTTATCAAAACTATTATTATAACGAGATAAAATTTTTTGTTTCTTTACACACATGAACAGCCTAACAATTTTATCTCTAAGGGAACCAGTAGCCCTACTGGTACGATTACGTACATTTCATGGCCTACTTTTTAACCGACTTCGAAAAAGGAGGATGTTCTATTTTCGACTGTGTGTTTTTTTTTCGCCGATTTCTCTGTCAGTTGTGGACCGATTTTGAAAATTATTTTTTTATCCGAAAGAATATACGCCCGAGGTGGTCCCATATAAATTTTATCGAAATTGCTTTAGCGCTTTTGAAAAACTGAACAAAAACGAAAACTATGTCATCATCATCTGCCTAGCCTTTTTTCCAACTATCTTGGAGTCGGCTTCCAGTCTAACCAGATGCAGCTGAATACCAGTATTTCACATGAAGCGACTGCCTATCTGACCTCCGCAACCCAGTAACTGGGAAAATACGATACCCCTTGGTAAGACTGAATGTCAGACTTTCGGGCTTCTAACGACCCGTAACGACTGTCAAAGATCCACGATTGACAGCCGGGACCAACGGCTTAACGTGCTAAAAACGAACACTATGTATACATAGATAACGTTTTGGTTTCTCCAATTACGAGTATGTTTAAATTCCACGTTCCATGTTATTGGGGTTTTTAGTTCTGAAATAACGAAGAAGTAAAATAAAATACCTACAAACACCGACTTTCGAAATTAAAGTTATTTTTTAATTTTTTGTGTATTTTCTTTTTTGGAAGTGGGTTGTTTTTTTTAAATAAAAAAAATTAAAAAAATCTTTTTATTTCAGACACATTTGGCCCATAACATTGATAGCTATTATTACACCTAGAAACTATGTTATATTTAAAAATTAAATTAAATTCAAATCAAAATCAAATACAAAACAAAATTAAAATTGAAATTAAAATCAAATACAAAATTAAAATTAAAATAAGAATCAAAGTCAAAATCCAAATCAAATCAAATTAAAATCAAATTCAAAATTAATTAGAAAATAAACACAAACAAAAATTAAAATCAGAATCAAAATTCAATTCAAATTAAATTCAAAATCAAAATTAAATCGAAATAAAATCAAAATTAAAATCAAATGAGTACAAACAGAAATCAAAATCGGAATCAAAATCAAATAAAAATTAATTTTTTGTAAAAAAGTTTTTTATTAAATCACAAATGCACTGTTCCTGCAGGATACGCGATAGGACTGATAAGCGGAAACAAGACTAGTTACAAAATAAGGCAAGACTTATGACAAAATCAATCAAAAACACTAAAAGCAACCTTGGGAAGACTTACAAGAACAACAACAACAATCACATTGAGTCTAATTAACCTAAAATCCCAACAGACAGCGACCATATTATATGAAACTACCACCAATTTGCTGCGAGAACATTCTTGCCATGATTTTCCTTCACGTCTATTTTGATCTTGAAGATAATTAATTTACTCCATTTTCCGCCCCTTGTCCTGTGATGTGTCGACTGACATGTTAACGTCTGTAACTTGATTAGCAATGTTATGGGGCCCCAACCAAAATTCTTATGGGGCCCCAACATGTTGCCTTGAAGAATAGTTATGGGGACCGAGTATGTCACCCTGTAGTATCGTTATGGAGTCCAATATGTCATCCCGCCATTTGTGCTAGTAAACTTATCCCTTCGATTAAGTTTTACGATGTGAGAAACAGCCGATGCATTTTATGTTTTCCTTTTGTCCTTGGGGTAATCTTTTGTCGTTCGTAGCAATCAGAACTATTCTCGAAAAGTGTTAGGGAGAGGGCACACCATAAATTGGTTTGGGTATTTGTAAAACTCGTCTCGTCAAACAAATCATATTTCTGTTCTAAAAACAAATGAATGTGTTTAATTGTCTTTGGTATGAAAATTTCAGAAAATTATGAAAGTTAATAAGACCAATTTAAATAACGAAGGTCCAAGACCCGACGTAACCCTCACGAACCGTACCCATACATACCAATTACTTTTATTAAAACCTTAAAACACAGGTATTCAGACTACGTGTGGTTAGACTGGGAGCCGATCCCAAAATAGTTGGGAAAAAGCTAGGCAGATTATGGTTTCAGTTACAAATTTGTGTACAAGTTGTATAAGTCTCGTAAAACAAAATTAGTGTTCCTTATATCAGAGTAGCGATCAAATAGTAATCAATAGGCTCTCAGGTCAACTACAAAACGTGATGGGGCTTGGACGACGGCCAAGTTCAGCGTATAAAGCTGGGTATACACCAGAGAAACATTGTGCTACGGTGCTTCAGAATGTGGCTTTTTGATTACCTGAAAAATGAATTTCTTGCGACCTTACTACAAGTTATTTGTTTTTAGGGCTCCGTGCCCAAAGGGTAAAACGGGACCCTATTACTAAAACTCTGCTGTCCGTCCGCTTGTCTGTCGGTCTGTCACCAGGCTGTATCTCATGAACCGTGATAGTTAGGCAGTTGAAATTTTCACAGATGGTGTATTTCTGTAACCTTTATAACAACAAATACTAAAAAACAGAATAATATAAATATTTAAAGGGGCTCCCATACAACAAACGTGATTTTTTTGCCGTTTTTATAGATAATGGCACGGAACCCTTCGTGCGCAAATCCGACTCGCCCTTGGCCGGTTTTTATTTAATTTATTTATTAACCAGAACGACACAATGCCAATCATACTGGTTATATTAATATATAAATCACATGTCCATCATCCCTCTCACAGAGAGAGGAGGCTTGTGCCCCAGCAGTGGGGACATTAAAAGGCTGATGATGACGATTAAGAATAAAATATAACATTTACACAATTTTTATACATAAGCCTTTTACTCAGTCTTCTCGCAAATCGTCAGACATTCAGACAGTATCTCCTTCCATTCATCAGCGAACAGATCTAATCCAGGACTGGACTCTAGGAGAACGTTAAGTGCGTTTACATTCACGGAATGAGTGACATATGTCGCGCAATCGTACGGCAACGTGGCACCATAAATTTATGCCGTCTCGCCCACCAATTAAGTTATCGGGAACAAAAATTTTTTGTTATGTTTGTTTCTGTCATTAAATATGTTTCAATTCAGTATGGCCTCCTTTTTCCACTGAAATGGAATATGAGAATTTTAAGTCGAAAAGATGATTGAGATGTCAAAACATTCTGTATTTTTTTATTTACTCATCTCATCATCTGCCTTTATTTACACTTACAAACCCAATAGATTATTTCACAATATCGGTTTATAATGTTAGGCAAATCATACCCACAATTCGTACCTTTCGGATCCTTGAAATGCGGATACAAACCCCGGCAGTCTTCAGCATGTTGCCACAATTATGCGCGGTCTTGCCTTCGTGAATATTTCCTCGAAGCATGTAGCATGCTAAAATTCGGCAAGATATTGCTCCAGTGTATGCGCTATTGTGGCATGCCACAATGTTCCAAGATTTCGCCCTAGTGTAAACCAAGCTTTACACTGATTTATTACGACAAACATTGTTTGAGAGTGATTGGCATTTGTTTATGCTGATCGTACCATGAATACTGTGAATAGCGTCCACATTTTTGTGTCTGACGAAAAATTGCTGTTCTTAAGTGGTTCTATAAATATTTATTCTCTGAGGGTACGTCCTTTAACATAATCCCTTTATCGCCATTTCAGATACCTTAGAGTATAAAAGGGGTGTTCTATTTTTGGATGGGCAGGAGTATCCTTTTTTCTGCTTAGTACAGCAAAACCAAAGTCGACTTAAATTGTGATCAAGTTCAAGTTCATAATAATGATTAGCATACAATATACAGGGTGTAAAAAGACACATCACATAGTAGTCAACTGTACATCTAACAACGTAGCTTTGCGCAAAAATGACTGCTGGGAAACTACTTTTATTTTACGGTCTGAAAAAAAAAATTGCGCGCAATGTATCGTGAACCTAGGCAAGTGGAGTTAAGCCCCACCCCTTCGCTCTAAGCGGAGTAGGTACTACTATACTGCAAATGCGTAATTTCAAATATTCGAAAAAATATATCGAAAACTCAAGTAATGTTTGTTTGAAAAAAGATTAAAAAGTAAGGTAAACAAACGGTAATTGAATGAAAGAAAAAATGTAAACAAGAAAAACACACAATTTACATTTCGCAATTTTTAATGAAACAATGCTCAATTGTTTCAGGACGGCCGGCGTTGTTAAAAACTGTACCACAGGCGTTAGCGGGCTTTACATAGTCACGTGCACGCGCAGTCAGGCCACAGTATAAATATGGACAGTATGGAAACTAAGCCTATTTGTTGAGATAATTACCTACGCTCCATGAGAGAGCTAGGGTTGTCACTGTTGTTGTTTGGAAAAAAATTATATGGAAGATGCGTCAAAGTTGCCGCGCAATTTGAAAAACAAGATATCCCACACAGGCCCGTACCCTTTTTTTTTGTTCCCGTCCCGCAAAAAATTTCATGGTTTTCGAGGATGTTAAAGTAAAGTCAAAATGCGTGGCGCTTGGCCGATAGCTAGCTAGTTAACTCTGCGGCAGCGCACCTTTCCGCATTTCAACCTGAAAATGCGTGTGATGTAAATGAAAAACCATTAACATTTTAAAAACGTCTTTATTTTTCATAATTTAATCATTATTAGGTACTTTTCAAGATCAGCAGGGAGTTTAAAAAATGAAAGCCCCGGATTAGAAGAAGCCGAGTTCATACAACAGTACACTGCGCAATACGCTCGTGGCATTTTAAAACCGTGGCTCAGGAGATAACACGACCACTCGTCTCGACACGGCAGCCGCAACTGCACGCACCGCGACTATCGTTTAGGGCTAGCGTAGATGCGCGCGTCTGTGTGAGTGTGCCGTTTCAAACGTTTGTACGTAGTTTCCGTACTGTCCATATTTTTACTGAGGTCAGGCCGTACAGGATTGCGCGTGGCAATACACCTTGAATTGTGTGCGATTATCTTTTTGAAGTTTTTTATTAAGCTAACGTTCTTTTTTGCGCGATTACTCGTGTTTGTTTTTGTCATAGCGGTAAGACCGTCCGTGTAAAAGTTAATTGTGCAGGATAGACCGCGCGAAACTGGCGCGTGTTGGAGTGCGTGCAGTTCACATAGTTTTACTAAAGTATTCGAGTTTTACTAATAGTGTTATGGTGAAAAAATAAAATGATAATTACTACAAAATCTCGATGGGCGTCGATAAATTCTTTTTCTTTACAAAAATTAACTATTTTGCTATAAGCTTCCTCTTTAAGATTTTTGTTTTTATATTCTTCGGACTTAATTTTCCAGAGGCAAGGAAAAGACTTGTAAAGTGTAATTAACTCCAGTACTCCACTATTAATTCTTTACTTCACGTCCGTATGTCCGTCATCATGTAACATGTTGCGTTTTTTTTTTATTTTGCTCTTTCTCACACGATTACTATTTCACGCGCGATTGACTGTGTAAAGCCCGCTATTCACAGGCCACAGTGACTTTTATACAATAAAGTTTTCATACAGTCTTTGCCGTTGTGTCGGAAAATTATAAGTAGTAAACTCTAGTATTCATACTTACAAGCAAGTTTTAACAATACAGGGTGAATTTTAACTCATTGACAATCTTTCAGGGGGTTCAAGTCCCCCTGAAAGATTGTGAATTTGACTCATGAATTTAAACAATAAACTGAACAGTATGGCTCTTTTATAAAATAAAATAAAACTAAGTGATAAGTTTAAATACTGATGAGAGTTCTTAAAGAAGACATGTGACATCTACCAACCCGCATTGGGCCCGCGTGGTGGATCGACGGCCCAAGCCCTCTCACAGAGAGGAGATCTGTACTCCAACAGTGACGTCATTAAAAGGCTGATGAAGATGATGATGATACATATTATAAATGAATTAGCTGGGTGAGACTGGTACAAGAACTTAGGGATCTAAAAACACACAAGAAAAGATAAACCTACGATCAACAGTGGGCAAAGTCAGGCTGAGAATGATTATGATGATGATTTTATTTAGTACAGTTGAAGAACTCGAAAAAATCTTGATTAAACAGTTCCATAACTGATATCGCACAGTGAAGGTAAAGCATGAACAATTTTACGAAACTACACTCCAAATTGGGTCTAACGGTGAACAGACGGTAATTGAATGAAATAAAAAATGTAAACAAGAGAAGACATATTATATTTCGCAATTTTTAATGAAACAATAATCAATTGTTTCAGGACAGCGCCGCTAAAACTGTACCACAGGCATTCACAGACCCCAGTGGCTTTTCTACAATAAAGGTTTCATACAGTCTTTTCCGTTGCGTCGGAAAAACAAAAGTCGTAAACGTATTCAAACTTACAAGCAAGTTTTAACAATGCAGGGTGAATTTTAACTCACTGACAATTTTTCAGGGGGTACTTGAACTCATGAATTTGAAAATTAAACTGAACACTATGGGTCTTTTACAAAAAAAAAAAAACTACCAATGTGATAAGTTTGAATACTGATGAAAGAGTTTTTAATTCAAATTTTCCTACCCAACAGAAAAAAATATGGGTGTTAAAGTGCAGAATAATAATAATTTGAAAGAGATTTAGTCCTAAAGCCAGCTGAATTTGATAGATGAGACGTATCTCGCATTTAGGATCCACTGATCGGTATTTTCACCAAGCTGTATGACTGTATGACTCTGAAATATGAAGAAAAAAAACAGCTGTTTCAACAAAAATCAATCAAATCATAAAGTTGGTTTTTGGCGGGATTATTTGAGTGAAGTTCAGTGGCTATTTTAATTATTCGCGAATTGATGCATAGTGGATATTGTGATGTAAAGTTGGTGTAGTTTTGTGTCTCGAGTGTCTAACTGCAACTGGACAATATCATTGAAATAGACACGATCTCGGTAAAATAAAACTGAGTATTTTGTTGTAGTTGACTACCTCAGCGAAGCTTGCCAAGAAGGCTGACTCGACTCATTTGCTGCCAAATACTGCAAAAACATTTGAATGTGTTACATCTGCATTCTATTGGGAAAAAGTGATAGTATTCTGTATCTAAAACTAAATACTTTCTTAACTCAACACTGGCTAAATGCACAAACCGTGCGAAGAAAAATAAAAAAAAAATCACAAAGTCACCCAGCATACAACTTTATAATTCGTAGCTTAGTGCGTGGTTTTACTTCTCTCTTCTACTCTTCTACAAAAAATCATCACCGTGAACTTATTCAAAGATCTTTCATACAGCATCTTTCTATATTACCTGTCATACAAAGACATTTTAAGACGTAAGACGAATTGTATTACTACTGAACAGACATCTTGTCTTGTCGTAACTCGGTAATGTGATTCAGGCTAGCCTTGTGCAAATATTACATAATATAGTTAGGTAAATAATGTGGGCTCGTGGACTGTTGCCAATTTTAAGGGATCATTATTCGACGTTACGTCGTTTATTCATTTTAATATTCAATTATAAATTACGTTTTTAAATACTAATAAACATAATTATATATGTAATGTAAACACACATTTAAATGCAATCCGAGATACAGGCTACCGCCTAGTTCGGATGCAGAAAATAAGTCCAATCTTTAAGTATGTATTACTAATTAACTTTAAGCTAGTTTAAGTTTTACATTGTAATTTTACAATTTTGTAATATGTGTGTCATTATTATGGTAAATAAATTATTATTATATTATATTATTATTTATAAATAATAGTAACTCCCCGTTATGGGGAAGAAAAACAAATACCTTTACATCCCAAATAATTTAATAGTAACTAAACATTTTTTTTAATTAGGTTTTTAAATTCATAAAAAAAATATTGTGTCTGTTGTGTATGTGTCTGTTCTGTTGACTGTTGAAGAGTCCTTCTATCCGAATGTCGATTCAGGTAATATTTTGTCATCAGAACTGAACCAACATGTTAAATTTCAAGTGAATTGGTTTTAATTCAGATAGAGAGATTTGACCCGAACAAAAAAACATTGCTAGTTAAATAAAAGCTTGTAACTTGTAAAAAATAACACAACCTAACACAATTCTACACACACTACACAGACTCACTTGTGAGAAATTCATTATTTAACAAATATATTTAGTTCGTAACAAAACAAAGCTTCTGCTGTAGAAGTAAACTTAGGGTAGGTACTCAACAGGGACGACCTCACGCCCCAAGCAGCAGCCGCCGCAGGAGACGCCCTGGGCGTCGGGGGTCGCAAGCTGATCCACGCGGTCACCGAAGCGCGGGCTTGCGGACAGCAAGAAGCGGGTAGGTCGCCGTCCGATATGAACCAGGCCTGAGAGTCGACGGTGTAGTGTACCACGCGTGCCTCAAAGAGATGTCAGCAGTAGGTACCTGACGGGGCCCGTCAAGGCCGATGCCTGCCTGGGGTCACTGATAAATTATAAATAGAGTTACCGCGGCCATTGGCACAGAGATAACTGAAGGAACAGGGGTGGGTTTTAGTCAGTAAAATTCTGACACGCCCTCCCGGTTCACTCAGAGCCGGAGAAGTCATTGTATGACTTCCCACTCCTGTTCCTAAAAAGAGGGTAGGTTAACATAAAATAGTGGTTATCATTTTCTGTCTTTGTAGGTAGTTTCTTAGTTCTTTAAATACATACATAGACATAGTTATAGTTTCAGGAAAACATAGTTTTGTTTTTTTTTCTAAACTTTATTTTATGAAATTGCGTTCTAAACTTTCGGTCTGTGAGACCGTGCGCAGGTATAGGTGTCATACAATTTGGCACGGGTATAGAAAGGTTTACTGCGAAGGCGTTGTCTTACCCGCTGGTCAGACCAGATCAAGAAACTAACAGGACTCACGGTGACCACTGCCCTAAAAAGAGCCCAAGACAGAGTGGCCTGGAAACAGCTCGTCAGAGAGTCCGTGTAAGCTTTCCAGGATGAGCACGACCTTCAGTAATGAAGAGCACGAATGAAAAGAGATAGAAAGGTTAATAGTATTCCATCTGACTTTCAATCTATCTTGGGCCAGCTTATTAAAATTGGTTTTTAGGGTTCCGTATCCGAAGGGTAACCAACGGGACCCTATTACTATGCCTCTGCTGCCCGTACGTCTGTCAGCGGGCTGTATCTCACGATTCGTAATAGCTTAAAAGTTCAAATTTTCACAGAATATGTATTCCTGTTGCCGATATAACAACAAATAATAAAATTAATTAAAAATTAAAGGGGGCTTCTCTACTAGAAATGTGTTTTTTTAGGCTTTTTTTGCTCGAGCTTAATAATAACGATAGGTAGACAGTTGTAATTTTTACGGAATGTGTATTTCTGTTGCTGCTATAACAACAAATAATAATAATATAAATAATAAAAATCATCAATACGTCGTATTGGTGGGGCCAGAGCACTCATAGGCAAACTAATCTGCTTCAGGGAGGGCAACACTCGCCCAAGAGTGATGCGCTTTGTGAGACGGGCGTTTTCGGGGACTGATGTCAGCTCCCGAGACTATATGTCCCGTGTCACAGAGCGCATCGACTTCCTGAAGCAGAAAGTATATGCATGGGCAAACCGTATTCGCAGGTATAAGCGGCGAGTAGAACGATACACCCAGAATCGCACATTCCGATGTAATGAAAGGTGGGTGTATAGGGATTGGGAGCGACCGGACCAAGGTGTGACTAATACGCACCTGCCGGATGATGACGCCATATACTCGTTCTGGCGCAGCATCTGGTCGGTGCCTGTCTGTCATACCGAGGGCGATTGGATTCGGGATGTTGAGCGCGTATGCGATCCAATACCAGAAATGGGGGCAATTATCATCAGCCCCCAAGATGTAGCTCGTGCAGTCCGTCCGTTAGCTAACTGGAAATCTCCAGGGCCGGACGGGCTGCACAACTTCTGGATCAAATGGTTTACAAGGTCGCATACCCACTTGGCATCTCAGATCCAGTCTGCCTTAGAGTCAGGGTCGCTGCCCCAATTTCTAACTACAGGAATAACCCACCTGCTCCATAAATCAGGTAGTACTGCGGAACCTAAAAATTATAGACCCATCACGTGCTTACCGACGGTCTATAAGGTTCTTACATCCATTTTGAGAGCTAAGATTAACACACATATAGATAGTAACTGTATCATGTCTGCCTCTCAAAATGGATGTAGGAATGGGTCCCGCGGTACTAAGGAGCTTCTCCTCATAGATATGACCATTAGCCAACAGGTTCGGCGTTTCCGAAAGGATCTGTCGACATGTTGGATAGACTATAAGAAGGCCTATGACTCAGTTCCTCATACATGGCTCATGAGGGTGCTGGAATTGTATAAAGTTGATGCAACGCTACGCACCTTCCTGATGTCATGTATGGGGCAATGGAGGACGGTCCTTCGCTATCCAGGATGTCGACAAATCCAGAGGAATAGCGAACCGATAAGGATCGAGCGGGGTATATTCCAGGGTGACAGTTTGAGTCCGCTTTGGTTTTGCCTAGCTTTGAATCCTCTAAGCACACTGCTAGAGAATTCAGGGCTAGGCTATCGGTTGAAGAGAGGTGGTCAGGTTATATCTCACCTCCTTTACATGGATGACTTGAAACTTTTTGCCCCCAACAATCTGCAACTGATGGAGCTACTGAAGGTAACTGAAACCTTCAGTAGTGCCATCAGGATGGAGTTTGGTGTGGATAAATGTGCGGTCATGCATGTAAAGCGAGGGGAGATTGTGGAATCCGTGGGAACACAACTCTCGGATTCCATAAACCTGAGATCCCTCTCTCCAACCGAAACCTATAAGTATTTGGGTATGTCGGAAGCGTTAGGTATCAATGTTGCTGACATGAAGCAATCGTTGAAGGAGCGCTTCTTTGGCCGCCTGAAGAAGGTATTTAATAGCTTTCTTTCGGGCGGAAACAAGGTGCGCGCCTTCAACGGTTGGGTCATGCCGGTATTGATGTACTCTTTCGGCGTACTCAAATGGACTCAAACAGAACTTGACGCCCTGGATAGGCGAGTCCGTACGCTGCTGACTGCATTTCGAATGCATCACCCACGTTCGTCGGTGATGAGACTGTATATCCCGCGGAAGTGTGGAGGCCGAGGCTTTTTAAATGCTAAGACCCTACACAACCGCGAGGTATGCAGTCTAAGGGAATATTTCCTAGCTGCTGACGTGGGTATGCATCGAGATGTAGTGGCAGTGGACAAGGGCCTTACTCCACTCTCCTTGGCTAACGAGAACTGGCGCAAACCTCTAGTGCTTGACACTAACGATCGCAGAGAAGTATGGCAGAGTAAGGAACTTCACGGACGCTTTTTCCGGGCCCTACATGGGCCCGATGTAGACCAACTAGCGTCCGTAGCCTGGCTGCGTGTCGGTGACCTCTTTGGGGAAACCGAAGGTTTTGTCTGTGCAATTATGGACGAAGTTATCATGACGAAAAATTACCGGAGATTTATTGTGAAGGACGGCACGGTTGACATATGTCGGGCATGTCATCGTCCGGGAGAATCAATCCGCCACATAATCTCTGGTTGTTCTCGTCTAGCTAACGGTGAGTACTTGCATAGGCACAACCTCGTAGCCAGGATTATCCATCAGCAACTTGCTCTGAAATACTCTCTTGTGGAATCGGAAGTGCCGTACTACAGATATGCGCCCGACCCAGTTCTCGATAATGGTCATATCTCATTGTACTGGGATCGGTCCATCATCACTGACAGGACTATTATAGCCAATAAGCCTGATATAGTGGTGGTGGACCGAATCGAGAGGCGTGCAATGATTGTTGACATTACCGTCCCACATGACGAGAACCTCGTGAAAGCCGAGAAAGATAAACAAATCAAGTATATTGACTTGGCTCGCGAGGTTGTCGACATGTGGGATGTGGACTCAGCGATCATTGTACCGATAGTCGTATCAGCCAATGGCTTAATAGCCACGAGCCTCGACCAACACCTCAGGAGGCTCTCGTTAGGCGGCTGGATCAAGGGCTTGATTCAGAAAGCAGTACTTCTGGACACGGCTCGCATTGTCAGGCGGTTCCTCTCTCTGGAGCCCTGACCGCCGGTAGCTTGGACCCTGTTCCCGATACCGGTGGGATACTATTTTTTTATATTTTTAAATGTTTTTTTTTTATTTTTTCATTGAAATATTTAAAAATATAATTTATATGTATTTACAAATGAATAAACGATATAAATAAAAGAAAAGGAATGCCCCTACTAGAAACGTGTTTTTTCTTATCTTAATAATGGCAACAGGCAGGTGTATTATTGAAAGAATAGTGTTTATTACAACAAGAGGAAACCTTTTCTTCCCTAAACTTTTCACAGTCAACTTCCTAAACACTCGATCTTTGTATGAAAAGTACAGTCTGAATAAAAACGAGTTTTATTGATTCCGTGACGGTGGTTTCCACGCGCTATTGGAAAACTATTCAAGTGTTATAAATGCCTAATACTCCGGAAAAGAATATGTATTCAAGGTATTTTTTCCGAGTATATTGAAAGTACTTTTTCTGCCAAAGCCGGTACTTTGGTAAGGAGTCTAAAGAAATCAGCTTCTATTTTGTTACCGTGTAGATAACTGTCCCTTAGTAACGTTTTCCTCAGTTTACTTGATTTGACATAAACTTATTTATCTATACTATAATATTATAAAGAGGTAAAGTGTGTGAGTTTGTGAGGTTGTAAGGGGTAATCTCTGAATCTGCTGAACCGATTTTGAAAATTCTTTTACCAATAGAAGCTACGTTTTTTGTGAGTGTCATAAGCTATAATTTTTTGAAATCTACGTGGACAAAGTTGCGGGTGAAGTGCTAGTGTAATATAAGTCGAATTTACGATCGAGTGGAATCAACACTATTTTTTTTCAACTTTTGCTTTCCGAGAACTTGATTAGGCCTTTCAGACAAATTAGTAAATGAATTAAGAAATAAATATAATATTTATCAAATTTTATCTCATCTTCAAACGGTCGACGTCGACGCCGAGTTGCAAGCCAGTCGGTTTTTCTATCGGTTATATTTTGGGAGTGTGCGTCGGAATTGCATAGTTTAATTTGGCCAAGCCTGGTCCATCATCAGACCACTAGACCTACGACCATGCGCCACCGGTACACGGTGGACAACCCAGCCACACGCACAAAACGATTTGAGAATACATTAATTGTGCGTACAGCTAAGGAGCGGAATTCCCTGCCGTAGTCTGTGTTTCTTGATAGCTATAACCAACAACATAGGAGCATTTAAGTCAAGAGTGAATAGATTACTTCTAGGCAAGCGTGCTTTACCGTCGACCACATCATCGCTTACCATCAGATGACATAGTGGTCAAGCGCGAGCCTGTCAGTAATAATAAAAAATAAAAAAACGCGTTTGCGTTACCGTTCGCTTATGTAAAATCGTATAGAAAAAAAGAGGAGGAAGGAGCTCGTGGTTAAAGTAATAACAGCCGCACGGATCGATCCATCAAGTTAAGCTACGCTTGCCAGGTTTGGTCCATGGATGGGTGACCATCTTTACTATGACCATCTTATCTATGAGAGCACGTTAAGCCGTTGGTCCCGGCTGTCAATCGTTGATCTTTGACAGTCGTTACGGGTCGTCAGAAACCCGAAAGTCTGACATCCAGTCTTACCAAGAGGTATCTTATTACTCAGTAACTGGGTTGTGGAGATCATAGGCAGTCGCTCCAGCTGGTATTCAGCTGCATCTGATTAGACTGGATGCTGACCCCAAGATAGTTGGGAAAAAGCTAGGCAGATTGATTTTTTTATAGAAAAAAAAGAAGCTATCCGTAATTGTCACCAGGCGGTGCTTATACAGTTTTAATACAAATTAACGTTTACTTTGACACGATTGAGTATGTTACTCACACTCGGGGTACAGCTTGGTTGATTTACGTTTAAATTCAGTTGAAAACTTTATCACCAAAATATGCTATCATAATACATTTTTATTCGGCATTTGAGCCAAAAAAACGTCCATTGCTGGACTTAGGCCTCCTCCTAATGACTCCACATCGACTGGTCATGAGCGTCTTTCATCCATCAGTTTCGCGCGCCCCTCGAAAGGTCAACCTTCTGGGAATCCTTCCAAAGCTACGCCGGCACTCCACAACTATGCGGCCTGTCGATCATCAATCCCAAATGAAGACCACAAAGTAATTATGACCACACAAAAAAGACTAATGATAATAATCATCAAAATATCAATTTTGTTTTCATAAAAATGCCGCATATTATAATCCTGAACTAAAATTTTCACAAAAAAAATACGTGCCGCTTCTGTTGTGCACAAACTAAACTTTGTTTAGGCTATTGCTATCTTTTTCTCTCTAATAAAACAAGAAAGAGACGGACGTAAATTAGAGCTGTCAAATTTAGTTGACCTAATATTGCCATACAAATTAGGGGTATACGTAAAAACATGTCGACTAAAAACACGGTAAAGCGCAAGGCGTAAACTAGTTTGACATCTCTAACTTAAGTCATAGCTATAGCTGTCCTTTTCTTGCACTGGCTTTTATTAAAAGATAGCGATTCTCTAATTTTAGTTTAGTTATTGAACAAGAGAATCAACACGATTGTCTAATCTTGACACTTTAGTACTTCGCCGGAAACGATCAAGGCTTAATATGTTGTTATTTTTGTCTATAATCTATATTGTTATCTTGTAGATTTAATATAGACAGATAACGACATCCTGATAACTTACTATATAACATGTTGACCGATTGTATTTATGACCGATCAATCAATCAATCTGCCTAGCCTTTTCTCAACTATGTTGGGATCGACTTCCAGTCTAACCGGATTCAGCTGAGTACCAGTATTTTACGTGGAGCGACTGCCTATCTGATCTCCACAACCCAGTAACTGGGTAACATGATAGTCCTTGGCAAGGTTGGTGTCAGACTGACTTCTGACTACTTGTAACGACTGTCAAAGATCTTCATATGACAGCCGGGACCAACGGCTTGTGTCTAGCGGCACACATGTGCGCCTCTGAGGAAATTACGTTTGCCTTGCCAAAAAAAATGCCAAAAACCCGATTTACGCGTTTTAAACCGCTGTTATTACTATTGCCCAAGGTCTTTAGACCTGTGGCAAGATTTATACACCCGGAACCTGACAAAGTCTGTAGTCACACGATGGAAAACTTCGCTGAGGTAGTCAATACTACAATAAAATTCTCAGCTTCATTTTACCGAGATCGCGCCTGTTTCAATGATTCCACATATTGTCCATTTGCGTAGACACTTGAGACACAAAACTACACCAATTTTACATCACAATATCCATTAGGAATCAATAAACGAATAATTAAAACAGCCACTGAACTTCACTCGAAGAAAGCCCTCCAAAAAGACCTCATAAACATGTTGATTAGCAGATTCTAAATTCAAATTGTCAATAGAACATTTTTTTATAAATAAAAAAAATTTTACTTCCTTCGACTTTTCAGTCTCTAGACACCAAGGAAGTCATGCATTGATTAGCAGATTCTAAATTCAAATTCTCGACAGATTTTTTTGTATAAACAAAATAATTCTTACTTCCTTCGACTTAGTAGTCTCTAGACACCAAGGAGGTCTTCCAAATTATTTTTTTTCTATAGAAGATTGGATTTAATAATTATGTTCTCATTGTTTCAACTGCTAATGTCAAAAATTTCTTCTCTTCAAATGAGAGTATAAGCGGGGTAGGGAGGTACAACATTTTGATGACCGTGCAAATTAATTGTTAGAGATAGAATTACTTACTCTGAAATGCGTCTCAGTCTAAAGTGATCTCTTAACATTAGAATTCGTAGTCTGATATATTTACAGAAAAGTATCTCATTATGCAACATCTAGCTAGAAGCTGAAAATCCAAGCTTTTTTAGTCTACTTTTTTGAGGCCATTTCCTGACACAAAATCTCACATATGTCCCAGATCTGAACCAACAGAATGACTACCCTGAACAAATATTGAACAATGCTCTGCCCCGGAGCGCCAAAGCAAATCGCTCGCGGATACTTCTCCATTCCAGCCGTCATTGTCTTCAGAACCTGTAAAAAATACACACATTAGGCATCTTCGTGCTCTTGTCTCTGATTAGTTACTTTGTTGGGGTCATAATTGTAACCTATAATCAATGGTAATTAATCGCTTTCAATTTCACAAATTGCTTCGCTTAAGTTCTACCACCGCGTATGTCATTATATTGACAAAATACGTTACCTATGGCAATCGATAGGGAATCGAACGACGCAGCGTTTGACAAATCAAATACGAGGGTTTCAACCAATGGTGACGTGCAATTTAACGACAAAAACATTTCGTATTTATGTCAGTGTTGCACAAAAAAACTACGCGCAAAACCGCGTAACTCAGTTTTATTATCATAGCAACCTTCAGTGTTTTCGAATGCTCCGTATACGACTGCGACTATGTATGTATGTTTGTTCCTTTGTGGCGCTTTAGATACTAAACGCGTGGGCCGATTTTGATAATTCATACGTCAATTGATTCGTCTTAATCTTGTAAGTGTTACTGAAAACATGACTATGGCGACAACCAGACGCCATATTGTGAAAAAGAAAAAAGTTAGATTTTATATGTAATAATCCTACTATCCTACTAATATTATAAATGTGAAAGTTTGTGAGTGTGTGTTTGTTACTTCTTCACGCTCAAACGGCTGGACCGATTTGGATGAAATTTGATATGTAGATGGCTTATAGCCTGGATTAACACATAGGCTACTTTTTATCCCAGTCTATGCGGGTAAAACCGCGGGGCGCAGCTAGTTTTAAATATAATGGAAGACGAAATAAAGGGTTCGTGGAGGCGATTCTAAAAATATAACTCACTAAAATGTAGATTTTTTTTTTTTTATTTTCAAATAACCCGACTGTAAAAAGCAACTAAAAAGTTTTTCGAATTTTTTTTTTTTTTTTTAGAAGCATGGCGTTTCTTTGTCAACACAGTAGACACATTACCAGATATCTACTGCTCAATCTTATTTGCAAACGATATAAAAATTATACACAAGATAGGATCGCAGTTTATGGCCGACATTAACCTCTCCTATCTAATCCGATGGATCGTTCATGTTTGATGTCGGTGCAAATTGCCGGCGATTACGTTCGATTAGCCGGTGTAGGTCCGCTAATATGACGGGGACATTATAGAAGATTGTGGGATGGGAACTCGTTTGCATTTTGTTTTGGTGTTGGTACGAATGTTCTACTTACATTAGGTTTTATTCGTGTGTACGATGAAGTATGGTGTTCAAAAAACTAAAAGGCTGCCTGTCTCTTTCAATATTAAAGTTTTTAGGGTTCCATACCCAAAGGGTAAAACGAGACCCTATTACAAAGACTTCGTGGTATATCCGTCTGTCTGTCTGTCCGTCTGTCACCAGGCTGTATCTCATGAATCGTGATAGTTAGACAGTTGAAATTTTCACAGATGAATGTATTTCTGTTGTCGCTATGACAACAAATACTAAAAAACATTATCTAATATTTAAGGGGCTCCCATACAACAAGCGTGATTTTTTTGCCGTTTTTACAGATAATGGTACGGTACCCTTCGTACGCGAGTCAGACTTTTTTTAAGTTTTTTTTTTCGTTTTTCTTAAGTTTTTTGACTTCGTTGGTTAGGAGAATTTTATAATACCTAAATCGCACAATTAGGTTGACGACAAAAAAATCTTATTAGTCTGTCAGTTAGCTCAAAACCTACATCTGGTACCATTCTCTTACAATGTTGGAATTTAGCATTATTAAAAACATTATTATTTTTAAGGTAACCAATATAGTGAAGACAGAATAAATAAATGAATTGAATTGAGTTACATTACCAAAAAATATTGGACACGTATTTTTTCTTTTGTTACGTAAACAAAAAATTAAGACGATACACTGCGTTGAAATTTCGCATGACGTCACACTTGAGTTAAAATTGTACCACGTTTTACTCAAAAGTGACGTAACAAGCCCCCACTCGTAGAGAGCAATCGGTTATCGTTATCGTTTTCTATCGGTTACATTTTGGGGAGTGTGCGACGGAATTGCATAATTTGATTCCGCCAAGCCCGTTTCACAAGACGTACGGCGAAGTGCCATCGGTTCATGGTCGACATCCCATCCATACGCACAAAGCGTTTTGAGATAACATTCATTGTGCGTACAACTTGGGAGTGAAATTCCCTACCGGAGTCTGTGTTTCCTGATAGCTACAACCTGGGAGTCTTTAAGTCAAGAGTGAACAGGTTACTTCTAGGCAAGCGTGCTCCATCTTCGACCACATCATCGCTTACCATCAAGTGAGATGGTGGTGAAACGCGTGCCTATCAACAATAAAAAAAAAATCAAAAGTACCAAAAACGGCCGTTTTTGGTACCTTTGCTTACTGCTTTGGATATGAAACATTAAAAGTACCAAAAATGGCCGTTTTTGACACTTTTGCTTACTACTTTGGATACGAAACATTATGAGTCCTGTTATATCAACGTAAAAATACTTTATCCACTTTGTAACAAACGCAACGTAGGATTCTCTAATATTTATTTTCTATGCCATGCTACGATTTTTTATTCAATGAGGGCGTGTTGGCCGGTAGTAGAGCCTTAATACCCATCCACAATTCTGTGAAAATAGTAATTTACTTTCCATTTTTCCCATACATCATAAGTGCTCGGAATTACCTAAAAACTTGTTAACCCCGAGCGAAAAAAGGAACCTTCGATAAATTGAGTTCGCGCACAATTTTGTAGCAAATCAACCAGTCGGATGTTTCTCCAAAATGTTTACCGCCAATAAGTTTGGCGGGAAAATTGAACTTTTTGTGTGTTCTTTACAAACGACGACGTACTTTCTTTGAAATTTATCTTTTAACAAATAAAATAGTAACTGTTCCAACAATTAATTTTAAGAAAACAATTTTTTTTCTTTTTTAGGCTTTTTAGGTTTCTGAAAGGCCGAACGAAAAGCGAAACCGTTATATGATCACTTGTGCGTCTGTCTGTCTGTCCGTTTAGCGTAGCGGTTTCGGAGATAAGGACCCGGAATGGTCATTTTATATATATTTTCTCAAATAACTTAAACACTACACATTTTGGCATTACGAAAAAATATTGTTGAAATCCTTACAATAAGCCCTTTCATTAGATATGTGATAAAGTACAGTTTAAAAATGCGTCCGTGTTTGGGTTACAGATGTTCATGTAGTGCATCAAATTTCAACTCAATCGGTCGAGTAGATTGGGAATAAAATGGCTGTGACAGACGGACAGACTAACAGCCAGACAAACAGACAGACAGACGGACAGACAGACACACAAGTGATTCAGTAAGGGTTGCGTTTTTCATTTGGACTTTCGGAACCATAAAAATGATTTGTTCGGAACCCTTTGCGCGTGAATCCGACACGCTTTTGGCCGGTTTTTATTTGGGAAAACGTAAACAACCTTTTCCTCGATGAATTAAAAAAAAAAATAACTTTTGAATGTTGATTTTTTAAATCAACTTCGAATTATGGCAGCATATTCTCGGTAGGTAGTCTTGGTTATCGCAATCGTTTCAAAAGTTAGAAAAGTTGATCAAGTTATTTTTGATCCAATTACGAATTTAAGTAGAAAATTAAGTTAGTACACTTACAAGACCAAAATAGACAGTCACAGGGAAGGAAATTTTAATGAGATCAAGCGTTTATAGAGCCTATATTCGTGGAAGTATCCTGTCGTGAAATATCATCTATTTTAATAATTAAGAGGGAACAGGGCCTGCGAGGCATTAGAAAAATAGGTATTTGAAGAAACTGTTGCCATCGTGCTTCCTCAAGCCTACCCCCGTAAAGTGCGATAGAGACAGCTGCAGCTCAGACCAATTTGATCACAATATTTTTTGACGAGATCGACGTTTCGTATTCCCCTTTTTTCTCCTCGAAAACTGAGCGGATTCAACTATTTTTGGCACAAAAGTTTTATGAAAGAGTTTGTCTAGATTCCTATTAAATGTTTTATGTTAAAAACTCTTCGCATTAGTATGGTAGTCCTCTTACCACGGCTGTAAAAATGGACCATATTTTTTCATTTTTGGAGGGTCATATTTTCTTTACTTAATAGTTACTGAAAAAAAAAAGGAAATGACAGGGACGTGTCTACAGCCGACCCTGACTTTATGTAAAAAAAGCTACTGCTCTAGAGGCATTATTAAGGAAGAAAAAAGGGGAAAATATTTGAATGGAAAATCGCAGCCAACAGGGGCTGCGATTTTCCATTTTAAGTTTTGGTCTGTTTTTATTACGATTGTAGGTGTATCGTGGGTTTGGGCACGCTTACAGTTATTTGTAACTGTGTGTGTGTATATAGATATAAATAAAGTATTCTATTTTGACGTGGATGACACAATATCATTATTTAGTTAAGGCGCAGTTATACGACTATTAATGGTTTTTAATTGAACATCACGTCTAAACCACTAGTTTTATTTCTTTGAAAAAAATATAAGTTATTTAAGACGATTTCCGTCGTAATTTGATCTGAGAATATTTGAAATTATATTTTTATAACTCAGTGTAATTAATTTGTAAAGTTATGTCTAACGCAGATAAAAAATTGAAAATCACGCAAAAACTATAAAGCGTATTTTTATGAAACCTTCACCATTTTAAGGATCATTTAATTCAAGCCCCTCATTAGCAGACACAATTAAAAACCTATTGTCGCGTATCCTTAAGGAGACGCGAGGGGCCTAATACCTGTTGTTTTATGTGTAATAAATTAATAATGCGTCTAATTTCGGACAGCGCTCATTGATGGGCTAGTCCTATGTAGTCTGTGCTGAGCTCACGTAAGGCGTCGTACATCCACCCATTAGGGTGCACAGAAGACGCAACCTAACCACTCAAGGTCATTGGCAGTTGATAGCGCCTTAACACATTGTGACGTGATTTCTCAGTCACCATCGATGTGTGTATTTATATGGTAAGTTTATTTTTGTCTTTATAGACAAAAATAAAAAAGGAAAATGTGCGTCATAGTTCTCTATGACGCACATGCCGTCCACAGGAAAGACCACACAGATTGGGAAATCCTTTTTTTTGTGAGTGTGGGCAATCATCCAATGACTTCTCCCGCTCTGAGTGGAGGACGTGTCAGACTTTTACTGACTAAAACCCACCCCTGTTCCTTCAGTTGCCTGAGTGCCCAGGGGCGCAGTTACTCTGTTTCGAATTTATCCGCGACCCCTGGGCAGGCATCGGCCATGACGGAACCCGTCAGGTCTGCTGACATCTTTTTGAGGCGCGCGTGGAACACTACGCGCCGTCGACTCTCGGGCCTGGTCCTGATCGGACAGCGAGCTACGGTGGCCGGAGATCGTCTCGCGACACCCAACCTCCAGGGCGTTTCCTGCGGCGGCTGCTGTTGGGGGCGTGAGGGCGACTCTATTGAGTCTCCCTCACCCGTTCCGCCTCCCTCTTTGCAAGCATTAGGTACTGCTTCTCAGAAGGAGGCGACTGCTTCCCTCTCGCTCCGTACCATGGCCTGGACCAGGGCCGGGCACGACAGGTCGCTGCCTCCAATCGCCTCCACGAGGACATGGCGGTGCTCTGCGCGGGGCAGAACTCCACCGTATGCTACAAGTGTCCTCTAGGGGATCCGTGCATTGGTGACACCCGGGCGTTTCCTTCCGCCTTATCCGACACAGAAACCTCCCCAAACAGCCGTGTCCGGTGAGGACCTGCGTCAGGCTTAAGGTGAAGACGCCGTGGCGTCTCTCCAGCCACTTCTCAAAGAGGGAGATTGGGTAACCCTAAGATTGATATAACCAATCAACATACATGAAGTGAAGGTTGTGTCACATTAATAAAAACAATTGACTGTCAACGACCCATTTACCAGTTCACCAAACTAAATAAACATAGAGCAGAAATTCATTATTCCACTTAACATATCAATAAAACGAAAAGCTATCTCAATATCAATTGATATTTTTTTAAGGCCCTTCTCGCGGTCCAGGGGCGCCCTCATTGAATAAAGAATCGTAGCATCGCACAGAAAATAAATATTAAAAAATCCAACTTCACGTTTGTTACAAAGAGGATAAAGAATTTTTACGTTGTTAAAACAGGTCTCAAAATGTTTCGTATCCAAAGTAGTAGGCAAAAGTGCCAAAAACGGCCGTTTCAGACACTTTTGCCTACTACTTTGGATACGAAACATTTTGAGACCTGTTTTAACAACGTAAAAATTCTTTATCCTCTTTGTAACAAACGTGAAGTTGGATTTTTTATACACTGATATCGCAACTTTGATAGATAAATAGTTAATTCGATGCAACTAGAAAATAAAACACAATACACAAAAGTACAGTACTATTACAGCAGTACTTTTATTTTTCTCTTTACATTTTCTATGACTATGTGCATAACTTATCCAGTTCTGCATGAATGTTAAGTTGTGCAATCATTATTATCTAGAAACAGACACACGCTATCTTTATCACACTTTTCTGAGGGCCTAGTGTGAGTTTTTATCCAAGTGCGTTAAAAACTCACACTAGGCCCTCAGAAAAATGTGATAAAGATAGCGTATAACGCGTTTGCGTAAACATTCGCTTATGTCAAATTGTATAGAAAAAACGAGGTTACCCGTTATTGCCACCAGACAGCGCTTATACAGTTTCAGGACAAATTGACATTTATTTTAACGCGATTGAGTACGTTAAAAAACTGACACTCGGGGTACAGCCCGTATTCACTTCACTTCATACCTGGAATTGCTCGCTCCATTCTCCATGTCAATGTTAAAACTCACACTCGGGGTACAGCCCGTATTCACTTCACTTCATACCTGGAATCGCTCACTCCATTCTCATGTCAATGTTAAAAATCTAGAACATGACATCACTAATTTGAGCAAGGCTGATGCAAACTTCATTACGGATTGCAGCTAGGAAAAGGATTATTACGACTAAAATCGTGCCTATACGAGATGAATTTACGGGATGAGTTTGCGGAACGTTTCAAACAGTTAGAGAAAAACCTGACTTTACCGAAAATCTTCGTGAAAGGCAAAGCCTGCAGAAATGGAACTTTTTCTCAATTATAATTCGGGCACAGTAGCGTTTGTGTTTTGTTTCTAAGGGTGCTAATTTGGTTTGCCCTTGTGTCATATAAAAATGCTTTTTGTGTAAGTTTCCGACCAAAAACTGTTAGAATTTTTTTTTTGTAATGCTTGGATCGTAATTTATAAAAAAAACTTTTTTAAAAATAACTTTAATTTCGGAAGTCGATATTTGTGTTTTATTTCTTCGTTATTTGAAACCGACTTCCGAAATTAAAGTTATTTTGCACTTTTTTTGGAAGTCGGTTCTATTTTTTTGTAAAAAAGTTTTTTATTTTTCACTTTTTAGTTATGGTTCCCCATTAAACTGTGTTAACAATTTATAGACATACGATAGCAGCAATCGCGGTTGATTTGCTGTCAATTTTTGAAGAGTTCCGTTGTCTGTCTCCAAAATCTATCATCAGATCTTTTTGAAATTTAAATGGGACCATTTCGGCATGGGGTTTATTCCGCGTAGCGGAATATAATATAAGCGGAGCATCAATGAAAAATGTGGTATAAACGGGGGAAAAAATATTCCTTTTCAGAGCTTCCGTTGCGTGCGCTACGTAAACGCTTAAAGTTACGCAAACATTATGTATGACGTAATTGTTCCGCTTTAAAAGTTCTAAAAAAAAGTCACCGACAGCATATGTCCATCTTTTAAGGTTAAGTCACTATAATCTTTTTTATGGTAATCAAATTCGTTCTAAAATAGGGCATTATTTGCAAAGGTGTTTTTATAAACATGACATTAGTCCTTATCCAAATAGATACGTTATTCATCATAAGTATTTAATTTTGAACAAAATTGCCCTTGACATCATTTGATTTCAACGAATATCTTAGGAGATATCATAGTGTTAATCAAGTAGCACGCACACATTCATGATGTGCAAGGCGGGCGATTATGAGGGCTGTGGAGAGCGAGGTACCATTTTGCACTGTATAGCATAATTATTGAGGAAGGTTATAGACTTTATATATAATCACGCTACGACACAGTAACCATAACCACGGGTGAAACCGCGGGCATAGCTAGTCCTATAATATAAATGGGCCGAACGTTTTTGTAATTGTATTCTAGCAAACCAAGTTCGTGATTGGGGAATTGCTTATAAATGTTAAATATCGACCTCTATTATTAATAAAGAACACACGTTTAACCAGAATAACAAATTAGGCTGGGTCCAGATATGTTCTTTTGTCCGTTCCGTACCTCTATATCGTAATAGCGTCGCGATCCTAGAACGCTAGTGTGGACGCCCGTTCAGTACGGTGCAGTGGTACGGTCTTCGTCTTGATACAGGGGCGTACGGACGGGGCAGGTAAGGAACGGACAAAAGAACAAAATATCTGGACCCAGCTTAATATTATTCTAAAATGATATTCCCCATTGATGTAGAAAAAAAAACCGGCCAAGTGCGTGTCGGACTTCGCATATTTAGGATTCCGTACCAAATGAGGGAATGATCAAAGAAAAATTCTGATTTATCAATATATTGGTGTTTGTTAGTAAAATATACGTAATAATAAATATTATCACCAAACAAGTTCATAAGACAATGAAAAGTTAAAAAATTCTTCGGAACAAAATTTTGTGACAGACGACGGACGCAGGACGTACAGAAAAACGGACAGACGAATAGACGGCCAGACGAACACGTGAGTGAAATTAATAGGGCCCATTTGGACACTTCGGGTACGGAACCCTAAAAAGGCTACACTCAATGAAAATTTAAAACGTTCGCTGTTGTGCATTCACTTAGAGAAACCCGTTTTCTATTGCGCATGGTCAAATTAACGTGACAGCAGCATTGAATAGGAAGGTACCTACAAGGTGTAGCGCTTAATGCGTAGCAATTTATTTATTATTTATTTACATAATCAGAACGACAAAATGCCAATTACACTGATCATACACATTACAAATTAAAACCAAAATACAAATTGTATAAAACACATTAAGAATAAAATAAAAATATTACAATTGCACAATATTATGCATACTTAAGCCATTCACTCCTTTGGAGTGATTCAAAATTTGTGGAATGTCGTTTATCATTATTAGAAACAGTAGAGGTCCTAATATTGACCCCTGGCTGACTCCTGAACGCGTGTCATACGGCTGAGAATGTACAGGCTCAGTCGCACATACTGTTTACGATGTCAAAGATAGTCAGCGATCAATAAAAGAAGTTTGGGAGCAAAACCTATGGCACTTAATTTATCTAATAGAATGTCATTATTCATTCTGTCAAAGGCTTTTTGAAAGTCAAAATATAAGACATCCACCTGCTGGCCTTGGTCCATACTGGTTGTGATGTAGTCGGCTAGAGTTACGAGATTAGTATTAACTGATCTTTTGAAGCGAAAACCGTCATATTTTAGCTTACTTACCTCTTGTGCCCATGGAAATTGACAAGGTTCTTCAAGGAAGCCACCCAAAAAAACTGGAAAAGTGCGTGTCGAACTTCGCACATTTAGATTTCTGTACCAAATATTGGTATTTATTTGTTTAGTTAAGTATACGTAATAATGGGAAAATTTGCGTTTAGCCGAAAAGATTTTGACAAAATTTCATTACCCTAACAAATTTTAGCAATTTTTTTTTATATCATTGCAATATTTCGAATGCTTTTAGTACGCATAGTTTTATTTGGTCAAATTTTTACTTGGCAAAATATTACCAAGTATAATGTCATTATGGCATTTGGTCTTTAATCAAATGATTTATTACAGCAAACAATCTTCAGACAATAAACGTTTGTTGAAATTATTAAGCAAATATAATTAAATTAAATTTAAAAAAGTTGTACTATTTTTATTTACTCTAAAGATCGTAACGAAACGTAATCGAATGTAAGATTAGCGCGAAAAAAACGTTTGACAATTGTCACTCGTCGTATGTTCTATTTTTGTTTTTGTTTTTTTAATTATTATTGTTTTTACCTATCACACTACACTAAACTTAATATTCACTCATTTAATCTTCACTTCGTAAAAAAGCAATGACAACTTAGGATGCAAGAGTGAGCGAACCGAGCTCGGGACTTAGGGCACCCCGACTCGGACAGGTTAGGTTAGAAGGGGATGGCGGGGTCAAGAGAGCGAGCGAAGCGAGCGAACAGACCCTACCATCCCCTTCGTGGTTATTTTTTATAAACCACTCAGAAGTAGGAGCCCCGCGAAGCGGGGTTCCGTCGACACGTGGCTCCATCGACATACAAACCTAAAAGTGGTTGGCTTATTTGACTTTTTTTTATTTTACGTAAAAACTGTTACTCCAACTGAAATATTTGACTAAATAAAAAATGTTAAAAGTACTAGTTGGTAAACAAGTTATAGTTTAAACGATCGTTTCCCAAACATTAGGTTTGCGTTACAATTTTTTGTGAATAGATTTTTTGCTAAGTAATAATTTGGCAAATAAAATTATGCGAAAAAATTTTTGGGACGTGAAAATTTGTCAAATTCCTTTCGGTCAAAAGAGGGAGACCCCGTAATAATATATTTGGTGATAATACCAAATTTCAAGTTCATAGGTCAATGGAAAGTTAAAACATTCTTCGTAACAAAATTTTGTGACAGACGAAGGACGGACACACAGATGGATACGTGAGTGACAACAATAGGGTTCCGTTTGGATCTTTCAGGTACGGAACCCTAAAAGAACTTACCATACAAAATTATCATCAACTGATCAAAATTAGTATGAGAGGCCCAAAACTTTTTTTGGAATTGACTATTACTTTCTTAAAGAAAGTAGTTAACTTGTAAAGGCAGAAATAGTATTTAAAATATGACTACGCTTATCCGATACAGCCTGTATATTCTTTTATATTAAAAACAATATTTTGTTCAAAGTGCTTTGTGGAACCATTTTCTAATCTGTCAGTTGCAGGTCGGCTCATTGGTAAATTATGCGCCTGTACGGCTTCAATGCGCGTTGCTAGGCAACGGAATTATCAATAAATATGAGTGTTCTGGATTGTAAAGGAAAACATTTTTAATGAAATATTGATCGGAGTTTGTTCTTTAATTCTTGTTAGATTACAATAAATTTAAAGGTGGTCAATGTGTAGTCAGTATGTTTAAGGCGCAGTTATACGACTTTTAATAGTTTTTAATTGAACATTACGTCTAAACGACTTGTTTTATATCTATGAAAAAAATATATGTTACTCTAGACAATTTCCGTCGTAATTTGATCTCAGAATATTTGAAATTATATTTTTATAACATAGTGTAATTAATTTGTAAAGTTATGTCTAACTCGGATAAAAAATTTAAAATCACGCAAAAACTAAAAAGCGTATTTTTATGAAACCTTCACCATTTTAAAGATCATTTAATTATTTATAATTTAGTCTCAGTGTTTTAGTTTAAAACTTGTTGTTTTATGTGTAATAAATTACTAATGTGTCTAAATTCGGACAGCGCTCCTTGACGGGCGAGTCCTATTACTGGACGGATATGCGACGCGTTACGTGAGCTCAGCGCAGAACACGCAAGCTAACCACTCAGGGTCGTTGGCTGCTAGTAGCGCCTTAAGGCTTTACTTTACTTTATGGTTGCGGTTTGGAAAGCTAGAGAGCATGCAGCTCTCTAGTATTTTTCTCTACGGTCACGTCTTTCATTTTCAGTGTACTTAAAAATTACTGTGCTAAACAAAGCTCTAAGTAATTAAAAGAAAGTTAAGATATTTTGCTCAATTTTATTTAAATAAAACTCTAACCCAATAATTCTGTTGTTCAACAAGTAGACTGAGAGAATTAATTTTTCTAAAATTAAAGACACTGATTTTAGAGTATTTCGCGATATTATGTTTTAAAACAATGTCTGTTATTAATATTATCAGTGCCTAGAGTTAAAAATCCATTAGTTCAAAAATATTTATGCGTTCCTAAAGGTGTTTCTTAGTGTTCATGAAAACGGGCTTACAAGCTTCTTGTTTTTGTGGTTGTGGGAAATCATCCAATGACTTCTCCCGCTCTGGGTGTAGCGGGAGGGCGTGTTAGACTCTAACTGACTAAATCCACCCGTATTCCTTCAGTTGCCTGTGCCAGGGGCCGCGGTGACTCTTTTCAAACACACCTGCAACCCTGCCAGGATGCAACATGTCTATACAATATATAACAAAAACCCTGTTGTTCCTTATAAGGATGTGTACATTTACCTACAAACACAACATATATGAAATTGCCTGTAGATAGTTGTTCCGGGTCTGCGTGTCTTGTGTATGTAAGTTAAAGTGAATATAGCCGCCAAGTGGCGCCCTCATTGAATAAAAAATCGTAGCAAAGCGTAGAAAATAAAGATTAAAGAATCCTATGTTGCGTTTGTTACAAAAAGGATAAGGTATTTTTACGTTGACGATGACTCAAAGTGTTACGTATCCAAAGTAGTTAGCATAAGTACTAAATACGGCCGTTTCTGACACTTTTGCTTACTACTTTGGATACGAAACACTTTGAGTCCTGTTTTAACAACGTAAAATACCATATCTTATGTGTAACAAACGCAACATAGGATTCTTTAATCTTTATTTTCTATGCTAAGATACGAATTTTTATTCAATGAGGGCCACTTATAGGGAGGTAAGCCCTTAACATGTTTGTGAACGCACCCACGATACAGGAAGTAATTCCTAGTGTGGGGCAACTTATTTTTTTTTAACAAAACAAAAAAACAAAACAAAATAAATTATAATTTAAAAAAAATTAAGCATTGGCTAGTCGAGGGGTCAAAATCAAATAACTATTAAAATTGACACATTCAAAAAATGTTTAGTTTATCTGATTTTACAAGTACATCTTTATTTCGCTAAATAGCCTACGGGTTTCGCAATCGCTTCATGCAGATTTGCAGAGGTAACAAATCAGTTAAATATTACAAATATTAAAAATTAAAATATTTATTTTAATAATTTTTGAACATTTAAAAAAAATGACTTGCTATTACGTCTGTATACCGATTCTTAAGAGGCCGTACACGAAATTTTGCCGATTTCGCTGATGTAAACGTGATTTTACAGACGTGGTTTAACAGTTATAAAAATGTATTTCTAAAAGTTTTAATGTACAACATGAAAGATCATTTCAATTATGATCTAATGTTTTAGCTAGTTTTTTTTTATTATAGTAACGATAAAATCGACCACAAACCGATGACGGTTTTGTGAATTTTCCTGTAAGGGGTTTAGAATATCACATAATTACGAATTGTATTGACGTCTAAACGGTATGAAAAAATTAGAATGTATTGTTGAAAAAGTCTATATAATGTATGAATCACATAAAATGTATGAATCATACTATATAGTTCTTAGATGTATTTAAGTCGGGTTTCCCGAATTGATTCCGTGTGGGTGCCTAATTAAGTACGTACTAATCTCTGTTGTCAACTTTACATCATAATATTATTGTTATCAGTTTGTTTACAGTGTGTATACCTTGTATGCTATTTATTAGTTTAGTTGTGTATCTAATTACCTGAACATGCGAGTACCGCTGCCTCAGGAGCAAAAAAAAACAATGAGCTTTTTACAATCAGTATCTATTAATGCTTGCTTTTTTATTATTATTGTTGTTAGGGAAAAGAAAAGATGGTTGGACTGTGTGAAAGATGATATGGGTAAAAAGGGGGTGACTACAGAGATGACGACTGATAGAGGAGTATGGAAGAAAATAAAAAACTTTTTTACAAAAAAAACAACCGACTTCCAAAAAAAAAATACACTAAAAATAAAAAAATAACTTTAATTTCGGAAGTCGGTGTTTGTATTTTATTTCTTCGTTATTTGACACCGAATTCCGAAATTAAAATTATTTTTTAATTTTTAGTGTATTTTTTTATTTGGAAGTCGGTTGTTTTTTTTGTAGAAAAGTTTTTTATTTTTCACTTTTTAGTTGTTATACCCCACAACTAAAAATCCCAATAACATGGAAAGTGGAATTTAAACATTTGGAGAACACCAAAACGTCATCGAGGTATACGTATTATTCGTTTTTGTTCAATTTCTCAAAAAGCGCTCAATCAATTTCGATAAAATTTCGATGGGACCACCTCTGATGTATGAGCTACCAAACTAAAAAGAATCATCAAAATCTATTCACAAGTGGCAGAGAAATCGCGTAACATACATACAAAAAAAAACATACAGACGAATCGAGATCCTCCTCCTTTTGGAAGTCGGTTAAAAACATGTTGCGACGACTCCAAATAAATTAGGATAAGAGCAGGAGAATTATGATGTTGTTAGGGATACATCGAGATTGCTAATATCAAGCAGTTAAAGAACTACGTATCTACATACATCTAGAAATACGTAGTTTTTAGGGTTCCGTACTCTATTACTAGGACTCCGCTTTCCGTCCGTCTGTCAGTGGGCTGTAGCTCATGATTTATAATAGATATAGACAGTTGAAATAGGAAGAGATGTATAAAAGGTGTTTAGGTATATTGTTAATTCCGTTTTAATTAATAGAATCTGAAAGTCTAATTGAATAAAGGACATACATTATTTATGACAAGATGCCAGTGTTACGTCGTTTCATTTAACAAAATTTAGTAAAAAATAAAAAAAGCGGACACCAAAAATAACGCCTTTGGGAACCGGCAGTACACTGCTCCCGGGAAGACTGCAGGGCACCCTGATACGGACAGGTCAGGTTCAGTAACCTGCAGTTAAAAATAGAAGCCCCGCGCAGCGGGGCTCCGTCGGATGAACTTACGACTGTCGTAAGCACATTGCAAATTGCTTGAAACTTTAATAATTAATAAAAATGCATCAATTAATTTCTAATTTTGTTTTATTATTTTATCCTATTATACACTTTTCTCATTTTATTAGATTTAGTTTAGTGAAACGAAATATCACTGATAATAGTGTCGATTCTGTTGTGCACAAACTAAACTTAATTTAGGCTATTGCTGTCTTTTTCTCTCTAATAAAACAAGAAAGAGACGGACGTAAATTAGAGTTGTCAAATTAACACGTAAAAACATGTCGACTAAAAACACGATAAAGCGCAAGGCGTAAACTAGTTTGACATCTCTAACTTAGTGCATAGCTATAGCCGTCCTTTTCTCGCACTGCCTTTTAGCAAAAAGATAGCGACTCTCTAATTTTAGTTTAGTTATTGAAAATGAGAATCCGCACCATTATTTTACTATTTTATCATAAATCACTACACATTTTTAGTAAGAAGTCGTAATAAACAAGGATATTCGACATCTACCGTGATTTCGTGGTATCCCTAGGGATTTTCTGAAATTCCTAGTATCCTCATTTCCCTGCGACATCTAAGGAACGTAGGTTGACTGACGTTTATTTGTCTTATCACAAAACGGTACAATTTCATATCCTGCCAGTACTAACTACTACAAAGTTATATAACCTTAGCACATATTCGCTTCACTACCGACCCGTTCTAGCAAGTAGATACAGACTTTTGTGGAAGGGGGAGAGGGAGGCTTGTGCCCAGCAGTGGGATAAAAAGCTAGTTAGATTAGATTGTAGAATAGGTCACGGGAGCAAAGCCGCAAATAAAACTTTAGTACTTGTTTGTTCCTGTTACGACAACTATTTTGTCAGACATGGCAACTGTAATTCCAAGCATAGCTCACTAAGCTCTGAAATTTTGTACTGGTCCTATTCTAAAACATATTAGGCCAAGAGTACTCAGAAGATAATTTTTTATTCATTTTTCTTTCAAAAAGTTTCTTATCATAAAAACTCCATATTCAATAAGTTTTTCATCCTATTAATATTATAAACTAGCTGACCCGGCGCCGGCGCCGTTCCAAACAAAATGTTTGTGAAAATTAATTATGTTCATAATTTTTTGTTTTCGTGATTTTTTCCGATGTTTTAATAGTTATTATGCTATTCGGAGTGGAGATAAATCCAACAAATTAAAGATCATTAAAATCGGTCCAGCCGTTCTCGAGTTATAAATGGTGTAACTAACCCAACCCGACTTTGTTTTATCTACAGGGTGTAACGGAAAGGTGTGGTCATATTTTAAGAACTGCATCTGCCCATCGATATGAACAACTTTCTTCAAGAAAACCTGAGAAATAACACAAAAAAAAAAAAATTACCTCCCATACAAATATTAATAAGCTGATGATAACTTTGTATGGACAGTTACATTTTTTTTATGGGAATTTTCAGTTTTTTCTCAGAGAAAGTTGTTCATATATATATCTACGGGTTGGAGGTTCATATATACGGGTAGGACCGGTTCATAAAATATGACCACAGCTTTCCGTTACACCCTGTATAAAGATGCGAAAGTTAAGATGGATGGATGTTTGTTACTCAATCACGCTAGAACAGCTGAACGGATCTGGATGAAATACGGCTCTGAGATAGATTATATCTGGAACAGCACATAGGATTTATAGTGGGGGAAGTACTGTCCAAGCAGGCAGTCGCTGTCATGAGCAGTGGTGGCCCAGAGTAACGACCACGACTTACAAGTTGTAGGTCGTGAGTTCAAACCCAGGCAGGCTTTTACTTTGTGTAAATTATTTCACCACCACTGCTTTCAAAACAGTGAAGTGAACAGTGTTTCGTTCACTTTTTTTTTAATATTTCTACTTGGTGTTGCTTTGTTTGTTTTTTTTTTTTATGCACCTGCCATATTATCTCTCCACCACCCTTGGTTGACTGGTAGAGAATGCCTAAGGCATTTTTTTTTTTTTTTTTGGGGGGTGGGAAATCATCCTATGACTTCTTCCGCTCTAGGGTGGAGCGGAAGGGTGTGTCAGACTCTTACTGACTAAAACCCACCCCTGTTCCTCCCTGCCTCGAGTGCCCGGGGGCGAGGTAACTCTTTCGAATTTATCCTCCACCCCCGTGCAGATGCCTAAGGCATTAAGTCCGCCTTTGTACTTTAGTTGCATGAAGTGTAAATAAATAAATAAATAATAAATAAACATAGTGAGGAAACTGGTATGTTCTAGAACCAAAAATTTGAAGACATGTGACATCCACCAACCCGCATGGGCCCGCGTGGTGGATTATGGCCTACACCCTCTCACATAGAGGCCTGGTGTAGCGCATATTAATAGCCTACACCTCAACTGGGACCGTTTTTAGGAACTGGTACAAATATTGGCATTACAAAAAAATATGAAAATAATTGTCTATTGACGAATCCCCTGAATATCTATATCAATAAAGAAAATCCCACGTACCTTATGTCTTCCTGAGAACATATCTCATATTTGAAGATTTGAAGAGTTGACTTCTTGCAGCAGTTATTCTCGTCGCTGGCCGGTGAGAATTAATCTTGAATAATCGGCCGATTTAATGATTGAAAGTCCTTAAATTAACACTGCACTATAAGTTCATAAGGTCTCACAGACGCAGACGGAAGTTGATCGCAAACGCCATCTGGTGCGAATCAATGACGATTGATACTTGTGAGCGCCACAGATTATAAACATAGAATATACTAGTAGATAGTACGGCAAAATCTTACTTGATTTTAGTTCCAAATTTATTCGTAATGAATTTTTAAGAATTAATCCGTGAGGCCCCTCGCGTCTCCCTAGGGAGACGCGACAATAGGTTTTTAATTGTGACTGCTAATGAGGGGCTTGGCGCTAAAAAAGGTAATTGACGATTCACCAAGGCCTGTACCCCAGCAGTGGGAAATTAAAAGGCTGATATAGAAGTCGCTGGCAGAAATTGGTAGAGCTGATATTAATTAAAATATGCGAGTTCAAAGCAAGAGATGGGAAAATATGGGTAAGGTACTACCCTATATCAAGCTATGTAAATTAAGACGTAGAGTATGCAAGGTCTTTGCTATTCAATGAATGTTGGCCCGCATTGAAATATAAATTAGAACCAAAGCACCATTTTGTCCTAGGAATTTAAATTGGTTTTCCTACTTGTTGTTATTTCTAAACTTTGATAGTCTTTGATAGTCAGATAACTAAATGTTAGATGTTATTATTTTAAAACAGTTGTAATTTTATAGAGACTGTGTTTTAGCTGTTGATCTTAACTGAAAGACTGTGTTTACTTTTATTAATTTCTAAATAAATTCAACCTTAGGATCTAGTCGAGTATTTTTCTAAAATGGTTTTCTAGTTTAATCAAATCTAGAGTTTTTTTTTTTTTTTTTGGGGGGTGGGAAATCATCTTATGACTTCTTCCGCTCTAGGGTGGAGCGGAAAGGCATGTCAGACTCTTACTGACTAAAACCCACCCCTCTTCCTCCCTGCCCTACGTGCCCAGGGGCGAGGTAACTCTTTCGAATTTATCCTCAACCCCGGGCAGGCATTGGCCGTGGCAGGCCCCGTCCTTTGCTGACAACTCTTTGAGGCGCGCGTGGAACACTACGCGCCGTCGACTCTCGGGCCTGGTGCTGATCGGGCGGCGAGTTACCCACTACTCGCCGTCCGCAGGCCCGGGTCTACGGTGGCCGGAGATCGTCTAGTGGCCCCTGGCGTCTCCTGCGGTGGCTGCGGCTGAGGGCGCTAGGGCGACTCGGCTGTTGTTGAGTCTCCCTAACGTATGCCACCTCCGTATCCCACCGTATGCTCCACCGTGTCCTCTGGGCGATCCTCGCAGTCAAAATACCCGGGGGTCACCACCGCCTTGATCCGACACAGGTACCTACCGAAACAGCCACGTCCGGTAAGCACCTGCGTCAGGCGGAAGGTGAGGGCGCCGTGACGCCTCTCCAGCCACTCCTCAAAGAGGGGCACTACCGCCGCGATGGTGGCGTGCCCAGCGCTGGGTTGCGACAGTCGCTCTCTCTATGTCACCATGAGATCCTGCCGGAGCTCCGTCTGCCGAGCCGCGAGTTGTCGCGGCAGCGGAGTTTCGCCGCGGCGTTTTGCCTCCTCGCGCCACTCGTACAGGTGCGCGAGGATATTTGCCTCCAGATCCCACGGTGACAGTCCGGCAAGGAGGCTTGCAGCCTCACGGGAGACCGTGCGGTATCCTCGGATGATGCGAATCGCCATGACCCTCTGGGACACGTTCATCTGGCGAGCTGATCGCTGCCTCAATGAACGCGCCCACACCGGTGCCCCGTAGAGGGCCATGGACCGCACGATCCCCGCGTAGAGCCTCCGGCAGGAGGCGTTTGGCCCCCTCAGATTGGGTAGGAGCCGCTTCAAGGCGGCCCCGGATCAAATCTAGGGTTGATTCATCATTTGATTAGAGCGTATGTAAACCAAAATGTTATTTAGAGATTATTTGTGGTTCCTTGTACGTGACTCTTCATATGCGAGTCCGACTCGCACTTGGCCGATTATTTTTACGTAGATTTTTAGTTACAGGTAATAAAAAACATTCGAGCAATAACGAGTCGTCTTACGAATCTTTTTTTTAAGTTAATCAGATTAAATAAACGTTTCAAAATCAAACAAAATTAGTCCTCCCCATCTGAACGTACTAATAAACGAAATACGGGCGACGCCGGGGCGACAATTACAGGCTGTCGAACCCAAGACTGTGTGCGAATACAATAGATAGCCGACCTGATGACCTGACAATCAATTTTGTCGGATTCGGCTTTAGAAATTGGAAGCTTCTCGATGGGTGTAGGAAATCAGTGTTCAGGTTTCGATTTAGCTTTATTTCAAAATGGTTTCCTGCAAATGGCTCCCAGGAGTACCTACATTTTTCCTATATACCAGTTTTATTCTTATACTTTTATGTCTTAAAGAGATTCGGAGATTTTTTCTGTGATTTAATGTCCCTAGACTGGGTCTTATAACACACTAGCGACACAGCTTTTTTTTTTTTTGGTGGGTGGGAAATCATCCAATGACTTTTCCCGCTCTGGGTGAAGTGGGAGGGCGTGTCAGACTCTTACTGACTAAAACAGACCCCTGTTCCTTCCCTGCCTGAGTGCTCAGGGGTGCGGTAACTCATTTTCATTATAACACACTAGCGACACACCTGGCTTTGTACTAGTTCAAATTATTTTATTTTATTTTGTTAGGGTGGCTTACAGTTATTAAACAAGTTAACAGTAAGGTATTTCACAACAAGCCATTTACAAACCTGTACAGTTAATAATAGAGTATGTTTGTACAAGTTGTAAAATCGATTAACCTATTTACCAAATCTAAGTATAACATTAAATTAACTATTAAGTACCTGCGTAGGTAGAAGTGGACGCGCAACCACTTGTAAAAAACATCAGAAACCATAGTGATTGGATAAAGTAGTACTAATGGTCGCTAAGCTGCTTGCAAACAAATCTAATGAAAATCCTCTCCATTGAAATCCCTAGCGGTGTTCCGCAGGGATCCCATTTGGGACCTTTATTCATCAACGCTTATTTATTTGACATCACTGATTCTTTTGCACACTCTCAACACTTAATGTACGCTGATGACAAAAAAATAGTTTATAAAATAAGATCAACCGATGATGTGGGGCCCTTCAAGAGGACCTTAATAACTTAAATCATTATTACAAAAAAACAAAATCACAGTAAACGTCACAAAATGTCAATGTATTAGTTACACACGTAGGAAAGACCCTATTGAATACTCATATAATTTTAATGGATTTATAATAAACAAAGTCAAGATAGTTCGGGACTTAGGAGTTAATTTTGACAGTAAATTATCGTTCTCAGAACACATAGACCTTATTAGCGCAAAGGCTTACAAGAATCTAGGATTTGTTCTTAGATCTTGTAAGGTATTTAATAACATTGGGGCTTTAAATCGGTATATTTTGCATACGTGCGCAGCGTCTTGGAATATGCGTGCCCAATCTGGTCCCCCCAATACAAAAAGTATAAGAACCAAATAGAACGGGTTCAACAAAAATTTATTAACCATCTCAACTATCGCCTCCGCAAACCCCCGATGTCGTACGAAGATAGCTGTCGTTCTTATGGTCTACTAACACTTGATGAGAGGCGTAAAGTGATGGACATGTGTTTACTTTATGACATTATCAATGGACGGCTGGATTGCCCGGAGTTGGTCACACAGGTTACTTTTAACGCACCACTACGGCGCACTCGTCAAACATCCATGATGCACGTGCCTCGGCACTCCACAAATTTTTCCAAAAACTGTGTTTTCTCACTATCCGTTCGCATTATGTTTATCCCAGATAAAAAGGGAAACCTATTATTGGCCATTAATACTGTTACACATTTATTCTGTAATATATTATATGTATCGCTGTTGGTTGCCTAAATAAAGAAAATAAATAAAATAAAAATAAATAAATCCTTAACAATTTTGTTGAATGCTTTGGCTGAGCGAATCATGTAAGAGTTGCTACGGTGCGAGCGTAAGGAGCATTAAGAAACGAGAGTGTCGAGGGGGAACATTCGGAGACAGCTTAGAAAGAAGTTCAAATTATACATACATAAACCGTGCTCGTTTATCGTTTTTAGGGTTGGGAATGGAACCCTAAAAACGATAGGTCCAAAGGGAGCCCTATTTTTGACACTGACGTGTCCGTCTGTCTGTCTGTCCATCCATCGTCTGTCGCAAAATTTTGTTACGAAGAATTTTTAACTTCCCATTTGACCTATGAACTTGAAATTTGGTGATAATGTTTATATGTATACTTTACTAACAAATACCAATTTTTGGTACGGAACCCTTAATGTGAAGTCCGACATGCACTTGGCCAGTTTTTATATACATACATATAAATTAACGATGTCATAGTTTAAACACTGATTAGCAAGTTCTTATTTCAACATTTGCTACCCGGAGGAAAGGTAGATTCTGGTGGTAAAGTCGACTAATGATTTAAGAAGGTTTTGCCCTATACAGTTGCATTTGATGGATGGGACGCACTTTATCTTGAAATTAGAATACTTACACTAATCAGTATTTAAACTAAACATATAGTTAGCGTGTTTTATAATTATAGCTGTTTGACTGAAATGTTAAACTTAAGGGTCTACTACCCGCCAAGTGGCGCTCTCATTGAATAAAAAAACGTACAATAGCATAGAAAATAAAGAATCCAACGTCACGTTTGTTACAAAGAGGATAAAGTATTTTTACGTTGTTATAACAGGTCTCGAAATGTTTCTTATCCAAAGTAGTAGGCAAAAGTGTTAAACGTGACGTTGGATTCTTTAATATTTATTTTCTATGCTATGTTACGATTTTTTATTCAATGAGGACGCCACTTGGCCGGTAGTAGGGCCCTAAGACTATGCCAACGTTTTCAGATCATTAGTTAATTTTATTACTAGAGCCTGCCTTTGACATGAACCCATTAACATTCCGCTAACGTTTATACATAATTTGAAACACGTCTCGTCTATTTAGCAAATCAGCTTTAGCACAAAATGTCTGAAATACAACAGACACTCGTAATATTGTCATACAAAAATTAATTAGCAACAGTTTTACTAAATTGCTCATTTATTTTAATTGAAGGGCTCACAGTTTTCAGCGTGAGAGTTTGCTGGCCATACACGTTGGAATGTATATTCGTTTAACCACACTTCATAAAGTTGTAATATGAAAACAGTTTCAACTTATAAATGGTATGTGTTCCAACTTAACTACAGTCGGCAACAAAATTATTATGTTAGTCGTTCTACCTCATGAAGGCTTCGGACACATTTTATTCTTTGTCCGTGAGCTCGGAGCACCCGATGCTATAGAAAATAGCTATTGGACAAAGAAACAATGTGCTCGTGAATCTATAGCCACACATACATACAAGACATACCGCCTTCCGCCCAGTGGTCGTGGATAAATTCGAAACAAAGAAACCGCGCCCCTGAGCACTCAGGCTTTGAAGGAACAGGGGTGGGTTTAAGTCAGTAAAAGTCTGACAAGCCGACCCAGAGCGGGAGAAGTCATAGGATGATTTCTCACCCCACAAAAAAAAAGACATAACGCCTTCATGAAATATAATATTTAAACACTCTTTGAATCTTAAGGAAGCATTATAGTTTTACCAAAAAGGTGAAGGAAAGAATTTATGTAACATTAAAATAAGACAAACTAATTTAATCTACTTTCTTTGCTGAAAGTATCTGGCAAAAATTACTAAGTACCATTATATTCCAAATCAAAGTCAAACATTAACTCTGGCATATTTATACAGTATGAAAAATTATATTTAGACGCTAATATCGCCTGTTTGAATAACAAGAGTGGGAGCAGGAAAATTGTAACCTTTGGACCTAAATAAAGGTGTTCCCAAATAAGGCCGCGTTTAAGATTTAAACCCACGTCGAGTACAAAGTCCCATAGAGAAAGTTCATGAACCTCTGTTCTATTTCAGTGAATCAAAATAATTGACGGTCGGACAATTTTGTTTTAATATTTATTTTGCAATTATGTTTACTTTAATTTCGAATTAGTCCTTCAGTTAATTAACCAAAAACTACTGGACACATATTTTTTGGTTTACCAAACCAATATAAAATTACAAAGATAAAACGTATCAAAGTTCAGAGGGCCTACTCCGAAGTGTTTTTACAAAGTATCGGCCGCATGTTCGGACATATTTGTGTGAAGTGTTAAAGTGAATGTGCCATACCTAGAGTTCTAACGAAATGGCATTACGTATGTTTTTGGTGGAAGAAGCTCTCAGTTACAATTTTAGGTATGCCACATTCACTTCAACACTTCACACAATAATGTCCGAACATTCGGCCGATACTTCGTAAAAACACTTCGGAGTAGACCCCCAGGAGTGGGGCTTGTAACGTCACTAAACGTTACAAAGTGTATTGAACACGATACGAGATATGACGTTACGCGAAATTTTAACGAAATTTTATCATCCCCATTTTAGGTTTACCAAAAAAAAAAATGTACGTGTCATTTATTTTTTGGTAATCTCATTTTTTGGTAATCTTATTTTAATAGACGGGGTATTTTCGTTTGAGCACCTATTTTTAGGACTTTGCTTAAGTAGCATTGAGAACCTAAGTTATTCCCATTTATGGCTATAAGAGTAGGGAAAGGTCAAAGAAACGATGGCTGGACTTTGTAAAAGAGGATATTTGGGAAAAGTTAGAAATATGTGTCTAATATTTTTTGATAATACTTATAGACTAAATTGATTTATTATTTTATACCCAGGAAACATTCATAAGACATTCCATCTGCCTAGCCTTTTCACACCTATTATGTTGGGATCGGCTTTCAATCTTATGGGATGATACCAGTATATTACTTAGAGTGACTACCTTATCTGACCTTCACAACCCAGTAACTGGTATCAAAATAGCCCTTGGCAAGACTGCTGTCAGATTTTGAAGCTTCTGACTTGTCGTGATGACTGTCAAAGATGTACAAAAGACAGCGACCATAACGTGTTCGACCCGTGAGACTATTATCATTAAGCTCCGAGCTCTTCAAATCATACCAGTAATTCAATAAGACAAATTGGCAGATTCGCCCAATAACCTAGATCTTGGGGTTTTCAAATTAGTACGGAACGGAGCGGAGAGATTGCATAATGTAGTAGATGAAATTGATGATAGCACGGCTCCGTTATGACAGCTCACCAGTCATCGTAAGACTCATCTTCGCTCCTTTGTGACGTTACGTCTCGTGTTGCTACATTATCATTAAATGTGACGTACTTAGTAATATTATTAGAACCGGTGTGTTTCAGTTTTTGATCCCCTATTTGTTCTAGCTTTCCTCGTGACTTTGCTCTCACACAAAAACCGTGCATTTTTTTGATTAAAAAGTGGCTAATGCTCTTAGTAGTAGTGTAACTTTCTGAAGTAAAGGAGGAGAAGTAATTGCCTCCGAAAATTTTGGAAAGTTAAAAAAAAATTGCACACATTCGGAACCGGAGCGAGTCGCTAGTCTTACGGTGTTATTACACCAACTGACCGATCATCGATCGACCATCTACCGACCATCGAAAGACTATCAATTGATTGTTTGTGCACCGGTATCCGTCAGCCAAAGGTATTACACCAAACGATCGACGATCGATCGATTGGTGTAAAAACACCCTTAATTAAGGTGAAATGTACAGGGTCGCCGGTCGAGAGTTTGTGTTCTATGAATGCGTATTGGCTACGGTCGCGAATCATACTCGTATTTTGATCAAGATACAACTTGATACTGACCTGCGAATTTAAAACTATCTCGTTGGTCTAGTTTTGCAAGCAAAAATTTTGCTATTTGGGATACATATTTTCTTTAATTCGCCTAAATAATATCCTCTTGATAAAAAGCATGAGCTTCTTAAAATCTACACAGGCGATCCAGGATAGACCACCTAATGAGACAAGCAAACTGTGAGAAGGATAGGATATCTATCCACCACCTTACGATTTCGTAAAGCCCATAGAGCAGTTGCCCCTCGGTCGAGAAGTGGAGTGGCCTATATGGAAAGCTTTTAATCGTTTGCGTACCCAACTAAGCCGCTGCAAATACAATTTGGCGAAGAGGGCATTATCGATCCATCGAATACATAGTGCGAGTGCGGTGCTCCTGAACAAACAATGTCTCATTTGCTGGATTGTCCCAAATGTGTTTCCACCTGCACCCTCGATGATCTGAACAAGCACTCCGATGCTACTGTAAAAGTGGCCACTTACTGCTACGTATTACCACGACATGAAAAGAAGACGAACATAGCAACTGTGAACTGGCAACCGGTACTATCTCTATAAGTATACGGGTAATGCTTACTTCTAATACAATAAAAAACTTTTTTACAAAAAAATAGAACCGACTTCTAAAAAAAAAGAGTACAAAATAACTTCAATTTCGGAAGTCGGTGTCAAATAACGAAGGCACAAAACCAGCAACACCGACTAAAACTTTGTAAAAAAGTTTTTTATTTTTCACTTTTTTGTTGTGGTTCCCTATTAAACTATGTTAACAATTTATGGACATACGATCGCAGCAATCGCAGTTGATTTGCTGTAAATTTTTCAAGAGTTCTGTTGTGTGTCTCCGAAACCCATAATCAGATCTATATGAAATTTAAATGGGACCAGTTCGGAACAAACCCTTTTCGAAAAAAAAAAACAAAAAAAGAATTTTGGAAATCCGTCAGTATATGACGGAGTTATGCCCGAACGTACGAGTAATTGCATAAATGAAAAAAAATACAAACATCCGAATTGATAACCTCCTTCTTTTTGAAGTCGGTTAAAAATGAATAAGGACAATATAAATCAACGCAAGAATTTTCAAACATAAGATATAAAGTCGATTCGGGCGCCAAATTGAAATGTATCTGAGATGGAATTTCTTGCAACGTTGTGGAGTATGAAATACTCGTAGTACACAATGATATTAAAAAGTGAAATCTTCAAAAAATTTTAATAGGATCGGTTGCCAGTTCACAGTCGATAGGTAATGTGAATAGCGATTGTTTATTACATTAATTATTAGTTTTAGTTTTCATTGTTAGTACCTACTTTCTATTGTGTAATTGTTTGTTGTTCCAAATATATAAAATTAAAACTACCACTAATGAGCATGACATTGAAGTCTTAGGTTCTAAGGGAGTCTTCTACCTAGACCTTCGTAGCAAATAGGAGTCAGGATTTGTGACCATATAGATGATTTCGACCACAGCGACCGCATTCCTTGGCTCGATTAGATTTGCTGCTCTGTTATGTGCCCTCATGTGGCTTGGATATCTAATTTATCAGAACACCGTTGACGACGAGATAAATAATAGCTGTTGGTGGTCTAGCTTTGAGTTCGTCTCGTTTTTGCCCTAATTTCGACCTCCTTTTATCTTCAAAAGCATTGAGCAGTGGTGGCCCAGTAGTTATGGGTGTAAATTATTTCATCACCGCTGCTCTCAAAACGGTGAAGGAAAACATCGTGAGGAAACCGACATGTCCTAGAACCAAAAATTCGAAGAAATGTGACATCTACCAACCCGCATTGGGCCTGCGTGGTGGATTACGGCCCACACCCTCTCACAGAGAGGAGGCCTGTGCCCCAGCAGTGGGGACACTAAAAAGGTTGAGATGATGATGAGATCAGAAAAAACTGTCCGCATTCGTTTTCCTTCATTGAGATCAGAATAGAAGAAACGCTTCGCTAGTCTCTGTTCGCGCATTCTAGTGACATGTCCACACCACTTGAGCTGTCGTGACGAGGCTCTATGCCCTTGGTTCGCCTTAAGGCGTGTGTACTATTAAAGCGCTATTAGCTGCCAATGACCTTGAGTGGTTAGCTTGCGTGTTCTGTGCTGAGCTCACGTTACGCGTCGTACGTCCACTCAGTAATAGGACTCGCCCATCAAGATGCGCTGTCCAAAATTAGACGCATTATGTTACATATAAAAGAAGAGTAATTAAAGTAAAACATTTAGACTAAATTATAAATAATTAAATGATCTTTAAAATGGTAAACTAGGCGCAGTTATACGACTTTTAATGGTTTTTAATTGAACATCACGTATAAACGATTAGTCTTATTTCTTTGAAAACAAAAATGTTACTCTAGACAATTTCCGTCGTAATTTGTGAGGAGAATATTTTTTATAACATAGTGTAATTAATTTGTAAAGTTATGTCTAACGCGGATAAAAAATTAAGAAATCAGGCAAAAACTATAAAGCGTATTTTTATGAAACCTTCACCATTTTAAAGGTCATTAATTATTTATATTTTAGAATACGTGTTTAGTACAATACCTGTTGTTTTATGTATAATAAATTAATAATGCGTCTAATTTCAGACAGCGCACTTTGATGGGCGAGTCCTATTACTGGGTGGACGTACGTGCGTTACGTGAGCTGAGCACAGAACACGCAAGTTAACAACTCAAGGTCGTTGGCAGTTTATAGCGCATTAATATGGAATAGGCGTGTTATTACGTTATTATTTCTTCTAAACTGCTTTTTAATAATTTCTGGTTAAGGTTGTCTTTCTAGTCAGTCACGAAACCGTGCCAAAAACAAAGACGATTGACTAGACTAACAATTTCACCTTACCCAGTATACATTACACATCGGAAGCATGGCGACAGGCAAGCTCATTAGGGAGCCATTATCATGTTAGTATCACCTACGGGCAATAAAGGAGGTGTCCTATTCTTAGAAATAATTGCTCTAAGTGACAGAGGCTTGTTTTAAATTAAATTAGTTAGCACCTTTCGACGATACTTTGTTAATTTTTGTCTTGGATTTTGATAAGTGAAAAGTTTACAATGACAAAATAAGATTGTAATTTTGGTTATTTTTTGGATATTTGTTGCTACTGGCTGCATGTGACGTTGTGTATGAATTCTGACTTCAATTCCCAGGCTGGGCAAAATGTTATAGGGTTTTTCAAAATCAAAATCAAAAGTCATTTATTCAAACTACCCTGAGAACCAACACCTTTTGAACGTCAAAGTTCTACATAAAGACAGTCCCCCAAAAAACGCCCGCCCGTCACCATTTCCTAGTGTTTTAGCTGTGAAGAAGAAGTGGCCAACAAACTCCCCAGCAACACATCTGTCTGTTAAGTTTTAAGAACTTGAATCTATATAATTTTATGCAACAATCTTAACATTATGTAAAACAGAAAAATAAATATATGTCGTCTAAAATATAATCATAAAATTAAATAATCCGCCACTTGCCAGCTAGCACACTCAATCATGCCATTAAAAACAAACTCTAGCATAAACACTAAACCAAATTAAAGAAGCCTCCATACATAACTGGTGTGCCTGCTTACAAGAACAAAGATAGAAACTATCAAAGGGCTGTGATTCGAAGCCACAAGTGATGAACTAGGGCCATCACACTAAAATTGGTAGACAATTATTATATAAACTCATATAATCTGTCATAACCATAAGTTATATATGGAGAAAGAACATCAAGTGTAACATTGTCTTGCGTTCAACACAGCGACCAACTATTATTATCTTCTAAGTAGTCGTTGATGGAATAGTGTGCCTTCGAACAGAGACTAGATTTAACTTTAGTTTTAAATGCATTAAAAGGCAAGTCAAGAAAAGAACGGGGTAGCTTATTGTAAAATTCGATACCGAGACCCTCAAACGAACCATGAACCCTACGAACACGGTGGGCAGGAACATGAAGTTTATACTTATTTCTGGTGTTAAAATTGTGGATATCACTGGTCTTTTTGTATAAATGTATATTTTGTCTAATGTATGATATGTTTGCAAAAATGAATTGAGATGCCACCGTGAGAATTTTTTTTTTTTTTTTTTTTTTTTTCATAAATATGTACATTTTTTACAAGTAGTTTGCTTATTCTAAACTTAAGGTACACAAAAGTATTAGCATTTGGGGCCGAACTAGGCATAACCTGTATTTCAGCCCTCAACGCCGAATCCCCCTGAGTAACAAATTAAGTATTTTAATTATTGAAAAGGTAACATTATAGGTGTCTGACCAGACCTCTCTTTGTGTGAGATGGAGGTGTGCGTGAATGAGTGTGAGAGGGTGTGTAAGATTGCGGAGCATGAATTTGTTATATATTACTTATTTCATTTTAATTAATTAAACAAGTAGTTGAGTCTTTAATTGTTTAACTAGGTATTTGAAGCAAATTTTCTGTTTCTTCATACGAGAGTTTCTGTAGGTACTCAGTTATTGTAATTTTGCAAAATTTTTTCGTCATCGGGTAGATGTTCAGACTTTTATTTAATTTATTGTAAATGTAGGGGCCAATAAATGGAGCAAATCTAGTGCTAAATTTTGTTTTTGAAGCGATGGGTTGTGCGTAAACCAAGAGTTTTGTGCGCCTATTTAAAGTGAGTGGGTTGTAAAAGATATTCATATGTTGCATTAAAATTATATTGAGAAGGAAAAGTTGTCTTACTGAAAGGACTCCACAGAATTCGTAAAGCTGCGAGGTAGGAAACAATCTTGGTTTGAAAGTGCTAATCTTCAGGATGGCACGCTGGGCAACCTCAACAGGTTTTATGATAGTTTTAGGGGATCCTCCCCATGATGTAATACAGTAAGTTATAAGGGACTGGCAGAGGGCAAAGTATATCCGCTTCAGCACAGACGGTTCGGTGACGTGTCGGAGGGTCTTAAAAATGTAAATTAGCTTCCTGATCGTACCACAGAGGGCCTTAGTGTGTTCCTTAAAGTTGAGGTTCCTGTCTATGATAACGCCTAGATATTTTATGACTGTTACACGTTCTAGGTTAGGACAAGAACAGTTTTCTTTAGAGTGACACTCGTGTGCTATGATATTATGTTTATCTTGATTGATTTCTGTGTTTGACCGTATACGGTCCCGTAGTACCGTGAAGCAGACATATCTGGTTTTATCCACGTTTAGAGTTAAGACATTGTCGACAAGCCACACCCTCACAGCATCGAAACCATCTTGGGCAGCTTTGAAAGCTCCTTCCCATGTATCGGCAGAGAAAACGAGAGCAGTATCATCTGCAAAGGAGATAATTTTGCCATGGCGAAGCTTGAGACTAGTGAGGTCGTTTATATAAACGAGAAATAGGGTTGGACCTAGGATACTGCCTTGGGGAACCCCGTACGTGACTGGAAGGTCTCCACTATTAATGTTGCCAATCCGAACGCTCTGAAGCCGACCAGTCAAATAACTTTTGAAGAGTTTTAGTTGAGCTCCTCTGATTCCAAGTAGTTCCAACTTGTTGAGCAAGATCGGGACAGAAATCGTATCAAAAGCTTTGGCTAGATCAAGGAAAACAGTGAGAGATTTTTGTTTTTTATCGAGGCTATTGCTAACAAAGTTGATGAGATCATTAACAGCTTGATCAGTTGATTTTCCTTCACGAAATCCGTATTGGTTTGTTGAAAACAGATGTTTGGATTCTAAATAACCAACTAACCTTATATTGATAAGTCTCTCTAGAAGCTTAGAGAGCGCTGGGAGGATAGAAATCGGCCTGTAGTTAATGAAACGACCCCTGTCACCGCTCTTGTGGATAGGGCAAACAACAGATTTTTTTAGGCTGTCAGGGAAAATACCATGCTAAAGACATGAGTTAAATATGAATGTGAGCGGAGGGACCAGAAAGTTTTTATATGTTTGTAAGAAGGAGCTGCTTATTGAGTCGTAGCCCGTAGCACAATCTGTTTTTAGGTTGACGATTAGACGTTTCACCTCTTCTTCAGTGGTACTCTCCAAAACGAACGAATTTAGCTGTGAAAGAGTTTGAAAGTTGCTACTTGTAGGTATGTTGCTTGCCTTCTTTTGTTCTACCTTATCAGCTAGTGTCTTACCCACATCCACAAAGTACTTATTGATTTCATTTAGTGATGCCTGAGGTGTTGTTGATAGAGACAGCAGTTCATTGGGGTGGTTTGTATTTTTTGAAGTGTTTGTGATTTCTTTTATTGCTTTCCACAACCTCTTGTTATCACTTTGCGCCGCCCGCAGCCTGTCTTTCTCGTAGGTTCTTTTAACTTTTTTTAATAGGTTATTGCAGAAGTTTCTGTAGCGCGTATAGGTAATTTTTAGGGTTAAATTGTCTGGCGCGAGTTTATATTTACGGTGCAGATTATCTCTATTTCTTATACAGCGTAAAAGGCCTTGCGTTATCCACGGCTTTATTAACTTCTTCCGTAGTAGCACGGGAGCGCGGGTGGCAGGGAGGCTCTGTCCGCTGATCTTTGGCTGGTCGCACGGCTACTACTAACTGTTACAGTACACCGTGCGATCAGTTACCCACATGTAAAAAGCAAAATTATAAATAACTAAATAATTTGCATTAACTTGATTGTTTTTCTATGTTATTGCGAGTTTTATGTTGTAATCAGATCAATGAAAACAATCTCTTGTAGACTTTGAAAGGTGAATCGCTAGCCTCATAAAGTGTTTCCAGTTTTTATATGTGTTAATGTATCTTAGGTAAGTGCATTTTGTTGATCTTATGTTAAATAAAGATATTTGAAAATTGAAAAAATTGATTAACTTCTTCCGTCTCGATAGAGTTACTACTTTGGTATTATTAACTATGGCTTGTTGAAGACTTTTTGTCAAATAATGCAGACCAACATTTGGATTAGGTGAGTCATAAATTAATAGGATTTAAGTTAATATTTAGGATATCAAGTTCTAAGCTTTTTGTGTCAACTTTTTTAATTGATGTAAGAGAAAATTGAGTAGTTTTCTTGAAGTTTAGGTTTAATAAGACAGGGTAGTGGTCTGTCAAAGTAAAGTCAGGAACGATGGTCATAGCAGGACTTTTTGTTTTTAGTAAGACATGGTCAATGCATGTTTCACTTTCACTACGTGTAATAAGAGTATGGGCTGGAAGAAGGCCATGGCTAGCTACAAGGGTAAGGCAGCGTTCGCCATTAACCTCCAGTTTTTCATTGTTGATTGCGATATTTATATCTCCCATGACAATTATATTCTCAAAGCTGGAGTATTTTGTGAGAACTTCGTCTAATGATTTTAAGAATGGATCCAGGTTGTGATAAGAAGGTGAGCGATACATGGCTATGATTACCGTGCGATTATCATAAGTAGCAACTAAACAATTACATTCTTCGACATTTGGTTCAATCACTTTTAGTGGAAGATGTTCTCTAAAATAAATAACCACACCGTCATTTTGTTTCGGATTATTTTTAGTTGTCTCAAAACGATAGCCAGATAGGTTGGGAATTACTGATGTGCGTGAAAGCCAGCATTCACTAAGTATAATTATGTCACAGTCCAATTTTAGTCTGGTCAACAGAATTTCTAGTCCTGGCATATTGCAGTTGATGCTGCGTATGTTTTGCGTTAGTATTAGAAGGTGATCCGACGATGGGGTTATAAGCTTGTGACATTCTGCAATATCCGCGGTTTGCGAATGTGAAAGTGTCACCCTGTCTATGTCTTCCGACAAATCATTAAGATTATTGAATGGAATTGATTAAGTTCAATTCTTCATAATATTTTTTCATGACCATTAATGGTACCAGACTACATGAGATCCTATAAAAGAAGTAATAAGTATGTGTGTTAAATAACCTGCAAACTGCGCAAAAACAACAAGGGATTCCAATCTCTTTGAAAATTTCTCGTAAAGAAACTCTTGACCCTAACCTGTATATTGCTCGTACAGCACGTTTTTGTAAAACAAATACATTTTGTATGTCCGCCGCTTTACCCCACAAAAGAATACCATAAGACATAATACTATGGAAATAACTAAAATAGACTAACCGTGCTGTGTCAACGTCAGTATATTGTCTAACTTTTCTGACGGCGTAGGCGGCAGAGCTGAGCCTTCCTGATAGGCCTGATATATGTGAGCCCCATTTAAGTTTGGAATCAACAGTTATACCCAAAAAAACTGCCGAGTCCACAGTTTCAAGCACTTCTTTATTTAAGGTGACATTAGGTCCTAGATTTATAACATTAGGTAAGGCAAACTTTATACATTTAGTTTTCTTAGCATTAAGAACTAAGTTATTTGTCGTAAACCAATCCGTAACCATTGAGAGAGCGCTATCTACGTTATCAAAATCATTTCTATTCCTATCTACTTTAAAGATAAGAGAGGTATCATCTGCAGACAGTACTACGTCACAGATACCCTTTAAAAAATATGGTAAATCATTAATATACACCAAAAACAAGAATGGTCCCAATATCGAACCTTGAGGCACACCTAAATGAATTGGTAGCCCGGAAGACTTAACACCATTGATATCTACACATTGGAACCTATTACATAAATATGAATCAATTACATTTAGAGCTTCGTTTTGGAGACCATAATGACGCAGCTTACGCAAAAGCGTGTCATGGTGTACGCAATCAAAAGCTTTGGAGAGGTCACAGAAAACTCCGATTGCATTTTGCGAGTTCTCCCATGCGTTGAATATGTGTTTTAGGAGAGCAACACCCGCATCTGTAGTCGATCGACCTTTTGTAAAGCCATATTGATCATTATGAAGGAGGCTATTTACATTAAAATATGTTAGCAACTGCTTCTGTATTAACTTATCAAAAATTTTGCTAAATGCAGGCAGGATGGAAATAGGCCTGAAGTTGCCTATATCATTTTTATTGCCTGATTTAAATAGAGGTATGACTTTACTATACTTCATGAGATCAGGAAAAGTTCCTGAGTCCACGCATTTATTAAAAGTTACAGCGAGATACGGCGCTACGATGCCTATTATATCACTCAAAAGTTTGATTGAGATGCCCCAGTAATCACCTGTGTTTTTTGATTTTAGAGAGTTAAAAACGTTAACTACGTCAAGTGGTGTTACATGCTCAAAACTAAATGATTGATTGCACTTAGGTACACTACCGTTCAAAAGACTTTCAGCTTTAGACGGGGATGAATTTAAGAAGCGAGTTGTAGTTATAGGTATGTGGGCAAAAAACTCATTAAATGTCTGAGCTACGTCAGCTGGTTTACTAACTAATTTGTATTCGAATAGAATCTCTAGCTGATTTACTTTTTTAACCGACTTTCCCGTTTCATTATTTATTATTTTCCAAGTGGCTTTTACTTTATTATCAGAATTTTTAATTGTCTCGCTTAAGAATTTTGATTTAACAGCAACACAAATCTTCTTAAACAATTTAGAATATTTTTTAACATACTCTAGAAAAGGAGTATCGAACCTATATCTTTTTAAACCGTATAACTCGTATAGTCTCGCTCTACTTTTATATATAGCAGCAGTGGCCCATTGGTTGAAGCCAATGGAGGTACCCGTAACGTCTATAGTTTTAGATTTAAAAATGGCTTGGTACTCTTTTTGCACAACATCAAAAAGGGCTCTATAGATTTCATTAGGATTATCGTTTTCTACTAAAGATGGTGTAAGTTTATTTGCTATATTATTTTTAAACTTATTACAACGGCTTACCGTATAAGGCCTGCATTCTATTTTAAGCGGCTTTTTATTTTGTGGCATAGGAAAGCTAACTAATAGTCCACAGTGGTCAGACGTTAAGTCACTTAACACTAATTTTTTTTCTGAATTACAATTACTAAAAAAGTTATCAAGGCAAGTCGATGAGGATGCCGTAATCCTAGTAGGTTCATAAAACAAGTTGTTTAAATTATAAGACCTAAACAGATTGATTAACCTGACACTTAATGAAGTATCATCTAAAATATTAACATTAAAATCTCCACATATCACTATACTTTTATTACTTGATTTTATCTTATTAATTAAATCTTCCATTACCGATTCAAAAAGGCCAAAATCAACAGAAGGGGGTCGATAAACGCAAATTATAAAGTATCGCTCAAGTTCAACACAAGACAACTCAACAATGTGCTCGATGGAAAGATTAACTAAATCTAAACGTTGTTTACATTTCAAGTTATTTGAAACAAGGATTAATGATCCACCGCGAATTATATTTTTTCTTACAAATGCACTTTGTACAGTAAATAATCATCATTAATAAAAACTACTTCATGTTCTTTCACCCAATGTTCAGTTAAACGTCATAGTTCTCTATAAATAAACATAACTCTAGTTCTTTGCCGGACAGACCTTGCATATTTTGATGTACAACATTCAACATATGAGGCTTACCCGTTGTCGCATCTAATAGTTTAAAGAACTAGGGGTATCAATTGAAATTTCCATCTGGAAGCTCCCAGCCAGGGGTCTAAATTTGGGCCCGGTTGTTGGCAATGAGCCCACTCTCCAGTAGAACCCATGGGATTTCAACATAATTGGTGAAATGTGGGTCTACTATCCAGGTACAACTCTACCTACCGCCTCGACGCCTAACACGCTGATACCCCGGATTTTGGAATGTCACGTGCTCAGAGTGGGGACTCTGATTGTCCACCGAGCGATTCCAGGGAATACGGCGGCACTGTGGTCACGTGCTGCCGTGAACAACGAGGCTCAGGGGAGACCCGCTTCATTCTCCTCAGAGATGTAACCTAACAGGCGTTGCACAGAGGGGGTTCCGAACTGATTTTTCAAGAAGTAACGGGTTTCATAATAAATAAATAATAAAAAAAACCTTATATTTCTTACTAAAGAATACAAAAATAAACTTATTTCTAATTATCTGCGAATATCATGTTTAAACTTACACCTTATATTTATAGATATATGTATAGATTTTATTATTTATGTAGGAATCCCTCGTTCTCAAAGGAGAAGGCCTCCTCTAGAGATTTACAAGTATCCCTGTTCTTTACTGTATCCATCCAGTGATTGCCAGCCGCTTGTATAATGTCCTAAAAACCTACTATATATCAAAATATTACTAGTCCCTTTTTTGACCGAATATAATTTTTAGTCACGCTCTGTACGTATATCCGTATTTAATAATGTCACACCCAGAAAGAACAGGAAAATCCTCAAGAAAATGTGTTGAGAGTGCTTGCGATAATATTATGGTAATGTTGGACTTCCTAAGGGGTGACCCTAAGTGCTTCGTGAAAAGGGGTATTCATTTCACCCTCATTTTGCTTGATGCATTTCTAATAGTGTTTAGTTTTCAGTAGATCAATTTTCTTTAAACTAGGTATTGAGATTTATAGGCTTACCATGTAAGTAATTTTTTTGTTTGGACAAAATATTGAACTTAGTTGGTAGGTTGTAGGTCACTAAAAATATTTTAATTGTTTTTTTTTTCTGTGGGCATGATACATAAAATTATTATGTATTACAGCAGAATCCTTTTTAACAAATTATAATTAAAAGTAATGGAATTCCGGGTTATTCCCTGAGTTTGTCTTGATAAACTCAATTAAAAGTCAGTTTAGTTTATAAGTACCGTCAGATGATGTTAAATAAAATTTTGTTACTTACTAAAATTATAATACTTACAGGATCAGCAAAAAATGATAAAGTCTTGCTTGGTTAAAGTCAATATTATAATTAGAGAATGCAATATAGAGTCTTCTACAGCAATCACAGGTTTTAATTGGGGTAATAAATTGTAAAATATATTAATTTGATAAGTATTTTTTGATAGTATTGTAACATTTATTTTATATTTTTGATACATTTTATTCAAAGTTTGTACCTCTATTAAACTATGATTCGACATTTTACAAACTTTAAAATACTTAAAGATACTTCTATAATAAATACAAATACTTCTTATGTATTTCAAACATATACATTTAAGCATTTGTTTTTATGTCGACCGTACGAGTTGAAAACAATAGAAAAAAAAAGAAATGTAATCATATTTATCGTATTCGGGGTTCTCCGGGACGGGGGCTTCGGAGATCGGGGTACTCAGGGAATAACCCGGAATTCCTTGCCAGAGGTCAAGAGTGAATAGGTTACTTCTAGGCAAGCGTCTGCCAACTTTGACAACATCATTGCATACCAATCAATTTGCCTGCCTAACCTTTTCTCAACTATCTTGGGGTCGGCATCCAGTCTAATCGGATGCAGCTAAATACCAGTATTTTACATGGAGCGACTGCCTATCTGACCTCCGCAACCCAGTTTCTGGGTAAAACGATACCCCTTGGTAAGACTGGTTGTCAGACTTTCGGGCTTCTGACGACCTGTAACTACTGTCGAAGATCCACGATTGACAGCCGGGATCAAAGGCTTAACGTGTTTTCCTGGGCACGGAGCAGTCTCTGTATGTAAAGATGGTCAGCCATTCACCAACCCTATCATTGCTCACCACCAGGTGAAATAGTGGTCAATATCTGGTCAGTATTAATACCTAGTAAAAAAATATTAAAGTAAAACAAGTAGTACAATACGGTATTTTTCCCTTGAAGTCTTTAATTATTTATTTCTTCGCTTCATGTGTACTTAGTGTTTTGCGAGACTGATTTAAGTCCATAACAAAACGTTTCAGTAACATGAAAATTGTTTTATTTTTCAACAATAACTATAATATAACTTCAAATATACCTATATACCTACTGTAAACATTCATAAATAACATGTCTTATTGATTATAATAAAAACATGTTAGAGAGGGTTAATAAAACCGACAGACGACAGGTGACAATCTAATACCTAATTCTATAATCTTGTAACTTACCTTTCATACATTTTCTGCTCTCGTAAACAGCACCTGTCTCAAAATTACGTAATTTTGTAACACCTAAAAATAGAATAAATTTAGATTCGTGGAATGAAGCGTTGTTTTGCGAGTTGACAGATGACAGATTGACGTTTGACTTTTTTTTTTCTCCAACTTGATCTGCAGCGAGTCTGTCTAAGAAATTTTATTTATTGGAAAAAACTGCTTAAAAGCACCTAATGATGGCTCGAGGTGTAAAAGGGACCAGAGTCAAGTTCAAATGCTGTAAGCATAAGAATGTAGGACGATGTAAGTAGTCTTTTTGGGTTTGGGATGCTAAGTCTTAAGCGCGTGGCATTCAGGAGTCTCATCAAATCTTTCTATTTGTTGGCAGGGTTCCTACGTTAGATTTAATTACCTACTATGCAAAAACTTTATAAAATGGTCGGATCATAGAATGGTTCCGAACACAAGCATCCACGTGTCCAGAAATGCCCAGGATTAGATGACCACGGCATAGATGCCGCTTGAGGACCTCTGAACTGGACCTATAATCTTCAAACGATAGGGTAAAATGTGATTTATCATAAATTGTAAGTTTGACATACAATTTTCTGTAAACTGAGTGCTCTCTTGTGTGATGCAGTGTTAGCAATAAATGTGATATACGAGTATGTGAAGACCAAATCTAAGGAGTCTTATTTACTGCATACAAACATACCTCATGAAATAAACCCGAAGATAGGTAACCAGGGTCTCATGCCATAAATATCTCTGACGCTAGCCGGTGGAAGAAATATTTCTTTACAATTTTTGTCAAAGATGTCTCATTTTCAGTTAATTTAAATAATGCCGAGATGACGTCATTTTTCTAACGTTGAATCAAATGTTATCTTGAAACAAAGCAACCTAGTATCCGCAGAACTATCGCTGACCAAGTTGCGACCCGGCTAATATTGCTATCAATTAATTAGTTTATGTTGATAACTATATGTAGCTTAATTGGAGACCTGAGGACATACAGCCTTATTTATAAAACTTGTTAAGGCGCAGTTACTATACGACTTCTAATGGTTTTTAATTGAACACCACGTCTTTAAACGACTAGTCTTAATTCTTTGAAAAAAAATACGATACTCTAGACAATTTCCGTCGTAATTAATTGATATGTGAATATTTGAAATTATATTTTTAGCATAGTGTATTATATTTATTAGGGTTTCGTACCTAAAGGGTAAAACGAGACCCTATTACTAAGACACCGCTGTCCGGCCGTCTGCCTGTCTGTCCGTTTGTCACCAGGTTGTATCTCATGAACCGTGATAGTCAGACAGTTGAAACTTTCACATATGATATATTTCTGTTGCTGCTATTACAACAAATACTAAAAAACCGAATATAATAGTTATTTATGATACTAGTGCGGTAAGTTGGTTTTTACAAACGAGTAGACGAATGTAAGCCCGAGACGAAGTCGAGGGCTTACCATAGTCACGAGTTTGTAAAAACCAATCCGCACGTGTGTCATACAACGTTTTTCAACACTTTTGCGAGAAAACAGTACCTACGATAAATAGGTGATGAAAAAAAAAACTTATGTTTTTGATTTGAAACTTCTATTGGCGCGGCTTGGCAGTAAAACCGACTCGAATGTCGTGACGGCATGACGCCGTCGTGCCACGAAGCTCTCACTACGCTACCGCTCTCGACTCCCTTCTGCCTAGAAACATCTATGCGAAAAAAGTAACACAACAACAACTAACAACCAACATCAACAAACAACGACAACAATTAATAACAACCACAACCAACAACAACAAACAACAACAAATAACAACAAATATCAATAAACAACAACAAAAATCAACAACAACCAACAACAACAACCAACAACAACAACAAAGAACAACAACCAACAAAAACAACCAACAAAACCCAACAACAACAACAAACAACAACCAACAACAACCAACAACAACAACAAACAACAACAACAAAGAACAACCAACAACAACCAACAACAACAACACTACCAACAACAACCACCACCACCACCACCAACAACAACCTTAATAACAACCAACACCAAACAACAACAACAAACAAAAACAACCAACATCAATAACAACAACCAGCAACAACAACACCCAACAACAACAACCACAACCACCGACAACAACAACAACAACAACACTACCAATAACAACAACCACCACCACCAACAACAATATTTACAACAACCAACAACAAACAACATCAACAACCAACAACAACAAACAACAACAACAACCAACAACAAACAACGTCAACAAGCAACAATAACAACCAACAAAAAAAACCAGAACTAACAACAACAACAACCACCACAACCAATAACAACACAAAAAAAAAAAAAAAAAAAAAATTAAAAAATTGGCTCTTATCCTTAACGTATGATGAAACGGAAAATATATTGGTAATAGAAACATAACTATATCAAACCTAACTTGAAAGAAAGCATAACAAACACTCACACTTCCCATACACACCTCCCTACACACACACACTACACTCTCCCTACACACACACACACTAAACTAAAATATACCAGTCATTTGCGAGTCGAACTCGTGCGCTAAGGGTTTTGAATCATACCCGGGCCTGCGGACGGCGAGTAATGGGTAGCTCGCCGTTTGATCAGCACCAGGCCCGAGAGTCGCGTAGTGTTACACGCGCGCCTCAAAGAGTTGTCAGCAATAGGGATGGGGCCCGCTATGGCTGGTGCCTGCCCGGGGGTTGAGGATAAATTCGAAACAGAGTTACCTCGCCCCCGGGCACTAAGGGCAGGAAGGAACAGGGGTGGGTTTTAGTCAGTAAGAGTCTGACACGCCCACCCGCTCCACCCAGAGCGGGAGAAGTCATTGGATGATTTCCCACCCCACGAAAAAATAAAAAACAAGGATTTTGAATTATCTTATAGGTTTTTCTGAAGTCTATAAGTAAAAAAATATTTTCTGTATTTTACTCAAAACATTAGTCACAGCTGATATTCATGTGTGTCAACCATGCCTTTCAACTCAATCGATCCAATAGTAGATTCAGAACAAACTGACTGTGACAGACGGACAGACAGACCGGTTTCGTTTTTTCATTAGGTCTATCGGAAGTCAGAAACCTAAAAACATTTTGACTTTACAATAATTGTTATCGCTGATAGAATGTCGCCATTTCTCAATTCTTCTAAAAAAAGAACAAAAGAACGACATCGTTTTCAACCAGAATTAAGTACCCTTTGTCTAGAACTACTAAATTTTAACTAACGAAATCGCATCTCATTGGACATTCAGATGACGTCACTGGAAAAAACTTTATCTTGAAACAAAGCAACGGTCTCCTCAGAACTATCGCCGACCAAGTTCCGACCCGGGGCCAACATTGTGAGCGATTAATTATTTATGTTGCGAACTGGATCCACGCTACATTGTTATCAATGTAGCTTGAGTTTCTAGTAGTCATAATGTTAGGGGTATATTTATTTATTTAATTATTAATACTTTAAGGCTGCTCTCTCGAAAAGAGCGTGCAGATGAAGCAGCTTTTCGTCGGCACTTACAGAAAAATTACAACTGAAAAAAATAGTTAGTAGAAATTTTTCTATAGGTATCACAAAATAAAAAAAAAACAACAAAACACCTCTAATCGTTGAAATAAAACCATTTTACGCCTTAATTTTTTATAAAAGAGTATAAAACATATCTAGGTACCTACTGCTTTGTAATACAAAGGAAAATGATTAGGTTTTGTTAATTTCACAAAATATGTATTATTTTTATTAAAAAATATGTATTATTTTTGTTATAAATGCGTCCAATTTCAAACAGCGCTCCTTGATGGGCGAGTCCTATTACTGCGTGGACGTACGACGCGTTGCGTAACCTCGGCACAGAACACGCAATCTAACCACTCAAGGCCGATTGGCATTAGGCTGCGCCTTAAGCAACACAAATGTACAAAGGCGGACTTAATACCTTAGGCAAACTCTACCAGTCAACCGAGTGTGGTGGAGAGATAACATGGCAGACCAGTGCATTAAATAAGAAGGTATTATTAAGAGGAAAATGGGAACAAAAGTAATTATCAGTAAACATAAACACACATATTATACCAAAATATTTCGTTTAAAAATTCCTACATATAAATATCCTACTTTTTTGTGAGGATGTATGAATGTTTGTTACTCTTACACGCAAAAACTACTGAACGGATTTTGATGTAACTTTACAGTAATATAGCTTATACATCAGAATAACATATAATATACTACAATTTATAATGCGGAAAAGTACTAATTCCACACGGGCGAAGCTGCTGGCAGAAGCTAGTATTTATTTGATAATGTATAAAGGTTTTTGATTTGTATTAATTGGGGCGTGAACGAGAGGTAATTTTTGAGAGGTGGAAACCACTATTTTAGTTCAAAGTTTGTGAATGATATGGTATTCAGAATAGGCTATACTACTAAGGTAATAATAATATAAATATTAGTGGATATCGTGCTGAAAATAATTACTATTCTGCTGATTTACAGATCATAACTAATAAAATTATAATATAAATATTAGTGGATATCGTAATGAAAATTATTACTCTCCTGCTGATATATAGATAACTAATATAATAATGCTTTCGTATTTCTTTAGTTCAATAGTTTACAACCCTTAACATCATCCCTCTATAATAAAAAAATAAGAAATTCACAGTCAGATAAAGGTCCCTGTTTGCCAATTTTAGGTTGAAGCTCCCAAACCCACAACACGCATGCAACTCAACGATAACCAAGCGTACGTCCAATAAAATTATTGGCTATAAACTACCATTCTCTTTTAACCATAAAGGCAAAACAACGGATGCGTACTACCAACAGTCCAACCTGAATATAAAAGCCAGCTACAGACGAGACCACCCTTTGTTCGCACTTTATACTTGTCTCCTGTCCATCGCACCCACGTGTGCAGGCAACTTTAAGTCGACCATCCACTGCTACCTATGATGTGCTCAGAGAGGTTAGCCGTGTTAGCTGCGGTTCATTTGTTTGCAGTCAGTCGTGCATTCGAGCGTAGCGTGGCCGTGGGTGGCAGAAGACGATCACACTCACATTTTCAAACAAAATAAAGTAAAATCGGAATCAGACGAAATCCATGACATGTAATATCGTAAAGACTTAGTTTATTTTGGTTAATAATTTATTTTATTTCCGTCAAAAAATAGATCTAGGGAACACACACGAAAGACGTGTGGCGTGAATATATCTCGGTTTCATTCAATTTTTCTGGAAAAGATTCATCGAAATACCAGTGTCAAACCTGTGTGGAATTATTGCAAAAAAATAAAAAATTTTGGCGCAGCCGTTAGGCATTCATTTTTGTCTTTTAAATGTTGTCTCTTCTTTTATTTATTGATACGAGTATCATCATCTGCCTAGATTTTTCCCAACTATCTTGGGGTCGGCTTCCAGTCCAACCGGATGCAGCTGAATATCAGCATTTTACATGGAGCGACTGCCTATCTGACCTCCACAACCCAGTTACTGGGTAATACGATACCCCTTGGTAAGACTGGATGTCAGACTTTCGGGCTTCTGACGACCCGTAACGACTGTCAAAGATCCACGATTGACAGCCGGGACCAACGGCTTAACGTGCTTTCCGAGGCACGGAGAAGTCTCGGTATGTAAATATGGTCACCCATCCACGGACCAACCACGGCAAGCGTAGCTTAACCTGACAGATCGACCCGTGCGGCTGTTATTACTTTAGCCACGAGCTCCCGAGCTCCTCCCATTATTGATACTAGTATATCGCGTCTTATTAATAGTGACAAATAAATGGCTGACTGCAGTGAACAAAGTGCGCGAAAATGGGGTATTTTACTAAAAAAATCTAAATAATCCGTCAGTTAAATAACTATTTTTTGGTTTTTGGACATGTTATTATACACATTACATATTTTTTCTTTAGTCACGTAAACAAAAAATGAGGGCGATTCAGTGCGTTAAAATGTCACGTGACGTCTTTACCACCAAAGTGACGTGACGAGCCCACACCTGAACTTTGATGCGTTTTATCTTTGTTTTTTTTTATTGGTTTGGTAAAGCAAAAAATACGTGTAAAATATCCTCATTGTAAACGCTTTAGAGAGCTAGTTCCAGTTTTACCCCCATACCCGGTTTTGGACTCATTTTGTAATCTATAGTAATAATATAAAGAGGAAAGATTTGTATCTTTGTATGTAACGAATAAGCTCCAAAACTCTTGGACCGATTTTAATTATCTTTTCACCAATAGAAAGCTAAATTATCAGGAAGTAATATAGGCTACTTTTTATTCCGGAAAAATAAAAGCTACCGCGGGATAGGTCACGGGAGCGAAACTGCGGTCAAAGTGCTAGATATATACTAATATTGTAATTGCTTATGCAAGTACAATATTAGTATTTCATTTATACCTGCGTAGCTTAGCGTGTGCTGCTGTGGAGCCTTATCTTTACAGTCAAGATAGCCGAATCGTGTGTGCTAGATTTACTGCTTAATTTAGCTGGTGACCCGGAGAGAGGTCAAGTGAACACGTCACTCATGTCTTGTCTTATGGAAAGATTTATGTTGAGCTGGAGTTGCTTGAACTTTGCAAAATAATTCAATTTGTCTTGGTGGACTGATTGCTAAGTGGTTGTATTGTTAGATTGCGGTTTTACATGGGCCACTCACATTTTTCTAGTGTCGACATTCTTGGTAAGAACTTTATAAGAATTATGTCGTTATTCTTCCGTGGTAAAAATATAGCTAATCACTAAAGGTTAATATTATTAATGGCAATTCATTGAGCGAAATGAATTATTTATTGAAAAGTGAAAATAGATAAAGAATATCAGAGAAAGAATCAATAATGTCAAGGTCTTATTATGAATATAATATGTGTCAGCCAATGGCCTTATAGCCACGAGCATCGATCAACACCTCATTAGGCTCTCGTTAGGCGGCTGGATCAAGGGCTTGATTCAGAAAGCTGTACTTCCGGACACGGCTCGCATTGTCAGGCGGTTCCTCTCTCTGGAGCCCTGACCCGGTAGCTTGGACCCTGTTCCCGATACCGGTGGGATACTATTTTTAAATGCTTTTTATATTTATTATTTAAATATTAAAAATGTAAAGATTATGTTTATACAAATGAATAAATGAAATAATAATACCACTTTAGTTAGGAACTGTGTCGTAGCTATTAGCGCCCACTTCCAGGGGGAAGAAGACGTCAGCGTTCCAGATAAGGTAAAAACAAAAGAAAAATGAAAATAAAAAAAAATATTACTTAACTAAAGTACTTGTGTGTATTCGTTAAGTTATTTGTAAGTTGAGTAGGGAAGTGTGTGTATGTAAGTATGTCTGTGTTGGGAAGGAGAGGGGGGGAGGGGGTGCGCGCGCGTGTGTGTGAGTGTGTGATGGTATGTGTGTGATGAAGTGTGGAACGAGGCCATTGCGGTTTTACTAAATTTTCAAGTTCGTCATAAGTAAGCGAAGACAACCATCCAACTGTGAGCTTTTTGCAGTCTCGAGAATGAAGACATAGTTGAAAAAATAGCTTCACCATTTTTTTGGTTTCAGAGGGAATCTTTTTAAAGGCGCCTGGACTTTTGGGGAAAAACCAGGGAGTGTGGGATTTTTAACTCATTGAAACGACCCTGATGATCACCATGATCAGTACATGGAAGGGGGTCCCGTGATCTCTGAAAAGACCTCTCTGGAACTCCCCTGTATAACATGCATGTGCCCTAACAGGCGCCCCTTAACCGTTGCCGTTACCTCAGGGATGTCCCTTTTTTTTTGGATGTGGGAAATCATCCTATGAATACGCTCTGGGTGGAGCGGGAGAGCATGTCAGACTCTTATTGACTAAAACCCATCCCTGTTCCTTCCCTACCCTGAGTGCCTAGGGGCGCGGTAACTCTGTTTCGAATTAGGGATGCTCCTGAGGAGACGGTAAAGGGGTTTCCCTAAGCCTTGTTGCTTTACATACCTCAGAATTTTTATTTAAATTTAAATAATCCACCTAGGTACTTAAAAGGCTATCAAAACTAGACTCACAGTAGTGAAATACACTGACATATCATATACAGGTTTATACCATGAGGGCTGCACCGGAAATCAGTGGCGCGACCGTCCCGCAAACATCCGGCGTGCGCTCCTTTGTACCGGCAGCGGTATACCTACCGGTATGAACCAGTTTGAAGCGGCTAGCGGTATTCCGTATGAAATATGAATTAAATTCAGGGAATATGAAAAGTAAGATGCTGTCAAGTTCAGGTTATTTTTGGAAGGTTATTTACAAAAAATAGAAAAGATTTTTTTGTAAGTCGGTTCTATTTTTTTAAAAGTTTTTTATTTTTCGCTTTTTAGTTGTGGTTCCCCATTAAATTGTGTAAGAAATACGTAGACAAACGATCGCAGTAATCGCGAGTCATTTTCTGTTAGTTCTGTAGTTATTGAAGAGTTCCACTGTCTATCTCCGAAGATCTTCATCAGATCTTAATGTATTATAATGTAATAAAACCTTCTTTAAAAAATATGCAATTGAATAATGAAAACCCCATCCAAATCGGATCAGTTGTTTTCGAGAAAATCTTGGACAAACAAACATACATACATTTGACACACTTTTTTGAAGTTTGTTAAAAATGAGTAAAGTCGAGGCTATGAACTAATATGGTACTGAAGGAACACGAGTGGATTTTAGTCAGTAAGAGTCTGACACTCCCTCCCGCTGCACCCAGAGCGGGAGAAGTCATTTGGTGATTTCCCACCCTCAAAAAAAAAAGATACCTAATGCCATTCAGGGATGGGCCATGGGCGGTGGCGTGCCCAGCGCTGGGTTGCGACCATGTCACCATGAGATCCTGCTGGAGATCCGTCTCGAGACTAAGAGATAACAGTCACATAAACGATCATCAAGGTTATGCTTGTCGAAACCTGCCCGTTAATGCGTTTTTGTGACAGACGACGGACAGACTGAAAGACGGACACATGAGTGACAGCAATAGGGCTCCGTTTGGACTCTTCAAGTACGCAACTCTAACAACTAAATATTGCAAATTCCACGCAGCTGTTCGATTGAACAAAATCCATCTTTTGAGTAGTATCGCGAGCGCGCTGATTGGTTGTTTCAAACACAAGTGGTGGGTTTTGTAGATAAAGGCTACTACGGGAGCTTAATGACCAATCAGAAGTCACATTCAAAACTCAGTTGGTGAATTCTGCTTACATGCGCCTCGGAAAGCACTTCAAGCTATTGGTCCCGTCTGTCAATTGTAGATTTTTGACAGTCGTTACGAAAAATCTGAAATCTATAGATACACACATTACACAACAACAACACACGTTAAACAATTCACTTGCAAATGGATGTTACCCATTCGTTAAAGGTTACATTAATTTATCGTGTCTGTTAAAATATTAACTGAAAAACAAAACTACTATTTTAAACGAACGATTTTAATTATGTATACCTATTTATTATCAACCGTTTGTTAAACTTCGTAGCCAAACTAAATAAACGAATGATGGCTCTGAGAGCAAATTCATTGTTTGTTAAATCAGAATAATTATGCTAAAACTACCTTCTGCCCGCGGCTTTACTCGGGAAAAATGTTTTACTATTCCAGGGAACATACATTGTGCGTGTTGTCTATTAACCCGATTTTGTGTCCAATTGGCAGACAATAGATTTAAATTGTGTCTCGCCCGCCATGTGTCCACTAGACGCGCAAGGAGTTAAAGGTCCTGATGGATGGAGATGAAAAGAAAACTTGAATATACTAATCATTTAATCTTTTTCACAATAATTTGGTAACTTAATACAGTGCATATGACGTGACAGGGTGAGGATGTGCTAGCGACTAGAGAGCCACCGTTTCGTGCTCCGATAAAATATCTAAAATGCAATTTATTCAGCATAACAAATCGCTCTCAAAAGATTGCATGTGGCGGAGATGAAAATGTTGAGATGGATGTCTGGAGTAACTAGAATGGATAAAGTGAGAAATGAGTACATTAGAGGTAGTTTAAAAGTAGCCAGTCACAGAAAACTTGAAAGGGAACCGCTTATCTTGGTATGGTCATGTGAAGAGGAGGGATGGAACACATGTAACTAAAAGAGTTATGAACATAAATGTGGATGGATGGAGAGTTAGAGGGAGGCCAAAGAAAAAGTGGATCGATTGTGTGAGGAGTTATATGAAAGGAAAGGGAGTTAGTGATAGCGTGACAGCCGACAGGACAGAATGGACGAAAAAAACGTGTTGCGCCGACTCCAAGTAACATGAGATAAAGGCAGGAAGATGATAACACGTCGCTAGGGTTACTACATTATATTGGATAAAATCCGATCTGTGTCCTAATCTAAGTCATGGCCCACCCATGTGGCAAGTTTTATACGAATCCCTTCAAACGGTAACAAACGGACAGAAAGAGTTACTTTTACATTTATATTAGCTTATAACAGCGTTTTTGCGCGCATACTTTCCTCATTACAAATAATAACTTGGGTTATTCCAGACTATAATCTATCTACAAAAAAAAATAGAGACGTCACAAAGCCGTCAACTACGCATACTGTACATCTAACAAAGTAGCTTTGCGCAAAAATGATTGCTGGGAAACGACTTTTATTTTTAGGTATGAAACAAAAGCAATTTTTTATTGCGCGCAATGTAATGCGAACCCAGGAAGCGGACTGAAGTCCCGGCCCCTCGCTTTAAGTCGCGAAGGTACTTGTCGGATACGTTTGAATTCATTGCGTTTTTGTAACTTCAAATGCGTAATTAGTTAAGAAAAATTGAAAATTCAGGTAATGTTTGTTTGGAACAAAGTTTAGTAATAACACTTGGAATTTATTTTCGTAAAAAAGTAAAAATATTGCAATTCAATATCTCCGGAACCAGAGCGGATTCCCAGGTACGGTCAAGTGGAAAAAAAATACCTAAATAATGGGTAAAATATGTGGTTTTCGGCTTCGGCAACTGTCTTTTTACACCCGATATGTACCAAATTTTATCCAGATACGTTTAGCCGGTCTGACGTGTTTGAGTAACAATCGTTCATCCATACATTCAAACTTTCGCATAGTAGGATAATTAGTATGGATTACATAAGGCCCCTCTACTGCTCCGTGGATACAACCCTATCAATAATAAAAATTCCTAACCTACACGGCTATTTTATAAGAACATAAGCTAAGTCCGACCCCTGTGACTAGGTTGGTCAACAAAGTTCAAACACGTCAGGGGTGAAGTTAGGAAACTCTTTTCTTAGCAAACTTCCATAAGGACCATTTTCCCATTATCTTCGGTGACTTAGTTTTTTTGCTGTGATGTCTTTAAAGAACTGCTTCATGGGTATAGTTCTATTAGACATTTTTAGTTTTTTCGGTTTTAGTTTTCTTAGTTTTATTTTTATTCTAATTTTGCCTCTCCAGTATGTGCCACCTTTTTTATGGGGTTAGGTAATCATCCAATGACTTCTCCTGCTCTGGATGGAGTGGGAGGGCGTGTCAGACTTTCACTGTCTAAAAGCTATCCCTGTTCCTTCCATGCCTGAGTGCACAGGGGCGCGGTAACTCTGTTTCGTGTTTATCCGCGACCCTTTGGCATGCAAGCATCGGCCATGACAGTCCCCGTCAATTGTTACTGATATCTCTTTGGGTGCTGATCGGACGGCGAGCTACTCATTACTCGCCGTCCGCAGACCAGTATATGCCACCTTGATAGCTTTGTCATTGGCTTTGTTGACATTGTTTAAGGTACTGGTTGTGCATGCTGGGTAGGCAATGAGGTGACGCATGTCCTGTGAAGGGGTTCCACACTGGCACTCAGTTAGGGATGGGAGCTAACGTTAAGAAGCATATTAAAACTTTAAGTAGTCCAAATATTAAACCGCGTGTTTCTTTTATTTTCAGATATCACAAAAGCAACATCACCGGCTGCCTCCTAAACGTAAGTTTCGAAACAATTTTCTTCAATAGAATAAAACTTATCGGTGTCTGACCGCAGCCCACCGTTATCGAGAAGAATCATAAAGAAATGTTTGCCCAATAAATAAAACTTCTACATGATAGATTTGCAAGATAAACTACATCTATGTTTCTCCTATTACGATTCTATTTCGGACACAATAAATTGCCGAACTTAGAACTGGGTGTTTTCGATTATCTTCTAAGTTTGTTACTGCCATGATGCTTAAATGGCAAAAATATATCAATGGTTCTTCGACAGATGGCCACTACTAATAGACGATTAACTTGAGAGATTCATGACACGAATGTTGGCAGAAATGCAAGAGATTAATTGAAGGTACTTTGACACATTATTAAGGCGCTAATAACTAACAATGACCTTGAGTAGTTAGCTTGCGTGTTCTGGGCTGAGCTCACGTAACGCTTCGTACATCCACCCAGTAATAGAACTCGCCCATCAAGGAACGCTGTCCGAAATTAGACGCATTATTAATTTATTATACATAAAACAACAGGTATTATACTAAAACACGTATACTAAAATATACATAATTAAATGATCTTTAAAATGATGAAGGTTATGAAACACCACGCTTTATAGTTTTTGCGTGATTTTATTTTTTTAATCCACGTTAGTCATTTCTTTACAAATTAAATTAACTATGTTATAAAAAATATAATTTCAAATATTCACATACAAAATTACGAGAAAAATTGTTTAAAGAAACATATATTTTTTTCAAAGCAATAAAACTAGTTGATTAGACGTGATGTTCAATTAAAAACCATTAGAAAGTCGTATAACTGTGCTTCGAATTTCAAAAAGAAGTGAATAGTCTGTACTAACTCACTGTATTTCTATTTTCCCATAAATCGTGATACTCGGTATACAAACCGACATATCGTGTTTGTGCTGGATGCACATTCAGGTCATGCTACCATGCTTACCATAAAAATGCATTGTCATCCTAACAGAACCAACACGTAATAAGTTCAACTCCATTAGATAGGTGGAAGTGGTTAAAATTGAGATTGCAAAATTTGACCCGAACAAACAAACATTGCGAGTTAAATAAAAAGTTGGAAAAATCAACTCCACTTTTCGTCTGTATCCTAAAAAATACATAAATGTATGTATTTTTCAACATGATTTATTTCAGGCATCAAAAACTCTGGGAATCCAATTTGCATCCAAATAGTTACAAATGTCGTTAACGACGTACTCGTACATACTCGTACACGTGGTTCGGTGAAATAGAGTTCAAAATAAAATTTTAGACGCTTTTTCGATCACTCTATTTTTCCTAGTGCATCACAAAATTTTCGCTTTGAATTTAGGCAATAACTACTATAAGCTTGCCCATGTATCTAACATTTCAACGTCATTATTATCATTACAACAAGACAAGACAAACACAAGACAACCGAACGAGGGTTCTAGGCCAGCGTGCTCTATCGTTGACCACATCATCGCTTACCATCAGGTGAGATAGTGGTTTTTTTTTCAAACTACCTCCTCCTTATAGGTTTTCCTGTAATCTATAAGTAAAGAACTACTTTCTGTATTTTTTTTCAAAATTTTAAGCCCAGTGGTTCGGAGATAAGGGAGAGAGAATGGTAATTTTTCATCAATTTTCTTAAATAACTTTAAAAGTATATGTTTAAAAATATTAAAAAAATATATTCGAGACCCTCACAATGGGACCTTAATTTGATGTCACATGGCACAGTTTGAAAAACTTAGTTTTTTAATTTGCTGAGTTTCACCCCAAAAGTGACTAATATCCAAAATTATTTTTTTTAGGGTAGGCCCCTACACGTTCGTGTTTGGGTTACAGATAATAATGTGTGAACAGAATTTCAACTCTATCGGTCCAGCAGAATCGGAGCTAATTTGCTGTGATAGACGTCACAGCAAATTTGAATATAGAATCACTCTGTCTGTCTGTTTAGACAGACACAGGGGTGATCCTACAAGGGTTCCGTTTTTTCATTTGGACTTTCGGAACCCTAAAAAGAATCAAATGAAAAACATCCTCTACTGGACACAGGCCTCCCCCACGCGTCTTCAGTCTTGTGGTTCCCACATCCAGCAGATTTCAGTGACCGAAATATTTTACTATTGCACATTTCGTATTTCTGTTCCTAACAACAGCATTTCCAAACAAGAGACTCCCCAAAGACAAACAGCTATCAGACTTCAAGCTCTCCAAACACGAGTAATATCCCATCTATTCCCCAAAGCATAACAGAACGGCTCCAATCATGGTCCAATTCGGTCATAATTCGGGTTCAAAGCATGTACCGCAACGAAATAAAGCGGGGCACTACGAGACCAAACCTAATTGATACAGTCCACTTCCCTCTTAGAGTATAATTTATATAGAGCCAGACTTTACGAGAATGGGTGTAAGTGGAAATATTTTATCGCCCTGATTACTCGCTCAGAACTATAAACGGCAAACAATAATTACAATTCATACTGATTTGATATTATAAATGTAAAAGTAACTAAGTCTGTCTGCCTGTTTGTTACCAATTCACGCCTTATCAGCTGAGCGGATTAAGATAAATCTTGGAAAACAGGTAAACCTTGTCTTGTAAAATGACATAGAATACTTTTTATTCTACGATTACGTTCCCTTGGAATCATTTTAAACTTTTTTGATTTAGTTAAAAGTATTGCACATAACGTCTAGGTGCTTTCTAGCTAATTGTAATTTTAAAACACATTTTACGTTTTTGCAACACACTTGTTTTTGTAAAAAAATTAAAACATGGCTCAAGTCCACACGACTCACATAAACTATTAATGTTTTCCTGTACGGATGTAAAAAGCAGAGTATTGGGAAATGTAACCCAATTTTACAATTTTCGGATGTTGCGCAAGGCCGCAGAAGACGAGCGCTGTGATCGATAACTAAACGAAACATTACATATTTTGAAACTAAAACTATAATTAATACTTTTTCATAAGCAGCCGATGAAAATAACAACTTGAATGGTTTTTTTATCGTAGTGGTAGAGCGTTTGGCTGCTGCGCTGTGTGTCGCGGGTTCGATTTCCGTATTTGTATAGCTTGCAGATAATTGTTCTGGGTCTTGGTGTCTTGTTTATGTGAGTTTACATGTTTGTGAACGCACTCATGATACAAGAGTAATTCCTAGTGCGGGGCAAAGATTTTTTTTTTCTTTTTAAAAAATACTAAGTCATCGCGTTAGTGAAATTAATAACGTAGAACTGAAGCTCTTGCATCACGCATTGTATATGGTATCAGTGACAACCACGTTTAATTCATACCCCAAGGGTCCATCTCTCCTGTAATCGTCCAATACCTCTTGTCACGTCTGTCTTCCCATTCCCAAGTCTTGTCACGTTGCTTATGAGCCTATGTTAACGAATCTTACTTGCTTTTGCGGCTACACAAATTTTATCAGTATAGCTTTTAAGGAAAACTGCTGTTACTTCAGAGATAAGCGGATTTAGTAGAAGCCTAATATTTACTTCGTACATCGTGATCACAAAATTATTTTCTTAATGAATAACTAGAGAGAAGACCAGAATACAAAGATACCGTACCTTTTTGTCTACGGAGTACCAAATGTGTCAAATTAATGACACCTAAACTTGTTCCAATAAGGCCCAACTTAAGTGGCAATAGCCCCACATTGGGCGCCAATAGAACCAAGGTGGACGCCATTAGTACCACGTTGGGCGCCAATAGTTTCAAATTAGGTTCCAGTTTAAAGTATGGTAGTAAGGTATTTCAAGCCATCCTGATAGGTATTATACAGCTGTTCTTTAGAAATAAGCAGTACATGTAGGTACTCAAAGTTGTAATGTTCTCTCTGTGTACTTAAATGATATTAAAAATAAATTAATTAAATGGTAAGTCTGTGTTAAAGAGGACAACGACCTTAGCTTCAATGTTTTATATGTACCTACCACTACTGCTTTAAATGCATGTCATTGTAACACCTGTAAATTAGGATGAACATTTAAAACAGAATTTAGAAATGTATCCTTTGAGACTGCCAGACAGCCCTTTTTACTTACAGAAGTTCGTTCTATAAAATAAATTTGGTAACCTACATGTGTTCCAATTATACGTCATGGTATATAAAATTTATTTTAATTCACAAACGGCTGTCAGAATCTATTACGCTAGATACATTATTCACGATTTCAGCTAAAAACAATAAAAAAAGTCCACAATAAATTATAAATGACATCACCGTCAGTAACCTATAAGAGGTTACTGAGGCATAGTCATATAAGTAATACCTAAATAAAAACAATTACTCGCCTGACTAAACAAATAGGCTAAAGGTCTTTTGAAAAATAGTCTCACGACTTTCCCGCACGATTACTTTGGGTCAAAACGGGCGGCCATCTTGTCTTGTATCCACGGCAACAAAACATGGCCCATTAGTCGTGTTATTCCAGATTTATTAACATCCAAATGTATGCCATTAGGCATTGTCGGTATTGATTACTGAACTATGCGAATAAATGTTTGCAAAGGGCCTTGTTAGCGAAATATTAACGATTTTATTGGATGAAGAAACCATTTTGGTAGTGGTTCTTATTATGTTATGAAGTGCCTCATAATAGGTACTTTGGTAAATATACCTGTCAGCTTGTAGAAAGTTATAATAGGTACAAAGGGCGCTAAGTAGGGACGTTTAAATATGTTGTGTTGAATAAATAAAGTTAGTCTGTAGTTACCTATTTGTTTTTTATTCGACCATTCTGCGAGCTCCAGTAAAAGAGTGAAGAGACATTTTCTAATTATAAAATAGCGATCACCAATTTCTCAGCAAAGCGTTGGGTATACAACAAAAACTTCCATGTTCAATAGGGAATATGAATGAATTTTATTTATCAGTACTATCGGTTTATTACTAAATATACAAATATGGAATACCAACAGTAAAAACAGAATCAAAATTGTTCGAAAAATAAACGAGATGTAACAATTTTAAACAAATCTATCTGTCACTCTCTCGAAAACGCTGTTTTCTATGGCAGCTGTATGGACGTCATGTCCTTTGACCTCTGATGTCACGTCGGACTTCTCTTTCTATTTATTCTCTATAGCTTCATAATTTCGGTTCTAATGTAGATATTAATAAATATATATATTTAGTAAATAAAAAAATGCCATGCACCCTAATGTAGAGGAAATAAAAGTATATAATGTATGAATGGCGGCTTGGTCTTGGATCTGTAAGATATTTTCTATGACAGTGAGCACTCCGAGCTGACGCACACAGAAAAAAATGTACCTGATACTACACACATGTTCAACACCAACCCACCTTTGTGAGAAAGAACAACTAAACCAACTAATCCAGGTAAGTACTCAGAATGATAAAGGTATGAACATTGTTTTAAAAAAAAAAGAATGACTGATTTTGTTTTATATTCTGTTGAAATTATTATCAAAGGGTACATCCAAGAAGAGAATAATAGAAACGCACCAAATAATATCAAACAATGCCTTTAAAATAATGGTTCATCTATTACTCCCGAACGTGACCAATTTCAGAAGCTAGGTATTTCACGTAACTACTATAAAATAGAATATGGCTGCAATAAAATACTAGAGTTGACAGTTCTTTCTAGACCATTGTCTATGCCTTATTTATTACCTACCTGCATTTGCTTTGCTCTATAATGCAGTGTGGTTTCGAAGAATAGAGGACATACCTAAAATAGGTATTTGGCAAATAATGGGACATCGATAAAGTAAAGCAGCTTAATAAATCATGTTTATTAAAACATACCAATTGAACTGATGACTAGCTTATGCCGGACGCGGGCCTATTTTTCAACTATATCGGGTACCAACTTAGTTTTTCTGAATTTGTAACTGACTAATAAGCTTAATTAGAGCTCAATGAAATTAAATGAATATGTCATTTGAGCTATTATTTTATAATTAATAATAATATTCTACTACTTCCGCCAAGTAGTCTCCTTCTAGGCTAGTAAAAGTTGCAAGACGCACGGCAAACGCCTGGAAGAGCGACTGGTGCATAAAAGTGCTTTTCAAGGGTGATTTACCATCCTCTTAAAACGAAGTTAATCGATATTTGCATTTTCAATATCTTAAATTATCGTGTACAAGTTTGGTCTTTGACTAACATCCAGAAGTTCAAGCACAAGGTCTGCCAACGGACGATGTAGCGCAAAAAAAAATCTTAATGTTAAACTGTGTGACCGTATAAGATGTTTCTTATCCGGTCACGGGAGGCCTTTGCTCAGAAGTGGGACAATTCAGGTTGACTAAAACAAAACGCCAATATTCAACGGAAACAAACTGAAAGAAAAATAAAAATGCCAACAAAACCAGTTCAGAATTTCATGAAAAATCGATACGAGTCCAGGCTATAAAATTCACAGGATTCGATCGAAAAATTAAAGTTAGCAGCGTACACGTCTGACTCCCACGCAACGACGCAGTCGACTGAGTGAACTTACCAAAGTACTTACTTTGAATGAACTTTCAACTACCTTTCTTTTCGCATCGTTGAATTTGCTGAACTTGTAGTGCTTCTATTTTTACTTCGCAGTAATAAATCGATGCATTTTGTGTTATTTTTGATAGTTAAGTTTATTCTATTTCAGCTTATGCCATCAATTTGGTACACAACTAAATAATTTCAATGGGTATAATGTTCTGCATCTTCGAATGAAAACATACATTGGGCAGATTGTCTTTTGGTTTCGAGTTCTTAACAATATATTCTGATTTCATTACCTGTGACGATGTCTTATACAGCATTTGAGTCACCTCCGTCATACTTTTCAAGCATTGAGCAGCACCAACTCAAACGACGGTATTTTTAATCTTCGTCAAATTATGTGGTGTCCATCTAGTACAAAGCTTTCTGACGCCCAAATGTTCATGTAAGACTTTTTGTAATTGACTAATGTACAATGCCTAAAGCTACCCGAATCTGTTGATCTGTCAGCCTTCTATCAGATTCTATCATTATCCTCACAGTACTCGCACTCTATCTTCAGTAGTCGCCGTAGGACGTCCTTCTCGCGAATCATCAGTGAGTTTGCTTCGACCACGTTTAAACTCATTATACAAGTAATATTGGTGTTGAGCAAAACCGCAATGACAGTCGTAAAAAATCGAATCGAAAATTTTCTCTAGTCAAATCCCTTTTGACGCACGATAGACACTTTTTAAATAGCCACTACGCAGTTTGTAAAAACAAATGACATAATATGAATTCATGACACATCTACAGATTCCCAAGGTGTTCTTAATTCGAAAATTAAATACATTTCTCATCTGCTGTTTTTTTACTGGCCTACTCTAAGAACTTTCAGTGCCACCCACGTAGGTGATTTTAACACGACGGCGCTCACCGTAGGGGAGGGCGTGGTGGCGAAGCGGATTGCGCAGTTGATCTGGACGGTCGGGCGGTGTAGTTCATGTGTTAAGAATCAACAGTTTAAATATGTCAGCAGATAATTGAAAACACTGTTAGTTTATTATAAATCCAATAAAATTATGAACTCTTTATTTTCAATAATGCTCGGATACATTTTTAATAATAAAATTTGGATCTATTCATAATATATCGTGAGTTTTAACGCTTAGAAGATGTATAAACAATCTTACGGTTTTTGTAATTTATCCAGTGACATACGAGTCAATACGACGTGAGATTCGCTTCACCGTCTGCTGCAGCGGTTCGCGGCGTCGCGTGAGAATAGCCTTACCTTTTTTTTACTCCTGATAGGCTCGCATTTGACCAGTATCTCACCTGAGAATAGGTGATAATGTTGGTGATAATCAGAGGTCGGAATTGGATAGAGTTGCATCGAAATGATGATATTAATGTGGATCTTCCCGGGATTTCTTATGGACAATCCCGTGTGGCCAACAATATTACAAATAAATAATAATAAAAACCTCTGTTGTTTTCTTTTTTTCTCACAAGCTATGTTGTGTTAACTACAAATGTGGCAACATCGCGCGTGTGCGCATTGGAATTTTGCAACTTCGGACATCCAATGTCGTTGATGTAAACAAAGTCGCGCGTGCAGTGGTTTAAATTAAGTAAAAGTAAATAGCTTTTTATTTAATAAATAACGGACTTTTGTGCTCTTTTAAATTAATCTCGGGATTTGAGGCATATCCACTTTATTCTTTTGCTGTATGAAATCAGTGTAAGTACATAAATAACTCTACCTAACTCTATCTAAGCACGCTTGCCTAGAAGTAACCCATTGACTCTTGACTTAAATACCCCAAGGTTGTAGCTATCAGGAAACACAGAGGCATGGAATTGTTTCGAACTGGAACTTTTAACGAACATTTTGTCTTAAAATACCTTCAGTCTCCGAATCCATATTCCACATTCTCCGAACAAAATCAAAAATAACACAGCACTCAGCTTAAGCTCCGTTCACATTGCGACTGGAGGAAGGCAAGTGAAGTGGCTTAAACAAACGAACACTAAAACCTGACGGAGGCGATTGTTGACTTTCAGGTACCGTCGGGTTCAGCTGTTTGTTCAACATAACCTATACACGTGGAAGAGTTTAGAGTTTGTTGGTATTTTGTGGAATGTATTTAAAGTTTGCTTAGCAAAGATTTGTGAGTACAGTAAGTTCTAGATGCGTAGGCGGATTTGCTTTTTGCTTTGAATGTCTGATGCACATAACCATTAGTTCTGTTTGCAATGCATACGTTCACGTTTACGTTACTGCATCATCATCATCATCATCATATCAGCCGAAAGACATCCACTGCTGGACATAGGCCTCCCCAAGTGTCGCCACAATGACATAAAATGAAATCATACTTATACGAAATTCTACTCCCACACATAAATTCTACTCTCTTATTTATTTTCAACAGACTATAACTACAATACATATTATACTAAACTAACTTAATAAATAAAATATGTACAAGCGGCATAAAAGATCCTGTAGGAGTACAGCTCATTGGGCATCAAAAAATTCGTCCACATCGCTGTCAATAGGAAAAGTGCCCAGAAAAGCATGGCCACGTTGAATGGCAATGCTGATTCATTGGCCGAAAAAAAGGCCAGCCCTCTGGTCACGTGAAGAGTCGACTAAATGTTTGCTGATGTCACGGAAAACTCGATGAGCACTCGGACCCCATGGCCCTAGTGTTTCAACCCCAAACGGCTCAAACATATAACTCCCAATAAGGTTGTTATATTTGCGCCGTTTGAGGTTTTCTGCACCTGTAGCAGCCGCCCCAGCACAGCCCGCCGTGCTAAGAAGATGAGATGGCGCAAGGGTGTCGACACATGTTGCATCCCACACCAAAGGCCTACCCATCTTCCAAGGCATTATATTCATCCCGTCGGGCCTCTTTCCATCGTCACGTGCCAGGCCATGAGGTTCTAAAACGGCTGATACACCGGCGGTGATAAGAGCCCGACGGATGATGTCGTTAATGCTGGCGTGCCATGCCATACGACCCGCGCTCCTACTGCAGGATAGGCCATGGTGTCCGAGATGGTCGACTGCTTCACCACATTGGCAGCGATGTGGAGCTCCGCAAGGAGCACCCAGACGCAGACATGTAGCGATCCGGAAGGTGGTGTCACTCAGCATAGTACCTATGTTGGGTGACGGTAGTGCCTGTAGCCAGAGGCTCTCTTATTAAAATCACGTAAATCAGTGGAATAGGCCAAAATTTCGTGTACGGCCTCTTAAATTATTTTTATATGTACAAGCTTACGTTTACGTTACTGCATCATCATCATATCAGCCGAAAAATGTCCACAGATGGACAGACACCTCCTCCAAGTATCGCCATAATGACTGAAATTCATGTATTTATGCGAAATTCAGCTCACAAACATACAAAATGGTTTAAAGCGAACAAACCGCGCTCACCACTTGGGTCACCGTGGTGTCCCTGAGGACAATTTTTTCGACCACCTAGGTAACGTGAGCGCTAGAGACCCACTCTAGCGCTCGCGTTACCTAGGTGTAGGTAGTTAAAATACATTTTAACTCACGAAGAAACACTCTGAAAGAAGATCTTTACCTTAATGCGGCCTCTGACTTTCCACTGGCCACAAGCAAAACTGCCAAACATGAGGTCTGAGGTTGAATCCCTGGATTCATCATCATCATTTCAGCCGAAAAACGTTCACTGACTGGGAACAGGCCTCCCGAGCGGCACCGCATCGACCAGTCCTGGGACTCGAGACCAACTGACATTCTAGCAGAGATAACGTTTGTCTAAGGCCCGCCATAGACTGACTGCTTAGAGCAGTCAGTGCATTTTTAGCGATGAAAACAAATAAACTGCTTGAGTGGTCCACGTACAGCGAATGTAAATGTTTTATTGAAACTGCAGATCGTCGAACAGCGACCGGGCCTGCCATAGATGGACTGCTTGGAGCCTTCTGTGCCGAGAGCATCAAGTGGTCGCTGTTGGGCGATCTGCAGTTTCAATAAATGATAAATGAATGATAAATGATAAATGAATGGTAAATGAATGATAAATGAAATATATATGATAAATAAACGATAAATGAATGACAAATTGAATGATAAATGAATGATAAATCAATGATAAATCAATGATAAATGAATGATAAGAGAATGATAAATGAATGATAAATGATTTTATTTATGTAAGTAGGTTTTAACAACAATTTTACCTCTTACTCTCCACTAACATCCAACATGTTTGGGACTGACTACGTGACATATCCGTAGCCAATATCAATCGCATACGTTTTGAACTTTTGACAATCATTGTCGCTGATATCACTTTGTCTAGAGCCTCTGTGCTTCCCGCATACAGCGGTCGATCAGCGGATTGAGAAATGTATTATTTCGTTAGGAAATAAGCCCTGTATTTTTTTGTAATGTCCATCTGCTGGGTAAAGTCCTTCCAATATAATGTACCTACCTACATTTTTCAACCTTTGTTTCTATAAGACTAGCAAAATATTAAACCAATTTTTAATAAATTGCGCAATCAGCCCCGTTAACAATCCACACGTTCGAAGCACTAATTAAATCTGTAAAAAATCTCTACTTTTTTTAAATAAAACCAGTAAATTTTCAGGCAAACTTTTAATTAAATAAAATAGTTTCATTTAATTTGCGTCGAAAAATGTAAGAGCAGAGCTTTTCGATAATGAACCGCATTGACTGAAAAATATAATAATATAGTACTGCTTTATTACCATTAGTAATTAATTGTAATTTTTATATCGCTCGACCAGCCGAGTCGTGACAATTCGTGTTTTTGTGTATAAATATTAAAATGTAAATAATAATATGTTTTAAGTTGTGTAATTTGTATATAAAGTGTAATTTTATTTTAAGAACACAAAATAAAATTATTAGTAATTTATTAGTATATAATTAGTTAGTAATATTATTAGTTAATTAATAGGTATGTACGTATTACCTAAACTTATCTTGCCAATTTCAAAATCAATAAATTACGAAATATTGACGATTGTGGATTAAATTAGAAGTGAATCGATCGGTAAATGAGTTGGGTATAGTAGGTAATCTAAAAAGTAACAATCAAGTCACTTTTCAAGCATTCTGATGTATTGGTGCCATATATTTTAATTTAATCCGAGGTTCGATACCACCAAATATCAGACTGCTTGAAAAATGACTTGTTTGTTTCTTTTGAGTGGTTTTTTGCTCCAGGTTTTATGACTAAAGTTAATTTTTATATTTCCTACATTTAAGTTGCAATTTTGGAATTGTCTCATCAAGTCTCTTATTTTGATACATCACGTGACTATGTCACAAAAGATACGAGTTAACTTTGTATTTTTTTTTTGATTCTGTTGACCTATTCCTTCGGCACCTAAGACAAATCTAATAATACCTTACTTATTGAAATCTATCGTGCATTTAGGCTGTTGGGCATGCCAAAGAAATAGACATACATAAACGAAAAACACTATCTTTTGGGGTATTCGGGTAAAAATAGATACGAAAGATCTGTAACCGGCAAGTTAATTTTAGCTACCACTTTTTAGGGTTCCGTAACCGAAGGGTCTAAACAGAGCCCTATTGCTGTCACTCACGTGTCTGTCTGTCCGTCTGTCGTCAGTCACAAAATTTTGTTCTAAAGAATTTTTTAACTTCCCATTGACCTATGAACTTGACATTTGGTGATAATGTTTATTATACGTATATTTTACTAACAAATACCAATAAATTGATAAATTAGAGATTCTTATATAATTCCCACATTTGGCCGGTTTTTTTTAATAATCTTCAACTAAATATACAAAACTATTTATATATTTTTTAATAATCTTCAACTAAATATACAAAACTATTAATATATTTAAAGTAAACACGGGTTTTCAATAGACTAACACAATTTTCATCATTTAAAAGAACAAAAGAACATGTTAGATAAACGGTAACGGATGGTTTTTATCAAAATTTTAGGAATTCTGTTTGTCTGTAAAACTAAAAATAACACTAGAAACAATAACTTTTCTGCCATAAATCAGACGTTATCATACAAACTATGCTGTTTAACTGGGAATGTTTATAAGAACTTCTGTTACAATATGTTTATTTCTACAAGAAGATGTACAGATAGTTTCCGAAGTTTATAATATCTGCAATTTTGGGGTTCTCGGATGACTCCAATCTTCGGTATTTATGCGGTGACTCTCGGCTGACTACGGTCTCTCATTTTGTGTCGCATGTCCTTATGGCTGCGTCAGTTAATGCTGTTGCCGTGGTTGAATACCGGGCCAAAAATTATAATTAAAAAACTAAATTCTCCATCGACACCCTAAGAAGAAGAAAATTTGCCTGAAGCCTGAAGGCTTCGCAGCAACACAAATTTTTTTTCGTAACAAAATATGCTATTAACTTCTTTTCTCATTCAGTTGACACAGTTTGAATTTATCGTGAAACACAAAATCTAATCAATTTTGGTTTAACTATAGTAGGTACCTACTGCTTGAAGGTTTTCCTGCAAAAAACAACTGAATATATTTTTAAAAAACAGACCCAGTGGTTGCCGAGATTCAAAATATGATAAAATAGGTATATATCCCTTGCAATAAATCCTTTCATTTGTAGCACGGTAGAGTTGAAAAGCTTTTTTTAATTTTCTTCCTACCACCTCAAATGTGATCCCCATATTCCAAATTCATTTATTTACGTTACACGTTTGCGTTTGGGTCACAGATATTCATGTGTATTCCAAATTTCAACTTAATCGGTCCAGTAAATTCGAAGCAAATTGGCTGTGACAGACGGACAGATAGACAGACACACGAGTTATCTTAGAAGGGTTTAGTTCTTTATTCGGACTTTCAGAACCCTAAAAACAACATGATAACTTTCACCAAATAAAATAATCTTGATAGAAAACACTTTTCCTGCTAAATGAACTTTGAACTACTGAACATAGATTAAACTAATAATAATAAATACAAAAACATAACTACGGTCAGTGTTATTAATTCTTTCTCCATCATTGTTTCTTTTATTTCTGGGTCTTATATATTTTCGCGTAACCTAGGATGAAATAAATGCGTACACAAAATTTCGTGTCCGTGCTGCTGAGCATTAAAGAGTTCCTTTATCTGGAGCTGATCGTCAATATCGATTCAGGTAATGATTTTCATAAAAATGCATTCTAGGAATAAAGGTGTATCGAGAGTCGACGGCGCGTTGTGTTCCACGCGCGCCTCAAAGAGAATATGTCAGCCACCACTGACGGGGCCCATCATGGCCGGTGCCTGCATACCAAGGAGTAGCGGATAAATTCGTAACAGAGTTACCGCTCCCCTGGGCACTCTGGCAAGGAAGGAACAGGAGTGGGTTTTAGTCAGAAAGAGTCTGACACTCCCTCCCGCTCCACCCAGAGCGGGAGAAGTTATAGGATGATTTCCCACCCGGAAAAAAAAATTACTGAAGCTGTATGCAAAATTTCAGCTCAATCGAATACCAACAAATGGTTCAAAAATGGTTTACAAATTTTGAAGGACTGCTTACAAACATACGAACAGTCCAAGTTAAATAAAAGCTTATAAAAACAACGTCTATATAGATACTAAAGCCTAGACCAATCTAGCAAACAGATGGTCTGATTGATCCAGCATATCAATCTCGCTTCGGAATACTATCGGCCTGATATATTTGCTACTTTGCCATTGATGAAACATTGTACGAGTATCTCCTTGTTTCGATGTTTGTTTGTGTCTCTCTGATATTTAATGTTTCTGATAAAGTAGTCAATTTTCTAAAAGTCTCTAGTATAAATTAATGTCGCTTCCCGTGTCTCCCTAATAACACTTAGTGTTGGTATTTGGTTGGGCCAACAATAAATGCTACCATTAATTTATTGTTGGCCCAACAATAAATGCTATAAGGGCTGTCTGTTTCTCCGCTAACACGCCTTAAACCAAGCAATGGATTTTGATGCGTATTTTAATAATAGAAAGAGTGATAAACGAGGAAGTTTTAAGTGTATAATTTGTACCTGTGCGGAGCCGGGGCGAGTCCCTGGTTGTATGTTATTTTGGTTTAGAAACCTTGTATTTCAGTCTCATGCTACCTCAGACAACCTATATTTATTCGCAGTCCCCGTCATCCCTTTCGTGTAAGGTTTCTTTAAACTCTGCAGACAGAAATAAGAGCCCCACAAAGCGGGGCTTCGTCAACCTACCTTACTTACGGCTGTCGTTAGCACATTTGCGGCTAAACATTCAGCATTGTAATGCTTTGGCAACGTTTGGGATGAATATAATATTTTCACTATCTCCAGTATCAGCAAAATATGATTATGTTACCCTCATTTGTAATCTGACCATTACATTAATTGCTTGGTCTTTAAAATAGACTTACAACTGTTTGAGTTTGTTTCGGTGTTTTTTCTCAGACCAGCAAGAAAACACCGATGCCGCGATGTCGACATATTTTAATTGATATTGTTACGAGCTGGGTATGGGATAAATTATTTTACACCAATTAATTTACTAAATATCCTTTATTAACTCAACAACTTATAAACACAAACACTAAATCGCTAATAATCACTATTCTCTTCGTAATCGCTTGTATTCGCATCCGTAGTCGAAATCAGACTGACCCAATCGCCCGCCGTCCGGCCTATTTATACAGTCATGGAAGTTTCTAGAACATTGTCGAACTATCCTATACTAATATTCTAGAAACATCTATGAACTTCTACACAGTACCACAATGGAATGTTCTCGAACGTAGTGGAAACTTCTGGAAGCTTCGACTACATTCTCGAACGTTCCAGTGAAATACGTTCGACGTAACAATATTTATATCATTGACGTGTCAGTTTTATTTTAAGCAAATATCACTTATTTAAACAAATTAAAACCTAGCAGTGTCGGATAGTTTTAGTCAGTAAAAGTCTGACACTCTCTCCTGCTCCACCTAGAGCGGGAGAAATCATTGGGTGATTTCCCACCCCCACAAAAAAAAAGAGTGACACTCCGGGAGTGCCGACAGAAGTGAAAACTTGAACAAAAAAGCCCAACGCGCCTAAAGAAATTTTCACTTCAACCCGCTACGCGTTTTCATCAATAGACAGAGTGATTCATGACGAAGGTTTAGGTGTATACCTAATTTGCACCTGTGCAAAGCTGGGCTGGTCATTAGTCTATACTAATAATATTATATAGAGGTAATTTTTTTTTTTAAGTTTTTATGTAGGGTACTGAACTTTAACTATCTCCTGAACTGAAGAAATTTTTGTTTTTCACTGGTAAAAAGCTACATTATTTGTAATTGTTATAAGCTATAAATTATAATTTTAAATATATACGCTTTATTTTCGAAATTCGTGGAGGAAGTCGCGAGCGAAGTGCTAGTTAAGATTTCGTGCTCGAAGGGTCCAAACGAAGTCTATTGCTGTCACTCACGTGTCCGTCTGTCGGTCTTTCCGTCTTCTGTCATAAAATTTTGTTCCGACTTACAACTTCCCATTGTCTTAAACTTTGGTGATAATGTTTATTATTACGTATATTTAACTAACAAATACCAATATGATAAATCATATTTTGATGTGAAACATCTATAGCCGCACGTAAAACCGATTTCTGGCGTGGCGACGCATGCCGTGGCAACGCGTCGCCACGCTATACGATGTCTTTTTGTTTTGTTGCCTAAAACAAAAAAACACCGTATAGCGTGGCAGAAAGAAAAAAATCGTAATATTTTATTTTATCATTATGACATATTTAGTTCCTATCACAATATGATCTTTTCTGCATATTACTTTTACAAAATAATGTCGATGTTTCACATTTGCCAGGCATCCCGTGACGGCTCACATTTTTTTTTTCTATGATTATTCCCTCATTTGATACGGAACCCTAAATGTGCGAAGGACGACACGCACCTGTTTTAAATAAATAAGAGTGTGCTTTTGACTGTATTGTCATCTCTGTGGTGCCTAGAGAAGGGTGAACTTCAACTGAGCTCTACCCCACAAGTTGTCTAACATGATCCTTCTTACCCAAGGGATCAAGTAGAGACGTATTCCTTGTCAATAACATAGTATTCTTATATTTTATGTTCAGACTCGAGTCTCGATTTTTAAAAAGATTTTCTCTTATAAAGGAATAAAATAGATCTGGAATATGTCTTTATTCTTTGTATTGTTAACTTGATTTAGGTTCCTTTTGTGAGACTAATATCCGATGATAGTACGAGTATTTACAAGGGTTTTGAGATGTCGATAAGTATCTGAAGAAAGGTTGATGGTAGGCACAGACAAGAGTAAAAAGATTAGGATTACACTTAAGACGCTATTAACTGCCAACGACCTTGAGCGGTTAGCTTGCGTGTTCTGTGTTAAGCTCACGTAACGCGTCGTACGTCCACCAAGTAGTAGGACTCGCTCATCAAGGAGCGCTGTCCGAAATCAGACGCATTATTAATTTATTATACATGAACCTAAAGTAATTTTTTTTTTTTATTTTGATGTGAAACATCTATAGCCGCACGTAAAACCGGTTTCTGGCGTGGCGACGCACGGGGGGTGGGTGGGTAGGTAGGGGGTTTTTTTTATTTTATCATTATGACATATTTAGTTCCTATCACAATATGTTCTTTTCTGCATATTACTTTTACAAAATAATGTCGATGTTTCACATCTGCCTGGCGTCCCGTGACGGCTCACATTTCTTTTTTAAAACGTTGCCCCACACTAGGAATTATTCCTGTACCATGGGTGTGTTCACAAACATATAAACTCACATACACCCGACACCCAGATCCGAAACAACTATCTGTAGGCCATACAAATATTTGTTCCGTGCGGGGAACGCGCGACACGCAGCGCAGCAGCCGAACGCTCGACCACTGCGCCAATCGTGCCGTCGATCTTCAAAATGGTGAAGATTTTACAAAAATACGCTTTATAGATTTTGCGCTTTGAATGAGCAATTTTTTATCCGCGTTAGATGTAACTTTACAAATTACTTACACTATCTTATAAAAAAATAATTTTAAATATTCACCTAACAAATTAAGAAAGGGATTGTCTTAAGTAACATACTTTTTTTTCAAAGAAATATTACCAGTCGTTTAGACGTGATGTTCAATTAAAAATCATTAGAAGTCGTATAACTGTGACTTCAGGTGTAACAAGTATGTATTTATAAAAATATAATCATTAGATTCATCAACACAACTCTTTCAGTTAGAATGTCAAATGTCATTATTTCATGAAATAGTCATTGCATACATCAATCTGAACTTAGAAGGTTGTATTGATGATTTGATCATTGCAGTTCTGTAAATACGTACTCGTACATCTAAATTGGAGAGTTGTATTGATGATTTTAATGATTATAATTCTATAAACACATACTTGTTACGGCCGCAAGTCATATTTTGATCAACATACAACCTGATATTGACCTACAAATTGCAAAAAACGTAAGAAAATTTGAATTTTCGCGGATTACCCTGGCGCTACCCCCTTAAAGAAATACAATGACGATTAAACTTCGACGCCTAAGTGTATTTTGTTTTTGTAAATCTGTACGTAATTAGGTTATAAATAATTATTTAATATTTAGATAAAACTACCTTCTACCAGTGGCTGCGCCCGTGTGGAATTTTTACTTCCCCTGGTATTCAATCTGCCTAGCCTTTTCCCAATTATCTTTTTTTTTTATTATTTTTTTGTTTTTGGGTGGTTTAATTTTTTAACACTTGGTTTTTCGCCAAGCAATCAAACTGCTGCTTTTCCCAATTATCTTGGGGTCAGCTTCCAGTCTAACCGGATGCAGCTGAATACCAGTATTTTACATGGAGCGACTGCCTATCTGACCTCCACAACCCAGTTACTGGGCAATCCGATACCCTTTGGTAAGACTGGTTGTCAAACTTTCGGGCTTCTGACGACTCGTAACGACTGTCAAAGATCCATGATTGAAAGCCGGGACCACTCCCGGGATCTATCTCTGTGCATTTCATTCTGATCCGTTCAGCCGTTCTGGCGTGATTGAGTAACAAACAACCATTCAAACTTTCGCATTTTTAATATTAGTAGGAAGTAGAATTTAAGTCATGTACAGAATACATGTATTTTGTGAAAACAATTGCCTCCTTGGGTGAAATGTAAAATGTACAACATTTACATCATCATCATAATCAGCCTTTTTTTTTAAACGTCCCCACTGCGGGAGTAATCGCCTCCTCTCTGTGAGAGGGTGTGGGCCGTAATCCACCACGCAGGCCCAATGCGGTTTGGTGGATGTCACATCTCTTCGATGTTTTGGTTCTAGGACATGCCGGTTTCCTCACGATGTTTTCCTTCACCGTTTTGAGAGCAGTGGCGACGAAATAATTTACACAAAGTAAAGCGCCTGCCTGGGTTTAAACTCACGGCCTACAACTATGCTCAGGGGTTGAGGATAAATTCGAAAAAGAGTTACCTCGCCCCTGGGCACTCAGGGCAGGGAAGGGAAGGAACAGGGGTGGGTTTTAGTCAGTAAGAGTCTGACACGCCCTCCCGCTCCACCTAGAGCGGGAGATGTCATTGGATGATTTTCAACCCGACAAAAAAAAAAAATATATGACCTACAACTTGTAAGTCGCGGCCGTTACCACTGGGCCACCACTGCTCCCAACATTATTATTAATATTTTTTTCGTTAATCGGTTAAAAGCCAAGCAAGCGAAACAGAAAAAAAAAACAAAGTTAGATGAGGTCACTGACCGTTATAAAAATCAGTAACTAACCCTTAGAAATTTAATAAACGTAAAATATCTTCGCCTCACTCGTGCATGAAAAATATCCTTCATAAATTCAAAGCAACAACACAACAATTTTACATGAAATCTTAAAAGGAATTCTCTCCATTTCACTCGTCAATACTTCAACTATTTAAAATTCCAGTCAGGTGTTGAACCAAGTGAAAAATATAAATAAATGCTGAAGGCACATTCCAATACGTTGTTGCTACACAAAAGTGTTCCCATAAATCTCCTGCAGGAAGCATTAGTTCTGCAAACATTAAGGAATGTTGTAAACGATCCGATACATCCTGAGAGTTTTAAACTGGCGAAGTTTGAATTTCCTGCAGTTTAGAAGAAATGTGAGTACCTATTTTAAATGAGAAGTGAGGTGGAATATTGTCTTTGTTTTTCTATGTAAGTAAATACCCACCTTTTTTTGACGTGTGGTAATCCTCCTGGTATTTCCTCCGCCCCAGGACGGGCGCAGGGGTCTGTCAGACGCTTACTGACTAAAACTACACGGTTTTCAGCAGCTACCTTTGGCCGGGGCGCTGGAGTGCGCACGAATTTCGTCACGCTCCCCCGTCAAGGTATCGGCTTGCTTAAATTCATGCGGACCCCGTCACCCAATGCAGCCGCGCACAGCTGCCATTCCTCTAAAGAGGTGCGCGTGGAATACGCCATGCCGCCGTCTCGGGCCTTTCACCATTCAGGCAACAGACTCCCCAAGTCTGTTGCCCGTAGGCCACACCCTATGGCGGTCGTTACCTCTACTACGGATAGTTATATTCTCCTTCTGCCCTTCCACCGCCTCCTTTGCCACCATCGCTTCCTCACAGAAGAAGGCAACGGCGTCCGAATTGGACCACGTCCGGAAGCGAGAGATTATCCACAGTACCAACTGCCGCGGCGAGGTCACAGGTTCTGCCCAGACTGGGTATTTCTCAAGGGTGTGCCGCGCTGTGTCGTCGAGGCAGCTGCAATGGTGGCATCCGGGTGTCGGCTCCCGGCCTATGCGGCACAGGTACTTTCCGAAGCACCCATGCCCGGATAGTACCTGTATCAGCCGGAAAGTAAAGGTGCCATGCCATCTTTTCAGACATTCCTTCAAAACAGGTCTTACCGCCGCTACTGTGTCGTGTCCCAAGTAAATACCCACCTGCGTTTAAAGACAAAGTGTCATCCTATTAGCATTATTATGCTTATCATAATAATCATATTAACGTTCCCACTGTTGTGACATAGGACTCTTATCTATGGGAGAGAATGGGCCTTAATCTATTACGCGCGCCCAGTGCGTGTTGGTGGATGTCACGTGTCTTTGAAATTTTGTGATGTTTTCCTTCACGTTTTGAAAGCAGTGGTCGTGCCGTGTGCGTGTCGTGGGTGGAGTCGGTGCCGTTACGACTGGGCTACCACTGATCCATTCCTGACATTCTACAAGCGGTAACTATTGTCAGAAGGCCAAAATGTAGGGACTTGAAATGCGCTAACGTTTTTATTCAAGTTGATTTTTAAATATTTTTTTGGTTTCTTGTTGTTGGCCTTTGTTGTGTGCCTTTGTGTTTGTTCAAAAAAACGTTCTTTCTTTATTTATTTTTCCAGCGAAATGTCACGTGGCCAGTCCCATGTATTTCAAACTGCCTTTGTGTGTCTCCAAATAAACGTCGTTCTTTCTTTATTTGTTTTTTTCTAGCGAAATGTCACGTGGCCAGTCCCATGTATTTCAAACTTTTCCGTTATGTAACTGTCTCGTTGGTCTGTTGTACGCATGCGCTACTGTTGCTCTACATGAAGTGGGTTTCTGGCGCTCACTAAGTGCTATTAGGTTTTTCTTACTGTTTCTGGTCTGGTTTTATGCCCAGTTGATGGCTATAGACGTAAACGTAAACGTAAGTATTCGTTTTCTTTACTGCTGAAGGATGTGCCAGGGCTAGAAAGGTTTGACGGATTCACTGACGAGCAGCTTCCAGGTCATTCTGTCTTCGGTATTAGGGGTTTAAATATAACTGGCCAAATGTCTGCTCTTTGGGGAATACAGACATGATATTATATTCTGCCGTTCACAAGCTATATAATGCTGTTATCTGACAAAATTACATTTTGAGTTACGCATAAAATAGCAGCGTTGAATAACATAAGAAATCAAGGGAACTTAACGGTGATTTTATTTGATTATCTCGGAATCTATTCACTGTAGAAAAATAGGGCTAGGCAGATCGACAGAGTATTTTTGGCTGATTCCCGTGGCATAAAAAAATAGGGCTAGGCAGATCGACAGAGTAGTTTTGGCTGATTCCCGTGGCATAAAAAAATAGGGCTAGGCAGATCGACAGAGTATTTTGGCTGATTCCCGTGGCATAAAGAAATAGGCAAACCGGCCAAGAGCTTGTCGAGCTTCGCACATTTAGGGTTCCGTGTTATATGACGGAAATTAATATTTTGGTATTTGTTACCTAACATATACGTAATAATAAACATTTTCACTAAATTTCAAGTTCATAGGTCAATGGGAAGTTAAAAAAAAATTGTGACAGACGACGGACAGGCAGACAGACAGACGGTCAGATGATCACGTGAGTAACAGCAATAGGGCTCCGTTTGGACCCTATGGATACGCAACCCTAAAAACGAAAACGCACCAATGGTCAGATAACGGCACTGTAGCTTAAGGACGATTTACTTTTTGCCATCTTTATAGTGCACTCCTTTCTACGTTATGTTTTTTTAAAAGGCGAAAGTTTGTGTGTATGTTTGTTACTTCTTCACGCTCAAACGGCTGGACCAATTTATGTGAAATTGGATATGTAGATAGCTTGTACCCTGGATTAACACATAGGCTACTTTTTATTGCGGTCTACGCGGGTGAAACGGCGGAGCTAGTAGGTGCCTATTTTATATGCTACTTCATGCTCTCATTCTCAGCCTGTTGATTAATGTTTGTTCCTTTTCTGTACATGAAAAGGCCTGTGCCTTGCAGTGGGACTCATTCAAACCGGCATAGTATTAGTTTCAGTCACAGCCTGAATAAAACAACTGTTGTAATAAATAGGAATTCATTTCCATTGTTCCAATCTTCAACGTTTCTTTTTTGTGCTTTTGGTTAACCTGTGAAGCCCCGCGGCCAAATCCGGGTTGTCAAATTGAACCCCGACGACAACCCGGGTAGACAGCCGATTTTTTTATTTTTTATTCTCTTTAATTTTTTTTTTTTTTGTCCGACTCACCAGTGAGTTGCGGGGCTTCACAGAGATAATAACAGTGGTGGTAAGTAATATTAATAAGAATAAAGGTAATGAGTTACCTACATTGCAACAGCCTTATTAATTTTATTTAATGTAATCATTACTTCGAGTAACAAGACTCATACTCGTAATGTTAGAACATGATAGTCTTATAAACTGTGTTAGTAAAACATGAACACAGAAACCCATTTGTGTCATCACTGCTGCAAGGTGACATGCCTAGCCGATACCCTGCAGCAGCGGTTCACAAACGCATAATCTTGCCTGCTCGCTACCATAGACAGGATGCTGTTGGTGCTGCCCCACACCCTACTGACCAGGGATGCGCACCGCTTCCGCATCACGGTTTAGAAGCAGTCAACGCGAGATTTAGCAAACATCCCTGATGCGCTGCAGTATCGGGGCAACCCCATCAGCACCCTGAATTGCAGGAAAAATGTAGTAGAAGGCATAGGTAAGTAAAAAGAATTTAAATATGTATATCTTCATGATCAAAATGTGGCCGTCAGGTACTCGTATAACAATTTTTTTTTTGTGTGGGAAATCATCCAATGATTTCTCCCGCTCTGGGTGGAGCGGGAGGGCGTGTCAGACTCTTACTAACTAAAACCCACCCCTGTTCCTTCCCTAACTGAGTGCCCAGGGGTGCGGTAACTCATTTTCAGAATTTATCCGCTACCCCTGGGCATTCAGGTATACCATGGATTATCAACACAAATAAAATAAAAATGGAAGTTTCTGTTTGTAATGTAAAAATAAAAGAGTTTTAGGGTTCCGTACCCGAAGGGTCCAAACGGAGCCCTATTGTTGTCAATCACATGTCCGTCTGTCTGTCTGTCTATCCGTCGTCTATCACAAGATTTTGTTACAAAGAATTTTTTAACTTCCCATTGGCCTACAAACTTGAAATTTGGTAATAATGTTTAATTACGTATATTTTACTAACAAATACCAATATATGGTACGGAACCCTTAATTTGCGACATTCGACAAGCACTTTGTCAGTCTTTTTAGGGTCATATGGTTTTTAAAATTTTTGTCTGTCTGTCTATCCGTTTGTTCTGGCTAATCTTTAAAACGGCTGGACCGATTCTGATAAGAATTTTTTGTTTCTTTGGAAGGTATGAGAATAGGTTATAAAGTATTTTTCAGTCTCCTAACCCCACCCCGCATTTTTTAGTCGCTCGCTACAACGTTTGCCAGGTCAGCTAGTAATGTATGGTTTTCTATCCCAGTAGGACTTTTCCTTGGTCGCGAGAAGGCCGATCCCGCTCGGAAAAGGCGTTGGGGAGGCAAGCGCCTCGACGTTGTACATGCCAAAACCCCACCTGAATCATTTAATGGAACTGTGATCACGTAATGCCGTGCAAAACGAGGCTCAAACGAGACCTCTTTTCAGTCTCCTCCAGGATGTGGCCTTTGCACAGACAGGGTTCCGGAATGGTCATTTAACCCATCCCAAGTCGCTGGGCCATCAAGGCCTACCGTGTCGATTTAGTTCTGAGAATTTTTTGCTATTTTTGTTTTTTTTTGGCCAATCAACTGTGACAATGACGTAGCTTACGCCCACATGGTGTCCGCTTGACATATCGAGCACTTTCTCTTACGCCCACTTAGTGTTCACTTGACACGCACGGGGAGAAGTAACGGGGGTTTCATGTGCAGATGATGACCATCGGGGTGGTTTTAGTGACGAAAGAATCCTACACTCCCCTGGTCTTTTCCCCATTTCATCCAGGTCCCTTTTGAAGACACAAGAAATTGTACCTACTTTACCTTGAAGGGAGAGGCTTCGACTTTAAAGAAAGCAAGCATCAATACTGCTAGAACCTAATCAAACATAAGTATAAAAGCAAATAACGTGTTGAAAATTTTATTACTTCCCAAGAAATTGCCTTATAAACTTTGTTTAGAAACCTGTGGTGCGTTACCAAATGAGTTACAAAACAAACTTAGTCCGCTAATGGCGAAATCTTGGAACGTTTCCCTAAGTTTTTAGCTAAGGATATTGGAATTCATTTTACAAGTTGAGGTCGAAAAAACTTTTCTTAAATAAATATTTGAGATTGTCCGAAAAGTTCTATTCGTAGAAATGTTGCCCTATCGCTACACGTGTATGACCAGTGATAAGGTACGAGTATATCTAACTTTATCAGTGTTGTTTGTGTAATTGTATTGTCGGACAGCCTACTGCTCCGATAAGAGAACTTTTTCGACGATACCCGACCAAAAACACGATCATAAGTCTAAAAAAAAAGGCCTCCCGCCCAGGGCTTGTGGATAAATCGAAACAGAGTTACCGCGCCCCTGGGCATTCAGGGCAGGGAAGGAACAGAGGTGGGTTTTAGCCAGTAAAAGTCTGACACGCCCTCTCGCTCCAACCTACATCGGGACATGTTATTGGATGATATGCCAACCCACTAAAAAAAAAAAGTCTTCGGCCTACATAAGGATCGCGGATAAATTTATAATATAATAATAATAACTTTATTCATAACATATATTACATACAGAAACAGGCTCTCTGGCTACCAAACTAGTGTTATTGCCTGCGACTTGGGAGTCAGTTCCTCCAGTAATAAACATTCAATTAAGTAAGTTTAGAAATTTACCACATAGTTGGTTGCAATCATAACAGTGTTCGTGTGAGTATGCGTATCTGTGTGCGTGTTTGTGTGTGAGTGAGTTTTTGTGTGTAGTTGTGTGAGAGTGTGTGTAGGTAGAGAGGTGTAGATGAACTTTCCTTGCTAAGTTAGGGTAGTTAGAAGTTTTTCTAATTCTATTGTAAGGGAGTCACCGCGGCGGTCCTTGGCACAGGCAACTGAAGGAACAAGGGTCCCAGAGGACACGGTGGAGCATGCGGTGGAGGTTTGCCCCGCTTGGGCAGAGCACCGCCGTGTCCTCGTGGATGCGATAGGCGACAGCGACCTCTCGCGCCGTGCCCTGGTTCAGGCCATGGTACGGAGCGAGAGGGAATAAGCCGTCTCCTCCTTCTGCGAAGCAGTAATGCTCGCGAAGAGGGAGGCGGCATACTTTAGGGAGACTCAACAACAGCAGAGTCGCCCTAGCGCCCTCAGCCGCAGCCGCCACAGGAGACGCCAGGGGCTTCGGGCGCCGCGAGACGATCTCGGGCCACCGTAGACCCGGGCCTGCGGACGACGAGTAGTGGGTAACTCGCCGCCCGATCAGCACCAGGCCCGAGAGTCGACGGCACGTAGTGTTCCACGCGCGCCTCAAAGAGTTGTCAGCAAAAGGACGGGGCCTGCCACGACCAATGCCTGCCCGGGGGTTGAGGATAAATTCGAAAGAGTTACCTCGCCCCTGGGCATTCAGGGCAAGGAGAAATAGGGGTAAGATTTAGTCAGTTAGAGTCTGACACGCCCTTCCGCTCCACCCTAGAGCGGAAGAAGGATGAGTTCCCAACCCAAAAAAAAAAAAAAAAGAACAAGGGTGGGTTTTAGTCAGTAAGAGTCTGACACGCCCTCCTGCTCCTCCCAGAGCGGGAGAAGTCATTTGATGATTTCCCAACCGGCAAAATACCTACATGTTATATTCTTCCATAAGTCTTTATAAAGGAAACTTTCTCCACTCCTATTGACACAGTAAATATGAAAACGGAAACCAATCTCTTACTGTCAATAAATAACTAGTCGAGTGGACAAAGTTACTCAGAATCTTTTTAGAATATAGAGTAATGGTGTAACAATTAAAAATTGAATAAACTTAGATTCGTGGAATGGAGCGTTATTTTGTGTGTTGACAGATGACAGATTGACGTTTGACGTTTTTGTTTTCTCCAACTTGATCTGCAACGAGTCTGTCTAAGAAATTTTATTTATTGGAAAAAACTACTTAAAAGCACCTAATGATGGCTCGAGGTGTAAAAGGGACCAGAGTCAAGTTCAAATGCTGTAAGCATAAGAATGTAGGGCAATGTAAGTAGTCTTTTTGGGTTTTTTTCTGTACTGACGCTAAGTCTTAAGCATGGCATTCATGAGTCTCACCAAATCTTTCTATTGTTGGCAGGGTTTCTACTATAAGTTTAATTAAATATGGAAAAACTATATAAAATGGTCGGATCATAAACTTCACTATATTTTGGAAGAACAATGCGGTCTTAGCAAAAGGTTTCGAGCACAAGCGTCCACGTGTCCAGAGATGACTAAGGTTAGATGACCACGGCTTAGATACTGCTTGAGGATCTCTCACTGGACCTATAATCTTCGATCTTCGAACGATAGGGTAAAAGTGATTCATCATAAATTGTAAGTTCAACATACAATTTTCTGTGTACTGAGTGCTCTCTGGTGTGATGCAGTGATGACAATAAATGAGATATATGTGAAGACCAAAATTTAAGGACTCTTATTTACTACATACAAGCAACATGCGAAAATACCCTAAGATTGGTAACCAGGGTCTCATGCCATAAGATGTCTCTGACGCTAGCCGAAGTAAAGAACATTTACAATAGTAGCTTATGTTCATATACCAGAAAATAATTAATCATACACATTCGTTTCTACCTCTGTATATTTCAAAATATATAAGTTCAAACAAAGCTTTCCTTAACAGTCTGCAAAACATGACAAAATATCAAAATGACCGCAAACAGAACCAACTGACAAGCTCACAAAAATTTTAACAAACGACATTAAACACGAACAGACAGTTACTTTATTCAGGAGCCCGACAAATCTCCCTTCAAAGTACACAATAAAAGAACATAATCCCGCGCCACGGGTTCTGAGGAAGATGAATAAATTAAAATGACAGAAAGGAACAAATAGAAACATGTGTACGAGAGAAAACACAAACACAATGACACAGGAATAACGTCAGACTGTCTTATGACGTCACAATATGTGAAATATCTTCTCGGTTGTGTGATGAACTTTAAGGCTCCAATTTCTCAAAGAGAATTGACATCAGGCAAGTCAAGAGTGATTATTTAAACTAATATTATAAAGAGGTCAGATAAGAAGAGAAGAAGCATATCAGAATATCAAACAGGCTACGATAAATATATCATTGGTAGAGAGCTACACCGAAGGCCGTCAAACACGGTTAAGATACGATGAAACATGAAATTTTCTCATACCTTCCACAATCAGATTATTATCATTATATAAAATATATAAAAATTATCTTCGTCATGTGTCATAGCTCATAGCCTTAACGCTTAATAACATAGGCTAGCTGAAAAATACTGGGTTCCTGTGGAATAGTAATTGTAACGAGAGCAAAGCCACAAAAATGTATAAACATTAAGATAAAAGAATACCGTCAGACTTTCTAATGACGTCATAAGAGATATTGTGACGTCATAAGAAAGTCTTACGGTACTTACATCTTACCTTTAAGACTGGCATTGGGTGTAAGAAATTTGAAAGACGTCCAATACTGGACATAGGCCTGCCCCAATTGTCGCCACAATGACCGGCTTTGTACGTCTCGCATCCATCGGCTACCCGTGACCCTAACCAGGTCATCATACCACCTTGTTGGAGACCTTCCAACGCTACGTCTTCCGGTGCGCGGTCGCCACTCCAGAACTTTTCAGCCCCATCGTCCGTCTATTCTGCGAGCAATGTGCCCTGCCCACTGCCACTTCAGTTTGGCGATTCTTCGGGCTACGTCTTGGAAGAAAATTAATATCAGGTTGTAACTGTGCTCATTAAAAATGCTATCACTAACAAAGTCGCTTTCCGAGTTAAAATTTTTGCATAGATCATCTAAACAACAAAACGGAGTCTGATAAATATTTTCTAAATGAATATCAATATCACAAAATGTATTCGTGAAGACGTCTTCAATAATAGATTATATATACCTATAATAGTTCATTTTAATTTACTAACTTAGTATACATAGGTAGCAGAAATCTCGATATTTTGACCTGTTACTACGTTAGTAGTAGAACACTGTGTGAAATAGGGACGGGTTGCTAGTAAAGAATTTAAAGAGAAAAATAAAAGAGTATTTTTGACCTGTATGCTGTATGAATGATGAGATTTTGATGATCTACGAGCAGAATATTAATCACTGCCAAGATAACCTACAAGATGTACACAGTATCTATGATTAGCAAACAGTTTATTTTACTTGTTACGTATAAGCTCTGCCTCATTCATGATAAAGTATATTTTCTTAGTTTTCTCGGTGTGTTACAACGGAGAACTAGATCTTGGAACCGCCTTTCTTATGTACTCAGTATGTAAAAGTTTAATGTGACTAGTGTAACTTCCTTCTTTTCATCTATATTATTTTCGAGAAACCTTCCTTTTGAAACTTTTACGCCACTGTCCATATATTTATGACTTTGTTTTTGTTGCGGTCCAAAAAACAACTCAGCACTTTGACAAAGCGGGCGCTCAGACTTGGGCCTCTGCTCATCAACCGAGTTATCCCAGGAAAGACTGTGGAAAAGTGATCACGTGCTGCTGTGCACAATGAGGCTCTTTTCTAGAGGACACGGTGGAGCTTACGGTGGAGGTCTGCCCCACTTGGGCTAAGCACCGTTGTATCCTCGTGGAGGCGATCGGCGGCAGCGACCTCTCGCGCTCGGCCCTGGTCATGAGGGAGACTCAACGGACACGTAAGGCGACTTTCGGCCACCGTAGGCGCGGGCTTGCGGATGGTGAGCAATAGGTAACTCGCTTTCTGATAAGAAGCAGGCCCGAATTGACGGCGGGCAGTGTTCCACGCGCGCTCTTTGAGGCGTGCGTGATGTCAGCAACCACTGACGGGGTCCACCAGGACTGATGCCTGTCTGGGTCGCGGTTAAATTCGAAAGAGAGTTACCGTGGCCCTGGCACAATCAACTAAAGGAACAGGGGTGTGTTTTAGTCAGTAAGAGTCAGACATGCCCTCCCGCTCCACCCAGAGCTGGTGAAATCAGTGGATGATTTCAAACACAACAAAAAAAAATGGGGTGACCATTTAACAGTCTCTCCAGGGACGTACTCGAATAGGAGTTGCACAGAGGGAGTTCCGGGGACTACCCGGGAACCCCCTCTGTGAAACTGCGGAGAAGCTCCGTGACCTCTTAGTAATTATACTAAGAGGTCACGGAGCCTCCCATGTGCCATTATCATCAGAGTGATTTTACTAAGGTAAAAATACTGTACTCCCTGGTCTTTACCTCAAAAGTCCAGGCGCCTTTTGAAGGTATCCCTCCGTAAACAAAGAAAGGCCTTTAAAACAAAGGAAGTGTTTTTTAAAATTTAAATTATGTAGAACTAGATTTCTCCTGCGACTTTTCTCCCGTGGCATATATCCGAAAAGTACCATGCATATTTTTGTGGATAAAAAGTAGTGTATGACAATACGATAGTGTAGCTTTCTATCAGTAAAAGTAGTCTATGACAATACGATAGTATAGCTTTATATCAGTAAAGTAATATGACAATACGATAGTGTAGCTTTCTATCAGTAAAAGAAGTCTATGACAATACGATAGTGTAGCTTTCTATCAGTAAAAGTAATATGACAATACGATAGTGTAGCTTTCTATCAGTAAAAGTAGTCTATGACAATACGATAGTATAGCTTTATATCAGTAAAGTAATATGACAATACGATAGTGTAGCTTTCTATCAGTAAAAGAAGTCTATGACAATACGATAGTATAGCTTTATATCAGTAAAAGTAATATGACAATACGATAGTGTAGCTTTCTATCAGTAAAAGTAGTCTATGACAATACGATAGTGTAGCTTTATATCAGTAAATGTAATATGACAATACGATAGTGTAGCTTTCTATCAGTAAAAGTAGTCTATGACAATACGATAGTGTAGCTTTCTGTCAGTGAAAGTTTTCTATGACAATACGATAGTGTAGCTTTATATCAGTAAAAGTAGTCTATGACAATACGATAGTGTACATAAAAGTAGTCTATGACCATACGATAGTGTGGCTTTTTAGCAGTAAAACAATTTTCGTAATCACGTCAGTACTGCCAGAGATTTACTCGTACAAACAAACAACATTAACCTTTATAAAATTACTTTATAAAGGGTGAGCCAATTCAAAGTTCTTTTGTTTGACGTATGGATCACGCGTCATTATTGGCTGATCTGTCAGACAACAGACACAAAAGAAAATCTATTGTTCGTGGTCACATATGACCTACGTGACAGATGAGGTTTTATTGATAGAAGAGAAATCTAAATTATAGAATTTAGACAGCTATCAATAATAACGCGTCATTCATACGTCAAACATAAGCCAGTGCGAGACCCAGTGGTAACGGCCGCGACTTACAAGTTGTAGGTCGTGAGTTCAAACCCAGGCAGGCGCTTTGCTTTGTGTTAATTATTTCATCACCATTGCTCTCAAAACGGTGAAGGAAAACATCATGAAGAAACCAGCATGTCCTAGAACCAAAAATTCGAAGACTTGTGACATCCATCAACCCGCAGTGGGCCGGCGTGGTGGATTACGGCCCACACCCTCTCACAGAGAGGAGGCCTGTGCCCCAGCAGTGGAGACATTAAAAGGCTTATGATGATTCATACGTCAAATGTTAACTCTTGAAATAATAGGGATGTATCCTGAGTAAAAAATAATAATTCTATTCAGTCCTTAAGTTAGATTAATATAAAAAAATATTGAACAAGTATTTTTTGCTTTACCAAACCAGTAAAAAATGACTTGGAGTGGGGCTTGTTACGTCACTAAACGGTACAAAGTGTATCGAGGTGTGACGTCACGAAAAACTTCAACGCACTGTATCGTTTTCATTTCTGGTTCACGTGACAAAAGAAAATACACGTATCCAATATTTTCTGGTAATCTAACTGACGAATTACTAAACTAGCCTAATCGAAGTTCCTTTGTTTAAAACATCGTAAGTTAGACAGCTATTAATATATTGATGCGTGATACATAACGTCAAATGTTAGCTTGAATGAATTAATTTACGATATGAATCGCTCGATCCTAATTCTACCGCCAAAAGCGTTAAAATTATTCACTTGTTATATGGAAACAACAATTCATGTCAATTCAATCATTTTGTTGCGAATAAATAGGCCGTGATTACTACTACAGACTAACATCTTCTTTCATTATAAATCAATAATACTAAATATTATTTTATCATTAATTTATTTTATAAAATGTTACAATTTACATTTTTAAATATTAAAATATAAAAACATTTAAAAATATAAAAAATAGTATCCCACCGGTATCGGTATAGGGTCCAAGCTACCGGTGGTCAGGGCTCCTGAGAGAGGAACCTCCTAACTATGCGCGCCGTGTCCAGGAGTACTGCCTTCTGGATCAAGCCCCTGATCCAGCTGCCCAACGAGAGCCTCCTTAGGTGTTCGTCGAGGCTCTTGGCTATTAAACCATTGGCCGTCACGACTATCGGCACAATGACTGCTGTATCTACCTCCCATATGTCGACAACCTCGCGAGCCAGATCAAGATACTTTGGTTTGTTTATCTTTTTTATACTAAACATTTTTATTCTATTTTTTAATTTTTGAAGAATAATTAAAGTTAGGAAGCTGGAATTGAATCATCCTTTAGAATAAAACGTGACCTGAAATATAACATAATAATATAGCATACCTAAACCCGTACAAAATGACGTCAAGCTTTAAATAATAGTCAGCTAACGAATATACCCTGTATTTAAAGCGGTCGAATCCCACTAATTAATAAATGTGTGGTATTTGAGCGGGTAATTATTTACCCGTTACAATTATTGACGCGTGATCGTTGTGGTAAAATGGCTGTTTCAAAATATACCCTAGTTACTAATAATTTTAAATGGGAAAGTCTGTACGTGGACGTTTAGATGTTGTTAACCAATAAACAGCTGAACTGATTTGGATGAAATTGACAACACAGGCAGACTTTGGCCTGGAAAAGGACACCTTTTCATTTTGACCATGTAGTAATTTTCGCCAATGACGACAATTATTGAATTTGCTGGAATCAATTCACGTACATACTCGAGTGGGTATGAGAAAACTACCCACATCCACAAAAATGTTGATGAACTTGAAGTTGGTGCGATTTTTCACAACTTAACGTGTATGGCGCGGAACTGAAGAAGAATCTTCATAAATCGATGTGATCACTAATGATCGGAGTAGGTAGAGCAATTTTTTGTATTTGCGATACGTTGTCTTAATATGGATACTCCTGAAAACCCGGGATTTGAAATTTAGATTATTAAATATGTTAAAAATTACTTTGTAAAAAGCTTTTCACATCTTAAGGAATTATGAACTAACACATATACCTCCACCCCTCCGACGGGTAAGTATTAGGTCCCCACCTATGAAACCAGCGTGATATATGGAGAATTTTAAAGAAGTTGCATTTTTCAGACTAACATTTTCTTAATTTATTTAACAACTATGAACACTAATGTTTTAAAACTTTATCAAGCAACTGATGAATGTTTTAATTTATAGAAGTGATGAGGTTCTCTATTTGTGAGAAAAAAACGACAATTACATATGTAAGGACCCAATATAAGACGGACATGTTTCGGGTTAAACAATAATTTTCAATAACAATTAATAACCGTTACAAACTTATTCTAACAAAAAAATATTAAAAAATCAATATTTTTTTTAATCCTCCACTTTCAGTTAGAATCCCGGGGAATGTCCATATTAGCACAACGTTTGCGGTCATTGAACCAAAATAGCTCTATCTACTCCGATCACTGGTGATCACTCAGAATAATTAGTATATATTTATTTGCTCTCATGGGCATCACACATTTTAAAACATGATTGTCGCTTTTTGTAAACCCTCTTAGAACACTGTAAATTACATGGTTGGAGACTGTGAGCCTACATTATTATAAGAAAATCTACGTCCATTAACAGAACTGTGACTCCACGGTCAATCCGTGCCACCACAATCCGTTCCGAATGTGAACTATCGGAATATGGGATTGATCTGTGACAAGAGCAACTACATCTTGTCTTGGAGTCGTGTGAGATTTTCCCGGAATTTGTAGAATGAAAAGGTCTATTTTCATTGGATGCGCTGCAAATATGGTTTTTCTGTCATGGGTTCAAACGGTTTATTAGAACCGACTGCGCGACGCAAGGGAGGGTAATGTGTTTATCAGCCTATGTATGTATGTTTGTTCTTTTGTGGCACTTTAGAGACCAAACGCGTCGTCAATAATTGATTTGTCTTAATCTTGCGAGTGCTACTAAATTTCAATTTCAAATTATTTTATTTTCGGACAACACTGATTCATTTTCACTAAAGGCGACAGTAATCAAAATACAATATGGCGACAACCAGACGCCATATTGTGAAAAAAAAAATGTAAGTCGACGAACTATATTCAATGGGATAACAAAATAAACAGTTCGAGGAGGTGATTCAAAAAATATAACTCACTAAAATGTAGAAAAAAAAAATACAGCCGGGTTTTTTGAATATATGTAATTTTTTTTTTTTAATCTTTGGTTTTGCTGGTAGCACATGGAAGAGCGAGTCCTCGGAAGGGATTAAATATTAGCGTTTTAATTAAATTACTAATCAGTAGTGTTCCTTGATTTTGAATTAATAACAAAGTACTGTAATTTAATTAAGGATTACCAAGTATCCTTTGAATATTATAATTTCGAATGTTTGGATGGATGGATGTTTGTAACTCAATCACGCCAGAACGGCTAAATAGAATGTCTGAACGAAAAATGCACAGAGATAGATTATAGTCTGGAGTAGCACATAAGCTGTCATTAATAATGGGGGGAAGTACCAATTCCACGCGAGGGCAGCCACTGGCAGGAGTTAGTTTTCTCTTAAGGCGCAGTTATACAACTTTTAATGGTTTTTAATTGAACATCACGTCTAAACGAGATGTCTTATTTCTTTGAAAAAAGTATGTTACTCTAGACAATTTCCGTCGTAATTTGATCTCAGAATATTTGAAATTATATTTTTATAACATAGTGTAATTAATTTGTAAAGTTATGTCTAACTCGGATAAAAAATTGAGAATCACGCAAAAACTATAAACGTATTTTTATGAAACCTTCACCATTTTAAAAATCATTAAATTATTTATAATTTAGTCTCAGTGTTTTAGTTTAATACTTGTTACTTTATGTGTAATAAATTAATAATGCGTCTAATTTCGGACAGCGCTCCTTGATGGGCGAGAGAGCTATTACTGGGTGTCCATACGACGCGTTACGTGAGCTCAGCGCAGAACAGGCAAGGTTAGCTTGCGTGTTCTGCGCTGTGCAACTGCGCTGACTGAAGGCCGTTGCCAGCTATTATCGCCTTAATAAGCTTTTATTTAAGTTTTAAGGTGGTTAATGTTTTAGCTTAAACAACTTGAAATAATCAGATGGTAAAGACACAAACTTATCTAACTCATTACAAAGTCAAATAACATAATGAAACATGCTAACGGCCGAATCCAATAAAGTATCCGTCAGTAGGTTTGCTTACTCGAAAGAGGATTTTGACATGAGATCCATACAATTAATTTCAAATTCCCATCTCTAGCAGGCAAATGTATTGACAGACACGTTATTGTGTTCGGGCGTTAATTAGAGTATGGCTCATGGTTGGGTTGACCTATATTTGACAGTGGGTGGAACAAGACTGCCAATGATGAACGAAATTTTAGAAAGTTCCGTAGGTACCCGAAGGTTCCAAATGGAACCTTATTGTTGTCACTCATGTGTCCGTCCTTCTGTCTGTCCGTCGTCTGTCACAAAATTTTGTTACGAAGAATTTTTTAACTTCCCATGATTGACTGAACTTGAAATTTGGTGATAAAGTTTATTATTACGTATAATTTTTACTAAAAACATGTATCCACAATTATAGCTCAATCGGAAACCGGGAAGTGGGTCAAATTTAACTACTAAGATTCTTTTTACATTGTTAGTTACAGGTGAAGCGAATAAAAGCGTGTCTGTAAACATAATGTAGCGACATCTATGACGCCACAAACAAACTAAACACATAAATCCCACACCACGCAAACAGAGTTCTCTGCGCGATTTGAACATACGTAATTATGTAAGGAAAACGCTTCCGAAAATGGAGACAAGTGATAAGGCTAGTGATTCTCGATACGATACCATCGAAATATCTGTTTCTTTTTTAAACTATTTCTTTACATTTTGCGTTCACTTTGCTGTGAGAACAGTTAAATTAAACCGTAATTTGCACTTTACAAAGAAACGGTACCGCCGTAACTACGGGTTTTCGACTTGCACAAGCAACTTTTGTTCTTCGTTCGGGCCCGTCCTCTACACCTCGCTAGATGGAGTTAGCAGCGACGGCTTGCAAGTTGAATGAATTTACATAAAGTCTCACTAATATTTACTCACACATTCAGGAATTAATTACTTTATAGTATTTTGGGCACTTCATAACAGTTTCACTGTTTCAAAAACAAAAACTGTAACTGTGTTAAATTCTGTTTTCAGAATTTCATATAATACAAAACACAACATAAACAAACATTTCTCGTCATTGTCACGTAAATATTGTAAAGTATTTAAGCTGTAAGCCAAACTCATCAAATAAGCACTCATTTATTCAAATTCAGTTAAGATTCGGCACGTTTTGAACATCAAAAACAACCTTTCAAAAAGTAACACTTCATCCCTTTATAGTGTTCAAAACTTATCAAGTTTTACATTGTTTACCAACACTGGTTTGTTAGCTTTATTTCTATCGGCGCGAGCTTGCGGTCGGCGAGCAATGGGTAGCTCGGAGTCCGATAAAGCCCGGGTCGACGGCGCATTGTATTCCACGCGCGCCTCAAGGACATGTCAGCAATAATTGACGGCTGCGGGTTGTTTCAAAAAAGTAACCGCGACACTGGGTCGCAAAAGGCAACTGAAGGAACACCCGTAGGTTTTAGTCAGTAAGAGTCTGACACGCCCTCCTGCTCCACCGAGAGCGGGAGAAGTCAATCAATCTGCCTAGCCTTTTCCCAACTATCTTGGGGTCGGCTTCCAGTCAAACCGGATGCAGCTGAATACCAGTATTTTACATGGAGCGACTGCCTATCTGACCTCCACAACACAATACGATACCCCTTGGTAAGACTGGATGTCAGACTTTCGGGCTTCTGATAACGCGTAATGACTGTCAAAGATACACGGTTGACAGCCAGGATCAACAGCTTGACGTTCTTTCCGAGGCACCGAGGAGTCTCAGTATGTAAAGATGGTCACCCATCCACAAACTAACCCCGTCAAGCGTAGCTTAACCTAATGGATCGATCCGTGTGGCTGTTATTACTTTAGCCACGAGCTCTTCAAGGAGCGGGAGGAGTCATCTGATGATTTTCCACCCTCAAAAAAAAAGTCCATGACAAAGTCAGTGTCATATTACTTCCAGTCACCCGAAAACCTTTTCCGTAGTGAGTTGAAAGCAAAAACAGCGAAATATTAATGTCATGGGCACAAGTGTCTCCATTAACCTACAGAGAGACCAATTTACACTGATCCATCATGGCGGCGCTGCTTGTGAAGAAAGCTGTCAACCAAACATCAAATTCCGTACGTATAAATTTAGTTCCGCCGATTAACGTGTGTCAAGTTACGCTAGTTGGCTAAAAGTTTACACATTTCGACGTGGGACAATGTAAACGAGGGAACATCGATTCACGGTATTGACACAGCTATATCGTAGACGTGACGATGAAAGCGTTGGCATTTATTTTTCTGTGACGTCATTTATCAATGCCGATGAATGGCTCAATATTGGGTAGCGCTGGTTGTGTTTTGTTTTAGTGGATGTAATTGTACCTATGTGCTTTTGTTATTACGGAGGTAAGTGGAAGTTGGTGTAAAGCCCCGCAAACCTCCGTTGAAAAGGAAGGATCATCCGACCAGACGGGTGTTTTGTCCGGTTCGGGCAACTGCCGAATGGTTGATTTCGGACTGTTATATATTGGGTGTAAGTGGAACGCTTCCGAAGCCAGAACGTAGATTATATACATCCTAAATGCAAACGGATTCCAGTAACCTTTCGCTTTACGTCGGCGTCGCTTGGACGTAGGGTCGTTGGCCACGAGGCCTTCGGCGAGTGCGCGCGTACTTTAATCTCGTGTCAATGCGCAAGCGTCAGCTGATATTTTACGAATACATTGTATGCTATAATTATAAAGAAACGACGAATGTCAAACTGAAAGTATTTAGAAAATGTAAAACGGTATGATGTAGAATCCTGTTAATATTTTTATTGCTTTTCGAAGTAGTCTCCGTTCCTTTCTCAGCACCGTCGGCCCACTCTTCTTAAGAAGTCTCTTCTACGCCTTTTTCAAACGCACCCACTTAATTTTCAGGGTTCATAAATCGAATTCCTCAAATTTCATCATATATTTTTTTAAATAATTAAAAGTCACAAGGTGCCAGGTCTGCACTGTAAGGAGGATGACTCACTAACTTCTCTATAACTAACTAACTTACTAACCTTCGATATACAAATATTCGATAGTCCGAACAGCGGAGTGAGCTGGAGCATTATCGTGGTAGGGCACTGTTATTTTCCAAGACAACTGGTAAACAATGACTGGCATACCAATCTGCAGTAACAGTCCTTTTATCTTCTAGGACAATTGTAGCGAAATTATCCGTCCGTCCAAAGAATGAGGCAATCATCTCTTTTCCTTGACTTCTGCCCTTCTTTACTTTTGTAGGCAAATCTTCGAATGGAAACATACATTGGGCAGATTGTCTTTTGGTTTCGGGTTCGTAACAATATATCCAGCTTTCATCACCTGTGACGATGTCATATACAGTATTCGAGTCACCTCCGTTATACTTTTCGAGCATTGAGCAGCACCAATTCAAACGACCGCATTTTTGATCTTCCGTCAAATTATGAGGTATCCATCTAGTACAAAGCTTTCTGACGCCTAAATATTCTTGTAAGAAATTTTCTACTTGACTCGTACCGATAAACTTTTATAATTGGGGACGTCTTTCTCGCGAATCATCAGTGAGCTTGCTTCGACCACGTTTAAACTCATTTAACCAGTTGTAAACACTGGCACGCAATAGAACTTCGTGATGAAATGCTAATCGAAGTCTAACGTAACATTCTTGTTGAGTTAGACCGCAACGACAGTCGTAATAAATCATTAAGCGAAAATTTTCTCTAGTCAAATTCATTTCAACTCACGACAGGCACTTTTTAAATGGCCGCCAATTTTTAAAAACAAATGACCTATGAATTCTTTAAACATCTACATTCTCAGAGTTCCTAATTATAAATTTAAATAAATTTTTCAAGAGCTACTTTTCTTACTGGCCTATTCTATGAACTTTCAGTGCGACCCACGTATGTAGGTATACTCGTTCTGTTTATTTAGTAGTACTCTTCCAAGATCGAAAATACATGACCTTTATGAATAATATCAGAATGTTTGTTGTTCCACTACGGGGTAATGTTCTCACGCTGGAAAGGAACGAACATTGCTCAAAAAGCTTGTTTATGAACTCCAGTTTTTTCGGCTATGTTTTTTTTTTGCTTTATGACAATAGCGTTACACAGATTAACATAAAAAAAAACTGGCCAAGTGCTAGTCGGACTCGTACACGAAGGATTTCGTACCATAAACTGAAAAAAAAAACAAAAAAACATATTTCTAGAAACATGTTTTTTTCGGTTTCTTTTTTTTTGGGCTCCATCTTATAGGCACACGTTTGACCACTATCTCACCTGATGGTAAGCGATGATGTGATCGAAGAAGAAGCACGCTTGCCTAGAAGTAACCTATTCATTCTTTTCATTTCATTTCATTTATTAATTTCGTGAACACAGGGTACAATGATATTTTATAAAAAAATGTTTAGTCCATCCTATGCTCCGCCAAAAGGCATACAAAATAGTGTTGCTAATGTCAATATTTAAAATTAAATTAATTATAAAAGTACAAAATGTCATACAATACAATGTCAGCAAAATATGAAAATTGTCAAAAACGAAGTTAATTATATTGACTTAAATACTCGGATCATGATCCGTAATAGGAGGAAGACAGTTGAAATTTTCACACAGCGTGTATTTTTATAGCTGCTCTAACAAAGAATAATAAAAATAAATAAAAAAATTGAAGACTACACACATTTAGGGCTCCGTACCAAATGAGGGAATTATAAAAAAAAAAAATCTGGTAACAATGTATTGGTATTTGTTAGTAAAATATACGTAATAATAAACTTTATCATTTTTCAAGTTCATAGGTCAAAGAGAAGTTAAAAAAATCTTCGTAACAAAATTTTGTGACAGACGATTGATAGACAGACAGACGGACACGTGAGTGACAGCAATAGGGGTCCGTTTTGACCATTCTGGTACGGAGCCCTAATAAGAAAAAAATCTGAAATAGCTTAAACACTCGCGACACAATTTCTTATTTATTTAAAGGCCGACTCAGCTGTTCTGGTCTCATTTAAATTTTAAATTCCTCGTAACTGAACACAGTTACGAGGAATTTAAAATTCAGATGTGTCTACAAATAAGAATTTGTGGACACATCTGAATAAGAAACAGATGTTTTCGTAATTACGTCATTTGTAAAGGACCGTGTTCGATGGTTCATTGTTATGGTCTTTTATGACCAAATGTACCTACCACTAGGCGAATACTAAATCTGATAAGTAGAGATTTTTAAAGTTTTTTTTTTATCATTCATAAGCTCAGATCGCGTTTGACCACACCTGATAGAAAGCGATGATGTGGGAAGATAGAGCATGCTTGCCTACAAGTAACCCATTCGATTTTGACTTAAACGTTCCCAGGTTGTAGCTATCAAAAAACACAGACACTGGTGCGGATTCTCTTGTTCAATAACTAAACTGAATTTAGAGAATCGCTGTCTTTTAATAAATTTGTATGGAAATATTAGTTTAACTAAATTTGACAGCTCTAATTTACGTCCGTCTCTTTCTTGTTTTATTAGAGAGAAAAAGATAGCAATAGCATAAATTAAGTTTAGTTTGTGCAAAACAGAATCGGCACAAATATAATGGTTAAAATAGAAATTACCCTCCCGCGTTTTTGGAAAAAAAAAGAATCGAAATCAATCAGCCTGTGAACCTATTAAAAATATCCACTGAAATGTTTATAACATTGCAGTTGAAAATAACGATGTTTTATTTAATAAACCAAATACGTTGCTGGCAAAATTGGTTCAATATAAACCGGCCAAGTACGTGTCGGCATTTACTCATTTAGGGCTCCGTACTTAGTGAGGGATTTTCAAAGAAAAAATTTGATTTATTAATATATTGGTCATCATCAGCCTTTTAATGTCACACATACACACATGCCTCCTCTTCGAGAAAGGGTGTGGGCCGTAATCCAACGCGGGCCCAATGCGGATTGGTGGATGTCACATATCTTTGAATTTTTGGTTCTGAGACATGCCTGTTTCCTCACGATGTTTTCCTTCACCGTTTTGAGAGCAGTGGTGATGACATAATTTACACAAAGTAAAGCGCCTGCCTGGGTTTGAACTCACGACCAACAACTTGTAAGTTGCGGCCAATACCACTGGGCTACTGCTCACAATATATTGGTAATTGTTAGTAAAATATACGTAATAATAAACATTATCACCAAATTTCAAGTTCATAGGTCAATGGGAAGTAAAAAATCTTCGCGTAGCCCTAAACATCATCATTCCATAAACTAATATAATAAAACTGAATAGTTTTTTTGTTTGAGCTTATCACTGAAACTACAAGGCGGATTTAGAAAAAAAAAACATTTTGCAGTTAATAAATAAAAAGAAAAAAAAAACAGATCAAATGCTAAATGAAAACTAAATAATAGCGCGGGCGGGTCAACCCTTAGGGCACAGCTAGTCCATGATAGAAAATAGACTCTATATTCACATGTAACACTAGAAAACTACACCAATAAAACTTTCCTAAAACCAGTTTGTATTTCGTCTAGTTTTCAACACTAGTGATTAAAATTCAGTCTATGTCAGCCAATCAGAGATCCGGATTACATAGACGGATGCATCAGAATACGGATCTCGGTTTTACATACCTCACCGTTTAGCGGTCGGATGATCACGAATATGCATGTCGAATGGAAGCTCAAATTTTAGAATTTATTTGAATTTGAAATCCCTTTTCTATCATATTTCTGTTATTTGAATTCTGGTATTAAATCGTATATTAAAACACCACCTCTCAACGCCTCACCAGTGGAGTCGCGCGAAATAAAATGTTATTATTAAAAAAAAGACGTGTGGCACTCGGAGACTGCCGCAGTAAAACTATTGCATAGCATTTTTTATCAACTTATGCAATTATAATTATTTATTTATTTTATTTATGTGTGTGTGTACTTATGTACGCACGTAGGAAGTTACACTTCTTTGGCGTAAGTAACAAGATAAATATCATCATCATCATCATCATCAAAAGTCAAAAGTTCTGCTATTCATCGATAGATGGCAAAACTAAAAAGTATCACCGCTGTGCCGGTCGGAGTGGGGGGTGTTAGGTTATTTTCGTTACGGATTTTCTGGATTCGGTCTCCACGCTCAAGGCCCGCGATAGAAGCTATGCAATAGCTTAATTATAGTTACTATTATTAATATTAATTATTAAAAACCTATTGTCGCGTTACCGATCGGTAATGCCGCGGTACCTGACAGGTTAAAGCCACGGTCGAACAAGAGGACGGTCATGACGCGGTGGCGAGACGACATCTCTTGACTGGCTGGAACTATCTGGACTGGACCCGTTTGGTTGACGATAGGGGTGAGTGGCACTGAAAGGAGGAGGCCTTTGCCAAATTAAAATAATTTATATAATATAAAATAAAATACAATAATATAAGACGTAGGTATAAGTCATCATAAGTTAAAACAAAAATTCATTATTAATATCAAATGTTATTATTGGAATAAAATGACTATTAGTATTATTATGTCTTTATTATTATAATATGTTCTTTGGTACTTTAAAGCCAGCGTGAGCTGATAGTAAGCGATGATGTAGTCGATGAAGGATATCGTCAACTACATCACACCATCAGTTGAGATATTGGCCAAGTGCGAGGCCTCCATTAATAAATATTTAAAAGGAAGACTTTAGGATTATATATATTGATGAGATTCAAATCATGAGTACGTACTGTGAGGCCTTCGGTGCTCCTGTTGTTCGCTTGAGGAGCCTTGGGGAGCATTGTCACTCGTCGGCAGCGAGGGTCGTGTAGAAACTTATTCTGGACTTGAACAGTGTGGTAAAGAAAACTCAGGAGAAGCACTGAATTGCTTATAATATTGAGCTAACACAAACGACTGTCCTTTGTGTAGGTCGCTTCTGGAATCACTCCCAAAACAAAACACAACTCCCTATTCGAATCTATTCTACGTTTGAATTACTTTTCAAACGTCGAACGATCTAATCGACCAGTCCGATTTCGGGACGATATTCTCGTCACCTTCATCAACGCTGCAGTACTGCTTGAGATGGGTGGAAAAAATAGAAACGCAAGAGGTGAAGGAACAAAACTGTGATTAGGATTTTCACTATGATATCTACCTTTATTGGTTTTTAGCAGAGCATCATTTTTAGTTTCTCTAAATAAATTGGATTACTTAAATTGACCGTTGCACCGAGCAGTGGTGGCCCAGTGCTAATTCGGAGACATGTGACATCCACCAACCCGCATTGGGACCGCGTGGTGGATTACGGCCCACACCCTCTCACAGGAGGAGAGCCTGTGCCCCAGCATTCATCATCATCATCAGCCGTTTAGTGTCCCCACTGCTGGGGCACAGGCCTCCTCTCTGTGAGAGGGTGTGGGCCTTAATCCACCATGCGGGCCCAAAGCGGATTGGTGGATGTCACATGTTTTCAAATTTTTGGTTCTAGGATATGCCGGTTTCCTCACAATGTTTTCCTTCACCGTTTTGAGAGCAGTGGTGATGAAATAACTTACACAAAACTATAGCGCCTGCCTGGGTTTGAACTCACCACCTACAACTTATAAGTCGCGGCTGATACCACTGGGCCACCACTGCTCCAGCAGTGGGGACATTAAAAGGCTGATGATGATGATGATGATGAAATAGACTGTTAGATGGTACCTTTTCCAAACACATACTATATAATATGGAAAAATATATAATACAAGATCAGAATTAAATTTAATTCGTTTTAATATTTGTTTTTTCAATAATATTTAACCTTTGTATAATATTAATTTCTGTAACAGAAATACTCATATTACTGTTCAGCGTTCATCCACAAGTGTATGCCCGAAACTCTAATATTTAAGTACGTAAAAGCTAGTTTTCCAACTAAACTGCATTAGCCAACGGTTATGGCGGTCAGAATTTGGCAAACTCGTGAAGTTACGTAATTGACGCGGTTTAATCTCTAATTTCATGAAACACTGCGGAGGCCGAATTACGGCCTGGACTTTCGTTCATACAGTGTATACCATGCAATGTGGACCCCTCTCGCTGGGAGGATAAATGATTTCATTTTTGTAAGTAGGTTTTAACAAAAATTTTACACGTCAACAATTTATTTTTGTCAGTTTTAGCTAGATGAGGCCGGTGTTACTACCCTTTTTTTTTTTGGGGGGCTGGGAAATCATCCAATGACTTCTCCCGCTCTGGGTGGACCAAGAGGGCGTATCAGACTGTTACTGACTAAAACCCACCCCTGTGCCTTCCCTGCCTGAGTGCCCAGGGGTGCAGTTACTCATTTTCAGAATTTATCCGCTACCCCAAGGCATGCAGGCACCGGCCACGATGGGCCCCGTCAGTAGTGGCTGACACTAATCTCTTTGAGGCGCGCGTGGAACACTACGCGCCGTCAACTCACGGGCCTGGTGCTGATCGGACGGCGAGCTACCCACTGCTCGCCGTCCGCAGGCTCGAGCTGGTTACCCTGAGAAGAAACACCGAAATAAACTCAGAAGTTAAAGTCAGGAGGAGTTGGCAAAGGATAGACCTGGTTTGAGATGTTTGATAAAACTAAACGTCTACTTTTGAATACCAGCTGAAGACAAATCTCGAATCCAGGCGAGAGATCATCAAAAATAAGCCAACTTTTTATTTTATTTTTGCAGTTGGTCATCCAATGACTTCTCCCACTCTGGGTGGAGCGGGAGGGCGTGTCAAACTCTTACTGACTTAAACCCACCCGTGTTTCTTCAGTTGCTTGTGCCAGGGCCGCGATAACTCTCTTTCGAATTTATCCGCGACCCAGACAGGCATCAGTCCTGGTGGACCCCGTCAGTTTTAGCTGACATCTCTTTGATTTGCGCGTGGAATACTACGCGCCGTCAACTCGGACCTGGTCCTAATTGAACATCATTACAACAGTGGTGTTATAACGTGTCCGCACTGTGCACGCACCTTCACAGCCAAGATATTAGTCATATCAGAGCACATGATCGCAACCCATTGTCGCACAGAAACCAGTCACCGTAGCCGAAATTGGCATTGGGTGACTGGTAATTAGTGACCGATACTTGAACACGTGATCGTACTCATGATAACAAACAACTTTCTCAAAAAAACTTTTTTTTATACTCATTCAATTTTATCACAATAACGCAACAGCAAACTCTCAGAAACAAAAGAAAATTCCCAAAAAAAAAAATGTACTATCCATCAGCTGATCAATATTTGTATGAGAAGTAAAAAAAGAATTGTAAGTAGTTTGAATATTGATGTTACTGGCAGTTAAAAAAAACAGTTAAGTGTGAGTTTGACTCGCACGTTGGACGGTCAGATGAACAGACAGCAGAGGCTTAGTAATAGGGTTTCGTTGGTTACCCTTCGGGTACAAAACCCTAAAAAGGATGCTATTGGTTTAAGGAAGGTTAGGTGCTTCGTTTTAGACAATAATGCAACAAAAAGCTAACTAACACTTCTTCCAAAAATGGAAGTTCTACCTGTTGTAATAATTTCTTATAGTTATTTTTTCACACCTTTAAACTAGCAATTTTTGATTTACGCGCTATTAAAACTTCACTGACAAAAATAGTATGATTGAATTTGTTACAAGAAATGTCATCTTATGTACTTAGTAGTAACTTCATACATGTTCGTAGCACAAGTCGTGCTACACGAGTGCTACGCCGTAGCACTGCTTTACTGTAGACATAGTTTCATCGAGACGCTAAAATAAATTGTCCATTTAAATATTTTTTATAATACATTTTCTGAACCAGACAATTTTTATTATACGAAAACTCTTTTTACAAAAAAATTGAACCAACATCCAAAAAAAGTGCTTAATAACTGTAATTTCGGAAGTCGGTGTTTCTGGTTTTATGTCTTCGTTTTTTGACACCGATTTCTGAAATTAAAGTTTGTTTGAACTTTTTTTGGAATTCGGTTCTATTTTTTTGCGTAGTGACCTCCTACTTTTACATTTAATCTAACCTAACCATTAAAAAAAAGTAACCCAATCTAACTAGTTCGGTTCCGAGTAACCTACTCTAAATAAAATATAGTCGATTCTGTAAAACTTTACGATATTAATAGAAATTAATATGATCTTTCTGTGAAAAAAATATGGACTCCTAATTTCACGGCAGATCAATTTAAGGAATTCAGAGACTATTAATTCTTTTCTAAAACGGTTTTCTCGTAATCGTTTCGCTTTTCTCATGAATTGATTGTGGCGTTAAAATTTAATTTAATTAGAATAGGTTTCACTCAGAATCGTGAATCAAACCATTTTGAATACACAAAATGGCGAACGCTTCCAGCCTTTAGATACCAAACCTCAATCTGCCTCGTATTCCTTTCAGTGCTTTATTACATTTAATTTATCAAAGTGGACTTTAATTTAATTAAAATACTTTCGGCCACTTTCGAAGTCACAATAATAATTTTAATCCGTCGTCACGGACAATTTCCTTCAACTCCGTGAGCCATCAAGTGTAAACGGACCTTTACTTGGGCTTATAACATAAAGTGAGTGAGCTTAATATAATTCTGAAATTTTTCATCAAAAAATTTCAAGTAATTTAATCATGTTATGTGAGTTTGAAAGCAATTTCCTGTAGAAACGACGTATTTTTTTGTAAAATTAATGTAATCTTTGAGCCTTTTTTTTTTGGAGTAAACATGTTGGGTTGTAACGTAATAACGGCCACGGGTTCCTTTTATCGGGCAATGGAGTGAATATATTTGCCAATCGTGTTTCTGAGGGGCTTGCCACTCTATTATCTGTGAATAGCCCTGCCTTTTCTCTTGAATGAACATTGTTTATCGTGGCATGGAAACAATATTATAGGGATGTTTACTGGGTTTAAAAATAATCATTCTATTTAGTCCGTAAGTTAGAATATCAAAAAAATATTGGACACGTGTTTTTTGCTTTACCAAACCAATTAAAAATTACAATGACAACACGCATCAATGTTCAGGGGTGGGGGCTTGTTACGTTACTAAACGGTAAAATGTGTGTCGAGGTGTGACGACACGCCAAATTTCAACGAACTGTATCTTTTTTTTTTTTTTGTGGGTTGGGAAATCATCCGATCCGACTTCTCCCGCTCTGGGTGGAGCGGGAGGGCGTGTCAGACTCTTACTGACTAAAACCCACCCTTGTTCCTCCCTGCCCTAGGGGCGAGGTAACTCTTTCGAATTTATCCTCAACCTCTAGGCAGGCATCGGCCATGACGGGCCCCGTCATGTATGCTGACAACTCTTTGAGACGCGCGTGGAACACTACGCGCCGTCGACGCTCGGGTATGGTGGCTGATCGGACGGCGAGCTACCCATTACTCGCCGTCCGCAGGCCCGGGGTCGCACTGTATCTGCCTCATTTTTGGTTTACGTGGCAGACGAAAAAATACGTGTACAATATCTTATGGATCTAACTGACGCACTAATTAGTTTTTTTAGTAAATTAGCCTATTAACTGAAAGAATGAAGATACTTCTTGTTTTTTTAAGGTTCCATGCCCGAAGGGTCCTCACGGAGCCCTATCGTTGTCACTCACGTGTCCGTCTGCTTGTCTATCCGTCCGTCGTCTGTCACAAAAATTTGTTACGAAGAATTTTTTAACTTCCCATTGACAGAACTTGAAATTTGGTGATAATATTTATTATTACGTATACTTTACTAACAAATACCAATATTTGGTACGGAACGTTTAGTATGCGAAATCCGACACGCACTTGTCCAGTTTATTGATTATTTTGTCTCTATATTACGTCTATAAAGCCACTGGTTCTCTTTATTACTTTAATAATAAAAGAGTAATAAAGTCTCCTCTTTTATAATCATCCTTGTTTTAAAACATTTAAACATTCTTCCAAGTAATTTGGGAGCAAATAAAAAAAGTTGTGACCTTCCTGAAATGCTTAAATTACTAGCTGATTTAAGATTGAAGACATTCAGAAAGTTTATCTAATTTTAATATTTTTGAAAAGAAATCGCCATTGCGATTGGAGTTTCATTTAATTGTAAAAATCAAGGAAATTATTATTTTTATTATTTTTGATAACCATTTCCAGTTAATTGAAACTTTTCAACAGTAAATTGAAACTCACTAAGTATGGAAATATCAATCAATCAAGTCAAGAGTGCCAAAGTAATAACAGCCGCACGGGTCGATCCATCAGGTTAAGCTGCGCTTGCCGGGGTTGGTCCGTTGATGGGTGACCAATCTGCCTGATCTTTACATACCGAGACTCCTCCGAGGCTCGGAAAGCACGTTAAGACGTTGGTCCCGGCTGTCAATCGTGGATCTTTGACAGTCGTTACGGGTTGTCAGAAGCCCGAAAGTCTGACAACCAGTGTCACCAAGGGGTATCGTATTACCCAGTAACTGGGTTGTGGACGTAAGATACGCAGTCGCTCCATGTAAAATACTGGTATTCAGCTACATGCGGTTAGATTGGAAGCCGACCCCAAGGTAGTTGAGAAACTGCCCAGGGTTTGTGGATAATTTCGAAGTAGAGTTACCACGCCCCTGGGCACTCAGGGCAGGGAAGGAACAGGGGTTGGTTTTAGCCAGTAAGAGTCTGACACGCCTTGTCGCTCCACCCAGAGCAAAAGATGTCATTGGATGATTTCTCAACTTCAAAAAAAAAGAAGGTAGTTGGGAAAAGGCTAGGCAGATTGATTGATTTATAAAATATTTTAGTACATCGGAAACATTGTTCAAAGGCCAATCTGGTGCCAATTTATTCCAAGTTTACACAGTTACCCGCCATAATGACGCGAAGGTCAATACAAAGAGATCTCATTACAGTCAAGTCAATAACAACATTTGATCGTGTTCCGTGATTGATTGTAATGTAAACGATATTAATACGCTGATTATTATTAGTCTTTTCTGTGTGTTCATAATTGCTTTGTGATAATTATAACTTGGTTTGGGACTGATGGTAGATGGAGCCGAAAATTTCTGGAGTGAAAACCGCGTACCTCAAGACGCAACGTTGAACGGCCTCCCATAAGGTGGACCGATGACCTCGAGACGGTTGTGGGAATTCAATATATCGACTGTGAACTGGCAACCGAATTTTGACAACTTTATAGGATGAAGAAAAACTTTTATGCGTCATTTACCTATCATCTGGTGCATGTGTTAGATTTAATAAAAATACGTGTCTTTTAAATATTTTTATTACACGTGTTATTAAAAACATCCCAAAGAGTACTTTAAGTATACGGGTAATGCATTCTTATAATATAAAAACGAGATATGACAATATAAATCAACACAAAAATTTTCAAACATAGGATATAAAGTCGATTCTGGCGCCAAATTTTTATGTATCTGAGATGGGATGTCTTGCAACGCTGCGGATTATGAGATAGTATAAAATGGTGTTAAGGGTGGCGCCCTCATTGAATAAAAATCGTAGCATAGCATAGAAAATAAATATTAAAGAATCCAACATCACGTTTATTACAAAGAGGATAAAGTATTTTTACGTTGTTAAAACAGGTCTCAGAATGTTTCGTTTCCAAAATAGTAGGCAAAAGTGTCAGAAACGGCCGTTTTGGTACTTTTGCTAACAAACGTGACGTTGGATTCTTTAATATTTATTTTCTATGCTATGCTACGATTTTTTATTCAATGAGGGCGCCACTTGGCTGGTAGTAGGGCCTTAAAAAGTGAAATCTTCAAAAAACTGAGATAGGACCGGTTGCCAGTTCACAGTCGATATGTGAGACGCACAGGCCCTGCAGTCTCGACATAGTTAACGATCGCTATGTCCTAACGATCGGTCGCTACGTCGAAAAAATAATTGATTTTCTTGAAATATGTACAGAGACGGCGTAATTTTTAACTTGCAAGCACTATTTTTCATGAAAACTGATCAACTGATCTGCTGGTCTCTGTACATATTTCAAGTAAATCAATTATTTTGCCGACGTAGTGACCGATCGTTAGGACATAGCGATCGCTATCAATGTCGAGACTGCAGGCCCAGGACTGGTCGTTGTGGCGACACTCGGGAGAGGCATATGTCCAGCTGTACACGTCTTTCGGCTGAAATGATAATCATCATACGCATTCCAATGGCATTGATATCTTCGCTAACAAGCTATCGCAATTTTGCAAACAGTTATGACTGACTCACAGTAGCCACAGTTAATATCTTAATTATTAGTATATTATTATTCTTACTTACTTTTTAACCGACTTCAAAAAAAGGAGGAGGTTCTCAATTCGACTGTATTTTTTTTATTATTTTTTTTTTTTTATGTGTGTTACCTCATAACTTTTTACTACGTGAACCGATTTTGAAGATTTTTTGTTTGAAAGCTGTTGCTTCACATGTGGTCCCATTTTAATTTGGTGAAGATCTGATAAAGAACTTCGTAGATACACAATGGAACTCTTCAATAAATGATAGCAAACCTTCCAGAACCTTGCTGCAATCGCATGTCTGTATATTGTTTTCACCACTTCACAACATTACATCACGCTGATACGCTCTGAAGGGGTATACAGATTTGTACAGTTCACCCTGATACACCATAGTTTCACCAACTATGTTCATTCCCTATTTTTGGGGCTATCAATTCGGGTATAACTTTACTATTCACTAAGTTTTAGAATGGGGTACAACTAAAAAGTGAAAAATAAAAAACTTCTTACAAAAAAAAACCACCGACTTCAAAAAAGAAAATACACTAAAAATTTAAAAAAAAATAACTTTAATTTCGGAAGTCGGTGTCAAATAACGAAGAAACCAAACTAGAAACATATAAAATGTATGCATTAAATCAAAAAGATACTGGCTGAAAATAGAAATCGGCTGAATAAAACCGACTTGGTGCAAAAATATAATTCACAAATAAACCAAATACCAACAACCAATAACCAAACAAATACTAGAATAGATGTTCCAAGTAAAAGTGCAAATTTAATTTTTAATAACTGCACATTTAATAATTATAAGTTTTAAATTGTTTGAAGAGAAGATGAATATTAAACTTTGTTTTCATTAACTTGAGTTTTTATTTTGAGTAAGCATATTTTAGATTGGTAGTTTAAACGAAAGTAGATTACGCACCTTGCTAAAGTTAGTAATTAATGCACTCGTGTTAATTTAGCGCCCCCGCAGGTGCTCGGGCAGCAACATAACACTCGTGCATTAATAACTCACATTGCGCTCGATGCAACAATCTACTAATGTACCCAGTTATAAAATATGACACGTAAAATGGCACCCTAAAAATAGCGAACCATTTTTAGGGTTCTATACCCGAAGGGTCCAAATGGAGCCCTATTGTTGTCACTCACGTGTCGGTCTGTCTGTCGTCTGTAACAAAATTTTGTTTTGAAGATTTTTTTAACCTCGCATTGACCTATGAACTTGAAATTTTGTGTTAATGTTTGATATTACTTATGTTTTACTATTAAATACTAATATATTGATAAATCTGATTATTCCATTGATAATTCCCTCATTTGATACGGAACCCTGTATGTACGAAGTCCAACACGCACTTGCCCAGTTTTTTATTTTACTCGATGAGGTAGAAATATTTAATAATAAAATGCTTAAAATTAATGCTTATAACACGAAAACCATTAATTACCGTCAATCAATCAAGAATAACACTTGATTATTATTAGATACCTATTGATAGATTGGAGCGTTAACACAACAAACTCATTCAGTTTTCATAACCGTTAAACAAAAGGAAGGTTTCCTATCCGTTTTACCAATATGCCAATCAACGGGGATTCACTGGCGGTAACAGATTCAAGAATTTATTGTTCTTCTGAAACACATCTTGTAGCAACAAAGCACTTTGATAGTAAGCTTGATTACGTCTTTTGAGAACAACAAATCACCCGAAGCGTAAACGTTAATACCCCAAACCATTGGAATACAAATCAAACTTCATGAACATACATCCGATGAAACGCCAACTCTATTGATACAAACAGAAATTCTATTACACTATCAACTATGTATCCACAGATCCCCGTAATTGCTGAGCCGGTAGAGATGTCTCGAAGAAATGGAAACTCTATAAGTTTTTAAAATATCTTGCGATATTTTACAATCTAAGGTTGTGTCCAGATCTGGCGAATGCGCCGCTCGGGTCCCGCTCGCAAGCTGCTCGTGCGCTGCTCGCGTTCGGTTACTGCAATATTGTTTGGTGCGCCTCTTTAGCGCAACTCACATAAGGCTTGCACAGTGCGCGCGGGCGGCGCAGGAACGGTGCGCGAACTTGAAATGCACGCGCGCAGCTCGCGAGCAGGTCGCGAGCGACGCATTCGCGGCACATTCGCTACATCAGGTCACACCATTATACAGTTTTTAAATTTTTCCTTCGTTATTTGACATCGACTACCGAGATTAAAGTTATTTTACATTTTTAGTTTTTTTTTTATCGGGACCCTAACTAAACCTCCACTGTTCGTCCATCCATCCGTCTGTCTGTCAACGCGCTGTATCTCATGATCCGTAAAAGATAGACAGTGAAATTTTCACAGAATTTGTATTTCTGTTGCCGCTATAACAACAAATAATAAAATCGTATGGAACCCTTCATATGCAAGTCAAACTCGCACTTAACAAGTTTGTTCTTTTTCACAATATGGCGTCTGGTTGTCGCCATATTGTATTTTGATTACTGTCATGTCATTAGTAGTACTCGAAAGATTAAGACAAATTAATTGACGTAAGAATTATCAAAATCGGCCCACGCGTTTGGTCTCGCGCCACAAAGGAACAAACATACATACATAGGCTGATAAACACATTACTCTCTCTTGCGTCGTGCAGTCGGGTAAAAAAGGGATTAACGCGGAAGGGCTGTGTATATAATTCGTACGCGCACGAAGCCGGGGTGAGAGGCTAGTCTATCTCATATAACTGAATTGGCTAACTAATTGGTTCAAGTGTACCAGGGGTTGAGGATAATTTCAAAACAGTGTTACCTCGCCCCTGGCCACTCAGGGCAGGGAAAAAACGGGGCTGGGTTTTAGTCAGTAAGAGTCTGACACGCCCTCCCGCTTCACCCAGAGCGGGAGATGTCATTGGATGATTTCCACCCCAGAAAAAAAAAACGATGTTCTATTGTTTCGAATAGTACCTATTTATAAATTTAACTCCCATTCAAAGTAATATGTCTTTCCCATGGCTTTCGTCAACGTCGTATTGTGTGTGTGAATTAGATAGTGTGGGTTGGCTTGAACATCAATCGTAATAAAAAAAACATATTAAAAGTTTTTTTTCGTAGTAAGGAAAAGTAAATGAACTGAAAATACTTGATAGGCGTTGATACGAGGCAAAACGAAGCATTTTATGGCAAAAATAAGAAATCTCAACTTTATTAGTTTTTAAAACAGAGAAAAGCAAATACCTACAGAAATACTGCCCGAGAAGAAGTATTTTCCAATTTGGAAAACATGGAAAATTCCTCATTCATTTGGGTAACAAACTCCTTGGCCCAAAGATATACTAAGCCTGTACTAAATTAGTATCAAATATGCTAGTAATAAACCAGAGACACATTTACTTAGCTTTCAGAATATGAATGACGTAATCAGTCTGTTTATTGGAGTTCCTTATTGGTGCTGTTGTTATTAAAACCACATGCTGTGAAAAACCGGCCAAGTGTGTGTCGGACTTCGCATATTTAGGGTTCCGTAACAAATGTATTTTTGACTATTTGTATGGCTTTGCGTCAACAATATGCTTATACTCTAAACATTTGAAGACTGTAGCTCCAAAAGTTTGGTTGTAAAACCTGTATGACAGACGACGTACAGTCAGACAGACAAACAGACGGACACGTGAGTGACAGCAATAGGGCTCCGTTTGGACCCTTCGGGTAAGGAATCCTGAAAAATATGGATGTTTTACTAATTAGCAACGAAATTCAGTTCACTTCTTCGTACTTTTATTATTATAAATTGATACACTGTCAGCACTTCATGAAATAGAGTGTAGTGTTGAGTTAAGAGTGAATAGGTCACTTCTAGGCAAGCGTGCTCAATCTTTGACTACATCATCGCTTACCATCAGGTGATATAGTGGTAAAATGTGTGCCTATCAAAAATAAAAAAGAGAGTAGTCAAATATTATTCAAATATTCATACGAGTCCTGATCGTCACGTCAGCGTTTTTTAGGCCTTCCTCGGAGACGACGCCCTTCAGGCACCCACTGTGTGACAATCCTGGCCTATCTGCCCTCATGCATTCTATATATGTGACCCGTCAGTTCCACTTCAGCTTCGCAGATTTATCTCCAACACAACAACACCAAGTATTAGTGTGTTACGGATTCGGTCGGTGAGTTTTATTTGTACAATGCTTCGCTTCATCGCTCTTTGGCAAAACTTGAGTTTGGACTTCTGAGTCTCGGTCAAAGACCAAGTCTGAGCACCACAAGTTAGGAATGGGCAGGATACACAATATGCTGACTAGTTTACGCTTTAGTGATATAGGAAGGTCCACCTTCATAAGCACCTTCATGGACCAGTAGCTTCTCCATGCTTTTTCGACTCGATCGTCGATCTCTTTGTCCTGTCTTTTGTGGAAGGAAACTAGCTGGCCCGGGTAGATGTATTCGTCTACATAAGAAATCCTGTCCATCGACCTCGACCCGTAACCTATGCTCTGCAAAAATTCTCGTATTTCATTATTCAAGCTTTGTAAATATTAAAATAAAACTGAACAAACTATTCCAGCACATAAAGTTCGTAATAATGCACCGTTTCGTTGCATTTTTCTCAAATACTTTTCAATATTTCACATGCTCGGACTGCGTCGGTCATTCTATTTTCAAATACAGTTTTGTGACTTGAAACCTTGTTCTATTGTTTTCAACAAAATGTACAACAATGAACTACGTATGTTAGGAACAGAACCAGAATCTACTAACTTAATAAAGCTGTCAGTGTTTGTTGGAACTTGATATTATATTTGACCATGGAGTTTCTTGCCGGTTCTTCTCCATAGGAAACCAATAGGGTATTTTCCTCCTGTGTTTATACACCGACTTCTAAAAGGAGGAGGTTCTTAATTCGTCTGTATGTTCTTTTTAAATGTATGTTTGTTACGTTATTACTCCGCCACTTGTGAATAGATTTTGATTTTTTTTTTGTTCTGTAAGTCATACTTCAGAGGAGGTCTCTTAAAAATGGTATTGAAATTAATCCAACGCTTTTTGAAAAAATCAACAAAAACAATAAATATATATACAGAAATGACTTTTTGTTTGCTCCAATTATGCTCAAATTACCTACATCTTTTAGCGATTGTTGATTCGGGCGATTGTCAGTTTTGGGGTAACATAACAACTAAAAAGTTAAAAATAAAAACGTTTTTTACAAAAAGTACACAGTCGGTGTCAAATAGCGAAGAAACAAAATACAAACACCAACTTCCGAAAGTAAAGTTATTTTGCAATTTTTAGTGTGTTTCCTTTTTTGGAAGTCGGTTGTATTTTTTTGTAAAAAAAAAAAAAAATGAACATTATTCTTTATGAAACAATAAAATATCACTAAAAATAAAACTTGTTCTGAAAACCATATCAAAATTGAGGTATTAAATGCAGCAGAAATTAAGATTTCAAACTTTGGTATAAGAAAGAGTGAGGGCGGTTTGTGGACATCCCGCTATCTCGTTTATACAAGCGTAACCTAATGGCGATGACGTCATAGGTCATAAAAGCGTAATAAAATAAAAAAAAAGAGAAATAAAATTAATCAACTACCCTATCAAACCGTGCACTAGTTTCAGACGTTTTATAAGAAGAAAAAAATAACATAGGCCTTTAAGGGCAATAGGCCTGTAATTTTTCTTTTTTTTTACAGTTGATAAGCGCGCGTTTGACCACTATCTCACCTGACCAGATGGTAAGCGATGATGTGGTCAAAGTAACCTGTTATAAATATTTGTCTTAAGTATTTTGAATTTAACAGGTAGCCTTTATCCGCGGCTCCACCTGTTGGCATCCCCAACATTTTTAATATTTATTAAATTTCGAGTCTTGCAGCTCTGCATTTATTGTCTATGTCATTATCTGTCAGTTCATAAGAAATCTTGATTCTCATCTCATCTTGATTGTCTCCATGAACAAGTCATGTTTTTTATTTCACGACCTCTTTCTCAAATCTACCACTCTCAAAACCCTACGAAATACAAACTTCATCACCAGCCACGTGATAGTCGTGAATTATCCCACTGGAAATTACTACCGGAATAAAAAAATATTCTAAGAATATCCTTATCTAGGTCCAAAGTCTTGATTGATTCCACTGAACTGCAAAAGTGTAGCTCACGACATTAAACGGTTTTTTTTATTGATGGGGGTCAATCTCTTGGTAAGCCAAGGGGTATCGTATTACTCAGTTACTGGGTTGTGGAGGTCAGATTGGTAGGCGCTCCATGTAATATACTGGTATTCAGCTGCATCGGTTAGACTGAAAGCCGACCCCAAGATAGTTGGGAAAAGGCTAGGCAGATTGAAACATACAAACATACCTTCACATTCTTACTAGAAGATAGTACAACAATTTGATTTGATCATAGACATCTTGAATTTAATGAGATGCAACGTGACATGAAAATGCAATATTTTTTGGTTGCAGCCCACATTTCTCATAAAATATAAGTGGGAATCTTGACGCTTCGAACTTTAATATACTCGTGAAAGAGTAAGAAATATTGCTTCCAAGCTTCATAACGTGTCCAGTTTTTATGCAAAATGAATTTAGAACCATTTATAGTGACATCAAAAACTTTAAGAAATATAAAATTTAGATAATTGAGATTGGATTTCGATGAAAAAAAACAAGTCAGCTATGGAACTGACTGGCTTTTAGGGTTCCGTACCCAAAGGGTAAAACGGGACCCTATTACTAAGACTCCGCTGTCCGTCTGTCTGTTCATCTGTCACCAGGCTGTATCTCATGAACCGTGATAGACAGTTGAAATTTTCACAGATGATGTATTTCTGTTGCTGCTATAACAATAAATACTAAAAAAATGGAATAAAATAAATATTTAAGGAGGCTCCCGTACAACAGACATGATTTTTTTTGCTGTTTATATATATAATGCTACGGAAACCTTCGTGCGTGAGTCCGACTCGCACTTGGCCGGCTTTTTTCGAAATCCTATGACCGTACTAAATGTAACAGCAAAAAAAAATATACACCCATATTTAAAAAAAAATATTCACCCATTTCAAATGATAAATGATGTTTATTCAGTAAATAGGTTACAAGGAACACTTTTACACGTCAATGTTTTTTGTCAGTTTAAGCTAGATAAGGCCGGTGTTTCCTAGCTGACTACCCTGAGAAGAAACACCGAAACAAACTCAGAGGTCAAAGTCTCTTTTAGTGTTCAAATCCATACAATGTGTACTGGTTAAATCATATGAGAACCATGTACGTTTATGTCTGGGATGAGCTTTATGAAGAAAGCAACACACGAATTCGAGTGGGCCTGTCCAGACAGTGCAAGCATTTGTCAGTCATCGCGAAGCTCAACTCAGAACTTTGAGGAGCTCAACGAACCGACGAACAATACCAAAGTAAGGACATTTGAGTAGGCCGCAAAAATACTCAAACTGCCAGACAATCATAAAATCTACATGAATATAACGACATACATAGTTCTCGCATTCACATTATTCTATATGAGGACCATGCAGCTTAGTGTCTGTAGTGGTCTTTTGAAGAAAGAACCAAACATATTTGAGTGGACCTGTCCAGTCAGTGCAAGCATTTGTCAATAGTCAAATAGCTCAACTTAAAGTTTTTTTTTCTTTCGGTTAAAAAGTTTCACCAATCTCGTCACAGTCAAGTTTTATCAAAATTTGTTCACCTTTTGCCCCAAAACATAGTCTTAACATGAGTATCATAACATGGTTTTGTCACATCACCAAAACAGCTACAATATTTATATAAACCCGTCCTCCTAAGGTTAAACCAGTGTGTTTTCTCAAATCAAGCTGGATTATGTTGGCATTTTGCCAACGTCCAGTCTCTATCGTGTTTTCTCAACTACGAGTATATGCAATGGTTAAGATACGTTCACACGATAAAGACTTAATACAGACTTACACAGTAATACACCGATATTTTTCCGCACTGCTATATTGCACAGACAAAATTCTATAGAGATCTACGTAAGTCTGTATCGTGTGGACGTACCTTTAAGAGCACTGACCTCCTTACTTTGGTTTGAGATTTTCTTGTATTTCTATTAGACGGTTGACTGGAAATGTCTTCGATATATTTTCAGTTTAACTTAAAGTCTGCGATTGTCAGCTGTTTGGCAAACAGAGAATAATCGAAATAGTTTGGCACTAAAGTGTCGCTTACTGAAAGTGTGAAGTTTCTGATGGAATGGGTGTTTCAGTCGTGAAAATACTGCAGCTGGAAGTTAGAACATTAAGTTAGGTTAATGTGTGCTGTTGTTTATTGTGTGTTTTAATTTCTATTAAACAAAGATGAGTACGTGTCAGGTACCGTGGTGTTTAATATTGAATATTTTTTTTTATAATAATAATTAATATTAAAAATATTTATAATTTTTAATAATATTTTTTTTTTTTCGCCAAGCCTCACTGGTGTGGCGTAGAGTTGTGACGGGTTAAACCCATAGTTATCAAAATATCAAGAGTGTCAACATCATTATTTGAGACGAAAGACGTCCACTGCTGCACATAGGCATACTCCAAGTGTCGCCATATCAATCGGTCATATGTTTCTGGCATCTCCTGCGATGTTCACCAGGTCGTCTGACCGCCATGTGGGTAATATTCCACCACCTTTAGATACGCCGCCACTCAAAAATCTTTCGGCCCTATCGAGGAAAATGACAAAAAGTAATTTTGAGTCGGCGCCAAATAATAAAATAATTAATTACCTACGTAGAGCCTAGTAATTAATTAGATTGTTGTTTAGCTCTGACTCAAAATTAGTTTATATAAAATTTTATAAATATTATGTTAATAAGCTCAATACTCAAGATTTTAAAAGGTTTATTTTTGAATTTTAGTTCTTTTTCGTCGGTTAAATTTTTTGTTATAGTTTTGTGGAATTAGTAAACCGTTTGCCAAACAAGCTTTTGATGCCAATTATCTAACCATTTTACCATGCAGTAGAACTTATATAAGTAATTATGTTAACCCTTTAATTAATTAGTCATATATGCTTGTAAATATAGGCCACTATCCAACTTATAGCTCCCAAAGGAATGAACGGATATAATGTATTGTATAAACAGAGTTTGCTGACAGAATAAGGCCCCAAAGTGACGTAGGTTTTATAACTATTAATCACGCGAAGTTCTGGCTAGGACATAACTATTAACTTTTCTTATTAAACCCGAAACTCTGAAGTGTAGTTTGAGAATGAAATTAATTATTAAGTAGATTCTCATTTGAATTTGGGCATAGTTTCTACAGTGGACTGCCTTTTTAACCGACTTCGAAAAAGGAGGAGGTTATCAATTCGGATGTTTGTATTTTTTTTTTTTTATGTATGTTCGGGCATAACTCCGTCATATATTGACGGATTTGCAAAATTCTTTTTTTGTTCGAAAGGGGTTTATTCTGAAATGGTCCCATTTAAATTTCAAAAAGATCTGATGATGGGTTTCGGAGACAGACAACGGAACTCTTCAAAAATTGACAGCAAATCAACCGCGATTGCCGCTATCGTATGTCTATGAATTGTTAACACAGTTTAATGGGGAACCACAACTAAAAAGTGAAAAATAAAAATCTTTTTTACAAAAAAATAGAACCGACTTCCAAAAAAAGTGCAAAATAACTTTAATTTCGGAAGTCGGTGTCAAAAAACGAAGACACAAAACAGGAACACCGACTTCCGAAATTAAAGTTATTTTGCACTTTTTTTGGAAGTCGGTTCTATTTTTTTGTAAAAAAGATTTTTTAGTTATATAGTAAGATCCCAGAGCTGCCAGATATTGCATTTTAGGTTTCCGTATCCGGAGGGTAACCAACGGGACCCTATTACTATGCCTCCGCTGTCCGTCCATCTATCAGCGGGCTGTATCTCACGATCCATAATAACTACACAGTTGAAATTTTCACAGAATGTGTATTTCAGGTGCCGCTATAACAACAATAAATAAAAATAATAATAAATTAAAAATTAAGGGGAGCTCCTTAATGGAACCCCTTTTAAGTTTTATACATAAATTTTTATTACGGATCGTGAGATACAACCCAAAAACCTCTGCTGTCCGTCTGTCTATCAGCGGGCTTTATCTCACGATCCGTAATACCTACACAGTTGAAATTTTCACAGAATGTGTATTTCTGTTGCCACTATAAAAAACAAATAATAATAGTGAAAATAAATAAAAAATAAAAGAGGCTCCCGTACTACGTAAGTGTTTTTTTGGCTTTTGTTGCTCGATCTTAATAATATACGAGTAGGTAGACAGTTGAAATTTTCACAGAATATGTATTTCTGTTGCAGCTACAACAACAAATAATAAATATAATTAAAAAATTAAAGGGGCTTCCCTACTAGAAACATGTTTTTTTTTTGCTCGATCTTAATAATGGCAACATAAACGCGTATAGTCGTGTACGGTGGTACGGAACCTTTCAAGCGTGAGTATGACTCGCACTTGGCCGGTTTTTTCTTATAACAAAATTTGTGGGTAAGAAGAAAAGATCTAGGGATCTAGGGTAGTCTAAGATCTCGTTAGACTATTAAATCTTTTGTTAATCTTTAGGGCTTTTTCTTACTAGACACTTAAATTATGACTGCCAGTATTTTATCTGGTTGCCAACCGTAATGCCATGTCAACCGTGTAGCAAGACGTAATGTATCCGGTCCTTCGCTAAGTGCATGTATATAAAAATTATATACCAATGTGCAAACATACTTTCAGTAGGTATACGTAGATTTTAGTAGAGAACCAAGGTTACCGACATAGCCCGAAGAATAGCTTAACATAAGTGGCAGTGGGTAGCCAGTGAGCGGTCGATGGGTCTGAAAAGATTTGAAGTGGCGCCGCGTACAGAAGACCCAGCGTTGGAAGGCCTCCCACAAGGTAGATCGATGAATTATTGGTCAGGGTCGCGGGAATACAATGAATGCGAGACGCATAGGACCAGTCGTTGTGGCAATACTTGGGGGACGCCTATGTCCTGCAGTGGACGTTTTTAGCTGGAATGATGATGATGATGATGATTATGTAAGTTGTAATATATGTAGAAAGTAGTGCTCGGTGCTATGGTGACCTAACACTCCTTTCTCGTATTGATAGGGTAATTATGGTATGTGGTAAAAGTTAAAGTAAAGTCTCGTATTTTAAGGGAAATAGCTGTATTGAATTACTATAACACTTAGTTACAAGAAATGGTAAAATATGGTTAACTATATCACTAACTTATTGGTAAAATGGTAATGGTAAAATGGTGTTGAGAACGTGGTGTCTCTGATGAGATCTATACGCGAACTACCCCACATTTTGGTCAACGAGCGAATGTGCATACTTACGTTCGATGCAATTATGCATTTTCGCTGAGTGTTCGATTGAAACTCGAACATATTCCCGAGAGCGAGAAGAAATGCGGGATGATAGCTAAAACTACATGATATGGTGTGTACAAAAACATTAAACTACTTAAACATCTGCGCTGGTAAGTATAAAACATTGATAAAGCATAGTAAAAGCAAATAATAAATTCATAATGGTTTACTTAAATAATTATTAAAGACAAAAACAGCGATCTTAAGTTACACTACCTATTGAGTCTTCCACAGTAAAAGCAATATTTTTATTGCCTGTGTCCGTACTTTTGTCCCTTTTAAATGCACTTGTAGTTGGCGCTAGGCCAGCGTTTGGCATAATTGTGTAAACTAAAACCGATTTCACTTTTATCCTTTAGATCTCTAGCACTGAGCACTTCACTGTAATATGATTCGCGTCTTCTATTTGGTTTCGGTGTCAGCAGAGTCACTGCTGACTTCTGTTGACAGCGACTCACGCTGCGGCGTCGAGGGCTCGGAGGCGACGGGGTTGCCATGGTCTGCTGTCGGCGGGATCCCTCGCCACGGTGCCTAGCGGCAGGCTTCCGGCACAGGTGACATCGTCCAGTCCGCCACATCCAGACTGCTGCTACGCATAATGCGATCGACATCAACACGTAACAGATTACGTATTGATGTATGTCATGGGGTGATAAATCCTCTATTTCCGAATCGCTTTTCTTCAGCTTTTCTATTGCCTCTCCCAGGCTGGTCATGGAAATAGTTAGGTTTCCGTCATCAGTGTGCGTTTCGTCAGGGATTTTTATGTTAATCAAGTGATTAATCTGATCAAATTCAGGCATGAAAATGGTTGGAGAAATGTTCATTTGGTTGGACTGATGACGTATCGAATATAATGAGAAGTCCTTTCCTTTGATGACGCACTCTTGACCTATTCCAATGACCCCGGCTTGGCTCAGCTGTTGAACTGTTACATGATCGCCGCATATTACCTTTATTGTGTAGGTGTCACAACAAAAATAAAAGTGCTGAGAAGTCAAATGTAATTCTAGCCATACGTTGGTGCAGTTGGTTTTTTCTACTTTGCATTTGTTGGTTTCCAAATTCTTGTCGCAAAAGCTGTCGTCATTTTGCAGGTCTGTAATTGGTTTTAGCAGCTGTCACATGTAACTTGGTCCATGGTGTAGACATGCCGTTAGTTCCTGTGTGGACATGCTAAAGAAGGAATCTTTCTTTAGGTTGACTGCCACATATTCGGAGACTGGTATTAATGAGGTCTTAATGGTGTTTGTTTGATGCGGTACAGGTATTATTTTGTACAGTTTGAAACTTTCTCTGGATACTAATGGAAAAGTTACCTCAATTATAACAAATTTTTGCGTCGCTCTGGCTTTGACCTTCAGTAGTTTGTAAAGATACTGAAGGTCAGTGTCTAAATTAGTGATTGGTAGTGTGAGGTCGCTTGACATCTGGCCATATATGGTTTGGAGCTCACGTTTAAGTTGCGTTGGTGGCAGTAAATGTATGCTAATTTGACCGTGGTAGATGTCTGTTAATGCATCGAGTAACGTGTCTTGGAGTCGTCTTAATCCTTGTAGCAAGCTGTTTCCGGACATTGCTGACAAAGTGAAGTCATTGACATATGAAATATTTTGTATTTGACGTTGGAGAGTGCTCGCATTTTCTTGCAAGTCCATAAGCTTCTTGTTTATTAACTTGTGCTGTTTGTTTACAGTGATCTTCAACCTCAGTTATCTGAATTTTGTGTAATTTATTTTTCATGATAAACAATTTCTCCCTGTTTATTTTAATAGTATTATTGAATGGAGCCGTAGGCACATGTAGTGAATCATTATCTATATACTTGGTAGCCACCAAGACTTGCTCTAACTCCGATAACTTATAGCTAGTATACCTATTCATGTATAGGTAATTTATGTATGAATGCTAATATTATGTAAGTAACCTAAGTAAACTTCAGGCGATAGCATCTAGCAAGATTTTGGTATAATCCATACTAATATTATAAATGCGAAAGTTAGGACGGATGTTTGCTTGTTTGCATGTTTACTTAATCACGCCAGAACGGCTGAACGGGTTTGGATAAAATTTGGAAAAGAGATAGATTATAGTTTAGGATAGCACATAGATTTTAATTTATAATGGGGAAGTACTAATTTCACATGGGCAAAGCCGCTCCCTTAAGCTAGTCCAATATAAATACAGCACGGACAGTAGGTATCTACATTCAGTTTAAATCTATCGACATCATCATTAGCAAATCTTAGCATGATCACTTTCGATCACAGCATAAGTAGACGAGGACGAGGTCCCATTACTAAAAGACACACATACTTTCGATCACTGCATAAGTATAGAGAACCCATTACTAAAAGATACACATACTTTCGATCACAGCATAAGTATAGAGGACACATTACTAAAAGACACACATACTCTCGATCACAGCATATCTAAGTAAGAACCCATTACTAAAAGACACACATACGTTCGATCACAGCATAAGTATAGAGGACCCATTAGTAAAATACACACATACTTTCGATCACAGCATAAGTATAGAGGACCCATTAGTAAAATACACACATACTTTCGATCACAGCATAAGTATAGAGGACCTATTACTAAAAGACACACATACTTTCGATCACAGCATAATTAGTATAGAGAACCCATTACTAAACGACACACATACTTTCGATCACGGCATAAGTATAGAGAACCCATTACTAAAATACACATACTTTCAGTCGAATATTTCCGTATCTTTTCGCCCGTCTCTTTCGGGGTAAACGGAGCGAATTCACAAATGACTGTCATCTGTATGCTGGTACACACTTCGGGCTAGCTTCAGGTTGTGGTCGCTTTTGTAAGGCTGAGTGCACACGTGCGTATTATTATTGTTTGCGATTCAATAGATTAAAATTGTATACTGGAACTGCATTGAAATGTGTGTTTGTAGCTCGTGGAAACTTTACAAATTCGCATATTTTTCAATGCGCGGTTGGGTGTGATTTATAATACTTACACCTAATTTTATAAAATGAAGACTTGGAGTCCTACTTAATAATTATTATAAATGGAAAAGTTTGAATAGATGTTTGTTACTCAATCACGCCAGAAAAGCTATACGAATCTGGATGAAATTTGGCACAGAGATAGATTATAGTCTGGAATAGTACATAGGCTTTAATCTATAATGGGGGAAGTATTAATTACACGCGGACGAAGCCGATGGCAGACGCTAGTAATATAAACGATGTTTGTTTATGTAAAGGAGTCCCGTTGCTGAAGCAAAAGGCATTTCGATTCTTCTGCCAAGTCGTGCCACAGCACCCTCATGGTTTAGTCTGACACAGTCACCTTTTTCTGGTCCATCTAGCTGGAAGCGTCCTACTCCACAGTGCCGATAAGCTCTCTATACTCTGGCGGCTTTAGAAGAATTTATAACTAACTTCAAAAAAGGAGGTTCTGTATTTGACCCGTATGTATGTATGTATAATTTTTTTTTTTGTGGGGTGGGAAATCATCCTATGACTTCGCCCGCTCTGGGTGGAGCGGGAGGGCGTGTCAGACTCTTACTGACTAAAACCCACCCCTGCTCCTTCCTGCCTCGAGTGCCCAGGGGCGAGGTAACTCTGTTTCGAATTTATCCTCAACCCCCGGGCAGGCATCGGCCATGACAGGCCCCGTCTCTTGCTGACAACTCTTTGAGGCGCGCGTGGAACACTACGCGCCGTCGACTCTCGGGCCTGTTGCTGATCGGACGGCGAGCTATCCATTACTTGTCGTCCGCAGGCCCGGGTCTACGGTGGCCGGCGATCATCTCGCGGTGCCGGAAGTCCCAGGCGTCTCCTGAGGCGGCTGCTGCTGAGAGCGTGAGGACGACTCCGTTGTTGATGCTCCCTCACGCGTCCCGCCTCCGCCTTCGCGAGCATTACTGCTTCGCAGAAGGAGCTCCGTCCAAGCGGGGCAGACCTCCACCGTATGCTCCACTGTGTCATCGGGACGATCCGCGCAATGGAAACACCCGGGATGTATGTATGCTTGTTTGTTCGCGATTTTCTCGAAAACTCCTAATACTATTTGGATAGGGTTTTCGTAATTCAAATGCATATTTTTCAAAGAAAGATTAAGTATATAATACATTAAGATCTGATGAAGATCTTTGGAAATAGACAGTGGAACTCTTCAATAACTAACAGCAAATGACTCGCCATTACTGCGATCGTTTTTCTATGTATTGTTCACACAATTTAATGGGGAATCAGACTAAAAAAAGAAAAATAAAAAACTTTTTTAAGAAGTCGGTTTTATTTTTTGTAAAAAAAAGTTTTTTATAGTACTGGCTGGTATACCATAAGCTACCGAAATGGCACGTGGTCAATACCACTCATTTTGGCATTTTGAAGAATAATGTAGGCTAAACTGAAATGTATCATCTATGGTAAACAGCCAGTCTGCTGGTTCACCGTCCGATAAGGACCAGCTGGTCGATTCTGTTTACAGCTCACCGTGAAAACTTAGGTGGAGTGAGTATGAAGTGAACTGTCATACCACCTTAATTGTATGGATTGACAGCCCACTTCACGATCACTTCACCTAAGTTTTCACGGTGAGATTTTACAGAATAGCACTACAGGCCCCAGTCAACAGCGCGTAGCCACACGCGCCTCTAAGGGCCGAATTCACCAATGAAATTAATCGCGATTAGTTAAAACTAAACTCAGTTCATGCGTTTAATTGAGATTAGAGCTTCATTTTGCGATTCACCACTACGAACTAAACTCGGCCTTAAGAGACATCTCTTTCTCAGCATTAACTGAGAGGGTCTGATAGGGCCTGGGTCGCGGATAAATTTGAAAGAGTCACCGCGACCCTGGCACAGGCAACTGAAGGAACACGAGTGGGTTTTAGTCAGTAAAAGTCTGATATGCCCTCCCGAAATATCTTCTTCCGCTCTGGGTGGAGCCCAGAGCGGAAGTAGATATTTGATGGTTTCCTAGCCAAAGAAAAGGATTAATAGATACAAGAAGTCGAGGTCACGGGACTCCTTCCATGTGCTGATGGTGATCACAAGGGTGGTTTCAGTCGTACTTACTTCGGTAGTACATATTGGAACGATACAGAGACACCCTCCCGCTCCACCCAGCGGGAGATGTCATTGGATGATTTCTCAACCCGCCAAAAAAAAACGGTGGTTTCAGTGGGTCACGGATAAATTCGTAACAGAGTTACCGCGCCCCTGGGCACTCAAGCAAGGAAGGAACAGGGTTGGGTTTTAGTCAGTAAGACTCCGACACGCTCTCCCACTCCACCTAGTGCGGGAGAAGGCATAGGATGATTTCCCACCACCAAAAACAAAAAGGGTGGTTTCATTGAAGCAAAAATCTCGCAGTCCCTGGTCATTTTCCCCAAAAGTCCCGGGCCTTTTGGAGCTTTCCCCCCCCCCTCCTATTATAAAGAAAAACAACGTTACAAGAATTCGACAAAAGCAGAAAAAAAACTAGTAGTTAGGTATGTACTAGAAATAAATATTTCTGTAAAATAAATAGTAATCCCCAATTTATTATACCTATTGATCAATTGAATCTTCCACAACACATAAAAGCTCTGAAAATAGACATTTATTTATAAAAGTTTTGTGTAAAGGTATATCAGGTAAATACCTGAAGGAATATCAGCTTACCGTAAAGATACCCTATTTATGTAACCTATGAAAACATGATATTATAATATTGGGTAAATATTTTCTTGACTTAGAATTCCGAAGATCATATTCAGACGTTGTTATTATGTAATCAGTTTTTCAGATCATGTTAATATGTTTTTTTCTAACATGTTTTTGTAGGTAATATAAGCACCTTATTACATTTAATAACTAAGCTAAAGTGCTTGTTCTGATAGACGACTTGTATTAAAAAATTGTGTTTGAAGTAGTGTTCAATCGAAACACGATTTATAGCCGAAATCGAAACTCCACTTGGTGGGAGGAAGAGAGAAGAGCTCGTGGCTAAAGTAAGAACAGCCGCACGGGTCGATCCATCAGGTTAAGCTACGCTTGCCGGGGTTGGTCCATGGATGGGTAACCATTTTTACATACCGAGACTCTTCCGTGCCTAGGAAAGCATGTTAAGCCGTCGGTCCTGGCTGTAAATCGTGGATCTTTGACAGTCGTTACGGGTCGTCAGAAGCGCGAAAGTCTGACAGCCCGTCTTACCAAGGGATATCGTATTACCCAGTAACTGGAATTTTGAGGTCAGATAGGCAGTCGCTCCATGTAAAATACTGGTATTCAGCTGCATCCGATTAGACTGGAAGCCAACTCCAAGATAGTTGGGAAAAGGCTAGGCAGATTAACTTAGTGGGAGAAAAGAGGCGCAAAATTAAATCCGTTGTCTTAGAAAGTTATAAGACCACTGAAAAATTAGTCCTAACTTTGATTAAACACTATGTATATTAGTGAAACGAATATTACACACACAAAAAAATAAGACCGTCAGTTTTTAGGTATCTATCACAACCTTCAGCTCAAAAACGCTAGTTTTAGTATAGCCGAATATTTGGCCTAATTTTGGCCAAAATCGAAACTTAAACCAAACTTTTATTCAAACACTAGTTTGAAGTAAGTATTCTAAAATAATACAATTAATTTGGTCTTGTTTTTTTTTGTCAAACTAATACCAAGACAAAATAACACAATAATCCGCTTGATGATGTCAATCATGCATATTTTTGAGCAAAAAAAATACATCAAATGTGGCATGAATAAAATGTGTTACAGAATTGCGAGAAAAAAATCACCGCGGTGCTGACAGGGCCTTACTAAATTCAAGTGATCATTCTACATTTTCATCACCCTTCACAAGTATATTAAAATTTGCTCAAGCGGCCTATCTGCCAATAAGTTTTGAATCTCATGCAACCTCCTTGGACGTCACAGTATGTACCTACTAGCTTATAAATTATCTGATCTGTCGTCCTGTAGCAACTAACACAAACATCTCCTCACAGTGACCTATGACTTTCCCAACATGGCGGATGTACCACCCAGATAATAATCCCTCCATTTCCTATACCGACACGCTCCGGAAGATACCGTATTCTGAGCCGGAAGACAAATACACTCACATTATAGAAAAACAACAGAAAAAAACTGGATCAAATAGAACCTTATATTATTTATTTCCGTCACCCTCCCACATACTTTCGGCATCATTGGACCTTAAATAAGACGAACAAATAGAGGCTTATAAGGGTCTTACAGCAGCCTTAAATATCGTGATGTTTGTCATCATATCCTGCTTAACAGGAACCAATGACTGGTCATTTGATAAGACAAATAACAAAGGGTTTTTGTGACGTCAATTTTGTGATTCCGTTGTCAATATTATTGTCGTCGTAGGTCGGTACGTATGTAATGTTTGTTTGTGTTACCGGTAAATGGGAAAATAATGTGTGAATCGCTTAGGGTTTGTGGGAAAACGAGTCTGCATTCAAATAAAATGTAGGTGCCTATTTACCTGTAAATTTGGTAAAATTACCAACAATTTATACATATTACGATGTTCAAGCTTACTCTTCTTTATCAAATAATGAAGCGTGAATTGAAAGAGAAAATTTCTTTGGCTGAAAAATGTTTTCTCAAAAGAGAATTTATTCATTAGAAAAAAAATTAAGTGCCAAATGATTGACTTTTTTTGTTTATTCTTGGAAGTTTAGTTCATCACCTTCCAAGAATAAACATAAAAAGATTGTCTCGCCCGAAATAAAATCAAGATTCAATAAAATTTTACGTTTTTAGCTGAAAGGCTGGGATCTAATCTTTACGAATGGACCGTGATTCGTAAGTTCATTTACAAAATTACTTAGCAATGTCTTTTGACTGTATATATTTTATTAACTTTATTCAACAACAAAAATAGGAACATCACAAATAAGCTTCGATCTCTAACACTCTCGATGTCTGAAAATAAAGATTCGTCGTTACCTACGTACGCCAAATGCGTGTGGGCGAAAAATCTCATCAAACGAAGCAAAGGTGATATTCACAGTAACACTTGCACAGGCAGATTAACAAGCGAATACCAATGTTTTATACGTATCAAAGAAATGTACTAGCGCATGACACATCGTGTTTTAGAAAAAGTTTGGCTTTGTAGAGCGTTGACTCTGTCATTCATACATACCTACACTAGGCCGCAAAAACGCTTATTAGCATCAGATTCTCAACTAACCAGATTCGCAACTCACCAAATGTACAATGAAATACTAAGTCACAAAAAAATACAGTAATAACGGTTATATTTATGCCAAACTTTGCCTTGGCATTCTGTACAATGCCGAGCTGCTGCTGCTGCTGCTGCGTAGGGCGCCTATTTCTATCTGCAGGGTTTAAAGGAACCTAACACAAAGGGGATGACGGGGGCTGCTTTCGCTCTCTTTGATCGCTCATTGTAGCCCCCGTCATCCCCTTTGAACCTAACCTGTCTATGTCGGGGCACCCTAAGTTCCCGAGCTTGATTCGCTCGCTCTTGGACAACCTTTCATTCAGATTCTCATCAGTTTATGTCATGAGGTTGTCTATTTAATAGTAGTACCTCATTTATTTGAAAGTTATTTAATTTATGTGTTGAAATAGTACATTATCTGATGAGTTGCGATTCTGGGTAAAATCTGGTGAGCTGAGAATCCGGTGACTTGCTAATGACGGAAAATAACGGGTCACATAGGAAAACTGCTAGATGAACTGATAGAAAAACTGGATTGCAGATTTCCTGAGGTATCGGTCTATCCGAGTAGTCATAGATGGCTATTCGTCCGGACTGCTGGCTATTAATGCCGGTGTTCCTCAGGGGTCGGTGCTCTCGGCAACATTGTTTTTGCTGCATATTAACGATCTGCTAAAACCCGGTACCTTTGGGTATGCAGACGACAGCACTGTTGCAAAGAGATACGTGCCTGACGCACGAGTTAATGGGTCTCAGGTCCGGTCTCTCCGAGAGACTACGGTTGGGCGCTTGAATTTGTCCTAACAGGCTGTCTCAGAATGGGGCGATGCCAATCTGGTCAGGTTTAATGCTGCTAAGACCCAGGCGTATCCTTTTTCTGCTAAAAGGAGCCAATTTCACCCGGTTCCGCCTTTCCGAGGTGTAACCGTGCCGATAACCGACCAACTTGATCTCCTTGGTGTTACTTTAACATCTACCCTCAATTTTGGTCCCTTCATAGAGGCAAAGGCTCAAGTAGCTGGCAAAAAGTTGGGGATCCTCGCAAAGGTGAGATAGTACTTCACGCCGGAACAGCTGCTCCAACTCTATCAAGCGCAAGTTCGATCGTGTATGGAGTTCTGCTCTCATCTTTGGGACGGATCTGCCAGATACCAGCTTGATGCCCTTGAGTCAATTAAGAAACGAGCTAAGAGGATTGTCGGCAATGATAGGCTTTTTGAGTCGAAACTCCAAAGTCTAGAACATAGACGCCGAGTTGCTAGCCTGTCGGTTTTCTATCGATTATATTTTTGGGAGTGTGCGACGGAATTGCATAATTGATTCCGCCAAGCCCGTTTCATCAACGGACCACAAGATGTACGGCGAAGTGCCACCGGTTCCACTGTGCCATACGCACAAAGCGTTTTGAGAAAACATTCATTGCGCGTACAGCTAGGGAGTGGAATTCCCTACCGGAGTCTGTGTTTCCTGTTAGCTACAACCTGGGAGTCTTTAAGTCAAGAGTGAATAGGTTACTTCTAGGCAAGCGTGCTCCATCTTCGACCACATCATCGCTTACCATCAGGTGAGATAGTGGTCAAACGCGTGCTTATCAACAATAAAAATAAAAAAAATTCGATATCTCACAAAATTATGTACATAGATCGCTAATACATATAATAATTATGTTATAGACAGATTAGTAATGCTTATTTTTTATTTCGAAAGAGGTTTCATTTGTACCAGTTTTTCGTATTCTTGATGAAGTGATACTGACTCGTGGAAAAAATAAAAAAAAAATTTGACGTTTAAATACTTAATTTAAACGTCAATAAATTTTTTTTTAAGATAAACTGCGATGTGTATATTTGTTATCATAAGTTAGAAGTATTATTTCGAAGGGTGAAACGTTTTTTTTAAAGCGAAATTTTGGACGATATTGAGTTATATACATATTCGGCATCAGCGTTTTTTCTTCTTCGGATGAGCCGAGTTTCGTACAATTGTGAGCACTTTTTTGGCCCTTAAGACATCGCAATTTTAGTACATAATTATCAAACATGATGTATGGATACGACATCACATTTTCCATATTTTTTTAGAACTTCATTTAAGCTGTACCTACACAAAAATAGAGAATAAGAGCTTAAGGGTGTACTAGCGGCCAAGTGAAGCCTCACTGAATAAAAAATCGTAGCATAGCATAGAAAATAAAGAATCCAACGTCACGTTTGTTACAAAGAGGATAAAATATTTTTATGTTGTTAAAAAGGGTCTCAGAATATTTCGTATCCAAACTGGTACGCAAAAGTGTCAGAAACGATCGTTTTTGATACTTCAGTTGAATAGCAGTAAAATCATTTTTCGATATAGCAAACTTTAGATGAAAAGTCCCTTTATACATTTTGCTTTCCACTACTAGCATTATGCAATAATGCTTCAACTAATTTGCCGTCAGCTAAATTCAATAAGACATGTCGGTTCAACCCTTTTCGCTGCAACTTTTTTGCACTCTGTTTGGAGCTTCAAACAATAATATGTTCAGAACTTTTTATTTATTCCTGACATAATAATTATTCACGCATTTCAATACTACAACCTCTTAACTTACTATAAAATCTGTCTTTATTATCTTGTATCAACAACCATGTTTTACATAATACTTTCGAAACATGAGACATCAAACGACTCATCAAGAATGTTTATCGCCGCTTAAGACAACTTGCCTGTATTGTTAACAAAACCCAATTGGTAGTTTTTCGTTCGCCATTTACAAACGTAAACATGCAACTAAAAACATTTGAAAATTTTTGAAAACAGTATTTGTCTATGGAAATGTTTGTAAAAGTACGATACTATCACGTTCCGAGTGTGCAAAAATTTCTACAGGAATAAGAACTTTCATTATTTAATAATAGAGGTTGAAACAGCGCGAGTCAGCCGCGGCCCGATCGGGCCTTACGGTCGCTGACGGTTAATTCATGTTTGCGCCCCGATCGGGCCTTACGGTAGCTGACGGATTAAACAAAATAGCCTATTCCTATTATCATTGGGTTACGTCGATTCAATCATTTTGCTTTCTACTGCATAAGCACTGTAAGATCCACTTAAACCATTTTGCCTGCTGCTGATTAGTGACAGTGTTGGAAGTTGAAGTATTTTTCTTTACTTTAAAAATAAGGCTTTATTGAAAATTATACCAAAATATTAAGGGTTTTTGTGCAATAAAGGTCCGATCCCCATTAAAGTAAGAGCGAGAATTTTGAATCTTTAAATGGCTCTCCTATAAAGTTCGTAAAATGTCGCTTCAAACAAATAGCCTTTCACCCTTCGATTTACTCCTCAGTATTTCATTAAAATTAAATAGTGTACGTACTAATCACTCATCTACAACACATATGCTACAGTTTCACGAATGAATGTTTTTTTATCACACTTTTTTACTAAAGACCCTGAATTTTTCGCCCCAGTGTATATGACAGTCTCTTTCTAAAACTCGATGAGTCATATTCAAGCGTGTTGGAGCTTAGTCACTGTTAGTTTAACTAGCATAGCTAAAGATTATTTTTTTGAGGCCCGAATAATCGCCAAACAGAAGTGGCAGTGGGCAGAGCACATTGCTCGCAGAACTGATGGTCCATGGGGCTGAAAGGCTCTGGACCAGCGATCGCGTACCGGAAGACGCCGCGTTGGCTGGCCTTCCACAACGTGGCCCGATGACCTGAATGGTTGCGGGCATCCGATGGATGGGAGACGAAGCAGTGGAAGTATTTTGACTGAAATTATGATGGTGCATGAAAAATACGAAACAGCTTTTCACTCGGATACCGTTTGTCGTGTTTCCAAAATATGAATGAAAACGATACCTACGCAAGAAAAATAAGAAATAAGCGAGGAATGAAAATAATTAAATTTTGTATGGCATGTGTTATGCAGCCGTAAGTGTGTAGCTACGTATATCTGGTAATGAAAAGGTGCTACAAACATGAGGAAGTACACAAAAATTCAATTTCTGGGTATTAAAATTCTTATCACGTTCTCCGAAGTGAATCCTGCAAGGCTTTAGAAAGGCACCCACCACCGGAGTATTTCGGGACAATATGTATACCTATGTGCCTACCTACACTGGCTAAAAAGAGGGTTACTTCTGAAATGACGACAAATACAGAAGTAAAGTGAAAGGAGAAGACTATTGTGTCGACCATAAATCAATATTTTAATTTATTTTTCACCAAGTTCATTTACAGTGTACACCACACTTACAAGTTACAGGCATACACTATTAATTACAGAATCAGATTTAAAATAAAAATTGTCATTAAAAATCGACAAAAAATAAAAATTATATAAATTGAGAAAATGAAAATAAAACATTGAAAATTACAAAAAAGTAATCATTATAAACAGAGTAAATTGAACATAAAACTAAAAAATAAACTATTTCAAACGACGAAGATATTTTGCTGGGAGTGACAATAGAATAGTTTACTGAAAAAATCGAAATAGTCCGTCAGTTAAATAACAATATTTTCCAATATTTTTTGGTTATTTAACTGATGGACTAATTAGATTTTTATATTATTATACCCTATTATCTCGATATCGAGATACCGAGTTTCAGTGCCCAGGACTCTCTATTCAGTACTCACGGATCCTATATATCTATTTATAGAGTAGTCAGGCTGTAAAATGTTATTTATGTGGACAAATTGGGACAAGGCCAAGATAATGATGATAATACCTACTTACACAGATATATTTTTGGTAATTGACATTTAAAAACAAACAGCAAATGCTAATTAAGAGTAACAATAACATGAGCATTGTCATTATTAATCTCTCTGTGAGAGGGAGTGGGCTTGTAATCCACCACCCGGGGCCAGTGTGGATTGGTTGGTTGTCACATGTCTTCGAATTTTTGTTTATATGAAACACCGGTTTCCTCACGACGACGACGTTTTGAGATCAATGATGATGAAATAATTTACACAAAGTAAAGCATATGGCAGTGGTGGCGCGGTGGTAACAGCCGCGACTTATAAGTTGTAGGTCGTGAGTTCAACCCAGGCAGGCCTTTTACTTTGTGTAAATTATTTCATCACCACTGCTCTCAAAACGGTGAAGGAAAAATCGTGACGAAACCGGCATGTCCTAGAACCAAAAATTCGAAGACATGTGACATCCACCAATCCGCATTGGGCCCGCGTGGTGGATTACGGCCCACACACTCTCACAGAGAGGAGGCCTGTGCCCCAGCAGTGGGGACATTAAAAGGATGATGATGATAATGAAAGCATCTGGTTGGGATCGTATCCACGACCGGACCTAGAACTCGTAAGTCACGGCTTACTGTGACTGCTCCACCACTGCCACCACTACTCTCCGCGTATTCAGAGCAATTAATTCTTTTCGATCACACTTTACCGTTATGATAAGGTAAATTCTGCTGCCCTTATCCCAATTTATTTGGGGTCAACGCAATATGTATTTTTCTTCCATACTTCTTTATTAGTCATCTCTGTATCCCTTTTTACCCATATACCCTTTCACACAGTACATCCATCGCTTTTTTGGTCTTCCTCTATTCTTATTGCCATCCACATCCATACACAAGACTTTCCTCACGAAGTTATTGTAAGGTTTTACTTTAACAAGGCAGTGTTTATTACAATTGCGTGTGCGTAATTGTACTCATGATAACAAACAACTTTTACTATAGGACCAAACAAGTAATCGCGAAAAAAATCTGATGTTTAGTACATTTATGTTCGCCTACTGACTGGTCAAAATGTACTGTACTGCCTATTTTTTTTCGTGATTTCAGGTTTGGTCCCATAGTAAAAGTTGTTTGTTATCATGAGTACAATCACGTGTTAAAGTATCGGTCACTAATTACCAGTCACCCTATATGTAGGTATCGGTAAACATTGTCATTTTTATTCGAGTACACATGGTGTGATCAAAAACTACAGTGAATAATGCAACAAAAGTAACAAGCTTACATCAGAATTTAATTTATCCCCTTCAAATAGTTTTCTAAATTAACTTGAAACGCTATATAATAGTTTTACGTGCGCAGGAAATGGCAGACGTAAAATAAAAGTGTCACAATTTGCGCAGATTTTTAAGAGGCCGTACCCGAAATTTTGCTGATTTCGCTGATTTACGTGATTTTACAGTTAAAATAATGTATTTCTAAAAGTTTTAATGCACAACATGAATGATTATTTCAATTATGATCTAACGTATGAGCTAGTTTTTTTTATTTTTATTATAATTACGATTAGTCGAGCACAAACCGACGACGGTTTTGTGAATTTTTGCTGTAAGGGGTTTAGAATATCTCATAATTACGAATCGTTTTGATGTGTAAATAGTTTGAAAATTTTTGAATGTATTGTAACAAAAGTCATCTACATAATGTATGAGTCACTTTTTACCACATTCATATAAAAATTTGAGTAATTTTTTTTTAACTTAGTCAAATTTCAGAGAAAACGGGCAAAGAATTGCTTTTGATTTTGGCTATTTAGAACTCTCGTTCATAAAATTAAAACAGAAAAAGAAAACTTCAGTTCACCGTCAATTCATTCCTGGGGATTTTTTTTAAAAAATTACAAAAATTTGGCATAAAAAAATCTTTTAAAACAACCCAAATCTGGACTTATAATATGCATCGCAAGCTTCGAATCTAGCTCATTCATTAGATCATAATTGAAATGATCTTTCATGTTGTGCATTAAAACTTATAGAAATGCATTATTTTAACTGTAAAATCACATCTGTAAAATCACGTAAATTAGTGAAGTAGAAGAGTGGTACGGCCTCTTAACACCTCAAAAACATAATATTATTATTACAAATAAACTTATTAATGTAGGTATGTGGTTACCAGACAGATTAAACAACGCAGACACGAATTCAAAATGATTGTTACCATTCTCAACTAACAACAATAAAACGATTTACAAAGTACTAAAACAATTTTCAACTCTCAATCCTGCAAGTTTCAAGACAACCGTTCTCCTAATTGCTCGTACATTTGTCTCGGCAGAAACTAAACGTCCTAATAGAAGTACAGAACATTTACTGCTTCTCCAAATGGATTTACCAAACGTAACGGTGGTTTTACACCAATATGTGCGAGGTAGCGAAGCGGCTCGGGGAAGAGTTGACCTTCATTATTTCCAGAACCAATGTATTTCCAGGTATGATCTAGTAGAAAAAATGAATCAAATAATGGGTAGAATATAGTGGCTTTCGGCTTTGGAAACTGTCTTTTTACACCCGATATACAAAAAATGCTATCAGTCATCAGTTTTAGTTAAATATTAAAAAAAAAACGATAGAAACTGCCGAAAGAGTTCATGTTGAGAAAATTCTAAACAAAATAAAAAAAACCGCTCTCGATACGATATTGTTTTCGGCAGTTATTCGGACTACATACAAAAAGAGTTAATACATACAGACATCCGGACGTCCAAAAATTTTATTTTATTTTAAACTCTTTTTTCTTTAACTTTAAAGTAGCAGAACAAATGTTTTTTTTTTAAACATAAAGTAAATTTTCTCAAGTTTTTTCTTGATAAACGTGTACTCATATTATCCCATGGATGAAATATGAACGTAATAGAGTCATTTTAAGGCCAGAAAAGACGTGTTGAGAGCACTACCTCAAACGCCGGGATGTAGGGACTGGAACTCCCTTTGTTAAAGCTTGTTTTTAAAAAAATATTCCTAATATATTTATAAGCTGTACGCATACATTTACACGCGCATCACTGGCACAAATCTCTCGCTTTTTTGTTTGTATATAATACATAATATACAAAAAGACAGGACCTCCTTCTATTATTCAATTAGTAAAAAATACCTAGCTCTGCTAGCCTATTTCCACCAGAACTGCGCTAAGCCTGGTTAGGAAATTAAAGTGATCTCATTGGTGGATTTCCCTCACGCACCGCCTCGCTAACTCGCACATCTCTAGTGGAAAAGAACTCTAATAAAAGTCTAGTCGCCTGTAACTGTACTTACGAGATTAAGCTAAGGTAAAAGGAATTATTTTTATCGGTTATCGGCTAAGTGTTATTGGAATGCTGTTGCGATTTGCGACAGTTTTTTTTCTATTTGGTTCTTAGATATTGTGCAGTTACAGACGTGTTGTTTCTTAAACAGAAAAACTAATTGAAATGAACTTCCTATAAAAGTTTTAATTATTAAAAGTGTCATTTGCGGCACTACCATTTAAGTAGGTACAAAAATTTCTCTTTCCGTCTCTCTACTGGAAGGTGTCGTGAAAGGTAACTTATGGATTACTTCAGAAGACATTTCCCGTTACTCTCAGATCATTTTGCAGTGATTACCAAACCCATTGCTCTCAAAACGGTGAAGAAAAACATTGTAAGGAAACCGGCATGTCCCAGAACTAAAAAATCGAAGACGTGATATCTACCACCCCGCACTGCGTCCACGAGGTGAATTATAGCCCATTCTCCCAGAGAGGAAGCCTCAGTCCCAGCAGTGGGGACATTATAAAGGCTTTTTTATGCGTATTTTTTGTGCCTTTCAAGCCATAGCAATGTTTGGTATCGTCCTTAGAACGAATAAATCAATGATATTTACATAGACCATCATAATTTCAAGAACGTATGATCTCAGGCTTGTCAGCTTTATTAATAGGCAGCTAGCAATAAAAATAAAAAATATAAAATATCTTTAAGTTCCATATTCTAGAACGTGGAGCTCGTGGCTAAAGTAATAACAGCCGCACGGGTCGATCCATAAGGTTAAGCTACGCTTGCTGGGGTTGGTCCATGGATGGGTGACCATCTTTACATACCGAGACTCCTCCGTGCCTCGGAAAGCACGTTAAGCCGTTGGTCCCGGCTGTCAATTGTGGATCTTTGACAGTCGTTACGGGTCGTCAGAAGCCCGAAAGTCTGACATCCAGTCTTACCAAGGAGTATCGTATTACCCAGTAACTGGGTTGTGGAGGTCAGATAGGCAGTCGCTCCATGTAAAATACTGGTATTCAGCTGCATCCGGTTAGACTGGAAGCCGACCCCAAGATAGTTGGGAAAAGGCGCGGGCAGATGAGATGATTCTAGAACGATGATCAAGCAAGAATCTCTTTTGGATAGATGCTGCAGTGTATGGGGCGTAGGCTGGAGCCAAGCCGGCCGGTGCTTTGGGTGTGTAGTTCTAGGCTCTCATCATCATCGTCATTTCAGCCGAAAGGCACTACTGGACATAGGCCTCCCCCAGGTGTTGGCATAACGACCGGTACTGTGCGTCTCGCAACCATTGGATTCCCGTGACCCTCACCAGGTCACCGTGTGGGAGGTTTTCCAATGCTGCATTTTCCGGTACGCGGACGCCACTCCAGAACTTTTCAGCCCCATCGGCCATCTGTTCCGTGAGCAATGTGCTCTGCTCACTGCCACTTCAGTTTGGCGATTCTTCGGGCTATGGCGGTAACCTTGGCTCTGGCTTGGTTCTAAGCTCTGGTGTGTGAAAAGAAACACTGGACCGCTAGACTATTATTTTAATATTTTACATTGTTAACTGCTGCATTTCCACTCATAACTCAAAACTGACTGATTTAAAACAATTTAATTATTTACAAATGAGATTTAAATGATATTCTTTAAACATATATTCAACCGACCTCTCTGCTGACAAGGTTGGTTTTTTTCTTAAGATATCACAGTACTATAAATATTCTATTTCACGAAGGCGGGTTGGTGTTGGATGTGTGTGTAGATTCGCATGCACATTGTTTCTGTGTGTGTAAGCTATTTTCTAAGACACCGAATGCTACAAGCTTACGCACACGGATAAAAAAGTGTATGTGAACAGATAGAACAACTATAACAGATTTTATCTTCACCCCGAACTCGATTCTAATCTAGTTTATCGAGATGCACTCTTCCACTTTATTCCAGAATATAGGTTAAAGAGCACTATAACACAAGTTAGGGTTTACAATAAATGGGTCGTTTACAAGCGTTTCATGGCTAGGCAAACGTGGGGAAAGCGATGCCGCTAGCGCCGAGGAAAAATGCTAGAACAGAAAATGCTTTGGCCTGACTTTATCCCGCGATAAGTCACAGCTGCCGTTCATTTTAACACGCTCTTGGACACTGTTCGATAATATTATAATATCCAAAAGCAATGTACATGAAATCATAGCCTATTTTGTAGTTGAACTAGGATTTATTCCTATCAAAATGACTTTCAACCCGTCAAGCCCCTCATTTACTCGCGTCTATCGGTCTAACAGATTACCTAAATCTATCTGACAACCTTATTTATTTAAAAAATCGCATTAGTGTTAATTTATTTTATTCATAATGTGCCATAAATGTTTAACCCTCCAGGGAGGTCCTGTTAAAAGAGTACCTACAGTATTGTGTAAGATTCAATATTTGATAGAATAAAGAGATAGTTTTATTAAGTTCTTTGAAATTGAAACTTAATTCATTTTTTTTAAGCGCGGTTTTAACTTGCGCAAATGATTTCGCGAATATTAAAATGAAATAATATTAGTTATAAATTAAATTGTTCTGATTTTCACGAAATTGATTGCGCAATTACCATTTAAATAAGTACGCTCAATGACCAAAATAATGATTATGAAATTATTTAAAGTTAACAATACCATATTATACATATATGAGTGAAAGTGAATACTGACCTACCTTACCTTACGTACCTTATTAATACGTTGTAACACATTATTTAAATTGTATTATATTTGTATTAATTCTAGGTATATTACTAACTAGCTTCTGCCAGCGGCATCGCCTGCATGGAATTATTACTTCCCCAACTATAAATTATAGCCTACTAGCTGCGCCCCGTGGTTCTACCCGCCTAGACCGGAATAAAAGGTAGCCTATACGTTAATCTGGACTATAAGCTATCTACATACCGAATTTCATTCATCGGTCAGCCGTTTGAGCGTGAAGAAGTAACAAATATACACACTCACAAACTTTCACATTTATAATATTAGTAGGATTTTCTATTCCAGTACCAAATTTTATTCAGATCCGTTCCTCTATCCATCCATCCAGGCTCTCGCATTTATAATATGAAGTAAAAAACAATAACATTTAAAATTTAAATAATAGTTAATAAACGATGAGTAACAACACTATATTATTGATTTATTTCACAAATACCAAAATAATTTAACGCATATCATTTCATAATTAAAATTAAATTAATTTTCCATGTACTTAGTTAGTATAATTACTTATTTCACGTCAACAGTAGCCAAGTGCGTGTTTTCATTCCATTAACCACTTGTTAACGTGAAAACCCATAAAAGTAAGGTAGTTATTAGCTTGTTACCCATCAATTTGTGTAATAACGAATGGTAAATAACATTAAGCTTGAAGTGTCGTAAAATATTCGTATTTATCTACCTAGGTATAGAGCAGCTAGGCATATTTTTCTTTAGCTTTCAATCGGAAGAGGAGCTCGTTGTAACAGCTGCACGGATTTATTTTCATAGTAAAGCAACCCTTGCCGAGGTTGGTCTGCGGATGGGCGACCATGCACTGCATACCGAGACTTCTCTATGCCTCACGAAGCAGTTGGTCTCGGCTGTCATTTCAGTTTTTAAGTCAAGAGCTTGCCCAGAAGTAACCTATTCAAGGTTACTTCTGGGCAAGCGTGCTCCATCTTCAACCACATCATCGCTTACCATCAGGTGAGATAGTGGTCAAACGCGTGCCTATCAACAATAAAAAAAGATCTTTGACATTTGTTACGGTACGGCCAGAAGCCGTGAAATCTGAAACCTGTCTGGCGAAGGCCCATTAACTGGGTTGTGGAGATCAGAGAAGCCGTCGTTCCATGTCAAATACTGGTATTCAGCTGCATCTGGTTAGAATGGAATTCGACCCCAATTTAATTCAATATTATTGGGAAAACGGAATTTACAATTTCAATGCCCAAAGATTTTGACTTTCCTGATAATTTTAATTATTCAATTATATAAGTTGAATATTTTCAAAAAACCCTACTGTAAAAAACAACTAAAAATATTCAAACAAAAGCGACTTTTTTGGAACTTTTTAGTTGTTTTTTACAGTCGGGCTGTAAAAAGCAACCAAAAAAAGTTCCAAACAAGTCACTTTTCAAACAGTCTGATGCAGTTGGTGGCAGTTATTTTAGTTCAATTATTGAATTAAAATATTCAAATTTTTATTATCAACATTTTAGTGAATATTTTTGGAATCGCCTCCTTGAACCCTTTTTTTTGATACCCCACTTAGGGCCGATTTCACCAATGAAACTAATCACGATTAGTTAAACTAAACTCAGTTTATGCGTTTAACCGAGATTAGAGCTTCATTTTGCGTTTCATCACTACAAACTAAACTAGTTTAAGCTTAACTTAGTTTAAATTGTAAACGCCCAGTTTCCGGTCAATCGCAAAATGAAGCTCTAATTTCGATTAAATGCATGAACTGAGTTTAGTTTCAACTAATTGCGATTTTCAAATTTTCGCACAGGTGAATTCGGCCCTTAATATCGAACACGGGACTTAATTTTTAAATATAACATAGTTTCTAGGTATAATACTCGTACTATCAATGTTATGGGCCAAATGTGTCTGAAATAAAAAGATTTGATTTGATTTGATTTGATATACCTCGCCGAATTTCATTTTTTTCTTTTTCATAATACGTCATATGTCGCGTCGCCATATTGTATTTTGATTACTGTCATATCTTAGTAGTACTCGCAAGATTAAGACGAATTAATTGACGTAAGAATTATCAAAATCGGGCCACGCGTTTGGTCTCTAAAGCGCCACAGAGGCACACATACATACACACATCATACATACGACATACATATATAGGCTCATAAACACATTACCCTCCCTTGCGTCTCGCAGTCGGGTAAAAACACCAGACATTGAATAACCGTCTGCGCCGAGTACTAGAGTTTTTCGGTTACATGGCCAGGAAGGACGGACCTAGCTTTGAACAACTGATGGTTACTAGCAAAGTTTCTCCACCACCCTTGGTTGACTGGTAGAGAATGCCTAAGGCATTAAGTCCGCCTTTGTACTTTTGTTGCATGAAGTGTAAATAAATAATAATAAAGTTGAGGGCATACGTTCGAGAGGTCGTAGTCCACTCAGATGGTCGGACCAAACCCGCTCCACGCTGTAAAACAAGCTTCATAATGTGCTCTACGATGCCAAAGTTAAGGCGCTATTACCTTGAGTGGTTAGCTTGCGTGTTCTGTGCTGAGTTCACGTAACGCGTCGTACGTCCACCCAGTAATAGGACTTGCCCATTAAGGAGCGCTGTCCGAAATTAAACGCATTATTCATTTATTATACATAAAACAACTGCGGACGGCGAGTAATGGGTAGCTCGCCGTCCGATCAGCACCAGGCCCGAGAGTCGACGGCGCGTAGTGTTCCACGCGCGCCTCAAAGAGTTGTCAGCAAGAGACGGGGCCCGTCATGGCCGATGCCTGCCTGGGGGTTGAGGATAAATTCGAAACAAGAGTTACCTCGCCCCTGGGCACTCAAAGGCAGGAAGGAACAGGGGTGGGTTTTAGTCAGTAAGAGTCTGACACGCCCTCCCGCTCCGCCCAGAGCGGGAGAAGTCATGGGATGATTTCCCACCCCACAAAAAAAAAAAAAAAAAACCAGTAATAGGACTTGCCCATTAAGAAGCACTGTCCGAAATTAAACGCATTATTCATTTATTATACATAAAACAACTGGTATTATACTAAAACACGTATACTAAAATATAAATAATTAAATTATCTTTATTAGCTTTTGCGTGATTCTCAATTATTTATCCGCGTTGGACATAACTTTACAAATTATACACTATAACATTTTTTTTTCAACGAAATAAAACTAGTCGTTTATAATAGACGTGATATTCAATTAAAAACCATTAGAAGTCGTATAACTGCGCCTCATAACTGCCCCTCAGGCCCTGCGCGCGTCAAATGTCAACATCTGTCAAGCCCCGTTGACAGTCGGCCATCGTGTAACTACAGACTTTGTCATGTTCCGGGTGTATAAACCTTGCCAGAGGTTCAAAAACCTTGGGTAATAATAGTAATAATAGCGGTTTGAAACGCGTATATCGGGTCTTTTATCTTTGGCATTTTTTTTTGCAAGGCAAACGGAATTTCCACGGTGGCGTACATGTGTGCCGCTAGACACCGAAATGTTAAGAACATGTGGCATAACATCATCAAGTCAAAAATCACTCCACGTTCAGGGCATCACGACCCTCAAAAATTAAGAAAACGGTGCGGGGCGGGGGGAATGAATATCCAATTCCAATCTGTGAAGCTTGTCACAATGTAGGCCATGTCCTTCAAAGGGATGGAGTCAATAGAATTGTGCGAAGGATTGAGACTCTTCGTTAATTTGTGAGGTCATTAATTCAGTTTTAACGACTCTGGATGTTTTCGTGTCACGATTACAATTTTAGGTACCTACTGTGGTGGTCTAAGTGATAACTTTTAAGCGGTATTGCTTTGTTTTTCTTTGCGTAGTAAAATTCGGTACAGCTGTGTATGTGTTGGCAATATACCATTCTCATTTTAAGAAAGCTACCGTAAAACACATTCATTGAGAACACATTCATTACGTGTACCTACAGCTAAGGAGTGGAATTCCCTGCCGAAGTCTGTGTTTCCTGATAGCTACAACTTGGAGGTCTTACAATCAGGAAAGGATAGGTTCATTCTAGGCAGGCGTGCTCCAACGTCGACCACATCATTGCTTACCATCAGGTGAGATGGTGGTCAAGCGCGAGCTTATTAAAGATAATAAAGGACTACTTTTGCGATTATCTTACGTCCATGACTTTCTCAAGGACTTTTATTGAAATCCCTTCTGCTAATAGCTTTCATTCCATCATAATTACATACAATTTTGTGTTTTTGTATAATAATACCTCTTTTGTAATTGTAAATACATATATTTCATTTATTTATAAACATTACACATGCACGTACACATACACATACTAAATACACACACTATCGCACTACACGTTGGTAATCTTTACTTTATTACTTTTTATTAAGATATGATGTGGGCCTGGACCTTTGAAATAAAGGCCTTGGCTTAGTTCAGACTCCAGATCTCCCACAAATTACAATTGTTTTGCCAAACTATCTGTCAACAGACTGAAATAGCTAGCTATGTTAGCCTTATGTGTCATTATTATGTACTTATGTGGAGATAAATAAACATTTTTATTATTATTTTATTAAAAATATAGAATTATTAAAGTATCTGAAAAACAAATAAACTTCCGACGATCTGTGGTTGACTGTAATACTGACTAAGCTGTGTTAAAATGAATTACCGAAAAATTAATACAAAATAACCAACAAAAATTTTGTATTAAACAAAGAAACATGAGCTTATTTTATTCAAATTACAATGCTACAAAAAATAATCTGTACTTTCGAATATAAAACTAAATTTCCAAAAAAAATATACTAAAAAACAGTCAACCTACCTTACGACTATCGTTAGCACATTTTCTCGTAATATTTTCAACATGTTTATTAAAATACAAATACCTTTACCTAGGTATATATTAATTGATTGGTGTGGCAGGTAAGTAGGTGTAGGTAAGTAATGAATAATATTGATTACAAGCACATTTTAATATTTTTAGTAGCTATTATATGGAATCACTTAGAAAAGTATTTTATAATGTCACAACAAGCGCTACAATTTATAAAATGTGTAAGTTTATTTCTAAATTAATAATAGATGAGTTGAGATGAAAATTACTAATAGTAGTTTTCGGTAAAACTTAATTTTTAAGCTGGTGGAAAAATATTACAAAATTACGGAATTTTCATGGTATTCCATTCGGTCGTTTCTTGATTTGTGTTCGCTTACAAGTAGTCGGAAAAATAGTATAGTAGTCGGAAAATTTGTATATAAAGCATTAAATTTCATATTTTGAGTTTATGTTTTAATTTTTTTCGGAGCTTTTATAGCCGTAAAAATATAGTAATTTTTTGAGCAAATAAAAATGTAAGTATTTATTTACCATTCAAGTTTTGATTGTGTTTTCACTAGAACTAAATAATTACTGTGGAAAATTCACGCTTAATTGCTTAACAGTAGCGTAGTATTATTTTAATTGGAATTTCTACTCTGCTATGAATATTAAAACAGTGCGTGCTTTCAAATATTTGCAAAACGAGTGTTTAATTGTTTAGTTTTGAAAGCAATAGTAATTAAAATTAATTAATTGGGGAAATCGCAGTCTTGTTGTCAAGTCTATGTGTTATCACGAAAATTATACGAGAGTAGCTAGTGAAAATTAATTCTTGTGAAGAATTAAAAACCAAAGTAAGTTTGATAGATATATACTGGTAAATTTTTAGATGTACCTATCCATAACTAATAACAATATGAACAGACTACTATATGAATATTTTGTGAGTCCTACATAATAATAAAAAATCTGCGTATTCTATATCAAAATAATAAAAATATTAGTGCACTTAATTAATATGCAGAAACAATAGATAATTCAGCCGTATTATAGCATTTTTATACCCTGCTGAAAACAAATCAGGTATTTCTAGCAGAGTTTATATTGCGCTGCAGTAAATTTTCAAAATAAAAACTTTAATTTTATAGCAGCACTGTTAGTAGCTATCAATATCTGTAGTATATTGCGATATTTCACCTACTTTATATCCATTCAGAACATAATATAAATAAACAATAACAGAACAAAACATAACTTTATCGTCATTATTTTTGCTGAAAGACGTGCACTTCTGGACATTGGCCTCACCCAAACATCGCCATATCGGCCTCACCCAAACATCGTCACATCGGCTGGTCCTGTGCTTTCTCGCATGCAGTAACCTACACTAAATTTATCAGTCCAACTAGATTTTTTTTTGTCGTTTGGGAAATCATCCAGTGACTTCTCCCGCTCTGGGTGGAGCGGGAGACTAAAACCCACCCCTTTTCCTTCCCTGCCTGAGTGCCCAGGAGTGCGATAACTCATTTTCAGAATTTATCTGCTACCCCTGGGCATGCAGGCACCGGCCACGATGGGCCCCGTCAGTGGTGGCTGACACTCATCTCTTTGAGGCGCGCATGGAACACTACGCGCCGTCGACTCACGGCCTGGTGCTGATCGGACGGCGAGCTACCCACTGCTCGCCATCAGTCCACCTAGTTGGAAATCTTTCTACGTTACCCATCGATCATCCGATCTTAGAGCTCACGCATCTTATGTTTAGAAATTCTTCGTAAAAACCATTCATTGCTTGACCGTCCATGAGAACACTGCGAGACTATTCTTTGCCACTGTAACTCCTGAAAACCAGAATCAACAGTGGCAACTTCGACCATCAGAAAATCGTTGAGTCAATGAAGCTCGACAAGTCCCGGAAAAAGATTAAACTGTCTTGGGTCTCGCAACAAAATTAATCAGAAAAGAACAGAGGAGTAAGAAAAATAGTAGCAACAAAACATAAGATCGTTTGTGATACGTAGCTACGTTTCTTGAGTCTTAGTTTTGAAAATTATCTCTAGTCCTTCACTTAAACCACCTAAAACGAACTTAAAACAGGAGACGCCTTTTAAATTTGATTTTATTCTCTGTAAAGCCTTCACTCTGAATGAACAATAAACAAACCATTAGGACAGGAATCTTCGGAATGGGACTCAGAAATATTCCCATTAATTTTCTAATTGTTCCTTACTTCATTGCAATATTATTACAAGTAACCGGGTTTAATGACTCAAGGTATGATTCTGAAGTGAATACAACACTTTTATTGGGAAACAAAATTTTCTTCATTCAATAATTTTCATACCCAAATCCTTCGAATACTAGTAAAATTAGTGATCGAAGCTTAATCCCAATTTTTTAGGCTCGATGTGTCTTCTTCTTCCGTACTTTTATTTTCATATAAATTAAGGGTAGGTACACGTAAAAACATGTTGACTAAAACCACGATGAAGCGCAAGGCGTAAACTAGTTTGACATCTTTAACTTAGTTCATAGCTATAGCCGTCCTTTTCTTACACTGCCATTAAGTAAAAGATAGGGATTCTCTAATTTTAGTTTAGTTATTGAAAAAGGAAATTGGTACCAGTGCCGGTCCCGTGACTGGCGGATTATTATAAAAATAATGTGTGCTTAATATAAAAGTTGAAACAACATCTGGAATATGACCACTTATTTCCATTAAGCGTTTTTTTTGTCAACCCAAATTCATTCTCTAAACTTTCCACACAGTATTTTCCTTAACAAACGTTGTAACTTTGGCAATACCCACTGTATGTAGTAGGTAACCATAAACACGAACTTGAAAACAAATAGAATTGTTGAATCAAAACGTGTAGGAGGGTGTGACGTAATTAGAACGCTGTAAAGTGTCAACGAAAAGCAGATTTTCGACTCCATAAATTGAAAACTTTGTTTCAATTTGTTTGCGTAACAGGAAATTCGGTAACTCTACAATATTAAAATACTTCTGAGTGCCATGGCTACTCGTTACTGTCAACATGACTACTTTTGATGTACATCTACCTATGTCAAAAGTAGTCAAAACTTCTTCGTCCGTTGATTAAGTTGGATAACTAATTTTAAATTCTACTCGTGTTCCTGTTTCGTGCTTCTGTTATTTTGTTAGACGATATTTGGCCATGGCCGGCGCTTTCTACAATCACTTTTACCGACTGGAAAATTATACGTCCAAGCGATAAGTGTTTTTGATAGGTCCATTGATTTAATTCACGATAAAACCTTAAGAAATTGTTGCCTTGTGTGTGTGTGTATCTTAACGTGCCTCGTGTGCTAGATTGTGGTTGTAATCGAATAGATTCTATTGTATACTTTAAAAACTCAATAAATATTTTTCTCACGAGCTAAATGGTTTATCTTTGTAACCTACTTCACATTGGCTTTCATCTCAACATCATCATCATAATTATAGCCGAAAGACGTCCACTGTGGGGCATAACTCTCCCCCTAATGTCACCACAACGACCGGTCCTGTGCGTCTCGCATCCATCGGATTCCCGCGACACTCAACATGTCAACGGACAGATGATCTGGTGAATGTCGAGAGAGACCGATGACATCGGTCCATCTTGCGGGAGGCCTCCCAATGCTGCAACTTCCAGTACGCAGTTGCTACTTCAGAACCTTTCGGCTCCTTCGACTATCTGTTCCGCGAGCAAGGTGCCCTGTCCACTGCTACTTCAGTTAGGTTATTCTTCGGGCTATGTCGGTAAGATTGGTTCTCATTATTCCTGATTCAATAAGGTAAGGCAACTCCGAGCATAGCCTTCTTCATTGCATTTTTGGTGGCTTTCACTTGTAATCCAGGAAATACTACTTCCCAACATAACTTATGCCTAAGCTTATCATCTATCATATTCGGTTAACATAGTTTAATTCTACGCTAACTATGGTTCAATATGTCTTAATCAATATCATAATAGGCTTACAAGGGTGTATAGCCAAGAGTATTTTGGTAGTGGGTACTAATCCTGCCATGTTGAATTGTTGTGTTAATCCCTTAGTAAACACAAACAATTTTACAAGTGGATTAGGTGGCAATTACTGGGTTACATTGCCAAGTTTGGCGATTAACGGAACAGTCTCTAACGAGCTATTAAATGGTCTATTTGGAGGCTTATGTCCAGTGACAATTAGCAAGTTAGGTAATCCTGAAGATACTTATCTACGTGTGATAATAAAAAAGTCCTATTTTATCGAGTCAATTGAATTCATTCCTGTTATCTTAAATAAAAGTCCTTCAAGAGGTTTTCAGCATAATTGGTGCTTACTGAAGCATAAAGGCTTATTCCACTAGAAAAATTCAAGATGACACTTAAGTTTTTCGTCGAAAATAAAATATGAATAGTTAGACTCATCCATAATAATATTCATGACACATAAGATTGATGAAGGATAGGTTTTCGACCCAAACTTACAAAAGAGATGGCTAAACGACTGCCCCCAACATGACTAGCACAAATAGGAACCTCACACTAACCAGTAATATTTAAATATTCATTCATGAATTATTTCGTTTTTAATAATTTCTTATAACTTTCGTGAACTAATAAACATAAAAAAGTTTCTTAATTGTATTTATGCTTTGTTTTGGTTTGACATGACAAGGTCAAGGAATACTGACAGCTAGGGAAGAGACATATTGCATTACCAAAATCTGACATTGGCAGAATTGTCGACATCGGAACGATTGCCAAAGAGAAAAATAGAATAGAATACCAAAATGCCAAATCGAATAAGTTGAACTTCAATCGATATTTAACAACAGTTATCAAAACGATTTATTTTCTGAAACTACTTAATTGATTAATTGTATCTGGATAAGCATATTACTAACACTTCAGGCGCACAATCTTAATACATATTTTCTGTCCGTCGAGGTCAACAAAAACAATTTCTTTTTCTGTCAGTCCATTCGATTATTTTATCGATTTAAATCAGATTCCATCTCTACTCTATGAAAAAAAAACGTCAGACGTCGTTTGAACGCTTTTAAGAGGCCGAATAAAATCAAGGCATATCGGTCAAAAAATATGCTATGTGTATATTTTATATGAAAGCGAACCCACAAACAACACTTTAGATGACATACTGTCATATTACTGCAGCTGTATTGTGGGTAACAGAACTCTAGGCTGTTGTTGTCATGTCATGACAGTGATCTGGTATCTCGGTTGGGCAAGACATCAGAACATATTATCATCTCCAGCTTCTTTTTTAGATAATGTCCTAATAAGACTTACCGAATAAATAAATATATAAATCGCATTATTGTTGTTTTATTTCAATATCTTATATGTACTCAGTGCGTTTATTATTTAATTTAGGCAGAATTGTTTACCTACCTACCTCAATACAGAAATCTACAAATATTTGGGTCAGTAAAGCTATAACTACACTGTGCACACGTCGTGTGTCACACGCCGATCTGGGCGCGTCGATCTCCTTCATTTTATATGGAAACTAGACTTGTAGAGCTACACTTGATCCACGCCACGCAACGTCTACGTACAAATCAAGCGTGTTAAACGTGTGCGTCGGTCTAATGTAGTTCTAGCTTTAATCTAAGATCTTTTTCAAATACGTTCATCATTTCAGCCATAATATTATTTACATTGTCTGTGAATACTGTCTTTATTTCAACTCATTTGGATAAGTAGTTTAGGTTTTACAACAGAATACTTATATTATTTTGATTTTTGCTGGAGAGCTGGGGATTATATACCGAAAGTTCGTTGTATCAAGTTTTTTTTTGCTGCAATTACCCCTATGTAGATATTAACTTCAAGTACCTTAGTGCAAAATCGCCAGTCAAAAACACAATTATCAATAAAAATCGTCGCAGACACATTAAAACGCCTAGATAAAAGTTTATAGCAATGTCATTGTTTGAAGTTTTTGTACCTTTGTCGTAGGAGTTGCGCGATTTTGTTTTTAGGATTGTGCAAATATTAAAAGTTCCTGAACCTTTTTAAATTACAAAATACTAATTTCAGCTATTTAGCATTACATATTGCTAGGTACCATGTTTATACATGCGTTTTCATTGCGGGGGCAGTCGTCCATACTTCAATTTAGCCATGTCCTTTAATTTAATTCTAGCCGTATTTTTGTAGCCGCGTCACATGGTGCCAGAATATGACGTAAAATCGTATATAGCCCATCCGCAATAATGTTTTGGGTTTAATGGCGATCGTTTCTGTTTCCATGGCAACCGCCCGAGTACAGCACCATTATTTCGGAAATTTTATTAATCAGTTAAGCAATATTAGTCTCTAAGGAGGTGTCAGAAGGTTGAAAAGAAAAAACCCATGCTGCAAGGTTAAATTGCAGGTGGGCTTTGTACTGATTTTCTTGAACATATGTTCTTTCAGCCCATTTAATATTTTAAGTCCCTTAGAACAAAATTACCGAGTTTGAAATTTTCACATGAATGCATAATTGACTTAAATTGTTTTTCTTTGTTCACAGATGGACTGGCGAGCGCCAGGAGTTTTTGAAAGGAAGATAATTTGAAGTTAACATGCTGTCCGTATACAACACAAGCAGCAATTACGACTTGGCTGCGTTAGCTAGTCGATATGTCCCCGCTGCTATGTCTCTCAACGGAACCACCTATCTAGGCGGAGGAGTCCTAATCCTCACCAAGACACTCACTGGTGAATCAGTGGAAGTAATAGACGAGCCCAAAGCCAACAAAACAACTGATATTATCGATGTTAAAATTGTTCAAGTTGCCTTTTGTATTTTGTACACAGTTATCTTCGTTCTCGGCGTTTTCGGCAATGTCCTGGTCTGCTATGTCGTCTTCCGAAATAGAGCGATGCAAACCGTCACAAACCTCTTCATTACTAACTTAGCGCTCTCCGACATACTGCTATGCATATTCGCTGTGCCTTTGACGCCTATGTACACGTTCCTAGGAAGATGGGTTTTCGGAAGATTGCTCTGTCATCTTATGCCATACGCTCAAGGCACAAGTGTTTACATATCTACACTAACGCTTACATCAATAGCTATAGACAGGTTTTTCGTCATAATATACCCATTTCATCCTCGGATGAAATTGAACACCTGTATTTTTATTATAATATTCATATGGGTGTTTTCCCTGGTCGTAACTTGCCCATACGGCCTCTTCATGGGAATACAAACGACGAACAATAGGACGTACTATTGCGAAGAAAGTTGGCCTTCCGACAAATCTAGAAAAATATTCGGAGTTTTCACAACTGTCTTACAATTTCTAATACCATTTTTAATAATAGCTATATGTTACACATGCGTTAGTATAAGATTGAACGACCGAGCTAGGTCGAAACCAGGTGCTAAAAATACCAGGAGAGAAGAGGCGGACAGAGATAGGAAAAGACGTACAAACAGAATGCTCATATCCATGGTGGCTATATTCGGGATATCGTGGTTGCCTATAAACTTGATTAATATTTTCAATGACTTCTACGCCCAGATGACAGAGTGGAATTATTACTTTGTGTCGTTTTTTCTCGCTCATTCCATGGCAATGGCGTCAACATGTTACAATCCTTTTCTATATGCATGGTTGAATGAAAACTTTAGGAAGGAATTCAAGCAAGTGCTTCCTTTTTTCGAGTCAACTGGCGGAGTGAGGAACAGTTATCATTCTGGCCGCATGCCAACTCACAAAACTGACAAGATATGTAATGGTAATGATACCATTCAGGAAACTTTGTTGGCCTCTTCCTTCAATAGAGGACCGTCGATAAAGCAGCGGATATTGGAAGGCAATGGGAAAAAAGATAACGGTGTCGAGGTAGAGAATATTATTTTAGAAGATAAGACAATATCAGCAACTTTTCATACGAAAAGCGAAAACGTAAACTTGCAATTAATAGATGAAGAGTCACAACTCAGTGAGCCGAGGGAAACGAAATCTCCTATTTAAACTGTAAGTACAAACATCATCTATTTATATCTTAAATTACGTAAAGATTAAGTAAACGTAATAGAGAACCTCTGAATTTGTCCTTGACAGAACGAGGCCTGCACACAATAAAATTCATGCAAAATTACAACCCATTCAGAAACATGTTATGTTTGTTACGAATCACTGGTGTATGAATCTCAAACGTAATTCAGCCACACACAGAAGACGCTTCAAATCTTTCGTGCCAGTTGAGATACCTCACAAATAGAAAATACTTCGGATATAACAAAAGAGTTCCGTGACAATATTCAACAAGTTAAACACAAGCTTGCTCTCTGAAATCTCCACGTTACCCAACTTTCTAACTTCAATTTTCACCTCTTCCCCTTTTATTTGCGTAATTGGGAAAGTTTCCTGCAAGCATCTCAAAAACTTTCGATAAAACCAATTACAAAAGTGACTGCTTTCAGCACTCAATTTGGAACAAAGTTTTGGATATAAAAATGAGGAGCTGAAAGCAAATTACAGGAAGTTTAGGAATCTGTGTGGAATGTTTGTGGGTTTCTTGGTGCGTTATCCTTTATAGTAAGTGAGTTTGCTAGCAAACAACACCACCTGAATTGTACTTTTTGTTATATGAGCTTGTTTTGTGTGTGTGTTAGCACTCCGGAAGTATTTGTCGATCGTCCAAAACCAATTCCCTTCAGTATAATTAAACAGGAAATTGAAGATGTTTGTCAACGGCCGAAGGAAATTACAGTTTGCTCGACATTAACATAGGTCCTATGTTACAAGATTTGTAAACATCGATGGTATCAGAAGGATCTAATTAGTATTTATAATAAATTAGATATCTTCTCTCTTTCTAGTAAAAAAATTAAATATCTGAATATAAATACTTTATCACAATAATCTAAAAACAATTAACGCGATGAACAATACTCTTCCGTTTCCTATTTTTTCACATATTAATCCGTGGACAATGGTGTGGGTTATATGTTTACCAATTCATTATTCTACTTATAGTTTTATTTAAACCTTAACGTGTAACTGTATTTTTTCCCTGATAAATAAATAAATAAATAATAAACCCCTAATTTACATCGTTAAAGTAGAACCCAGAACTAGTAAACCACCATCAGCCCGCGAAAATACAATATTAACATTCTAACCACATTTCTTGGCATATAATTTAAATCAAATACGTGCCATTCTGTCCATTATTAAACCACACCACAAATCTCTATGAGCCATCAAATCTTCACCAATAATAAGGGCTACATAGCTAATTCAATTTGTCCACTATAATATGATACCAATTTAACATGAGAATTAATCGAGAATTTGATTAGCATACGATCCTGTATAAATTATTACCGTGTAACTGTGAAGTTATATCGGCACACTTACGCAAATTATGTCTATTGAAGTAAATTGGGTTTCACTGAATTTTATACGCTTCATACAATGTAATTTCTGTTTTCGTACCTCAGAAGTTTTGTATAATATTCTTCTTTTTTTTTCTAAATCCCTGTTTACTTGTTTTCGTCGTTGTTACGTTGTAACAACATATTTTTTTGTTGTCATGTCTTTCTTAACCCACGTCATGCGGCTCTATATTGCCAGGAGGATTTCAACAGTTCAAAGTCAGTGGGGAAGTTTTTGATTCATCCGCATCGTAAGCCTTGTTTGACATACTCGTACAAGGTTTTGTTTGATATCCTCGGGAATTTCATCTTTGATATTGTTCATTTCTTTATTCGTTTACCTCTTTTGAAATGTATAACAGCTTCACTATTATTTTTTTGATAAATAATAAAGTATTTCTTCCTTAAAAGGAACGCTAAGAAGCCAATTTCTTCTTCTTGTTTGTATACTCCTGGAATCCTGATGGAGTGGTCATGGTCATGGATCGTCTGATAGGTTGGTTGCGGCTTATGCGAGACTTCTTCAGCTCTATACGTGGCACTGCGTGCACATTCGGTAAGGGAAAAATTCATAGATGATTTGATGAGGTTTGTCTGCCTGGTGGGTGACTAGCAGCAAGAACGTTTACCCTCTACTCTTTCTTATACCACTAATCGTCTCAAAGAGCTATCGGTGTGAATGATATGTCCAAGTATCTTGAAGATTTGCACTTTTACAATCGATGAAAGTGTTTGTTTGATGCGAAGCTTTTTCATAATGGAAAACATGATTTCTTCCTTCTAAGAAACGCTAAGAAACAATAATACGTATATACTCTCGAAAATCAGAAATTCAAACGCTAGCTTATACCTTTAATTAAATTTCTATCTACCACGGCAGAACGAAGACAAGAGCACGCTTTAATTAAACTAACGATCTATGATAATAATTTATGAGAAGCTCGCGACGTATTTGCGTATGAACAAAGCCGGGGCAAATTATGACATAGTTTGACGCGATTGAGTTAGCACAAGTTCGAATTGATTTCTAACTTTTTGATCAACTTTAATCTGGTTTTTGTCTGGTTTTCTGTCCTCATTTGTATTCCGACTGCATATTGTCTTGGTTCTTATTTAGGTCAGTTGATAAACTGTAAAGCTTCTAGATATTATTATCATTAAAGTCTTTAAGAACTCCTGGAACGACAGAGTAGACTTTGATGCACGATGGAGTTGTGTCAATTAAGTTCACTCTTTAATCTTAGTTGCTTACAGATGGATCAAACTACTCAATATATATTCCGCTACGAGCCCATTAATTTTTCAGTCTTTATTTGTAGGATTCCATACCTGAAAGGTAACTAATGAGAGCTTATTACTAAACCTCCCCTGTCCATCCGTCTGTCTGGCAGCAGTCCGATGTATCTCATGATCCGTAATAGATAGACAATTGAAATATTTACAAAATAGGTAATTCTGTTGCTGCTATAACAAAAAATAAAAATTAATTAAAAATTAAAGGCTCCCAATAGAAACGTGTTTTTGGTTTAGCTTTTTTTGCTCGATCTTAATAATGGCAACTAGTAGACGCGTATAATCTTGAACGATGGTAAAAAACCCTTGATTCTCGAGTCCGACTCGCACTTGCCTGGTTTTTTTTCAACAGGAAAGAAATTTTTATAGCGTGACACGTGTAGTAAATGACGGACGAATGAATATTTTCGAAAGCTTTAATATAAGTTAACAAAAATAACAGTGCATTACAGTAATTTGTGACTTACATGTTTTCTTTTTTCTTGTTACAGACCACAAATTCGTCACAACGACATTGAAACGAAGAATTCAGATAATGTAAAAGATGTTGAAAGTGATGTTTGTGTTTTTTTTACATTTTAACGAATTAAATTGTATAGATATATTTAAATTGCTTTGCTTACTGTGATCAGTGTTATTTAACGCTATTGTATTAGAGTCTAAGTTAGTGTAAATATAATACTGTACATCGGCGAAATTGTGTGTATCCATAAAGTAAGCTAGTCAGTAATATAAAGCGAGTATCCAAATGGCCTATGATTATTTTCTAACTCAACGACAGTGAAACTGTCTGATGTACTTAATAAGTTAGTGGTCTCTGATTGGTGTTTTCTGATCAGACTGTTGAGCCCAGTTTCAAACATCACAATTTTTAGCTTTGGTATTGTTGATTCCGTTGCTTATATTTCAATTATCTTTGTACTCGTATCTTCCACGTGTTAGCTAGCAACTATTAATTTTGATAGCTTTAATTATAGTACTAACACGAGCGTGATTATTTTGTCATCATTATCGTCTTATTTAAGCTTGAATAGGTACATATGTATATTAGCTATTTGAATTATAGATACTTTGTTCTTTTAGAGTAAAAATGTAAGCAGCAGAATTATTATTCTATATAGCTTTAGTTGGCTTTAGCCCGAAAGTCTGACATCCAGTCTTACCAAAGAGTATCGTATTACCCAGTAACTGGGTTGTGGAGGTCAGATAGGCAGTCGCTCCATGTAAAGTACTGGTATTCAGCTGCATCCGGTTAGACTGGAAGCCGACCCCAAGATAGTTGGGAAAAGGCTAGGCAGATGATGATAGCTTTAGTTGGGTTATATTTATCATTTTCAAAAAGGTCGATGTTTGAAATTTTGAGTTTATCAGAAAACAAATCGAGAATCTTTAGAAATACTTCTCATATAAATGAAATTGTACAAACTTTAACTCTTAGTTATAAGTAATGATATTTTGTAAATAAGGTTAAAAAATATTATAAGATCTAATTTAGCGACGATTTTCGTGAATTGCTTGGTAGTGTTATCTGTTAAACTAAATAAATCAATGTTTTAGTACTTAGTATACATGTTTACTGTTACATTTGTGAGAATAAACGAGGGTTGGTTGTTTTGTAATTTATCGTTTTATTCATCCCTTTGCAATTTTAATCTTCTGATTTTTTTATTGGTTCAATATTTTCAAATAGCTTCGGGCTGGGTTCTACCTTATTGACCTCAAATAAATTAGAAAATTCAGTTTAAAATCTAGATTTCCAGAATTAAAACATTTTGGTGGAACTTCAAATTTATAATTCTACTTTTCCTAGAGCGTGTCTATGATATCAAACAATTATTTTCCGACATCGATTGGGTGTATTTCAGGCCATTGCCTGTTTTATTTCCAACTTATCTTTTAGTAAATTTAACGTTAAATGGGCAGGCAAACGACATGATGTTTATTAAGGTGCTCACTTTATTATCAAATTCAATATCTCCAGATATTTCATCGTCTCTGCCACTGTCAGTTGCTAAGGCCTTCTCAATATATTTTACACTAGCATTACTTCCGCGACTTCGTCCGCATGGATTTTGAAATTAAGCCAATATTAAATATAATTTATAGCTTATAGCATCCATAAATAATGTAGCTTTCTACTGGTGAAAGAATTTTCAAAATCGGTTCAGTAGTCTTACTTCCTAGAAACAAACTCACAAACTTACAAACTTTATCTCTTTATAACATTAGTGTAGATAAAAAATATATACAGGATGTAAAAAGACACATCATAGAGCCATTAACTACGCATACTGTACGTCTAACAAAGTAGTTTTGCACAAAAATTATTGCTGGGAAACGACTTTTATTTTTAGGGACGAGAAATAAAACTATTTTTTATTCCGCGCAATGTAATGCGAACACAGGCAAGTGGAGTTTAACCCCACCCTTTCGCTCTAAGCCACGTAGGTAGTGTCTGTGTATGCGTGTATGCTAAATAAACAAGTTTCTTTCTTTTCTTTCTTTCTTTCAAACGAAAAAAAATCGAAAACTCATGTAATTTTTGTTTGGAAAAAAGTTTAGTAATAACACTTAGAATTCATTTTCGTAAAAAAGTAAAAGAAAAAAAATTGCGACTGACCTTCAATATCTCCAGAACCAGTGGTTTCGTAGGTAAGGTCTGGTGGAAAAAAAAGAACCAAATAATGGGTAGAATATGTGGGTTTCGGCTTCGGAAACTTTCTTTTTACACGCGATATTTTAATAGCTTACCCAGCGAACTTCGAACCACCTCAGCATCAATAAATGAATGCGTTTCGAGATATTATCAAAAAAGCCGTTTCTTTTCTTCACAATTTTTCTTTTTCGTGAAAACTGCCGCTGCACGCTGTTTTAATAGCTGTTATTCTGCTATTCGGGGTGGAAAAAAATCCAATAAATCGAAGATCGTAAAAATTGGTCCCGCCGTTCTTGATTTATATAATGGTGTAACTAACCCGACTTTATTTTATATAAGAAGATATCAATCCAATTTATATAGAATTTGAATAAATAGAGGTTTAATACTTTCACTTGTGCTTCAAATCAACCACAAACCCTAAAGGATTGAAATAAAAGTAGAATTTCAATTACAATATCTGCTTATTAACATATCCTTGCGTTTGAATAATTTTATTGAACACAATTTAATCTTACTGTATTGGTTTCAAGTTGCGGGATCGGAAATGGAAATGCAATTTGTTTTAATGAAAATATTTTCTTAATATTATTCAAGACCTGGAAATGAAGTGGAAGTATTGAGGTGGAATATTTAGATTGTTATTGAGAATCTTGAGTTCATGAACGAGGAATTTACAATCAAGAGTCTAAGGCTAGCTGAAGACTCATCAAACTTTATTAAATCTGCACAAGGTAGGAACGGAGATGAAAGTATATGTAACAAGAAATTAAGGCCACCAATTTCTAAACCAATTTATTTTTCAACTAGCACTTTGCTCGCGACTTCGCTCACGTGACCTATCCCGCGGGAATTGTTACTTTTCGCGGAATAAAAAGCTTATGTTAGTCACTGATAATTTAGCTTTCTATTTGTGAAGAAATGGTTAAAATCGGTCCAGTAGTTTCGAAGCTTATTTGGTTCAAACAAACAAACAAATCTTTCCTCTTTTTTTTTTTAATTGTTTTTTTTTTTGTCGGTTGTTTGTTTGACTAGTAGGTTTATTGGTTAATAAACTTATTAATATCTTAAATGCGAAAATTTGGATGGATGGATGAATGTTTGTTACTAAATCACACCAGAAATGGCTGAAATTTGGGACAGAGATCAGTTGTGTCAATTGTCGTCTGCAATGCTATAATAAAATAAGCCAAGAAGGTTGTATTGACTAGTTTGATAAGTTCTGGGATACTGGTAATCACGCGAAACAATGGAAAATTATCGCCAAATATGTGATTCAAAAAAATAAAAAGACACGTCGAAAGCGAACCTAGTCGTCGATCACACATTTTGCATTATCACCTTCCCATTAATTCTGAGAATAGTATCACATTACAAAAAGTTTGCAAAACAATGTTCTTGAACACCTTTGATATTAGTAAAGATTTTGTCTATACTGCAATACGAAAAAATCAAGTAAACAATGATTTTACTGATACTGATGAGAGAGATCGGCATGAAAACCATAACTATGTAATTTCAAATGAAATGAAACAAAGTGTAAAAGATCACGTTAATTCTTTCACCCATGTCGAGTCTCACTTCTTTAGAAAACGTACGAGTAATAAATACTTACGATATTATAATTTTAGAGTACAGACAGTAAGACAATACAGAGATATAGTTAACACTAATTTGAAGATAGGCTTTTATCTACCAAAAAAAAACCAATGCGACCTCTGTCATCAGTATAAAAATACATCAACCCCTACAGAAGAATTGAAAGAAAACTTCACTTAACATCAAACAGAAAAAGAAATTTCCCGTAAGATAAAATTGGAATGTAAACTACGGGGGGTTCGGTCCTATATTAAAAGTTGTTCACAATGATGAGTACAATGACCCCTTAAGAGGTTGTTGGTATGCCTAGGGGTAGCGGATAAATTCAGAAAATGAGTTACCGCACCTCTGGACACTCAGGCAGTAAAGGAACAGGGGTGGATTTTAATCAGTAAGAGTCTGACACGCCCTCCCGCTCCACCCAGAGCGAAAGAAGTCATTGGATGATTTCCAACCCGCCCACCCAAAAAAAAAAGAGGTTGTTGGTGTTTTACAAATAACCCTATATATTTGCCTACATAAAATAATATTATCTACACAATTTTATCTACACTTAAAAAAACAACGCAGGTATATTTATAGCTCAATGGAAAGTTAAATGATACGCTAACTGGTGGCACAGGTCGATATATAGTGCGCTATGTATAATTTGACGGATTTTATTACGGTACCCGCCAGTGATGTATGTGGCAGTTAAATAAAGCTTACTCTAATAACTTGTGACTGAGCATAACAATTCGCAATAATATACACGAAAACCGTGACCACATGGGCGGGTCCACTGGGAAAAAGAAAGAAAGGTAGACCTGTAGCTAGTTGGGAAGACGACATCAAAAAACAGCTGGCCCCAACTGGATTCAAGTAGCCCAATCTAGAGAGGACTGGCTATCTTTGGAGGAGGCCTTCATCTACAGAGGAGTTCTTACAGATTGAAGAATAATAATGTAATAGTATTGGGTTAAGGAAAAACTAACACAAGTAAATTTAGGAACTAAACTTAATTACTAACAAAACTATTAATTGTATCTAAGTAAACTAACTTAATCTAACTTATCTTCTTGTTTTATAAGCTGTAAGGAATAAAAGGCTTTTTGATTTTTTTATTTGATTTTATTATTTATATAATAATATATTGGAACATATAAATAAATAAATAAATAAAAAGCCGTTATTGTTGATCTTAGTTATAACAAAAGTTTTTTAAATATGCCTAAGATCTTTACTACTATGTTACTAATATCAAAATTTACTAACTATTATACTTTGGCAAACGGTATTTACTCCTCAACTTGTCTTCTGACAAAGGCCTCCTCTAAAGATCGCCATTCAAATCTATCCCTTGCCTTTCGAGTCCATGTTGCACCGGCTATTTTCCTGATATCATCTTCCCTTTGTCTCCCAGTTTGTCTTCCTCTGTTCCTTTTGCAGTCTAGCGGGTACCATTCTGTTATAAGTCTTGTCCATTTTTCCTTCTTCTCTCTTGTTATATGTCCTGTCCATCGCCACTTTAGTTGTTTGTATGTTATGTATGCATTCTTGAATTTAGTTTTACTTTTAATGTTTTTTTTCATTTTTCTCGGTCTTTTCTTTTAACACCTATTGTACTTCTCTCTATTCCGTTTTGACAAACTTTTATTTTGTTTACCAGTTGTTCTGTCAGTACCCAGGTTTGACACCGGTATAGCAAGCATGGCAAAATACACATATTGGAACATCTTATTGAGTAATTATGTGTATACGCGACTAACTTGCGCTAAATTTAAAAATATAAATAATTAAGCAAAAATAAATATGTAAAATTATAATGAATAAATTAACTATGAAGGGTTCCAAATTTCAAATGAATGTTTTAATTAATAATACAGTTATGACGTTTTTTCATTTAAAAGCTTCTACTGTAAAGTACACTTTTGTAAGTTAGCGTAGTATAAATTGCTGGTGTCGACGTGGGCGAAGCTGTTGGCAGAAGCTAGTGTCACATATAACTGAAAATTTCAATCAAAGTTTTGTTTCTATTTACCTCCGTTTTTTGTGGGAAATCATCCAGTGACTTCCCACCCCAGGAGCGGGAGTGTCATTTTACTGACTAAACCCCACCCGCGTTCCTTACTTGCTTCCTAGCCTGAATGTCCAGGGTCGCGGTAACTCTGTTTCGAATTTATCCACGACCCTTCATTTGTCCGCGAACCTTCAATTTACCCCTGTATTTCTATTCACCCCGTTTTACCCAGTAAGTCTGTAAGCTTAGTTTAATTAATGTCCACTGCTAAGCATAATGCTCATAATTAACCACAGCACATGAGAAAAAATCTTCTTTTTCTCTGGATAATGTCCATTGTCCACTTAAATGAACAACTGAGAGAGAATATCGGGATAATCCGTATGCAACGGAAAAGTTTGCAGTTGGTTTTCAGGTTAACCAGCGTCCGAACGAAAAAACGAAACCCTAACAGGATCACTCTTGTTTCTGTCTATCCGATTATCAATGCCAATTTGCTCCGCATCTACTGAACAAATTGAGTTGACTTTTGGTAAGCACATGAATGTCTGTGATTCAAACACGAACGTGAAAAAAAGTGAATTTGGAATAAGGGGTCACTTTTATTTCCCCCGCACATATTTCTGAAACTACTAAATCTAAAATATTGAAAAACATAAAAAAAAACCTTAACTTTTTTGGTTCATGGTTTAAAAAAAAAACTAATTAAAAATATAAGTCATTTATTAGTAGAAACATGTACTTCAGATGCTGGTTTCTTTGATATTGACGTAGCCAAAAACACAAAATGTATTTGGCGCTACTCGAAATTAAAATATCGTTCAACGTCTTCCAATCATTTCAAGAAAACAGAAACACTATACAAAATTATACAATGATATAAAATAATAAACAATACAAAATATAAATAATACGAAACACAATAAGTAGAAACCAACGAAACTTTTACGTAACACGACTAGGAACAAACATATTAACATTATCAATGTCTTTCAGCAAGATCAAATTTTCTGTTAAGAAAAAATATCAACACACTATGCACTTAGAAAAATGCAAAGCAACGAGTTTCCCAGTAAGGACGATAACCATTAATCGCAGCAGCATCTCTACGAGCTAGAGAGAACGACCTTCCTGCTCATCCGAGCGAGGTATATTAGCGTAATGGCAAATTACGCAGACCAGGTCAACGATAGCTCCTTAGTTATATATATATACGTAAGTATTCTGAGAATATGGGTAAGCTCCGCGATGTTATACAGTCCTGGGTACCTTCAAGAATTTAATTTTGCTAACACAAATTGAATAATGTTGGACTGGTGTCCTTTATTTTAATGAAATTGTACTTCTTGTAAACCTGAAAACTAACAAAATGGTAAACTAAAGGTCAATGATAGCTACCGCAGAGGTACTGGGCGTACTGGGCGTAGGACGTCGCGAGACGATCTCCGGCCACCGTAGACCCAGGCCTGCGGACGGCAAGCAGTGGGTAGCTCGCCGTCCGATGAGCACCAGGCCCGTGAGTCGACGGCGCGTAGTGTTCCACGCGCACCTCAAAGAGATGATTGTCAGTCACCTCTGACGGGGCCCATCGTGGCTGGTGCCTGCATGCCTAGGGGTAGCGGATAAATTCTGAAAATGAGTTACCGCACCCCTGGGCACTCAGGGAGGGAAGGAACAGGGGTGGGTTTGAGTCAGTAAGAATCTGACACGCCCTCCCGCTCCACCCAGAGCGGGAGAAGTCATTGGATGATTTCCCACCCCCCAAAAAAAAAGGTCAATTATAGCTCCTCCCTTAAATAAGTAAGTATTCTAAGAATATGGGTAAGCTCCACGATGTTATACAGTCCTGGTACCTTCAAGAATTTTACCTTGTTATCAAAAATTGAATGACTGACACTGCACTGGTGTCCGTAAAAATGTTAACCCCCAAAAAAACTTATCTACGCGTGTCAGGCGTACGCGAAATTGAAAACTCTCTTTATCTTTCTAGACGTAGAAGATATCGCCTCGTGTTGTCTAGCCAACTCATTGGCTGATGGGAGTCGCTCCCATCAGCCAATGATTGACGTTCCCTGGGCGCGTGCCAATGGTGCTAGTGTCAGCAGTCATTTTTGAGTTATTGAGATACGTATGTTTAGGCTTTGTGTAACTTTGCTAGAAGTAAACTTCTAGAAAAATATAATATGTAATATTTTCTTTTATGACTGAATTGTCCGAATAATAAAATTAATTAATGTTAAAAAACGTAACAATGATTTAAATTAATGTTCTAAAACACATGTTTCATTTGATTAAAAAAATTGTTGAACATTAGTACAATGGAAAGTTTTGGTGTCAAAAATAACTTTGAGTATAGTTTTATTTCATGAAACTGTGTCTTATTATTAATTTAATACCCCAACCTTCAAAAAGATCACTTAAATTACAGTGTTTTAGCCTTCAGCCTGTCATTTATTTGTGGACGCCTCTGAGACGTATGTTAAGGTTTGTAACACTCAAATAGATTAGGCTTCTAGGGTTAGTAAAGTTGTCCAAACTATTGGAATTCACAAATATTAGAGATGTAAATTGGACTAACACCTGAAAATAAGCAACATGGCAAACTACAGGTCAACGATAACTTCTCCCGTAAACGTAAGTATTATGAGAATACGGTTAGCTCTGCAGTGTCATGCAGTCCTGGTGGTACCTTCAAGAATTTAATTTTGTTAGTGCAAATTAAATAATGGTGGACTGGTGAACTTAATTTTGCTAAAATTGTTCATCTTGTTAGAATGTATTAAAGAAACGTTAGAATGAACAGAAAATAAAACGTGACCACCTCAGTTTTAACCGACTTCGCAAAAAGGAGGAGGTTCTATGTTCGACTCTATGTATGTTTTTTTTTCTAAGTATGTCCGCCGATTTCCCTTACAGTTGTCGACCGATTTTCAAAATTCTTTTTTTATTCGAAAGAGTACACTCCAGAGCCACCTCTGGAGTATACTCCTTCACATAAAAAAAAATTGGTATGGGACCACTCCCATACCAATATTTTCGAAATTGCTTTAGCGCTTTTTGAACAAATCAACAAAACCAAAAAATGTGTATAAGTAGATGACGTTTTGGTCTCCTCCAATTAAGAGTATGTTCAAATTCCATGTTCCATGTTATTGGGGTTATCAATTCGGACGTAATTTTAATATATAGTTTTAGTTCTGCGGTATAAAACCTAAAAAGTAAAAAATAAACAAACTTTTTTACAATAACTACAACCGACTAAAAATTGAAAAAAAAACTTTAATTTCGGAAGTCGGTGTCAATAAACGAAGATATAAAATACAAACACCGACTTCCAAAATTATAGTTATTTTTCAATTAAGTGTATTTCCTTTTTTGGAAAACGGTTGTATTTTTTGTAAAAAAGATTTTTTTGATAACTATCTTTGCGACTCTGTGACGGTAACCTATGTTTTAATTCCTATGTGATGGGGGTAAACCAGTCCATGCCGTGAAATTAACTGGTAAAGAATCAATCTAGAATACAACAGATCTAAAAAACTATTACTTATATTCAGGTTCCTGCATTAATTAATCAAAAAATAAATAAAAATATATATTTTTAACTGCCGACGATAAAAGAGGCTTATAAGTTTGACCGCTATGTGTGTGTGTCCGTAGCTCTTAAACAGGTGAACCTATTTGAAATCAGGTTTTCTAGCAATTTCTCTTAGACATGTTTTATCAAAATTGGTTCAGCCGTTTTAAGTTTATCAGCTCTTTTGTATTTTTTAAATGTTCGCTTTTCTTTTAAACATTGGGGTTTGTTTTTTATTTTATTGGTATCTCGTATTAAATTTTAAATAAAAAAAAATTAATACCCATTTACATTTTACCCCATTTTATTTTTTTAAATGGCATGGCATATTAGTTAAGAGGTGCCGAATAAAATTGATTCTAGTTTTATCTTGTGGTGCGTCTAATTAGCAGACACGATAGATTTTAATTGTGTTTCGCCCACCATGTGTCCACTAGACGCGCAAAGAGTTAAGCTAAATGGCACAAATTTTTTGATCTCTGTCTTATCTTAAATGCTTATAAAAAAACGTTGGCAAGGAAGTTGCTAACTAGCTGGTGACCGTAGGTATACAGCAGTATGATAACCAGGAAATATAAATTATTAATTTGTAATATTTATAAATGATTAATTTATACCTAATATTTATAAATTACTAGCTGTGCCCCGCGGTTTCACCTGCGTAGACCGGAATAAAAGATAGCTTATATGTTAATCCAGGTTATAAGTTATCTACATACCAAATTTCATCCAAATCGGTCCAGCCGTTTGAGCGGGAAGAAGTAACAAACATACACACTCACAAACTTTCACATTTATAATATTAGTAGGATTAATTTATGATATTTTTATATTACTACGATACAATGTAAGACCAGATTATTTTTTTTATTCCACCATGTACCATTGGGCAGGCGCAATCCAATCCGGGCGGCGCCGCAGAGTTATTTAAATTTTGTTTTAATAATAACAAGTTTCCTTTACAATTTTATTGAATTTTTCTACTGGTCGAAAGCGAGCACCGGCTTATTTAATCGAGATCAAGGCAAACCCGTTTTCATCAGAAGCGACCGCTGCCGTCTTATTTACGAGTCGAACGAGCGAAGGAAACCCATTCTCAAGTAGAGCGACCACAGCTGGTTTACGTCCTACCTACCTTTTGTATGCACTAACATTTCTCTATCATTGAAAGTCTGGTTAGCGATTGAAATCTTACAATATTTTGACTCTCAGAAATATTGAACTTACATGTCAGGCGAAAAAAACCGTTTTCACGTCAAAACCAGAAACTTTTGTTCATCAGCACAGAAATGTAGATAAAATATTATTTAATTCCAGCCAGTCTGCGTTCGCAAAGGCGAGATAAAATTTCATTGTCGCCTTTGTATTTAAAGGGTTGAAGCTCTGGGGAAATCGGCGGCCGTTTATTAGACGAGAGCACTTTAATTTTGATACTGAATTAATGCTTTAATTTTAATTGGAAGCTGAAATATTAGTATTAAGTTTAACCTAGAGGAAATATATATATTAAATCTGGTTGTGGATAAAATAAGAATATATCTATTGTTTGTATATTATAACTGTTTAAGAAAATTATTTTTCCTACATTAAAATGAAACTCTTAGGTTCCCCTGTGCCAAATCTTAACTGCGAGTTAGTTGCTGATACGAGGTTAAGTAACAAATATTTCATATAATTATTATAGTGAACCCTAGTTAGCAAATAGCTCGGAGTTTATAAGTAACCCTGGTTGGCGCAAGTGGGCCTTAAAATTGTCACTTTTTAGGGTTCGAAAGTCCAAATGAAAAAGGAACCCTTATACGATCACTAGTGTGGCTGTCTGTCTGTTTGTCCGTCTGTTATAGTAAATTTTCTCTGAATCTAATGGACCGATTAGGTTAAATTTGGTACATACATGAATATATTCTGTTACCCGAATACAGAGATGTGACGAAAATAAATAAATTTTTAATATGAAGGTCCCTTTTGGGGTTCCAATCGGAAAACTTAAAAAAAGTTTTCCAAAGTGTACCATGACACATATTAAATGCTGGCTTATGTTATTTAAGAAAATAGATGAAAAATTACCATTAAGGCCCCCCCCCGTCCCCCTCTTCCCTTAATGATAAATGATATTTATGCATTAAATAGGTTACAAAGAACACTTACACGTCAATGGTTTTTGTCAGTTTAAGCTAGATGAGGCCGGTGTTTCCTAGCTGACTACCCTGAGAAGAAACACCGAAACATACTCAGAGGTCAAACTCTCTTTTAAAGTGTTCAAATCGATACAATGTGTACTGGTTAAATCATATGAGAACCATGTACGTTTATGTCTGGGATGAGCTTTTTGAAGAAAGCAACACACGAATTCGAGTGGACCTGTCCAGACAGTGCAAGCATTTGTCAGTCATCGCGAAGCTCAACTCAGAACTTTGAGGAGCTGAACGAACCGACGAACAATACCAAAGTAAGGACATTTGAGTAGGCCGCAAAAATACTCAAACTGCCAGACAATCATAAAATCTACATGAATATAGCGACAAACATAGTTCTCGCATTCACATTATTCTATATGAGGACCATGCAGCTTAGTGTCTGTAGTGGTCTTTTGAAGAAAGAACCAAACATATTTGAGTGGACCTGTCCAGTCAGTGCAAGCATTTGTCAATAGTCGAATAGCTCAACTTAAAAACCACTAAGGAGCTCAATGACATGACGAACAATACCAAAGAAACTACATTTGGGTAGGCCGCAAAAGTACTCAAACTGTCAGACAGCGTTAAAAATTACTGTAAAAAGGAGGAGAAAATAATAATAATAACCCACATAGTCCTCACATTCACAATAATTAAGTAACCAAAAAAAAAAATATATATATATAATACTTTATGGTGTGGCGAGTTGCCGCCACTCTGCAAGTTGGATGGGGTGTGGTATCACGACGTGTGTGTCTCGCTTTGGCTTGTGAGGCAAGTGTGTAGCCGGCTTTACGGGAACCATAGGCAATTCAGTGCGCCTTCCGCTGCGAAGCCGAGCGCATCTCACCGCAGACTAAATTAATGTCTTACTAACATCGTCCCCGCAAATACACTAAAATCCCGAGTAATATTCCGTAAACGTTGGGGATTCTCCGGGAATAATAAATAACCAATATTTACCGCGTCCGTGTAACCAGTGAACAAGAATAAATAGTTGTGTTGGTGTGAAGAGAATCGAGTGGCCACTCGTCGGAGTCCAGCGAGGCTGCCAAAGGAAAAGTCAGGTACCACTTGTTTTTACTAGCTTAGAGTAAGGCCACATGCGCCGTCTACTGCCAACCACTCCTAACTTGAAGTTATACAGACAAATATAGGCAATTTTGGGCCAGCATTCAATCCAAGTGTTTGGCCGTAACACTGTCCTCCACCCGCAGAGAACCACAGCTATTTACACGCTTGGGCAACTGCATTAGATGGTCCTTTCGAGCCTGGATAGGCATCAGTAAAATTCAGTACAAATTAAGTACAAGTCATTACAGTAGGCACATAACTTTATTAGTGCCCCAAAATGGCGTCCCGCAAGCAAGAAGCTAAATTGGCTCAGCTTACCGCTAAAAAACAAATGATTTTCGAGCGAGTTAATCGCATATATAATGATTACAGAAACATCTCGAACTTTGATTCACGTTCAAATGAGACATTCTTAGCGCAGTCAGAAACAATTACTGAGCAATACAACAAATTTGAGGAAATAGTAGAACAAATGAATGAATTGCAATTCGAGATTGACCAAACCGCACCAGATTATTCGAGTCTATATTCTATTGAAGACTTATATTCTAATATTAAATATAAACGTAATCTCATACTTTCGAAAAACGAAACATCGGAACATAAAGTGGGTACTCGGATAAAATTACCGCCCATAGATTTGCCATCGTTTGACGGTAAAGCGGAAAACTGGCCCATATTTTACGAAATTTTTCGCAGCAATGTTCATTTAAATACCGATCTGGTTGACTCGCAGCGTGTCCAGTACTTGATCAGTAAATTGACTCATGATGCCTTAAAACTAACCGCAGGCATTGTTCCTACAGGTGATACATACAACGTTATGTGGAACAGTCTCGTTAAAAGGTATCAAGATAAGCGTAGTTTAGGGATTCATTATCTCAATAATATACTGGACATTAAACAATGCGCCGGAAATGCCGCGAGCCTCAATACATTTGTGGAACGATATTCAGCGTCCGTCGCAGCCTTGAAGCAGTTAGACATTCCAGACTTACTGGATTTTGTTTTATTACACTGTGGTTTAAGAAAGGTTGACGCGCAAACTGTCTTACAGTTTGAATCCCGTGTGAGTGAGAAAGAATTACCTTCCTATGCGGAGTTTATAACATTCATGCAAGGATATGTTAAAGTACTACAACGCTCATACGGTAATAATTTACAGACGGAACCGAGCGCAAAGTCAAGTTCAGCAAATCATCAAACAAAAAATAACACCGCTAAGTCGTTCGTGTCGCGTAATGAACCGGTTTCAAATGGCAAATGTACGCTATGCGATAAGGATGACGTACGACATCAGCTGTTCTATTGCCCGCAGTTTAAAAATATTAGAATGCCGCTTGCACGTTTTGAATTTATTAAAGCTAAACGTGGCTGTATAAACTGTTTAAGTCTATCCCATTCTTTGGTTAAATGTAAGTCACGTAACGTTTGTAAAATTTGTAAAAAGACCCATCATTCTCTCTTACATTTCCGAGAAAAAGATGAGTCATTATCGCCCGAGCCACAAGTGCCTACTAAGGATACATCTGTTTCGCTTACTACAGCTGTTAAAACTGGGTCAACCATTTTGCTAGCGACCGCGCAGTTATTTGCATACTTTAGCGACATCAGAGATAAGGAGGTGGTTCGGTGCCTACTAGATAACGGATCGCAAAATAATTTAATTACTGTGGACTGTTGTAAACGTTTGAATTTACCCATAATTAAATTACGCAATTCATCTTTACAGGGTGTTGGAATGACATCGAAACCAATACACGGTTTTATTCATCTCAACATAGAATCTCGGTTTGATCCTCATACGAAGTTTTCGATACAAGCGTTAGTTGTTGATTGTATTACAGATAGACTTCCTGCGAAATTAATTAGATTACATAACAATGATAACATGTCATACTTAAATAACTTGCCGCTCGCCGACCCGCTCTGGAATGTTCCGAGCGGAATAGATCTTGTGCTTGGAGCACAATTGTTCCCCTTTATTTACCTGGGAGACAGGGTCGACTCAGGCACCCGCGCGCCCCCTGCTATACTGACTAGCTTCGGTTATGTACTTATGGGTGATATTGATTGTTGTAGTAGTGATGTGACACACATTGCATCTTCGTTTACCGCGCAGGCCGACATTGAAGTCGAGTCAAATTTACATAAGTTTTTTTGAGCTAGAGGAAATTCCATCTCAACGTTTTATTAGTCCGGACGAATTAGAGTGTGAAAATAATTTTAATTCTTCAGTCTTATTTGAAGACGGCAGATATTTTGTCGATCTACCTTTTGCGCGCTCACCCAGCGAGCTAGGTAGCTCGCGCGGTTATGCCCATCGGCGCTTACTTGCGCTCGAGCGTAAGTTTACGTTAATGCCGACCCTACGCGAGAATTATAATAAAACTATCGCGGATTATATAACTCAGGGGTATTTAGCGGAAGTGCCCGACTCTGAATTGACAGAGGAGGGTTATTATTTACCGCATCATGCCGTCATTAGACCGGACAAGGACAGCATTCGAGTGGTTTTGGACGCTAGCGCCAAAACTCACTCGGGGTTGTCGCTCAATGACATTTTGCATGTCGGACCTAATTTGCAAGCAGACTTGTTTTTGTTATTACTTGATTTTCGTACATTCCCTGTCGCGATGACAGCGGATATAAAACAAATGTTCTTACGTATCGGTGTAAAAGAGCACCACCGCAAATATTTACGAATCTTGTATCGTTTTAGCAAAGGTGAGCCTATTCGCACCTTTCATTTTAACCGCGTTCCCTTCGGACTAAAGCCTAGTCCTTATTTAGCGATGCGCACACTGCGTAACTTGGCGTGTGAGCAAAGCGACCGCTTTCCTGAGGCTTCTAAATTGGTAGAAACTCAGTTTTACATGGACGACTACGTCTACTCTGTTTCGGACGAACAGACAGCTATGCGTCTATCCCGCGATTTAATTGATTTAATGAAGGTAGGTTCCTTTGACTTAGTCAAATGGGCTACCAATTCACCCGCTTTATTAGAGATTCTCCCAGAGTCTCACCGCTTACCAGTTATTTTTTCTGGCATAGATAATGATGTCCATAATTTCAAAATCCTTGGATTAACCTGGGAACCCGCTGATGATTATTTTTCTTTGACAACAATCGCCGTGGATGATAAATGCACGAAGCGCGCGATTCCATCGCGAGTTGCCCGCTTGTTCGACGTACTTGGCCTTGTAGGACCCGTTGTGCTGTACGCGAAAGTATTAATTAAGGAACTTTGGTTAGCTAAAGTAGGATGGGATGAGGTTCCTCCGGAATCCATCACAAATCGGTTTGCCGCTTTTACGCGCGATTTTCCTTCACTCTCTTCTCTAAAGGTTCCTCGCCACATTGGCGTCTTTAGAGAAGCTGTAGTGAACATCGTAGCCTTTTGCGATGCCAGCTTTACTGGTTATGGCTGTTGTATTTATTTAAACATTACCAACCCTACAGGTGATATCACTGTCCGACTCTTATGTGCAAAGTCCAAAGTCTCCCCCGCTAAAATAACAACGCTAGCTCGATTAGAACTTGTCGCCGCTTTACTTCTGTCTAAACTTGTTCGCGTAGTCAAGGAAAAACTTTCCGCTCGTGTACCTATTGCAGGTGTCCACGCTTTCTCGGACTCCACCATAGCTCTCTCGTGGATCCACTCATCTCCCCATAGATGGTCTATTTTTGTCAGCAACCGCATTGCTCAAATACAGGAAAACTTACCTGCCTCTTGTTTCCGTCACGTGTCCGGGAAAGAGAATCCTAGCGATTGTCTGTCTCGCGGCATGCTGCCGTCGGATTTAATAAGACACTCGTTGTGGTGGAACGGCCCCACATGGCTCCATCAGCCCATGAGCGAGTGGCCTTTAAAGTTCTCTCCTGCTCAATGTGAAACATTGCCGGAGTTTAAATCAAAGGTTTTTCTTGTAGAAACTTCGAATACTGAACCGCGTATTTTAGATACTATAGCTGACCGTGTTTGCTCATGGAATAAACTGTTACGTGTATTTATGTACATTCTTAAATTTACAAACAGACTACTTAGTCATAGTTCTGTTAAAAACATTCAAACCGCCGAAAATTTCATTGTTCGAATAGTTCAAAGTTTACATTTTGCGAGCGATTTAAATTTAATTAAAGCAGGTGAACTTCCAGCTAAGAAGTTGCGCTGTTTATCTGTCTTCATTGATAGCTTCGGAATCTTACGTATTGGGGGCAGATTGTCTAAATCTAACTTACCGTATGAAGCCAAGCATCCCGCGCTTTTACCTAAACGCGACCGCGTAGTCGATCTAATTATCGATCACTTTCACAATACGTACTGCCATACGGGCCCAGGGTTATTGATGTCCATTATAAGGCAGCGGTTTTGGATATTGGGTGGCCGAACGGTTATACGTCCTCGTTGTCGGAAATGTAATACTTGTTTCCGTCTAAATCCTAAGCATCCAGTACCCAAAATGGCTGAACTTCCTGGATACCGCGTCCGTGATGCTAAAGCCTTTGTACACACCGGTGTAGATTTCGCCGGGCCGCTTGCTTACATACCTATTCGACGTAGAGGTCAACGTTCGCAGAAACTTTACATATGTTTGTTCGTATGCATGGTGACTAAAGCCATACATATCAAGCTTGTATCGGATCTCACATCTGAGGCTTTCCTATCCGCATTTAAGAGATTCATTTCTCGCCGCGGTCCAGTGTCTGTTATGTATTCAGACAATGGTACCAATTTTGTTGGCGTTAAGGCGCAATTGGATGATATTTATTCTTTTTTATTAAATTCAACTGTTCAAACGGATATTAAAAATGAGCTTCTTAAATCACGCATCGAGTGGACAAGAATACCGCCGCGAGCTCCACACTTCGGAGGTATTTGGGAGTCGAATATTAAGAGTGTTAAAACTCACTTGTTTAGAGTCGTAGGTAAACAACTTCTCACTTACGAGGAACTCTCGACCGTATTGGTGCAAATTGAGTGCCTTTTGAACTCTCGACCACTTAGTGTCATTTCGTCAGACCCACATCCGGAGGTACTCACGCCCGCGCATTTTTTAATGTCCAGTCCACTCACGTATTTGCCTTCTTCTGAATTGACAGAAGAAAACATAAACCTAAACAACCGCAAAAGGCTCTTGGATCAACTTGTGTTATCCTACTGGAATAAATGGCGAATTGAGTACTTGCACACGCTGCAAGTTCGCCAGAAGTGGTGCACTCCCGATCGCCCTATAGAGATAGGTACTGTCGTTCTCTTGGGTCAAGATAACGTACCTCCATTGACTTGGCCATTGGGTATCGTAGAGGAAGTTTTTCCGGGATCGGATGGTGTAATTCGAGTCGCTTCAATAAAAACCGCGTCAGGCACGTATAAACGTCCTGTCACTAAGTTGTATCCTTTGCCAACTCAATAGATTATTATTACTACGTAATTTAGTTTAATTTAGTTTAGGGTTCATAGTATACGTTCCAATGGTACGCCATTACATAGTTGTAATTTAGTTTATTCGACTTACCATAGTCAAGTCGAACCGCAATTCATTCTCAGGACACTGATAATTATTTTTCCCGAGCATTATATCAATACGATGGTGTTTCGGACTGCTGCTTGGATTTCCCTCAAAGCTCTTCAACAAGTAAATGCTTACATATCATCACCGCTTCTTGAACCTCACTCGCGCCGCATAGATTAGCAGCTTTTGAAAGCTCCTGGACCTTTCAAGGCGGGGAGCATGGTGTGGCGAGTTGCCGCCACTCTGCAAGTTGGATGGGGTGTGGTATCACGACGTGTGTGTCTCGCTTTGGCTTGTGAGGCAAGTGTGTAGCCGGCTTTACGGGAACCATAGGCAATTCAGTGCGCCTTCCGCTGCGAAGCCGAGCGCATCTCACCGCAGACTAAATTAATGTCTTATTAACATCGTCCCCGCAAATACACTAAAATCCCGAGTAATATCCCGTAAACGTTGGGGATTCTCCGGGAATAATAAATAACCAATATTTACCGCGTCCGTGTAACTAGTGAACAAGAATAACCAGTTGTGTTGGTGTGAAGAGAATCGAGTGGCCACTCGTCGGAGTCCAGCGAGGCTGCCAAAGGAAAAGTCAGGTACCACTTGTTTTTACTAGCTTAGAGTAAGGCCACATGCGCCGTCTACTGCCAACCACTCCTAACTTGAAGTTATACAGACAAATATAGGCAATTTTGGGCCAGCATTCAATCCAAGTGTTTGGCCGTAACACTGTCCTCCACACGCAGAGAACCACAGCTATTTACACGCTTGGGCAACTCCACTTTACAAAGTAAATATTCGTGTCAAACAAAATAGTAATAATAACCTTATCTTCAAAACCACCAGGCCTTATATTTTTATTAAAATGTAGGTAGATTACAGAAAAACATATAAAAAGTATATAGTTAAAAAAATAACTAAATAAAAAAATTTGTTCGGAACACTAAGGGCGCGAGTCCGATTCGCTCCTGGCTGGATTTTTTTTTATAATTGATAGGATCAATGATGACGATAATGACGATGTGGTCGATAAAACGAAAAAGTGATAATGACCCCCAGGCTGTAGGTATCAGGAAACACAGAAATTCGTGAAATGGGACGTAAGTGTATAACAGGAAGCCGGGGGAGGCGCACACTATTTGATCTGACCTATGAGCGCGCGCGGTGGTAGAGTTGGCCGTCAGATGGTAGAGCGCGCGCACACTATGACTGCGAGCGGTCGAAATCGGATCTGAACGTTTTAATTTTAATTTTTCAGGATAGAATGTTAATGACGATTATTACCACGATGAGACAATGCGACTACTGTAAGGCTCGCTCGTTTTTTTTTAAATTGGACTACAACCAAAAATAAAATCCACCACTAGCCTTTTTTCAGTTGCCTGAGTGCAAAGGGCCGCGGGAACTGTGTAACGAATTTATCCGCGACCACCACCGAAACCTGGATTTGTGTCCAATTTGTAACACCAAGTACGAGAATAATATTATAATAACATCACTAGCGAAAAATAGGATGTATTGTAGGGTGTATGTCACCCACGACGAAACCAACGGGGCTTTTCCATTAGGAGTTATCCGTGCTTCGGAAAGTACGTAAAGCCGTTGGTGCTGTACTTAATCTTTTCCCGGTCTTGTCAGATTGCTGTCTGATCTGAATATAATATAATATTTCCCTTGCCCAAACACTGATTCAGCCTATCATTGACTACGCCGACACCTGTTATTTGGATGCCACCGAGGAGCATTTAAATAAACTTGAGCGATTGCAAAATATCTGTATTCGTTTTGTTTTCAACCTTAAAAAGTATGATCATGTTTCCGGCTTTCGCAAGGTACTCAAGTGGCTCCCTATTTGACTTCGCAGGAACTCTCGGATATTGTGTCTGCTATTTAACATCCTTCACAACCCTAAAACTCTCTCCTATCTGCGGGAACGCTTTTTTACGCCCGCCCTTCTGATGCGCCTTGCAGGTCGCATCTCAGGAAACTCCTCAAATCCCCTCCTCATAGTACTGATTACTACTCTTACTCCTCCACTACGCACGCTGTACGGTTGTGGAATTCTCTGCCGCTGGCAATTAGGGACTGCCAGACTCTTCCAGTCTTTAAGAGGAGTGTCAAAGATCACTATCTTTCAATTTCATCATAGTTGTTATAAGTATGTATTATTTTTTTCATAATATTGTTTAGTATGTATTTTAGTGATATTTATTTGGCCTATGTATGTATTTGTATCTATTATATTATGGTATATGTTTGCATTTATGTTATTTTATTTCATTGTTTATTTATTTTTGGTTTTATGTATTCTTTTTTTCCTACTACTTTACCACACAGTGTCTACTTCCCTTTTTTTTTCAACTCTCCTTTCGCAGGTATGCTGGAAGAGATTTCATTAGAAATAAGCATTATCTTTGTACATAATTATTTTTATTTTTTTTCTGTTTTATTCCTGTCTGTTCTGTGTGTACAGAAATTGTTAAATAAATAAATAAATAATTACGATAAGTAAAGTAACAGAGCAGAGGTGAGCAGTGGCGGCCCAGTAGTAACGTCCGCGACTTACAAGTTGCAGATCGTGAGTTCAAACTCAGGCAGACGCTTTACTTTGTGTAAATTATTACATCACCACTGCTCTCACAACCGTTGAAGGAAAACATCGTGAGGAAACCGGCATGTCCTAGAATCCAAATTCTAAGACATATGACATCCAACCCGCATTATGCCCGCGTGGTGGATTACGGCTCACACCCTCTCACAGAGAGGAGGCCTGTGCCCCAGCAGTGGGGAGATTAAAAGGCTGATGATGAATGATGAATGGAACAGAGAATGCACCTGTGTTTGCGCATACGTTTATGCAAAATCTCCGGCGTACTTCTCGAATCTCCGCTGAGACTTGTCGCCGTGATCGAAATTCAGTCGGGAGGAATATTATTATAGATACAACTCTGGTTAACCCTTTAGGAAATACAGGCGTGATGTTCATGTTATGTTTTTGTTTTTTTAGGTAACCATTTTAGCCGCTGCTTAGGTCCAAAATAGCTGCCACATAAATCATATACATGTATTATACTAACACATCTTGGAAGTCGACGGCATGAAATAATTTCAATATCCTTCAGTAATCTCTCACACTTGATTGAATTCGTCAAATCGTACCTACTTGCTTATAACGTAAGAACCCTTGTAAGAATCAAGTGTCGTATAAATTGATATTATCAATTGGAATATATCAAGAGAATCTCTTAAGGAAAAATGCAAGAGATATGAGATTCTACGCGTAACAATAATGTCTAAATGGCAGCCAATACTAACTGCTTAACATATTTTCCAAACAGAGGGTTCCCTTTCAGCTCAGTCAACTAGATATATACATATAATACGTATGTCGATTATATGTATATGTCATCAACGTATATGTATATAGTATGTCGTAGGCCGATCTTAGAGTGATCACCTCATGACGTGGAGACCGATCAATCAATCTACCTAGCCAATCTAACCGGATGCAGCTGAATTCCAGTATTTAACATGGAGCCACAACCTATTTTTTCATTTTTTTTTTTCATTTTTCATTTTAAGTGACCGATCACTTCATGAAATAGTTGCATTTCATGATATGGCCGGCTTAAACAGGCCAAATGGTTTAAACGTCAACGTTTGATGATATGTCAATCTACGTCCAAACGTGGATTGACATACGTTATTAAATGCCCAAATATCATAAATGACGGGTTTCTGTCGCAGCCAACTAGCTTAATTCACTATTCAGTTAACAACCTAACTTTTTAACTAAACGGCGCCATTCAACTAACGGCCTGAATGATATATTCAGATGACGCGTCTAATACAACATTTAATGAACAGGCTGGCTGATGCCTTAGGTCATTCATAAAATATGGTGAACATGTGACGAAAAAACACTTTAAAGCACCCCGACATGGACCGGTTAGGTTCGTTTAAACCCTGCAGACAGAAATAGATGCCCCACAGCCCGCAGCGGGGCTTCGTCGGTTTTACTTACTTACGACCAAAGTCAGCATATTGTCTGGTGAACGCAAATCAAAATTAATTTTCCGAAAAAAAAAACAAAGTGACATGAGCACCTTTACCGGTGGACAACATAACTATTTTACTATACATAATGATCCCTAATATTTGACCATATCATGAAATAGACGTAGCTAAGCACGATTATTTCATGATATGGTCGAACATTAGTATCATATCGTTAAAAGCCAGAGTGTTCATTGATTTGGCTACCTCAATTATCATGATATGGCCAACGGGAACTGCTCTGTATCATGAAATACGATCATTTCATGAAATGGTTGAACACATCATGAAATGTTGAATTCTGTAATCTGGCCACGACATTTATATGTACATGCGTATTCTCAATTTCAGAACTTCGCAATACTTTCCTCCACAGTCACTGCAATGTAACTAAACTTACCTAAATCATAATAAATCGCCAGTGGGAACGTTTGCATCGTACACAGCATTATGATGTCATAACTTTGACGTATGCAAGTCTGTAGCAGACGTTATAAAACTTTATGACCCGACACGTTTTACTGTTCGAATTATGTTTATAAGTCCGGTAGTAGTTACATCATCAACTGCGTAACCTTTTTGTGTTCCAGTCTGCTGGGACGTAGGCATAATCAGCCTGTTAAAGTTCCCACTGTTGGGACATAGACCCCCTTTCTGTTAGCCACGCGGGCCCAGTGCGGGTTGGTGGATGTCACATGTCATCTAAATGTGGTTCTAGGATTTCAGTTTCCTCACGATCCGTTTTGAGAACAGTGGTGATGAAATAAATTACACAAAGTGAAGCACCTACCTAGGTTCAAACGCAGGATACGTAAGTCGGTGCCTTTACCTCTGGGCCACCACTGCTCTACATACATAGCAATGCTCAATATCTAATTGGATGGTTATCAATTTTAGGAGTGTCCTCGACAAGCGTTGATTAGCCATGAAGATCGACCAATGTGGTAGTTATTACATCACTTCGAGCCCTGATGTAGTTACATGTCATGTCTTATAGAGTAGAAGAAAAACTTCTTCTGGATGAGCATCGATCAAGGCGAGTTGACGATTTCAGCCTTCTAATAGTGTGGTACTATAGGATATTTACTTCATTTTTGTTTTACTCAAATCCACACACGAAACATAAGATTTATCTCTACCTAAGGAACGTTCTCATAGTTATTTAGTTATTGACAGTAAAGTTTAAATTTTTATTTTTAAATGCCAAATCAAAATCACCCACTTTGTTTTTTACTAAAGGCACTAAAATTTGTCCTCATCATATCAGTAGGCAGGTATGAGTGTGAAATGCAAAAGTTATAAAATTTAAGGCGCTATTAACTCTCAACGACCTTGAGTGGTTAGTTTGCATGTTCTGCGCTGAGCTCACGTAACGCGTCGTACATTATCCAGTAATAGGACTTGCCCATAAAGTAGCGCTGTCCAAAATTTAACGCATTATTAATTTATTAAACACAAAACAACAGGTATAATACTAAATCACGTACCTATACTAAAATATAAATAGTTAAATGGTGAAGATTTCGTAAAAATACGCTTTAGAGGTTTTGTGTGATTCTCAATTTTTTATCCGCGTTATACATAACTTTGCAAATAAATTACACTATGTTATAAAAATATAATTTCAAATATTCACAAAAAAAATGTCTAGAGTAACATATATTTTTTTCAAATAAATAAGACTAGGTAGTTTACATATGATGTTGATTAAAAATCATTAGAAGTCGCATAACTGCGCCTTGATTAACACTCTGCACACATTAGGTCCAGCGAGCTGGACATGTTCCACACTTCATCTGTCATAATTGGGGAACTTACCATTGGAAATCGATTTGGCTGCCATTGATGCGTCCCTGGCTGTAACTCTGGTATAAATAAAATGTATATCTATTGATTTTTCCGTTACGAATTACTCTGTAGCAACCCGGAGTTTGGAAGTTGGTGGTGTAACACCTCAATACCTCGGAAAGTAATATACAGTAGTCTTTAACTTATTGATATGCCTTGAACCTTCCTTTTGCAGTTACTGGTTGCGCAGCAGCACATTATTAATTTTATTAAGTCACATTAGTCTAACGGCGTTCCTCAAATTTTCTTTATTATTTTGCTGTCTCTACCCACTACTTCCCCTAATTCACACGTCACCGTCTCAATATTAGCTCGTCTCTTACGTAACACGCTCATAAATCACAAAGCTACACCCATGATTGATTGTAACTCACTAATATTGCTCCAAATTCACTTCTTGTTCATTCAAGAGACAGCTGTGTTTATTAGCAGTTTTTATTTTGTTCTTTGATTGATTGGTTGAAGAGGGGGCGTTTTTGTAATGCTGCTTTTGTAGACTTCATCAATGGAGACCTTTCCAGTTTGGTATTTAGATTCAATGTGCTACGCGTGGATCATACAACATAATTGAATATGTATTTGCTTCTTCGTCGACATGATAAAGTCAATCTCACTTTTAGTTAGGAATTCACATAACCTTACTGGAGGAACAGGCGTGTAAATAGCCGTGTATCTCTGCGGTTTGAGGACTAGTTACAATCAAACACTTGGATTACGTGCTGATTCAAACTACATATATTTGTCTATAAAGTTTCTCTAGTTGGGAGTAGCGCCAGCAGACGGCGTATGGTGGTCTAACTTAAGCAAGCAAAGAAAAAAGCGGTACCTGATTCTTCCTTGTCCAGTCTTGAAGGTCTTCACAGGTGGCCACCCGTTCCTCGTGGCACGCCGATCACCTCTGTTTGTTCTTGAGCACAAATTACACAGACGCGGTAATATGGGAATATTATTATTTCCCGGTAAATCCTCAACGCTTACGGGATACCCGGGCCTGCGGACGGCGAGTAGTGGGTAACTCGCCGCCCGATCAGCACCAGGCCCGAGAGTCGACGGCGCGTAGTGTTCCACGCGCGCCTCAAAGAGTTGTCAGCCAAGGGAAGGGGCCTGCCACGGCCGGTGCCTGCCCGGGGGTGGAGGATAAATTCGAAAGAGTTACCTCGCCCCCGGGCACTCGAGGCAGGGAGGAACAGGGGTGGGTTTTAGTCAGTAAGAGTCTGACACACCCTTCCGCTCCACCCTAGAGCGGAAGAAGTCATAGGATGATTTCCCACCCCCCAAAAAAAAAAAAAAAAAAAAAAAACGCTTACGGGATAATACTCAGGATTTTAATTTCTTTGCGCGCTGAGAAGTATGAGTACTTCGCGAGCGCATTTTGACATCTGAAAATCATGGCCGCCAATTTCTCTAATGGCGGTCCAACATGCTAGCCTAACATGCATAAACTGGACACACACACACGGTGATACTACACACCAGCCAATTAGAAACTGAGGGGCGGTAGGTACTCGCCACATCACTTACAATACTCCATCGTATTCTGCTCAATTCTTTCTCGAGTTCGGTGATCTTCTCGTCGGTCCGGAATGTTCGCGTGTACGTTGCCAGGATCAGACGTCGGTTTTTGTTGAGGTAGCCAGATCTCATCCAGGGATTATTGGCACCCCTCGCCGTTTATTCATTCTTGAATTAAATGTTCTAATGGTAAACTTCTACGTTGATAAACCTTATTTAAATATTTTACAAACTTGTGATTAAAACCAGTCTTCATATATTACTCTTAAGGTAACTGCATCATCGTGCAGTTAATATCATCGCTAGTATAAAAATACATAATATATACGAGTATATGTTAGAAGCAGCCTCGGCTTATAGCACGTGACCCACACAACAATATTATAAAACTTTACCTACAACCCAGTTCCCATAAACGTGTTTCCAGAGTAAAACTCACTTTTTATCAAAGTAGGTAATTGCATAATTTAACGTTTATAAAAGTTTCGCTACACAATGCTTGATGTTTAGATTTATTATTGTTCAGTCATCATATTATCCATAACACATACAGAATTTTGAGGAACCACTTAAAAAAAAGCTTTGGCAAGACTGGTGCCAGATTTCCTGGTTTTTGACTACCCGTAACGACTACCAAAGATGTACATTCTACATCTTTGATAGTTCTTAAATAATAATAATATTCCACAACTATCACACAACGTCATCTAGTCCCAAGCTAAGCAGAGCTTGTGTTATGGGTACTAGACAACTGATAAACCTACTTATATATTTCTAAATACATAAATATTATAGATAAATTACACCCAGACACAGATCAAATGATCGTGCTCATTACACAAACATTTGTCCTGGGTGGGAATCGAACCCACGACCTCCGGCATAGCAGTCAGGGTCACTAACCACTAGACCAACAGGCCTGCCAATCTTGTTGTGATGTTTAAATAATCACCTGATGCTTTCCAAAGCGCAGTAGTATCTAGGAATGTTAAGATGGTCACCCATCTACGGAACCATCTAGAAGATCGACCCGTGTGGCTGTTATTATTTGGCCACGAGTTCCTGTCTTCATTGATTCATGAAACCCTTTCATTTAAGGCGCGGGCTGACTACGATTTGAAATACCTTCAAATAAGGTTGAGAATTGAACGTAATAATTATGTTGACGATGCGAATAGGCATTTATTTTACAGGTTTTCTTTAGATTATCCAGAATATACACAATAAATTAAATAATTGTCCGGTCAAAGCTTTACTAAAATGCCAATTCTATTTAATTCTTAAAAAAAATAATGCTGTTATCGCTGAAAATACAGAGATGTTCGACGCCAAAGTTATTTTTTGTGGAGCAATTTCCAAATTTTTTATTGAGAATATCAAACTATTTTTTACGATTCTATTCGGTTAAAATTTTCTTTAAACCCTTCTCTGTCCACCGTATTTTTTGCAAAGGATATTTTCATTGCATTACGTCATACTCGACTATACAAAAAACCATTTTTTTGACTATTGGGGTACTACCGCCCCTTAATGTCCATTATCATGGAAATGCATAAAAAATAACGAGTCCGCCATATTTTGGAGTCCGAAATATTAGATTTAGAATGACATTACTTAGCGTATCATGTATTGTCGTCCAAACTAAACATGTTTGCATAATTTCAGCTCAATCAGATACCGGCAAGTGGGTCAAATTTAACTTCAAAGATTTTTTACAGTTAGTTACAAGTGAACCTAATTAAAGGATGTTAAGTGTGTAAAAATCAAGTCAGTCTAGGTAGAAGTATATGTACCTAAAAGTCCAGGCGCCTTTTGAAGGGTTCCCCCGAAAACAAAAAAAAAATAAAAGTAGGCTGTAGAAGTATGTGTACCTTTTTTTATTGTGGGGTGGGAAATCATCCAATGACTTCTCCCGCTCTGGGCGGAGCGGGAGGGCATGTCAGACTCTTACTGACTAAAACCCACCCCTGTTCCTTCCTGCCCTGAGTGCCCAGGGGCGAGGTAACTCTGTTTCGAATTTATCCTCAACCCCCGGGCAGGAGTATACCTAACATTGATGTAACCAAGCGAACTATCAATAGCAATCGATCACGTGTCTCACGTTGTTGTAACTAAAGTCTTGTTTGAAACAGATCGTGTTCCACTGAACACTGACCTATATTACTTCTAATATTTGATGTATGCTCATACTAACTTCAGATTGATGTGGTAGCACATTTTTATATAAATTCTATGAAGTGAAAATAAATAAATGAGGCACGCCTTGGTTGTTATACCGACTTATCGCAACTCCACATTTTGAAACATTCTGCTATCATCTGTGTTCCCTACCACCTACGTTGTGATGAGCCCTCGAGGAAAAGTGAACAGGCATGTTCTTGGCATATTCCATTTCTTAACATAAGGCGAGAACTAGTTCAGAGGCGATCTCATAAAGGGTAAAAAAGTAACATTTGCGAAAGGACTGAAAGTAAACAACGCAAGGTCTTGAAGAGAACAATGAGGTCTCTTTGATGGAAATCGAGAAATATATGCGTGATTTTATATTCAATCATATTCATAAGCATGGGAGATATTTATTTTTGAATCAAACTGTATAAACTACTAGGCAAAAGGTCTCCCCCATAGCCTGCCACTCTTCCGGGTGTTTTGCCTTCTCCGATCAATCTTCCGTAAACGCCTCAAAGTCGTCATGCCAGCGATTCCTAGGCCGCCCTCGACGACGATGCCCGATTTCTAGCTCCCACTGCGTGACGCGGTGCGGTTTGACGCATTCGGTCGTATAATACCCAATACGCTACGCTTGATCGCCCTTTGGCAAACCTTGAGTTTGGACTTTTGAAACTCGGTCACGGACCAAGCTTGAGCTCTGCCGCTTAGGACGGGTAGGATGCATAAGTCGATGAGCTTGCGATTCAGGAATGAAGGTAAGGCGGCTTCATAAGCTATTTCATGGACCAGTAGCTCTTCAAGACAATCTCAACACGGTGGTTGATTTTATTGTCTTGTCTGTTTTAGAAGTATATAGCTATATATAGCTATACTAGCTTGAATAAAAAAAAATTGTCATCTATATATAACCCGTCTACAACTCACTCTCTCTTTTTAACCGACTTCTAAAAAAGGAGGAGGTTCTCAATTCGACTATTTTTTTTATGTGTGTTTCCTCATAACTTTTTACTAGGTGAACCGATTTTGAAGATTTTTTTTTATTTGAAAGCTGTTGCTTCACATGTGGTCCCATTTTAATTTGGTGAAGATCTGATAAAGAACTTCGGAGATACACGATGGAACTCTTCAATAAATGATAGCAAACCTTCCAGAATTGCTACAATCACATGTCTATATATTGTTTTCACCACTTCACAAGATTACATCACGCTGATATGCTCTGAAGGGGTTTGCACAGGTCACCCTGATACACCCTTATTTCACCAACTATGTTCAAATTCCCTATTTTTGGGGCTATCAATTTAGACATAACTTTACTATTAATTTAGTTTTAGAATGGGGTACAACAACTTAAAAATGAAAAATAAAAAAAGCTTTACACAAAAAAAAAATACTACCGACTGCCATAAATAATACTAAAAAAATGCAAAATAACTTTAATTTCGGCAATCGGTGTCAAATAACGAAGAAACCAAACTAGAAACACCGACTTCCGAAATTAAAGTTATTTTGCATTTTTTTAGTATTATTTATAGTGTTGCCCAAAATCGGTCTTGGTCTTGCAGTCTTGGTCTTGTACTTGCATTTTCGCAAGACCAAGACCAAGACCAAGACCGCCTTATTGTAGCAAGACCAAGACCAAGACTGAACCCTGCAAGACTTGAGCAAGACAAGACTTAAGCCTGCAAGACTCTTGCGTCTTGCAGTTAAGACAAACTGAGATTTGGGCGTTATTAAGTAGGTATTTGGTTTCAATCCCGATTTTGAGAGACGTTCCCCAGTATCAAAACCGTAGGTATCGTCATAACACTAAACTAAGGGCTGCAGTTGTATCTGCAGTTGGCAACGTGCCGGTCGTCTGAAAGAACCCTAAAAGGTTGTATTAATTAGGTAGGTAAGTACTTATTATTTTTCAACTATTTATTAAGTAGGTAGCGTGTTAATACTCACAAATCTGTTCCCATCATCCCATGTGATAAAATGTACCTAGAATAACTTTCTAGCAAAGTTCATACCTTGTAGGTATCTACCTATAATAATATACTATGCTTGTTTATGTCTAATGTGCAGATCTAACGTTAGTACTCATAGGTTGGTATGTGCTTAAAATTATAGCCAACAAAATTGTATAAACATTATGTAGGTACCTACTTATGTTTCAAAGTTTATATTATTCTTCTATTCAGCAAAATTTAAAACTAACAGCGAGTCGAGTAGGTCTAGTAATAGTTTCTACGGCAGCCAATGTTATGGTACAGACGCCAGCACATCAAGCTACTACAATCTGCCAAATTTCTTTAACAGATTTTCAACTTTATCTCTAACTAGCGACCCGCCCCAGCTTCGCTCGGGTACAAATTATACTTATAAACCTTCCTCTTCAATCACTCTATCTATTAAAAAAAACCGCATCAAAATCCGTTGCGTAGTTTTAAAGATTTAAGCATACATAGGGATATAGGGACAGAGAAAGCGACTTTGTTTTATACTATGTAGTGAAGAATTAAGGTTCAAGGTTGATTGGGAAAATGTGACGTTCTGCGAATAAACTGTTGGTCGGTCGGTGTATTATATGCCTACTTATTTGATAATTTACCGACAAAGACGCCGCGGTTTGCAACAAGTGTAACACAGCATTTGACACTGTTTGAGCGCCGCATTCGCCGACAAAGAGTACGGACAGAGGCACACAAAATTGTTACCTATTTTGGTAGGGTTGGTATTGGTACAGGAGGATAAAATTAAATGACCTTGAAGATGTCTCAGCAGTAAGTAGGTATAAATTGAATGCTCTGAGTTTCTTGTATAAATACATTCACACACTGGCTCGAATTCGAACACTACAGCGTTTAAAGCTGTCGGGCGAAATTATAATTAATAACTAAGTAGGTATTGCATCTATTGAATTGCGAATATTTTGATTTCGAAATAATAATCATTGTTAATATCGGTCAATGATAGATAGTGAGTGATATACCTAGGTACTAAAATGTGAGCAGCAAGATTGAAAATTGATATTCAAAGGTCGAGGAATGAGTTTGACCTTGAAAAAGTAATTTTTTCTTTTTAATAATTCCTCGACCTTTATGAACTTGGAGGGTTGTATTGATGATTTTGATGATTATAATTCTGTAACTACATACGTCTTACAGCGCGAATCATAATCTAAAATCTAAACTAACGTGTTCAATAAATAGCAATAGGCTAATAGGTATTTGCAAGACTTGCAAGACTTGCGAGACTCTTGCTGCAAGACCGAGACCAAGACCAAGACTGAGAGCGCAATACCAAGACCAAGACCAGGTGTATTGACGCAAGACCAAGACCAAGACTGGCCTAAGTCTCGTCTTGGTCTTGCATTTGGGCAACACTAATTATTTATGGAAGTCGTTTGTATTTTTTTTGTAAATAGTTTTTTTTTATCTTTGACTGATTCATAATTCGTCCAACCACAAAGCTTGCTGTGGTCAGATCTTGCACACACACGTTAAAAACTATTATGTTGGTAAAATTAGTGACAACACTGTTCCCAAGCCTCTCTAAAGGTGCTATCAAAATGTCATTTTGTGCTGGAAATTGTATTTTGCATTTGGTTTTTGGCGTCTCTTGCGATTTGTCGCCTAGAGCGACCGTTCCTCTAGGTTTACCTCAGATCCCGGCACTGGGTAAAATTATAACGTATGTATCCTCCATGATACTCCACACATAACAACCTCATTTGTACGAATGGAAACAAACCAAAGCAATCAATGAGATTCTTGAGCAACACAGCTTTGCCAAAGCAAAATTACACATCCATATTTTAATGAACACCATTCCTGGGACCTGAAATTTAATGTGGCTCAACCTCATAAAGTATCATATTTATTCTGTCAAAACAAAGCTTTGTTAATTGCAAACATAATGAACATGCAATTAAATCTGAATTCGAGTATGCTTTGATGAATTCCTAGAAAGTTTTAATCAAATGGTTTATTATATTATATAGGTATTTACCTATGAAATTGCCGTTTTATAAAACTGCTCACTTTGAGCTGTGATAACTTCGGATAGACTTGGAAGTATAAGTTCAAAAATAAACTTAATAATTAAGAGGGAACAAGGCCTGCGAGGAATTTACAAAATAGGTATTTGAAGAAACTATTGCCATCGTGCTCCCTCAAGCCTGCCCCTGTAGAGTGCGACAGAGACAGCTGCAACTGATACCGATTTTATCAAAAAAAATTTTGACGAGATCGACGTTCCGTATTCCCCTTTTTTCTCCTCGAAAACTGAGCCGATTCAATCATTTTTGGCACCAATTTTTTAAGAACGAGTATGTCTAGGTCCTTAGTAAATGTTTCATGTTAAAACTTTTTGAATTTGTTTGGTAGTCTTCTAAGAACGGTAATAAAAATAGGATAATTTTTTGTCATTTTTGGAGGGTCATATTTTCTTCACTTATTAGTTGTGAAAAAAATTAATGACAGGAACATGTCAACAGCATACCATGACTTTATGAAAAAAATACGATTGCTCTAGAGGCATTATTCAGGCAGAAAACAGGGGAATACATTTGTATGGACAATCGCAGCCCCTGTTCGCTCTTAAGGCAATTATTATTTATTTCTTTTTCAAATTTAGCTACTCATTTGTTTTTATGATTTTTTTTTCTGTAACATTGCCATATTTAAAACGATGAAATCTCAAAAGATGTGGTATTTCTTATTATGAGTTCCAACGTGGAAACAAATATGTTTTAAAAGGCACGCAATATCAATGACGTATAACTTCCACTATATTCCAACAAACGAGCTGTATGTTTTATTTTAATGACTTTCGTTTTGGAAATTTTATCCCGTAACTGCCCAGAGAAAAAGGGTAATTTCTGAGGTCACATTTTCCAAAAAAAGCGATAAAACAAACCATTATTATATAAAAACGGCAAAAAAATCACGTTTGTTTTATGGGAGCCCCCTTAAATATTTATTTTATTCTGTTTATTAGTATTTGTGGTTTTAGCGGCAACAGAAATACATCAGCTGTGAAAATTTCAACTATCTATCATGAGATACAGCCTGGTGACAGGCGGACAGACAGACAGACGGACGGACAGCGGAGTCTTAGTAATAGAGTCCCGTTTTACTCTTTGGGTACGGAACCCTAAAAATTTAATACGTATTTTAATTTAGAAATAAGTTAAAAATTCATTACTACATCTCTAAAGTCGACACGGTTGGCGCAGTGGTTGATCGTTCGGCTGCTGCGCTACGTGTCGCGGGTTCGATTCCCGCACGGAACAAATATTTGTATGACCTGCAGATAGTTGTTCCGGGTCTGGGTGTCTTGTGTATGTGAGTATACATGTTTGTGAACGCACCCACGATACAGGAGTACTTCCTAGTGTGGGGCAAGGTTTAAAAATAAAAATAAAAAAAAAACATATAAATTATGATATGTTATAATAATTCGAAAATCAAAAAAATAAAATTTCAAACAAACTAAATAGTAATGCAAACTTTTAAAGGGTATTTTTTACGAGGTAATAGTAAATAACTGACTTAAATTGTAACTAATTATTTATAACTTAACTACATAGTCGTAAATACAAAAACAGAATACACTTATGCGTCGAAGTACTTCTCCACATTGCCGTCATCTGGAAACGTATCCAAAAGAGGCAGCACGTTGAATGGCAATGCATTTTTTGGGCGAAGAATGAGCCAGCCTGGTCTTTTAATTTCTTTGAAAAGATCTACTAAATAAATAAGTATTTTAACTCAATTACTGACAAAAAACGCATAGCCTAAGCCATTGGGTCGAAAATCAAGAGTTCTTTATAAATGAAGTAGGTAGGTACAGACTGTTGTCAACATTACCTGACCCACCCTAAAATCAAACGACTTTGAACCCTCTGCCTGTAACATTAAGGTTTATTTAATTTATATGAGCTTATCACACAAGTGCACGAGGACTCGATGAACAAAAATACAATAATAACACAGACACTCCAATTTGATCTTTAACACGTAACGTTAAGGTAAACCACCAAACATAGTCGGAGCCACCGGCATTATATATGTTTTTGTTAAGCTATTTTAATCATTATCTCGTTAACATTAAAGTTGAAAAGCTTTTAAGTCACACTACATAATTACAACCCAATCTTTAATTTCGCGTATTCCCAACAAGTTCTTGTGGCTTAGCGGTTTGATGCTGGATTGACGACGAACAGCATGTGGGTTCGAAAACACAGTCCACCTATACATCAGTTTCTTTTTTAATTTGTTTTCATTTCTACAATATTGCTTGCAATATTAAAGAACGACCAATATGATTTTCGCCTAATAACTTATCTTGTAAACGGGTGGGTAATTTAAAAAACTTTAAGTTCACAGTTCTTTATAATGAATACGAATATTTATTTTTCAACTACCCACTTATTACAAGTTATGTGAAAATTTTACCATTTTAAAAAGTTTATGTATAGTCTGTTGTTCTTTACAATAATACAAGAAATAGTTTTGGAATATAAATTCTATATTGAAAGCAAAACAATACCTTTGTCGCAGGATTTGATCTCGAACCTTGTTTTTCTCAGTATTACACACAGACCACGAGACCAGAATTACTTGAACTCAATCCTTAAAATAAGCTATTACACTTATCATATTATAACAAATAGTTATAAAATATAACCTAATGCTAACGTTTTAAAGATCAAATTTGCGTGTCTATATTATTATTGTATTTGTTCATCAAATCCTCGAGCAGTTGTCTGATAAGCTCATATAAATTAAATAAACCTTAATGTTACAAGCAGAGGGTCCAAAGTCGTTTGATTTTAGGGTGGGTCAGGTAATGTTGACAACAGTCTGTACATAGAAAGGGACATTGAAAGAATTCAACTCTAAGGCCCGGATTCCTCTGTCGCTGACGTCGGTCGCGTACCGTCAGTCGCGTAGCGCGCTGACCATCAGCGCCAATGAAAACATCCGTAGTGCGCACAGAGTACATTATAATATATAGAAAGTAGTGCGATACTGACCGCTCCATGGTACAGGCGTCTCCAAGAGTGGATTTGTTGTGGATTTGTGAAGCGGAGTTTGAATTTGGGATATTATTATTAACCCGTTTATAAATTGTTTTTTTATCATCGCCCTCATTATTGAATTCGGGAAAAAGTGCTTCATAAACTTGTAACCAAAATTTTGCTCTGGCATCGCGATCTTTGTAAAGTTCATTCGATAAATCCCACAATGCAGGACGTAGGCGCACCTCGGCAATCACACGTTCGGTATCAATGTTCATGGTGGCAGGCGACTGTACGCGCGCGTGCCGACGGTCAGGAACAGAGTGAGGACGCTCATAGCGTTCAATAGCGCGTCAGTCGACCGACGAACGCGGCGCTGACGAGCGAGACCGACGCGCGCCATCAGCGGCGCGTAGCAACTCGCGCGCCGCTGATGTCAGCGTCACAGTGTGGTGCTTCATAGAACACAACGTATATTCGTACGCGCGACCGACATCAGCGACCGACATCAGCGACAGAGGAATTCGGGCCTAAGGATGAATTTTTGAAAATTCTTCTCCTAAATGGGTTAAATAAGGGACGAAAGTTTGTAATGGAAGTTCGTCATTATTTCGATGAGAAATCCCATCGGTTACATGGCTTGTTATCTATAATTTTACTCCAATAAAATCTCCCCTAATAAATACATAACCTACCCTCATTGACCCTTACGTAATTTTGAATATGGAATGTCCGAGCGCATCGCGCTACATTATGTTTTTTTTGTACGTTGGCACCACTGCCATAAACGTATTTTCTTTCGTTTTTTCCTTTTCAATATTTTGACATGTTAAAGAAACCGTGTGACGAGCATATTATATGGCGGGCGAGTTCAGTTATTTGGCGGTTTAGCCCCAGACTGATTACGTTCTTATTCACAATTTGGCAGGCCTGACTGGCTCCTAACTGGCGGCAGTCTTATTCTGGTTCCCTTTTACAAGATTTTATTTAACTTGCAATGCTATATGTTGTTGTTGTTTGTTTGCAGCTGTAGAGTCATCTCAAAAACCCTTTTCTATTACTTACTTTATATTAATAAATAAATATATATTTATAGGTGCTTATTATATTAATTATATAACGTATGTTTAATAATAGTTTATATTTATTTTCGTTCCTGTTTTTTATTATTTTTACTTAATATTACTTTGTTTTGTTGTTTACTTTGTTTTTTTTGAGGAGCTCGTGGCTAAAGTAATAACAGCCGAACGGGTCGATCTGTCAGGTTAAGCTACGCTTGCCGGGATTGGTCCATGAATGGGTGACCATCTTCATATACCAAGACTCCTCCGTGCATGGGAAAGCACGTTAAGCCGTTGGTCCCGGCTGTCAACCGTAGATCTTTGACAGTCGTTACAGGTCGTCAGAAGCCTGAAAGTCTGACAACCAGCCTTACTATGGGGTATCGTATTACCCAGTAACTGAGTTGTGGCGGTCAGATCAGCAGTCACTCCATGTAAAATAGTGTTATTCAGCTGCATCCGGTTAGACTGGATGCCGACCCCAAGATAGTTGGGAAAAGGATAGGCAGATATATTACTTTGTTTGTTGTTTATTTGATGCACCTGCCATATCTCCACCACCCATGGTTGACTGGTAGAGAATGCCTAAGGCATTAAGTCCGCCTTTGTACTTTTGTTGCATGAAGTGTAAATAAATAAATAATAAATGTTTGTTTGTTCGGGTCAAATCTTGAAAGCTGAGTTAGAACCACTATTCCTCTCATCCTACGGAGTTGAATTGTCACAAGTTGGTTCGCTTCCGATGACAAATACATTTTAATGATAAGCATGACCTGAACCGACATTAGCTCCAGATAGATGAACTCTTCAACGGTCAACCCGAAATTTTGTGTATGAATTAAAAGCTTCCGAAATTTTGTGTATGAATTAAAAGCTTGTTTAAAAAATGTGATTACCTTTAATGAACGAAATTTTTTTTGTAAAATTATCGGAATTCGAACCGGTTAGAAGATTTTATGTGTTAGCGTAGAAATCGGTATGAGAAGAGAGGGTTGGAAAAACTATGAGAACATATTTGGTAATGCTGTTGTGTGTTTGTTTTACTATTTTCAACTGCAAACCTAGTTAGACTTATTTGAGATAAAAGACCAATGAGAATCAATAGTTTGTGAGTGGCAGTGGTTGAGTGTTCGGCTGCTGCGCTGCGTTTCGCGGGTTCTCTTCTCACACAGAACAAATATCTGTATGGCCTACAGAAAACCTTTTTGTGTATGTGAGATTACATGTTTGTGAACGCACCCACGATTCAGGAGTAATACATATTGGGGCAAGGTTTAAAAAAAAATAGTGAAGGTCTTCCTGCAAGACTTTCGTCCCGTCAAAATATTACCAAAATTTCATCAGAATAAGAAGTCATTGCTTAGCAACTAATAAATAGAAAGTCTTCTCAATATGTCTTATAGCACAATAATTTGAAAAGTTGAAACACCATTGTCTAAAAGTGACAAGCAATTTTTATTTTTAACCGACTTCCAAAAGGGAGGGGAGGAGGTGATCAAGTATTATTATATTATTTTTTTTATTTTTTTTCGGGCATACTCGTAGCTCCGTAAAAAGACACATCACAGAGCCGTTAACTACGAATACTGTATGTCTAACAAAGTAGTTTTGCGCAAAAATTATTGCTGGGAATCGACTTTTATTTTTAGATATGAAAAATAAAACTATTTTTTATTCCGCACAATGTAACGCGAACACAGGCAAGTGGAGTTAATCCCCGCCCCTTCGCTCTAAGCCACGTAGGTACTTGTCGAATACGTTTGATATTTATTGCGTTTCGTAACTGCAAATTCGTAATTTCAAAATTTTGAAAAAGAAATCGTAAATTCCGGTAATGTTTGTTTGGAACAAAGTTTAGTAATAAGTAATACTTAGAATTCATTTTCGTAAAAATGTAAAAAAAAAAAATTGCGACTTTGATTTCAATATCTCTAGAACCAGTGGTTTCCCATGTATGGTTTAGTGGAAAAAATGATCTAAATAATGGATAGAATATGTGACTTTCGGCTTCGGAAGCTGTCTTTTTTACACCGGATATTTATGTAGCGGAAAAGCATGCGCGTAAACACAGGTGCACTGTGTACTCTCATAGTCCAATGGAACGGCAATCTGACGCGACCGGGAAGAGATCAGGCCCAGACCTCTAAAAACCCTATTATAATAGTAAAACCCATTAACACAAACTAGACCCCCCCCCCCCCCCCTCTCTCCCACGCTTGGTAGTTACGCTTGCCACCACGAGAACAACGGTGATGTTTTAGCGTTTCATATCAATATTCAATTGCAATTTATCCACTTAATAAAGAAACAAAAAAAAATGTGCAATTTATTATAATATAGTATTCGTCAAACTTATTGGCGTGTGATAACACTACCTTCCAAACTAACAAATAAGCAAGTACCATACACCCCTAAAAAATATTCACACAGATTCCACACAGTTATAAAACTCATTAAATGGCCTAAATTATTGTCAACTTGACTGTACCTGCGCACGGTTGCACTCGCAGCCAACTTCGCACACGCCATTATGTTTGACGAATACTATACATAAATTATGACAGATGACAAGGGCGAGTTACAGTGGAGGGCAGAGCAAGACCCAGACCCGCGCTAGGAATAATCCTGTGTGGCACTAGGCCTACTACAGCATCGCATCTGTAACACGTTTACAATCAATAGAGTTGCATAGAGGTATTTTGAATCACTGATTGCCCACTGCATGCCTGTTTATAGGACAGTGTACCGACTAGGTACTAAGTGTACCGATGACTTAATGAAGGACGCGGGAGTCTCTCGAATCCGAGAAGTACCTAAAGGACAGGTCAATGTGGTGACGTTTGTGGGAGGCCTATGTCCAGAAGTGGACGTCTTTCATCTGAAACGATAAGTTTTGTACTGTCTAGACGGTACATGGCGGATATTCTACACATACGTATAAAACGTTTTGGGAACACATTCATTCATACTACGCTAGTAGGTATATCTGTGATACAGCTAAGGAGTGGCACTCCCTGACGGAGTCAGTGTTTCGTTCAGTATTTAAGTCAAGAGTGATAGGCTACTTCTAGGTACCTAAGCGTCAGCGATCCACATCATCACTTACCATCAGGTGAGACAGAGTTCGAACGCGAGCCTATCAAAAGTACCTACATACGTAATAAAAACGAAATGTTTAATACATGTAATTGAGAAATCGCATATACCAACGATTGTAATTTCTTTGATATTTTCTCTTCAAAATCAGTGATATGTGTGGAGGTCGTTGTCCTTGTTACTTATAAAATAATTTCGACAGTTCTAAATAGGATCAATATCGTTGTCAAGGAAACGAATGAGAATATACGCTTGTTTATGGAGCTTATTATTTTCGTTTTCTTGCTGAATTTGTTTGAGAGTCTTCACTAAGATTATTAGAACGATTTGGTACCTTGACTAGAACTCTAAAAGACATAAATATTTATATAGTATTAGGTTTGGGACTTTGTGGTAACGACGCATCGACAATCAAGAAGCACAAACATACTCGTAACGGGTCGTATTAACAAAAAACAAGGCTAACACAGGCAAAAGAACGCGAAACTTAGCACGTAGGTAAGTACTGGAGGTCTGTACCCAGAGAGGGGTCCTTAAGGCTTAGCACGCACTGAGATTAAAACATCGAATGCGGTTAACCGCTGTGCGTGCGCCAACTCTCTTCGGATACGGAACCCTAAAAAGAAGCAAATCATTATAGCTTTACATTTCCCCCAGAATTGTGTCCATACCAATTTATTCGCCGTCTACTAAAAGATTAAAATGAGCTAAAGGAAAAATTCCTTGTTACAAGCTTTTTTGCTAGTCGTGACTTTTTGTGTCTACGCAGGTGATTCAAATTAAAATAGATATTCCAAGAATGATTGCTTTTTGGGACTATTTTTACTTTTCCATAATAATTTAGCATTGACATCACGTTATATTAGATTTAAGGAATTCTTGAGCAATATATCTCCAAGTCGTAAAATACTTGTAAAATTACCTATCTCGTATTATTTTAGAAAACTGTGGTGTCGATTCTGTTGTGCACAAACTAACTAAATTAATTAATTTAGCCATTGCTCGGCGCGTAGTGTTTCACGCGCGCCTCAAAGAGATGATTGTCAGCCACCACTGATGGATCCCATAATGGCCGGTGCCTGCATGCTTAAGGTATTGTGACGACCTTATGTTGGCGACCTTATGGTGGAGACTGGCACGTTAGAAGTTTGGAACGCCGATTGAAAATTAAGAAGAAGGAAGACTTTTGTTTGAATGAGACTTCTCCTAGCCCGCTCGAAGAGGGCACTTGTATTAATTTTATTATTCAATATAACGTATTAGTGTGCAAGTCCTCTTTCTTTTATAACACAACACCCATAAGCAGTCACTCTTATACACCACACTCTCGCACCGCTAGCGAGTAAGACAAACCCCCAGGAATGTAAAAGGAATCTCCAGGGACCAGCACTAAGAGAAGCTGCTCCAGGTCCCTATAAGTGGCGGCGAGCGCCGGTTACGAACACCGTATGTAAGAGTGACGGCAACGGTAACGGTGTGCGGTGGACAAACTGAGGACTGATGCAGTGACAGCATCTGGATAAGAGGAGTATACTCCAAGCTGAGTGGTTCTATTTTTATTAAGTGTTAAATAATATTAAAAGAGGAAAATGCGATACTTTTCGGGACACACGTATGAGGTGTGCCTCGAAGAATTTATCGACGAGTTTGTGTCGATGGCCATTGCCAAGGGGTGGCGAAAAAGCGATTATTCATTAATTCTTGGTATTTGGTTAAAAGGAGCTGCGCATTATTTTTTTAAATATACGTTCCAGTATGAGATGGAATTTGACACGCTGTGCGCGGAGCTTAGGAGAGAATTCCCATGCAAGTGTGTGTCTTGCAAGCAGAAAATCAATCAGTGTTTTTATAATCTTGAGAGGCCGGTCGTTGTGTCCGAGGCGGATGAACAGTATAATGTGAGCGAAGATAATCAAGTAATATTATTTTCTAGCTCAACAATTAAAGCAAAGGAGGAGGACGATGATGACCAGAGCTGCGCTGATGCAGGCCTAGTCAATGATGTCCAGGAATATGAAGACTGCGGTCTAGGCGATGATGACCGAAGCTGTTAAAATGAAGATACAGAATCGGGTCGGTTATTTACAATTATTCCTAGTAATAATATTTCAGAGAAACAAGAGATAATTGTAGTAAAAGAAACATTTGGCGAGCACGAGTCGAATGAAAATTTTATTTGTTTGGGAGTTGTTTCGGCTGATGTCGTCGACATGGAAAGCTGTGAGGTGGAAGTTCCGTCGGAGACACATGGTTCTTGTGACGATGATTTTGTTCAAGTTGAGTATGTTTCTGCTGATGTTTGTGAGCAGGAGAGCTTCGAAATGGCGGTGGAGTCCAAAGAGCTGTGCGTGCCGGTGGAAGTCATACAAAATCCTGCTATTATTGTTCCAATAGGTGATGGTCCAGCGGATATCTATCGGGATGAAAACTGCATCATAAATATCACTTCACAACATCACAACATTTCACAACAAGCGGAACAGCATTTTTCACAGAATAGGCTGGAGGAGGAGATATGGGCCGTCCCATATTGTACGAAGAAGGATAATTTCCATTTCTTTGCTAAATATAAAATTATTTTTGTATCAATGTTATTTATTCTAGCTGACGTGTATTGTCATAGCAACGTGACAAACAAGTTTTCGACCATAATTATAAGGTATGGACGTAATAATTACGATGACCCAAATTCTTCGATAAAAATAAAAATATGCGAAAGAGGTCAAGAATTGCTTGTAAACTATTTATTAAAGCAATATTCTGTAAGTAAATATAAGTTTTGGAAATTTAAGAAAAAATTTATAAATTGTTTTTTTTTGAAAATTATTTTATTTAAAAAAAAAGATTTTTAGAGAATAGACAGTGGTGTCAGATGTCATTTGACATGACAAATAATTGTCAGATAGCTGGTACATCAATGATAGTACGGTTGACAATATAGTAAAAGTTTAAATTTTAACCGACTTCAAAAGTAGGAGGTTCTCATTTCTTTTGTTTTTTATGTGATATTAATCGTTGTGTTTTTGTGTGTTTCATGTAATCGATATGATGAGCTGCACGGACGTGACTGAAGACTGATGGGAGATGTGACCACATACTATGAAAAAAAATTTGTTAGGCGATTATTAGTGAGAAATAGGTATGAGTTTCTCCAGAGTGCGATTTTAATAAAGATGTTACTACGGTTAGGAGGTAGAGGGAATTGCGGTCCTCTCTCCTAGGGAAAGACGTGTCCGGGTTTTTTGTCGGTTTATACCAGCTTTGTTTATGGGGTATAATGCCTTCGCAAAGTGGGATCGAGTTGATTCTGTATGGTGTGACCGAGCCCATGACAATTTTTATGTATTATTCATTTAGAGAGTATACTTCAAGTTATATTTATGGAGCACTCTGGGGGAAGTTCAGGAACAGTGAGTAGGTGTTCATAACAGTGGTCGTTTTTTCTCCTGGTCTTCATAAACGTCCAATGGAGTTAAAATTATTACAGTTTTGAATTTTATTTTTGTAAACCCCTTCTGGGTAGATGCTAACTAGAGCATCTTAGGTCAGAAAATTTAGCAGAGCAGTGTGGCTTTTTAGAGAGGTTTTTACCTCACTGAAGCCATGTGCATTGCCGGGATATGTGGTGCGCCGAATGGCTTAATTAATAATAAGAAAGAAGACCACTTTACTCGGGGTTCATTTTTGGCTATCCATAGGTGGACTCTGCTGCGACATGTACCTCTCATAGGTAGGGCCTTCGCAGTAGGTTTAGGTAGGCCTCAATCGGCTTTTCAAATATTTAGTTGAATAGAAGACTTACTAGCGTCTGCGCTTCTATTCGTAGGGGCGTAGCTCATGTGACGACCTTATGTTGGCGACCTTATGGTGGAGACTGGCACGTTAGAAGTTTGGAACGCCGATTGAAAATTAAGAAGAAGGAAGACTTTTGTTTGAATGAGACTTCTCCTAGCCCGCTCGAAGAGGGCACTTGTATTAATTTTATTATTCAATATAACGTATTAGTGTGCAAGTCCTCTTTCTTTTATAACACAACACCCATAAGCAGTCACTCTTATACACCACACTCTCGCACCGCTAGCGAGTAAGACAAACCCCCAGGATTGTAAAAGGAATCTCCAGGGACCAGCACTAAGAGAAGCTGCTCCAGGTCCCTATAGTATCATCAGCCTTTTAATGTCCCTACTGCTGGGGCACAGGCCTCCTCTCTGTGAGAGGGTATGGGCCGTAATTCACCACGCGGGCCCAATGCGGATTGGTGGATGTCACATGTCTTCAAATTTTTCTAGGACATGCCGGTTTCCTCACGATATTTTCCTTCACCGTTTTGAGAGCAGTGGTGATGAAATAATTTACATAAAGTAAAGCGCCTGCCTGGGTTTGAACTCACGACCTACATCTTGTAAGTCGCGGCCGTTACCACTGGGCCACCACTGCTCTCGCATGCTTAAGGGCAGCGGATAAATTCGTAACAGAATAACCGCTCCCGTGGGCACTGATTCAGGGAAGGAACAGGGGTGGGTTTTAGTCAGTAAGAGTCTTACACGCCCTCCCGCTCCACCCAGAGCGGGAGATGTCATTGGATAATTTCATACTCCAAAAAAAAAAAAAAAATTAAGCCATTGCTATCTTTGTCTCTCTAACAAGAAAGAGACGGACATAAATTAAAGCTGTCATTATTAGTTGAACTAATATTTCCATAAAAATTAAGGGTACATGTAAAAACATGTCTTCTAAAAACACGGTGAAACGCAAGGCCTAAACTAGTTTGACATCTCTAACTTAGTTTAGTTTAGTTATTTAACAAGAGAATCGGCACCAGTGTCAAGGAGTTTCATGCTTCCCAGTTACTGGGTTATGGAGGTCAGATAGAGAGTCGCTCTATGTTTTTAGATGCATTCGCTCAGACTGCTGCTGAAAAGATCAGCATCATCATCATCATCATCATGGTGATGATGATAACTAAATGTTACATGGGATAAAACTTACACCTATCTAAACATCACATCCAACTCTGATAACTCACACAAATTTTAAGGTTACGTACCAAAGGGTAAAACGGGACCCTATTACTAAGACTTCGCTGTCCGTCTGTCTGTCTGTCCGTCTGTCACCAGGCTGTATCTCATGAACCGTGTCAGTTAGACAGTTGAAATTTTCACAGATGATGTCTTTCTGTTGCCGCTATAACAACAAATACTGAAAAACAGAATGAAATAAATATTTATGGGGGCTCCCATACAAGAGACGTGATTTTTTTGCCGTTTTTATAGATAATGGTACGAAACCGTCCGTGCGCGAGTCTTTTTATTTTTCATTATAATCCACACAATATTTTTCAAGCGCTTACCTACTTTTACGTTGCGGCTTTATGTTGTGGCTTTTACAAAAAGATAAGGAAAAACATTAAATTTTATAAAAAGCACTTAGTCCTTTGTTGAGTAAATTGCTGTGATTAGATACATGCTCTTCCGTTAATCGTTGAAATAGCTTCAAGCAATGCAGTGTATAATTTTAAGCCACCGAAGATTCTAGAAAATACTTAAGGGTCCACTACCGGCCAAGTGGTGCCCTCATTGAATAAAAAATCGTAGCATGGCATAGAAAATAAATATTAAAGAACCCAACGTCACGTTTCTTACAAAGAGGATAAAGTATTTTACGTTGTTAAAACAGGTCCGAGAATGTCTTGTATCCCAAGTAGTAGGCAAAAGTGTCAGAAACGGCCGTTTTTCAGTAGAGCCTTAAGGCGGTATCAACTGCCAACGACCTTGAGTGGTTAGCTTGCGTATTTTGTGCTGAGCACACGTAACGCGTCGTACGTCCACCCAGTAATAGGACTCGCCTATCAAGGAGCGCTGTCCGAAATTAGACGCATTATTAATTAAAATAACAGGTATTGTACTAAAACACGTATATTACAATATAAATAATGAAATTATCTTTAAAATGGTGAAGATTTTGTAAGAATATACTGTAAAATTTTTTGTGTGATTCTCAATTTTGTATCCGCGTTAGACATAATTTTACAAATTAATTACACTTAGTTGCTATAAAAATATAATTTCAAATATGCACATATCAAATTACGAAATAAATTGTATAGAGTAATATATATTTAAAAAAAAAATAAGACTAGTCGTTTAGACGTGATGTTCAATTAAACATCATTAGAAGTCGTATAACTACGCCTTAAATAATAAAAGGCATTTCCGACACAACAAATAATATACATTCACCGAATGAGTCCTTGTGCAAGACTATCCATTATCTATCCAAACGCAGTCACAGTATTAGTTACGATCAAAGAATCCTTTGTCAATACAGCTTAAATGACCCACGGGAACTGCTTCACCACGAATGAGTAATGAAAATGGAGTGCTCACAACACACACTTTTTATACCTTTATTTAATAATCCGCTTACTGTGAGACATTTCTCATATACCTCACTCACTCATATTTTACAATACGTCTACAACTAGAGAATAAGAGTAACAAACAACAACCACAAGGTTGATGCTTATTTTAATTGCAATCTTTTCCAGCATAGCTATTAAGTTTGGTGAAAGCAAATCTGCACCTAGACAGGCAGTTGAACAATCGACTTGTTTAGGTATTCTTCGGATGCCGATGGTGTTAAAAAATCTGATGAACACAACCTTTCATTTTCTCGACAAAATTACTAAGATCTCACACATTGTGATCACCGTCGCGATTTGTACGATACCCGAGGGTCGACTTGGAGCGGGTAGTAATTAACTAAAACACTGGACTGGTATTAATCGCGTATAATCAATAAAACTTGTACCGAATCACAATGAACTGTGTATGTACTGCTCAACTTGACAAAATATTCTTCTAAGACCTTATACTAAGAGCGGTAACGAAACCATAGCGACTTTTAATTCGATGTCAACGCCATCTATCGATCCAGTGGGTACTACTTGCCAGTATTGAATTAATATTGATCGCTATGATTCCGTTTTCCTGTAAATTAACCTAAACATACCGCCCACCAAGGACATTATTGCCGAATGTCCTTTCATTTCGCCACTGTGCTCATTAAGGGAAATATAATGAAGGCCTGACAATTTAAGCATTAGTACATCCTTGGTGAGAAGTAATTACAAAAATAATTAAAACACCTTATTTAAAGTTTAATTACAATAAATCTACCTGAACAACCGTTAAAACAATAAGTTCGGCATGCTGCTTAAATCTAATACAATTGTGTTTCAGTTGGATATCGGTAGTAAGCATAATTTAGACGTAGGTCTTTTTATAAGAGACGATTGTGTTCTTAGAGTTACGACACGAGTAAGACCGTCAGAGCCAGGATGCTTTTGTTCAATCCTACCTAGTAACCACTTGCTAGGAGGCATATCGTCCTCTTTAACTAACACTACTTCACCTACAGACGGTTCCGGTATTTTAAAATGCCACTTGTTTCGTTGCAGAAATTGGTGAAGGTAGTCGTGTGACCAACGTCGCCAGAAATCTTGCAACATTTTCTGATGAAGTTGCCATCGCTTTAAACTGTTAACATTTTCCCTTTCATAATTTGAATCGGGGGGTAAAAGTAATGGCTCCCCTACCAGAAAATGCCCCGGAGTTAGAATCGTTAGTTTATCCTGATCCTCCACATAAGATAAAGGCCTCGAATTAAGACATGCCTCAATTTGAGCCAATACTGTGGTCATTTCCTCAAAGGTAAGTGTCGAATTTCCTATCACCCTCTTGAGGTGATGCTTAGTGGATTTAATCCCTGCTTCCCACAGACCTCCGAAATTTGGCGAATGAGGGGGGATGAAGTGCCACTCCGTACCATTATTCCCTAATTCTTCTGCCAATTCAGGGTTACAGGCTGACCTTTCTTCGTTAAATAAATAAAGCAATTCGCGCGCTGCACCCACGAAGTTGGTCCCATTGTCGCTATACAATTCCGCACATCGACCACGTCTAGACACAAAACGCTTGAAAGCAGCCAAAAAACCTCTAGTGCTTAAATCACTAACTGCTTCTAAATGCACAGCCCTAGTGGCCATACATATAAATAAAGCAATATAGCCCTTGTAGGACTTGTGGCCACGACCTTTAGACACTCGAATACTTATCGGCCCCGCGTAATCTACCCCGCTACACAAAAAGGGTTTTTTGGGGATGACACGAGCGGAAGGTAACTGCCCCATAAGTTGAGTCCTTACTTTAGCTGTATATCGGATGCACCTTACACAACTTCTTACATACTTCCTTGCCAAAGGTTTTACTCCCATAATCCAATACTTGGAGCGTAAGTAGGTAATCATTAATTGCGGACCACCGTGCATAGTTTTCTCATGTGCGTCCGCAATCAAGAGATTTGTTAAAAATGATTCCTTTGGTATTAGTATTGGATGTGCTCTTTCATAAGTCAACTGTGACCTTTCAAGTCGTCCTCCAACTCGAATCATTCCTTTAGAATCTAGAAATAAGTTTAATGGATCTAATTTTGCATTTTTTTTTCTTAACTTATGATTTTTTAATTCCTCCAGTTCATTGGTAAATCCTTCTTCTTGACTCTTCTTTACACACATTTCTGTTGCTTCTTCTTGTTCCGATTTAGATAACTGAAGTGACCTAGTACCAACACCTATCGCTTTATTTTTTCTTACATTTAGAAATCTACGGCAATAAGCCATGACTCGAATTAGCCTCGATAACGATGAGAATTTGTTCCAAAATGAAGCTTCTAAAATGCTTGTATGCACCTTAACTTCTTCTAGACGTGTAACAAGATGTTTTGGTCTTTTGTATTCTACTACCGGTTCCCTTAGAAACTTTGGACCTTCCCACCAAAGCGAAATATCTTTAAGTTCCGATGGAGAAACTCCGCGTGAAGCACAATCTGCTGGATTTTGCTTGGATGCTACGTGCGCCCAGTGATGTGTGTCTAAAGTTGTCAAAATGTCGGAAACTCTGTTGGCAACAAAGGTTTTCCACCGACTTGGGTGACAATTCAACCATGCTAACACCACCTCACTGTCCGTCCATGCATGCCAGTCAGTCTTTGGTATAGTCATTACCTCGCCTACTTCCGCAATCAACCTTGCTGTGAGAACTGCCCCACATAATTCTAACCTCGGGATGGACACCTGTTTAATAGGTGCCACCTTTGTTTTAGATGTGATTAAGGAGATATGAATATTTCCCATGTCATCAATCACTCTAAGATAAATCACGCCTGCATAAGCGTTTTTTGATGCATCGGCAAATCCATGTAACTCCGACTTCAAAATATTGGAACCGATATGTAACCATCGTGGGATTTTAATGCTAACAAGAGAAGCCAGACTATTGCGGTAAGTCTCCCATTCTTGTAATAAATTATTTGGAATTTCCTGATCCCATTGCAACCCCGCCAACCATAATTTTTGAATAAACATTTTAGCTAGAATTACGCTTGGAGCTAACCAACCTAACGGATCAAACAAACGTGAAATGTCCGAGATAATTTTTCTTTTTGTTACAGGTCTAGTTATCGTCGTGAGTTCCAGAGAGTATTGAAAACAATCATCGCGAGAGTCCCAGGTAAGTCCTAATATTTTTGTTACTTCGTCTATTTTTATTCTTAATTCTTCGTCGTTTCCATCTCTAATTTTATTCAATAATTCCTTGCAGTTGCTCTTCCATTTTTGTAATTGAAATCCTCCTTTAGCAAGCACTTGAGATAATTCGGTGTAAATTTTAAATCCATCTTCTATAGTTTCAGCTCCTGACATCAAATCATCCATGTAAAAATCATTTAAAATTATTTTAGCTATGCTTGAATTATCCCCGCACTCATCATAAGCTAACTGTTGTAGTGCCCGTACCGCTAAGTATGTCGCCGAGGCCGTACCGAATGTAACGGTTATTAATTCATACTCCTGTAGTTTCTTTTCAGGACTATCTCTCCAAAGTATCCGTTGATATGGAGTATCTTGCCTATCTACTAAAACTTGCCGATACATTTTTACTATATCTGCCACTATACATATCCTATGTGCTCTCCAGCGCATTACAGTATGACGGAGTTCGTCTTGCAAGGACGGACCAATCATTAGATCATCATTTAGTGACCTGCCATTAGTTCCCTTACAGGAAGCATCAAACACGACACGCACCTTTGTAGTATCTTTATCCTCACGGACTACTGCGTGATGAGGTAAGTAAACAGCCCCTTTATTATATTTTTCTTGCTCTGTTACTTCTACCATGTGGTTAAGTCTTAAATATTCTTGCATGACGTTCGCGTAGTCTGCCTTTAATTTAATGTTTTTACCTAACCTTACTTCTAACCCCCTTAATCTTTTTTCAGCAATCACTTTGGATTCACTGCACCTACCGATCAGGTTTTGTTCGCGTAGCGGTAATCTTACGATGTACCTGCCATCTCTATTCCTTGTAGTGGAAGTTGTAAATAACTTTTCACATTTTATTTCCTCCTCCGTTAGCATCTTTTTTGCTCCAGATGGTTCCTCTAATTCCCAGAATTTCCTCAACAATTTATCATCTTGGAAGCTGGCATGCATCACGGTAATTTGTGAGTGAGTATGTGTCCTATTATCAACTTCGAATGCTCCCGACAATATCCAACCTAAGGTAGTTTCTTGCGCTAAGAGAGTACCGCTTATATTCTTTTTAACTCCGTTCTGAATGACTTGGCTGAATACATCAGCACCCAATAACATATCAATTTTATTAGGCTTGAAATATTCAGGATCAGCCAAATCATTATCGCTCAAGTCTACCCATTCTACCCGACTTACTCTTGAAGATGGGAGAAGAGCTGTAACCGACTTCAGAACGTAAGCATTGATCTTTAATTGAAAGGAAGGATTAACTCTCGAACGGAGCTTGATAACCACCATGGATGTCGAAGTTGTACCCTTGTTTCCACCCACACCGACCACCGTATTTTTTGATGGTATTTTGTTTAACCTTAAGTACTGAACCATGGACTCTGTAACAAATGAACCCTGGGATCCCTGATCCAGTAAAGCCCTAACCACACGATAAGTCCCATTCTTCGACTCAGCCTTTACTAAAGCTGTAGTTAATAACACAGTTTTCCTACTGTGCCCTGTCGCAAGACATGAAACCAGTGGTTTATTATCCTCCGCCTGATTGACGGCCTTGACCCTCTCAATTTCTACTGATGAGGTTTCCCCGCGAGCAGCACTACTACCTTCACCAATATCCGACCCTACCACACCCTGCGGGTGTAACAGTGAATGGTGGCGGCGTTTACACGCCTGGCACCTAAGAGTGTTTCTACAATTTTTTGCAGAGTGGTTACTATATAAGCAAACAAAACATAACTTATTATCTTGCACAAACTTGCGGCGGGCTTCACTGTTTTCCTTGCTAAACTTAGGACATAAACTAATTTTATGATCCGCTGTGCAATATGCGCATGATACCTTTTTGCTATTAACTACATGAAGTGCTTGAGTAGCCTTTGGGATCCTGGTCTCCGTTTTAGTTTCTAGGCTTTCTAAACCTCGATAACGACTCACTAAAAACTCCTTAAATTGATCAAAGGTGGGTAGGTCATCACTTTGTTCCGATGCTACCATCAATTCCCAAGCCCTTCTAGTCTCTCGGTCTAATTTAGCACTGACAATGTGTATAATTAGGATATCCCATGATGCTACATCTATCCCTAAATTTTTTATTGAGTCTAAACAGTCGGATGTCGTACTAATGAGTCTCTTTATGTCTGTTGCGGACTCGTTAGTTATACCCTTTTGATTTAAAAAACGTTTTAAAATTCCGTTTGCTAAAAATCTCTTGTTATTGTACATAGACTCTAATTTATTCCAACTAGCCTTGTAATTGTCAGACGTCACATCGACATTTCTCAACAAGTATTCCGCTTCCCCGGTTAAGTACCCTTTCAAATAGTACAGTTTTTGTGCATCATCCAACCTACTATTATTGTGAATTAAACCTAAGAATAAATCTCGAAATGTTTTCCATTCAATATATTTACCTGAGAACACTGGTATTTTGACCTCTGGTAATCTAAAATTAATAAATTCACTACCTTTACTAGGTCCTGGATTACTGTCAGGTTCACCAGATTGGATGTTACATTTCGCTATTAATTCCTTTAAATCGCTTTTAAATTGTATATATAATTCCTCAACATCGTCATAAACACAATTTTTATAGTAATTTGAACTATATAAATCTGACTTTTTCATTTCGCTAATTATTTTAACGTGTGTCTTACTAAATAATTGCCACTGTTGTTCTAAGCTCTCTAAACGTGTTTCAAGGTATGACACAGTACGACGATCTTTTGGGCATTTTTTAAAGTTAGTAATAGCCTTGCTAATCTTTGCCTTCACGTCTTCTTGGATGTCATTTAATGAATCCATTTTGTATATAAACAACAATCCAAATTACAAGAAACACAAAAATACAGAGAAATGGCACACAAATAAAAAGTAATTACCCACAAATTATAACAATCCACACAAAACAAAAAAATGAAAGATGGAAGAATAAAGTATTTGTTAAACTTAATGTCCACTAAAACAATCTTCTTGCACTTTACGTTCACTTCTAAGTCTCAGTTAAGATTTTAAAATTTTATAAGTCTTTTTGCCGCTTTATTTCTATATAAAATCGGGCATAGATTTCTCGTCAAAACCACTTTTTCTTTAAAATTTTACAAGTTCAAAATCACTCAAGAATGTTAAAGTTAATTTTCTAACGATAATAAAGTTCAAATTTAACTGCACTTTTGGAAATCTTCCAATTAAATTCTTCCTGATAGTAAGATTGCAAATTGTACTCACGATTTTTTCACCAAATTCACTCACTGACACTAACTGCGTGACGCTGCGTTGCGATGTAATGCACCAAGTGGCGCCCTCTGCTGGCCCACGATCTGCCTGCCGTTCTTTTCCTCCCTTGCGTCGTTCCTCCGGTTGTAGCAGCCACCAGTAGTGCTGCACCACGCTCCACTGGCTGCTCCCTGCTCCCACCGGTTCCACCTCCAGCTCCAGGCACCTCTCACCTGGTGTACCCCACTTGAAGGGGATGCTCTGGACAGCGATCCACTGCCCAGTAACGACGCGAAGGGTGGTAATCTCTACCACCACCGGAGACCACCAAAAAACACTCCCGGCCAATCCGGCTCGAAGGACCATGTACGATACCCGAGGGTCGACTTGGAGCGGGTAGTAATTAACTAAAACACTGGACTGGTATTAATCGCGTATAATCAATAAAACTTGTACCGAATCACAATGAACTGTGTATGTACTGCTCAACTTGACAAAATATTCTTCTAAGACCTTATACTAAGAGCGGTAACGAAACCATAGCGACTTTTAATTCGATGTCAACGCCATCTATCGATCCAGTGGGTACTACTTGCCAGTATTGAATTAATATTGATCGCTATGATTCCGTTTTCCTGTAAATTAACCTAAACACGATTCTTGTCAAATATCAATGAAAATGTAGAATTATGAAAATAGTTGTGTTTGTGTTGTGTTGTGTCGTGTTGTGTTGTGTGTGTTGTGTGAGTTGTGTTTGTTATTGTGTTGTGTTGGGTGCTGCTGCTGCTGTTGTAACTGTTTTGGTGTACAATAAAGTATTATTTTATTCTATTCTGCACCTACTGCATTATCGACTACATGCTCTGCTCAAGCAACTCGCATCTGGCGACAGTAACTGCGGAGAAAAGAAAGGATAGAATTTTATAAAGCGTGCAACAGGTCACCGCGACGCGACTTGCAGAACCACGGTTTGGTGTTTATTACTCGGGCTGAGTCAGAAGTCACCAATTCCGCACATTTAGCACTCCATTTCTTACTCGTTAATGTCACAAAATCCATCAAAGCACTCATCAGTCACGGCCCCCTGTTGACTTGAATGTATTTACTTATCCGGCAGTTTTCCCTTTCTTTCCACCGTCTCTGATTGAGTCCTGATTACGTAATATTCATCTTAGTGGAAGCTGTGGTTATCCCATTATTAGGACGGGTCACAGACTGGAATGTAGGTCAGTTCTGTATTTTGTTTTGTTGAACAGAAACTCCTTAATAACATTATTACTCTCTACTATTGAGACAGCCTTATTTTTTTATTATGTGAATCATCTGTTGGCGTGACTTAGCAGTAAAATCGACTCGAATGCCGTGACGGCAAACTGCATGACACCTTCGTGCCACGATGCACCCACTAAAACTCCGCTCTCGACTAACTTCTGCCTAGAAATATCTATGCGAAAAAAAGAGAAACAACACACAACTACAACAACAACAAACAACAACAACCACCGACAACAAAGAACAACAACCAACAACAACAACAACCAACAAAAATAACAACAAACTACTACAACTGCAACACAAAAAAAAAACACAACGCACACAAAATAGATGTTTCACATCTGCCGGGCGTCCCGAGACGGCCAACTTTTTTTTACAACCACTAATTCCCCTGAAATCCAGAATTAACAGTGACCACGAGCGGAAAATTGCCAAGGCCTTGGAGCTCGACGAATATCAGAGAAATCATTTATGTAATAATCTTTCAACGAAATTAATCCTTTAAAGGAAGTCAAATAAAGAGTTCTACTCTTAAAAATGGAACAAACTATTTTTATTTTTAATTCGGTGTTGCGTGTGTCCGAGCCATCACAGACCTTATTGCAATACCAGCGCTGCGTTATTTTTTTTCTTCGGCCTCGCATACGTCTTTTCTATATTGTTATTAAGTTTTTATTATTAGTTAGTTATTGATAATATTTCATTAAATTTTGTAATTTTCTTTGCGACTCACAAACAAACCTTTTCCTTTTTATTTTCTTATTAGATTTAATTTAGATAACTCAAAGGTATCCTGAAATTCAAGGAATAATACCATTTGTTACTATCTAAAAGTAAGAATAAAATCTACGATGTATCCTTAAGCAGTTCATTTGACAAAATACTAAACACGGCCTAAGGCTGCCTATACATTGCAGCACAAGCGAATATATGCGCGGAAGTAACAACACATAAACAACATAAATCTATTGTGACTAACCAAAATATGAATGTACCTTGTCCGAATTAAATATTTTGAATTGAATTGAATAAACCAAACCAGAATCCACTAAATTAATTTCATCTACACGGCCAACACGGAAAATAGTAGGTCTATTTTAACGCGTCAAGCCCCTCATTAGCAGACACAATTAAAAATCTGTTGTGTGTTGTTGCGTTACCTTATGGTAACGCGAGGGGCCTGACGCGTTAATCATGTATTCCATTAGGTCACTTTGCTAGCTTTGAAAGCCCCTCCAGACGAAGTGGAATTCACAGCGGCAACAGTTATCAAAATTACAAAATAATCTCCAACGACCAGACGTCAACAATGGTGGCATTTTTTTTTACCGGTACTTTTTTTCAGCTGGCTAAATTTCATTACTAGATTTTTATCACTGTTAGTTATGTGTCTGGGCACAAACCTTAGATTTACTAAATAATAGAAAGTAAAGTTTCATTAATTCCTTATTTAGCATGATGAACTTTTTTACAAGGTACAGGCAGAGAGCAATTAGTGTTGCCTAACTAAATTAATCTTACAATCGCTTTGTTGCCTAATTTAATAAACCAACATTAAAATGGTAGTATTAAATTGAGCTTTACATTGTATTTGAACAGTTTCTAAAACATGACATTACATAATTGTTAATGGTGTGACATTTAGGTGAAGCAAGTACCTCAATCCTATATTTTTTTAACTTTTTGACAACTGATTTGGACTCAGTCTAGGACTTTCTTGCACTGTGAATTCACACACCTGAGTTTAAGTGGACGGAGTAACTCCGTTACAGTAAATACCTCCTCGCTCATCTGCGCTTACTCACTCCGTTCCAATGGAAAGGTGCCCTTATGCAGCGCCACTCGCAGGGTTCTGCAATTGATGACTGGTTTTCCTATGAAACGTTGTCACATATTTCTTCAGGATTTTATTGAATTGAGAATTTCTCGAGCATGATTCAGACGGCAATGCAGTACGAATTAATTTCTGGTTTTCATAATATTTATGAATGTTTAAATCTTGTTCTACTTACAAGAGCACGGATAAAGTTTTAAGGTTGTTATAGTTCTGGTTTTGTAAAGAATTAATCTACACGTCTCAAATTAATTGCACGCCAAGTGTCGCAATGGGCCCGATCAGAAGGCCTTCTGATCGGGCCCATTGCGACCACGTTTTTGTTCCATATGTCATCACTTGCAACACGCACTGGTCATAGACTTTCGTCTTGAGACGCTGTGGTATGTGGGACGAGAAGATACTGCCTCCCGAACGCCGCCCAGTCAAAGTGAGAGTCAAATTCGTCGATTGGCATCTTCCTTGAAGTTAGCCATACTTTTTTTTGTGGGGTGGGAAATCATCCAATGACATCTCCCGCTCTAGGGTATAGCGACTAGACTAGAACCCACCCCTGTTCCTTCCCTGCCCTGAGTGCCCAGGAGCGAGGTAACTCTATTTCGAATTTATCCTCAACCCCTGGGCAGGCATCGGCCATGACAGGCCCCGTCGTTATTGCTGACAACTCTCACTTAAATAAATTATTCTGGACTAGCTTAAGCCATCGATCTAAATCGTGTCATCCATAACAAAAAAAACCATACAAGTGCATGTCGGACTTCACACATTTAGGGTTGCGTAGCAAATGAGGGAATTATCAAAGAAAACATCTGATTTATATTGGTATTTGTTAGAAAATACACGGGTCATCAGAAACCCGAAAGTCTGACAACCAGTCTTACCAAAGGGTATCGTATTACCCAGTAACTTGGTTGTGGAGGTCAGAGAAGCAGTCGCTCTATGTAAAATACTGGTATTCAGCTGCATCTGGTTAGACTGGAAGCCGACCCCAAGATAGTTGGGAAAAGGCTAGGCAGATTGATTGTTAGAAAATATACGTATCATCATTACCAAATTTCAGTTCATAGGTCAGTGGGAAATTAAAAAAATCTTCGGAACAAAATTTTGTGACAGACAACGGACAGTCAGATAGACGGATACGTGAGTGACAACAATAGGGCTCCGTTTGGACCCTTCGTGTACGAAACCCTAAAAAAGGCGTGGTCATCGCAATCGTTAAAAAAACACCCTATACCTATTTTATTTCATTTTATGTAAGCTTCCTCAGGCAACATGTATCGTTTTACATAAAAATAACAAAATCCCTCTTTACAACATTTTGCTACAAATCCCTTAACCCGTTGACAACCATCAAAAGGGGATTTTCTAAAAACATGCTGTCAATCCGCGATGATACCCGAACGTCCCCGATTGGGACCGAACGGATTTAGACCCACTTAAGCAGATCCCACACGACATCCTCATGTAGGCCGTTTGTATCGTAAATATATATTACGAGTAATTGCCTTGAGCGGGGCCATTTAATTTTGTACTATGTATGCGTTTTTTTTTGTAATTTGGACATAAAAGTAATCTTCCATGGATTATTTTATGGTTATTGGATGGAAGCAAAACATAAGCTCTTTTTATAGCTCCCACAATATTCCACAACTCATTTTACAATACTAGGAATTTCCTCATAGTAGGAGATACGGTCTTTTTTTTTTTTTGGGGTGGGAAATCATCCTATGATTTCTCCCGCTCTGGGTGGAGCGGGAGGGTGTGTCAGACTCTTACTGACTAAAACCCACCCCTGTTCCTTTCTGCCTTTGAGTGCCCAGGGGCGAGGTAACTCTGTTTCGAATTTATCCTCAACCCGGGCAGGCATCGGCCATGACGGGCCCCGTCTCTTGTTGACAACTCTTTGAGGCGCGCGTGGAACACTACGCGCCGTCGACTCTCGGGCCTGTTGCTGATCGGACGGCGAGCTACCCATTACTCGCCGTCCGCAGGCCCGGGTAGGAGATACGGTAATAGAATTATATACGTGTATACTCTCATCAGTTATTTGATAGTGACAAAGTTTATAATTATGTTAGATAATATAAACATTAATACAATCGCAAATGCCTAGCTTAATCCAAGGCCTATGTTGGTACCGAATCAGTTGTGCACAAACTAAATTTAATTTAGGCTAATGCTATCTTTTTCTCTCTAATGAAACAAGAAAGAGACGGACGTAAATTAGAACTGTCAAATTTTGTTGAACAAATATTTCCATACAAATTAAGGGTAGGTACACGTAAAAAAAGGTCGACTAATAAAAACATATTTACAAAAAAAATAAAACCGACTTCCAAAAAAAAAAACCAAAAAGTGCAAAATAACTTTAATTTCGGAAGTCGGTGTTTCTGGTTTTATTTCTTCGTTTTTGACACCGACTTCCGAAACTAAAGTTATTTTGCACATTTTGTTTTTTTTTTTGGAAATCGGTTTTATTTTTTTTGGAAAAATGTTAGTATTTTTCACTTTTTAGTTGTGTTTCCTCATGAAATTGTGTTAACCATGCATATTAATGCGATAGCAGCAATCGCGGTTGATTTGATGTAATTTTTTGAAGAGTTCCGTTGTCTGTCTCCGAAAATCATCGTCGAATCTACATGAAATTTAAATGGGACCATTTCGGAACAAACCCTTTTCGAATAAAAAAATAATTTTGAAAATCCGTTTATAAATGACGAAGTTATGCCCGAACATACATAAAAAAACCGAATAGAACCTCCTCCTTTTTAAAGTCGGTTAAAAACACGGTAAAGCGCAAGGCGTTAACTAGTTTGACACTTCTAACTTAGTTCATAGCTATAGCCGTCATTTCTCGCACTGCATTTTAATAAAAGACAGCGTTTCTCTAAGTTTTACTTTAGGGATTGAACAAGTGAATCAGCACCATTGTTAGATAATTTACACTTTAATTAACTATTTTTAATGATTTGTTATTCATGAAAATCAAGCATAAGTCGAGAGAATATTACGCGAATAATTTAATCAGAAAACATTGTATATATTAGTTCTATTACTGGTATTCCGTGATAGATAGTGAATTAAATTTCACTGAGGGTTGCAAAGTTTGAGCAGTGGTGGCTCGGTGGTATTGGCCGCGACATACAAGTTGTAGGTCGTGAGTTCAAACCCAGGCAGGCGCTTTACTTTGTGTAAATTACTTCATCACCACTGCTCTCAAAACGGTGAAAGAAAACATCGTGAGGAAACCGGTATGTTTTAGGACCAAAAATTCGAAGACATGTGACATTCACCAATCCGCATTGGGCCGGCGTGGTGGATTACCGCCCACACCCTCTCACAGACGGCTCGGCGGACGGAGCTCCGGCAGGATCTCATGGTGACATGGAGAGAGCGACTGTCGCAACCCAGCGCTGGGCACGCTACCATTGAGGCGGTAGTGCCCCTCTTTGAGGCTTGGCTGGAGAGGCGCCATGGCAACCTCACCTTCCGCCTGACGCAGGTGCTTACCGGACACGGCTGTTTCGGGAGGTACCTGTGTCGTGTCAAGGCGGAGGTGACCCCTGAGTGTTTCCACTGCTAGGATCGCCCAGAGGACACGGTGGAGGTTTGCCCCGCTTGGGCAGAACACCGCCGTTTCCTCGTGTATGCGATAGGCGGCAGCGACCTCTCGCGCCGTGCCCTGGTTCAGGCCATGGTACGGAGCGAGAGGGAATGGGATTTCGTCTCCTCCTTCTGCGTAGCAGTAATGCTCGCGAAGAGGGAGGCGGCATACGTTAGGGAGACTCAACAACAGCCGAGTCGCCCTAGCGCCCCCAGCCGCGACCGCCGCAGGAGACGCCAGGGGCCGCGAGACGATCTCCGGCCACCGTAGACCCGGGCCTGCGGACGACGAGTAGTGGGTAACTCGCCGTCCGATCAGCACCAGGCCCGAGAGTCGACGGCGCGTAGTGTTCCACGCGCGCCTCAAAGAGTTGTCAGCAATAGGGACGGGGCCTGCCACGGCCAATGCCTGCCCGGGGGTGGAGGATAAATTCGAAAGAGTTACCTCGTCCCTGGGCACTCAAGGCAGGGAGGAACAGGGGTGGGTTTTAGTCAGTAAGAGTCTGACACGCCCTTCCGCTCCACCCTAGAGCGGAAGAAGTCATAGGATGATTTCCCACACCCCAAAAAAAAAAAAAACCCTCTCACAGAGAGAAGGCCTGTGCCGCAGCAGTGGGGCATTAAAAGGCTGGTGATGATGATGATGAAGGGTTGCAATCTAAGCAATTAATTTCTCAGACTTTGAATACAATTTATGAAACACAACCACAATTTCTACACTAATATTGCTCTTAAACTGTCAATTTTATGCCTGCCAGTGTTGCGGGAGTGTTTGAAAAAGTCGCGCGGCTCTGACACAAGCAACTGAAGGAACATAGGTGGGTTTTTAACCGACTCCGAAAAATGAGGAGGTTCTATGTTCGACTGTAAGTATTTTTTTTTTGTGTATGTCCACCGATTTCTCTGTCAGTTGTGGACTGATTTTCAAAATTGTTTATTATCTGAGAGAATATACTCCCGAGGCTGAAGCAATTACGTTATAATTTATATGGGACCACCATAACGTAATTGCTTCAGCGCTTTTTGAAAAACTGAACAAAAACGAAAAATGTTATGTATACATAGATGACGTTTTGGTTTCTTCCAATTACGAGTATGTTTAAATTCCATGTTAGTGAGGTTTTAGTTCTGGGGTATAACAATTAAAAAGTGAAAAATAAAAAACTTTTTTACAAATAAACAAACCGACTTCCAAAAACGAAATTATATTAAAAATTTTAAAATAACCTTAATTTCGGCAGTCGGTGTCAAATAACGAAGAAATAAAATACCAACACCGACTTCCAAAACTAAAGTTATTTTTAAATTTTTAGTGTATTTTCTTTTTTGGAAGTCAGTTGTTTTTTTGTAAATAGTTTTTTATTTTTTAGTCAATAGGAGTCTAACACGCACTCCCGCTCCACCCAGAATGGGGGAAGTTATTTTATGATTTCCCACTCCATAAAAAAAGCGCTAATGGGATGTTTTTTTTTTTATTAAAAGAGAAGTTAATAATAATTCGATTTTGTGATTACCGTTCGAGGACTTCTTTTTGGAACGAAACGGAAATTTCTAAGTAATTATGAGGTAGGAGCTTTTACAGACTGTTTAAAGTAGTACTAGTTTTTAGGGTTCCAGTAAAACCAGGCAATTGAGTGTTGGGCCACGCACAGTGTAGGGTTCCCTAGTCACCCGTTGCAACATGATTGTGTCCTTAGGAAGAGGATTTACGTATACTATGAACATATTAATTAAGTTCACGATTTAACGGCCAACAACCAACAACGTTTGAATAGGTGACTACTAACTGAAGAAGGAGTTAAAAAATCCAATTTATTTGCACTGAAGCTTTCATTCAATGTTTGGAACACCCAACCGCTTACTCTTGGGGCATCTCTGAGCATCCCGTTTGCAATAAAGACTATGTGTCTATGTCATGATATTTTTTTCCATAATTTTACACGCTTAAAAGAAAGCTGTCAATTTTACTGAGTATAAATTGATATTTAACTTATTTCTTTGCACACTTTAGCACAATCCACTAACTCAAGTGTTCATCAGTGCAAAACTTAATTATGCATATGGATACGCGTCCATTATCAATTCTATTTGAAGCACAAGTCTACTAAGTCTAAGTGCATTGCATAATACCAAGTCCTAATGAAGACGGCACCTAGTAAGTAGCTATGCTTTGAACTTGGACATGACTCAGTTTGTGTAGGAAACTTGTAGATAATATGTATAATATAGAGTAAGGTCTCAGAGCTACCAGACATTACTTATTTTCTGATAAACAAAATTTATGGATTGAGTAGTATTAGTATTTACTATGAACGTTATTTTATAATGGGGCATGGGGCAGACCCTGTTAATAAAATAAACCAAATCTCCATTTCCAAATGTTGCCCAGCCCATAGTTCTCAAGTGTCACAAAAAAAGTCTGTCGCAAACGCCCGACCTTTAAGGCACTCAAGTGAAACCGCCAGTTCTATTACGTCCACACATCGAACAACACATTTTTTAAATCCGAGTTATATTTTGTAATGCAATTTTGAAGTAATTTCAGATCAGTTAAAGCTCTTTATTTAATATTAAAAACACTGCACGATAGCACGGTCTAACAGTAGGTACGCATATCTACAAGTTAAGGCCGACGGCCAATTTACCGGTATCAGTTGCTTAAGTTACGTAAATATATTATTCACTTTTCTAAAAGTTAACGTGCTGATTTTTTAGTATCTGCTAAAGAATACTGTTAAATAATTCATTATTAAATAGTATTTTAACTCCTAAATTAGTTATTCACCACCTAGAGCAGTTCAGATTCAGACCCAGAGCAGTGAAAAGTGTGAGAAGGCTGATATTTTGGCATGGTTTATTTAATAGGAGTAAATAATGAAAATGAAAGACAGCGATGATTTCGGAGGGTGCTAAGCGCCTCGTTTGGTTCAAATATAACCAAAATGAATGCAAAAAAAAAATTGGCCGTCGGCCCAAGCTAGCAGGTATGAATAATAACAATACTCAATCCCACACAAGAAAATAAGTAATGTCTGCTGGCTTTGGAATCTTAGACTATACTATATTATACTCTTACTGAATGGACGTAATCATAGCTTTGTTTCTTTGGACACGATGACGATAGGTATATTAATATGTGGCATCGTAAGCTATCTTCTAAAATGATTGTTTGATATAAATACACTTAGGGACGATCATGTTTATTTTTAGCTCAGTGGCTCCAAACTATTTTTTTAAACAGGGTCCAGATGTTCAGAATATATTTAGGTTACTGTGTTACTCAAAAAACATTTTTACAAAAAAATAGAACCGACTTCCAAAAAAGTGCAAAATATCTTTTGGTTTTGTGTCTTCATTTTTTGACACCGACTTCCGAAATTAAAGTTATTTTGCACTTTTTTTTGGAAGTCGGTTCTATTTTTTTGTAAAAAAAAAATATTTTACACTTTTTAGTTGTGGTACCCCATTAAATTGTGTTAACACTACATAGACATACGATCGCAGCAATCGCAGTTGATTTGCTGTCATTTTTTGAAGAGTCCCGTTGTCTGTCTCCGAAACTCATCATCAGATCTGTATGAAATTTAAATGAGACCATTTCGAAATAAACCCCTTTCGAACAAAAAAAGAATTTTGCAAATCACACTAATATTATAAAGGCAAAAGTTTGTGAGTGTGTATGTTTGTTACTTCTTTACGCTCAAATGGCTGGACTGATTTGGATGAATTTTGGTATGTAGATAGCTTATACCCTGGATTAACACATAGACTACTTTTATCCTGGTCTACGTGGGTGAAACCGCGGGGCGCAGCTAGTCTGTCTAAAAATGACGGAGTTATGACCATAGATTAAAAAAAAATACAAGCATTCGAATTGATAAGCTCCTCCTTTTTGAAGTCGGTTTAAAAAAATGTTATTTTGAGTAGAAAATTTTAAACCTTTCGTAGACCATTATTTAGCTCTTAAGGACACAGTCCAATGGGACGGCAATCTGACACGACCGGGAAGAGATCAGACGTAAGGTCCAACGGCTTGACGTGCTTTCTGAGGGACGGAGGTTTCACAACACTAACTTCCAAACTCCTCGCTGCTACTAAGTCATCCCTAATGGAAAAATTCAATACCACTTTTTTCCCGACCTGCGAATCAAAGACCAATGAGGTAGTTACGCCAGAATGTCATAGTCGTGTCACTTTGGTACTTATTTTTCTTGCCTTTTTTTTGTTCACACAAATTTAGTACTTGAAACTCTAGTGGCAGTTAGAGGCCCTCATAACATCCAGCTCTTTCACACGGTTATGGATCTATCAACTTTGCATTTCGACAAGTTGCGTTTTTTCTTGCTTTTGTATCGTTGCTGTGTCGTATATTATAAAAAAACTCAAAAACAATGTCTGAACATAAAACTTTTAAAACTCAACGCATTTCTTTCCACACATATCAAGATCCGTCCATATTATAAGACTAACGCTGAAAAATGGACTTTCTGTGTACCTCCATTAGTTTGTTATTACATCAAATCATAACTTTCAGGCTTCACCTTTCAAAAACTTGTAACAATGTTAGCAGAATTTGAGGAGTTTAACCTTAATAAACTAATAAAAGAGGCAACAATGTATATTAAATAAATGTTGCTTATTTTTCTGATTTTTTGACACGAAATTGAAATAACTTTGATTGGAATTGATGTCTTATCAAAAAAATAATCTTATCTAATATATCAATAACTGAAATCCGTTACTTACTACACAGACAATTTAAAAACAGCAAAACTATCAGTCTTTATTTCAATATTATCTAACAAAAATAACATCAAAGCATTTTCCCTTTTCAAATTAAAAATGTTTTATTTCGATTAAACCTACATAGACTATTATGAAATGTCAGAAATCTAATATTGTAATAATTATAATAACATAATTGTGTATATATATTATATTTGTGTATATATTATACAGCATATTATGTATGTATATGTGTATCTGTTGTATTGTATTGAATATTGTATTGTCACACCAATGACAGCCCCATATCTTGTCCAGGCAATTACTCTCCATTCTAGGTTGCCTGGAAGAGATCGCGGAAAGCGATAAGGCCGCCGATTGTATTTGCTTTAGTTTTTAAGTTTCTTTAGTTATGTATCATGCATGGTGTACAATAAAGAACATAATAAATAAATAATAAATAATTGTCTCTTACTATAAAGGAATCTGCCAATTAGACCGCATCATACCATGACCGTGCTAGGAACGTGTCAGGCAAAAAAATATTCATTGTATTCAGTCAACAACCAACACCGTCACGTGCCATGCATGGAGCGTATCGGCACCTGCAAAATATTCCCGGCAATTGTTGACACGTTTGGTGCACGTTTGCTACATAAATATATATTAAGTCCCGTTATAATATTGTTAATTAAACGAACATATACTAATCGAACATTAAAATACTAACATACCTAAAATTTATTTATTACATAATGATAAAATAAATTTGCCTAAAAATGGTAATTATTAAAATAAAAATACAAATCATACTGAAAAAAAGGCACTTAACAAATGAACCTATAAACCACATCAAAAGTATTAAAATAATAATAATAATGCTCAGACTAACACGCTGAGAACTTTAAGTTCTCTTCGTATCTTACCTCTATGCTGCCTATACCAACTTGGTCCACGTATACCTGTTAAGTTAAGCACAGCAAACAACAAGGTCCTTTGGCACGCTTCGATAGGAAATGCAGTTTTAAAGTCAAAGTTTAAATATGATAAGAGTATCTAGATCATCGTCTAGTCGGTCGTTTAGTTTATCTGGACTAAAAAATGGCGGGCTGCCCGGAAGTTGTTCTATTAATATTTTTGCAGTAAAAATATTGTACTTCTGATTCTAGGCCCATCTTTTAGTAATACTCTGTTTCTGAATTAAGAATTTGAAGTTGAGTACGTCACCTAACGAAACTCTACGTTAATTGATGAATATATTTTAAAAGTTTTCATCTTAAAGCAGTTACACATAAGAGTTTGACAAGTTCCCAGTCAGTGTGCCTATAACTCAAAACAAAGTCGCTCAATTCTTTGGCCAAAAAAATACCAAGCCTCTGGTCACATTAAGAGCCGAAGGTCACATGAAAAACTCAATGAACACATGGGTGTTCATAGAGTTTTTCGTGACATCAGCAAGCAGTTAGTCGATCCCAAATGCCCTACCCGGTCTAGTGTTTCAACCCCAAACGGTTCAAACATATAACTCCAATAAGGTTCTATTATTAAAATCAGGATTGCCATTCAACGTGGCAATACTGCCAGTGTTCGAAGCACTTTTTCCATTGACAACGAAATGATCAAATTTTTCGATGCCCAATGAGTTCTATACCTCCCCTTTATATGCGGCTTGTACTATATTTTATTTATTTTTGGATAACTTGTTTATACCCAATTAGTAATTTTATAGTCTGTATTTATCTTATCTGTAAATAGATTTTATCGGTCAAATAAGAAAAGACAAAAACTAATTATTAGATATTAGGTTTTCATAAAAAACTAGGTACTTGTAGATACCTAAGTAGAAGCTAGTATCACAATAAAGTAACACACTATTTTTTTGTAGCTTAAAGCGTTCCACTGCTGGGAAAAAGCCGGCAGGCCTTTGTCCAGCAGTGAGAGACTCACACAGTGGGACATATCTTTCCAGACACTCTTTTCTAGCGCCACCTCGAAGTTGCCTTCGTGGTGCGCATTTAGGTCATCTCGCCACCGCTTTTTGGGTTGCCCTTGGCAACGCAACCCATTTTCTGGCACCCATTAATAAACATCAAAATTATAAATAAGAAACCTAAACCTAACAAGATAATAAAATGAAATAGCAAACAAAAATTAAAGTAGGTAAACGAAAATCCCCAGAATTTTGCCATTTTACAGCTTATAAACGTCAACAGGGGAATATTAAATTATATTAGACTTCATTTTCGTTGGCAGAGCCCGCAAGATCCAAGAAAAAAATAATTATGTCTAACAGGGTTCAGAATACAAGTAGAATAGCTTTAAAAATTGTTGCGTTGGTTTATTGATAAAAGTTGCCTTTTCTCAGGACTTTTTCAGTAGCAGTTCGGAGTCGGATTCGTACCTGAATGGTGACCATTGGCTTGCCCTCTATTACATGGCCCTTTTTTAACCGATTTCAAAAAGGAGGATGTTATCAATTCGGATGTTTACATATAATATTTTTGTTCGGGCATAACTTCGTCATATACGGATTTGCAAAATTCTTTTTTTGTTCGAAAAGGGGTTTATTCCGAAATGGTCCCATTTAAATTTCATATAGGTCTGATGATGAGTTTCGTAGACAGACAAAAACGACAACAAATCAAATGCGATTGCTGCTATCACATAAATATGCATTAATAACACAATTTAATGGGGAATCACAACTAAAAAGTGAAAAATAAAAACTTTTTTACAAAAAAATAGAACCGACTTACAAAAAAAGCCAAAAAAAAATGTAAAATAAACTTTAATTTCGGAAGTCGGTGTTTCTGGTTATGTTTCTTCGTTTTTTGACACCGACCCGACTACCTATTATAGTGTGGAAGTCCTCATTGATGTCATCCACCCTGGGGCGAGAGGAGGGGTCTGTCAGACTCTTACTGACTAAAACCTGTGTTCTGCTGCTACCTTTGACCGAGGTGCTGCCTGGAGTGCTTTCGCATTTCGTCACGATGCCCCGGCTGTTGGTATTTATTAATAAAGGTTGACTGTCAGAATTCGTGCCCGGATGATGGCCATTGACTCGCCCTATATGCTTAGCCTGCCTAGCCCTCCATATGCCTAGCCTTCTGGGCAAAACAGGCGTGACGTTATGTGACGATATAGGTAAACAATGTTATTAAGGGAATTAAAACTATTACGGCATTTTGGTCAATAGGATTGCCATACAAAATGTGACAGTGTCGATAGTCTTATGAGCACATTATCAGTCGACGGCGATGAGGACTTTTTCGACGCCATGTTTAAGTTTGTTTTTAGGCTTAACTATAGTTAATACAAATAGTATTTTTGACATTATAATAATTATAGTTTAATCCTCGTAAATTAAAAAAAAAAATCCTGTACATGAAGAAACTTTCACTAGGAAACGAAGTCTGATTTAAAGAAAAAAAGCGGCTATTCAGACATTTATGTTTGTATAAGTCAACAAAATGTAGCCTCTCAGGCCTTGGACCCGTCACGTTTCGGTATCTGTCAGTCCCCGTTGACAGGCGGCCATCGTGTAACTACAGACTTTGTCAGGTTCCGGGTGTATGAACCTTGTCACAGGTCTAAAGACCTTGACTAATAGTGATAATAGCGGATTAAAACGCGTGAATCGGGTTTTTGGCAATTTTTTTGGCAAGGCAAACTAGCAGCACACATGAGAGCCCCGGAACAGCGAAATTTTTTGTCCATGTACTGAAAGTAATAGTGATGAATGCTTTCACTTTTCAGATTGTCAATGAATTCAAAGTCACCCTGTATAGTAGAGCAGCTGCCATCCGCGACTTTAAATAAAATGATATATATTTCGGATAAGCAAAACCATATGGATTAGTAAACAAAAAAAAACAAAAATAACTTATACCTATAGTAAACGTATTATCGATTTGGAAACAAGGCTGTTGTTCGATATACTCGTACATCTTCGAACAAAATCACCTATTAAAGGAGACTCGTACCTCCCCGCTATGGTCTTCTGGATAGAGTTGGAGCTCCCCCGCACTCTGCAGAGCAAAGAGGCAGGTTTCTGTCTGACGATGGCATGGAAGTCATCGACGTGTGCTTGTGCAAACATACCTGATGCAATGCAGAAACGGCAGCCCCATCAAAGCTGAACCTGTTATTATATTGGACCTGTAGGCCGCTGATAGCCCTCTGAGTACAGTTGGTCCACAGGCTGCACGTGTAAAACCCATGGAAATAAGCTTTAAAAAGCGTTATTTCCACAGCGTGCAAACCTACGAGCGAACATGTCACATCAGACTGCCAGCGCCCTACGTTCATAATGCTATACTATAATATTATCCCAGACTTGGTTCATAAGCAAACTTGTCTCGCACTCTTCACTAGGCCGCTCAGAAAAAAAAAATAAGAGAGTTGGTTTTCGGGTCACAATCGCTACTGTTGATTTTGAGATCCTTGGTCCTATTCCCGGTTCGGGCAAAATAGTATTGGCTATTTTAAACTGGATTTTTCAGTAGCAGCCCCAAGACTGGATGCCTTATTGATGAAAATAGGCTAGCTCCCTATTTAATGACCTTGACTCTATGTAACGGAAAGGTGTGGTCATATTTTGAGAACCGGCTCAGCCCATCGATATGAATAACATTCTCTAAGAAAAACAGAAAATTCCCAAAAAAAAATGGACTTTTCATACAAAGTTATAAATAGCTGATCAAAATTTGTGTGGGAGGTAAAATTTGTTTTTGAGAATTTTCTTAGGCTTTCTTGAAGAACGTTGTTCATATCGATGGGCAGATGCAGTTTTTAAAATATGACCACACATTTCCGTTACACACTGTAAAGGCCCACGTTCTCTACATAGAAATATGAAACTTCAGCTTCTACCAGTGGCTTTGCCAGCGTGGAATTACTACTTCCCCTATTATAAAAATTAAAGCATATATACTCTTCCAGACTATAATCTATATCTGTGCCACCGTTCAGCCGTCCTGACGTGATTGACTAACAAAAATTCATCAAAACTATCGCAATGATATTATATAATATTAGTAGGATTTATTTCCACGTGATCAAAAACAATACATCGTTCGCTAAATACGAGTCTTCGATCAGCTGGACCCGCTCGCTACTGGACCCGCGGGTCCACTTGATCATATCATTTATTTTTTGTATTTTTATTAGTTAACCGGACCTACATTAAAAAAAAATGTATTGTTTAAAGCTACCAGTGGACGAGCGCTATATTGGTGCTTCGTGGCCACTGGTACCATTAACAGTTCCATGATGGAACTACTGATGTATTTGTTAATCACTAGTTCCATTTTAAAAGAATCTGAAAATAATGGAAATAATGTTGAATTTTGTTATGAGTAGTTCCCCATTTTTCAAGCGCGTTCAGACTATTTAGATTAAGCCACCCACGCTATTTTTCTCCAACATACCGCTATTCAACAATAGAAAAATATTTATAGTCTATGATAAAATCAACTGTACCAAGCGCTTGGTATCAAATAACTCGCAAGTTTGCTTTACCATTACTTTCTTTAGTAAGCCATTTTCCTTATTGACTCTCACTTTGTCACCCCTGTCATAGTAAGGGTGTACAAACGTACGCACGTCTCTCAAATCCAGCTATAAATTTCCAATAATAATCTGAGCTTGCACTTTAGAGACTTTTGGTAGAATAAGAGGGTCAGCTTATATTGGAAAATATAGCTTGATAGTGGTCCCGTGTAGACGAAACTTACTAGTTCTATCAACACAGAATATTGCCTAAAGCAATGCTTAGGTAGCAAGTAATATGATATTGACATCTCTATCAGAACTTTGGAATATTTTTGCTGATATGTGATACGTTTGATTTGATAAAATGCTTTTCACGCACGTATTATTTTGTCCTTGATAAGTGCGAATTTTGGTTATGACAAGAGGCTCTAAACATAGCTACGAGTACATTCTATCGGCATTATGTATGCGATTGACATGAAGTACTGAAATGTTATGAATTCTATCCCTTACATTCTGTACTAACGAGATTTGTCTTTTGATTAAAACTTTTTTACTAAAAAAAACTTTTTTACAAAAAAAACAACCGACTTCCAAAAAAAATACGCTTTTTAGTTGTTACACCCCAGAACTTAAAGCCCCAATAACATGGAACGTGGAATTTAAACATTTAGAGAACACAAAAACGTCATCAAGATATGCCTATTTTTCGTTTTTGTTCAGTTTCTCAAAAAGCGCTAAAGCAATTTCGATAAAATTTATATGGGACCACCTCGGGAGTATATTCTTTCGGATAAAAAAAGAATTTTGAAAATCGGTCCACAACTGACGGAGAAATGCGCGGACATACATAAAAAAAAAACACATATAGTCGAACATAGAACCTCCTCCTTTTTCGAAAGTCGGTTAAAAATAGAACCAAATTCCAAAAAAAAAAGAAGAAGAAACAAAACCAAAAACACCGACTTCCGAAATAAAAGTTATGTTGCACTTTTTTTGTTTTTTTTTTTTGGAAGTCCATTCTATATTTTTTTTTTTTGAAAACGATTTTATTTTTCACTTTTTAGTTGTGATAGCAGCAATCGTGGTTGATTTGCTATCATGTTTTGAAGAGTTCTGTTGTTTGTCTCCGAAACTCATCTGATTATTTTTGGATTTTCATTGTGATTCATATCAGAATAAACCCAAAAAAGAATTTTGCAAAGTATATTTGCCGAGCTATGCCCGAACATCCATAAAAAAAATACAAACATCCGAATTGATAACCTCCTGCTTTTTGAAGTCGGTTAAAAATCATTATGCGCATTTGCTTACAGAATGTCATTTTGTTAAGAGCCTTTTTTTTAGTGTAACAAATCATCAAATAACTTCTCCCACTCTCGGTGGAGCGGAAGGGCGTATCAGACTCTTACAGACTAAACCCGTGTTCCTTCAGCTGCCTGTGCCAGGGCGCGGCGACTCTTTCAAACACTCCCTGCGACCTTGGCCGGCATTGGCCCTAGCGGTTCCCATCACTTGCTGCAGACATGTCTTTGAGGCGCGCGTGGAACACAAGGCGCCATCGAGCTAAGCCTTTTTTTGTGGGGTTGGGAAATCATCCAATTACTTCTCCCGCTGTGCGTGGAGCGGGAGGGCGTGTCACACTTTTCAGCCCTGTTCCTTCCTTGCCTGAGTGCTCAGGGGCACCGTAACTCTGTTTCGAATTGATCTTCGACACATGCATGCGTCGGCCATAATGGGCCCCGTCAAATATTTTTGACACATCTTTGAGGCGCGCGTGGAACACTACGCACCGTCGACTCTCGGACCTGGTGCTGATCGGACGGTGAGCTACCCATTACTCGCCGTCCGCAGGCCCACGCCTACGGTGGCCGGCTGCTGCTGAGGGTGTGAGGGCGATTCCGTTGAGTCTCCCTCACCCGTTCCGCCTCCTCCTTCGCGAGCATTACTGCTTCGCAGAGGGAAGAGACTGCTTCCCATTCCCTCTCGCTCCATACCATGGCCTGGACCAGGATCAGGCGCGAGAGGTTGCTGCCGATTGAGTTAAGCCTGGTGCTTATCGGACGGCGAGCTACCACAGCTCTTTGTCCAGAGCCCAAGATCATGATGTTCAGCACCAGGCCCGTGTATCAGCACCATGCCCGTGAGTCGACGCCGCGTAGTGTTCCACGCGCGCCTCAAAGAGATGAGTGTCAGCCACCACTGACGGGGTCCATCGTGGCCGGTGCCTGCATGCCTAGGGGTAGCGGATAAATTCTGAAAATGAGTTACCGCACCCCAGGGCACTCAGGCAGGGAAGGAACAGGAGTGGGTTTTAGTCAGTAAGAGACTGACACGCCCTCCCGCTCCAGCCAGAGCTTGGATGATTTCGTCCCCACAAAAAAAAAAAAGATAACGATTTTGTTTTTTGCAGACTTTTTATTATCACCTGGGCACGCGTTGCCCTGGAAAACTCTAAATAGACTCAGTACTCAGTTCGGACGCAGTAAAGACAACCTCTACATGTGGGGGTTCTCGGATGGCCTGGACTTTGTTGTTTTTGTGGCGACTCCCCACAGACCACTCTCTTGCACCCTGTCGCCTGTACATATGAAGACATTATGGCTGCGTCAGCGAATGGTGTTCCGTCAAAATACTGGGCCAAAAATTCTATTTAAAAACTAAATTTGCCATCGACACGGTAAGATTATTATGAGCACAGAATGATAAATGGCTTTCTAGGCAGACAGCCATATTATTATTGTGTGCTCCGTCTCGAAGTTACAAAGGACCAAGACAGGCGTCCTTTGTAACTTCGGGTCGGAGCAAATGTTTATTTTTCCTTTTTCAGTTCTCCCCAGTCAGCCGTCACATTTTCATTCAGCCTCTTTCATTCGTGTGTCTTAAATTTGGTGTGTATATTGCTGGAATGACGGTGGCATGGGATTGAGCTTATCAACCAAATAAAGGTTTTGGTTTCACCGATTCGACTAAAGTTAGGGTTATTGTCTTTCCTTACTTATGTAAACGAATTGATAGATGAAGTTGGTATCGCCATTTCTATCTACTATCCTATTCCCGCACATTGCTTTTTCAATTGTGAGTGAGCAAGACGGCTACAAGAATTTACTTGATGTGGGTAAATTTGGATTACTGACGATATTTAATAACTTTTTTGAACACAGTTTTGTCCCCTCTTAGTGGCGCGACATTTGCATCATACCTATTCCAACAAGTGGCGCCCCCAGCCAATCTCTTCGCAACGTTGGAACCAAGAAAAGAATATGCCTGTCGTGAGTATATTTATATTAGGAAAAGTACTAATTGGTCTAGTGGTGATAAACGCTACTGTTGAGCATTAGGTAATGGGTTCAATTCTAGGGTCGGTATCGGATGTGGGGTGTGGGTCGGGTCAAGTCTTATACCATTACCGTTTTACCATACATTTTACCAATAAGTTAGTGATATAGTTTAACATTTTCCATCATTTCTTGTAACTGAGTGTTATAGTGATTCAATACAGATATTTCCATTATAATTTGAGACTTTAACTTTTACCACATACCATACCCTATCAATACGAGAAAGGTGTGTTAGGTCACCATAGCGCCGAGAACTACTTGTACTTTCTACAAGTGTTTTTATCCGAATGCCTCAGAAGGAGGATTATGTTTTTCGGGAGTATGTACCTATGTATGTTTGTATAATTTATTTCTTTAGTACGCCCAACAGCCTAAACGGCCGGTCATTAGATTGACATCTTGACAGCTGAAGTGACATAGGCTGCCCAGTTGATGGCAATAGTCTCACTCTTATTACAAAGGACTTAAAAATATCTGGTACATTAAGGATGTACCTGCTGGTTTTTGGTACACCAGCGCCTAACCCTGCAGGAAATTCAGAAGTGAAGTCATGTTATTGTTACGAGCTGTTTATGGGATAAATTATTTTACACCAATAATTAATTAACCAAATATCCTTTATTAACTCAACAACTTATTTACACAAATACTAAATCGCTTATAATCACTATTCTCTTCGTAATCGCTTGTATTCGCTTCCGTTCGCATCCGTAGTCGAAAACAGACTGACTCACTCGCCCGCCGTCCAGCCTATTTATACAGTCATGGAAGTTTCTAGAACATTGTCAAACTATCCTATACTGGTATATTTTAGAAACATCTATGAACTTTTACACAGTACCACAATGGAATGTTCTCGAACGTAGGTGAAACTTCTGGAAACTTCGACTACATTCTCGAACATTCCAGTGTAATACTGTCAACGTAATATTATGCTATACATGTAACACAGTGGTTCCCAAAGTTAACTAGATTGCCACCTACCTAATAAGGAAAAAAAATTGTTTTTTTTTTATGTCATTATAGCATATGCATCGGTTTTTCAGGGCCCATCCAATACTCGCTCGCAACTCACCAGTGGGTCGCAACCCATAATTTGTGAAATACTGATCTAAGGTATTGGTGTACAAATAACAAAGTGTTATAGCAAATGCAATGTCCAATTTAACCCAAAATATATTCGCAATATCTACGAAAATGCGTGTATTGGACGCCAAACATGGCGGTGTGGACTGGAACCGGGCTTTTTACGCGTCAAGTAAAAGGCTTTTTATTGCACATAAAATTATTTTCGTATGGAGCGCCCCGCTTCTGTGGCCCGGATAATGTGGATTGTTGTAAGGTATGGGCGGTAGCGGTGATGACTTATTTAATCCTTGTAAGCTATTACGTATTCGCAAAAAAACTTTTTAATAAAAGTCGGTGTTTGTATTTTATTTCTTCTTAATTTGACACCGACTTCCGAAATTAAAGTTACTTTTAAATTTTTAGTGTACTTTCTTTTTTTCGATTGTTTTTTTTTTGTTACAAAGTTTTTTTTATTTTTCACTTTTTAGTTGCTATACCCCAGAACTAAAAACCCCAAATAACATATAACGTGGAATTTAAACATACTCGTAATTGGAGAAAACCAAAACGTCAACTAGGTATACGTATTTTTCGTTTTTGTTCAGTTTCTCAAAAAGCGCTGAAGCAATTTCGATAAAACTTATATGGGACTACCTCGGGAGTATTTTCTTTCTCAAAGAATTTTGAAAATCGGTTCACAACTGACGGAGAAATCGGCGGACATACAAAAAAAAAACACATACAGTCGAACATAGAACCTCCTCCTTTTTCGAAAGGCGGTGAAAAAAGCAGATGACAAAAAAAAAAAATATTTTGTCCGTCAGTTAGATTGCCAAAAAATATTGGACACGTATTTTTTCTTTTGTTACGTAAACAAATAACCGGCCAAGTGCGTGGCAGACTTCGTACATTTAGGTTTCCGTACCAAATGAGGGAGTTTCAAAAAAAAAAATCTAATTTATCAATATATTATTGGTATTCGTTAGTAAAATATACAGAATAATAAACATTATCACCAAAGTTCAAGTTCATAATGTCAGTATCAGCAAAGGGTACGAGTAAGTTACCTTAAATTCAAAATATTAGATAACTGACCTTTTTTGGTACGAGGGCGTGAGGATTGCCTCCTTCTCGCAAACATTACTGCTACGCAGAAGGAGGTGACAGCTTCCCAAACCCTCTCGCTCCGTACCATGGCCTGTACCAGAGCCGGATGCGAGATATTGCCACCATTGGTCGCCTCCACGAGGACACGGCGGTGCTCCGCCTAAGTGGGGTAGACCTCCACCGTATGCTCCACTGTGTCCTTCGGGTGATCCACACAATGGTGACACCCGGGCGTTTCCTCCCGCCTTATCCGGAACAGGAACCTTCCAAAGCAACGCTCTAGTCTAGCTCTCCTCAAAGTGGGGACTTATCACCGCAATTGTGGCGTGTTTAGCGCTGGGTTGCGACAGTTGCCATGAGATCCCTCCGAAGTCTGTGCGAGGACTTTTGCCTCCAGATCCCATGGCAGCAGTCCGGCAAGTCACCGGAGACCTCGTAGTTTGCCCAGACCAGCCGGATGGCCCTTTGTCACGCGTTCAATCTGGTTACCGCCTCAGGGAACGTGCCCACACCGGTGCCCCGTAAACGGCCATGGACCGCACGACCCCCGCGCGGAGCCTCCGGCAGGAAGGATTAGATAACTTTCCTTTGTTTACTTCAGTCTTGTGTTCATAGAAGCACGAACTGAGAAGTTACCGTCGCTGTTTTTTGAAACCGCACTGAGTAAGCGTTAGCGCATATTTCTACACTAGCTAGAACTATAGAGCTATACGTGGAGTAAGGCTAGGGTCATGTGACGCTATGGTGGGATAGGCTTTCGCGCCCTACCGCCGGCCTTGCTACCGTTGACGCGATCCGACCAGTGCTCGACGAATGGCTCGAGAGGAAGCACGGCTCCCTGTCGTTTCGAACGACGCAGGTGCTCTCGGGGCATGGCTGCTTCGGGAAGTACTTGTGTCGCATAAACAGGGAGCCGGACGCTCGGTTCCATCACTGCACCGACTGTCGGGAGGACACGGCGCAGCACACACTGCTAGAGTGTGCCGCATGGGAGGAGCAGCGCCGTGTCCTCGTATCCGAAGTGGGCCCCGACCTGTCGCTGCCGGCCGTCGCACGTTCGATGGTCGGGAGCGCCGAGTCGTGGGATGCGGTGATCTCCTTCTGTGAAGCCGTAATTTCGCAGAAGGAGGCTGCGGAGAGGGAGAGGGAGGCCGTGGCCACTCTCCCGATCCGCAGCAGGCGTACCGGGCGTCGGCGGGGGCGGACAGCGCCCTCTTCCAGCCCCCCTAAATGGGTCCGGAGGGCCGGTGGACTCGGGGTCGTCCGCCGCCCCCCATCCAGCAGGACCCGAGGCGGCTGCGCGTAGTGTTCCGCGTGCACCCCTATTAGACGTCGCGGGGGGAGGACACCTCACTCTCCCCGCGGACCAGAGGTGGCCCGCATAGGCAGGCCGGCACCAGCCGGGGATCATGAAAGTCGTACTAGCTCTCACGATCCCCGGTCCAAGTGTGGGACGGAACACCGGGGTGGTTTTTAGTCAGTAAGAGTCTGACAGACCCCTTCACCCGGGCGGGCGAAGGACATCCATGAGGATTTTCCACCCCGGCAACAAAAAAAAAAAAAAAAAGGGTCATGTGACGCTAGCCTTACTCCACGACCGCGCGGCACAAGGCCAAACCAAATAATGTCAATCGTTCACATTGAGCGGAAACACTACCTAGCTTGATCTTGCACCCCGCGCCCAGCAGTTCCACGCGGCATGTGCCGTGCGTTCATATGAACCTAGCCTAATGAAATAGCAACTATTGGTGTTTCACCCCCTATCCGGATTCACTTTCCGCTTTTATATTTTTTGTTATTTTGCCTCCTGTTACTTGTACCACAGCTCGTCATGTCACGATATTGAATTCTTTTCGTAAAATGAGTGAGAGTAGACATCTGTACATATCTACTGTTGACACTGAGCAGAACTGAATTAATACCAACAGATGAATAGACGGATATGATGAGTTTGTTTCAAGAAATTGTTTAAGAATGTGGTCCGTTTTCAATTTCTTTATTACTTCTGACTGTTAACCACTTGTTAACAGTCAGAAGTTAGCTGAATTACTTATTAAAACTTTTCGTATTTGTTGGAACATATTAGTAGATACTAATTAAAGGGATTAGCGCTCTTCGTTAATCTAGTCATTCTCTATATCATCGTCATTTCAACCAAAAGACGTCCTGTACGTCTCGCATCCATTGGATTCGTGCGACCCTCACTAGATCATCAGTCCACTTTGTAGGAGACCTGTCGTTTTTAACCGACTTCCAAAAAGAGGAGGTTCTCAATTCGTCTGCATGTTTTTTTTTTGTATGTATGTTACCCGATTTCTCCGTCAGTTGTGAACCAATATTCAAAATTCTTATTTCATCTAAAAGAATATACTCCCGAGGGGGATGGGACCACACATAAATTTTATCGAAATTGCTTCAGCGCTTTTTGAGAAACTGAACAAAAACGGAAAATACGTGTACCTTGATGACGTTTTGGTGTTCTCCAAATGTTTAACTTCCACGTTCCATTATATTGGGGTTTTTAGTTCTGGGGTATAACAACTAAAAAGTGAAAAATAAAAAACTTTTTTACAAAAAAAACAACCGACTTCAAAAAAAAAATACACTAAAAATTTCTAAATAACTTTAATTTCGGAAGTCGGTGTCAAATAACGAAGAAGTAAAAATACAAACACCGACTTCCGAAATTAAAGTTATTTAGAAATTTTTAGTGTAGGTACTTTTTTTTTGAAGTCGGTTGTTTCTTTTTGTAAAAAAGTTTTTTATATTATCATCAAATTTGCTATCTTACTCTTGCTATAAATAATAATACATTTTTTATTGGCACAACATAGTTTACAAGAAACTGAGACCCTGACACATGAGCTACGTAAAAGTACCTATTTTTTTTTGTGGTTGTGGGAAATCACCCAATGACTTCTCCCGCTCTGGGTGGAGCGGGAGGGCATGTCAGACTTTTACTGACTACAACCCACCCCTGTTCCTTCAGTTGTCTGAGTGCCCAGGGGCGCGGTAAGTCTTTTTCGAACTGGAACCTGGAGCCAGTGACCATTTAGGTTACAACAAATTTAAGAATATCACGCGATACATAAATAAATTCAATCTACCTAAACTTTAAAGCAATCAAAAAATTAAACTAAATTATTATGAAAATTGCTGGACATAGGCCTCTCCCAGGCTGCACCACAACACCCTGTCCTCCACCTTCCGCATCCAGTCTATCCCAGCCACCTTCTTAAGGTCTGCGATAGGCTGAGTTGATGATGATGATTATGAAAATTAAGAGTACAATAATATATCTGGTATTGGAAAAAAATAATCGTTAAAAACAAAACATTAAAATAAGTACCTTTCTTATCATTTGGGTTCCGTTGTCAACAAGGAAATCTTTGGTTTTTTTTTTGTGGTGTTGGAAAATCATCCAATGACTTCTCCCACTCTGGACGGAGCGGGCGGGCGTGTCAGGATTTTACTGACTAAACCCCACCCCTGTTCCTTCCCTGCCTGTGTGCCCAGAGGTGCGGTTACTCTGTTTAGAATTTATCTATGGCCCCTGGGCAGAACAAGGAATCCTTAAAGTTTCACCATATCCGTCTGTCTGTTCGTCTGCAGCTTAGCTCAGAGACTCTTAGTATTTCATATTTTTAGGGTATATAGGTAGGCCTCTTACAGAAGTAAAGTGGGGATGTATTTTTTTCCGTCTTTTCCATGGTGTGCGGTCTCGCTGGATAACCCATTTAAACATATCACGGGTATGTGAAAACCATTTTTCGATTCAAGGATCCGTTTACGCAAAATTAAGCTTTCCCCTGCAAGCTAAATGATTGCTTTTGGATATATGAACAAAATCAGGACATTAGTATATAGAACGAAATTAAAAGGAAAACTATTACGGCTGCGTTAGCTCTGTTAGTTTTAGAGTAATAGTTGCCCAACTTATAAAATGTTTCGACTTGTTAATTTTCGTACAAAATACAAAATCGTAGAAAAAAAATACTTAGGTGAAGAACGATCTACGGAACCCTACATTGCGCGTGGCCCGACATGCACTTGCATTTGACCACTATCTCACCTGAAGGTAAGCGATGATGTGGCCGACGATGGAGCTCGCTTGCCTAGAAGTGACCTTTTCACTCTTGACTTAAAAACTCCCAGGTTGTAGCTATCAGTAAACACAGATTCCGGCAGGGAATTCCATACCTTCGCTGTACGTACCTACAATGAATGTGTTCCCAAAAAGTTTTGTGCGTTTGGGTGGGTGGTCCACCATGTACCGGTGGCACATAGCCATACGTCTAGTGGTCTATGGCTTGGCGGAATTAAACTATGCAGTTCCAATTCCAACGCACTCTTCCAGAAATGTTACCAATATAAAACTGACAGTCTAGCAACTTTTTTTTTTTGGGTCATCCTATGACTTCTCCCGCTCTGGGTGGATCAGAAAAGTGCGTGTCAGACTTTTACGTCGTCGGTCATTAACAATAAAAATGATTTTTTGTTTTTTTTTTTAATTTTTGTCTCCTATAATAGGGCTAAATAAATAAATTGATATTTTTTTTTTGTTATTACTTACACCATTAAATAGTAAAGTTATCGCCATACTACGTTTGTATGGAAGAATGACCGACTAGGGCACCCTAAAAACTTCCAATCCCGCTCGTTAATTTTGTAATAAATAATTATCTTTTATACATTTTTTATATATTTCTTTTTTTTTTCTTTTTTTTATAGATTTATAAAACAATGGTCAGACCTGCTGTCTTGTATGGTCCAGAATGTTGGGCCACAAAACGGATGAATGAAAAGCAATTGCATGTAGCTGAGATGAGAATGCTAAGAGCGATGTGTTACGCGCATGGATAGAATTAGGAATGAGTATATAGGAAGTCTGAAAGTGGCACCGCTGACTGAAAAGTTGGGTGGAAATTGGTTGTCGTGGTATGGGCATGTGATGCGGAGGAATGAAGAAAATGTCGTGAGGAAAGTCTTGTGTATGGATGTGGATGGCTATAAGAGTAGGGGAAGGCCAAAGAAACGATGGTTGGACTGTGTGAAAGAGGATATGGGTAAAAAGGGGGTGACTACAGAGATGACGACTAATAGAGAAGTATGGAAGAAAAAGACATGTTGCGCCGACCGCAAATAAATTGGGATAAGGGCAGGAGAATGATGATGAATTGTCTTTTATAAAATACCATTACCGTTTGTGGGTATTACATACCCACCCTCGCATTTAACTACTTAGACCAAAACGCAAAAAAATGCTATAGACTTTGCCCACAGGCACATTTTTATTTCAATGTTACCTACTAATTTTGAATTCCAATACAACAGCTCAATTTCAAATTAAATGCTTAGGTCGGTAGGTGGTACCCATAGAATTATCCTAAAATATTAGACTAGATTTGAAATATTGAATTGTTACAGAATTTTAATTTTCTAAAAAAATTAAAGGTTCCACTTTGAAATTAAATCTTACTTTTGAGAAGAAATTGCTCTTTAAATTATTAATTTCGTGAGTCTACACTAACTACTTAAAATACTGCACAATACTACAACTTTATTTTAGTTAACAAAATTAATTTACCAAATTATATTAAAAAGTAAACTTATTCATTTATTAATAACACATTGTTACCTTAGGGGTGAAAGTAAGAACCGAGAATAGTTCGAGTAGTTATTTTTCATTTTCATCATTGAAAAAATGGTAAATATTTTGCCCAAATCTATGTTATTTTTTAAAGAAATAGTTGAAAGTAAATTATAATAAAGTCATTTAAAAAAATATATATTCTTTAATTAATAGTTAACTTTAGGTTATTTAAATTTTACATCGCGCCGTAATTGAGTGGCTGTATAGGAAGTTGGAACATAATTCAATAGAAATGTGAAAATAGAACTAGGTTTTTTTTATAATTTGACACCTGTCACTTGGAAACGATTCTCATTAGTGCTGTAATGTATTATTTTCAACCCGCTCCTCAGGCAACTTCAGACCTACTTTTCGAGTATGAGTAATGAAAATTATATTTGTCAGTATTCCTAAATAAATTTATTGGCTGCAACATTCCACACAATGATCTATTGAATCGTTTATATTATTTAAACTTCACACATTTGTTTTTGTGCTGCGTTATAGCTACAACTTCATAATTATCATTCTGCCTATTCTATTCCTAAGTATTTCGTAGCTCTGACCATTTGACCACCGCTCTATTTTACTTAACCAAAATATATCTGGAAACAATTTGTGATATCCATTATTGAGAAAATATAATCAGTTTTTAATTAATTGCCAAAAAACCAAAGATAGGAAATTGCGCAATTTTACAAACACCGGTGATTAAAATTGCGCGCCACAACGGTAAGATTGCACAGCATTTGTAAAATTGGCATTTGTTTTCACTTAAATAAATCACATTTTTATACCATAAAAACTTTTTTACAAAAAAATAGAACCGACTTCCAAAAAAGTGCAAAATAACTTTAATTTCGGAAGTCGGTGTCAAGAAACAGACACAAAACAGGAACATTTTCTATTTTTTTGTAAAAAAGTTTTTTATTTTTCACTTTTTAGTTGTGGTTCCCCATTAAACTGTGTTGACAATTCATAGACATACGATAGCAGCAATCGCGGTTGATTTGCAGTCAATTTTTGAAGAGTTCTGTTGTCCGGCCGTGCCGTGCCGAAACCCATAATCAGATCTTTTTTAAATTTAAATGGGACCATTTCGGCATAAACCCCTTTCGAACAAAAAAAAGAATTTTGCAAATCCGTCAATATATGACGGAGTTATGCCCGAAAATACATTAAAAAAAAAAAAAAAAAAAAATACAAACATCCGAAATTCCGAATGGATAACCTCCTCCTTTTTCGAAGTCGGTTAAAAAACCAAAAGAAACAGTACACGTTCCGCGCCACTAATACGTAACGCGTATAATACTTGATTCGCTCTTCTTTATGAGGTTCTGTAAAGACTTTGTAGGTAGTATATAAATGAGATACTACTACTACGCTACACGGGAATCTAACCCGTATAGTAAGGTCGTTAAGCACTATAATGGCAAGCGAAGCTTAGCAGGAATAATGAGTACGAAGGCGAAGAAATGAAGAATGTTATTATAATCGGATGAAATGAATATATTTAAAGGTGAAGTAAGATTACAGAACTGGTACTAGCAATATAGCAAACAATATGAAAAACAAGTAACAATTATAATGAGCGCGACGCGAATCGAACGGTAAGGTAGGTAGACGAAAGACGACTGAGCCGCGTCGCTCTGCTCGCGCGCCGGTCGGTGTTCGCAAGCCGCTGACGTCACATCGAACAATGGATCACCTGATTTTGGGATCTGGCGCAGAAACATAAGCGACAGCGATTTGCTCCAAATTGTAAGGTGGTGGTCCAAGTACTTTCCGCCACATATTCCCCCCGGCCAGACCGTAACTACGGTCGATAATAATCGGGGAACCGTACTTGCCGCCCGCTTCTCGTCCTCTTTTCTTGACTTGTAGGAGGAGCGGTGGTGTCAGTAGTTGGTGCAGGTTTTTCCTCTTGAACTTCTTCACGCATCATGTAGGCCGGTTTGAGACGATCAATCGACACATTATTCGGCTTCCCTTGTATGTCAATCGTGAAGTATTTTGCGTGTCTCTGTAAAACCTTGTAGGGTCCTGCATATGGTGGTTCGAGTGCGCGCCGTACGTAGTCTCTCCGCAGGAAGACGTAAGAAGAAGAGTGCAGATCTCGTGGCACGTAGAAGGGCGATTTACTCGTAGTATGCCACGCAGTAGGTTTTGGAGTCAGCTTGGTCATGTGACATCGCAGACGGTTTACGTACTCAGTGACGTCAGCTGCAGTGTAGTCTTCTCTCGAAGATAAGAACTGGCCTGGTAGTTGAAGTGCTTCTCCGTAGACGAGTTCGGCCGGCGTAGCCTGGATGTCTTCCTTCCACGAGTTACGCATGCCGAGAAGTACCAGTGGAAGAGCTTCCGTCCACTGTGAGGAGGTGTGGCACATGATGACGGCCTTCAACTGGCGATGCAGCCGTTCCACGATGCCATTAGCCGCTGGATGGTAGGCAGTGGTGCGAAAGTGGTCTGCCCCCAACAAGGCAGTGAGAGCCTTGAACAAGTGACTCTCGAATTGGCGACCACGGTCGGTGGTTATCCGTGTTGGACAGCCGAACCTGGCCACCCAACCAGTCACCAGAGCAGCAGCGCATGTCTCCGCAGTGATGTCCTTTAGGGGGTACGCCTCAGGCCATCGGGTGAACCTGTCAATGACGGTAAGGCAGTACCTGAAATCAGACGAAAGGGTTAAGGGCCCTATGATGTCGAGGTGGATGTGGGAGAAACGAGAAGATGGAGTCAGGTAACAGGAAAGTGGAGATTTAGTGTGACGTGTGACTTTACACGTCTGGCATTTTAAACATTGCCTTGCCCACTCTCTACAATTCTTGCGAATCCCTGGCCATATATAGTGTTTTGTCACCAGTCGCACTGTAGCAGATTTCCCAGGGTGATGTAAATTATGCAGTGAGTTGAAGACTTCTCTACGCAGTGTTGGTGTTACATAGGGACGTGGCACCTGTGTGGAGACGTCACAGTACACGGGTAAGTTCCCACTATGTGTTGATGCTATCTTTTTTAATTTAAGCGTCGTACCATGGAGTATGAGGTCTTGCAGTTCTGGATCATCATCCTGGAGTCGTGCAAGGTTCTCGAAGTTGATGGCAGCAGATACCTCTTCTACGCGTGATAGAGCATCTGCAACAATGTTTTCTCTGCCTGGTAGGTACCTTAGGTCTGTTGTGAATTGGCTGATATAGTCTAGGTACCGAAACTGCCTCGGCGAGAGACTCTCCCTGTTTGACTTGAACGCGAAGATTAGTGGCTTGTGGTCAGTGAAAATCGCGAATGTTCGAGCTTCAACCATATGACGGAAGTATTTAATTGCTTCATACACTGCTAGCAGCTCTCGATCATACGGGCTGTACTTCTTTTGAGCATTGTTTAGCTTGTGGGAGTAAAATGCTAGTGGTTGCCAGCTCTCACCTTTGCGTTATTGAAGAACAGCGCCTATAGCTGTATTCGATGCGTCGGTTACAATGGCTAAGTCTGCCACTGCATCTGGATGAGCCAAGAGTGTTGCTTTAGACAGCGAGGACTTGCAATCGTCGAAAGCCTTCAGCATCTCTGGAGACATTTGAACTGGATGAGAACCTTTGATCTTAAGACCAGCAAGGGCAGTGTTTAACGGTGCTTGTAGCTGGGCTGCGTTTGGGACAAATCGGCGATAAAAATTAATCATGCCCAAGAATCGTCGCAGCTCCTTGACGGTTTTGGGTATCGGAAACTCCTGGATGGCCTGCACTTTAGTCTGAAGTGGTTTTATGCCCTCAGCTAACACACTGTATCCTAAGAAAGTCACCTCTGGCTGTCCGATGTTGCATTTGACTGTGTTGATGACGACACCGTATTTATTCAGACGTTCGAATAATAGGCGTAGATGCACCTTGTGGTCTGCCACCGTCGCTGAGAACACTAGGATGTCGTCGACATATCCATAGCAGAAGTCTAGGTCGAGTAGGACTTCGTCAATGAACCTTTGGAAGGTTTGAGCCGCGTTTCTCAAACCAAAGGTCATAAAGGGAAACTCGTAGAGACCGAAGGGGGTGGTTATCGCGGTTTTAGCTATATCCTCCGGGTTTACTGCGAGCTGATTATAGGCTTTCACAAGGTCTATAGTGGAGAAGACTGTGCAGCCTGCTAACTGATGGGAGAAGTCCTGAATATGGCGGATGGGGTACCTGTCAGGTATTGTTCTGGAGTTAAGTGCCCTGTAGTCGCCACATGGTCTCCATCCGTCGTCCTTCTTCTTCACCAGATGCAGTGGCGCCGACCAAGGACTCTCCGAACGCCGTGCTACTCCGCTTGCGAGCATTTGCTCAAACTCCTTCTTAGCAGCCTGCAGTCGAGTAGGGTCTATGCGTCTAGGCTTACATGCTACAGGTGGTCCTGGCGTCGTCCTGATGAAGTGCAGCGTATTGTGTTTGCCCGGGACCTGTTTCCCTGGAGGACGCGTTATCTCCGGATACTCACGTAGGATTTGGTGGTAATCCGTGTCACCTACCACCGCTTTCACTGAAGCAATGTCAACTGAATTGCAGTGTACTGCTGGTACTGACAAAGAGGTGAGGTGGTCGATCAGGCGTTGATTCCTGCAATCTACCAATAGATTGTAAAAGCTGAGAAAGTCTACTCCAATTATAGCTTTTGAAACGTCTGCAATTGTGAAGTTCCAGCTGTAGTTCCTCCTTAGTCCTAAGTTTAATTGCAGTTGCAGAGGACCGTAAGTGCGTATTACTGTGTTGTTTGCCGCTACCAGGTCGTAATTGGATTGTTTGCAGGGCGTTTTGACAGCAGACCGAGGAAAAACACATAGATCTGAGCCAGTGTCCACTAAAAATTGCATTTTTGACGTCCGATCCGTGATAAATAAACGGCCTGAAGAAGTAGGGCAGTCGTTGGCCGCTACTTGCGACCGCCCTTCCTGTTTTCCTCCGCGAATGAGCATGGTTGCTTACATTTTTGTGCCTTGTCTCCATATGTGTAGTGGTAGAAACAGTGTGGGTGGTTCTGTGGTGGTTGCTGCGGTCGGGATTTAGAGTGGTCATACCTTCGACGGTTGTTGCGAGACCTTGAGCGTGAGCGTTGCCTTCCTCTGTTGTTGAAACGTGAAGTGAGCGCGGCCACCTGCTTCGTGAGCTCGCTCACCTGCTTGGCCAGGTCCGACGTAACAGCGCTGGTGGAAGCAGACGTGCTCGCGATCTGTGGTGTCATCGGGGCGATTTCGTACACCCTGTCCGCTATCTCCGCTAATCTTTCCACCTGTAAATCAGCAATTTGAGAAGCGATTACCGTTTGTATATTTTGGGGTAACCGGTTAGTCCATATGCTTTTGACGAATTCAGCTGCACCTGATGGCCCTGCTAAGTTTTGCAAGTGTCTCAAGAATTGTGACGGTTTGCGATCACCTAATTCCTCGTGGAGTAATAGCTGTTGTATTCGTTTTTCTTGTGACGCAGACAACCGACTTATGAGTTCTGATTTTAATTTCTCAAACTTATTTGCCTCTGGTGGGTTGGTAATGATATCCCTGACTTGCAAGGCGTATTTAGTCTCGAGTTGAGTCGATGCAAAATAAAATTTTGTTGAGTCGTTGGTAATTCTGGACAGAATAAATTGGCCTTCTAGCTGGGCAAACCACAATGCCGGCTCCTCTAGACAAAATGGCGGACAGCGCAATGGCATTCCAACCGCAGTTACCTCTCCTGAGGCAGCGGGAACATCCTTGCAGTCGACATAGCTGTCCGACTCAGTCATTGTAAAATGAGTTAAAATCGCTCACCGCTAATTCCTTGTACCAACCACTTTCTGCTTTTGAGTCAGCCACCAATGCAAACACAAAGCACACTCTTCTTTTGCAGGTCCACCGGTATCTTGAAGTCTTGTAACGCGGTAGTCGAGGGTCACCAATGTAGGTAGTATATAAACGAGATACTACTACTACGCTACACGGGAATCTAACCCGTATAGTAAGGTCGTTAAGCACTATAATGGCAAGCGAAGCTTAGCAGGAATAATGAGTACGAAGGCGAAGAAATGAAGAATGTTATTATAATCGGATGAAATGAATATATTTAAAGGTGAAGTAAGATTACAGAACTGGTACTAGCAATATAGCAAACAATATGAAAAACAAGTAACAATTATAATGAGCGCGACGCGAATCGAACGGTAAGGTAGGTAGACGAAAGACGACTGAGCCGCGTCGCTCTGCTCGCGCGCCGGTCGGTGTTCGCAAGCCGCTGACGTCACATCGAACAATGGATCACCTGATTTTGGGATCTGGCGCAGAAACATAAGCGACAGCGATTTGCTCCAAATTGTAAGGTGGTGGTCCAAGTACTTTCCGCCACAACTTCATTGCATACGCAACACTTTCCCTTCATTTGGGTGATATGTTTGGGTATTTTATGCCCGTTTATAAAATTGCTTTACACTTTTTATATCAGTATTGACTGTGACCAAGGCTGGTTGGTCTTGGGTGTGTGATTCACTTGCACATTTTGTTCTATGTGCGTAGGCAAATGTGCGGAGCGCTCAGTGTCATAGAAAATAGCACACAAAAACAATGAGCATGTGAATCTATACAAACAACCAAGACCAACGCACCTTTGTGAGATATCATTATATTTTTAACATTTTAGGAAAACTTGCAGATTAGTAACATTATAATAACAATAATATATTACTAAATCGCTAATTACAAGCCTCCACAGATAAATGAAAAAATTAGAACCTCTTTACAGCACAAGTTACATCCTAAACCATAATATCTCATTGTATCACAGTAAAATATATAGTCTATATATATAAAATAAACAATGATAATATAATTAAGAGCTAACTTGAAAAATAAACAGTTCAAGTGCAGGTAGGTGCCTCAAAAAATAGCTTTGCTAAGCGTTTCCTTACTGTGCCTGCATAGATACACATAGATACAGAATAGGTCACTGCCGGGTTCACATGAGATTTCGTTAAAACTGCGACTGGCTTTTGGAAACTGCGACTAGCTCTCGGAATCAGATAGAAGATGTCCAGATAAAGTGAAATTCTATCTATAACGATTGTCGAAAATTCAAAATTTTCAAGTTGGTCTAAACCTTTTTAACCGACGAAAAAAAGGAGGAGGTTCTCAATTCGACCGTATATATTTTTTTTCTTTTTTTTTTTTTTGTGTATGTTCAGCCCTCACTCCGTCATTTATGAACCGATTTTGATTATTCTTTTTTTGTTAGATAGGGTATACCTCAAGGGTGGTTCCATGTCAAGGAAGTCAGGCTCTGACAGTGGAAACCTGATAAAATTGAGAGGAAACCTCGAAAATTGTGGGCACGTTTAGCGTTTCTGTATGTATGTTCAGCCCTCACTCCGTCATTTATGAACCGATTTTGATTATTCTTTTTTTGTTAGATAGGGTATACCTCAAGGGTGGTCCCATGTCAAGGAAGTCAGGCTCTGACAGTGGAAACCTGATAAAATTGAGAGATTACCTCGAAAATTGTGGGCACGTTTAGCGTTTCTGTATGTATGTTCGGCCCTCACTCCGTTATTTATGAACCGATTTTGATTATTCTTTTTTTGTTAGATAGGGTATATCTCAAGGGTGGTCCCATGTCAAGGAAGTCAGGATGTGATACTGGAATCCTGATAAAATTGAGAGAAAACCACGAAAATTGTGGATACGTTTAACGTTTCTATATGTATGTTCGGCCCTCACTCCGTTATTTATGAACCGATTTTGATGATTCTACTTTTCTTAGATAGGGTATACCTCAAGGGTGGTCCCATGTCAAGGACATCAGGATCTGATCATGGAATCCTGAAAAAATTGAGAGAGAACCTCAAAAATTGGGCACGAATATTGTTTCTGTTTACTTTTCATAACTTAATCAGGTATCTGCCGCGACACCTCGCGGCTCGGCGGACAGAGCTCCGACAGGATCTCATGGTGACATGGAGAGAGCGACTGTCACAACCCAGCGCTGGGCACGCCACCATCGCGGCGGTAGTGCCCCTCTTTGAGGAGTGGCTGGAGAGGCACCAAGGCGCCCTCACCTTCCGCCTGACGCAGCTCCTCACCGGATATGGCTGTTTCGGGAGGTACCTGTGTCGGATCAAGGCGGAGGTGACCCCTAGGTGTTTCCACTGCGAGGATCGCCCAGAGGACACGGTGGAGCATACGGTGGAGGTTTGCCCCGCTTGGGCAGAGCACCGCCGTGTCCTTGTGGATGCGATAGGCGGCAGCGACCTCTCGCGCCGTGCCCTGGTTCAGGCCATGGTACGGAGCGAGAGGGAATGGGAAGCCGTCTCTTCCGTCTGCGAAGCAGTAATGCTCGCGAAGAGGGAGGCGGCATACGTTAGGGAGACTCAACAACAGCCGAGTCGCCCTAGCGCCCTCAGCCGCAGCCGCCGCAGGAGACGCCAGGGGCCGCGAGACGATCTCCGGCCATCGTAGACCCGGGCCTGCGGACGGCGAGTAGTGGATAACTCGCCGCCCGATCAGCACCAGGCCCGAGAGTCGACGGCGCGTAGTGTTCCACGCGCGCCTCAAAGAGTTGTCAGCAAAGGACGGGGCCTGCCACGGCCAATGCCTGCCCGGGGGTTGAGGATAAATTCGAAAGAGTTACCTCGCCCCTGGGCACGTAGGGCAGGGAGGAACAGGGGTGGGTTTTAGTCAGTAAGAGTCTGACACGCCTTTCCGCTCCACCCTAGAGCGGAAGAAGTCATAAGATGATTTCCCACCCCCAAAAAAAAAAATCAGGTATTTGCATTTAGGAATCATCACATCCTGATACTGAGCTGATGATGGAAACCATACCATTCCTACACAATATAAGTTAGATATCAAACTGGTTTTAGTGACAAATACCACATAATATGCTTTGAAAAAAGACGTCTTTACAATATTGGAGGTAACCTCAACTGGTCAATATCCTGGAAACTTCATGGAAGAATGGTTACATCATCAGCTCAGTGGCAAGAGGAATTATGGAGGATTAGAAATTAGCCTCAGAGTGTTAAAAGATGATGCGAGCCACAAAAAATCATAAAATAAAAAAAATTTAACAAAAAAAATATCCGACGAAAAAGAACTAAAAAGCAAAAAATAAATAAACCTTTTAAAGTCTTGAGTAATGAGCATATTTACCTACATAAAATATCAAATTTTATATAAACTAATTTTGAGTCGGCGCCAATTATTAAAATGATTAATTACCTACTTACAGCCTTCTTCATTTGTAAGTACTTATAAAATTTAGATATTTAATAATCAGATTGTTGTTTGGCGCCGACTCAAAATTAGTTTATATAAAATTTGATATTTTATGTAGGTAAATATGCTCATTACTCAAGACTTTAAAAGGTTTATTTATTTTTTGCTTTTTAGTTCTTTTTCGTCGGTTAATTTTTTTGTTAAAAAGTTTTTTTTTGGTATCTCGACTATGGCTATTGTCGACAAAATTTCACTTTGTAAAAGCCCCAAACTACCCATTATTGGTAGATTTATATTCATGCCTTTTGTCGTGCCTGTCAGTTTTATTGAAACGGACTACAATAAATCTTTTTCCTGTTCCTAATCTATTCTCAATATCTATCTTACTCGAATGTTACCTTTTTTAGTTTATATCATGGTAAAAAATTGGCTGCAGATTGATAGCGGGATTTATAGACGACACGGTTGGCGCAGTGGTTGAGCATTCGGCTGCTGCGCTGCATGTCGCGGGTTCGATTCCCGCACGGAACAAATATTTGGATGACCTACAGATAGTAATTGCATAGGCAAAGTATAGCATTATCGGCTTTTTATGTGGAATACTCTCGGGGTCAGGACGCCACTTTGTTAATATTCTTCACGTATAAAATATTTAAAAAATGCTAATATTATAATTAGCATTTTAATGTTTTCTCTCTGTAAAAAGTGCTACACAATAAAAAACTTCGTAGCAAACTTCACCAATCAAATAAATTACCATCGGATATTGAAATATAATTCAACAACTTATTATTTTTAAACTATTAACCAGTATAACCCTTGCATAAAAACCAGTTTTAAATTAATTTTCAGAACAGCCTGCTAGCGGCCAGCGTACTTTAATAACTTAAATTTTTAAAATTCACAACGGGGCTTGTTTTTCATGGAAACAAGCCAATCTGAAAGTAATCGAATGCCATGGGCGTCATCGGGAGTTAATTAAAAAAACAGCTAGGTGCGTGTCAGGCCACGCGCAGTGTGGTGTTCCGTAGTCGCCTCTGATAACAAATCATCTAAAAAGGGGGCTTTATGGTTATTACAATGAACATATTAATTTAGCTAACTTCTAATAACGTTTTAAAAGGGTGCCCTTATAAGACGATGGTAACTGAAGAAGAAGTTATAAAATCCAATCAACACAAATCAGCGCTTGGGTGTTCCAAACATTGAAGAAAGCTTAAAAAAAAAAACAGAGGGGGTGTGTGTTTGGAACACCCAAACGATTTTTTTGGGGCGTCTCTGACTACAAAGTTTGAGATAAAGATCGTGACGTTATGTATCTCATTTTGAACGTGGGTTATTATTTAATTAATGTTTTAATTATTATAAAAGTAACAAATTCATCTTAATAATTGTATGCTAAGTATTTTATATTTTGTATAAAATTTTCCAAATAAGTACGTTTTACAAGTTAGACGAATATTACTCTTAATAAACTAACAGAGATTACTTAGTCGTGATACAAATTCACGATTCAAAATTCGTTATTAAAGTTGATTTTTTTCAGAATTTTCAAGCCAAAAGTATAGCTTGTAGAGGGGGGGGCGAGGGGAACACATCGTCATCATCGTCATAATTTCATTTCACCCAACAGACGTCCACTGCTGGACATAAGCCTCCCCCAAGTGTCGCCACAACGACCGGTCCTGTGCGTTTCGTACTCGTCTCGTCTCGGACTCATGAATCTAACAAAAAAACCGGCCAAGTGCGAGTCGGACTTCACACATCTAGAGTTCCGTACCAAATGTATTGTTGACTATTTGTGTGGCCCGAAGTCAACAAGATGCTCACACTGTGAAAATTTGAAGACTGTAGCTCCAACCGTTTGGCGGTAAAACCAGTGTGGCAGATGACGGATAGACAGACAGACGTACAAACGGACAGACGGACACGTGAGTGTCTAAAATAGTGCTCCGTTTGGAACCTTTGGGTACGAAACCCTAATTGGCACTTTGAAGTTTTAATGTTTCGCAAAGAAATTACTGAATCGAATAAGAGTCTGCCCAACCCCCAATGTTTTTAGACCTATATAAAGGTAGCCGACAAGATAAGGATAGGTGAGAAAAAAAACATTCCCAATTTACGTGTAAGGAAGATACCCTAATTTTTTTAGGGTTCCGTACCCGAACGTTCCAAACGGGGCTCCTTTTGGACCCTTCGGGTACGGGTACGGGTACGGTATTACTGTCACAGACTACTGATCGATCGAGACGCGACCAAGTTCCAGTCAGGTCTCAATATCAGCACTGGCGAGGCAGTTTGGCGGATACTGGCCTTCTCCACACATAACCGAAATCCAACGGTCATGCATTTGAACGTCCATTTATAGAACGCATTTTTACCGATCCTGAAAATGAGAGAAAGTTTATATAATCCGCGCCAAATCAAGCTATTGGATTTTTTTTTTTAATGTTAAGAAGATCAGTTTGTTATACCTTATGTATGGAAAAGTGCTGCTGACTGACGTCCTGTACGTGAGATAAGCAAAAAGGTGTTTTTAATTGACATCGACGTTGGACCGCACTAAGAAGGGGTTACACCTTGCATCCTAATAATGGCGAATTATTGCTTCACAGTACGGGGCCCCACGTTGTTAGCGTTCCTGAGGGCAGTTGGTGACATAGAGTACCTATGCCACATTCCGTCCAGCCTTATGTCGATGTCCAAACGTTACCTCCTTGACGGTGAGTGGTGACCACCTCTGGGATAACAGTCTGATGAAGGCCAGCGTCAGCGACAGCCTCAGTCAGCTGCGACATTTTTTGCCGTCATTTTAGTTGGAGTCACAAATCCAGGGTTGTTGTGGGAAAAACATCACACACGTATCTATGTTCATGACAAAGCATTATACTAAACGCCGTCCTCCAAAGCTTTGCTCTGCCAGTGTAAAAAGATTTTACTGGTGAATCACGAAAAATATTACGAGTAACTAGCACCGAGATCCTTGCAAAGATCAGGAAGCAAAGCAAAATTGCTATCGCAGGAGCCTCCTCCGGAATCGATGCCTTACTACATCTTGGTGTAAAAACAACGCGCGCCATATTTTAAGATTTCCATCGATTTAGAAAGCTACAAAACGCCTGTTACGGTCTCACGCAACTGTGACAAGACCGGTGCTCAGGGATAGCGTTTTGATACAGTTACAGAAAAGCAACGGTGGCTATAAAAGACCTCTGCGGAAGATCAACAGGCACTAAGATGATAATGTTTGGCGATGCTTTCTGTCAAACTCTACCCTTGATGACTCGAGAAACTAGAGCTGACATAGTGAACGCTTTCTAAAAACGGAACTATGGTCGCGAGTTCAGAAATTTACCAAAGATCTTTCAAAAGTTGGTGAAGGCACTCTACCAGAGACTCGGTAGAGTTATAGTTCCCACTATAGAATAACTGATTTGTCTGATGAACGGAGACGTCAGTCGACTACCGCACCAAGAAAATTCTCGTCTGGGTGATCACTGATCAGGATATTTAAAAGTCTAAATATGATCAAGCTACAGCAATCCTCGCGGAATTCCTTCGCCAATTGAAGGTAACAAAGCGCACCTCCATAAATACTATTGTGAAGAAAGATGACTGGATAATTCGTTGTGTAGTGTTGTGTATTCGAATGCGCTAACAGCAATAAACTACAAGCGTATGTTAGAATTTTTGTATATGTATGTGTAGATATGTAACCAGATTTATGTCACTTTTGTACTTACTTACATATGTAATTATTTACTTATGTAATTATTAACTTATGTAATTATTTATTTATTGTGAATGTGGTGTTATAAGGAAAGGAATTATTAAGAAAAGCACAGAAAGACAAGACTAGATATTTATTTCTAATCGGCTTGTCATCAATTGAAATTTAGTTGCCTGTTCGCAAAAATAGGTCTTCATGGAGAAGAACGAGGCAAGAAACTCCATGGCAGCTCTCTTTTATTATTTTATCGACACATCACAAATAATCGTTTATCACAATAAATCTAATTACAGGATCGATCAAATAAGCCATATTTACAACGATAAATATCTTGTGGTATATAACAACTATTGTAGTAGTGTATATAACACAACGTTACGTTACCAATCATCATAATAACATTACTTTACGTAGTTCATAAATATTATATAAATATACATCATCAACAATAAATCAACAATAGTCAGTATAATATCATGCGATGTGTGGTGTTACGCGCATGGATAGAATTAGGAATGAGTATATAAGAGGAAGTCTGAAAGTGGCACCGCTGACTGAAAAGTTGTGTGGAAATCGGTTGTCGTGGTATGGGCATGTGATGCGGAGGAATGATGAAAATGTCGTGAGGAAAGTCTTGTGTATGGATATGGATGGCTATAAGAGTAGGGGAAGGCCTAAGAAACGATGGTTGGACTGTGTGAAAGAGGATATGGGTAAAAAGGGGGTGACTACAGAGATGACGACTAATAGAGGAGTATGGAAGAAAAAGACACGTTGCGCTGACCCCAAATAAATTGGGATAAGGGCAGGAGAATGAAAAAATATCATACCTTAGATGTTAACGCCTTGAAAGCCGAAGAGCAACTGAGCCGCCCGTCGTGGGGACGTCGCTGCGTTCCCGCAAGGGAACGCGGCGGGCGGCATCAGGGCTAGGCCCTCTAACCGCGGGGTCTGTGGGCACCCGTAACAACGGGTGCTTCGCTGGGGCGCCTACTTGTAGGCTGAAGACTGCGGGCGACTGACTATGGGAACTTCCTAGGCTAGCGCTGTGTTGTAACGCCTGCCGAGATCCCCTTAGCAATCGCCCTGTGTTTTGCTATGTGTAATGCCGCAGGCTCGCGGGGGTAAATCGCGGCAGCTAGGCGGTCTACCACCACCGGGTGAGACCCACAGTTCCCTGTGGGAGGCCCAGCGGATGGCGCCAGCGACTGAACTGCCGACTTACAGCAAGCCCACGGCATGGTGTGTGACCCCGGCCCGTCCCGCTTGGTCGCGGCCCGGGCCAAGGGCCGTCGGCGTATGTGTGGACGGTATTGTGTGAGTAACACCGTCCATGTAAGCACTATTGAACACGGACTAGCCGCGCCCAACAGTGCGGGAGTTCACGTGCTTGTGGAGTCGTGCGTGTCTGCATGCGCTCCGCGGCGTGCCTATATTAACTTAGCACACGCCGCGTCACAGTGTATGTGCTGTGGTGAGTGTCGCTGTGTGAGTAGGCCGCGTGTAGGTGTGTGCGACCTACTCGGGTGTCAGAAGCAGGAGAAGCGCCTGGACGACGCTTTGGATGACACTCTGCATGTTGAGAGGCTCACCTTCCTGCCCCAGGGCTCTTGCAGCCCCCCTCAGCAGATCGGAGGCTCTGACCCTGATGGTGGTGTCGTCGCCCAGCCTTCTGTGCTGCGCCGTGGAGTCGGTTGCAGCCGCGGCCGGGGCCTCGGTCTTCCTTCTTGCCCACGCCTGGGATGGCGCCTGGGCCGGTCGTGTGGCTCGGGGTTGGGGCACCTGAGCGGTGCCTTCTTGGCTGGAGGGGGGAGGAGGCGGGGGCTCCTTCCCCTTTCTGCTTCCGCGCTTTCTCCTCCTCTTCCTTGCGCGGGCTTCTCCTCTTTCCGAGGGCCCATTCGCCACCGCCATCAGAGTGGCGCCTTGGGCCTCATGGTCCTCTGCGTTGGTGGCGGCCTTGACCGGCCGGGTCGTCCTGCTGGCCGTGAGGGCGACGGTGCCCGCACGCCTGTTTGTGACCTCCCTCCTGAAGGCCGGACACTCTCGATGGGACGCTGGATGCGGCCCCCCGCAATTTGCGCACGTTGCCGGCTCCGCGCGGGGTCGTGGACAGTCACGTGCGGCGTGCTCCTGTCCGCATCGCACACAAGCGAGCGGTCGGTGGCACTGATGGGAGGAGTGCCGGAATTGTTGGCAGCGGTGGCATTGTGCCAGCCCCTGCTTCCCCCTCCATGCCTCTATCCTTACCCCCCCCATCATCAGGAATGTGCTTGTGTCGTATATCCGACGGATGTCCCTTTGCGCGTTCAAGACTGCGTGGAAGATGCAGCCCGGGCGGCCTTGACGACCCCTGATACTCCGCACGTATTCAGGGTCGTAGTCCAGCCTGCGCAGCTCCTCCATTATCTCCTCTGGCTCGGTGTCCACTGGCAGCCCTCGGATGGCCACCTTGAACTTCCGCTCCGCTGGCAGCGAGTACGAGAACCAGGAAAGGCCGGTCGTCTTCTCCAGCTCGCACAGGTATTTCTGGACCACCCGGTACTCCACCTCGTCCACGGGCAGGAATCGGATCCCCGCCTGGTACGGGCGGGCCGTCGGCGGGCGGCCCAGGAGGTCGCGCAGGGCCTTGAAATGGACCTGCCAGTCCGGCAGCCTCTCCACCACCAGCGGAGGGCAGCGGGGCTTCTTCTTTGCGGTGTTCGGGCCCGGTGCGGCGGCGGCCGCCGGGGGCGGCGTACGCTGTTGCGGGCGCCTCTTCGCCTCTTCCAAGGCGTCATCGTCTTCTGGGCTTCTAGGACGTCGTTGAGCCGCCCTACTGTGGCTCCGCTCTTTTATACCCGTCAACAAACAAGTATGACTCAGAAGTGCCAGTTGATTCAAATCAGCGTTTGAATCTCAACAATTGAGTATGTAGTATTAAACAGATAATAATTGCATTATAATTGAGTATGTTTGGAACCAAAATAATTTACATGAATAACAATATTGTAACACGTACGTTACTACTTTGGAATTTAACACCGCGTAAGATGTGTAACGGATAGGTCAAACTTTACAGAGAAATATCATCGAGGTGACAAAACTGTTTATACAATATCATTCAGGCAGAACCGGTTCTTAAAATATGACCACACCTTTCCGTTACACCCTGTAGACTACAGGAAAACCTATAAGAAGGTATAGTTTAAAAAAATACCTAAAAAAAAGTGATTTGTTCGGAACCCTATGCGTGTGAGTCCGCCTCGCTCTTGGCCGGTATTTTTAACAACAAAACAGTTCCTCACCCTTATTAACTCGCGTATAATTATAAATATTAAAAACAAAGAGAAAGGATAAAAGGGTAATTAACGTAGGCGCCGCTAAAACAACATTTTATCAAAAGGCCTTCCAATTAAAAACGCGGTTGGGTGAGTTCTAGGAAAAATAATCTAATGTGGATAAACATTAGGTAATGACATCAATCGTGATTCGCCGTACTGCCTCGTTGGTCTCGTGATTGCTGAGCGTCACGTCCTGGGTTCGACTCCCGGGTCAGGCAAAAAGTGCTATTAATTAGGCTTTTCCATTAGGAATTACTCTGTAGCAGGCCGGAGTTTGGAAGGTAGTAGTGTCCTCGGTAAGAATGTAAAGACGTTGTTCCTACCCGGGCCTGCGGACGGCGAGCAGTGGGTAGCTCGCCGTCCGATCAGCACCAGCCCCGTGAGTCGACAGCGCGTAGTGTTCCACGCGCGCCTCAAAGAGATTAGTGTCAGCCACCACTGACGGAGCCCATCGTGGTCGGTGCCTGCATGCCTAGGGCTAGCGTATAAATTCTGAAAATGAGTTACCGCACCCCTGGGCACTCAGGCAGGGAAGGAACAGGGGTGGGTTTTAGTCAGTAAGAGTCTGACACGCCCTTCCGTTCCACCCAGAGCGGGAGAAATCATTGGATGATTTCCCCCCCCCCCAGCCAAAAAAAAGCCGTTTGCGTTAATAAAAAAATTATTATGACTTCCTGTTCAATTAAATGGTGTGAGAAATCGTCTTGAACATCCAGCTATAAAAAAGATGGCATAACTTTTCATCAGTAAGTAAAATATATTTACTAGTTATAATAATATGAGTAAGTGGGATGGATGGGGACGGCCCGTAGTGGTGAGTCGCGTTCTTTGAAGAAATCGGTCTATCAGCTCTCAAGTGGTTTAATTCTCTTTGATGAGAGTTAAGGAACAGAGAGTACCCGGGCCTGATGACTGCGAGTAATGGGAAGCTCGCCGTCCGATCAGCAGCAGGCCCGATAGTTGACGGCGCGTAGTGTTCCACGCGCGCCTCAAAGAGTTGTCAGCATTCATGACGGGGCCCGTCATGGCCGATGCCTGTCCAGGGGTTGAGGATAAATTCGAAACAGAGTTACCTCGCCCCTGGACACTCAGGGCAGGGAAGGAACAGGGGTGGGTTTTAGTCAGTAAGAGTCTGACACGCCCTCCCGCTCCACCTAAAGTGGGAGATGTTATTGGATGCTTTCCCACCCCACAAAAAAAAAAAGGAACAGAGAGTGCACCTGTGTTTGCGCAAATTCTTTTACAATAGAATATCTCCTGTGTACTAAGCTAATCTCCGATGACATTGACCAGCGTGATCGAACTTCAGTCGGAAGGATTATTATTCCCCGAAGTGCTGACAGGGGTATACGGTTTCACTAGCTTTGTTAAAAGTCTATTGTAATAAGATGCGATGGCTCAACCCAAAATTCTTTAACAGACCCGAGGATCGTATCAAAGGGCCTATTATACAAACTTATACTCTATCACCAATATGGATTCCTAAAAACTCTTAAATATTTGGGATGGACCACGTGTAATTAAGTGACTTCCTTACGGAGGAGGTTTTCAATTCGTCTACAACTGTTTTTTTTTTGTATATTTTTTACACGATTTCAAAAAACAAGAAAGTCGGAAAACGGTGTCAAATAATGAAGAAACAAAATACAAAGATCGACTTCCGAAATTAAATTTATTTTGCAATTTTTTGTGTGTTTTCTTTTTTGGAAGTCGGTTGTATAATTTGTAAAAAAGTTTTTTTTGGCAGTCAATCCCATACATTTTTTACTTTTTAATTTTACCCGACTACGTGTGACTGACTGGGTTATTCTGTACAATAATTATTTACCAATAACATCATTTACTTTTTTTCACAGAGGGGAGGTCTGTGCCCCAGCAGTGGAGACATCAAAAGGCTGATAATGATGATGAACAATATGTTCACCAAACTGAGAAGAAGGGTAATGTTTTTCGAGAGAATATAATAATTATGTTTATATGTTTATTTTTCTATTTTTTGGCACGCTCTGTAGCCTATAGGATTTTAACAAAGTAGGTTTTATCAGATTAGCCTTGACCGTTGAAGTGCCTTCTAATAGGTTATATGAATTTAGAAAAAAAATAACAAAAAACATTTACACTTTATAAGATTCTCCATATCTTTACCTGGACTTACTGATTTTGCTGGTTATTTTTCTCTTAGCCACTCTCCATTTTACTTCAATTGCGTTTAATCCACAATGATGCGGTGGAAGTTTCGAAACCTCAGGCCGTGCTCTTTCAAAAATTCTTTATACATTGGAGTTGTTTTATTTTCATTGACAAGGCACATAAGCTCAGTGTTCACGGCGATAAGGTTGATTATTGCTTGTAACGATAAACGATAACACCACTCGCTGTTGCGCTTGGACACTCAGCCTTTGTAAAATTTTGTTCATAATTAATTCCATTTTCAGTTAGCCATTTCTGAATCAATCTGCGTAGCCTTTACCCAACATCTTGGGGTCAGCTTCTAGTCTAACCGGATGCTGCTGAATAACAGTATTTTACATGGAACGACTGCCTATCTGACCTCCACAACCCAGTTACTGGGTAATATGATACCCCTTAGTAAAACTAGTTGTCAGAATTTCGTGCTTCTGACGACCCGGAACGACTGTCAAAGATCCACGATTGACAGCCGGAACCTACGGCTTAACGTGCTTTCCGAGGTTCGGAGGAATCTCGGTATGTAAAGATGGTCACCCATCCATGGACCAACCCCGGCAAGCGTAGCTTAACCTGATGGATCGACCCGTGCAGCTGTTATTATTTAGCCACGAGCTCCTCCATTAGCCATTTCTGAATGTCAGCATTTAAATCATTCATAGTGGGTGGCTTACTTATTTGCGTTACATGATAGCTAAGCTGAGCTGGTTAAATTGGGTATTAATTTTTTACGTAATCATTTCATAAAATTATTTGGGTTCATATCATCATGATAATCTACCATTTTTGATTTAGTACTGAATACTAATAATGCTTTGGGGACAAATACTTTTTGCCTGACGATATTTTTAACCGACGAAAAAATAAATTTAACCGACGAAAAAGAATCGCCGCTCCCCGCACCGCTGCCTTCGTGACCCGTTCCATTTAAATATATGCATCCCGCGCCACCGCCGCCGCCGCCCCGATGGCCGCTGACTTCGTGCCCGCGGCCTTACACTTCATAAAGTAAATAAAACATATATGATCACAGTCCCGGGTACTGCAATACTAATATAATAAATTTCATACTAAAATAAAGGTCCTATGAATCATTATATTATGAACATAACGCCTAAACCAAAAAAAAAAAAAAAAAAAAAAAAAAAAAGCCTAAACCTACATAATCATAAGCACAACGGTGATATTTTCAACCAAGTGTTTCCAGCTAAATTAATTAGATCTCAAGAAATATTAGGGCTAAAATTCTTGTGAAATTAATTTAACTAATTATAAAATTAATGTCAGTCTATTTCGTTTCACAATTTCTGTTTTCTATTTCGATTTAAAGCACAAAACATAATGGGTTTCTTAATCATTAGTCATTTTGCTGTTTCTTATTTAAATTGTAACAACATTTGAAGCGTAATTTAAGATTGCCTTTTTTAGGGTTCCGTACCCGAAGGGTCCAAACAGAGCCCCGCCTGCGGTCACTCACGAGTCCGACTATCCGTCTATCCGTCGTTTGTCACAGAGGTTTTACAACCAAACGGTTGGAGCTACAGTCTTAAATTTTCACAGTATAGGCATCTTGTTAACCCAAAGCCATACAAATAGTGCCAACGGTGTGGGCGCGTTCTTTGAGGCGGTGACCAGCTCGCCGGTTGAACGCATCCCAAAGGGTCATGGCCATTCGGCTCATCCGAGGATACCGCAAGGTCTCCTGTGAAGCGGCGAGCCTCCTTGCCATACTGTCCCCATGGGATCTGGAGGCCAAGGTCCCTGCGCTGCTCTGGGAGTGGTGCGAGGAGGCCAAACGCCGGGGCGTAACTCTGCTGCTGCGACACCTCCCGGCTCAGCGGACGGAGCTCCGACAGGATATCATGGTGACATGGAGGCAGCGAATGTCACAACCCAGCGCTGGGCACGCCACAATTGCGACGGTAGTGCCCCTCTTTGAGGAGTGGCTGGAGAGTCCTCACGGCATCCTCACCATCCGACTGACGTAGGTCCTCACCGGACACGGTTGTTTCGGGAGGTTCCTGCATCATATCAGGCGGGAGGAAACGCCCGGATACCACTGCGCGGATCGCCCAGAGGACACGGTGGAGCATACGGTGGAGGTCTGCCCCGCTTGGGCGGAGCACCACCGTGTCCTCGTGGATGCGATAGGTGGCGGCGACCTCTCGCACCCGGCCCTGGATCAGGCCATGGTACGGAGCGATATGGAATGTGAGGTGGTCTCCGCCTTCTGCGAAGCAGTAATGCTTGCGAAGGCGAAGGCAGGACGCGTGAGGGAAGCTCAACGGAGTGGCCTTCACGGCCCCGGCCGCTACCACCGCAGGAGAGGTACTGGGCGTAGGACGTCGCGAGGCGATCTCCGGCTACCGTAGACCCGGGCCTGGGGACGGCGAACAGTGGGTAGCTCGCCGTCCAATCAGCACCAGGCCCGTGAGTCGACGGCGCGTAGTGTTCCACGCGCGCCTCAAAGAGATGAGTGTCAGCCACCACTGACGGGGCCCATCGTGGCAGATGCCTGCATGCCTAGGGGTAGCGGATAAATTCTGAAAATGAGTTACCGCACCCCTGGGCACTCAGGCAGGGAAGGAACAAGGGTGGGTTTAGTCAGTAAGTGTCTGACACGCCCTACCGCTCCACCCACAGCGGGAGAAGTCATTGGATGATTTCCCACCCACACAAAAAAAAGCCATGCAAATAGTCAAAAATTGGTACAGAACCCTAAATGTGCAAATTTCGACACGTAATTCGCCGGTTTTTAAAAAAACAGCTATTTACGATTTAGAAGTTTTTAAGCACAGCTGTTATGTTTTTATCTGTTTTAAACTTCTTTTAGGATTTAAAAATCTTCAGAGAACTATGCCCATTATAACAATAATAGTGGTAAGCCGAGTTTAATAACTTGATTTATGTTAAACAAAATACTATAATATGCTTTTAGACACTAAATGCCAATAAACACATACGAGGACATTCTCTGAAGCTATGGGGAAATACATCCGGGAAGAAGTCTTTGAAGCAACTCCTGCCTAACTGAGTCATTATATCATGGAATAGGTTCCCGGAAAGTCTTCTAACAGCTCCTACATTGAACTGCTTCAAGAAGCGATTGAACAGACAAAAAATCTACGTTTGTAGTTTGAAACAAACGCATTAGCTAATAGCTGCTGGTGCATCTAACCAAATAATAGCTGCTTGTGTGTCTTATCTAATAATAGCTGCTAGTAGGTCTTACCAAATAAAAATAATACTTTGTCTTCCTGTACGTCGTTTAAGGTTACGCAGAAGTTTACTGTAGTACACCCACATTTAACCAGTTATGTTATATTCCAATGTGGTAGATGGTGAGCCAAAACCCGTCAACCGAGCACAAATTTAAGTTCTGGGCTGCTACTGAGAAATTCCAAATGTAAAAAACTCAATAACTCTTTGCCTGATCGGGAATCGAACTCACACTCAGCTTTAGCACTTGTAACCACTAGGACTACGAGGCATTTATGATTATTGCTTACCATCTGCTTTTCTGTAAAGAGTATTGTATACAGGGTTACTGGTAACTCGACGTATACCTGGCAGGACGTAACAGTTTGACCTATTTGCTACAATCAAGCAGTACCACAAAACCATACGCACACTACCCTACCCATACGCATAAAACATGTTAGGACAACTAAGGATTGGAATCCCTGCCAGTGTCTGTGTTTCCTGATAGCTACCGAAAGGCTATGGTTGGGCGCTTGAACTTGTCCTTACAGGCTATCTCAGAATGGGGCAATGCCAATTTGGTCAGATTGAATGCTGCTAAAACCCAGGCGTGACTTTTTTCCCTAAAAGGAGCCAATTATTCCTGGCTCTATCTTGCCGCGGTGTAACCGTGCCAATAACCGACCAACTTGATCTTCTTGGTGGTACGTTGATATCTACCCTCAATTTTGATCCCTTCATAGAGGCAAAGGCTCAAGTGGCAGCCAAAAAGTTGGGGATCCTCGCAAAGGGAGGGACGGTACTTCACGCCGTAACAACTGCTCAAACTTTATCAAGCGCAAGTTCAATCGTGTATGAAGTACTGCTCTCATCTTTGGGACGTATCTGCCAGATACTAGCTTAATGCCCTTGAGACAATTGAGAAACGAGCCAAGAGGATCATCGGCAATGATAGGCTCGTCGAGTCGAAACTCCGAAGTCTTGAGCATAGACGCCGCGTTGCTAGCCTGTCGGTTTTCTATCGGTTACATTTTGGGGAGTGTGCGACGGAATTGCATAATTTGATTCCGCCAAGCCTGTTCCACCAACGGATCACAAGACGTACAGCGATGTGCCACCGGTACATGGTGAACATCCCATCCACACGGACAAAACGTTTTAGGAACACATTCATTGTGCGTACAGCTAGGGAGTGGAATTCCCTGCCGGAGTCTGTATATCTCATATCATCTTATATCATCTCATATCATCTCATCTCATCTCATCTCATATATCGTAATCGTAATCGTAGTCATTATTATAATTATTATTATTATATTTTTTGTTTTTCGCATTCACTCTCGCTCTATCTCTTTCTATTCCCTCTCCCCAGGAGCGTTAAACGTTTAACGCTTTTTTGTTGCAAGTCGCATAAGAAGTCTAACTTCAAAAGAACTATATAAATGCACAGCTGCATTAAAGAAATTAAGTAGATAACCTTCTACTAGCAGAGTATCTGAAACTAAGTTGCCCCAAGCTTAACTTGGAATTCAAACTTCGATTCGTACATCGTACTTCAATATTGTTACTGAGGTGAGTTTACAAAGTAGGTCAAAAGTTCCCAATAGTTTAAGTTCCCAAGATTCTAACAGTTCCTGTGAAATTTTGCAACAAGTTAGCTAGGTGTTTGTCTTTCTTATTTGATTCATGGAATCATGTTGCTAGAGGCGATACAGGTTCCTGGAAGTCAATTTATTCAAGATATGGGTTCTCGAGTAGAAACAGTTAATATCCTATCCTACAAGTTCATCATATCATATCCTACAATGGGAACAACGTATGTGATATTCGCTAAAACTATCATGGATTAGGCACATGGTAAGACCTAGATTAGAACATAGGATACTTTGTATCTCGATAGTACTGTCATCTGAGAAAATGGTGCCGATTGTGTTGTGCACAAACTAAACTTAATATAGGCTATTGATATCTTTTTCTCTCTAATAAAACAAGAAAGAGACGGACATAAATTAGAGCTGTTAAATTTATTTGAACTTATATTTGCATACAAATTAACGGTACACGTAAAAACATGTCGACTAAAAACACGGTAAAGCGCAAGGCGTTAACTAATTTGACATCTCTTACTTAGTTTATAGCTATAGCCGTCCTTTTCTCGCACTGCCATTTAGTAAAAGATAGCGATTCTCTAATTTTAGTTTAGTTATTGAACAAGAGAATCGGCACCAATATTTTACTTTCGCGTAGGTAAATACATTAGCAAAAGCTTGTCTAACTGTAAATAAATTAAGAAAGATAAACTTTTTATTGCACACCATAACAAATTATAATAAGAGCTTAAGGATTACAGGGTGCACCAACCCGCATTGGGCCCGCGTGGTGGATTACGGCCCACACCCTCTCACAGAGAGGAGGTCTATGCCTCAGCAGTGGCGACATTAAAAGGCTGATGATGATGATGAACAATGAGCAGTGGTAATAATGTTAGTTACTCGACTGCCCCAGAAGGAGGGCAATGTTTTTCGAGAGTCTGTATGTATGTATGTATGTCTATTTCTTTGGCAGACCCTGTAACCTATCGGGCTGGATGGATTTAAAAAAGTGTGGTATTAGTAGATTGGGTTTGACTCCCAAAGCAGTTGGTAATATAAAATGTAGGACTGAAGTAAAATTACTACCACCAGGAGCATACCATAATTTTCTCAAAATGCATTTTCGAACACACACGAGCAAAGTAAGACAAGAAACACTCTCACAATATCGTGTACTGCATATTTCTCTGACAACAAATATTAATACACCCAACTTCCAAGTAATAAGACAGTTTCAGACTTACCTCAGCTTAGCAATATCGCGACACCTGAAACACGCAAGTATAAATCAGCTTTCCTAACTTCGAGCGCTTTGAGCAAACAGCAGCTGAAGCGTTTCGAATAAAGGCGCCGCTCCATAGCAGCCCGCGACTAAACTACGAATGTATGTACTAACCTTGAATTTGTGTGCATATATAGGCGGGATCGTCCACAGCGCCAAACCTAGGGTAGAGTGAAAGGAGCGGTCGCTTAAGGAGCCAGATGGCAAAGGACGCCAAAAGCCAAATGCGTAAAACAATTTCCAGCGCAAAATAAAATTATGATGCCACCTTTTGCTAGACGCGGAAGTAGTGTTGCCAGATTTTTATAAATCCATAGGGTGACGCTGAAAAATTCGTAGATTACTCATGGATAAATCCGTAGATCTACAGAGGTTTTTAAAAGTGAAGTAGAATTTACGTGAAGGGAAAGTCGACCAAAAGGCGCCAAAAGACAATATCGCTCTACCCTCTATCACGGGCTAGGGCCGGCGCTGATCATCCACCGGTACAGCTAAAGTGGCATACCTGTCCATGCACTTTCTGCGTATCAGTGGACGGTGGACTTTAAACCTCTTCTAGGGTGCATGTGCGGTGACTAAAGTGGAAGTGGGAGCGATTATGTCAGCTGGAAGGACAGCTCACAACTTAGGACCCATTATATACTCATAAGTGTGCTTACTTCCGTGGTTCTTGGCTTGGGCTTAACCCAGTTGTAGAAGTCCCTTTTTTCCTATTGGCCTTGCTTTGTTCTGTGTCCTGCTTGGTAAGGAGGGAAGTGGAAATAATGTTATTTTTTCTTTCTTCTATGCTGTTCCTTTCTGATTAATTCCTTTACGTGACCCAAGACAGTTTTACCATTTCTCCAAGAATCGTCGAACTTCATTGCCTCGGCATTTTTCTAGTGGTCGTCGTTGTTGATTCTGGCTTTCTGGCTGGAAATAGTGTGGCGGGCTAGTCACAAGTTAAAAAGGCCGCAGAAGGGAGAAGAAGATTTTTTTTTGTGTTTGGGAAATCATCCTATGTCTTCTCCCGCTCTGGGTGGAGCGAGAGGGTGTGTCAGACGTTTACTGACTAAAACCCACCCCTTTTCCTTCCCTGCCTGAGTGTCCAGGGGCGCGGTAACTCTGTTTCGAATTTACCTACGACCCCTGGGCAGAAGGGAGAAAAAACTTGTGTTTAATATTTCAGCTTCTACTTCTTACTCTGAACGTGGCCTAACTTGCTTTTACTTTCTTGCTTCGTCTCGTACAATTTAGTGCTTCGGTCGCAAGTGACGCTGTGCTAAGTAAGATTACTTCTTGTTGTAAGCAGGGTTCTAAAGTAAGTCGTGATCACTTTAAGTTGTGTGGACAAAGGTTAGAAGTTTCTTGCTTGAAATAAGTTGCACTTTCTAAAACTTTGCGTTCCTAATATAAGGTAGTTCTTCAGTTTTTCGTTCAGATGACTATACAATTGACTTGGTAGAGATTAACTGATGCTGCAGGTAGGATCGTATTATTAGAATATGACTATGAATAATATTTTATTTGTTTAATACCTACGTAGATACATTTCAGTGTTATAATAACATGGCAAACTTACATGTTTCATCATTTACTGGCATATAAATATTATTAAAAATCGGCCAAGTGCGAGTCGGACTGGCACACGAAGGGTTCTCTACCATAAACTGATAATAAACCCAAAAAAAACACGTTTCTAGAAACGGGTTTTTTGGGTTATTTTTGGGCTGTATCTCATGATCCGTAATAAAAAAAAACTGCTTAGCCTTTGCCCAACTATCTTGGGGTTAGCTTCCAGTATAACTGGATGCAGCTACATACCACGATTTTACATGGAACGACTGCCTAACTGACCTCCACATCCCAGTTACTGGGTAAATACGATACTCCATGGTAAGACTGGAATGTCAGACTTTCGGGCTTCTGACGACCCGTAACGACTGTCAAAGATCCACGATTGACAGCCGTGACCAACGGCTTAACGTGCTTTGCAAGGCATGGAGAAATCTCGGTATGTGAAGGTGGTCACCCATCCATGGACCAACCCCGGCAAGCGTAGCTTAACCTAATGGATCGACCCATGCGGCTGTTATTACTTTAGCCACGAGCTTCTCATGATCCATAATAGTAAACTAAATCAATTAAAAATGTTGTTGCTATAGCGGCAACAGAAATACATATGCTGTGAAAATTTCAAATGTCTACCTATTACGGTTCATGAGGTACAGTGCTGACAGTCGGACGGACAGCGGAGTCTTAGTAATAGGGTCCCATTGGTTACCCTTTTGGTACGGAATCCTAAAAATTATGAATAACAAAAATTAAACGTAAACTAATGAAATCTGTAATTATTATTGGTAAAAATATGAATAGGACTTCTGTTATAAGACCTTTACCCATACCTGCACTAATAAGCATTTCATAGTCTTCCAAAATCTTAATAACATAAGTTTTTCAGAACAATGAGTGATTTCTTGCCGTGGAATTTGCTGCCTCAACTAAAAGAAAATAGTCTTTCATTATAGCAGTAGCTTAAAGAGAATAGGTATCTTTGTGGTTAAATTATAAGCCAGCTTAGATACGCTGTGTAGATAACCTCTCGCTTCGGACATGGTCCAGTCCATGGTCGAAAGCGAGAGCGCGTGGGACACCGCCGCCTCCTTTTGCGAGGAAGGTCGTGAAGGAGGCGGTGGAAAGAGAGAGGGAGATTATAGCCTGCCTGCCTATCCGTAGTTGATGCACCGAGCACCGTAGGGTGCGGAACGATCTCCGGCCACCAAAGGATGTGGCCTGTAGGTAACAGACTTGAAGAGTAGATATGTTACCTGAACAGACAAAAGCCCGAGACCACTGCGCACCGCTCTAGACGTTTTGCCCCCCTACGCGGCCGCAGAAGTAGTACGGGGTTTGCATGAATTCATGCGGGTCAATGCCTAGCCAGGGGCATGATGAAATACGCAAGCACTCCAGCTCCAGCAGTTTTAATCAGTAAAAGTCTTACAGACCTTTGCGCCCGACCCGGGTGAAGGACATCCATGAGGAATTCCAAACAACAAAAAGAAAGAAAATACTTTTATTTGCAGTAAACAAAGACCAAACACAAAAAAAAAGCTGGGGAAAAACATGCGTCACATTCACGCAAAACGGCCGTCGCTCAGCATAATGCTTCGCAGCATTATGCGAGACAGAGCCCCAGCACTGGTTCTCAGCGAAAGGTACTAGCCTATTATGGCCTAGGGTGCGTAAATATAACACAAATTTCTTTGATGTGTCACAACATTATTTCTTATCAAAAATGATTACGTTTTTAACCGAGTGCCCCAGGAGGAGGGTTATGTTTATCGACAATTTGTATTGTGTATGTAGGTATGTTTGTATGTTGTATGTTTGTATGTCTATTTCTTTGGCACGCGCTGTAGCCTAAACGGCTGGATGGATTTTAATAAATGAGGTATCATTAGATTAAACATGTGGTGAATTTTGAAACAAAAAAATATATTGTTGTTTGTTTTTTTGTGACCTGGTCTTGTGGGGTATCAAATAATGAGCTCCAGGAAACGATTCCAAAAATATAACTCACTAAAATCTAGGAAATATAAACTTTGAAAATTTTCAAAAAACCCGTCTGGTAAAAGCAACTAAAAAGTTCCAAACAAGTTACTTTTCTAGCAGTCTGATGCAGTTGATGGCATTTGTTTTAGTACAATCACAGATTTGGGTTTTTTTTTTAATTTTCAATGTTTTTATTCGTGATCGAAATAGCAATACCAAATACAAAGTAAAATTGTAGATTGCTACGGAATCCCAGTCAAACAGCTCATTATGCCGCCAGAATCCATTTTTCTATCAAAAGTAAGACTCAGTCAAACCTTGTTTGAAGGTCGTTTGTTCACGAAAGAAAATCAGTCATTACCTACGTAAAATATCATTCAGTAACATTTTCAATTCTTTTGACTTAAATTCCTTGAATAATAAAAGCGAAATTGGAAATAGATTTATAAGTAAGAACTTTTTATGGTTCCGTAGCCGAAGTGTCCAAACGGAGCCCTATTGCTGTTACTCACGTGTCTGGCTGTCCGTCAGTCTGTCTGTCTGTCGTCTGTCACACAGGTTTTACAGGCAAACGGTTAGAGCTACAGTCTTCAAATTTTCACAGTATTAGCATCTTGTTAACCCAAAGCCATACAAATAATCAAAAATACATTTGGTACGGAACCCTGAATGTGCGAAGTGTGACACGCACTTGGCCACTTTTTGAGTTTATTGCGAATAAACAGACTGACGCGGCAGGGGACTTTGTTATAAGTAGTAATTTACCCTCGTCCGTGCGACATTGGGTGTCTTACGCCCAGCAAACGCTGAGATGGGCACGCTCAGTACAATTTTAGTACAAATATCCTTGTGTACAGTCACGAGCAAAAAATATGTACACAAGCAAACTTTACTTGTAAGCTCGAGTATCTTAAAACCGTCCATTTAAGATACTCGAGCTTACAAGTAGGTAAAGGTTTGCTAGTGTAGGTACATATTTTTGCTCGTGACTGTACTACTCTTTTCTTTACCTTTTGTTTGTTGCTGTTGTGTTTTTATTGTGACAAACAAATGATTTCTAATCTCTTCAAATATTGGGTCCTTACATATGAAATTGGTGTTTTTTTCTCACAGATAAAGAACCTCGCCACTTCTATGAATTAAAAGATTCATCAATTGCTTAGTATTATATCGAATAATGACCGTCATATACAACTGCCAATAGTAAAAAAAACCTTATTACTTATAGTTTTATAAACAATAAAAATATGTTAAAAATGACTCCTCTTTTTGTTAGCAGAAATTACCACTATTATTTGTTTATACTTAGCCAAAACTTATTTTTGTTGCTTAGTCTAAGTAGCGTGCGTTATCTTAGTTTTTAAACATTATTGCATAAAAGTTTATTGTTAGTTAAATAAATTAAGAAAATGTTAGTATGCAAAATGCAACTTCTTTAAAGTTCTCCATACAAAACGCTGATTTCATAGGTGGGGGACCAAATATTTTAGACTTTTGTCAATCGTAATTGCTGATAGACTGTCTGTGTCTAGAGCTATTAGCCACACAGACTTAATAATTGTAAAACTATTTGACAAGACACAATAATGCCGAAGATTTTTCAGTTTCAAAGTTGTTTTGCTGAAAGAAATCCATAGTGTTAGGTACTTTCGTGTGAATGCGTTTCATGTTCTACGATATAGATCCGGCACTTTGTCTTTCGTTCGTGGGCTAACTGTTAGCGAAAGCGTTAAAAAAAAATACGTATAATGCATCGCCACCATCTCAAGTACCGACTTTCGTTTTGTGTCGACTTATCAGTCAAGTTTTTTGAAAATTTTCACTGATTTATCTTGTGAAATGGTCATTTTTTACTTAATCTTAAGTTGATTAAAAACCAACTTAGATACATAAAGCGTAAGTTAAATAAAAAAAAAACAACAAAAAAAAGAAAACCGGCCAAGAGCGAGTAGGACTCGCGCGCAAAGGGTTTTTTTTTATTGTTGATAGGCACGCGTTTGACCACCATCTCACCTGATGGTAAGCGATGATGTGGTCAAAGATGGAGCACGCTTGCCTAGAAGCAAACTATTCACTCTTGACAACCCGGGTTATCAGCCGATTGTTTTTTTTTTATTTCACTTAATTAATTTTTTTTTTTTGTCAAACTCACCGGTAGATAGAAAAACTCTGAGAATACTCATCGGAACAATAAAAACTGGCCAACTGCGTGTCGGACTTCCCACTTTTAGGGTTCCGTACCAAATGTATTTTGAACTATTTGTATGGCTTAGAGTCAAACTGAAGTGGCAGTGGGCAGGACACATTGATCGCAAAACAGATGGTCGATGGGGCTCAAAAGTTCTGGAATGGTGACCGCGTACCGGACGACGCAGCGTTGGAAGGCCTCCCACAAGGTGGACCGATGACCTGGTGAGGGTCACGGGTAGCCGATGGATGCGAGACGTACAGGACTGATCATTGTGGCGACACTTTGGGGAGGCCTATGTCCAGCAGTGGACGTCTTTCGGCTGAAATGATGATGATGATGATGATGATGAGGGTCAACAAGATACTTAGGTATACTGTGAAAATTTGAAGACTATAGCTCCTACCGTTTGGTTGTAAAACCTGTGTGACAGACGACGGACAGATGGACAGACGGACACGTGAGTGACAGCAATAGGGCTCCATTTGGACCCTTCGGGTACGAAACTCTAAATATGGATAGTCCAGGAACCCAAACTTTTCTAGTAAGAGGAACCAGTTACATAAAAATAATAAATTATTTCCAACTTCTTTCCACTAAACAGCACTACAGTTCCACATTAATTCAAAAATAACTCATTCAATCCTTTTGCATAGAATTCCCGCTAACTCCTACACGTTTGCCGTTCAAAAAATCTAACTCATTCAGTGGTTTCTTAGAACGTCTCTTCTGCTGCCTTCAGGTGTGGTAAGTATCAAAACGGAGAAAAAAAGATTTGAAATATTTAACATTTATTCGCCAATTAGTAATGTATCTCGAGCATGGAAGTTTGTGATAAAAAAAATTAAGTTATCAAAAAACCCGACTGTGGCAATATTTTATCATCTCCTACTTTTTACTGAGTTATACAGGGTGTAAGGAAAACGCTTCCGAAAACGGAAACAGGTGATAAGGCTAGTGATTCTGGATAAGATACCATCAAAAATCTGAAAAAAAAATTACAACTTTTTTTTATTTTTATTGATAGGCACGCGTTTGACCACCATCTCACCTGATGGTAAGCGATGATGTGGTCGAAGATGGAATACGCTTGCCTAGAAGTAACCTATTCACTCTTGACTTAAAGACTTTTACTTTACCTAATTTTTTTAGCATTTTGCGTACACTATGCATGGGAGCAGTGATGTCCCAGTGGTAACGGCCGCGACTTACAAGTTGTATGTCGTGAGTTCAAACTCAGGCAGGCGTTTTACTTTGTGTAAATTATTTCATCACCACTGCTCTCAAAACGGTGAATCAAAACATCGTGAGGAAACCAGCATGTCCTAAAACCAAAAATCAAAGACATGTGACATCCACCAACCCGCATTGAGCTTGCGTGGTGGTTTACGGCCTACACTCTCTCACAGAGAGGAGGCCTGTGCCCCAGCAGTGGGGACAGAAGGCTAATGATGATGATGTAAACTATGCTGTGAGAGAGAACAGTTAAATGAAACCGTTATTTGCGATTAAAGACACTTTTTTTCTTTGCAACTTTAGCATCCAATATATTCGTAAAATATCAGCTGACGCTTGCGCATTGTGAAAGATTTCTGGTATCCGTTTGCATTTAGGTTGTATATAATCTACGTTTTGGCTTCGGAAGCGTTCCCCTTACACCCTGTATTTTTGGAAATGTCTTATCGAGCTCTTTAAACCACATTGAAGTGATGTGTTCATGTAAGGTGTAAAAATAAAGAGCTCAAGGAGAAGATCCCAAAAGTTTAATCATTAAATTGTAGGAAATAAAAAAGTACTTACTTATATAAAAAACCTGACCGCAAAAACGGCAAAAAGGTCTAATCAAGTAAATTTTCAAGCAATCTGAAGCACATTAAAAAGATGATTTAATAAAAATAAATGGCTGTTCCCCGCGTACAGTGGGACCCGGCAACAAATGCGAGCAACCATTAGTGTGTCAACTGACGGCTGCGAGCAAATACAACATGTCAGCTGTTTGCTCAGTCCGTGCCACAATGTAAACGCTGTGATTCCAACCGGACCTGGTCAAGGCTTTAACCGTGGCGGTGGGGTAGGTATAAGTACCTACCGTACTAGTAGGGGATTTCGAGTTTGGCCTTTGTGTATTGTAGAGGTATTTTAGTGTAGGCTAGCTGAAAAATCGACAAACGAGCATGATGACTCATTGAATTTAGGAGCTCTCAAAATAATTGCTACTATTTTGGTTTTTGTTTACAACCTATTGAGGTCACAAACTGAATGGCATCATCATTTTAGCCGATAGACGTCCATTGCTATTAGCTACTAGCATTTTTACTACTAGTTCAAGCGATTCTACTCTTTTGAAATGTTGTTTTCCATAGAAAAATATATAAAATATAAAATATATAAATTCCATATTTTTTGTAAAAAAGTTTTTTATTTTTCACTTTTTAGTTCTTATACCCCAGAACTAAAAACCCCAATAACATGGAACGTGGAATTTAAACATTTGGAGAACACCAAAACGTCATCGAGATATGCGTATTTTTCGTTTTTGTTCAGTTTCTCAAAAAGCGTTAAATCAATTTCGATAAAATTTATATGGGACCACCTCGGGAGTATATTCTTTTAGATAAAAAAGAATTTTGAAAATCGGTCCACAACTGACGGAGAAATGCGCGGACATACATAAAACATACATACAGTCGAACATAGAACCTCCTCCTTTTTCGAAAGTCGGTTAAAAAAGAGTTTTGTGCTTATCAACATATTTAACCATTCTTTTTTATGTACATGTAGAATATTTATCTAGGGACGAATAACATTACAGATTAGAAACGTAAATCGTTACACAGTGCAATTTTAAAAACATAACTGTAGGTACATTGTGTAGGTTTGAGCAGAGCCTCGCCGTCTCCTTGTGGAGGCGATCGGTGGCAGCGACCTCTCGCGCCCGGCTCTGGCCATGGTACGGAGCGAGAGGGAATGGGAAGCAGTCGCCTCCTTCTGCAAAGTAGTAAAGCTCGCGAAGGTGGAGGCGGAACGGGTGAGGGAGACTCAACAGAGTCGACCTCACGCCCCCAGCAGCAGCCACCGCAGGAGACGCCCTGGGCATCGGAGGTTGCCAGACGATCTCCGGCCACCGTAGACGCAGGCCTGCGGACGGCGAGTAGTGGGTAGATTGCCGTCCGATCAGGATCAGGCCCGAGAGTCTACGGCGCGTAGTGTCCCACGCGCGCCTCAAAAATATGTCAGCAATGCATGACGGGGCCCGTCATGGCCGATGTCTGCCCAGGGGTCGTGGATAAATTCAAAACCGAGTTACCGCGTCACTGGGCACTCAGGGCAGGGTAGGAACAGGGCTGGGTGTTATTCAATAAAAGTCTGACACGTCCTCCCGCTCCACCCAGGGCGCGAGAAGTCATATGACGATTACCTAACCCACAAAAAAAAGGTACATTGTGTAGGTAGCTGTAAAAGTTGCTTATACCACAAACTAAGACGACAACCAGTATTGCTTACAGACTGTCCACAAACAACCCTTGTTTACTCAATTGCAATCCAACTACTCCGATTTAGATCGCTAGCAAACAACACGATGCTCCCAACTGGATATCAATACATTGAAAAGTTTCTAGCGCACACAGAAAGTTGGTATTATAGTGGACCAGCAATCAATAGCGAATTATATTGCATTTGTTTATGATAGTTTCGTGTTGTTTGTTCATATTTTATAGGAATGTTTACGAAAGTCTGCTTTGAAATTTGGAACCTTGCTGCGCTGTTTGATTTTCTGCGCTGCAAAAAGCTAGTGTTAAATATATTGTTTAATGTTACCTTTGGCCATTGAAACAGCACTCGGCCCCGCTGACGCACGACCCAGATAAAAAAAAGATTTGGTTGCATCTTACACGCATAGGACGCAAAGATTTTGTATAATAGTGTGTGTTAAGAAAAAGTAGTAAAAAGGTGTAACATTGCCCAGGGCTTGAGGATAAATTCGAAACAGAGTTACCTCGCCCCTGGGCACTATGGGCAGGGAAGGAACAGGGGTGGTTTTTAGTCAGTAAGAGTCTGACACGCCCTCCCGCTCGACCCAGAGTGGGAAATGTCATTAAATGAATTCACACCCCACAAAAAAAAAAGCTGTAACATATTGCAAAAAAATCAGATTTCAATTTTATATTCTTGTTTCATTACCCCTTACTTTGGCCAAGTTACCTTTAGCCATCTCTGATCAGTCTCGTGAGTCTGCGGGACTGGCAGTGAGTGTAACCTTCCCGAAACTGGAATTCCTGCCCACTATCCGTATGTAACCTTCGGTCGATTTGACACCAACTTCCGAAATTAAAGTTATTTTTAAATTTTTAGTGTACCTATTTTTTTTTGGAAGTCGGTTTTTTATTTTCTAAAAACGTTTTTTATTTTTCACTTTTATGTTGTTATACCCCAGAACTCAAAACCCCAATAACATATAACGTGGAATTTAAACATACTAGTAATTGGAGGTACAACGCCTGAGGCGTGGAGCGGAGGTGCGGTGGTTCTGTTCTTCTAAAAAGGTGACAAAACCTTGCTGAAGAACTATGGACCCATCTCACTTCTGAGCCACGTCTACACGCTGTTCTCGAGGGTCATCACGAACCGTCTCGCTAGGAGACTTGACGAGTTCCAGCCACAAGAACAAGCTGGTTTTCGAAAAGGCTTCAATATCGTGGACCACATCCATACTGTTCGGCAAATTATACAGAAGACCGAGAAGTACAACCAGCCGCTGTGTATGGCATTTTTGGACTACGAGAAAGCCGTCGATTCCATCGAAATATGGGCAGTCCTGGACTCTCTGCAACGATGTCAAATCGACTGGCGTTACATCGAAGTGTTGAGATGTCTGTACGACGCTGCCACGATGACTGTCCAGATCCAAGATCAGAAAACCAACCATATCCAACTGCTCAGAGGGGTGAGACAGGGGGATGCGATATCCTCGAAACTGTTCACCAACGCGCTGGAGGACGTCTTCAAGGCGCTGGATTGAACTGGACAAGGTATCAACGTGAACGGCGAGTACATCTCACACCTTCGCTTTCCGATGACATCGTCATAATGGCAGAGACGGCGGAACAGTTAAGCCTGATGCTGCACGGCCTAAATGGAGCCTCGCGGCGGGTTGGCCTCGGGATGAAATTGGACAAGACGAAAGTCATGTACAATTCACATGTCGTATCGAGTCCAATCCGCATCGAAGAGTCGCTACTAGAAGTTGTAAAGGAGTATGTCTACCTAGGGCAAGTCATCCAGCTCGTTAGACACAACTTTGAGAAAGAAGTTGAAAGAAGGATTCGGTTGGGTTTGGCAGCGTTTGGAAAACTTCTTCAGGTCTTCTCGTCCCCTATCCCACAATGTTTGAATACTAAGGTTTTCAACCAGTGCGTCCTGCCCGTTATGACATACGGTGCCGAAACGTGGACACTGACGGTCTACAGGTCCACAAATTCAAGGTCGCTCAGCGCGCTATGGAGCGGGCTATGTTAGGAGTTTCTTTGAAGGATAAAATCAGGAACGAAGTTGTCCGGAAAAGAACCGGAGTAACCGACGTAGCTTGTAGAATAAGCAAACTGAAGTGGCAGTGGGCTGGTCATGTTTATCGAAGGACCGCTGGCCGATGGAGCAGACGAGTCCTGGAGTGGAGACCACGTATCAGCAAGCGTAGTGTGGGACGTCCACCAGCTAGATGGACCGACGACCTTAAGATAGACTGGATGCGGAAGGTGGAGGACAGGGTGTTGTGGCGCAGCCTGGGAGAGGTCTATGTCCAGCAGTGGACTGCGATAGGCTGAGTTGAGTAATTGTAGATAACCAAAACGTCATCTATGTATACGTATTTTTCGTTTTTATTCAGTTTTATTTTGAAAATCGGTCCACAACTGACAGAGAAAACGGTGCACATACACAAAAAAAACATACATACATTCGAACATAGAACCTCCTCCTTTTTCGAAGTCGGTTAAAAACTCGGTAAACGCACAGATCGCACTTTTGTTTTCACTTTTCGTTTTTTTTACGAGATAGCATGTTGATGCTGCTAACCGACCGCTCAGTTTGCGGACGAGTGTTACGATATTCATTTGACTGAAAATCAACTACAATAACGTAAAAAATGCGGTTTTATTACATTTGAAAATATGGTTAGTTTCAAATCTTTTTAAATTTTTTTTACGTATTCTGCCGTCGTTTTTCTATTCAAGAAAATAAAATGTTTATGTAAAATAAAAACTTTTTAACAAAACATTCAACCGACGAAAAAGAACTAAAAAGCAAAAAATAAATTAACCTTTAAAGTCTTGAGTATTGAGCTTAGTTACCTACATAAAATCTCAAATTTTACATAAACTGATTTTGAGTCGGCGCCAAACAACAATCTGATTATTAAATATCTAAATTTTATATGTACGTAGAAATGAAGAAGGCTAGATGTATTATATTTTATTATTTGGCGCCGACTCAAAATTAGTTTATGTAAAATTTGAGATTTTATGTAGGTAACTTAGCTCAATACTCAAGACTTTAAAGGTTAATTTATTTTTTGCTTTTTAGTTCTTTTTCGTCGGTTGAATTTTTTGTTAAAAAGTTTTTTATTTTATGATTTTTTGTGACTCATCTTTTAATACTCTGAGGCTAATTTCTAATCCTTCATCATTCGTCTTGGCACTGAGCTGATGATGTAACCATCCTTTCATAAGGTTCCCAGGATATTGACCAGTTGAGGTTACCTCCAATATTCCAAAGACGTCTTTTCTTCAAAGTATATTCAGTGGTATCTGTCACTAAAACCAGTTTTTGATATCTAACTTCTATTGTTAAGGAAAGGTATGGTTTCCATCATCAGCTCAGTTTCATGATGTGATGATTCCTAAATGCAAATACCTGATAAAGTTATGAAAAGTAAACAGAAACAATATTCGTGCCCAATTTTCGAGGTTTTCTCTCAATTTTATCAGGATTCCATGATCAGATCCTAATGTCCCCTTGACATGGGACCACCCTTGAGGTATACCCTATCTATAAAAAAAAGAATCATCGAAATCGGTTCATAAACAACGGAGTGAAGGCCAAACATACGTACAGAAACGCTAAACGTGCCAACAATTTTCAAGGTTTTCTCTCAATTTTATCAGGATTCCATCATCAGATCCTGATTTCCTTGACATGGGACCACCCTTGAGGTATACCCTATCTAACAAAAAAATAATCATTGAGATCGGTTCTTAAATGACGGAGTGAGGGCTGAACATACACAAAAAAAAAAAAAAACATATATACGGTCGAATTGAGAACCTCCTCCTTTTTTCGGCGGTTAAAAAGTGGGATAAAAGGCCATAATTTAAAATTGATGTGGTTTTTGTGCGAAAACTTCTAGCAACCGGGTCAGATATGCGCCATGACCTTTGACCCGCTTCCCGGTTTCCGATTGAGCTCAAATTTTGCATACATATTTAATTTGGATGTCAATGAATGGTTAGCTAAGTGACGTTATACTAAATCCAAAATGGCGGACTAGTTATTTTTTATGCATTCCCATGATATTATGATAATTTTCATAACCATACTATTTACAAATTAAACAAAGGACAGACCTACTTATCTGCTACAAATAATGGACTTTCCAGTTTCTATTAATAAAGAGAAATAACAGGAAACTGTACCGCCTTCATAAATACCTTCTGTGAAATTGTAATTTTATTATCTTTTTGATAAACAATAAATAAAACACGCTTTTCTCGAAAGTCAAAGATTGAATAAAATGGCAATTTGCCTTGATTACTTTGCTGGTCACTGACAGGAACAAAATGCCATGATAATAATTTTCAAAGAAATATTTATATTTTTACTAAAGCTGTTGAGATGGTGATTAAAACTGGTATTCGACCGAAAGTTCGGTTTGGTTTCAGCTAAAAAGTGGTCGAATATTTGGCTTGATCGAAACTAGCGTCTTTGGGCTAAAGCTCACTTTTACTGAGCCATTACTTAAGTGTGTGAAGTGTTGGGTTTGAAGTGTGAAAGATAGTAATTGTGACTAGAAACGAGAAGAAATAAAAGGTTAACGGCAAATATAGATGTATGGAAGAATAAAACAGGCTGCACCGACTCCAAATAAATTGGGAAAAGGGAACGATGATGAGTGGAGAATAATTAACCTGTTCACCAAAGCCTGTATTTCTGAACCTCTCCCACAGGTCTTGATTCCATTTCAACTGTGGCGAAATAGACTTGTCTATTTGTGGGCTGTTAATGAGAAGTCTCAGTCATGTAAAACCTCATAAAACTATAATAACCTGAAAATAACAAACACTGAGTTCTCCGAACATTTTATTTTATTCGTTTCAACTGTGTTGACGTGTAAATCCTCATATTTTAAATTAAAAATGCCTAATTTTGCTTTCTTTATTGTTTTTGTCACCTTTGACTGAGGTCCAATGTGAAATTTACAGATATGACTTCAAAAACTTTTTTTTTATGTTAATGATAGTCACTGTTTGTTTTATTTTTCTTTTGTGTTGTCGATGACTGTCACCAAATAATTGTTTTCTTTCTTTCTTTCAAAAAGATTGATCTCCTAGCTATTGTAATATTAATTCCCATTATAAATTAAAGCCTACTAGCACTTCGCCCACGACTTCCTCGTGGATTTCAAAAATACAACCTTACTAACAGTGAATATATTATTAGAATTGGATCATTAGTTTCGCGGATTACCCCCAACATACAAACTTACAAACAAATTTCATGTTTTTTTATAGTTTATAGTGGTCGTTTGTTATTCAATTAAGCCTCAAACTATGAAAAGATTTAAATGAGTTTGGCCACACGGGTAGATCATGACCTGGTTTATAACATCAAGATACCTTTTACTCTCTGTGGGATCCTCTATAGGTGTACTTGATTCGGCAATACATATACTAAAATTGGAATGATACAGAGGAGATTAGCATGGCCCCTGCGCAAGGATGACACGCAAAATCGTGAAGCGTTCCACATTTTTTTCTGCCTAGTCGTTGAGGACTGCCTAGGGGTTGAGGATAAATTCGAAATAGTTACCTCGCCCCTGGGCATTCAGGGCAGGGAGGAACAGGGGGTTTTAGTCAGTAAGAGTCTGACACGCCCTACCGCTCCACCCAGAGCGGGAGAAGTCATTGGATGATTTCCCACAGAACAAAAAATAAAAAGGTATACCTATGAATACAAATCAATTGCCGTATTTATGTAAGCACATCACTTCATAACAGCTGCACCTATGTATTTAGCTAATTCTTTTTTTTTGTTCGTTATTTTCAGGACAAGGTTTGTGTAAAAGAAAATTTGGGAAATCGAGAAAAAACATAAATAAAGTCAGGGCGGGTGAATAGTTTTAGATAATTATACAAGCGGTCATAGCCGCAGGTAAAAGTAAAAGCCAACTTAAACAATCAACTATTAGTTAACACTAAAATAGCTAGACTACCTTTGATCTAGCTCCAATATTACGTAACTAAACAGCAGTTTAATCTGTTCAGAGTAAATACTGAAAGTTTCACAAATCAGTAGCTCCAGCGATAATTAAGGCGCTATTAACTGCCAACGACCTTGATTGGTTAGCTTGCGTGTTCTATGTTGAGCTCACGTAAAGCGTCGTACGTCCACCCAGTAATAGGATTCGCCCACCAAGGAGCGCTGTCCGAAATTACACGCATTATTAATTTATTATACGTAAAACAATAAGTATTATACTAAAACACGTATACTAAAATATAAATAAATAATTGACCTTTTAAACAATGAAAGTTTAATAAAAATAAACTTTATATTTATTGCGTGATTCTCAATTTTTTATCCGCATCAGACATAACTTTACAAATTAATTACACTTTGTTATAAAAATATAATTTCAAATACTCGTATTCACATATCAAATTACAAACAAAATTATTCAAAGTAACATATAATTTTTTTAAAGAAATAGGACTAGTCGTTTATACGTGATGTTCATTTAAAAATCATTAGAAGTCGTATAACTGCGCCTTAAGATGAGTCAGCTGCAAATGGCCGCCAAACATAAGAAGTTACAGTAAATATTTTGAATTTCAGCCAACTGTAAGTTAACATCAGTATTTGGCCATAAATTGCTGAACAATTCAATTTAATTTGCGGTTAAATCTTATTTCTAAGGAATGGTAGGTAACTAATTAGTTTTTGGTACAACAATAATCACTACATATTATAAAACAAAATCCCCCGCTGCGTTTGTCTGTCTATTTGTTCGCGATAAAATAAAAATTACTTAACGTATTTTCATGTGGTTTTCTCTAGTAGACAGAGTGATTCATGAGGAAGGTCCGCCCATCGCCGCACTTTTTCACTCTAGTGGGTTGGAGGCTTTATTCGAGTACTTAAGTGTGTTGAAAAGGTAATTTTAAGGATTAAGTTTTGCGCCTACCCTGTAAGATTGGCTACAGAAGTTCTACATCACGTGCACGTTTTCAATCGCTTGACATTCATGTGGCACCAATGAATTGAATGAGTATTTAATTAAACTTACAGCTAAGTTAAGTCTTAAGGCAATTTGAACATAAGTAACAGTAATAAAAATACCGACTAAGACGAAAAATTAGCATTGTAACTTGCATGAAATCACAAGTTTCCGATTTTTTACCGAATGTTTGTTGAAATAATGGGTCTTCATAATGTTATTCAACCTACGATTTGGGTTCTCTATTGTGTTACCTAACTTTTTTATCCGTTATCTAAAGTGTCATAATTTATTTTGTCCTAATCATCATTTATCCGAATGAAAACTTGGCCGAATTTAATGTCACATAATATCACATGCCAGAAAATTGAAATCCCTAAATACAATATGCCCTAAATCCGTTTGTCATAAATATTACAATCAATAATATACAAGACTTAAAACCGTTTTCAATAAAAGTTATACGTCCTAAATTCAAATTAAATAATGTTAATTTATCCTAATAATATTTTTAAAACTTTGTATAACAAAGCTGTTGCTATGAACTTCTCAGGCGTTACGTAGACACGAGTTATATGTAATACGAGTTATAGAGCTATTCTATCACGAAATTAGTTTAGAATAGGTCAACAAATTATGAATGAATTTATTAATGTATCTACGTGTATGTAACATTTTTTTGTAATTAAAAATAATTTGGTTTTTTATTATAATTGTTTATTATTTTACCAAATCCAACTGATACAATACATTAATAGTAAAGATGCAAAAACAATAAATGGCTTTCGTCACGGCTCCGGCGCCGCATGTATGTATACATCACTCAATAAAATAGTTGATGGTGAACATGTGGTTTTTATTTCCCTATAAGAAGCTTGCAAACAAGCATACACCATTCATGCAGCAAGGAAGCAGCAAGCCAGTGAGCATGCAAGCAAGCACGCAGCATGCAAGCAACCAAGCGACATGCAGCATGCAAGCAAGCATCCAGAATGCAAGCAGACATGCAACATGTAGCGTGCAAACATGCATGTAGCAAACAGGTGAGCATGCAGCACGCAGGCAGCAAGTAAGTAAGCATGCAAGCAAGCATGAAGCGTGCAAGCAAACAAGCAACATGCAGCATGCAAGCAAGCATCCAGAATGCAAGCAAGCAGGCAACATGTAGCATGCATAAAACATGCAGCAGGCATGGTTGTTGTCACGGTTCCGGCGCTGCGAGGCTCCGGCGGTCCCACGCGAGCTTATCGTCGCAGATGGTTTAACGCTCACCAACGCAGCTTCGTCGTGCTGGCCAGCTACACCGGCCAGCCTCAGCCGCGGCGGCGTACGTTACAACCACCTGCTCCTCACCTTGCGGGCCGCCTCGCCCCTCTACGCCTACGCGATTCTGAATTACACTCTAGGGGTAGGGCAGACAAGACTGCGTAAAGTCGGATTTACAGCGATTCATTTCTGTCACTAAAACCCTAATTTTTAGCAAATGTTTTAGGACTAACAATTTTTATTATAAATGAACATTCAGAATAATGCATGCATTTTTATGACATTGACGATAGACGAACATATCTGGAAGTGAATCACAAAAATCAAAAGATTACTTTTAATTATGATTTTATGAATCCTGTTAGCCTTGATAAAAAAATCTACCATTAAAAATAAAAACCGGTCAAGAGCGAGTCGGACTTGCTTGCAAAGGGTTCCGAACAAATCTCTTTTTTTTCTGGTTTTTTTCAGACTATTTATACTTGTCGATTTTCCTGTAATCTGTTAATAAAGAACTATCTTGTGTATTTTATACCAAATTTTAGGCCCAGTGATTTCGGAGATAAGGGGGGTGGATTAGTCATTTTTCATCTATTTTCTTAAATACGAGTAACTTAAAAAATATATTTTAAAGATAGGAAAATAAATTATTTGATTCAAAGTCAGCAGTTTTATTCTTATGTAACTGCTGAGTTAAGAACGTGGCAAACCCTACTTGAATGCCAAAAGTGAGATTTTTAGGTCCACAAAAAAATCAACTTGAAATTCCTTAAATCGGAAGTAAAAACGTTCTGTTACATGTTTTTTCGTTCACAATTTCGTTAAAAAGTAGTTAATAAAAGAATTCCTTTTTGTCAACCTCTTTGCTTTCCACCACCACTTACCACTTCAACACTTTACTGCCTTTTTTGCCACTTTTTTGTTTAAGCTGAACATTAGTTTAACATTAATTTAAAAAGTGTAGCCAGTACGTTGTTGAAGATTAGTAGGTACTGAAAATAGTTCCTGTTTTCTAACTAGATGGCGTTCGCGTCGAATCAGATCGCGCTATGGTTTCGTTTCCACCATTTGTACATAGTCCGCATTGAATTAACCACGGTACTGTTTTTATCGTACTTTCTGGTCTTGTGATTATATATATCTGGTACAAGCTATTACTGCGTTAGTGGTAAAAGCTTCAGAAAACACAAAATGAAGAAGAATTAATTTGGTGGCACAATGCCTACACATTATTTCTTGCATAATTATGGCTGCCGAGCGTCAAGGAATATAAGTCTGAGCGACAAGGTGAGCGACAAAAACTAAAAGCATTTTCTAAATTTTAATTTTGATTTTATGTACAGAAATAGCCTGCCGTCAGCCACCCGTAATCTTTAGTGTTTGTCGTGGGGCAAAAAAAAAAATTATGTTCTTCAGTCATGCAAATCTTGCATGTGTTGTAAATAATCGGTACATCGTAACGCATCGCTCAAGTGCTTTTTGAAATCTGAAATTTAGTGTACAGCTGAAAAAAACTATCATAATTACAAAAAATATAGCCAGTCAGTATATTTTTTGTAACAGATGCCGCGGCTCAGTCACCGATTAAATTAATCAAATTTAGATTTCTTGACTTTCCGATACTGATCACAAAAATACACTAAATTTATAGAATAAATTTATTTTCAGAAGTCGGTGTCAAATAACGAAGAAACAAAATACAAACTCAAACGGAAATTGTATTTTTACCCGACTCCCTCAGAAGGCGGGTAATGTTTTGTATTTAGAGTAGTATGTATATATGTTTGCTTGTACGTCTATTTTTTTGCCACGCTCTGTAGCCTAAACGTCTGGATGGATTGCAACAAATGAGATATAATTAGATTAGTCTTGATAGTCAAAGTGTCATGGGCTCTATGAATTCGGAAAAAATATTTTTTCAGCCAGGTCAGGCCAGGTTTGCCCGGAGCTTCTCATTATCCTTAATGAGAAGCTCCGTGGTGGCCGTCAAGCGGGCGACCTCCAGCCGCAATTTGGACGTCTCGCCGTCCAATGCTGGCGGAGGCCCGCGGCAACTTTCCTCCGCTGCCGCCACGATCTCGGTCGTAGCCGCGGCTATAGCCCTGTTTCGTGAGGCCGGCAACTTTTTGTTTAGAACAAGCTTTATGGCGGCCTTCACGATGTCCGCAAGGCTAAGACCGAAACCGGCCGTTTGCTCCGAGTTGAAGCCGCTAGTGGCTGCCGGCTCTCCGCCTGAGGACTCGAGGAGGGCCAATCCGGGGTGGCGTCCCTCCTTGGCGAGCCTGGTGGCTCGCCTGCCAGCCTTCGTCGCTTTTGACGGCCTCCCCGATCCCCTACCCCTCACTCTGGTGGGAACCTTGACTGGCGGAGCCACCACCTCCTCATCGGAGGACGACTTCCCACCTTCCCCCCGATTTGGAGCGCTTTCGGTTCCGGAAGAACCTCGAGCACCCACTCACGGCTCCTCCGGAAGCCCTCACCTGCTCGCGCTCCGGACTCCTAGAGCCCAGAGCGGTGAGCAGTGGTACTGCGTCGGAATCCAACGCCGCACCACTCCCCGCCTCTTTACCGACTTCTTTAAGAGTTGCTTCGCCCGACCGCGGCTTGTCGGGTGTCTCATGATCATCTCCTCAAAGGAAGGAGATGATCGGGAGCCTCCTCGGCTCTTGATGTCGTTGCCAGCATGCGGAGAACATAAGTCGCCCCCCTCATAATACGATTGGGGACGTGACGCTCCCAAAGAGAGCGCAGCGGATTCGCCACCTAAGAGGTGGGTGCCGCCCTGGGTAGTTACTTCCTTTTGTTCCATTTTCATAATATTTTTCCTATGAAGGGTGTGGTCCCTGCCTCCCACTCTCTCTTTCCACCCCCAGTTTCGTCGCCATTCTCACGGTCACGTCTAATGAACAGACGCGTACCAAAGAGCAGCGAAGAACAAATCCCCCCAGGTGCCACGCCGCTAGGAGATTTGAGCAACTTGCTCAAGTCTCCCACCGGCACGGCCCTCTTGTGAAGCGCTAACGACTGGAGTCCCTCCAGCCATTCATCCCATAACCGCGCCTCCAAACTTAGGATTAGGTGGTTGGTCGCAACCACTGTCAATCGTCGATGATCGACTGACAATGGATGCGACCCCCGGTGTGTCCCTCTTGGTCAAGTCTCTGTCCTGAACCCCTCCGGCACAAGTGAGTGACTCATGCCGGAAGACCCCAAGATCACGGAGACCCACAAGCCCCACCACGACAGCAACGTGGAAACACTCGGTGGGGTTATATTTATGGTGAGAATAAATTGTTGTTAAAGTGTTAGAACCATTTAATTGTGTTCCCTGAAGATAACCTCACGTCACGAAGAGAAGACGCACACAACACCTACATTCTCCTGCAATTTTTATTTTTATTGTTGGTTTTAATAAGTTCTTGTGTGAAAAGGACAACAATTTTTTGAATGTCCATCATTGGCCAGTACATGATTATAAATTATATTGTCCCTGAATTGGAAAATAACTAGGTTAATGGCTTGTGCAAGGGTGTGTTAATTAGCCCCTTTAGTTTATGAAAATTGTTTGTTAGCGACATTTTAAGTGATTAGTGTCTTTGTTAATGCAAATTACTGCGTTTTGTTTAGTTTCCACCCGCTTTAGAGTTCTGAATGCGGGTTCGGGTGTAAATTGGTCGGAACAATGGGCGCTTTGATGTTAAGGGTATTGGTGGCTTTTATTTGAGTTCCTTTAAATTAGGTAGTTGGGTTTATATATTTTGTAATAGACTTGCTTTGACCCGTGACTCCGATCTTATGACAATACGGGTTTCGGGTACAGGTTTCAATTCGGGTTTATGAGACAACCTCCTGCTACGTGGTGGACCAGCATGACAAAACTCCCGTCAGTGGAAAAACTACCAGACCCAGGACAGATTGTCCTGTCGCCACAAAATTAGGAGAGCCGGCCCCTCACAAAGTGGGAAAGAGAGAAGAAGAAGGAGGATTAACTGCTGAGTACGTAATGATAGTTACAGCTATCCATCAGTGGAAATTTTCATAGTTTATTGGATCAGTAGGTTTTTCCATAGATTAGATGGGAAGGTTAAACCGGAATGGGATGGAGGCAAATAAATGATTTTTTAATTTGAATTTTGAAAGGTTAGAAGGTTAGATTGTAGTTTTTTTCAAGTGATCAAGTGCGTTTCGATCTACGCGCAGTGTAAAGTTCCGCAGTCGGTCGTTATAACATGCAGACTTAGAAGGGGGATTTATGTTTATTACTATGAACATATTAATTGAGTTCATGGTTTAACGTTTAAATTAAAAAATAATTTTTATGTTCCAAAAGTTTACAGGTTTACTATCCGCTTTATATATTAAATAAGTAACCCGCTTTATATATTAAATAAGTAACAACTTCACGTATTTTTTTTTAGGATTTTGTGTTTTGTACGAAATTTTCCAAGTCAGTACATTTTATAAGTTGGGCCACGATTAATCTTAAACTAACAGAGTTAACTAAGCCGTGGTAGTTTTCCATCAAAGTTTGTTATATATACTACCATCACGATTTTTTGACGCTCGACTCGAACCAAAAAATATCACTTTAAAGTTTAATAATTCGCAAACGAATCATTGAATCGAAAAATAGACTTTCAACGATACCTCACACTATAGGATAGGCTAGATAAAAAAAATCATCCCCACTTTACATGTACGCGTGCTACCATTAAAAAAATATTTTACAAAACTTTTTTATTTCGTTTTCTTGGCATGATTAATATGCAAATTGATATAACCATGCAAAATTACAGCTTTCTGGTACTGACAGCTTCTTAGCTAGGCCTCGAGACGGACAGACAGATAGACCGAAACTATAAGTGTTCCTTGTCCTTGCTAGGACTACGGAACCCTAAAATTATCAAACGGCTAGCTATCAAAAAGCTTATTTAATTTAATTAGGCATTTGTTGATTACTATTTGTCATTAACTACCTCAAAAAGACAAACAAACAAGTTACCTAATCATTATCATTTTCTTTGTATTCGTTTTTAAAACGCTTTTTTTAGCTTTACCTGTAATGCCCACCAGACACGCTCCGGTTTACCGTAGCCCGTTACATCCGGGCTGAAACGATGGGTTTTACTTTCAAGAAACTCTACAACCAAACTGTTTAATTTTTGCAAACGCAACCAACGTCGATCGACCGTGACCGCCTGTCATCACTCAAAGAAATCGCGATGTTGGTACTGTAGAGCCTGCAGGGTGCCAGGGGCGCTGCTGGAGCTGTGGGAAGCTGTCTCACTCGCTGGCTGCTAGAGTGGAGTGTGAGCAAGAGTACTTTGATTTAAATTGTTGAGTGTGCGAAGGGAAAATGCGTTGGAATAGCGAATTGTACTTTTATTATAAATACAAATAATACAAGCAAGCGCCCACTTCGACGGTCGAGCTAGAACTAATATAAAACAATCGCTACTACTACTTTCTTCTAAAGTTAACATTTGAACCACTCTTCAACCTTATCAACTGCCAGTTTAAGGCCGGTGTTCACACACCAGCTATAGGCTGTGTATACAATCGCCACAGTATAGCCGACCACGTGTCCTATGGGCCTCGGAATTTATAGAATTAAAACTCACGCTTGTTTCAGCCCGGATGTAAAGAGGTAGACTACTGCCTGTACAGATGTACCTGCGCAGATACATCGGAGCGTGTATGGGGACAGAACTGCACGGGTACATCTGTACAGTGAAAACTCAACATTGAGTTATGCTCGCCTTTGTACATTAACTATTTAATCACTGTGTACTATGTTAGTTGTTTAGTATACAATAAAGAATTGAAGAATTGAATTCAGAAATAAGTACCTATTTAGCTCACACGGAAATCACAACAATAAAGTCAACCATCAATAAATTTAATAACAAATTTATTTATTTCCAAAGGTTACAGACTTAAATAATTATAAGGTTAACATCGTACATCATACATCGCAGGGCTCACTAATTATTGTATACAATAATTGGTAAGCCCTGCCTCTTAAACTAGGGTTACCTGTATCTTAAGAGACAGTGTTCAGCTATGCGGTTAATACAATAAGATTTATACAAATTGCCATGTGAGTTGTGTTGATCTATCAAGTGATATAGAATCGACCTTACCTTTTTATTAAAATAAATAAATATGGGAAAACAATACAAGGCATGCATGGATGTATATGGCGGCTATTAAAAACCCACCGCTGGGTTGCGACAGTCACTCTCTCCATGTCGCCATAAGATCCCGCCATACCTTATAAATCCCTTTTAAAGTTTCATCCCGATTCACCCCTGCATCCCTATTCACCACGTTTTACCGGTAATAAAATAAATAGTGAAACTCTGGATCTTCATTACCATAAAGTATGGATTAATTATGACTTTGGATTCCGCTCACAACATCGTTGCAAGTTACACAGGCTTCCGACAAAAAATGGTTGGATTTAATATACTCGAGCTAACAAGAAGTAAGTTTGCTTGTGTACATATTTTTGCTCGTGACTGTACCTACCCAATGCCTGTGGGTCTCACGTCGAATTTACGGTGAAATTTCAGTTATATAAGCAGGCTGCTTGTGTCAGTTATGTTGCCGGCATTCCGCTGATCGAGCCGTAATCCCAGTATAAGCAAGCAATATTGTTGCACTGAGATTACATTGGTTGGATATTTTATTCGTCAAAGGTTGTGAGGTTGATTAGAGAATAACATCGGTATTCTAAGGGCGTTATTACACCAATCGATCGATCGCCGATCGATGGTAGAATGCATTAGCCGACGTCGATCGATGGTTTCTATTACACCAATCGGTTGACCGTCGATCGAAGCCATCGATCGATGGTAGAAAGAATGTCGACGTCGATCGATGGTAGAATGCATTAGTCGACGTCGATCGATGGTTTCTATTACACCAATCGATTGACCATCGATCGATGGCATCGTTCGATGCCATAGTTCGATGCCATCGTTCGATGGTAGAATGAATGTCGACGTCGATCGATAGTTTCTACTAGGTACACCTGTAAAGAAAATATTTCTTCCACCGGCTAGCGTCAGAGATACTTTTGGCCTGAGACCCTGTTACCTATCTACGGGTTTTGTACATGAGGTATGTATGTAGTAAATAAGAGTCCTTAGATTTGGTCTTCACATATATCACGTTTATGTATATCACTTCAACACACTATGTAGCACTCCGTTCTCAGAAAATTGTATGTTCAACTTACAATTTATGTCGAAACACTTTTACCACATTGTTCGAAGATTATGGGTCCAGTTCAGAGGTCCTCAAACGGCATCTACGCCGTGGTCATCTAATCTTGGGCATTTCTGGACACGTGGGTGCTTGTGTTCAGAACCCTTCGCTATTGTCAAAACTGCATAATTCTTCCTAAATATGACGTGACTATGATTCGACCATTTTTATAGTTTTTTCCTTAAAATAAATCTAACGTAGGAACCCTGCCAACAAATAGAAAGATTTGATCAGACTCCTGAATGCCACGCGCTTAAGACTTAGCATTAGCACAGAAAAAACCCAAAAAAGATACTCACAGCGTCCTACATCCGAATGCTTAATGCATTTGAACTTAACTCTGGTTCCAGCTACCTTTCGAGACATCATTTAAATATTTTCTTAGTTCTTTCCAACTCACAGAGGTTATGACACATCTACGTATCAAAGCCAAAAAAATGACATTCGTCCATTTCTAGGACGGCGTTCCATTACCACTCAAATGTCAAACATACCATTTCACAGTTTAACATATAAATTTAATTAGGCATTATTTATTTCTGAATTACATTTAATATATAGAGTTTCAATATAGTAGGAACTATTGTGTTTATTTTAATATATTTTATAACACAATTTCCATATTCAAGATTTCAAATAAGTTGGTCAACCGCCATCTGGTGTCTCTACGTGGCACTTATTGATTCGACATTCGCAGCACTACATAAGTTCTCGGCCAGATGGCGCCACAAACCCCGTAGTACACAAATTCTTTAACTATTTTTTTTTTAATTGTTACACACCAATCATCGAGCGTCGATCGATGGTAGAATGAATGAATCGACGTTGATCGGTCGATTGTTTATCGACCGGTATCCGTCGATCAGCCAAATTTATTACACCAATCGATCGATATTCGATCGATTCCATCGATCGACGTTGATTGACACCCTTAGTAATTTTTTTTATTCGACACAACAGAACAATTTTAGCTTATTATTTTAATTCATTCAAATTCGAAGATATGTGACATCTACCAATCTGCACTGGGCCTGAGTGGTGGATTACAGCCTTTGTCCCGACAGTGGGAACATTGAAAGTCTTATTTCGATGGCAGCAAAGTAGTGGACATCTACATTTTTTTTTTGCATGCAATGAGCTTATTTCAACCCTATCTACAAGTCTGTATTAAAATTATTTCAAATTTCAAAATAATTAAGAAAATCTGGCACGTAAATATAAGGACATCTTCACTCGATTTTAAAGAGACATCGCATTAGGAACGGACATTTAAATTTGTCCGCCTTTATTTCGGAGCTTTGACATGATTGAAACGTAAAAAAAGTCGTCTGTCACCTGTCAATCGTAATTTTTTTTTTCTACATAAATAGCTGTAGTTTGGTGGTTGATAACTCATTTAACGAAATGTGTAAATTGATAAATTTAAAGTAAATAAAGACCTACAAAATTTGGTTAAAAAAAGCGAAATATTGATTACATGTAGCTTAGATTTTCTTTAAATATCTAGATATGTATTACTGGAGATTGTTATCATAGTTATTCGATATTTTAGATAACGTAGAAACGCTTCTTCTACGTAGAAGACTTTTCAAAGTAAAAAAGTACATTTAAGTACATTATTTCAGTAAAACAACGATATTGTGATCTTTTATAAAATCAATAAAGAAGGTTATTTTAATGCATCATAGAAAATTTCATGTTAATCAGTCCACAACTCTCAAAATAGTCACAATTTTTTACTAAATATGCTCTCCTGTAAAATTGCGATTTTGTAGATGTCTTCTTCTACTTTGCTGCCATCGATTTTATTATCGTTGACGTTATTTTTCCGTTGTCATGACAACTGAATTGAAAGAAGTGTAGGAAGTTTCCTGTATAAAAACCGGTCAAGTGCGAGTCTGACTCGCACACGAAGGGTTCCGTACCATAAACTGAAAAAAAGAAACAAAAAAAACACGTATCTAGAAACGTGTTTTTTTGTTTTTTTTTTTACTGTATCTCATGATCCGTAATAGATAGACAGCTGAAATTTTCACACAGCATGTATTTCTATAGCCGCTATAGCAATAAATAATAAAAATAAATTAAAAATTAAAGAGGGTTCCATATGGGAGCCCCCTTTTATGTACGGATCGTGAGATACAGCCCGCTGACAGACAGATGGACAGTGGAGTCTAAGTAATGGGGTCCCGTTGGTTACCCTTTGAGTACGGAACCCTAAAAAGGATTTACATTTAAGCCTAAGTGAATGTGGAAACTCAAAACGTGTGCGATGAACGCTCGGAAACGGACGCCTCTGCGCTACACAGCACGAATATTTTATTCGCGTTTTACGCAGTGGTAATCGCTGCCCGATTTTGTCGCAATGGCTACAAAACAGCTCATTGCCAACGAGCTTTTGGCGTTCGTCAAACATACCATCGATTACATGGACGAGGTCAGCATCTTGCAGATCTGCAAGTCCTCCTTCAAAGAGGAAGAGGTGTGCAGTGCCAAGTTGCTGGTATTTCAATCACTCGTCCAAGTCGGACAGATGCCATCTCGCCGGAGGGATGATGGCGAGAAGAGTCTGCAGGACATCATTGACCTGCTGAAGAGAACCAATCCGGATGACGTGCCAGATTTTGTGGCGAAGGAGCTCCACAAACTGCCTCCCGTTACTTTCGACCACGACGCCGTCACTTCGTGTACAATAGTCTTGGTTTACTGTATAAAATATGTATTAGTTTATAGTAATTATTATTTAATACTTATATATGTATTGTGTTTTATGGGCCCTAATTGCCTGAAATAAAGGATAAATAAATAATAAAAAAAAAACGTTATTTTCTGTTCATGCGGCAAGTCATCATGAACATCTATGAACAAGTATCAGCTACGACGTACTCGTAGATCGCGTAGCACGGCGACGTCATCTCGCTACGCGCTTGCTACGAAACTTCGTAGCAGCGCTTATTTAATTGGTTGGAAAATCATCAAATAATTTCTCCTGCTCTGGGTGGAGCGGGAGGGCGTGTCAGACTCTTACTGACTGAAACCCATCCGCGTTCCTTCAGTTGCCTGTGCCAGGCCCACGGTGAATCTTTCGATCACTCCCGTGACCCTGGCTGGCATCCGTCCTAGCGGGCCCCGTATCTATTTACTGACATCTCTTTAGCAGTGCTGGATCTCCGATTTCAGCTATCAGAGCTATACTTATGTTTTGATATTTGGTTTAGCTGTAGGCTTACTGACTTCAACTTTTCAGATTGTTAATTCCTTCCTCATCATCATCATTATTTTCCTGCCCTTATTCCATGTTACTTGGGGTCAGCGCAACACGTTTTTTTCTTCCATTCTGCCCTGTCAGCCGTCACGCTATCACTAACTCCCTTTTCTTTCATATCACACAATTCATCCATCTTTTCTTTGGCCTCGTTCTCCCTCTCCGCCCATCTACATTTATATTCATTACTTTTTTAGTTACATGTGTTTCATCCCACCTCTTCACGTGACCATACCAAGATAAGCGGTTCTCTTTCAACTTTTAAACTTTAAACTACCTGAGAATTCCTTCCTCATTTTTATAAATTGTTTATCTATCACAGTCAAAACTATTAATCGGTCAAAATCACTATTGACTGCAATAATCAATCGAAACTACTTCTGACACACAGTTTCACATTTATTAAAAATAAAATATCTATCTAAACCCAATGTGACCGAAAAATATTCCTGGATTAGGCAAATTCTTAGAGATCAGTTCTAGTAGCACTGGTGGCAACAATGATTGACGATTAATTTATATTTATTAATATTAGTCAGTATGAACACTTATTTACCTATCTATTTATTTATATGTCTCATGTATATGTACACGTGTCCTGCATTTACTACTGCACGTTCGAGCTTGTGACACCCGTGTTCTGCAGCTCACGGACGACCTTAGAAAATCAGCGTTAGGTGGTAATACTTTCTTTCTTTCTTTCTTTCTTTCTTTTTTTCTTTCTTTCTTTCTTTCTTTCTTTCTTTCTTTCTTTCTTTCTTTCTTTCTTTCTTTCTTTCTTTATTTCTTTCTTTCTGTCTTTCTTTCTGTCTTTCATTAATTTTGAACATTGGCGTTGCGAATGAACGAATTAATTGTAAAATCTAAAGGAGGTAAAGATAAAATTTAGGGCAAAAAACAATAGCTTGAACGAAAACGATAACGATATACATAAAACAAAGTCGAGTTAGTTACACCATTTATAACTCAAGAACGGCTGGTCCGATTTTAATGATTTTTGTTTTGTTGGATTTTTCTTCGCTTCGAATAGCAGAATTACTATTAAAAACTTTGAAAAATTCACGAAAAAAAATGAAGATAATTACATTTACTCATACATTTTGTATGGAACGGAAAGTTATTTCAAAGTGGGTGAAAGGAAGCGATTTCGTGGTCGACAACATTTGGATTGTTCCATATTCGCCACTATTTTCCAAATCATTCAAAGCACATCGCAAAGTGGAATATTGCAATTCAGTGAAATTCTTCAAATGCATTTGCAAATATGTCACGAAAGGCATATTAGATATGACAGGTTTTGGCGTTCAGATTTCTAATACCAACGTTGAAATCACGCACTATCAAGTATATTCTCATTCCCCATTCATGAACTTCCTCCCACTGTTGTACATTTGGCGGTGCTATTGGAGCATAGTCTAAGCACCTCCAGCGACTTCTTTGATCAGTTTTTTTTTTCGATTTGCCAAAGCGATTCGTTTGCACGAACGTTGCTCTATTCTGAGATGCCACATTATTAAACTTGGAACGTTTAATCAACGAGATTTCAACGTCAGAAGCAAGGCGATGCGTTTCCTGATCATTCGGATGTGCTCCCACATTGACTGCCAGACAACAGACACAATTGAAAATCTATTGTTTGAGGGTCACCGTATCCCCCCATGGCAGTCAATGACTTAAAACGGTGCTCATTGGAATATAACAATCGCTGAAGCATTTGTTTCTGCATCTCCTAGTCGTTCTCAAGAAAAAGGGCGGTACGAAGTTCGCCGGGGTCAGCTAGAATAATAATAATTATAAGTTTATTTGCCACTACAAAAATACAAGAACATCTCACCAATAGAGCACATATAAAACAATTAACAAGCAACAAAAATATTGACATGATGCAATGATAACTTGGCACTTTTCCACGAATTTGTTCACACACTATTCGAATTCAAAATTGTATCCACTGCGCGCGAGTGCTTTTCTCGCTCACACGCATCCAAGGTAGTGCAAGGAAGGACCTATAATACATGGAATGCCACAATCAATGTAATAAGTCTATCAGTGGTGCCAACATAAAGCAACAAACAAATAGAGGAATTTTAGTCGAGTGCGCAACCAGTTCTATATTGTCAGGGACCAACTCAAACAATTTGACGCTTAGTTTAACCATAAATTCAGTTAATTAATTTTCTTGACACGCAACATGTTTACGACGACGTGCTCTGTTAATAGATAGGTAATTATAATTATGAAATGGGTTGACTGTGGTAATTCTATGTGAAAGCTCATTCTCACCCTTAATTGACCCTGAATTGTGTGGGATGGTGACATCGATTATCATTGTGCGGCGCGCTAATCGGTCTATCACCACTATATCCGGCTTATTGGCAACAATAGTCCTGTCAGTGATGATAGACCGATCCCAGTACAACGTGACATGGTCATTTTCGAGAACTGGGTCGGGCACATACTTGTAATACGGCACCTCAGATTCCAGAAGTTTGTATTTTAAAGCAAGCTGCTGATGAATAATCCTGGCCACTTGGTTATGCCTGTGCAAATACTCGCTGTTAGCAAGACGAGAACAACCAGAGATAATATGTCTGATGGACTCACCCGGACGGTGGCATGCCCGACACATCAACCGTCCCGTCCTTCATGATATGCCTCCGGTAGTTACTCGTCAAGATAACTTCGTCCATAATTGCACAAACAAAGCCTTCAGTTTCCCCGAAGAGATCACTGAAACCTAGCCAGGCCACGGACGCCAAAAAATCTACATCAGGCCCATGAAGGGCCCGACAAAAGCGCCCGTGAAGCTCCTTGCTTTTCCATACCTCCTTGCGGTCATCAGTAGTGAGTATTACAGGTTTGCGCCAGTTCTCTTTAGCCATGGACAACGGGGTGAGTCCCTTGTCCACTGCGACCACATCGCGGTGCATACCCACGTCGGTTTCAAGAAAATATTCTCTGAGGCTGCACACCTCGCGGTTGTGGAGAGTTTTCGCATTTAAAAAACCTCGACCTCCACATTTCCGCGGCAGTCTCATCACCGATGATCGTGGGTGATGCATCCGGTTTGCGGTCATCAGCGTACGGACCCTCCTATCCAGGGCGTCTAGCTCGGTCTGAGTCCATTTGAGTATGCCGAAAGAGTACATCAAAACCGGCATGACCCAACCGTTGAAGGCGCGCACCTTATTTCCGCCCGACAAAATGCTATTAAATAGCTTTTTCAGGCGGTCAAAGAAGCGCTCCTTCAGCGATTGCCTCATGTCAGTAACGTTAATGCCTAACGCTTCCGACATACCCAAATATTTGTAGGTTTCGGTCGAGGAGAGGGATCTAAGGTTTATGGAATCCGAGAGTTGAATCCCTTCGGATTCCATAATCGCTCCTCGCTTTACATGCATGACTGCACATTTGCCCACACCAAATTCCATCCTGATGGCGCTACTGAAAGTTTCAGTTACCTTCAGTAACTCCATCAGTCGCAAATTGTTGGGGGCAAAGAGTTTCAGATCATCCATGTAAAGAAGGTGAGATATGGCCTGACCACCTCTTCTCAACCGATAGCCCAGGCCTGAATCCTCCAGCAATGTGCTTAGAGGATTCAGGGCTAAGCAGAACCAAAGTGGACTCAAACTGTCGCCCTGAAATATTCCCCGTTTAATCCATATAGGCTCATCGTTCCCCTGGATTGGTCGACATCCTGGATAGCGAAGGACTGTCTTCCATTGCCCCATACATGACCCAAGGAAGGTGCGGAGAGTTGCATCTATTTTGTACAACTCCATCACCCTCATGAGCCATGTATGTGGAACAGAGTCGTAGGCCTTCTTATAATCTATCCAGCATGTCGACAAATCCTTGTGGGATCGACGAACCTGCTGGCTTATGGCCATGTCTATGAGGAGTAGCTCCTTAGTACCGCGGGACCCGTTCCTACATCCATTCTGAGAGGCAGACATAATTGAATTACTGTCAATGTGCAGATTAATTTTCGCTCTCAGAATGGATGTAAGAAGTTTATAGACCGTTGACAAACATGTAATCGGTCTATAATTCTTGGGTTCCGCGGGACTACCTGTCTTATGGAGCAGGTGGGTGACACCGGTTGTTAGAAACTGAGGCAGCGACCCAGATTCTAAGGATGACTGGAATTGAGATGCCAGGAGCGCGTGTGAGCTGCTGTACCATTTCAGCCAAAAGTTGTGCAGTCCGTCCGGTCCCGAAGATTTCCAGTTCGGTAACGGACGAACTGCTTTGGCTACATCTGATGGATTAATGGTGAATTTATCCATTTCTGGTATAGCGTCACACGCGCGCTCGACATCACGCATCCAACCACCCTCAGTGTGACAGACGGGCACCGACCAAATGCTGCGCCAGAATGTACTCGTGGTAACATCATCCGGACGGCACCCGTCATTAACATTTTGTTCAGGTCGCTCCCAAGCTCTATATACCCACCTCTCATCGCTCTGGAACATGCGATTCTGCGAGTACCGGTCAACTCGCCGCTTATACCGCTGAATACGGTTTGCCCATGCACAAACTTTCTGCTTCAGGAAGTCGATGCGCTCTGTGACACGGGACATGTATTCTCGAGGACGAATTTCAGTCCCCGAAAATGCCCGCCTCACAAAGCGCATCACACGTGGTCGTGTATTGCCCTCCCTGAAGCAGAGTAGTTTGCCGATGAGTACCCTGGCCCCATCGATACGCCTCTCGATCCTGCATTGCCAGGCTGGTGCAGCAGGCTTTGGCCGAATAGCTCCTTCACTATTCGGAATCTTCACGTTGGCCAAACGACATGCTGCAACAGCCCCGCAATACAAGAATGAGTGCGTATCAACGAGGTTCTCGCTGCTTTCAAAGATGTTTTTAAGCAGCGAGTCCAAAGCACACACCATCGCCCTTTATTTTTTTTGTGCATGGGTAACCGTGGTAAACGGGGTCTAAGTTCGGTCGGAGTGGATCTATACTCGCGAAGCGCATCCTCCAGTGCGCTCCTCAGTCGATCGTTGCACTGGCTACTTACCGTGACAACCCTATCATCTCCCTCATCACTTACGTTAATGGCCCGCGTTGGGATTGCGCCCCTAGCAGGTTCTTGTACCGCGGTCTGTGTCGGGGTCGAGATGATAGGGTTGTTCAGTACCTCTGAGCGCAGCCTATCAAGTGCAGCATCGTCCAACTTGTGGTTACGTTGGATGACCCGCACCTGATCCGACAATCGTTGTGCTGAGACGTCGACGGTTGGTTCTAGGTCCTGGAATAGAGACAGCATCCTGACACGGTACGCAGTGAGGTTAGTTCCCCTCTCTGTAGACCCATAATATGCGCGCATGACGTTCTCGTTCATGGACTGAGTCCATTTCATGCGCTGCACACAACCACCGGCAGCGGGGACCCGGCTCGGGGCCGGTTGGCCCCTAAGTCCCAAGCTGTTCGGTGGCCGGCCTCTCCCCTGCCGACGTACAGGTGTTGGCGACGTCGGCGGGGAGAAATACTCGTCGCTTGAGCTCGACGCGGCTGCAGCCGCCGGTAACACTGGTGATCCAAGGTCCGGCGGCGGCGAGGCGGAGCTGAGCGGCGAGTCCGGGGGTGAGAGGCGTGCGCGACGGGCAGCTGCTCTGGTCAACATTTTATTTATTTCATACCATTTTCATTGTTTTCATGTAAACATAGTCTGTCGTCGTTGACAGACGTCATTCTGTGATTTCTTGATTTTAATTTTCTTCTTTTTTATTTACTTTATTTTTTTGGATGATATTCAATGGTTTTGTTGTAATTTTTCAGTTTAGGCTTCCTGTATGGTAGTATTAAGTCCGATTTTGGGTAAAAAAAAATGGGTTTTTGCGATTATAAATGGATTAGAAAAAATATGACTTGTGTTGCCAGTGGGTTGCCAGATTATTATTATTTCGTTTATTTATTTTTCTATACATATTATTTACATTTTTAAATATTTAAATATAAAGGATAAAAAAAACATTTTAAAATATAAAAAATAGTAGCCCACCGGTATCAGGAACAGGGTCCAAGCTACCGGCGGTCAGGGCTCCAGAGAGAGAAACCGCCTGACAATGCGAGCCGTGTCCAGAAGTACTGCTTTCTGAATCAAGCCCTTGATCCAGCCGCCTAACGAGAGCCTCCTGAGGTGTTGGTCGAGGCTCGTGGCTATTAAGCCATTGGCTGACACGACTATCGGTACAATGATCGCTGAGTCCACATCCCACATGTCGACAACCTCGCGAGCCAAGTCAATATACTTGATTTGTTTATCTTTCTCGGCTTTCACGAGGTTCTCGTCATGTGGGACGGTAATGTCAACAATCATTGCACGCCTCTCGATTCGGTCCACCACCACTATATCAGGCTTATTGGCTACAATAGTCCTGTCAGTGATGATGGACCAATCCCAGTACAATGAGATATGACCATTATCGAGAACTGGGTCGGGCGCATATCTGTAGTACGGCACTTCCGATTCCACAAGAGAGTACTTCAGAGCAAGTTGCTGATGGATAATCCTGGCTACAAGGTTGTGCCTATGCAAGTACTCACCGTTAGCTAGACGAGAACAACCAGAGATTATGTGGCGGATTGATTCTCCCGGACGATGACATGCCCACAAAACACACCACAATCCCCAATCCACAATCTCCCCTCGCTTTACATGCATGACCGCACATTTGTCTACACCAAACTCCATCCTGTTGGCACTACTAAAGGTTTTAGTTACCTTCAGTAGCTCCATCAGTTGCAGATTGCTGGGGGCAAAAAGTTTCAAGTCATTCATGTAAAGGAGGTGAGATATAACCTGACTACCTCTCTTCAACCGATAGCCTAGCCCTGAATTCTCCAGCAGTGTGCTTAGAGGATTCAAAGCTAGGCAAAACCAAAGCGGACTCAAACTGTCACCCTGGAATATACCCCGCTCGATCCTTATCGGTTCGCTATTCCTCTGGATTTGTCGACATCCTGGATAGCGAAGGACCGTCCTCCATTGCCCCATACATGACATCATGAAGGTGCGTAGCGTTGCATCAACTTTATACAATTCTAGCACCCTCATGAGCCATGTATGAGGAACTGAGTCATAGGCCTTCTTATAGTCTATCCAACATGTCGACAGATCCTTTCGGAAACGTCGAACCTGTTGGCTAATGGTCATATCTATGAGGAGAAGCTCCTTAGTACCGCGGGACCCATTCCTACATCCATTTTGAGAGGCCGACATTATACAGTTACTATCTATATGCGTGTTAATCTTAGCTCTCAAAATAGATGTAAGAACCTTGTAGACCGTCGGTAAACACGTGATTGGTCTATAATTTTTAGGTTCCGCAGTACTACCTGATTTATGGAGCAGGTGGGTTATTCCTGTAGTTAGAAATTGGGGCAGCGACCCTGACTCTAAGGCAGACTGGATCTGAGATGCCAAGCGGGCATGCGACCTCGTAAACCATTTTATCCAGAAGTTGTGCAGCCCGTCCGGACCTGGAGATTTCCAGTTAGCTAACGGACGGACTGCACGAGCTATATCTTGGGGGCTGATGATAATTGCCCCCATTTCTGGTATTGGATCGCACGCGCGCTCAACATCCCGAATCCAATCGCCCTCGGTATGACCGACAGGCACCGACCAGATGCTGCGCCAGAACGAGTATATGGCGTCATCATCCGGCAGGTGCGTATTAGTCACACCTTGGTCCGGTCGTTCCCAATCCCTATACACCCACCTTTCATTACTTCGGAATGTGCGATTCTGGGTGTATCGCTCCACTCGCCGCTTATACCTGCGAATACGGTTTGCCCATGCATATACTTTCTGCTTCAGGAAGTCGATGCGCTCTGTGACACGGGACATATAGTCTCGGGAGCTGACATCAGTCCCCGAAAACGCCCGTCTCACAAAGCGCATCACTCTTGGGCGAGTGTTGCCCTCCCTGAAGCAGATTAGTTTGCCTATGAGTGCTCTGGCCCCACCAATACGACGCTCGATCCTGCACTGCCAAGCCGGTACGGCTGGCATCGGTCGTGTAGCTCTGTCATTAGGAAATTTGACGTGAGCTACACGACATGCCGCTACAACCGCGCAGTACAGCATCGAGTGTGTATCGGCGAGGTCTTTGCAGTCATCAAAATAATTGGACAACTGCGAATCCAGAGCAGCCACCAGCGCCTTATTCTTGTTATGCATGGGCAAACGAGGTAAGCGTGGCCCAAGCTCGAGCGGCATGCTGCGATATTCCCGAATAGCACACTCCAAAGCACTCCTCAATTCATCATTGTAGTGGGTACTTACGTTTGTAACCATGTCATTACACTCCTCGTCAGCGTGGCTGGGAACATGGTTGGACGGTGGTACCACAACTGGTAACACAGTCTGCGACGGAGGGGCAATAACATGGCTACCCATTTCAGCTCGGAGGCGATCAAGTACAGTATCATCCAACATATGATTACGCAGGATGACCCGCACCTGATCCGACAGTCGTTGGGCCGAAACGTTGACGGCTGGCTCAAGCATTATTTATTATTATTAATAAAAATAAATCTTTAATCCTCAGAATATATTTTGTGATTCTGATCTCCTGGTAGGTTGTGAATCTATACCGCTCAGGATTATAGCCCCGGAAACACTTCTTCTTGATTCTGGTATCCTGGTGGTATGTGAAGCTATACAGCTTAGGATTGCAGCCCCGAAAACACCTATTCATGATTCTGGTCTCCTGGTACTTTGTGAGTCTTTATCTCTCATGATTTCAGCCCTGGAAATACTTCTCATGTTTCTGGTGTCCTAGTACTTTTTGAGCGTGTGCGCTCGTTCAGCCTGACTTTGGATTTCTACTTCCACCTCAGCCTTCGCTAAGTCTTGTCATTTACCGGGATAAAAAGTAGCCTATGTGTTAATCCAGGATATGACCTACGTGTGTGCAAAATTTCATTGTAATCCCTTCAGCCGTTTTTGCGTTACCTTCAGCCAAACATACAAACATACAAACAAACAAACATACAAACTTTCGCATTTATAATATTAGTAGGATTATTTCAGCCCTGGAAATAATTCTCATGTTTCTGGTGTCCTAGTACTTTTTGAGCGTGTGCGCTCGTTCAGCCTGACTTTGGATTTCTACTTCCACCTCAGCCTTCGCTAAGTCTTGTCATTTACCGGGATAAAAAGTAGCCTATGTGTTAATCCAGGTTATGACCTACGTGTGTGCAAAATTTCATTGTAATCCCTTCAGCCCTTTTTGCGATACCTTCAGCCAAACATACAAACATACAAACTTTCGCATTTATAATATTAGTAGGATTATAATAGAGAGGAAAGGTAGTGCTCTTTAACACGATTTTTGAAGAGAGAAATTGACTTCAAGTCTCGAATGCTAGGCGGAAGCGAGTTCCACAATCTTACTGCATGGACAGAGAAAGAGTAGGAATAGTAACTGGATTTATGAGGATGGGTTTTGAAGAGGGATATAAGGTGAGATCTGCACGGCGCGTCACCAGGGCGAGCGTAAGAATTACGCTCACGCAGGTAGGAGGGATAAGACGGGTTGTGTAGAATGTTGAAAAGGAGACAAAGAATCCGAGTGTTCCTGCGAAGTCGGATTGGGAGCCACTTGAGCTACTTGCGAAGTTGAGAGACATGGTCATACTTGCGCAGACCAAAAATAAATCGGATGCCTAAGTTTTGCAGGCGCTCAAGCTTGCTTAGTAGCTCCTCAGTAGCATCCAGGTAGCAGGCATCGGCATAGTCTATAATCGGCTGAATAAGAGTTTGGGTTAAGAGTTTGGGTTGTTGTGTGTTGATACTATTTTTCGCATCTAAGTTTCTAGGGAGAAGTTAGTCGAGAGCGGCGGCATCGTGGTACGACTGCATCACGCCGTTTTTCGTCGCAGTATTCCGATTTAGTGCCAAGCCGCGCCAATAGATGTTTCACATCAAAAATGCTAACTAACTTCTCTGGTCAAATCAGGTCACAGCTCCATCCTTTGTATAAAACTAGAAGCACAATGCGACAATATGGGAATTGTTCTTGAATTTCCATCAATACAAAGAGAAGTGCCACAAATATTTTGCTGGCAACCAACTTTTCAAACAAAAATGAATATTTCAATAAAATTTACCTTTGACGATAAAAGAATATGCAAATGAAAAAACTCTGAAATTGATAACGAACAATGGATCACAAAAAAGTTCATATTTAAATAAAGATCTGAGTATTTTAAAGATTCAAGAGTTACTTTAAAAACAAAAATGAATTTGCTTTCGAATTGTGTGCGGTCACTTGAGTAAGTAATGTTCACACAGCACAGATTTTTTCTAACTATGATGGCACTGTTAGCGCAATGGTTGAGCGATTAGCTGCTAAGCTGCGTGGCCCCGGTTCGATTCCCACATGGATCAAATATTTGTATGACCTGCAGATTGTTGTGTCTTGTGTATGTGGAAACTACGTTGGGGTCGTCTTCCAGAATAACCGGATAAAGCTGAAGGGGCCAGTATATTACATTAAGTAATTTGACATGGACCGTCTAGAGATGGCAGTACGTAGTAGGTACCTAGTTAAATTCTACCAAGCCCGTTCCATCATCGGACCACTAGACGTACGACGATACACCACCGGTACATGGTGGACATCCCAGACATAAGCACAAAATAATTTTGAAACACATTCATTGTGCGTACAGCTTTTTTTATTTTGAGGTAGGGACAGCATCCAATGATATCTCCCGTTCAGGGTGCAGCGGGAGGGCATGTCAGACTCTTACTGACTAAAACCCACCCCTGTTCCTTCCCTGCCTTGAGTGCCCAGGAGCGCGGTAACTCTGTTTCGAATTTATCCACAACCCCTGGGCAGGCATCGGCAATGACGGGCCCCGTCATGGTTTGCTGACAACTCTTTGAGGCGCGCGTGGAACACTGCGCGCCGTCGACACTCGGGCCTGGTGCTGATTGGACGGCGAGCTACCCACTACTCGCCGTCCGCAGGCCCGGGTCTAGAGATCGTCTCGCGATGTCCTCCGCCGGCGTGAGGGCGACACGCTATTGAGCCTCCCTCACTCGTTCCACCTCCTCCTTTGCGAGCATTACTGCTTCGCAGAAGGAGGAGACTGCTTCCCATTCCCTCTCGCCCCGTACCATGGCCTGGACCAGGGCCGGGCGCGAGAGGTCGCTGCCGCCGATTGCCTCCACGAGGACACGGCGGGGCTCCGCCCAAGCGGGGCAGATCTCCACCGTGTCCTCTTGGTGATCCTCACATTGTGCGTGTATTTCCATGTCGTTGTCTGTGTTTCCTGACAGCTAAAACCTGAGGGTCTTTAAGTCAAAAATGAACAGGTTACTTCTAGGCAAGCGTACAACAACGTCGACTACTTCTCCACTTACCATCAGGTGACCGGGGGTCCGGCTAGCGCGCTTCCACAACACTTGTCTCCTCAAGTCAGATTCTTTGCCCTAGCTTGGTTGCATACATTTTGTTGGTGCTTGACCACGATCCATGATTAAAAATATGTTTTGATACAGTCGTTTGTTTACTGAAAGATACATATACTCGTACCTTCTTTACCCAATTTACATTACAACACGACGACGTTGCTAAGACGATTAAATAATCTAACGTCAAACAAGAAACAACGTTTCAAGTTATGAGAAACCAATACCAAGAGGTCGTCGTGAACTTGTCGTTCTATGACAAAACTCAAAAACAAAAATAACAATTTATTTCTGCTGAAGCATTTCCTGGTAACACCATTTAATATACTTTCAAAGCCTGTTAGCAAAATTAATTAAACATACAAAAATAATTTACGTATTGTGTAGCGAACTAACGTCCCCCTGTTAAGAGCGGTTTCACATGAAGTCTTTTACAAGCGGCTCGAATAGTCACGATATAGGTGCTTATCGCAATATAGCTGATCAAGTTTATCTCGCTGGTCTATTGGTTGTAAGTGTTACTGGTAAGGTGCGATGAGATAAGTTGAAGGTGAGGTCTTGAGTTCGACTCTTAGATCGAACAAAGTACCTATGTTTAAAAAAAAAAACAGAAAAAACCCGGAGTCAAGATTTGTCCCCGATAAAACAGATAGACTAAGTGAGCAGGATCTTGCAGTTCATACCAGTCTGACCAACGCTTTCTTACACTTGAAGTGCCATATCAATCTGCTCGCGCCTTTTCCCAACTATCTTCCAGTCTAACCGGATGCAGCTCAATACCAGTATTAACATTAACACTAACACAGTACATGAACAAAATAATGCTTTTAAGATGCTGATGCCCTGCCTTGTTCCTGTGGCGCATGGCTATAAAAGATGTGCATCCTTGATGCGCAGAGTGTGAGCCAGTTCCAACAGCACTGGGCATGATTGCTATTGCCTACAGGATGGATTTTTCTGTGACGAATCGTTGCTCCAGTATTTCGACAGGAAAGCTGAAATAATGATAATGTGTGTATGTATAAATGTTTTGGTTGTAATTGTATCTCTAACGTAGTTTATTTATTGTTACTGAGTATATAAATAGTATTGGACGGGTTTTTTTTTTTTTTTTGGGGGGTGGGAAATCATCCTATGACTTCTTCCGCTCTAGGGTGGAGCGGAAGGGCGTGTCAGACTCTTACTGACTAAAACCCACCCCTGTTCCTCCCTGCCTCGAGTGCCCGGGGGCGAGGTAACTCTTTCGAATTTATCCTCCACCCCCGGGCAGGCATCGGCCGTGACAGGCCCCTTCCCTTGGCTGACAACTCTTTGAGGCGCGCGTGGAACACTACGCGCCGTCGACTCTCGGGCCTGGTGCTGATCGGACGGCGAGTTACCCACTACTCGCCGTCCGCAGGCCCGGGTCTACGGTGGCCGGAGATCGTCTCGCGGCGCCCGAACCCCCTGGCGTCTGATGCGGCGGCTGCGGCTGTGGGCGACGTCGGCCGCATGCATGATGACCGCTGGGCAAAACTCTCCACGCAATGGGTGTCAGAGGATGGACAGCATTACCGAGGCCGGCCCAGAAAGCAGTGGCGAGATAACTTAGACGCGCACCACGAAGGCTGCTTTGAAGTGGCGCAAAAAAAGAGTGTTTTTAAATTTATTGACGTTTCGTGAGAGCTAGGCTCACGTGTGGGGTGTCAAAAGATGCATTTACGCGCGGGCTAATGGACTGTACTAAAATAAAAATTTCAACCGAACAAAAATTTTGCACAGTGGGCCAAAAACATGATTTTTAAGGAAAAATTTGGAAAATTCGTACCAAAACCAGGGGGTCCCGAAGTGTTTTTACGAAGTATCGGCCAAATGTTCGTACATATACAATTGTAGCGAAATGGCATTACGTATGTTTTTGGTGGAAGAAGCTCTCAGAGAAGAGCTATAATTTAAGGTATGGTACATTCACTTTAACACTTGAACACAAATATGTGATAATTCGTAAAAACACTTCGGAGTAGACCCCCAGGTCTTGGACACGCGAAACACCAACCTTATTAGTTATGGGGTAGGTGTTTGCCCAGCAGTGGGACACTAAGTCCTACAGAAAAAAAAATAATGTCAGGGTTCTTAACCCCGCTTGCTTCAAGGTACCACTATTTTTTGCATTGCTGCTTAAAGTCACAGTGTGAAGACGCTCTTAGTCTTAACAATAGAGTTATGTAGCCTACTAGGTAGAAATACTATAAAGTGTTGAATAGGCCACGGTCTCGAGGCAAGCTTGCTTCTTTCTTTCTGGTTTGTTCGTAAGTGTGGGTTGCATTTACTTATTGAATTGCTGCTTTTTTTTTTTAAATGAATGACTTTCGAAAAAGGAAAAATGATCAACTAGCTTCTCGCAGCTACTTCGCCCAGGTGGAATTTTAGTACTTCCTCCATAACAAATTATAGCTAATGGTGTATAATCTATCGGTTGACGGGGTTGGTTTATGGATGGGTGGGTGTGATCTTTTTTTTTTTTGTTTTTGGGGGGTGGGAAATCGTCCTATGACTTCTTCCGCTCTAGGGTGGAGCGGAAGGGCGTGTCAGACTCTTACTCACTAAAACCCACCCCTGTTCCTCCCTGCCTCGAGTGCCCGGGGGCGAGGTAACTCTTTCGAATTTATCCTCCACCCCCGGGCAGGCATCGGCCGTGGCAGGCCCCTTCCCTTGGCTGACAACTCTTTGAGGCGCTCGTGGAACACTACGCGCCGTCGACTCTCGGGCCTGGTGCTGATCGGACGGCGAGTTACCCACTACTCGCCGTCCGCAGGCCCGGGTCTACGGTGGCCGGAGATCGTCTCGCGGCGTCAGAACCCCCTGGCGTCTCAGGCGGCGGTTGCGGCTAGGGGCGCTAGGGCGACTCGGCTATTGTCGAGTCTCCCTAGCGTATGCTGCCTCCCTCTTCGCGAGCATTACTGCTTCGCAGAAGGAGGAGACGGCCTCCCATTCCCTCTCGCTCAGTACCATGGCCTGAACCAGGGCACGGCGCGAGAGGTTGCTGCCGCCTATCGCATCCACGAGGACACGGCGGTGCTCTGCCCAAGCGGGGCAAACCTCCACCGTATGCTCCACCGTGTCTTCTGGGCGATCCTCGCAATGGAAACACCTGGGGGTCACCTCCGCCTTGATCCGACACAGGTACTTACCGAAACAGCCGTGTCCGGTGAGCACCTGCGTCAGGCGGAAGGTGAGGGCGCCGTGACGCCTCTCCAGCCACTCCTCAAAGAGGGGCACTACCGCCTCGATGGTGGCGTGCCCAGCGCTGGGTTGCGACAGTCGCTCTCTCTGGGTGTGATCTTTACATACCGAGACTCCTCCGTGCCTCGGAAAACACGTTAAGCTGTTGGTCCCGGCTGTCAATCGTGGATCTTTGATAGTCGTTACGGGTCGTCAGAATCCCGAAAGTCTCAATAATTACGAATCTCCCAAAAAATCTGATTTATCACTAGGTGATAAATCAGATTTTTTCTTTTATCAATTTTTTTTTTTCGTGGGTGGGTGGGCAATCATCCTATGAGTTCTCCCGCTCTGAGTGGAGCGGGAGGGCGTGTCAGACACTTACTGACTAAAACCCACCCCTGTTCCTTCGTGCCTTTGAGTGCCCAGGGGCGAGGTAACTCTGTTTCGAATTTATCCTCAACCCCCGGGCAGGCATCGGCCATGACGGGCCCCGTCTCTTGCTGACAACTCTTTGAGGCGCGCGTGGAACACTACGCGCCGTCGACTCTCGGGCCTGATGCTGATCGGACGGCGAGCTACCCGTCCGCAGGCCCGACGGAACCCTTAATGTGCGAAGTCCGTCACGCACTTGGCCGGTTATAATAAATAAGGGCATAAGTTATGTGTAGGCAAGACAATGTTTTTAGAAAAGTTTGACAAAATTAAAACATAACCGTCATCGACTAATTAGTTTAACAAAACAAGGGGTCTTCATTATGTTAATGTTTAAGTTTATGGTACCGCCAGTAACTCAATTTGTAGTACACACATCTACGTCAAACCAGTTAGGTACGAATTCCAGTCACTCCGCATGTCAAAAGGTAACAAAGAGACTAATGTCATTTGAAGAAAACCTGAAAATGTCCGTTTATGTTGATTCATTCGATCCTATGTAAAAAATCATTAAGGCGCAGTTATACGACTTTTAATGATTTTTAATTGAAGATCAGGAGTCTTATTTCTTTGAAAAATAAATATGTGTTACTCTAGAAAATTTCCTTTGTAATTTGATGTGAATATTTGAAATTATATTTTTATAACATAGTGTAATTAATTTGTAAAATTATGTCGGATAAAAATTGAGAATCACGCTAAAACTAGATAGCGTATTTTTATGGAAACTTTACCATTATAAAGATCATTTAATTAATAATATTTTAGTATACTTGTTTTTTATATCTGTTGTTCTATGTATAATAAATTAATAATGCGTCTAATTTCGGACAGCGCTCCTTGATGGGCGAGTTCTATTACTGGGTGGACGTACGACGCGTTACGTGAGCTCTGCACAGAACACGCAAGCTAACCACTCAAGGTCGTTGGCAAGTAAATAGCGCCTTAATTCACTAACTATGGAACTTAACGATGACGAGGGCATACAAAGATTCACTCGCAGCGGAGTGTAATTTGTTGGCACAACGATTTGCGAAATGTTCAAGTCAAGCGAAAATCACCCTGTTTAATGCATACTGTCAGAACTTGTACTCTTTTTTTTTGTGTGGCATCTCGCAGTGCAACCTATGCTGCTGTCGTCTGCTTAACCGGGCTTGCCTATGGCGGCTTTATTATTATTAAAGCCTCCAACCAGGGCCTATTAAACTTAAAAACTACCAGCGACTACACGCCAAGGACCTCCCTTTGGGGTACGGGCCTCAGCTTAGGGCGTCGCTGGGGGGACGGCAGCAAGGGATGGCTGAATTGAATTTTAATTATTAAGGCACGAATTTAAATCTACAGGCTCAGCGGCGCAGGCTGGCTCGAGCAAGGGACTTGGTGGACGTTGATTGTGATTTCGCGGCGGTCCTCGGCGGCGAGCTTCTGCGTCTTTTTAACGTACTTGTTCCCCTACGGCTCTCTTGGAACATGGTCGGAGCGTCATCGGGTGTGTGGAACCTGTACACCTGTACCCTATGGTACAAATACACGCAGCGAGCATACAACACGTTGCGTATGCAATATAATAACGCATTCAGATGCATACAGGGTCTGCCCTGGCGGTGTATTGCGACAGGTATGTTTGCTGAAAGCAGGGTAGATTACTTTTAAGCAGTCATGAGAATGTCACAGACCTCCTTTGTGAACCGTATTCACAAATCTGAATATTGAGGGCCATACATGAAGTAAATTATTTCTTCGTTTATGGCAATTACTTTTCCAGCAACACTTTTTATTACCTTATTTTATAAAATGTCATGCAATAATTTTGCTGTAGTGATTTAGTCTTTATTAGGCCATTAGGCATTAGGTATTTTTGTTTGTTAATTAGGCCTGAAATAAAAATTATTTGATTTGATTAATATTTGAAGGTTGTTTTGCATGAATACTAAGAAAGTTACAATAGGATATAATAACATATCCTAGTGTTGTCCGTTTTTTTTTTAAACCTATTTTGTCGCTCTGCGGGGTAAAGGTCTCTAAATAGCTTTCCACTCATTCCGGTATATTGCGTTCTCCGACCAATCCAACGTAAACGCTTCATCACACCAGCGTTTTGTAAATGCACGTAGGGCCATTTTTAACTGACTTCAAAAAGGGATGGTTCTCAATTCGTCTGTATGTTTTTTTTTATATATTTGTTACGCGATTACTCCGCAGCTTGTGAATAGATTTTGATGATTCTTTTTTGTTAGGTAGGTCTTCAGAAGTGATCCCATTTAAATTTTATCGAAATTGATTCGATGCTTTTTGATAAAATCAACAAAAACAAAAACAATATGCACATAGACAGTGATGACGTTTTGGTTTGTTAATTCTTGAAACTTAAACCGTGTTATTGCGGTTGTCGATTTGCTCATAAATTTAATATTTAATTTTAGTTCTGGGGTACAACAAATAAAAAGTTAAAAATAAAAAACTTTTTACAAAAAATACAACCGCCTTCTGAAAAAGAAAATACACAAAAATTCCAAAGTAACTTTAATTTCGGAAGTCGGTGTCAAATAATGAAGAAACAAAACACAAATAGATGACTCAGTGCAACGTTATATTCCGAATCTTTTTTAACAGACTTCTAAAAAGGTTCCATTTTTGCGAACTAGAAATATATACGACCCGCCCTGGCTTACCACAGAAGCAAATTATACCTACACATAATTAATCACCCTCATTCATCGTTCTTTGTATTACTGAAAACTGTATCAAAATTCGTTGAGTAACGTTATGTTATCTATTTAGAGATTCGGCAACAATTCTTGTTCTTTTTCTCCGTCGTTCCCTCACAGCTGAGGATCGCGACCATATACAACGCGGCTCCAAGTTTTGCAGTCTTCTGCAATGTGGACCGCTCGGTACATGCTGCCTCCAAAAGCCTTCTTTATCTCGTCAGACCATTTTTCAGTACTCGGCCTTGATCGTGTTTTCCTTCCACCTTACCCAATATTATGAGCCTTTCCAGAGTATGCCTAGATGAGCGCATAATTTGTCCGAAAAAGCTATTATAGCTATCCGCTTGATGATTTTGAGTTCCTTCAATACGGACTCGTAACAATAATAATCGTAAAATATCGGTAATATGTCTGTTGACTGTTGTTAGAAATTTTAAAATGCTATGTATCAATGTGCTAAACCTAATTATTTTTTATGACGTCGTGTCAGTTAAAGTATTATCCTAATTTGATATACGATTTTAATTAAGATTTACTACATACATACATACTATTTTAATACACATTTTAAAGCACACTTTTACGATGCATAAAACGGTTTGACCGCTGATCTGATCAACTTTACTCATGTTATTTTATGGACCTGGGTACATATATTTTATGTCCTGTTAGCTGTCTAAAGGCTCCCACCAAGGTTACCGACATAGCCCGAAGATTCGCCAGACTGATGAAGCAGTGGGAAGGGCACATTGCTCGCAGAACAGATGGTCAATGGGCAGTACGGCTCTGCAGGCCTATTCGCTAACTCAGTTGAAATCAATTTGATCATGCACTTTGCCGTACATTGCTGCTTTGATGTATAGGAAAACCGTAGTGCCTATTATAATCGATGTCCACTAGTGTTGCCAAAAAACGGTCTTGGTCTTGCAGTCTTGGTCTTGTTCTAGCATTTTCGCAAGACCAAGACCAAGACCAAGACCGCCTTATTGTAGCAAGACCAAGACCAAGACTGAACCCTGCACACTTGAGCAAGACAAGACTTAAGCCTGCAAGACTCTTGCGTCTTGCAGTTAAGACAAACTGAGATTTGGGCGTTATTAAGTAGGTATTTGGTTTCAATCCCCATTTTAAGAGACGTTCCCCAGTATCAAAACGGTAGGTATCGTCATAACACTAAACTAAGGGCTGCAGTTGTATCTGCAGTTGGCAACGTGCCGTTCGTCTGAAAGAACCCGAAAAGGTATTGTATTGATTAGGTAGGTAAGTACTTATTATATTTCAACAATTTATTAAGTAGGTAGCGTGTTAATACTCACAAATCTGTTCCCATCATCCCATGTGATAAAATCTACCTAGAATAACTTTCTAGCAAAGTTCATACCTTGTTGGTATCTACCTATAATAATATATTATGCTTGTTTATGTCTAGTGTGCAGATCTAACGTTAGTACTCGTAGGTTGGTATGTGCTTAAAATTATAGCCAACAACAAAACTATATAAACATTATGTAGGTACCTACTTATGTTTCAAAGTTTATATTATTCTTCTATTCAGCAAAATTTAAAACTAACAGCGAGTCGAGTAGGTCTAGTAACAGTTTCTATGGCAGCCAATGTTATGGTACAGACGCCAGCACATCAAGCTACTACAATCTGTCAAATTTCTTTAACAGATTTTCAACTTTATCGCTAAAGAATTAAGGTTCAAGGTTGATTGGGAAAATGTGACGTTCTGCGAATAAACTGTTGGTCGGTCGGTGTATTATATACCTACTTATTTGATAATTTACCGACAAAGACGCCGCGGTTTGCAACAAGTGTATCACAGCATTTGACACCATTGGAGCGCCGCATTCGCCGACAAAGAGTACGGACAGAGGCACACAAAATTATTACCTATTTTGATAGGGTTGGTGCAGGAGGATAAAATTAAATGACCTTGAAGATGTCTCAGCAGTAAGGTATAAATTGAATGGTCTGAGTTTCTTGTATAAATACATTCACACACTGGCTCGAATTCGAACACTACAGCGTTTAAAGCTGTCGGGCGAGATGATAATTAATAACTAATTAGGTATTGCATCTATTGAATTGCGAATATTTTGATTTCGAAATAATCATTATTAATATCGGTAAATGATAGATAGTGAGTGATATACCTAGGTACTAAAATGTGAGCAGCAAGATTGAAAATTGATATTCAAAGGTCGAGGAATGAGTTTGACCTTGAAAAAGTCTTTTTTTTAATAATTCCTCGACCTTTATGAACTTGGAGGGTTGTATTGATGATTTTGATGATTATAATTCTGTAATTACATACGTCTTACAGCGCGAATCATAATCTAAAATTTAAACTAACGTGTTCAATAAATAGCAATAGGCTAATAGGTATTTGCAAGACTTGCAAGACTTGCGAGACTCTTGCTGCAAGACCAAGACCAAGACCAAGACTGAGAGCGCAATACCAAGACCAAGACCAAGACCAGGTGTATTGACGCAAGACCAAGACCAAGACTGGCCTAAGTCTCGTCTTGGTCTTGCATTTGGGCAACACTAATGTCCACCGAGCAATGTACTGCATAGTGCCTATCAAATTGATGTCAACTGAGTTAGCAAATACACCTGCTGGAGTGGAAACTGCGTACCGGAACACGCTGCTTTGTCAACCATGTGCATGTTGGTCAACCTTTCAACCAGTTTGATGCAGTTGGTGGCATGAAAATTACAACTGAACAAAACCACCAACTCCATCAGACCGCTTGAAAAGTTACTTATTTGGAACTTTTGAAGTTATACTTCCTTTGGCGCGTTAGGGAAGAAATGATGAGAGTAAATTTTTACGATGCTCGCGCACACCGTCACAAAAAACCAACAGCCTGAAGTTAGCTAGAACCGACATCCTCAAGTTAGTTATGGTCTGTGGTTCATGAAGACTGATTATTTTCCTTTTGGAAACTTTGTGACAGTTTGGTTCTTGTTCCGCCAAAGAAGTATAATTTCTTACGTGCGTACATAAGTACACACACACTTTTTTTTTAGTAATTTTTTGTTGTTGGTTTTTCAAAATATTTATTATAGCACTGAACTCTCTCTCCATACCACGAGTACCGCTGTAGAGTTTGCACGTGACAGGCCCTATTGTGGCCTTAAAACAGCATTGTTTAGCGTTTGCCCGTCAATTGCCGAGCAGAACCAGTGTAATAGACGATCGAATTATTATGTTGAAGTGTGTGCATAACTGTGCATGTTATTGATATTTCGTATGCTACTAACAATGTGATTAAAAAGTCACTATACAGAGCTGTGTATATTATTTGGTAAATTCACTACCTTTATCTACATATCACTACATGTTAAAACAAAGTTACCAGCCGCGTCTGTCTGTCTGTCTATTAGTAATAAACTCAAAAACTACAGAACGGATTTTCATGCAGTTTTTACCAATAGACAGAGTGATTCATAAGAAAAGTTTAATTATACTATGTTGATCAAAAAGTAATGATAATCGGTTTATAAATAAAACCACTTTTTTTTTGGTGGGGTGGGAAATTATCGAATGACATCTCCCGCTCTGGGTGGAGCGGGAGGATGTGTCAGACTCTTACTGACTAAAACCCACCCCTGTTCCTTCCCTGCCTGAGTGTCCAGGGGTGCGGTAACTCATGTTGAGAATTTATCCGCTACCCTTAGGCATACAGGCAACGGCCACGATGGGCCCCGTCAGTGATGGCTGACAAACATCTCTTTGAGGCGCGCGTGGAACACAACGCGCCTATAAATAAAATAGCTAAGGTTGAAAGTTATATTAAATTTATTTTAGACAACTAGCTTGTTCCTACGGGGCGTGTTGTTATATGTAACTGGTGATTTATTTTTTAAATAGGTAATGGAAAGTTTCGTAGAATGATAGCAAATCAAATCACCCACATTTTGCTAAAATAATATCAGCTTATACATCGTATACAATACGCTAATCGTGGACAACAATGGGCCAGCATGTTAATTGGGCCCTCAATGCATGGCGCACTGAATGTGTATTGTGTAGTTTTCAACCGGCTTAATATAATAATAGTCAATTGTAATTGACAGCCAACTGTATGTTCTTACTTATTTAGTTAATTATGGATAACGCTCCCATTGTTATGTGAGTTATCTCGATCAACATCGAAGAGATCTCTCGAGATAAAGCAGAAATTATTTCTGATTTATCTCGCGAGACTCATTGTGACATCTTATATGTTCAAGAGACCGATCTTCGGTGTTTATACGGCGTCTCTCCGCAGACCATGGCCCACCTCTTACTTATCTTGCGCCGCATGTGTTGTCGCCCGTGTGACCTACTTTTTGCTAGTTATGTCAAGTGTGAATAGGCTACTTCTAGGCAAGAGTGCTTCATCGCGGCTTACCCTTAGGTGAGATATTGATCAAACGCCAGCATTAATTATCTATTTGTTATATACTAGCACAACGCCCACAACTTTGTTCGCGTTGATTTCAAAAAATTATAGATACTCACAAACTTTACCTCTTTATAATTATTAGATGTATTATATTTAAAAAGTCTATATTATAATCTCAGTCTTTTTCTCATTCGTGTTCGTTATTGTTGAAGGTCGTTCCCGACCTAGAAAGATTTCACGGATTCATTGACGAGCTTCTTCAGGCCACTCTATCTTCGACTATTTTAAGGCCAGTCATGGTCACAGTGAGTCCTGTTATCTCCTTGACCTGGTCTGACCAGCAGGTAGGTGAACGCCCGCTCGGTCTTTTCCCGTCCACTTTTTTCACTATAACCAGATTTCAGGTTAGGTTAGGTAACTTAGGAATCGTGGGGAGTTCGGTTTTGATGTTTAGCTGCTTGAGGATGGACTTATTTGTGCGTTTTGCTGTCCATGGTATGCGTAACATAGATCGCGGTATTGCCCACATATGACCACATTTCAAAAGCCTTAATCTGTTTCGATCCCTATGTCATAAATGGCGCCTAATTGTTATGAACAGGGCAATCGCAAAAAAAAAACTGATGAAAACATATTATAATTTTTAACGCATCAGGCCCCGCGCGTCGACATAACAATAGGTTTTTAATTGTGTTTGCTAATGAGGGACTTGACGCGTTAATAGCAGCAATGGCTGTTAATAATAACTATTATAATTAGCTTAGCGAAAAAAACAGTTACGTGAAGAACTCATAAAATAAGGATTCCATTTTAGTCTTAAACTACTCCAAACATTGGGTATTTTATTTTAGTTAAACTGCCATTTAACCGTTATCAACCCGCTTCAGCGCCGAAGCTACAGCTTATATTTAAGTTCTAAAGGGGTATTTGCATGCCCGGGGGTTGAGGATAAATTCGAAAGAGGTACCTCGCCCCTGGGCATTCAAGGCAGGGAAGAGCAGGGGTGGGTTTTAGTCAGTAAGAGTCTGACACGCCCTTCCACTCCACCCTAGAGCGGGAGAAGTCATTGTATGATTTCCCACCACTCAAAAAAAGGGGTACTTGCATACATACATACACCCACATAGCCAAACACAATACGACATCGTATCGCATAACGATGTCGTGTCTAAAAAATTGATGACATGCATCGTAGTAGAAATTCGAAATTTTGTCATGAAGTCTATGTCACTTCGGCAGTCTAAAAAAATCCAATGATATATCATTTTGTTAAATTCCATCCAGCCATTTAGGCTACAGGACATACCAAAGAAATAGACATGCAAACATACATACATACTAATGAGTTCACTAGGCACTTAGTTTAGTTTTATTTTATTTTTGCTTGGATACTAGGCTTTTGTAAATTTATGTGCGTTTGTAATCTATGCACAATAAATAATTTTTCTTTCTTTCTTTCTTTTATACTCTCGAAAAACATTACCTTCCTTCAGTTGGGCAAAAAGAAAGATAAAGCTAGTCTTGTCTTCGCGCGCAGTCGTGCTGGTAATCATGTCACGATGCGAAGTCACTGTGTGTATGTGTAGTGACCCTTAGTTCTGCCATAACTTCTACCAACGCTCCGTAGCTCGACCTGGCGGTTGGAAAATTTCCTTATGCCATTTCACCCAAACGATTAAGTCTGCTTCATAAATTTTTATCACGTTGGTTTGTGAAAACCTCAGGGCTACACCATTATAATTCATTGAATTATGACGGTAAGCTTTGATAGTCTTTTGTTATGCATGACGAATTAAATCTGTGGGCGTACGTTTCATTTTTTTTGTGTACAGTAAATGTTCAGTCTGGAAAATGGTTGACCTTTGACAACAACTCTTTGATGTGTATTTTATTCTTTTATTCTTCTTTTAATATAGTGAGTTTTATAAACACAATCCGTATGCTAGTCAAATTCAAATTCAAAGCATTTATACGCATACGCACAAAGCGTTTTGAGAATACATTCATTGTGCGTACAGCTAGGGAGTGGAATTCCCTACCTGAGTCTGTGTTTCCTGATAGCTACAACCTGGGAGTCTTTAAGTTAAGAGTGAATAGGTTACTTCTGGGCAAGTGTGCTCCATCTTCGACCACATCATCGCTTACCATCAGGTGAGATAGTGGTCAAACGCGTGCCTATCAACAATAAAAAAAATCAAATAAACCATTTACAGGCACTCAGTGATGATGGACCGATCCCAGTACAATGAGATATGACCATTATCGAGAACTGGGTCGGGCGCATATCTGTAGTACGGCACTTCCGATTCCACAAGAGAGTACTTCAGTGCAAGTTGCTGATGGATAATCCTGGCTACAAGGTTGTGCCTATGCAAGTACTCACCGTTAGCTAGACGAGAACAAACAACAAACAACCCCTTCGCCCGCCCCGGGCGAAGGACATCCATGAGGATTTTCCACCCCGGCAACAAAAAAAAAAAAAAAAGGTCCCGGTGGCTGCGAGGCGCAGCTGAGCGACGAACCCGAAGATGTTGCTTGTGCATTTTGTAAACGTGCCCGGCTTCTTGTCAGCATTTTCGGTCTATTACATTTTCATTACCATTTTATTTCAATTTTGTTTTCGTATTGTTGTCGTGATATAATATTATTATTTTTTCCTGTTTTTTTTTGTTGGTTGGTCATTTTTCTTGGTTCAATATTAGTAAATTAAGTAAAAATATCAGTGAGAAAATTTTCTTCGTCAGTCAATTTGACAGCCGGGCCACAGATTTATTATTATTATTTATTTTTTGACTTGAATACTTTGTTAAGTATTATATTTATTTTTTATTTTTTGATTGACTTATTATTATTACTATTTTGTTTGACACGAATATTTACTTTGTAAAGTATTATATTTTTATTTTTTTTTATTACTTAATTATTGTAAATGTGAGGACTATGTGGGTTATTATTATTATTTTCTCCTTCTTTTTACAGTAATTTTTAACGTTGTCTGACAGTTTGAGTACTTTTGCGGCCTACCCAAATGTCGTTTCTTTGGTATTGTTCGTCATGTCATTGAGCTCCTTAGTGGTTTTTAAGTTGAGCTATTCGACTATTGACAAATGCTTGCACTGACTGGACAGGTCCACTCAAATATGTTTGGTTCTTTCTTCAAAAGACCACTACAGACACTAAGCTGCATGGTCCTCATATAGAATAATGTGAATGCGAGAACTATGTATGTCGTTATATTCATGTAGATTTTATGATTGTCTGGCAGTTTGAGTATTTTTGCGGCCTACTCAAATGTCCTTACTTTGGTATTGTTCGTCGGTTCGTTGAGCTCCTCAAAGTTCTGAGTTGAGCTTCGCGATGACTGACAAATGCTTGCACTGTCTGGACAGGTCCACTCGAATTCGTGTGTTGCTTTCTTCAAAAAGCTCATCCCAGACATAAACGTACATGGTTCTCATATGATTTAACCAGTACACATTGTATGGATTTGAACACTTTAAAAGAGACTTTGACCTCTGAGTTTGTTTCGGTATTTCTTCTCAGGGTAGTCAGCTATGAAACACCGGCCTCATCTAGCTTAAACTGACAAAAAACATTGACGTGTAAAAGTGTTCCTTGTAACCTATTTACAGAATAAACATCATTTATCATTTATTTATCACAAGTCAACGAAACTACACCACAACTCACCGACGTTTTCCGAGCTTGCATATCCATTTTACCGGTTCCACAAAGATGTTAGTCGATATCAAAGACTACTATAGTATACTGGGTAGTCGATATTTAGGACAACTGACAAGTAGATGTCTTCTAAAAGCGCTAAAATTATTATTTACACTAAAATCTAGTAAAGTATATAATTTGATTTTATTTCATAGAAAGGTGAAAAAAACTGGCCGTTCCGTACCAAATATTGATACTTGAAATTTTGAAAAAAAATTAATGTATAAGTATTTACATTATCACCAAAGAACATTGGAACCTTACTTGGAGAAAGATGAATCATACATTATTTTAAAGGTTATGATATCTAATTACGCTGACTAGCATGAAGCGCATTGTTGTGTCTCATGGGTGCATCGAGATATAATAAGAAAGTTTAAGTTGAGTATACTCGTATTTTTGTTTATAAAAGGGACATAGATCTGTCTTTTGTTTTGTTCTGCATTAGTGTATGATAAGTAGCACTTTAGTATTCATGGAATTTATACATACACAGTACTAAGTCAGGAAGTCTAATTGAAAACAAATTCCACACAAATAGTGGCCCTACTTCAAACCAAAACGACGTATATGACTCAAAATACGAATCACGAGGTTACAAAAAAACATGCTTGGTGATTGGTTTAAATTCTAATTTCTTTTAAAAAGGCAATAATTTATCCAATCTTCAAGGGGGTGATGGAACTTTGCCGAATAACTATAGTCCTATAGCTGTTCTAAGTGCTTTATGCAAAGTTCTTGAACGCTTGATAAACAAAAGATTGGTTAGTTACCTGGAGCATTGTAAGATAATCTCTCAACAACAATATGGCTTTCGCAAAAATAAGTCAACCTGCGACGCAGTCCATGACCTTACCAGTTTTCTCATAGATCATATAAATAAAAATAAAAAAGTCGTTACAATATTCCTCGATCTCGCAAAAGCGTTCGACACTGTTCCTGTTTCCACACTCTTAATCAAACTTGAAATAAAAAACTTTTTACAAAAAAAATTCAACAGACTTCAATAAATAATACTAAAAAATGCAAAATAACTTTAATTTCGGAAGTCGGTGTCAAATAACGAAGAAACCAAACTAGAAACACCGACTTCCGAAATTAAAGTTATTTTGCATTTTTTAGTATTATTTATTGAAGTCGGTTGAATTTTTTTTGTAAAAAGTTTTTTTTTTTTTAGTTTTATTTTTTGTTGTTATAGCAGCTACAGAAATACACATTCTGTGAAAATTTCAACTGGAGATATAGCCCGCTGACGGACGGACGGACGGACAGCGGAGGCTTAGTATTTGGATCCTGTTGCTTACCCTTCGGGTACGGAACCCTAACAACACACACACATGTTTTCATTATTATTTTTTATTTTATTGTCCCCGAAGGGAAGGCGAAAGTCTTTTGACCATATTGCCTAGTCTTACGTAGTTATTTATACTTTTTTCCATTAGAATGCAGATGTAACACATTCTAATGTTTTTTTGCAGTATTTGGCAACAAATGTGTCGAGTCAGCCTTCTCGGCAAACTTCGCTGAGGTATTCAATACTACAATAAAATTCTCAGCTCCATTTTCCCGAGATCGCGCTTGTTTCAATGATTCCACATATTGTTCATTTGCGTTGACACTTGAGACACAAAACTACACCAATTTTACATCACAATAAGCACTAGGAATCAATAAACGAATAATTAAAACAGCCTGTGACGTAAGGAGCCTACGTGGGATAATAAATAACAACACGTACCTCGGTCAACGTTAAAAATATATATTTTAAAATAGAGAAAGGGTGTGGGTAGGTTTGCAGTCACAAGATTTCGTATTCCCCGGGAGATAGCACGCCCTGACTCAGCCTTGGTGTCTCGGGGAAGCCACGTTGCGTTTGCCCCCGGAGGTGTTGGCCGGCAGGCGGCAGCGCCGGCTCGCAGGGTCGACAGGAGCCAGGATGGGTCGGCCGGCAGGTGATCTAGCCGGCTCGGAGACGGCCTGCTGAGGCCACGCGGGTAAATAGGCACCCGGCGTGGAGCGAGCCGCCGTGATGAGTGGCCTAGTGGCCGCGCCACGAGGCACTGCGGCAGGATGGCCGCGATGGAGGACGATGTAGGTGCTTGCTCAGAGCGTAGCGCTCCAAGTCCTCCCCCTCCATCTTCCGAATTTGGGAATCCGGGTCTGGATATCTGGATCTGGGAATCCGGAGCTGGGAATCCGGATCCGGGACCCTAGAAACAATGTCCAGCGTGTCAAAGATGGATGATAAGCTTCTCCGCTGATTTTGACACCTAGGCATGAGCAAAGCGGCTGTACGTGCGCTAACAAGTGTGGTTGTCAAAATCAGACGGAGTTTACAAAGGTGAGGTGGAAAAGCATGGCAGCATGCACATTCGAGCGCAGCAGCAGCCACGCGCAAGTCAGTATGTGCATAGCTAAGGCCTCGTAAAGCTAACCACGCGGAAGGCGTGATTACCTACAATATGCGACAGATCTTTTGTAGGTTATAACTTAGCCTTGATTTTACAATGCTAAGAAAAGAAATTACGAAAGACATGTTCTGGAAAGAATTTATACACAAGATTAGGAACACAGAATGCACAAAGCTACCTGTATGCTGTTCAAACACTCTCCCAATTACAGGGGTTGAACACGTAATTAAGTTGGCAAATATTTGCCAATGCAAACGTGCAACTGCTAGGATTTGGCGATCGGTTCACGGCTCAAGGGTGTTCGACAGAACAAGGTGAGTGCGAGTCCACCGCCAGCAGTTGTTAAGATTGAAAAAGGACCCCACGTTGTCGTTTTAGGCTTTTTATATCTACGCCGTCATTGACAAATGTCAACGAATCCAAAGACAATAGTGTTGTCAGTTAACTAATATTGTTTATGCTTACCAAAACCGTTATAGTGGCTTTTGGTCTCTGGATTTTTTCCGTATGTTTATGTTTTAATTAAGATTGTAACGCAACTACGTTACAAGCCACAGAACTTCACTCGACAAAATCCCGCCGAAAACCCTTGCATTATTGTTTCCAAAGGCCGACAGAAATACTATGTCCAGCAGTGTCTTTTGGTTAAAATGATGATGATGAATTCTGTCCTAATCCCACTCCAGGGTAAAAACCCCCCTACGCGGGCCTGCGGACGGTGAGTAATGGGTAGCTCGCCGTCCGATCAGCACCAGGCCCGTGAGTCGACGGCGCGTAGTGTTCGACGCGCGCCTCAAAGAGATGTCAGCCACCACTGACGGGGCACGTCATGCTAAGGCGTAGCGGATAAATTCGTAACAGAGTTACCACTCCCCTGGGCACTCTGACAAGGTAGGAACAGGGGTGGGTTTTAGTCAGTAAGAGTGGCACGCCCTCCCGCTTCACCCAGAGCGGGAGAAGTCATAGGATAATTTCCCACCCCCAAAAAAAAAGATTAAAGCCCCTTCTCATAGGACCGAGCATAGTTCACCATGCTCGCTCACTGCATTCAAAGTTACAACGAACTTGACTTGTGCATTATTGGCAGAGAGTATTAACTCTCTCAATGCAGAGATTATAGAGATTAAAGGAGAGTACTGGCGGCGAGTACTGGCGGCTAGTACTGGCGGCGAGTACTGGCGGCGAGTACTGGCGGCGAGTACTGGCGGCTAGTACTGGCGGCTAGTACTGGCGGCTAGTACTGGCGGCTAGTACTGGCGGCTAGTACTGGCGGCTAGTACTGGCGGCTAGTACTGGCGGCTAGTACTGGCGGCTAGTACTGGCGGCTAGTACTGGCGGCTAGTACTGGCGGCTAGTACTGGCGGCTAGTACTTGCTATAAAATTTTATGTAATCAGGCGGACTCTTCTTACCTTCTTAGTAAGATTTGTTTTAGATGTCCGCGTTATAGTGTTCGTAGGAAATCTCTTTTCTGCATTCCCTTTGCTGGAACTAATTATGGTGCTAGCACATTTATAAAAAAAACTTTTTACAAAAAAAAACAACCGACTTCCATAAAAAATACTAAAAAACGCAAAATAACCTTAATTTCGGAAGTCGGTGTTTCTTGTTTGGTTTCTTCGTTATTTGACACCGACTTCCGAAATTAAGGTTATTTTGCGTTTTTTAGTATTTTTTATGGAAGTCGGTTGTTTTTTTTTGTAAAAAGTTTTTTATTTTTCACTTTTTAGTTGTTGTACCCCATTCTAAAACTAAATGAATAGTAAAGTTGTGCCCGAATTGATAGCCCCAAAAATAGGGAATTTGAACATAGTTGGTGAAATTAGTGTGTATCAGGGTGAACTGTACAAATCTGTATACCCCTTCAGAGCGTATCAGCATGATGTAATGTTGTGAAGTGGTGAAAACAATATACAGACATGCGATTGCAGCAATTCTGGAAGGTTTGCTATCATTTATTGAAGAGTTCCATTGTGTATCTCCGAAGTTCTTCATCAGATCTTCACCAAATTAAAATGGGACCACATGTGAAGCAACAGCTTTCAAACAAAAACAAAAAAATACAAAATCGGTTCACGTAGTAAAAAGTTATGAGGTAACACACATAAAAAAGAAAAAAAAAAAAAAAAAAAAAAAAATACAGCCGAATTGAGAACCTCCTCCTTTTTTTGAAGTCGGTTAAAAAGAACTAACTAGTGGACCCAAGTGGCTGTGACTCTGGACCGGCATTAAGCCAAGCATTTTTATCAAGGATATAATCCTCCTATTTATAATATGCTTGTCTACATAGTGTGCGTTATAAGCATGTATTAAATTTTGTCTCATTTAGTTGGAGAATGTGTAGTGGTATTTTTTTATAAACTTTTACGCAGAACCCCATAAAAGAATTGCCTTCTTTAGCCAATCTGAATCGAGATTGATCTCATTTTTCCTATTTCTCATATTAAAGTTATGCCTGTCACTTATCTTAGCAAAGAGATGCAGATTTTTCCGAACATACATAATGTTTTCATACATATATTGACAAGGATGTGTGTGTGGACCGTCATGATGTTTATATCCTTAAACAGCTCCCTAAGAGAATCGCGCCTGCAAAGATTATAGATGGATCTGATAGCTCTTTTCTGCAGAATAAAAATAGACTCAATGTCTGCAGCCCGTCCCCATAGCAAAATAAAGTAAGATATGATACTATGAAAGTAACTAAAATAGACCAGCCTCGCGGTATCTACATCTGTAAATTGACGGATTTTCCTGACAGCATATGTCGCTGAATTTAACCGTCCTGCAAGAGATGTTAAATGAGGACCCCATTGTAGCCTTCAATCGAGCGTAATTCCCAGGAAAACAGTGTTTTCGACGAATTAGTTTCTCTTTGTTCTATACTACATCACAACTATTACTTTTAACATTCGGTAAAGTAAATCTTATGCACTTCGTTTTTTTATTTTTTAATACTAAATTATTAGCAGTGAACGAGCTTTGGACCTGCTCAAGGGCGATATTTACGTCGTCAAGATTTGTGGAACACAATGTTTTCGACGAAATCTAGTTTCTCTTTGTTCAATACTACGTCACAACTATTACTTTTAACATTGGGTAAAGTAAATCGTATGCACTTTTTTATTTTTTAATATATAAAATTTGTGGAACGTCTGTTAATCTTAAAAATTAAGAAAATATTATCAGCAAACAATACTATTTGTGGTTGATTTTTTAATGGATGGGGGAGATCATTTATATGTACTAAAAAGAGGAAAGGACCCAATATTGCACCTTGTGGTACCCCCATTTTGACTTTTAAACCCCGTGAATCGACACCATTTATTTGAACTTGCTGCTGTCTATCACTTAAACAAGACTTCACTAAACTGAGTGCAAGTTTACCTAGTCCGTAATGTTCTAGTTTCAAGAGTAAGGTTTCATGATTAACGCAATCAAATACCTTTGAGAGGTCGTAAAAGATTTCTATCACATTTTGGGCCTCTTCCCACGCTGTAAATATATTTTTTAATAAAGTGACACCAGCGTCAGTTGTACAACGTCCTTTGGTGAAACCAAATTGTTGATCGTGTAAGATTTATAGATGTTAAAATGATTGAACATACTTTTTGAAACACCTTGCTGAAAACCGGCAATACCGATACAGGTCTGTTATAATTATTGGTGTCTTTACTGTCGCCGGATTTAAAAAGTGATATAACCTTACTGTATTTCATAATGTCTGGAAAGACTCCTTGGTCCACATAAATATTAAAGCCAAAAAAAAAGTGTGTTCTATGGTCTCAATTATAGATGTGCATACTTTGATAGACATTCCCCATAGGTCTTCGGTTAATTTGATTTTGATTTGCCCGAAAGCCTTTATGACTGTTATAGGGTTTATATGTTTGAAATGGAATTCAACCCGACAGCCTGGAACGTTTGCTCTTAATAAAGCTACTGAAGCATCGGGTGATGAATTTGAAGCTTCAGTTGTTTTATGAGGTACTAGCTTCCGCCCGCGGCTTCGCCCGCGTAAAAAGTGTAATTGTAATAAGTCTGTGTGGTATTTTTAGAGAGGAGCACGTTAAATAAATCCTGTAGAAATCAAAATCAAAAGTTATTTAAATTAGGCTGAAAGCCAGATTTTTTTGAATGTTAAAGTTCTACATAAAGACTGTGGGGCCACACACTCGCTCAGTGTGTCGGGGTACCTATCTTGTTACTCTTACGTGTTAAATATAATAGTTTACCATATCGAAACTGTTTCATTTATTGGGTCCCGAACATATCCTAAATCGGTGCTTATCTTCTTGTCCGTGGCTCCGTCCGCGTAGACATTTATATGAAATTAACTTTTTCACCACCTTACTTCCAATTTACCTTTGGCTTCATCCGCGTGCAGGTCTGAAATTTCTCTTCTTCATGATTCTGTTTTCCTGGTAGTTTAAGGATCTATACCGCTCAGGATTCCAGTCCCGAAAATACTTATTCAAGATGCTTTTTTTTTTACCTCTTTTGATTCCCACCCATTTTTTTTGGTTTTTTTTTTTGTGATTCTGATCTCCTGGTAGTGAGTGAATCTATACCGCTCGGAAATTTTACTTCTTCACATTTCTGGTCTCCTGGTAATTTGTAAATCTCTACCTCTCCCAATACCAGCTTCGGAATATGTTTTGTACTTTTGATCTCCTGGTAGGTTATAAATCTATACCGCTCAGGATTCCAGCCCCCTCCCTGGTAGTTTGAGAATCTATTCCACTCAGGATTTCAGCCCCGGAACACTCTTTGTGTTTCTGGTATCCTAGTATTTTGTGAATCTATACCGCTTAAGATTCTACTAGCCCCAAAAATACTGATTCACGACTCTGGTCTCCTGGTAATTTTAGAATCTATACCTCTCATGACTCCAACCCCAAAATCACTTCTTCATAATTCTGGTCTCCTGGTAATTTATGAATCTCTACCGCTCATAATCCCAGCCTTTTGGTAACATTTGTAATTCTTCTATATCTTGGTTGTTCGTGAATCTGTCTGCTCGGAAAACTTATTCATGATTCTGTTCTCCTGGTAATTTGTGAATCTGTACCTCTCATAATACCAGCCACAGAATATATTTTGTGATTCTGATCTCCTAGTAGGTCGTAGGAATCTATACCGCTTAGGATTTAAGCCCCAAAAATACTGGTTCATGACTATGGTCTCCTGGTAGTTTTGGAATCTACACCTATCATGATTCCAGTTCCGGAACTACTTTTTCGTGAATCCTGATCTTTTCGTAGTTTTGAGTCTTTATCGCTCATAATTTCAGTCCTTGAAATACTTTTCATGTTTCTGGTCTCCTGGTAATTTGTGAATCTCTACATCTCATAATACCTGCCTCGGAATATACTTTGTGATTCTGATTTCCTGGTAGCTTGTGAATCTATACCTCGCTCAGGATTCCAGCCCCGGCAATACTTCTTCTTGATTCTGGTCTCCTGGTGGTTTGCGAAGCTATACCGCTAGGGTTGTAGCCCCGAAAATACCTCTTCATGATTCTGGTCCCCTGGTACTTTGCGAGACTTTACCGCTCATGATTCCAACCCCGGAAATACTTTTCATGTTTCTGGTCTCCTGGTACTTTGTGAGCGTAAACCGCTCGTTCAGCCTGACTTTGGATTTCTACTTTCACCTCAGCCTTCGCTAAGTCTTGTCATTTACCGGGATAAAAAGTAGCCTATGTGTTAATCCAGGCTATGACCTACCTGTGTGCGAAATTTCATTCAAATCCCTTCAGCCGTTTTTGCGATACCTTCAGCCAAACATACAAACATACAAACATACAAACAAACAAACAAACAAACAAACATACAAACAAACAAACAAACATACAAACTTTCGCATTTATAATATTAGTAGGATTAATTTTTTCACCACCTTTTACTTCCAATTTACCTTTGGCTTCATCCGCGTGCAGGTCTGAAATTTCTCTTCTTCATGATTCTGTTTTCCTGGTAGTTTAAGGATCTATACCGCTCAGGATTCCAGTCCCGAAAATACTTATTCAAGATGCTTTTTTTTACCTCTTTTGATCCCACCCATTTTTTTTGGGTTTTTTTTTGTGATTCTGATCTCCTGGTAGTGAGTGAATCTATACCGCTCGGAAATTTTACTTCTTCACATTTCTGGTCTCCTGGTAATTTCTAAATCTCTACCTCTCCCAATACCAGCTTCGGAATATGTTTTGTACTTCTGATCTCCTGGTAGGTTATGAATCTATACCGCTCAGGATTCCAGCCCCCTCCCTGGTAGTTTGAGAATCTATTCCACTCAGGATTTCAGCCCCGGAACACTCTTTGTGTTTCTGGTATCCTAGTATTTTGTGAATCTATACCGCTTAAGATTCTAGCCCCAAAAATACTGATTCACGACTCTGGTCTCCTGGTAATTTTAGAATCTATACCTCTCATGACTCCAACCCCAAAATCACTTCTTCATAATTCTGGTCTCCTGGTAATTTATGAATCTCTACCGCTCATAATCCCAGCCTTTTGGTAACATTTGTAATTCTTCTATGTCTTGGTTGTTCGTGAATCTGTACTGCTCGGAAAACTTATTCATGATTCGGTTCTCCTGGTAATTTGTGAATCTGTACCTCTCATAATACCAGCCACAGAATATATTTTGTAATTCTGATCTCCTAGTAGGTCGTAGGAATCTATACCGCTTAGGATTTAAGCCCCAAAAATACTGGTTCATGACTATGGTCTCCTGGTCGTTTTGGAATCTACACCTATCATGATTCCAGTTCCGGAACTACTTTTTCGTGAATCCTGATCTTTTCGTAGTTTTGAGTCTTTATCGCTCATAATTTCAGTCCTTGAAATACTTTTCATGTTTCTGGTCTCCTGGTAATTTGTGAATCTCTACATCTCATAATACCTGCCTCGGAATATACTTTGTGATTCTGATCTCCTGGTAGTTTGTGAATCTACACCGTTTAGGATTATAGCCCCGGAAACACTTTTTCTTGATTCTGGTATCCTGGTGGTTTGTGAAGCTATACAGCTTAGGATTGTATCCCCGAAAACACCTATTCATGATTCTGGTCTCCTGGTACTTTGTGAGTCTTTATCTCTCATGATTTCAGCCCTGGAAATGATTCTCATGTTTCTGGTGTCCTAGTACTTTTTGAGCGTGTGCGCTCGTTCAGCCTGACTTTGGATTTCTACTTCCACCTCAGCCCTCGCTAAGTCTTGTCATTTACCGGGATAAAAAGTAGCCTATGTGTTAATCCAGGTTAAGACCTACGTGTGTGCAAAATTTCATTGTAATCCCTTCAGCCGTTTTTGCGATATCTTCAGCCAAACATACAAACTTTCGCATTTATAATATTAGTAAGATTAACTTTTTCACGATTTTGGCACCCTGGTAGAGTTTACCTGTGGTTGCATCCGCGTACAAGTCTGAAATTTCTCTTCTTCATGATTATGTTTGTTGGTTGTCTATACGCCTGGGAATGTATACCGCTCAGGATTCCAGCCCCGAAAATACTTATTCAAGATGTTACCTCTCCTAATACCAACCTCAGAATATGTTTGTGATTCTGATATCCTAGTAGGTTGTGAACTGGTAGTTTGAGAATCTATACCGCTCAGGATTCAAGCCCCGGAAACACTTCTTCTTCTTGATTCTGGGCTCCTGGTGGGGTGTGTGAAGCTATACAGCTTAGGATTGTAGCCCCGAAAATACGTATTCATGATTCTGGTCTCCTGGTACTTTGTGAGTCTTTACCGGTCATGATTTCAGCACTGGAAATACTTCTCATTTTTCTGGTCTCCTGGTAATTTGTAAATCTCTACCTCTCCTAATACCAGGTTCGGAATATGTTTTGTGATTTTGATCTCCTGGTAGTTTGTGAATCTACACCGTTTAGGATTATAGCCCCGGAAACACTTTTTCTTGATTCTGGTATCCTGGTGGTTTGTGAAGCTATACAGCTTAGGATTGTATCCCCGAAAACACCTATTCATGATTCTGGTCTCCTGGTACTTTGTGAGTCTTTATCTCTCATGATTTCAGCCCTGGAAATGATTCTCATGTTTCTGGTGTCCTAGTACTTTTTGAGCGTGTGCGCTCGTTCAGCCTTACTTTGGATTTCTACTTCCACCTCAGCCTTTGCTAAGTCTTGTCATTTACCGGGATAAAAAGTAGCCTATGTGTTAATCCAGGTTAAGACCTACGTGTGTGCAAAATTTCATTGTAATCCCTTCAGCCGTTTTTGCGATACCTTCAGCCAAACATACAAACATACAAACATACAAACTTTCGCATTTATAATATTAGTAGGATTTATTAGCATCATCAATTGATGATGCTAATAAATTTTATGATAATCCTACTAATATTATAAATGCGAAAGTTTGTATGTTTGTTTGTTTGTATGTTTGTTTGTTTGTTTGTTTGTTTGTATGTTTGTATGTTTGGCTGAAGGTATCGCAAAAACGGCTGAAGGGATTTGAATGAAATTTCGCACACAGGTAGGTCATAGCCTGGATTAACACATAGGCTACTTTTTATCCCGGTAAATGACAAGACTTAGCGAAGGCTGAGGTGAAAGTAGAAATCCAAAGTCAGGCTGAACGAGCGGTTTACGCTCACAAAGTACCAGGAGACCAGAAACATGAAAAGTATTTCCGGGGTTGGAATCATGAGCGGTAAAGTCTCGCAAAGTACCAGGGGACCAGAATCATGAAGAGGTATTTTCGGGGCTACAACCCTAGCGGTATAGCTTCGCAAACCACCAGGAGACCAGAATCAAGAAGAAGTATTGCCGGGGCTTGAATCCTGAGCGAGGTATAGATTCACAAGCTACCAGGAAATCAGAATCACAAAGTATATTCCGAGGCAGGTATTATGAGATGTAGAGATTCACAAATTACCAGGAGACCAGAAACATGAAAAGTATTTCAAGGACTGAAATTATGAGCGATAAAGACTCAAAACTACGAAAAGATCAGGATTCACGAAAAAGTAGTTCCGGAACTGGAATCATGATAGGTGTAGATTCCAAAACTACCAGGAGACCATAGTCATGAACCAGTATTTTTGGGGCTTAAATCTAAGCGGTATAGATTCCTACGACCTACTAGGAGATCAGAATCACAAAATATATTCTGTGGCTGGTATTATGAGAGGTACAGATTCACAAATTACCAGGAGAACAGAATCATGAATAAGTTTTCCGAGCAGACAGATTCACGAACAACCAAGATATAGAAGAATTACAAATGTTACCAAAAGGCTGGGATTATGAGCGGTAGAGATTCATAAATTACCAGGAGACCAGAATTATGAAGAAGTGATTTTGGGGTTGGAGTCATGAGAGGTATAGATTCTAAAATTACCAGGAGACCAGAGTCGTGAATCAGTATTTTTGGGGCTAGTAGAATCTAAAGCGGTATAGATTCACAAAATACTAGGATACCAGAAACACAAAGAGTGTTCCGGGGCTGAAATCCTGAGTGGAATAGATTCTCAAACTACCAGGGAGGGGGCTGGAATCCTGAGCGGTATAGATTTATAACCTACCAGGAGATCAAAAGTACAAAACATATTCCGAAGCTGGTATTGGGAGAGGTAGAGATTTACAAATTACCAGGAGACCAGAAATGTGAAGAAGTAAAATTTCCGAGCGGTATAGATTCACTCACTACCAGGAGATCAGAATCACAAAAAAAAAAAACCAAAAAAAATGGGTGGGAATCAAAAGAGGTAAAAAAAAAAGCATCTTGAATAAGTATTTTCGGGACTGGAATCCTGAGCGGTATAGATCCTTAAACTACCAGGAAAACAGAATCATGAAGAAGAGAAATTTCAGACCTGCACGCGGATGAAGCCAAAGGTAAATTGGAAGTAAGGTGGTGAAAAAGTTAATTTCATATAAATGTCTACGCGGACGGAGCCACGGACAAGAAGATAAGCACCGATTTAGGATATGTTCGGGACCCAATAAATGAAACAGTTTCGATATGGTAAACTATTATATTTAACACGTAAGAGTAACAAGATAGGTACCCCGACACACTGAGCGAGTGTGTGGCCCCACAGTCTTTATGTAGAACTTTGACATTCAAAAAAATCTGGCTTTCGGCCTAATTTAAATAACTTTTGATTTTGATTTCTACAGGATTTATTTAACGTGCTCCTCTCTAAAAATACCACACAGACTTATTACAATTACACTTTTTACGCGGGCGAAGCCGCGGGCGGAAGCTAGTTATCATATATTTTATGATATTATAATTTTGTGGTCTAAGACATTTTACTCATTTTGTAACTTACTATTGAATTTTTTTAATTTGCCGGTTGTAATTGGTCTAAACTGTATTTGAGTTTTTTCCAAAGCAGCTTCAAACTTAAGAGTTACCATTTGTCCACTATGATTCGACTAAAGATCATTTACTATGGCTTTATATACATAATCACAATTGCAGAAAATATTATTGATACAAGTAGCAGAGGTTGGAGTTACTCTAGTTGGTTCTGTAAAAACATTTGACAAATTGAATGATTTAGAAAGGCTTAAAAATCTGCTGCTACTTGCATTACTTTCTAAAATATTAATATTAAAATCTCCACAAACAACAGGCTTCGGAGGTCTGTACACGCACACTATAACATGCTTATCTAGCTCAACACAGGACAGTTCAATGCAATATTCAATTGACAAGCTATGTCATTACGTTGCTTAAATAAGCAATTTTTTACTAAGATTAGTCCCATCATACCCTAAATTATTACACTAAATCAGTCAATCACTTTGGGCCATCAACCTGAAAAGACTCCTCGCATGATCACCATTTGGTTGAGACAGTACTCTATGGAGTGTGCCTACATCAAGTCGGTTCAACCTTAAGACCCCAAAGAGATCATTTCTTTCAGACTCATATCGAACACAATCCATCAATAGGTGATGTAGGTTCTCGACAACTCCACAATCCACACAATTAGGTGAGGTAGTTTTCCTCATCATGAACGCATACTTATTACATGGAATGTGTCTAGATCTGAGTCTATGTGCCGTAACAACAAATTTCCTACTTAAACTACTATTAATAAACCCGGGCCCAAGAAAAGAGTAAAAAAGGGCACACGAAAAGGCTGACCCTTCTTTTTTGTGGGGTGTGAAATCATCCAGTGCATCTCCCGCTCAAATTTCAATACACATGGAGATGTGTATTGAAATTTTACTAAGGTTTAAAATGTGTAACTGACACATAGACATAAACAGGCCAAGTAGGATTCGGACTTGCACAAGAAAGGTTTCGTAATATCGTAGTTTTTATTTTATTTCCTGACACAGTTATTTATTTGACCATTGGTCCTAAGATTGAATAACGCAATTTTGGAAAAAATTAAAAATTGATTACAATTTTTAAGTATTGATTAACTTAACTATGGATCAAAAATCTCGCCCTTAGCGGGCTGTCATTGTGGTGTCATTCAATCTTAAGATGACAATTAACTTTCCCGATTGCCTATACTTACTTTGAAAATTATAACGCACTAGCAGTACCTACTTCCCCCATTATAATTTATAGCCTATGTAGTATTCCAGTCTACAATATATCTCTGTGCCAAATTTCATCCAGATTCGTTCAGCCATTCTGGCGTGAATGAGTAACAAACATCCATCCATCCATCCATACTTTTGCATTTATAATATTAGGAAAGTAGGATAGTAGGAAATAGGATAAGATAAGATTTTTTCATCTCACAACCTCGGTAAGATTCTGTTTGTCATTCGAAATCTGAGTGCAAAAGCGCATTTCATACGCTAGCCTGGAAATAGTTTTTAAAATGGTTCGTTGCCACTAGTACCACTAACAGTTCCTACTACAGTACTTCGAACCTTTCTATTCAATAATTTTCTATACGACTAGTCCCCTGAAAATGCGTTAATACTTATTTCATGTCAGTGCACCAATCTCATTTTTACGGGTCCATACCAGAAGAGTCTCCGGCCACCGTAGACCCGTGCCTGCGAACGGCGAGCAGTGGGTAGCTCTCCGTCCGATCAGCACCCTGGCCCGTGAGTCGACGGCGCGTAGTGTTCCACGGGCGCCTCAAAGAGATTAGTGTCAGCCACCACTGACGGGGCCCATCGTGGCCGGTGCTTGCATGCCTAGGGGTAGCGGATAAATTCTGAAAATGAGTTACCGCATCCCTGGGCACTCAGGCAGGGGTGGGTTTTAGTCAGTAAGAGTCTGACACGCCCTCCCGCTCCACCCAGAGCGGGAGAACTCATTGGATGATTTCCCACGCCCCAAAAAAAAAAAATACCAGAAGGGTCTAATCGGAGCCCTATAACTGTCACTTACGTGTCTGTCTGTCCGTCTGTATGTCTGTACGTCTGTCCGTCTGTCCATCTGCCCGTCTGCCCGTCTGTCCGTCTGTCCGTCTGTCCGTCGTCTGCCACAAAATTTTGTGGGTCTAATCGGAGCCCTATTGCTGTCGTTCACGTGTTTGCCTGTCCGTCTGTACGTCTGTCTGTCTGTCCATCTGTCCGTCTGTCTGTCTGTACATCTGTCCGTCTGTCCATCTGTCCGTCTGTCCATCTGTCCGTCTGTCCATCTGTCCGTCTGTCCATCTGTCCGTCTGTCCATCTGTCCGGATTCTACATTTGAACCACTCGCTTCGCTCATGGATCAATCCCAGAATCCTTCACTAGCTCAGGCTTTAATACAAGTACTCGCGCCAAAAAACTACTTTGCAGCCTTGAATAACAAATAACTATTTTACACGATAAAGCAGAATGTGTTCCGATCAATCTAAAGGTTCCATAACAAGTAACTTAACCAACGACAAAAACATCATGAATACATTTCTCAATTTCCCGGAAAACTCTTTATCGATCTAACTGTAATCCATTTCCATACTCAAAGGGCCAGAAATTCCATACTAAACACTTTGGCAACGGAAATCTGTCTTTTATGCCTAATAGAGCGTAGCGTGTTACCTATGAATGGATACTGACAGAATCGAACCTTTTTCTCTGGATAAAACTTCCGATGTGTAAAATATTGAAAGAAATGGCATTACGACATGATTTAGAGGTTTCATCGAGAAGAAACGACAGACACTGTCAATTTTTCACTGTTTCAGCAATCTGTAGCAAAACAACATAATAGTTTTAAAAACTCAAAAACACGCTTTTAAGTTACAAGTATCGGTTCTGCCTGAAATTAAGTGTGCTAGTTGAATTCTCCCCTCGATTCACAGAATCGTGACCAACTCTACGAGTGCTCGGATTTTCCTGCGCTCGTCTCAAAAATTAAAAAGGGAGAACGTTTTCCGCATGAACAAAGTTAGTAAGACCAGCTTGTAGAGGTCTAGCCTTAAATTATATTCCGCAGGTACTAATACTATTAAACCAATTAAAAAAATTAAAATATTAGTCAATCGGCAATCGGTTCAGAGAGGATTATAGACGGTTTCTGAATTGAGGATGTAGAGTTAAATTTTAAACCCTAGTTTAATGCCAGACATTTTCATCATTTCGGCCGAAAGACGTCCACTGCTGGGCATGGGCCTCTTCTTTAAGGCGCAGTTATACGACTTCTAATGGTTTTTAATTGAATATCACGTATAATCGACTAGTTTTATTGCCTTGAAAAAAATATATGTTACTTTGGACAATTTCCTTCAAAATTTGATATGTGAATATTTGAAATAATATTTTTATAACATAGTATAATTAATTTGTAAATGTATGTCTAACGCGGTTATAAAATTGAGAATCACGCAAAAACCATAAAGCGTATTTTTATGTAACCTTCACCATTTCAAAGATCATTTAATTATTTATATTTTAGTATACGTGTTTTACCACAATACCTGTTTTTTTTATGTATAATAAATTAATAATGCATCTAATTTCGGACAGCGCTCCTTGATGGGTGAGTCCTATCACTGGGTTGACGTACGACGCGTTACGTGAGCTCAGGACGGAAGAGGCAAGCTAACCAGCAGGCACTCAAGGTCATTGGCAGTTAATAGCACTGCTGATTCTTTGGCCTAAGAAAAGGCCAGCCCTCTGGTCAAGTGAATAGTCGACTAAATGTTTATTGATGTCACGGAAACTCGATGAGCACTCGGACCCCATGGCCCTAGGCCATAATATTGTTAGGGTTGGGGTTGGGGGTTTTTTTTGTGGGGTGGGGTTGAAACATTAGTAAAACACGGCAATAATTAAATGAATCATAAACATTATAATCATTAATTCTAACCCTAAATCATAAACTGGTTTAATTATATTTCAGCGTTAAATAATTGTGCTTCATAATCTTAATTACAACGTTCTTCGCGAAAACGGGTCAATTATTCAAAATAAGTCGGCGCACCTTGAAATTTTAATGGGGCATTTAAATAACATGAACATGAAATTTAGAAATAAGAGAGATATGGCATGTAAGTGGCCAGATCCAGAGACTATCAGTATGTCCCAAGTATTATACAGTTGGTTTCTATAAAAGAATGTATCATTATTTAGGTTATAATTGAACAAAAAAAAAAAAATTATTAATGGATTTCCTAATTTACAGCGCCTGCCTGTGTTCGATCTACAACTTGTAAGTCGCTGCTGTTTCTACTTGGGCTACCAAAGCGCATCCACGATCAATTGCAAACTCAAGGTCACAAACTTGACGGGGCCCATCGTGGCCGGTGCCTGCATGCCTAGGGGTAGCGGATAAATTCTCAACATGTTACCGCACCCCTGGGCACTCAGGCAGGGACAGTACGAAAGGCAAGGACAACAGGGGTGGGTTTTAGTCAGTAAGAGGCTGACACCACAGAGCGGGAGATGTCATTGGACGACTTCCCACCCCCACAAAAAAAGGTCACAAGGTGACTCATTGCCAAATAAATATCACTCCTCTATTTATAAGGTCTGCGATTCCAACTTTCAAGATTTAAATCTACTCATAACGTGGCTTGTTATTTAACTCTAATAAATGAAGCTGTGAAATATATTATAAGCCATATACATTTTTTAATCACCTTCGTAATTTACCGGTGCTATTTCCTGGTAGACGGTAATAGGCTAAACTTTATGGTGGAGAATGGACTGAGCTCTCATTAGCCAGGTAAGAAGTGCATACAGGCAGAAAATATGAGTGAGATATATTAATTAAGCCATCGCGTGGTCAGTAGTTGTCTTTTTCTAGAATTCTGATTGGAACACGTCACAGAAGAATGGAATAAACACGGCTTGCAGAAGAGGTTGGTTTTTATACACAAACAAGAGAATGTAACAAGAGACGGTTATTGGCCGGACAACCGCTTCGTTTCCTTCTACAGAGTTGTCACTTTTGTAAGGGTATTGACCAGAGCAGTCAGGCGTGCGCGTGAATTTAATTGTATCTACTCAAGAAAGTGGTATTAACTTTAGTAAGTAGGAGTCGTACATAACCCTGCGTTAACCCCATACAGAGAGATTCATGAAAGATACAAAGACAATTCATGAAAAAAAAAAAGTCAGTCTATTCTCTATGTTTACAGTAATAACCAAAACTCTATTGAGGAAAAGTCAAAAGGATTTAAATAATATAAACGTGTAAAGAAAGCGCCAGCAATTGTGACAACAAGGGTCCAAGTAATTACTAAAGTAAAGGTGTTAATTAAGTAATAACTTAATTGGTATGATTGTTGAACTGTTGGTGTAATTTTAATGGTTAATTTAAACTGGTCAGTAGAGAAAAGTAACAGTAATTCTACGCTTGTCGGGCTTTACGACAGCACAAATTATGAAAATGGTTTTGTTATAACTTAGGTAAATAAATATAAAATAAAATACAGAACCTAAAGAAAAGGTACATTTCATTATGCAAAGTGGTTTTATCTCTACATGTAATAGTAGTTATAATTTAATCTATTGGTAACTACTGACCCGGTTAACTTCATACCGCCTCAGAATCATTAAACAAAAATGCTGTTTCATACATAATATATGACAAAATGAATTTTCTTCATGCATTTTTCGTGATTTTTACAAGCTTTAATTTAACTTGCAATGTATGTATGTATGTATGTAACTATGTTTGTTAGGGTGGAATCTTGCAACTCAAATTGCACTCACTTCCCGATGTCTGATTGGACTCAAATTTGGTGTATATATGTACTTTCGGTGACAATACAATGATATGGTACCATGAAGCTGGTCTGATGATGAAGACGGAAGATGGCCTTAAGAACTTCTGAACAAAACAAGATAAACTCATCGAGTCTGGGCTCGATTGATTTATCTTGAGAAGCATTTAACGCCTAGACAAGATCCAGGGTCTGATGATGAAGCTAGAAGGTGGCCACTGCATCTCTGTGATAAAACAACATTACCCCACCGCGTTTGGGCTCGATTGATTCATCTTGGGCAGCATTTTACACCTAGAAAAAAAAAAGGTCTGACGATGAAGCTGGAAGGTGATGGCCACGACATCTCTGTGATAAAACAACATATCCCCACCGAGCACATTTAATTTGAGATAGCCGGTATAAATCTTGTTTAAAAAATTTTTTTTTTTAACTATAAACTTATTTCCAATGGTTTTTTAGCTATTCTACCATTCGTTGTGAAATGAAATCTAACAAATCAAAGATGATAAAAATCAGTCCAGACGTTCTTCAGAAATAAATGGTGTAAATAACCCGACTTTGTTATGAATAGGTAATATAAAGAATAATCTGTAGGATATATGTATAAAATTATAAGTCCTGACTGACTGATATATAAACGAATAGCCTAACCCGCTGGTCCTAGAGACATGAAATTGGAAGGATGTGTTCTATGTGAAGTGTAATTATAAATAATAAATATAGTTAAACTTACAGACAACCAACAACTCAATATTCCAAAAATAAAACAATATATTGATAAATTCACCCTTTCGCAATCCCGAAGTTCTAGGCTGGGACACCGAATCATCGGATTATCCGGGACTTGTCAACTCTTCAAAGGGTTTAAAAGGGTTTTATTGAATTGCTGTACAATATTGGGTATGTTTTATCTTCCCTGCGGCGACAACTTACGAGTTTATTCGTAGAATTCGGCCCTTTTGTCGAAACAGACTTTCTGTGTACTTGCTTGTTTGAAACGTCGCTTGCTCAATCGACACGATATATTTTTAGAGTTGAAAGAAAAAAAGGCGCGCTTATAGAATCACTTCGCTGTTCGTCTGTCTAACTATTGTAGAGCAGTGGTGGCCCAGTGGTATTGGCCGCGACTTACAAGTTACAGGTCGTGAGTTCAAACCTAGACAGGCGCTTTACTTTGTGTTAATTATTTCATCACCACTGCTCTCGAATCGGTGAAGGAAAACATCGTGAGGACACCGGCATGTCCTAGAACCAAAAAATCGAAGACATGTGACATCCTCCAACCTGCACTGGGCCCGCGTGGTGGATTACGGCCAACACCCTCTCACAGCGAGGAGGCCTGTGCCCTAGCAGCGTGGAAAAACCCGTCAGCCCCCGGAATAGCAGACACAACTAAAAACCTATTGTAGCGTCTCCGATTGGAGACGCGCGGGGCCTGTTGGATTAAAAAGGCTGATGATGATGATAATGATGAATATTGTTATTTTAATCCGTATTGCTTGGCAACTGGACTTACCCCATTTGTAAATGTCCCGTTGTGCCTATTAGACTAGCTGTCTTATGTCTCCGGCTTGATAAGAGGGAAGTGGAAATTATGTTTTCTTACGCCTCCGCTGTTCTTTTCTGATTTATTTCGTTGCGGGACCCAAGACAGTTTGATCATTTCTCCTGGACCCGTCGCGCTTCATTGCCTCGGCATTTTTCTGATGGTCGCCATTGTTGATTCTGGCTTCGAGGAATTGAAGTAGTTGGGAATAGTATGGTGGGATTGTCCCAAAAAATCTATCACGACATCCATTGGTGAGGCCAGTTGTCAGAATTTGGGGAGTCAGACCACCCACCGGCCACAAAACACGGTTGTGTTTTCCGAGGAAAAAACGGGCAAAAAAAACAGTGGCACTCCGGGAGTGCCGACAGAATTAAAAACTTGAACAAAAATGCCCAAAGCGCCTCGTGTTAGCACTCCCGTAGCGAACCGCGTAGTAATCGATTCAAGATATAAAATCATATTTATCTCTAGAACGGTGTCTAATCACAAAAACAACCAAAATTTGGGCTGCCTTTATAAAACGCCGTAGAAAGATCCATAAGATCTAAATTCATAAAAAAAAACCGATCTTCACTTCACTCGTAGCGGATCACATACGACGGTCGGTGAGTGTGTCGCCGAGTTCACTTGTATTTTTCCATCGCAAAAATACCCAACGCGCTAGAAGTTTTTACTTCAAAAATTGTACCTAATCTACAAGGTGTAACGGAAAGGTGTGGTTATTTTTTTTGTTGTCCATCGATATGAACAACTTTTTTCAAGAAAACCAGAGGATATTCTTAAAAAAAAAATTACCTCCAATACAAGTGATCAGCTGATGATAACTTTGTATGGAAATTCCAATTTTAGTTTTGGGAATTTTTTATTTTTTCTTAGAAAAAGTTGTTCATTTCCATGGGCAGAACCGGTTCTTGAAACCTGACCACACCTTTCCGTTACACCCTGTATAGGTGTAATTCTAAAATATATACATTTAAGTTAAGTTTACCGAGTCACCTACTGCTCTAGCGGTAATGGAAAGTAAGTTCGAAAATTCAAGTTTCTTTTTCCTAAGTGTTTAAAAATAATGCAGTCATTTAATAATTAATTCATCAGTTTCCCTAAATCCTGTATTGGTTTAAATTTGATTAAACGACCACAGTCCTTGAAATCATAAATGTAATTAATCATGCAATTAATACAGAAAATCTGAATCTCATTTCAAATTCTCTTAGGAATTCGTTGATTATTATACCTCACTTTGATTGATGAGGTTTGAAGCAGTTTATATATTTTGCATTTATTAGTAGTCTTGAAGTGTGAGTCTTATAAAGTTTTATTTTTAACCGACTTCAAAAAGAAGGAGGTAATCAATTCGGATGTTTATATATATTTTTAAACGACTTCAAAAAAGAGGAGGTTCTCAATTCGTCTGTATGTTTTTTTTTTGTAAGTTTGTTACGCGATATCTCCGCCATTTGTGTATAGATTTAGATGTTTTTTTTTTGGTAGGTCGTACTTCAGATGTGGTCCCATATAAATTTTATCGAAATTGATTCAGCACTTTTTGAAAAAATCAACATAAACAAAAAATATGTATATACAGATGACGTTTTGGTGGTCTCCTAATGTTCAAATTCCATGTTATTAGGGATATCCATTCGGGCATAACTTTAATATTTAGTTTTACTTCTGGGGTATAACAACTAAAAAGTGAAAAATAAAAAACTTTTTTACAAAAAATACAACCGACTTCTAAAAATTGCAAAATAACTTTAATTTCGGAAGTCGGTGTAAAATAACAAAGAAGCAAAAAATACAAACACCGACTTCCGAAATTATTTAATTTAATTTAATTATTTTTTATGTATGTTCGGGCATAACTCCGTCATATAAAGACGAATTTGCAAAATTCTTTTTTTGTTCGAAAGAGCTTTATTTCGAAATGGTCCCATTAAAATTTTATATAGATCTGATGATGAGTTTTGGAGACAGACAACGGAACTCTTCGAAAAATGACAGCAAAACAACTGCGATTGCTGCGATCGTATTTCTAAGTAGTGTTAACACAATTTTAATGGAGAACCACAACTAAAAAGAGAAAAATAAAAACTTTTTTCCAAAAAAAATAAAAACACCGACTTCCGAATTAAAGTTATTTTACACTTTTTTGGAAGTCGGTTCTATTTTTTTTTGTGAAAAAGTTTTTTAATTATTCTATTGCAAATCCCAGCTTTTATCCAACAAAAAGTTAATATAAAATATTTGTTATCTTGACGGCAGGTATTTGTTAGCGACTACCTCGCAGCAAGATAGCTAATATTTATTTTTTAATTAATTTCATTATTGGCATACATTGGCTTTTCATTTTGATAATTCAACAATTTTCACTGTGATTTTTTTTAATCTTTGCTATATACTCGTACATTTAGTCTTTATAATTTTATTGGGTGCGTTTTTTGCAGTGAATGTTGTTGAGCAGATTTTTTAATTGCAATGAATTACATTTCTTTCAAAATCATTTGGAATGTAATAGTATCATACGAATGTGTTAATACCTAATTATGTGCAGTACTACATTACTTTATCTAATGTCATCAAACCCAATTTAAAATATCGTAATTATGGTGCCTAAATGTAACATTCCTCAGCAATATAATGAGATGCTAATTTACATAGGATGCGGTACCATAGATAACGTAGAAACAGAGCTAGTCCGAAAATACTTATGTGCATAATTTAATCTGCCTAGCCTTTTCCCAACTATCTTGGGGTCAGCTTCCAGTCTAACCGGATGTAGCTGAATACTAGTGTTTCACATGGAGCGATTCCCTTTCTGACCTCCACATTTCAGTTACTGGGTAATACGAGACTCCTTGGTAAGACTGGTTGTCAGACTTTCAGGCGTCTGACGACCCGTAACGACTGTCAAAGATCCACGATTGACAGCCGGAACCAACGGCTTAACGTGCTTTCCGAGGCACGGAGGAAACTCGGTATGTAAAGATGGTCACTCATCTATGGACCAACCCCGGCAAGCGTAGCTTAACCTGATGGATTGACCCGTGCGGCTGTTATTACTTTAGCCACGAGCTCCTCTACTTATGTGCATAATAATTATCATTGATTAATATGACAATTATGCACATAAGTAAGAATGCATGCGGACCAGATCCGCACGCGGGCGGCTACCCGCATGACAGGAAAAGGGCCTTTACCCTTACTAGCATTTTTTATTTTTTCAATGTCACGTAAACCCTATGACTGAAAAAATCTACGTTATGTGTTGGAAAGTAATTAGTAACCACTCTCACGTATGGAAAGTGTCTTTAAAAAAACGAGCAAGCCTTACAGTAGTCGATTATGATGTGTAACATTTAACATTTTACTTTGGTATTACATTTTAATTATTACAATGTATTACATTGGTATGACATATTGACATCTCACTTTCGGATAGAATGTTAATGTTGCTTACATTAACTTTCTGAAAAATTAAATTTCGGCCGCGCGCAGACTTATCGTGCGCGCGCTCTTCCATCTGACGACCACCTCTAATATCGCTCGCGCTCATTGGACAAATCAAATAGCACGCTCATTGGTCAAATCAAATGGCGCGGGCTTCCCCGGCTTTCTGTTACACACTTTCGTCCTATTTTACGAAATCACTCCCACAGATTACAGAAAAGCGAGAGGAATGATGTTACACATAAAAAAAAACTTAATTTTATCAGAGTATCTGTGGATAAAGTCTATCAATAAGGTATTACTTTTAATTGTGTAATTGGAACTTTACGATATCATAGTAGATAAAGTGTGTTACGTTATTGTTGGGGCGGATCTAACACAGTCCTCATTATCTTCATTTTCTTCCTGGTCTCATGTTACTTGGGATGAGCGCAAAACGTTTTCTTCTACCATTCTCCCCTGTCAACCGTTACGCAGATCTTAAACCACCACTTTGCGTGTTCTCGCTACATTTCCGTAATGGAGCGCGGTGGGTGCGGTTTAGGCAACGTGTTTTAGCTCCGTGGGAGCTATTTCGTGTCCGTTGAGACGAGACACGGCGTTGTGGGACCATAAAGGCAATGGCCTCGGGCAAGCGCGCACATGCAGGTTGCCTATTGTGAGAATGCATTTTGTGTCAGTGAGACCGCCACGGCAATCTTCCCACAGTGCCACTATCTTCAGCAGACCTCGGTATTCTGTCTCCACCAGGCTCCAGCTGCCGGAGGAAGCACGGCCAGAGATGACAAGCGGCGAATGTGCCGACTTTTAAGGCCCCCACTGAAAATGTTGACCCCCGTCTGTTACCCTTCCATTTGGCCCCTAAGTCTGGAGCGTGACACAACCACTGTTATTAATTACGCCTTTAAATAAACCTCAAAAGCCAAAATCAATTACACTTTTAATTAAAAATATGCAAAAACTTCGTTGCAAATAATTTATTCCGTCGCTCCACGTTTATCGAGCGATACTCGGAGGGTGACACTACTTGCATCATAATGAGAAACAGTTTGTGTTTATCAGTAAGGCTGGCTGTTATCAACGATGAATTTTAATGCCCTTCGAGTCAATTATTAGCTTATAGTTTATTCAGAAGAGGAATCTGTGGGATGCCTGAGAAGTACACAGGCTGTTTTGGAAAATATTAGACTGAAAAAAATAAATTTAAAAGAAATGTCCGCCATTTCTTGTCACGACATACAACGTCTAGAACTGTAGAGGTGAATCAGGGGAGTGATTGATACAGCCTGATACAGCTAACAAGCGTAAGATATAGGTTAATAACAAAGTGAGTTTTTTATTTTTAAAGGGAGGAATCGAGTATCGTCCGAGATTCCTTTGATCACACTGAATGAAATGCCCTTAAAAGGAGTATCAAAATTCACATACTTGGGTCATGTGGTGACGGAGGATTTCTCGGACGATGCAGACTTGGAGAGAGAGCGTAGGGCGTTGTCGGTCCGATGTAATATGATAGCCCGCAGGTTTGCACGCTGTACGGATGGTGTAAAGATTACGCTTTTTAAAGCATATTGTCAATCTTTTTACACTTGCAGCCTGTGGGTGAAATATACGCAGCGGGCCTGCAATGCCCTGCGGGTGCAGTATAATAATGCCCTCAGGGTGCTGTTGGGTCTCCCTAGATACTGTAGTGCGTCTGAAATGTTTGCGTATACGCAAATAGATGACTTTTTTGCTATTATGCGCAAGAGAACCGCGTCAGTAATGAGTAGGGTAAGGGGGAGTACCAACGTCATCCTGAGGGTATTATGGGACAAAGTTTACAGTCCAATCGTTGGGCACTGGATGCACACGCACCTGTGTTTTCGGGGTCTGGCGGTTGGTAGGGGCTGTTAGCTAATTAATTTTATTATGTTTTTAATTTGACTTTGATTTGATTTTGATTTGTTTTTAATTTGATTTAACTTTAATTTATTTTTTTATTTAATTTTAATTAATTTTTTGATTTAATTTTAATTTATTGTTGATTTAATTTTAATTTATTTTTGATTTAATTTTAATTTATTTTTGATTTAATTTTAATTTTCTTGTGATTTGATTTTGATTGTGTTTGTTTTTATTACACCTTATTGGACTGATAATGTCTGAAATAAATGTTTTGAATTGAATTGAATTGAATAACAAGCTTTTTTGGAACACAGTACGTCTGCCACAACCCAACACGATACCTCTTGGCAAGATTGTTGTCAGATCTTCTGGTTTCTGGCCACCCGTAATGACTGCCAAAGATCTACAAATGACAGCGAGACTAAACGTCTAAAGTAGTTTCCGAGGCATGGAGAAGTTTCTGTATATACAGGTTGTAACGGAAAGGTATGGTCATATTTTAAGAACCGGTTCTGCCCATGAAAATGAACAACTTTCTCTAAGAAAAAATAAAAAGAAAATCCCAATCATCAGCTGATCATATGGGGGGTAACATTTTTTTTTGAGAATTGCCTGAGGTTTTCTTGAATAAAGTTGTTCATATCGATGGGCAGAACCAATTCCAAAAATATGACCACATCTTTCCGGTGAATACTCACCATTCACAGACCGACCTCGGCAAGCGTTGCTTAAGGCGCTCTTAACTGCCAACGACCTTGAGTGGTTAGCTTGCGTGTTCTGTGCTGAGCGCACGTAACGCGTCGTACGTCCACCCAGTAATAGGACTCACCCATCAAGGAGCGCTGTCCGAAATTAAACGCGTTATTAATTTATTATACATATAACAATAGGTATATACTAAAATAATTAAATTATCTTTATAATGGTCAAGGGTTCATAAAAATACGCTTTATATTTTTTGCGTGATTCTCAATTTTTATCCGCGTTAGACATAACTTTACAAATTAATTACAATATGTTATAATAATATAATTTCAAATATTCACATATCAAATTACGAAAAAAATTGTCTAGAGTAACATATATTTTATTTCAAGAAAAAAGACTAGTCGTTTAGACGTGATCTTTAATCAAAAACCGTTAAAAGCCGTATAACTGCGCCATAAGCCTTCTGATGAGGCCCATTGTAAGCGACCACTTTTCAGTGGGATATGTGACATAATAATATGGCACTGAAACGTGGGCGATGGAAGTTGATGACATTATGACATGTCATCATCAACAGCCACGTTTCATAGCCACGAACTTTCTTTTTAACCAACTTCAAGAAGAAGGAGGTTATCAATTTGGATGTTTGTATTTTTTTTTATGTATGTTCGGGCAAAACCCCGTCATATAAATAGACGGATTTACAATTTTTTTTTTTTATTGGAATGGGCTCTATTCCGAAATGGTCCCATTTAAATTTCATAATGATAATGAGTTTCGGAGACAGACAACGGAACTCTTCAAAAAATTACAGCAAATACACTCACGCGATTGCTGCGATCGTATGTAGTGTTAACACAGTTTAATGGGAACCACAACTCAAAAGTGAAAAATAAAAACTTTTTTACAAAAAATAGAACCGACTTCCAAAAAAAGTGCAAAATAACTTTAAAGTTGGAAGTCGGTGTCAAAAAAAAACCCGACTTCCGAAATTAAAGTTATTTTGCACTTTTTTGGAAGTCGGTTCTATTTTTTTTTGTTTGTAATAAAGTTTTATTGTCCTATTTTATACAACTAAAGCTTTTCCGATAAAACTAGTCAAGAATTAATCTTCTGCATAAAACAAGGAGTTGGCCCGATCACTCGAGCGGTTTTCAAGAGCCCAGCACATTGTTACTCTCTATGAAAGGCTAGAGACGCCATTGTTCTACCAGCTATTATACCTACTGGTTCAAGTGCCCTTAACATTTAAAACGACTGGAATGGCATTATTCATAATGAACACTGTATTTATAGGTTAGTGTGTCAGTTTTGTTGATTTAGTTTTGTCGGGAATTAACCTCGAGTATGTATTCATTTATTTCATTCTATTTTTAGGGTTCCGTAGTTCTAACAAGGACAAGGATCCCTTATAGTTTCGGTATATCCGTCTGTCCGTCCGAGGTATAGCGTAGATACTGTTAGTACTAGAAAGCTACAATATTGTATTTTTGTAGATCCCGTTCATGTAAAGTGAGGATATTTTTTTCATTCGCCTACCTTATAGTGTGGGCATCCTTGGATAGGTCTTTCAAAATCATTGCGGGGTTGTGAAGACTATTTTTCGAGTCAGTGATTCGTTAAAAATTGTGATGGTAGTATATAGAAATTTCAGGGAAAAATGTCACGGCTAAGTTAGCTCTGTTAGTTTAAGAGTAATCGGTGGCATAACTTATAAAATAGACTACTCGGAAGATTTCGTACAAATCAGAAAATTTAAAAAAAATACTTATGTGAAGTTATTACTTATTTAAAAGGTATTTAAAACGGATAGTAAACTCAATATGTTCACAATAATAAACATAAAGCCCCCTTCTAAGCCCGCATGTTATAGCGGGTAACAATGGGACCCTACACTGCGTGTTTTTTTTTGGCCCGACTCGCACTTGGCCGATTTTTTTTTAAATCTGGCCAAGATTACACGAGAAATTACTCGTATATTGTGGGTACGTTGACATACATATAAAGTCTCATACGAAAGTCATCCAGACCCGAAACAACTACGAGTATCTATAGACCATAAAAATATTTGTTCCTTGCAGGAATCCGATACGCAGCGCAGCAGCCAATCGCTCGTACTACGCCAACCGTGCCCCCAAAACTACCTAATGTACTTTGTGTTAGAAAACCTTGAAACCTGTATAACCTTCTTTATAAGAACGTCGCGGCGTCGATAGTACCTTTAATGTATGTTTATTATCTAGTTTCTCAAACGAGGCAGGTTGAGGTTTTTTATAATGTTTGTTCACAGATTTCTCTGTCAATTGTGGACCGATTTTCAATTTTTTTTTATTCGAAGGTGTATACTTTTGAGGTAGTCCCATATAAATTTTATTGAAATTGATTCAGCGCTTTTTCAAAAATCAACAGGAACAAAAAATACGTATACACAGATAACGTTTGGGTGTCCTCTAATTATGTACAAATTCCATGTTCCATGTTATTGGGGTTATCAATTTGGGCGTAAATTTAATATTTAGATAAAATTTTGCGGTTTAAAAACTAAAAAAAAAAGCTTTTTTTACAAAAAATACAACCAACTTTAATTTCGGAAGTCGGTGTCAAAAAACTAAGAAATATAATACAAACACCAACTTCCGAAATTCAAGTCGGTTGTAAGTATATTTTGTAAAAAAGTTTTTTTATTTTTCTATTGCCCTTATCCCAATTTATTTGGGGTCGGTGCAACATGTCTTTTTCTTCCATACTCCTCTATTAGTCATCATCTCTGTAGTCACCCTCTTTTTACCCATATCCTCTTTCACACAGTCCAACCATTGTTTCGTTGGCCTTCCCTTTATTTGGGGTCGGTGCAACAGGTCTTTTTCTTCCATACTCCTCTATTAATCGTCATCTCTGTAGTCACTCCCTTTTTACCCATATCCTCTTTCACACAGTCCAACCATCTTTTCTTTGGCCTTCCCCTAGTCTTATAGCCATCCACATCCATACACAAGACTTTCCTCACGACATTTTCTTCATTTCTCCACATCACATGCCCATACCATGACAACCGATTTCCACACAACTTTTCAGTCAGCGGTGCCACTTTCAGACTTCCTCTTATATTCATTTTAAAAGAAAACAATGTTGCTGCTCACGATTTCAAAACGATGCAGCAAATAAAACTTAATTACGAAGATAATTTGACATGCAGGTAAGGTACCTGATAGACATCGACCTTGATAGCTGGTTGACATTTGCTCTCGGAAATGGCGCCACCATCAAATTTATACTAAATCTGACTAAAATCAAACCCTATGTCCCGTGCCTCTCTGGGAAGTCATGGCGGCGCAGCCAGGCCGAGATGCCAAAAAAGGTATGGTTGATTGCGTGACCAAGCGGTTCCTAGGTGAGGTACCCACCACAGAGCTGCATACATTATATTGGCTGCGTGAACTGGCAGCGCCGCCATTGCGTCCCAGTGAGGCACGAACCTAACTCCATTGCATTGCATTCATAGGCGGATCGCGTGTCAACGGGTCGTTATTTACCTGCGTTCGATTCGATTGTGATGGTTAGAAAATTAAGTGATGTTTACAAATCATAGGCTTGAGTAGAAAATAACAGCCATAGGTTTATTGTTCTTGGAAAATGAAAGGTTACTCCAATTTTAGTTGCAATTTGGTGTAGAAGAATAAAAGAAATGAATAGGTCAGCTCTTTGTATCAACAACAAAGCCGTTAGAAACCAATTTTCCTACCAATAAAGGATACCTTTTATAACTATGGTGATTACGGTTTATATTTGCATATTCCAACATTATGTATATAATCATCGGTAGAGACCAGACAGAATCTTCAAAATAGTTGAGATTTCTCGCGGAGAGGATTCCAAAACATTTTTATATGTTTCTTTTCAATGGTAAGAGGCTCGTGCTTGGCCACTATCTCACCTGATGGTAAGCGATGATGTGTTCGACGATGAAGCAAGCTTGCCTTAGAAGTAACCTATTTAATCTCGAAGACCCTCAGGTTGTAGATAGCAGTAAACACAGACTCCGACAGGGAATTCCACTCCTTAGCTGCTGTGCGCACAATGAATGTGTTCCAAAATCGTTTTGTATATCCACCATGTACCGGTGGCGCGGTGATGCGCCCACATACCTCTAGTGGTCCGATGATTTATGTCGCTCAGAGCTGTTGTATTCAAACATCAAGAAGTTTTAGCAGGAAGTGATGCGTAAATTAAGATATGAAGATGAAAATCTGAACATATAAAATGAACGTGGGATCACAAAGCGTTGAAAGCAATGTCGCAGCTATATAATACATTGTAGGCAATTTCAAAGTGCAAACAGCAAAAGGAAAAACTGAATAAGATCTGGATCTACTTCCCACGGCACATACAACAACCACACACCACAACCATACATGTCCACAACCTCGCAAGCCAAGTCAAAATACTATATTTGAATTGCTTGATCTTAACGAAATAATAAAGAAAATAACAAGGTGAGAAAGGGATAGTGTTATACGACCTATATAGCTTCGTCTCTCTCACACCGCAATTATGATGATTTTAAGACATTATAATTAAGGCCCCAGTAATTACAGTATTATTTATTACCTCTAACAAACAAACAATTCAACGTATGTATACCATCCCGGAAAAAAAGTAAGAGTTATTTTTTTATATATAAATTTTGTCTTTACGCATGGGAAAGTTCTGTATGGTAATAAAATATCAGAAACGATATAACGGTTTCGAAGAGCTCGGGCACAGCAAATGGTCTCTCAAACTGGGCCCGAAGGGTGAAGCTGAAGTTTCGGCTTGTAATCGGCTGATCACTAAAGACAAGAAAATTAACATTTTAAACTAGGTTACAAAAGGTGTCTTTAAGATACCAGTGAAAGCGAGACTCCATGGAATAAGAAATCACAAATTACGTGCCAACATCTCGAAAAGATGCACAAAATATATTCACCAACGAAACGTGCACTAATTAATCGGAAGTAGCCATAAAAAAATATTCCACTGGTCACAATTTTTTCTAAATTCACCAATTTATTACGTTAAATATTTGAATTTTGTGACCAGCCAACTTGTCCAAAAAAAAGCGTGTCGCATCACGCTTTTTTTTGGACAAGTTTTTGGACGAGCCTTTTTGTAGCGATATGCTAAAATACGTACAAGTAGGTACGAGGGTCGATAGAAGCTTCATGACCAATAAAATAACACGTATGAAATTATGTTTTTGAAGTGAAAACTTCTTTAGGCGCGTTGGGCATTTTTGAGATGGGAAAAAACTATTGAACTCAAGCGACACCGACCCGCTACGCGTAGCGTCATAGCACTCGTAGTGCATCGCGTAACGGATTGAAGTGAAAACTTCTTTAGGCGTGTTGGGCATTTTTGAGATGGGAAAAAACAATTCAAATCGTCACCGACACCGAAACTGACACCGACACTGCTACGAGTGCTATGACGTTTAGCGTTGTAGCACTCATGGCACACTCCGTGTAGGTAAGTACCTTTTAATCCTCCCTCGCATACTGATTTAGACAATCAAACTTATTATTTTGTTGTGACAAAGAAATAAAAAGAAAACAGTGCATCATCTGTTGAGCATCCCACGGTAATTTTAAGAGACTGACGTAAGAATAAATCCTATTTGTTTTGCTTGCGATCACAACAATGGATCCTTTTACAAAATAATTTGTAGGTAGTCAGCAGCTGTATTTTGTTTGCAAACAGTTTTCTTCGTAATCCCTTTGATTCTATTGTAAACTACGCCCACTTTATCCCGGCACGTGCAAGAAATTAAATCTGCCATATTAAACCTCTAGTTATTATTTTTCATGAAGTTGCTACTCACTTATAAATACATCATCATAATTTCAGACAAAAGACGTCCACACGTGCTGGACATAGGCCTCGACGAAGTGTCGCCACAACGACCAATCCGGTGCGTCTCGCACCCATCTGATTCCCGTGACCCTCATCAGGTCATCGTCAGGTATTTAAATGGCGACATTTAATTCATCATCTATTTATTAATTTATGCACACACAAAAACAATTACAAGAGAAAAATGAACAAATACAGATAGAAGAGCACAAAGGTGCTGCTTATTTCAAAAGAAATTTCTTCCAGCAGACCTGCGACTGGAAAGTTGGTTGAGAAATGTAGACCAGTGTGTATAAATAGATATAGAAATACAAAATAGACTAGAATACATAAATAATTCATACATAAAATATATCTCGTCTATCTTCAGGGCGAGGAAATATAAGTGCTAATATATCCAATAAGTAGTAGTAAACATTAAATGTATTAAAATCCCCTAAAATAATGGTATTAAGATTTAGTCCAGAAGACTGATAGGCTTAGTTATATCAAAGGTTTCCTCTATTCTATTGTTTTTGCTGTGCCCGACAGGGTCCATAATGATAATTTTTAATCATAAGTTCACATTGTGGAATGCTAATAAACAATTCAGTACACAAGAAAATTAATAAATATTACGAGACCAAACATGAAATCGCGAAAAGTAAATGAGCTGTTCAGTACCTTTTATATATTCACACAACTCGACAAAATATATGCTAGGCTTGCCAAAGACCTTAATTCTTAAAGGGTCTTGGAATGCACACAGTATAATTTCATATTCGAAGAAATCATAGTCTGAAGGTGGTTTTATACCGGCGAGGCGAGGCGTGGATGGGATGGGCGAGAATTGAAATCACGCTTCCCCTTTTACACCGAAAGATGCCTCGCGATGGCCAGCGAGAGTTCGCGCCGGCTCGCGCTGGCACGCGCCGACTCGTGATGTCACGCACCGACCATCGCTACCTCGATCCGGCTCGCGCTATCACGCGCCGCCCGGCCAGCAGTGTCTCGCGCGCCTACTACGTTTTGTGGAGAAAGAGCCCGTATTGTGCGATCAACGTTCAGCGGTGGCGCGTGCCAGCACCAGACATCGCGAGATAGCGCTTGATCGAGAGAGACCGAGCGGATTCGCGATGGCCGATGCGAGATTTGTATATCCGTTTTACAAAAAATACTCTATTCGTAGAGCAATAAAGTTCAATATTGTACTAACAAATATTTCAATTCTCGCCTAAGATGGGAAAGAAATTTTGCCATACAAATTTCAACGGCTGCAAAAAAGTACGATAACAATAAACATAAGTCAGACAAGCAAGAAGTTTATTTTGAAGAAACAACCCTATTATTATACAGTCCACAACCAAGCCATAGTCTGAGGAACAAGGCAATCACCAACAGTCCGCAACAGTCTCTGGTCCTTCAAGCCAGATATCAAGATCAGTATATAGCCTGGTCAGCCGGATATATCAAGGACGGGATCAAGCAACACATCTCAGTCCTGTACACTTACCTAATGGTGGTCCCCATTTTGTATTTTTCTTCAAATTCATATATCCGCTTAGGCTACAGCGCGTACCCGGGCCTGCGGATGGCGAGTAGTGGGTAGCTCGCCGTCCGATCAGCACCAGGCCCGTGAGTCGACGGCGCGTAGTATTCCACGCGCGCCTCTAAGAGATGTATGTCAGCCATCACTGATGGGGCCCATCATGGCTGATGCCTGTATGCCTAGGTGTAGCGGATAAATTCGCAACAGAGTTACCGCTCCTCTGGGCACTCAGGCAAGGAAAGAACAGGGGTGGGTTTTAGTCAGTAAGAGTCTGACACGCCCTCCCGCTCCACCCAGAGTGGAAGATGTAATTGGACTATTTCCTTCCCCAAAAAAAGGGTAACACCGCGTGCCAAAGAAATAGACATACATACTCTCCAAAACCAAAACCCTCCTTCTGAGGCAGTTGGATAAATAGTGTTCAATAAGTAGTGTTCAACAAATAGTGTTCAATAAATAGTGTTCAATAAGTAGTGTTCAATAAATAGTGTTCAATAAATAGTGTTCAATAAATAGTGTTTAATAAATAGTGTTCAATAAATAGTTTTCAATAAATAGTGTTCAATAAATAGTGTTTAATAAATAGTGTTCAATAAATAGTGTTCAATAAATAGTGTTCAATAAATAGTTTTCAATAAATAGTTTTCAATAAATAGTGCTTATTTTATTTATTGAATTAATAATCCCGACTACGGTTTGCTGGTGCTCCATTCAAAGAATACGTTCAGTCCCTGAATCGTGGGTTGCGGGATTGTTCGAAAGTATTACTGCAGCCCTGGAAAGCAAAGGGAAATTCAAGCACCACTAGTGGGTTTTAGTCAGTAAGTTTTTTTTTTTTTTGGGAAATCATCCAATGACATCTCCCGCTCTAGGGTGGAGCGGGAGGGCGTGTCAGACTCTTACTGACTAAAACCCACCCCTGTTCCTTCCTTGCCCTGAGTGCCCAGGGGCGAGGTAACTCTGTTTCGAATTTACCCACAACCCCTGACCAGAGTCAGTAAGAGTCTAACACTTCCTCCCGCTTCACCCAGAGCGGGAGAAGTAATTTGATCATCGAGATCTCAAAAAAACCCCCAAGTGCGAGTCGGACACGCGCACGGAGGGTTCCGTACCATTCTTTTATAAAAACTGCAAAAAAAATCATGTCTGTTTTATTCCTATACCCTTAAATATTTATTTGATTCTGGTTTTTAGTATTTGTTGTTATAGCGGCAACAGAAATACATCATCTGTGAAAATTTCAACTGTCTATCTATCACGATTCATGAGATATACAGCGTGGTGACAGATGGACAGACAGACGGACGGACAGCGGAGTCTTAGTAATAGGGTCCCGTTTTACCCGTTGGGTACGGAACCCTAAAAATAAATATTACAAGCGTGAATAATCAACAAACACACTTTCACTTAACATTAGTAAGAAGGAAGTAGAATTAAACCACTTTCATAAACGTGTGTTCCCAGTTATTTCCACCAATTCCCAGCAATGCCTCACTTCTGAGCAACGTGACTCACATGCATGTGTTCCGGCTGAAAACTAAAACTAACATGGCTGCCGCTGTAAACAATAACATGTAAATTAACTTCTACCACGTACCTATATAACTTACACAATTAGCTTTGCTTCAATGCTTAGGACCGTATACTGGAGTATAGAAGATAATTCTGGGAATATGGTGAAGTTGAATTTCACTTCTGAAGGTACACGAGAAATTAATTTTCAGTAAAGTTAAAAACTGGCTAAGTGTGTGTCGGACTTCGCACATTTGGGGTTCCGTACCAAATGAGGGAATAATCAGAGAAAAAAAAAACTTGAGAGGTGTCAAGGGACACCCGGATGGAACGAAGTTCCTTTCGATTAATTAGTGAAGGAATTGTAATATAATTTTATTTTTTTTAATTTATAATATTTTTTTAATTATTAACTACGCACACACGCACGCACGTAAGAAGTTATACTTCATCATCTCATCTCATCTCATCTCATCTCATCGCAGCTCAGCTCAGCTCAGCTCAGCTCAGATTAGCTAAGCTCAGCCCAGCTCAGCTCAGCTCAGCTCAGCTCAGCTCAGCTCAACTCAACTCAACTCATTAGCAATAACAACAACTATAACAAAAGTAATTGTAATAAAATTTAATTTTTTTTACAATAGCAAAAAGTGTCGTGACAACTTTTCGTAAGAATTTTTTCCGTCTAGCTTTCACAACGCGCGATAAGGAACTTCGTTCCAAAATCTGATTTATCAATATATTGCTATTTGTTAGTAAAATATACGTATTAATAAAAGTTATCACCAAATTTCAAGTTCATAGGTCAATGCGAAGTTAAAAAAATGTATGGAACAAAATTTTGTGACAGACGAAGGACAGACAGTCGGACAGACGGACACGTGAGTGACAGAAATAGGGCTCCGTATGGACCCTTCGGGTACGGAACCCTGAAAATGGGTTTTGATGGGGCTGCCCCAGTACTGGAGTGCATTAGAGATGTTCGCAGAAGCTCACGTGGACTATTTCTACGCGGTCATACGGAAGCGATGCGCATCCCTGGTCCGTAGGGTGCGGCCCAGTGCCAACAGCATCCTGAGCAAACAGGTTACCTAGTGATTTTGTGAATTCTCTCTCTTTTTTTCTATAGTTTTTAATGTCCTGTATTGTAAAGTAAGCTAGATAAAATTCACCCTGACACGTAATCCTTTAAGTCTGAGCTATCTTCTACATCAATTTCTTCAGCAAAATAAAAATAGGCGTTTGAAATTGGGCACAAAATGCAAAATTGATGAGTCACGGCGAGGATACTCCCTTGAAATGGTTTGGGCGTTTTCTTTGCGAAAGACAGAAAAAATTACCTTTCTATAAATGTAGTTTTTAACCGATTTTCGAAAAAGGAGGAGGTTCTATGTTCGACTGTATGTATGTTTTTTTTTTAAGTATGTCCGCCGATTTCTCCGTCAGTTGTGGACCGATTTTCAAAAACTTATTTTATCCGAAAGAATATACTTCCAAGGTGATCCCATATAAATGTTATCGAAATTGCTTGAGCGCTTTTTGAGAAACTGAACAAAAACGAAAAATACGTGTACCTAGATGACGGTTTTTTTTTTTTTTTTTGGGGGGTGGGAAATCATCCTATGACTTCTTCCGCTCTAGGGTGGAGCGGAAGGGTGTGTCAGACTCTTACTGACTAAAACCCACCCCTGTTCCTCCCTGCCTCGAGTGCCCAGGGGCGAGGTAACTCTTTCGAATTTATCCTCCACCCCCGGGCAGGCATCGGCCGTGGCAGGCCCCGTCCCTTTGCTGACAACTCTTTGAGGCGCGCGTGGAACACTACGCGCCGTCGACTCTCGGGCCTGGTACTCGCCGTCCGCAGGCCCGGGTCTACGGTGGCCGGAGATCGTCTCGCGGCGTCCGAACCACCTAGATGACGGTTTGGTTTTCTCCAATTACGAGTATGTTTAAATTCCACGTTCCATGTTATTGGGGTTTTTAGTGCTGGTGTATAACAACTAAAAAGTGAAAAATAAAAAACTTTTTTTTAAAAAAGTAACCGACTTTCAAAAAAGAAAATACATCAAAAATAACTTTAATTTCGGAAGTCGGTGTCAAATAACGAAGAAATAAAATACAAACACCGACTTCCGAAATTAAAGTTATTTTTTAATTTTTAGTGTATTTTATTTTTTGGAAGTTGGTGGTTTTTTCTGTGTGTTTCGCATCTGCGTAGTTAAGTATTTACTGCCCGTAGTAAGGGTTTTAAGTGCTCATGGGTATAAACTAGTTTTAATAAAGGATCAACTCGGAAAAATTAATGTAACGAACATAGACTTTTTTTTTCGCAATTTGAGATTTTGAAATTTGGTCATCTTCATGAGTATTTTCACGCGCTCAAAATTTGACAGAAGTTATCCTGTAGATTATAACTAAACTTCTAAACTTAACAGTTTTGTTCACAACATCCGTGCGGCTAAACCTTGAATGGAATCAGAAGTTCGGAAACCAATGAAAAGCCTTGTTATTTGCGTCCAATAACCACTAATTGAATTAATCCATTAATTATTTATATCTTACGTAAACAGGGAAGTTCGAACTTTGAGAACTTACTGTTAATTGGTAGGTAACTCTTGGAATCTGTGATCCTTTGGTATGTTGGTAATAAACTTGAATGTCGGCTCATTTAATTTTGTGATGTCCGGTATAGGTACAGGTTTTCACTTTTATCGTAATACTTTTACAGTAAACAGAAGAATAGCGATGATTCCTGGATGGAATGATAATTAATATTTTAAGTCCGCAAGTTAAATTATCAACAAAAAAAATGTCGGCCGTCACGGGACGCCCGGCAGATGTGAAACATCTATTTTAATATTAGAATTCAAAATTGTTGTTAGTTGTTGTTGGTGTTGTAGTTGTTGGTTGTTGTTGTTGATGGTTGTTGTTGTTGTTGGATGTTGTTGTCTGTTGTTAATTTTTTTTGCATAGATGTTTCTAGGGAGAAGGGAGTCGAGAGGCGTTGTGGGGGTATCGTGGCACGACAGCGTCATACCGTTTTCCATCACGGCAGTCAAGTCGATTCTACTGCCAAGCAGCCCCAATAGATGTTTAACATCAATAATGGGCACATGGGTACTTTTTGCTTTACCAAATCAATTAACGCGTCAAGTCCCTCATTAGCAGACACAATTAAAAACCTATTGTTATGGCGACGCGAGGGGCCTGACGTGTTAATCTGCAACCTGACTAGCCTTTTCCCAACTACCTTGGTCGGCTTCTAGCCTAACCGGATGCAGCTGAATACCAGTATTTTACATGGAGCCACTGCCTATCTGAGCCTATCTGACCTCTACAACCCAGTTACTGGGTAATACGATACCCCTTAGTAAGACTGTTGTCAGACTTTCGGGCTTCTGACGACCCGTAACGACCGTTAAAGACCAACGGCTTAACGTGCTTTCCGAGACACGAAGGAGTTTCGGTATGTAAAGATGGTCACCCATCCATGGGCCAACCCCAGCAAGCGTAGCTTAACCGACTTGTGTCGAATCGACCCATGCGGCTGTTATTACTTTAGCCACGAGCTCCTCCGAATTAAATCAATCTTTACCAAATCAATAAAAAATTAAAAAGATAAAACGCATCAAAGTTCAGTAGTGAAGGCTTGTTACGTCACTTTTAGGTAAAAAATGGTACGTTATTTAAGTAGGTGTGACGTCACGCGCAAATTGAAGTGCACTATACCGATCCAATTTTTGTTTACGTGACAAAATAATAAATACGTATCCGATAGTTTTCGGTAATCTGATGAAACAAATATATTTATTTAGGGGTTCTCTCTATCTGGCAGAATCTTAATGCTCCGAAATTTATTTGTCATAACACATTTGGCATAATCTTCTTTAAATGAATATTTTTACGGCGTATAATTGATTTAATATAATTATTGTTTGGCCGAATGTTTATAAGTCTGAATTTACGATGGCATACTTTTAAGATGGCATAATTTATTTGGCATAATAACCTTTGGCAAAGTTAAAATTAAGCGTAATTTCGTTTAGCATAACGTTTATTTAGAGCGACGATTATTTGGTACAATTTTACTTGGCATACTATGAACCTCTTTTTTTGAAGTCTGTTAAAAATCACATAAATGATCACAATCAACTGTTTTAATGAGTGATAACACATGCATATAGGTAATTTAATAATGAAATAAAAAAATTCAAAAAATCAATCAATAAATGTGTGTGTATAATAAATATGTGTGTGTGTTGTATGTATGTGTGTGTGTGCGTGTAGACATAAGTTAGCAAAATCATATTGTTGTGTATGTCGTTAATTTGTGGCAAATAAATACTTTTTCTTTCTTTCTTTCTATGCCAAAAGATGATTTTGACTGTAAACTGCTATATCATCATATAGTCGAAAGTTTACAGTCACAATCGTCTCCAAAATATATCCATAATTATAAAAAAGAAATTCATTCCTGAAGATGATTCTGACTTACAAAATTATGAGTTTTGAATGTATGATATATGAGTGTATGCCAAAAGATTTTCTGCGAAATGAAGTTTATGCTATCCACTGTTATGTAAAATAATATTATGACATAAAAAGTTCTGCTATAAAGGGTAGACCCTTTATTTAGTCATCTACCCTATTGTAAAATGCTCTCCATTCATGTTGAGATAACCCGTGTCTAGAGGACATGAAATGATAAATGATGTTTATTACGCAAACTAGCTGCGCCCCGCGGTTTTACCAGCTTGGACCAGGATGAAAAGTAGCCTATGTGCTAATCCAAGGAATAAGCTATCTACATACCAAAATTCATTCAAATCAGCCCAGCCATTTGAGCGTAAAGAAGTAACAAACATACACACTCACAAACTTTCGCCAGTTTAAGCTACATGAGGCCGATGTTTCCTATCTGACTACCCTGAGAAGAAACACCGAAGCAAACTCAGAGATCAAAGTCTCTTTTAAAGTGTTTTATTTCATTAACCGACGAAAAAAAAGGAGGAGGTTCTCAATTCGACCGTATATATGTTTTTTTTTTTTTTTTTTGTGTATGTTCAGCCCTCACTCCGTCATTTACGAACCGATTTTGATTATTCTTTTTTTGTTAGATAGGGTACACCTCAAGGGTAGTCCCATGTCAAGGAAATCAGGATCTGACAATGGAATCCTGACAAAATTGAGAGAAAACCTCGAAAATTGTGGGCACGTTTAGCGTTTCTGTATGTGTGTTCAGCCCTCACTCCGTCATTTATGAACCGATTTTGATTATTCTTTTTAGTTAGATAGGGTATACCTCAAGGGTGGTCCCATGTCAAGGAAATCAGGAGCTGACAATGGAATCCTGACAAAATTGAGAGAAAACCTCGAAAATTGTGGGCACGTTTAGCGTTTCTGTGTGTATGTTCGGCCCTCACTCCGTTATTTATGAACCGATTTTGATTATTCTTTTTTTTTTAGATAGGGTATACCTCAAGGATTGTCCCATGTCTAGGATATCAGGATTTGCTTATGGGATCCTGAAAAAATTGAGAGAGAACCTCGAAAATTGGGCACGAATATTGTTTCTGTTTACTTTTCATAACTGAATCAGGTATTTGCATTTAGGAACCATCACATCATGAAACTGAGCTGATGATGGAAACCATACCTTTCCTAAACAATAGAAGTCAGATATAAAAACTGGTTTTAGTGACAAATACCACTTAATATGCTTTGACGAAAAGACGTCTTTACAATATTGGAGGTAACCTCAACTGGTCAATATCCTGGGAACTTCATGGAAGGATTGTTATATCATCAGCTCAGTGGCAAGAGGAATGATGAAGAATTAGAAATTAGCCTCAGAGTGTTAAAAGATGATGCGAGCCACAAAAAATCATGAAATAAAAAACTTTTTAACAAAAAAATTAACCGACGAAAAAGAACTAAAAAGCAAAAAATAAATAAACCTTTTAAGTCTTGAGTAATGAGCTTATTTACCTACATAAAATATCAAATTTTATATAAACTGATTTTGAGTCGGCGCCAATTAATAAAATGATTAATTACCTACTTACAGCCCTCTTCATTTGTAAGTACTTATAAAATTTAGATATTTAATAATCAGATTGTTGTTTGGCGCCGACTCAAAATTAGTTTATATAAAATTTGATATTTTATGTAGGTAAATAAGCTCATTACTCAAGACTTAAAAGGTTTATTTATTTTTTGCTTTTTAGTTCTTTTTCGTCGGTTAATTTTTTTGTTAAAAAGTTTTTTTACAATATGTACTGGCCAAATCCTAAGAGAACCGTGTAAGTTAATGTCTGAGATGAGCATTTGAGGAAAGCACCACGCAGGTTTGAGTGGACCTATCCAGACAGTGCAGGGGGCTTAGACAAAGTAACAATTTAAAAACGATAACGAAGTTAGAAAAGACTAAAATGTATGAGATTGACATAAACCGCGCTAAGTCACGTGGTCAGTCGACATCATTATTGCAAGTTGGTAGACAATGTTATAATTCGTAACGAAACCATAAAGAACCGAATTGCTATCGTGTTTATCCCATACAAATGCGTAGACAAGCAGCGCTTTCAGAGTTCGCCTTCGCCTCGATCGTGATCGCCAAAAAGATAACGAAGGAACGCTAACGCTAGGAAATGTTTATCGATATCTCAGAGACGATGACGAATTTAGATATCGTTTCGCTACGAAGCGATGTTACTTTGTCTACAGGACCAGGCATTTGTTAGTTATCGTGTAGCTCAACTCAGAACTTTAAAGAGCTCAACGAACCGAAGAACAATACCAAAGTAAGGACATTTCGGTAGGCCGCAAAAGTACTTAAACTGCCGAACAAAATGAAATATACGTGAATATAATACATAGTTCATGGGATACTATGTAGTATAACTGTATGTGATAATTAGTAGTAAGTTTAGTACGAATAGGTAAGATGGGGCAAAGAGCGTCCACAGTAGTTATCCATCGCGAACGGTCTTGAGCTTCACGCTTCACCTCACTACACACGTCATTTCATTGCTCGCCGCTTCTGCCAACACGGCTTCTGGCGACGCCTGCCCCCCTAGCCATATTACTTATCTATTATCGTTTACGCTAACGAATAATTTTAGCGTTTTTTTTAACATTTAATTTTAATAGATTTTTTTAGTAAAATACCCTATTCGACATACGTCCGTCACACGCCAAACACGTTCATCTAAAATTATCGGTGAACGATTTAAACGGCTTAACGGACGATTGAAATCATTATTTCCGGATCAAAACTGATTTAATTAAAATACACTGTTTCCGAAAACTGTGCGTGACTTTTGACTGCACGTATGATAGTAGATTGGTGTAGATTTTAGTGAATTTATTTTGTGAAACTGAAGTTATAACAGACTTCTTCGTTTCAAAAGATGATTTATAAACTTTTAGCTTCTACCAGCGGCTTTTTCTTGGTGCTATTCCAGACTATAATCTATATCTGTGCTAAACTGTCAAAGATAGTTTACTGACAGTTGAGTGCCACAGATTAATAAAAGACAGCGGCGCGTGCGTCATGTTGCAGGGAACGGAATGTTGCCACTTAAATATTAATATTTATTACGCTATATATTAGTTTTACTCATTGTTTGCTGCACCGGTCAACATCATGACGTCAGCGCCGGCTGTCGCTGAAAACCAGCGCTGGGGCTCTGTCTCGCATAGGGTCATAGCACTAAGCTGAGCAATGGCCGTTTTGCGAGGATGTGACTCATATTTTCCCCCAGTTTTTCTTTTTTGTTGTATTTCTCCATGTTCTGCGTCATGTTTACCGTAAATAAACGTTTATTCTTTCTTTCTTCTAAACTTCATTCAGATCAGTTCAGCTGTTGTGGCATGATTGAGTAACAAACGTCCATCCATCGAAATTTATTTAACGTAGATGGGGCTGAAAAGTTAGGAACAGGCAGCGTTGGAAGGTCTCCTACAAGGTGGACTGATGACCAGCAGGTGTATTCGCTAACTCGGTTTATATAAATTTGATAGGCACTATGCAGTACATTGCTACTTTGACGTATAGGAAAACAAATATGTACTACGTACTGCCTATCAAATTGATGGGGAGAACCCCCCCCGGGTTCTATTTAGAGTAGAAAGAAGGATTCGTAAGATAGGAAACATCTTCAAGTGTAACAATTTTATCACAAAATTTTAGGAATCTTTTATTATTGATGTTGAACATCTTTCCTCTCGCTTTCCTGTAATCTGTGGGAGTATGGTAGAGTTGACCGATAGGTCTGCGCGCGGTCGAAATCGGAACTAAACGTTTTCATTTTATTTTTCAGAATAGTTAATGTTGCTTATTAATATTTCTAAGGTGAGATGTCAAATGTTACACATAATACTCGACTACAGTAAAGTTAGCTCTTTTCTTAGGGTTTCGTACGCCTATTACGAAAACTCTGCTGTCCGTCTGTCTGTCAGCGGGCTGTATCTTACGATCCATAATAGCTACACAGTTGAAATTTTCACATAATGTGTATTCCTGTTGCCGCTATAACAAAAAATCATAAAAATAAATTTTAAAAAAACACGCTGTTTAAAATTTTCAACCGTCAACCTATTACGGATCATGAGATACAGCCAAAAAAAAAACATGTTTTTGTTGGGTTTTTCTTATGGTACGGAACCCTTCGTGTGCGATTCCGACTCGCACTTGGCCGGTTTTTTTTTAAATTATTGATAGGTGCGCGATTGACCACGGTTTTTTTAAAGAATCTATATATTATAAAAAAAATCTTATGTTTTTTGTCTTGCCACTATACTGTGTGTAACAGAAATAGTTGGACATATTATATCAGATAAACAGAGAGAGAGAGAAGGCCTGTGCCCCAGCAGTGGGGGCATTATTTCAGATACTCTTTCTGCCCATGTAAATGAATAACTTTCTTAAGGCGCTATTAACTGCCAATGACCTTGAGTGGTTAGGTTGCGTGTTCTGTGCCGAGCTCACGTAACGTGTCATACGTCCACCCAGTAATAAGACTCGCCCATCAAGGAGCGCTGTCCGAAATTAGACACATTATCAATTTATACAAAGAGATATTTTCAGCTCAGAAATATTACAAGCAAAAATGTCAAATAGTGGTATTTAAAAATAAATGTTAACGTTCTAATGAATTGCAAACAGAAATACTTCAAGGCCCCATGATAACAATAAAAAGTATCTTATTGCCTTTATTTTTCATTGTTCGTTCATTTATAGAAACCTGTTTGTACTTTCGACTTTGAACTGGGTAGAAATTTTGAAACTGTACTAGAAATAATAATTTCTTATTTATTAATAACTAGCAATTCGCCCGCGACTTTGTCCGCGTGGATTTCAAGAATTTATAGCCCATGACACTTACAAATACGACATCACAAACTTTAACTCTTTATAATATTAGTATAGATGTATACCTCTTCTTTAAAGGTCTTTCTGTAATCTAACACGCAGCGCGGTATGTAAAGAAATTTCTGTATTTTTTTGGAACGAAGTTCCTTATCGCGCGTTGTGAAAGGGGGCTAGACGGAAAAAATTCTTACGAAAAGTTGTCACGACACTAATGAGGCCGTCCATCCAAAAAGATTGTGTTGGAAAAACAATCTAATAAAAACTTCTTGTATTTTTGGTGGGTAGGTACAAAGATTGCAAGCAGATCAAAAAACAAAATAAAATAAAATAAAATTTTATTACAATTACTTCACTAATTAATCGAAAGGAACTTCGTTCCATCCGGGTGTCCCTTGACACCTCTCAAGTTTTTTTTTAATTTTAGTCCTAGTGTTTTGGAGATAAAGGGGGAGGAGAATGGTTATTTTTTATATAATGTCCTAAATAACTTTAAAACTAATACTTTAAAATTATGAAAAAAAATCATTCGAGACTCTCACAATAGTCAAAATGTGTCCTTTCATTTGATATGTCGCACGGCATATTTTGAAAAACTTTGTTCTTTAATATCGCAACTTTCACCCCAAATTTACCTCCCATATTTTATTCATGTGTGTACCAAATTTCAACTCTATCAGTGCACCAGATCCGGCGCAAATCGGCTGTAACAGACAGACACACTAGTGATTCTTTAAGGCCTCCGTTTTTTCATCCGGACTTTCGGAACCTTAAAAATAAGCACTGTACATGAAAAATAACGGCAATTTTTTTCTTAAGCGGTAAACAAGATTAGGACCAAAATGTAAATGAAGTTAGAAAGTGTGAGATGAGGAAATTCCTCAAAGACTTGGCAGATTTGCCAGGGAGACGCAATCTTGTAGACCATGACAGACTTTGGTCTAATATTAATTGAGTTTCAAACTTGTTATTAAGGTAAACGCGATGATGAAGCCATTTTGGGAAGATGTTTTGGCGCTTCTTGACTTGAGATGTGTACGTCAGGAGCAAAAATATGTACACAAGCAAATTTTACTTGTAAGCTTGAATATTTTAAAACCGTCCATTTAATATACAGGACCTTACAAGTAAAGTTTGCTTGTGTACCTACATAGTACATATTTTTGCTCGGGACCGTACATACGGGAGTTTTTTATTTCAACTTTGCCTCACACTAGGAATTACTCCTGTATCGTGGATGCTTTCACAAACATGTAAACTCACACACACAATCGGAGCTGGAACAACTATCTGTTGGCCATACAAATATTGGTTCTGTGCGGGAATCGAGACCGCGACACGCAGCGCAGCAGCGAATCGCTTCACCACTGCGCCAGCCGTGTCTAACATTCATTCGACCTTAGCCCTACTTTAGCTCCTGCGAGGATCGCCCTGAGGACACGGTGGAGGTTTGCCCCGCTTGGGCAGAGCACCGCCGTGTCCTCGTGGATGCGATAGGCGGCAGCGACCTCTCGCGCTGTGCCCTGGTTCAGGCCATGGTACGGAGCGAGAGGGAATGGGGAGCCGTCTCCTCCTTCTGCGAAGCAGTAATGCTCGCGAAGAGGGAGACTCAACAGCGGCAGAGTCGCCCTAGCGCCCTCAGCCGCAGCCGCCGCAGGAGACGCCAGGGGCCGCGAGACGATCTCCGGCCACCGTAGACCCGGGCCTGCGAAAGGCGAGTAATGGGTAACTCGCCGTCCGATCAGCACCAGGCCCGAGAGTCGACGGCGCGTAGTGTTCCACGCGCGCCTCAAAGAGTTGTCAGCAAAAGGACGGGGCCTGCCACAGCCAATGCCTGCCCGGGGGTTGAGGATAAATTCGAAAGAGTTACCTCGCCCCTGTGCGCGTAGGGCAGGAAGGAACAGGGGTGGGTTTTAGTCAGTAAGAGTCTGACACGCCCTTCCGCTCCACCCTAGAGCGGAAGAAGTCATAAGATGATATCCCACCCCCCAAAAAAAAAAAAAAAACGGGTCGATCCATTAGGTTAAGCTACGCTTACCGGGGTTGGTCCATGGATGGGTGACCATCTTTACATCGCTACAGGCAGTTGTAGGAGCTCGTGACTAAAGTAATAACAGCCGCAAGGGTTGATCCTGATGGATCTCCCCGGTAAGCGTAGCTTAACCTGATGGTTAAGCTACGCTTACCGGGGTTAGTCCATGGATGGGTAACCCACTTTACAGACTGAGATTTCTTCGTGCCTCGGAAAGCCGTTGTTGGTCCCGGCTGTCAATCGTGGATCTTTGACAGTCGTTACGGGTCGTCAGGAGCCCGAAAGTCTGACAACCAGTCTTACCAAGGGGTGTCGTATTACCCAGTAACTGGGTTGTGGAGGTCAGATAGACAGTCGCTCCATGTAAAATACTGGTATTCAGCTGCATCTGGTTAGACTAGAAGCCGACCCCAGGATAGTTGGGAAAAGGCGCGGGCAGATTGAGCGTTCACACTCGTGATAAGAATTTTTTTGCTGTTCAATCTGAAACCAACAGCGATCAAAATACATAGTTTCGTATGTTGAGGTGAAATTTTGTATTTTGATTTAAGTACATATCTCATGTGTCTTAAAGGGAAATCATTCAGCGTCCATGCATTTTTTAGCCTTTAACTTTCTTAGTTAAAGTGCTAACATAATAAAAGTTATATGCCGCAATAATACGTTTTTCTCTTCATTTATTGCAGTGACTATTCGAACAAGACGTGTGATCAGTGCCAACGTATAATGGAAATATCTAAACTCAAAATGAAGCACATTTAAAAATAAATAATTGTCAGAAAATTTCGATTGTATGAATGCCAAGGTAAGTATTCAATGACTATGTATTCATAACATTTTCCGTCTCTGCGTAGCTTAAGATAATAGGTATTTGTTCATATCTCGTGAATCACATAAGTGGTGAAATACCTTCTGTTTAACCCTTCGGAGAATTCAGGCCTGATGTTATGTTAGTTTGTAGCTAGAGATATAAATATTTTGTCTTCACCAGTAGGCAGATAAGTTAGTAAAACATAGAGTTACGAAACAGTGGAAAAATTATGATTTATTCGTCTTTGAAGTCAGTCACTTCAAACCTATGTAAGCCTGGTTACTAACAAAAAAAACGGCCAAGTGCGAGTCGGGCTCTGAGGTTTCCGTAACCCGTAGGTATATAACCATTTTATCCATCACGGGAATCGAATCTCGAACAAACTTAACTTTTCCTTTGGATCATCACGTGGCCGGCTAGGTATCACCCCGTCACATTCTGCGGCCAAGTACGGTCGGAATTCCTGGTCTGGGGCCAGAATAGTATGCACCTAAGCAACTAAGCATAGATTGACGATTTCCATATTCCATGGCATATTGCTTGCTATTGCTTCTTGCTATTAGGTTCTTGCTGCAGAAACTAGATTAAATTTGAAACATAAAATACCTGCCAAGTGCGAGTTGGACCCGCGCACAAAGGGTTCCGTACCATTATCTATAAAAACGACAGATATGGGAGCCTTAAAGACTTATTTTATTAGTTTTTATAGTATTTGTTGTTATAGCGGCAACAGAAATACATCATCGGTGAAAATTTTAACTGTCTAACTATCACGGGTCTTGAAATATAGCCCGGTGACGGACTGACAAACAGACAGACAAACGGACAGCGGAGTCTTAGTAATAGGATCCCGTTTTACGGTACGAGTACGGAACCTTAAAAACATACAATACTCAAATAATAAAATTTAAAAACAGTCTCAACATTGAACCTCCTTATTAATTCAGCAAATAGATGTAGCAGTAAAACTCAAATTTTCCTTTATTTCACTCAGAAGTTAAGAGTAATAACACTAATACCGCTACGCGGCGCGGATTGCGGGAAATGGTCGCGATTGCCGAGTTTAAGCCTGGTTACAAACGACCTTCATGAACACTGAGTTAGGCTGGCAACACAGTATCCAGATTGCTGCTAGACTATTATAACGTTCTTCATTTTTAATCGACGAAAAAAAAGTAGGTGGTTCTCAATTCGACCGTATATATATATATATTTTTTTTTGTGTACGTTCAGCCCTCACTCCGTCATTTATGAACCGATCTTAATTATTATTTTTTTGTTAGATAGGGTATACCCTAAGAAGAGTGGTCCCATGTCAAGGAAATCAGGATCTGATAATAGAATCCTGATAAAATTGAGAGAAAACCTCGAAAATTGTAGGCACGTTTAGCGTTTCTGTACGTATGTTCGGCTCTCACTCCGTTGTTTATGAACCGATTTGATGATTCTTTTTTTATTAGATAGGGTATACCTCAAGGGTGGTCCCATGTCAAGGACATCAGGATCTGATCATGGAATCCTGATAAAATTTAGAGAAAACCTCGAAAATTGGGCACAAATATTGTTTCTGTTTACTTTTCACAACTTAATCAGGTATTTGCATTTAGGAATCATCACATCATGAAGCTGAGCTGATGATGGAAACCATACCTTTCCTAAACAATAGAAGTTAGATATAAAAAACTTTTTTACAAAAAAATAGAACCGACTTCCAAAAAAAGTGCAAAATAACTTTAATTTCGGAAGTCGTGTCAAAAAACACAGACACAAAACAGGAACACCGACTTCCGAAATTAAAGTTATTTTGCTCTTTTTTTGGAAGTCGGTTCTATTTTTTTGTTAAAAAGTTTTTTATATCTAACTTCTATTAGACTATAGAGTTATAGAGTTATACTTTTTAGTTGTGGTTCCCCATTAAAATGTGTTGACAATTCATAGACATACGATAGCAGCAATCGCGGTTGATTTGCAGTCAATTTTTGAAGAGTTCCGTTGTCTGTCTCCGAAACCCATAATCAGATCTTTTTTAAATTTAAATGGGACCATTTCGGAGTAAACCCCTTTCGAACAAAAAAAGAATTTTGCAAATCCGTCAATATATGACGGAGTTATGCCCGAACATACATAAAAAAAAAAAAAAAATATAAACATCCGAATTGATAACCTCTTCCTTTTTCGAAGTCGGTTAAAAACTGGTTTTAGTGACAGATACCACTTAATATGCTTTGAGAAAAGACGTCTTTAGAATATTGGAGGTAACCTCAACTGGTCAATATCCTGGGAATCTCAGTGCCAAGAGGAATGATGAAGGATTAGAAATTAGCCTCAGAGTATTAAAAGATGATGCGAGTCACAAAAAATTATAAAAAAGAAAAACATTTTAACAAAAAATTCAACCGACGAAAAAAAACTAATAAGCAAAAAATAAAAGTCTTGAGCATTGAAACTAATTTAGTCGGCGCCATAATAAAAAAAAAAAAAAAAAAAAAAAAGATTAATTACTTACCTACATCTTTATCTCTATCATCTCAGCTTTCTTCATTTCTACGTAAATATTAAATTTAGATATTTAATAATCACATTGTTTTTTGGCGCCGACTCAAAATTAGTTAATAAGCTGATAATAAGCTGAATACTCAAGACTTAAAAGGTTTATTTATTTTTTGCTTTTTAGTTCTTTTTCGTCGGTTGAATTTTTTGTTAAAAAGTTTTTTTCACCTTTCATTTTGTTACTGTGGGAAATAACATCATCACATTACTTCTCCCACTCTGAGTGGAGCTGGGCATGTCAAACTCTTACTGACTAAAACCCACCCTTCTTCCTTCAGTTACTTACTGCGTTCCAGGGCCGTGGCAGAAAATCTGATGTAATATTTCTTTTGAAGTTATACTTCTTTTGGCGCGTTAGGGAAAAATGATGAGAGTAAATTTTTACGATGCGCGCGCACACCGTCACAAAAAACGGACGCCCTGAAGTTAGCTAGAACCGACACTCTGATGTTAGCTAAAGTCTGTGGTTCATGAAGAATGATTGTTTTCGTTTTGTTTTGTGATAGTTTGGTTTTTTATCTTGTTACACCAAAGAAGTAAAACTTCTTACGTGCGTACATAAGTACACAAACACTTTTTTTTTGGGTCAAGCTCGCCACACTATTCCCAAACCACTGTAACTTCTGTAAGCCAGAATCAACAGTGGCGACCACCAGAAAAAACGCCGAGGCAATGAAGCTCGACGAGTCCCAGACAAACGATTAAACTGTCTTGGGTCCCGCAACGAAATTAATCAGAAAAGACAGCGGAGGAGTAAGAAAAACATAATTTCTACTTTCCTCTTAGTCAAGCGGGAGACAGAACAAAGCTAGGCCATTAGGCACAAACGGGGTATTTACATCTGGGTTATGCCCAGTTTCCAAGCACCACTGGTTGAAAAACACTAATATTAATGGGTCCTAAAATTGTGAGCTGTTACACTTGATTCTAATTAGGTATGGCAAAAACGCTTGAACGTACGGAAATTCGTTCTAGGTTTCGTGTAATAGACAACTCCAGACGTAGGCTGAATACTATTCAACATAATAATATTGCGTTCAGTTTACCAAAGAGTACACTCCCATATGATATGATGTGCGGATTGCTAGTATTCGCAATCAGGTGTAGAACATTGACATAAAGGCGAGGCAATAAGCTTGAAGGAAAATAATTTACCCATAAAGTTGCCATGACCTGTGAGAAATTGGGCAACACAGTCACCCACCTCCAGCCATGTTCTAGCCAGCCGGCCTTTGATGGAACTTTCCTACCTTCATTGCCATTCGGATAAAAGGTCCCAAACGTCCGTTTGAGGTTTAAGTAATCTAGAAATCTAGATTACTTAATAATAGGTATGTTAGAACAAGCTAAAATTGTAAAGAGAACGTTTCGTGTTTTTACAAAATAACGTGTTTTGCAGCTTCAACCACTGGCCAACTGAACAATTACAGGAATTTACCAAAATAGCCTTTTATATAGGTAAGCAGGTGACTATTATTTTAAATCTGTACCATTAGATTAACGACCACTCTTATACTGAAACATAGTACAAATTATTAAATAATTCGGAATGACACTCTGTACTCGGCCTAAAAGCCTGTAAATGACAAAAAAACGCTAACATCCGTGAAAGGATTTCCCGGCTTCCGCCAAACATCCCGACTCTCACATTAACGTTTGATTTGGTACAAAATTTGATTTTTTGCCACCAATTACATTCTGTCATCTGGATTCAGGCGAATGGATGAGTGAATTAACTTCGTCTGCTTTGAAAAGTATATTTTTAAATTAGGACATATTTTCTAATTTGAGGCTTTTAGGGTTTTCAGCGTCACTTTTACATATTTTTAATATCATAACATCACGATTCATATACAGGGTGTAACGGAAAGGTGTGATCATATTTTTAGAACCGGCAAGTTGTTTATTTCCATGGGCAAAACCCATTGAAAAAAAACAAGTCTCCCTAAGAAAAAATTGAAAATTACCAAAAATAATATTGGACGTTCCATACAAAATTAACAATATTTGTATGAGGGGTAAATTTTTTCTTTTGAGAATTTCCTCAGGTTTTCTTGAATAAAGTTGTTCATATCATATTTATGTATGTATTTAGAAATATATAAGTATGTTTATCAGTTGTCTAGTATCCATAACACAAGCTCTGCTTAGCTTGGGACTAGATGGCGTTGTGTGATAGTTGTGGAATATTATTATTATTATTATATCGATGGGCAGATACAGTCCTTAAAATAAGACCACGCCTTTCCGTTACACTCCGTATTTTTAAAGGGCTTACTTTTTTTTTTGAGAGTTAGAAATCATCAAAAGACTTCTCCCGCTCTGGGTGGAACGGGAGGGAGTTTAAGACTCTTACTGACTAAAACCTATCCGTATTCGTTCTATTGCCTTTTGCGTTTCCAGGCCGCAGTAACTCTTTCGAACGGTCACGCAACCCTGGCAGGCATCGGCCCAACCCAGAAGACACGGTGGAGCATACGGTGGAGGTCTGCCCCGCGCGAGTGGAGCACCGCCGTGTCCTCGTGGATGCGATAGGCGGCAGCGACCTCTCGCGCCCGGCCCTGGTTCAGGCCGTGGTATGGAGCGCAGTAATGCTCGAGAAGGAGGAGGCCACCGCAGGAGACGCCCTGGGCGTCGGAGGTCGCAGGACGATCTTCGGCCACTGTAGACGCGGGCCGGCCGAATGGCGAGTAATGGGTAGCTCGCCGTCCGATCAGCACCGTGCACCGCGCGTAGTGGTCCACGTGCGCCTTAAAGCGATGTATCTCAGCCATCACTAACGGGGCCCATCATGGCTGATGCCTGCATGCCAAGGGGTCGCGGATAAATTCGAAACAGAGTTACCGCGCCCTTGGGCACTCAGGCAAGGAAGAAACAGGGGTGGGTTTTAGTCGGTAAAAGTCTGACATGCCCTCCCGCTCCACCCAGAGCGGAAGAAGTCATAGGATGGTTTCCCACCCCCAAAAAAAAAATGGCATTAGCTAAACGGGGCCTTCAATTACGCTGACATCTCTTTTAGGTGCGCGTGGGATACAACGCGCTGTTGACCTGGGCCTGGCCATTATCTGACAGCCAGCTCCCTATTGCTCGTGTCAAGCCTGCGTTTGCGGTGGTTGGGAATCAGCCTGCGACTCTCCACACCCCAGGGCGCGAGGATTGCCTCTCCCTCACGCGTTCCGCCTCCTCCTTCGCTTGCATTACCAGGTTGTATCTTTGTCAAAATTTGATTTGCGGCCGTAGCAAGTATGTATTTGTAGAATTATAATCATTTAAATCATCAAAACATAGTAGGTAGAATTGATGCCAAATGGTATGATGTCATGAAATACTTACATTTGGAATGAATTATAACTGAGAGAGTTGTATTGAACATTTTAATGATTGTAATTCTATAAATACTTGCTGCGGCTGCGAATCAAATTTTGACCAAGACACAACCTGACACTGATCTGCAAATTTAAAAAAAAACGTAAGAAAATTTGAATTTCGCGGGCTACGCTGGAGCTTCCACCTTACCATATTCTCTAGCTCCATACCATGGACTGGACAGAACCGGACGCGAAAGGTCGAAACCGCCGATCGCCTCCATAATGCGTCATTTCAGCCAAAAGACGTCCACTGTTGGACATTGGCCTCCCTCCAAATGTCGCCACAACGACCAGTTCTGTGCTTCTCGCATACATCGGATGCCCGCAACCCTCACCAGGTCCACCTTGTGGTAGGCCTTCTAATACTGCGTCTTCCGAACACTCCAGAACCTTCTAGCAGTGGACGCCTTCTGGCTGAAATAATAATAATAATGATAATAATTTCATTTATTTCAGGCTTTATGCCCATATAATTCAAATACATACATACATTCAAAACTTTCAATAAAAATAAATAACAGATGCCAAACAAATTCAAAGATGTCAACAAATTAAATTAAAAATGTCAAAAATTGAAAATTAAATTAAATAATAATACAATAATAATAATGACTTTAATTCGGGTGGCATAGACCCTTATACCCATAGAACCCATAGAAACCTTATTCTAGTATTTAATATCTTTAAATTTTTATTTGCCATGACTGGCCACACCCACACAAGACTTGATCTACTGGTTTTGAAAGGGAAAGTCAAAACATGCCGCTATTGCGCTTAGAATGCCGTTGTTGCTACCCCGTATACGGACCGGCAGGGAAGCTGCTCTTTTGCGCATGATGGCCTGGAAACCATCAGCGCGCGCTTCAGCAAACATCCCAGACGCGCTGCACCGCCACGGCAGACCCAACAACATCCTGAACGCATTATTGTACTGAGTGCGCAGGGCTCTGTAGGCTAAAAATGAACAGGATGATGATGAACAGAATGAACTAGTTTCTGCCTGGATTCCACCTGGTTTCTGGAAAGATATTAGTAACTCATCACTAAACTATACGCAAGCCAGGTGAAGGCTTTGGCTGATGAAATTTTTATTCAACCAATCACAGCACGCGCGATCTACGATTTTTATAACAGTAGTTTTGTGATAATAATTTATGTAGGTACGTTCCAGAGACTGGGAGGTCAAGTTTCTAGCTACCAATTGTTTTTATGTAGCTTAAGTAATTTACAGGTGACACTTAATTTAGGTTACAATATTTGACGAGGTTCAAAATATATTATGATCAATAACCCACATGCTAAGAAAACCTGTGTTACAGGGGTAATCCATCCGTTCATTATGTGAGTGATAAAGTTGAATAGATAAGGAAAGGCTACTTAAAGAAACAAATAAAGTAAAAATAAACTAGACCAGCATATTGTCCACTCAGAGACACTTAAAACTCTGTAAATTCTTCTTTCAATAATATAAAATGTATGACTGTTGCTACATACAATATGTACATTTAAGTAAGTGCCAGGTGTAAAGGCGAAATATCCTCACGGGGATATTCATCATATTAAACGTGAAATATGAGTACAGCATGCATACATCCCGGCACACATTTATCAAGACTAGGTGTACACTTTAAAAGTGTTTTAGTTTACGTACCTCCATCATATAAAACGGTACTTTGTAAAGTCGAGACGTTTATACCTTCGTCAGTATTTAAATTCAAACATACACGTAATTCCTTTTGAGGTGAAGGTACTGAGCAGACTACTGCGTAGAAAAATTGTATTTAACTACTTCAAATAGGTAATGCCTGTCACCAATATTTAGTTCGACCTCAAACTAAAATGGACGTCCTATTTTATTATGAAACCAAATCAAATCTATTTTATATGACTCTGAGTTTCAAATTTTAACTTAAAACTGAACGTAATACAGATGATTCCTGGGTAAAAAATCTGGCTAGCCTTTTTCCCAACTATCTTGGGGTTGGCTTCCAGTCTCACCGGATGCTACTGAATACCATTATTTTACATTATTTTACATTTTTATTTTATTTTTTTTTTAAAAAAAAAAACGTTGCCCCACACTAGGAATTACTCCTGTATCGTGGGTGCAGTTACAAACATTTAAACTCACATACACAAGACACCCAGACCCGGAACAACTATCTGTAGACCATACAAATATTTGTTCCGTGCGGGGATCGAACCCGCGACACGCACCGCAGCAGCCGAACGCTCAACCACTACGCCAACATTACATACAGCGACTGCCTATCTGACCTCCACAATCCAGTTACTGGGTAATACGATACCCCTTGGTAAGACTGCATGTCAGAAATAATAATAAACAAATAATAATTAGAAAAAATATTCATCAATTGCTTGGTATTATACCGTATAGTGACCGTCATAGACAACTGCCAATAGTGAAAGAACCTTATTACGAACCTTATTTGTAAACAAAAAACATACCTTAAAAATTACTCCTCTTTTAGTTAGCAGAAATGACCACTATATTTGTTTTAACTTAGCCAAAACTTATTTGTGTTGCTTAATCTAAGTGGCATACGTTATCTTAGTTTTTAAACATTATTGCATAAAAGTTTTAAAACATTAGTGTTGATAGTAAAATATATATAGTTAAATTAAGAAAATCATCATTCTCCTGCCCTTATCCCAATTTATTTGGGGTCATCTCTATTAGTCGTCATCTCTGTAGTCACCCCCTTTTTACCCATATCCTCTTTCACACAGTCCAACCATCGTTTCTTTGGCCTTCCCCTACTCTTATAGCCATCCACATCCATACACAAGACTTTCCTCACGACATTTTCTTCATTCCTCCGCATCACATGCCCATACCACGACAACCGATTTCCACACAATTTTTCAGTCAGCGGTGCCACTTTCAGACTTCCTCTTATATACTCATTCCTAATTCTATCCATGCGCGTAACACCACACATCGCTCTTAGCATTCTCATCTCAGCTACATGCAATTGCTTTTCATTCATCCCTTTTGTGGCCCAACATTCTGAACCATACAAGACAGCAGGTCTGACCATTTGAAATTAAGTAAATGTTAGTATGAAAAATGCAACTTCTTTAAAATTCTCCATATAAAACGCTGATTTCATAGGTCAACCTAATATTTTGTGCGGCAGTTAAATTATTAAAAAAAATGTACACTTATTGTTTACTTTACCAAATTAACAAAAAATACAAAGATAAAACTCAATATCTTTACTTTCTTGCTTTACCGACTCAGTATTATTGTCATGATATCAAAGTCTTCGAATAGGTTAAATGATTAATAAAATATTATCTCAAAAACCATAACTAAGACACGTTATTTTCTTTTGTCTCGTACACGAGGAAGATACAGTGTGTTGAAATGTCATGTGTCAATGTCACACTTACGAAAAACATTACCACTTTTTACCTACAAGTGACGTAAACAGACCCCACTCCTGGGTCGTGGATAAATTTGAACGAGTCACCGCGGTCTTAGAACAGGAAACTGATGGAACAAAATAAAGTGGGTTTTAGTCAGTAAGAGTCTGACAAACCCTTGATATTATAACACCAAAAAAAAAATTAACTCGATGGCTAGAACACGATTGCCCGTCTGTCTATAAAATCTGAGTCTTTCTATAAAATTCATAATCATGATTTTGTTATTCAATTGAGATACTATAACTTTACCAAATAATCATAGTAAACTAGCTCTTAATCCTTTATATTAACCACAAAAATGCTCTAAGTCATCGGAACTAACCACATGTAAAAATTTAAGTAAAGTTGTTCCAACGTGAATAAATAGAGTAATTTTAATTAATTTTGTGTACAATAGCGTTGTTTCCTAAAAAAAAAACGAATTAGTCCGTCAGTTATATTACCAAAAAATATTATAATAATGATACGTAAACAAAAAATTGAGAACGATACAGTGCGTTGAAATTTCGCGTGACGCCACAGTGTGCGATACTTTTTACCACAAAGTGACGTAACGAGGCCCCATTTGTAACTTTGATGCGTTTTATCTTTGTCATTTTTTATTTGTTTGGTAAAGCAAAAACTACGTGTCCAATATTTTTTGATAATCTAA